>JAFIRS010000083.1:0-1338183 GCA_018342105.1 Gonioctena quinquepunctata
CTTCGGCAATCAAATGCAGATCCCTGTTTATTTTTATCTTTGGACAAACAACAGATAGTAGCAGTCTACGTAGATGATCTTCTGATTTTGGGTTCTTCCCATGGAAAAGTGAAAATTGTTGAAGATATTTTAGCTCAACATTTTGAAGTAACTTTTCTAGGAATACCAAAATACCTGCTTTCAATCCAAATATCTTGGCAGGAAAATTATTTGGCTTTGTCCCAGGAGCAGTACATTTATAAGTTATTAGAAAAGTACAATTTTCTGAATTGCAAACCTACTTCAACTACCATGGATTGTGGAACACGACTGGAGAAAGCGAAACCAGGTGATTCTAGGACTGATAAAGAACTGTATCAGTCGAAAATTGGAAGTCTTTTGTATCTAGCTATGGGAACAAGACCAGATATTGCCCATACCGTAAATGTTTTGTCTCAGTATTGTGTGGATCCATCAACCATACATAATAGTTCAGTACATCATCTTTTCCGTTATCTGAAAGGTTCCATGCATTATAAACTGATTTATAAACCAGTGGCGTCCCCTTCACTGGAATTGTATAGTGACGCTTCTTTTGCAAACTCCCTAGATGATAGGCGGTCCTATACAGGATTTGTAGCATTTTATGGAGGATCAGTTGTCTGCTGGTGTACGAAGAAGCAACAAAGTGTAGCAGTTTCAACCACGGAGGCAGAATACATGGCACTATCAAGTACTTGCAGACAAGCAATGTGGATGTCACAATTACTAGAAGATTTGGGTCAGAATATAAAACCACTACTACTATGTGATAATCAGTCGACAATTCATTTATCTGTAAATCCTGTTATGCATCAAAGAAACAAACACATTGACATTCATTATCATTATACCAGAGAAAGGTTTTTGAATGCAGATGTGAATATTACTTACGTTGCTTCGAAAGAAAATTTCGCTGATTTGTTTACAAAACCATTAGGAAGAGAGCAGTTCCATTATTTATGGTCAAAATTCATGGAGAGTTCACATTAAGGGAGAGTGTTGAAATGATGATAATGTGAACTGAATTCATAAACACTTTGTACAATGGTTACTATGAGATGTAATTTTTGATGTTGTTAGTTGATTATATATATGTCTACTGTTTGCCTCTGAGTTTATTTTTCTTCGAGTATTTCTCAAAAACTTCTAACAGTTTCCTCCACCAGGATAATACTGTGGCCAGGGCGGTGAGAGGCTATCCGCAGGGAAAGGTTTTATCTCCCCTACTGTGGGAACTTCTCGCAGACGATCTGATCAGGACCCTTATGGCGGAGGGAATCGAGGTTCAAGCTTACACTGACGACATAGTTATAATGGTTAGAGGAAAGTTTGGATAGGTGATATCGGACATACTCCAAGCCGCTATTAGGACTATCACTAGGTGGTATGGAAAATAAAAAAAATAAATCTGTGTTATCAGCAATTTGTCTGGTACCATATTTTATTGGTTGTTTTTTCTTTGGGTGATTCTTCTGATTTTTTTACCATGGTAACCAGATGTTTCAAATACAAAGTGGAGTTGGAGGAAAATACAAGATGGCGTCAAGTGAAGATGAGAGTGAAAATGATCCTACAAATAATAGTGAAAAAACAAGTAAAAAAATGTTCAAAGTTACAGTTTGTGTTGAATGTGGAAATGTCTTTCATCAATCCTGTTCCACAAGAAATAAACCGAAACATGTGAGAATATGTGCCAAGGTAAAAATGAATTCAAAGATGAAGAAATCCAAAAGTTACGATGTGAAAATGATGAACTATTAAAAAAACTTTTGAAGGAAGAGGATGAGAAAAATTATGTTCTATTGGATAATATAAGATTATTGAAACAAAACAATCAATGACTTCAAGACAAAACCGAATTGATAGAGAAGGTTAGCACAAAAAACTCGCGAGATAAAGTGGAGATAAAAACACACAGTGAAGCGAAAAAATGCCACCAGTCCACTGAAGGAACAAAAAACAATCTCTCACAAAACAACCCAGCCAAACAACAACAAAAACATGTTCTAGTAAACAAAAGGTGAATGACCCAACAACAAAACAATTTGATGTAAGTAAGTAAGTAGTTTATTTAAATAGGAATCCCTAATATACACTAGTAAAAACATTTAACTTATTCAAAGTACATTCACTTAAGATTTTTACAATCCTTATATGACTATAAAATCAACATGTAAGTATCTATAAAAGAATTACAACAGTAAAGTATTTAAAATCAAGAAGAATTCACATGTATATAGAACTAATATTGTCTGCCTACTAAACAACATTGGGTTGATTTCTGATGTGTTCAATTAGTTTGCATTTAAACATTGTTACTGTCCTTGCATTTTTTATCATTTGTGGAAGTCTATTATAGGATTCTAAACCTTTAAAGAACAGAGAATTCTTGGCCATTTTCAGATTTGTTGTATTTATATGGAAATATACCCTATTTCTATTGGCATAATTGTGCATGTTCTGATTCAAAATAACAAATTCCTTAAAATACTCAGGTGGACCTCCCTGGGTTATCTCGAACATGAATTTCATAGTCATATAATACAATCTGCTAGCAACTGGTAACCATTTCAGTGCAGCCAGCATTAAAGCTTTAGGTGTTAATTTATTACATCACAGAATTATCCTCATCTCTCTATTTGGTATTTTTTGTAATTGAGATTTTTCATTCAAATTGAGTAAGTATTGTAACGTAAATAAACTTAACTTGGTTTAATAATTTATTTCACACTTAATCTACAACTTAATTTATATTACTACGCCACTGTATAGCTCGATGGTATGGGCTCGTTCAGACTGTTCACTCCCTCTTGAGGGCTGTCTATTTATCTCCGATACAGCATTCTCGATGTTTCGAATTCTTCCAGTTGGCGACGGCATGTTCCAATTGTTTCCAATATTGACCGTTGCATTACGCGGAAGGGGGACTGGATGGTTCTCGAATATCTCCGGGGATGATCTCATCGCTGTCGATGGCGACGCGGGAGGCGACAGGTCCGGCCTAGGTTCGTTACATTGCCCTTCTAAAGACATTTCGTCCCGAAATTTCATCCTTGAGTGTGACGATATCTGCATGACTCCCCATATCTGCACCGTGAAGTTCGATGGAAGTAACACTCCACGGTCTTCATGATCGGTCGTGGAAGAGGGTTACAGCAAACCAAAATCTTGACGCCGCTGGATCTGAATATCGCCTCCAGCATACTTCTTATGACTCTCCAGTCCAACCCATCAATACCACAGGATAATTTTGGAATTGCTAGATCCACCAGATTCTGGTCCACCATAGTATCTCTTAGTTTGGTGAGACTCTTCCAGACATCTTCATAGGACGGTTTATCTTGGGAATGCCTCTTGGTAACTAGGTAGTAGATGTTTCTCTGGCCTTTCTTCAACTGTAGCACTCACCAACTTCTGGATTCTGCTCCCGCAGTGTTTGGAGTTGACCAAATTTCTGAGAACACTGCGGCGATGCCCTGGACATTTGAAGATCTTCTGCCACACAGTGCGCTAGTGCGTAGTCAGCAGGCACCTCGAAAAGGTCTCGTGACTCCTTTTAGTAACCCCATGTGAACTTTCTGCCCGTTTGAATACAAGGACATAAACTTCTCGAACGTCATATCATCCTCCGGTGGCTTGAGGGGTGCGAACTTGGTCATGGTTTCCAGCGTAAGGGCCAACCTGTTGAAATGGACGACCCTTGGTTTCCCTCGGGGTGGCTTATGGATTCGGTACAAAAGGTCGTTTATCCTTTTCACGATTTTATACGGCCTTCCCACGAGTTCCGCAACTTTGGTGATAGTCCACGACGACGTTTGGGGTTGTACAGCCAAACCAGGTCATCAACCTTAAATCCTCCTGCGTCGGCCTTGATGTCATAGGTCTTCTTCATTTTATCGCTGGCACTCTGGATGTTCAACCCGGACTCGTTCGTGGATGTCGTCCATTCTCTGCCGAAGTTTGCTGACGTAGTCCCTCTCCCGCAGTGTCTTGTCCTGGCGGTATCCCAAACTTCAGGTCACAAGGCAGTCGCAGTTCTCGGCCCATTATAATACTAGCAGGAGTTTGACCGGTTGACTCGTGTACTGCGGATCGATAGGCCATCAGGAACAAATGAAGATACTGGTCCCAGTCTCTTTGATGGTCAGAGACAACCTTGGACAAGTGGCGGTTGATCGTCCTGTTCATCCGTTCCCCCATTCCATCGGACTGCGGATGTAGGGCCGTGGTTCTTGTCTTGCGGATGTTCAGCACTAGACATATTTCTTGGAAAAGGTTGGATTCGAAATTTCTGCCTTGATCCGAGTGCAGCTCCAATGGAATACCGAATCGACATATCCACTCTTTCACCAAGACGTCGGCGACGGTGATGGCTTCCTGGTTGGGCAGGGCATAGGCTTCCGCCCACTTACTGAAGTAGTCCATTGCCACAAGGATGTATTTATTCCCGTGGTCGGATACGGGAAACGGGCCGGCGATGTCAATGGCGATTCTCTCGAACGGGCTGCCTACGTTGTACTGACGCATCGGGGCCTTGGGTCCATTCGAGGTCCATTGCTAGCAGCGCATACAGCGCACTTCCTGCACCAGTCCTGGACGTCAGCTTGACAATTGGCCCAGTAAACCGTTGCCTCACTTTCTGCAGGGTCTTCGTCACCCCAGATGTCCTCCGGCGACTCCATCATGGATTTCCCGCAGCACTTCCTCTCTTCTGTTCCTGGGAACAATTATTTGGCGTCTGTCTTCCCCACCAATATCGGCCTCCAACACACGTTTCAGGATCCCATTGTCCAGAATAAAGAGTTCCATTGTCCCAATAGGACTTAACAGCCGGCGAGTAACTGCGACTTCCTGCCATGATGGTCTTCGATTGCCCTTCTTCCAGCTGACGACTAAGCCAAGGTCGGGGTCCTCTCTTGGTCTTTCTGGATCTTGCTGTCATTCCAGTTGTTATCCATTGCCGCGGTTCTACAAAGTGTTGCTTCTTTCTCTTCTGCTCGTCGGCAATCGTGAGCAATCATCTGGACATGGTCTTCGCGACAAGGCATCTGCATTCTTAGACTAGTTCCGGCTCGATGTTCGATCTCGAAATCGAATTTTGGATCTCTCGATCCAACGTGCTACTTGACCCTCAGGATTTTGAACTGTAAGAGCCATTTGAGAGCTGCATGGTCAGTTCTCAACAGGAATCTTCTTCCATACACGTACTTGTAGAAGTGTTCCACTCCCTTTACAACAGCTAACAGCTCTCGCCTGGTGACACAGTAATTGCGCTCTGGTTTGCTAAGCGTCTTGCTGAAATAACCAATGACCTTCTCCTTCCCTCTTGGATCTGAGATAGGACAGCTCCAAGTCCCACGTTGCTGGCGTCCGTATCCAAAATGAATTTCCCTTTGGGTAGGGATAGCTCAGTATAGGTGCGTTGATCAAAGCTCTTTCAGCTTCCTGAATGAATCTTGACATTCTTCGGACCACTGGAACTTTGTTTGGCCTTCCGTGAGCCTGGTCAGTGGTTTAGCGATGTTAGGAATCCCAGCACATATCGGCGATAGTATGTGCATAAACCAAGGAAACTTCGAAGTTGGTGAATGTCTTTGGGATGGGCCAATCCTTAACAGCTTTGATCTTCTGGTCATCCACTGCTACTCCTTCTCCAGAGACAACGTGGCCGAGGTATCGTACTTTTTTGGAACAGATGGCATTTCTTGGGCTCAGCTTCAATCCGAGTTCCTCAGTCGCAGGAATACTTCCTCCAAGTTTTTCACGTGGTCCTCAAACGATCTGCCGACCACAATTATGTCATCGAGATACACTAGACACGTGTTCCATGAGAGTCCTTTTCAGCACTGTCTCCATCAATCTTTCGAATGTGGCGGGAGCATTACAGAGCCGAATGGCATAACGGTGAACTGCCACAATCCTGAGCCGATGGTAAAGCAGTCTTTTCTCGATCTTCCTGAGCGAGTTCTACTTGCCAGTATCCACTCTTCAGATCAAGGGTCAGAAAATCGTGGAACCAGCCAACGTGTCTAGGGTGTCATCTATTCTCGGGAGAGGGTAACTGTCCTTCTTCGTGACATTATTAAGTTGGCGATAGTCTACACAAAAGCGTGTCGATCCATCCTTTTCTTCACCAGTACGACTGGGAGGACCAGGGACTGTCAGATGGTTCGATAACTCCTTCTTTTCCCATATGCTGACTATTTTGTCAGCCTCTTCCTTCTTGGCAAGAGGAAGTCTTCTTGCTGATTGCCGGATCGGTCGGGCACCCCAGTATCAATCTTGTGCTGGACCACATTAGTTCGACCCCTTTTCCTTGTCCGGTATCGAAGATGTCTTGGTACTTTTTGACTAAATCTCTTAGTTTGGGCTGTTGAGCTGGTTTTATGTCTTTGGAAGAGATGGCAACAATTTTTCTAGTTCTGTGGGCAAGTTGTTGGGTTGGCTAATGTACCTCGTACGCCCGGATCACAGATGAAACTGACGAGCAGTGCCGGTACAAATTTTTCAGCACGTAACAGGGTTTTCCCTAGGGCAATCCCTCGTCCAATTTTTCTCATCATGAAGTTTGGGCTCGAACATCATCACGTCTCCACTGCTCGCACTCCCGTCCAGGCGAGCCTCAGGATGGTTTCAGCCCTCTCAGGTACGCCTTACATCTTGCCAACAGCACACGGATCACTCTTCACTTCTCCCATGAAGTACCAGCTCTTTCCGTTGACACGTAGGACGCCGTCTTTGAAATCAATTCAAACCCTCTGGAATTCATGATGTCCATTCCGATGATTGCATCGTCTTCGATGTCCGCTACAAGTGCCTGATGTTTCACTTTAGTGCTGCCCAAAATTATTTCAATCGGTAGCTCGCCATATACAGTAGCTGGCTCCCTGTTGCTGTGCGTAGCTTCAAGTTGTCGGTTGAATTCGTTCCGGTGTTCTGGCAAAGGAAGGTCCGAGAATTGTCCTAGTCGCACCTGTATCTAGCAGCATGGTGCAAGGCTCGTTATTGATGAGACCGTCTACGAAAACACCTCTGTTCTGTCGTTTCAGGATAGCGACATATGCATTGTTAACCGGGGCTTGCTGGACACAGGCCGACGATTGCCTTCTCGTCGACCTTCTTTAGTTTTCCTGCATCGGTCGTGTTTTCGAATGTTGGACATTTGCTCGCCATGTCAATTTTGCCCAATTCCAGCATCTTATCTGTCTTTTCTCAGGCAAAACTTCCTTCATCACTTTTCTTATGGCAGCTTCCAAGTCAGCATGCTCCTGTGAGTCTTCTTCAATACTTCGAACTTTACTTTGGTTTTGCAGGATTGCTTTGCTGCCTCAAATTCCAAAGCTGGCGTGCCAGTCGTCTAGAGATGTGTTGGACGAGCTAGTGTCAACGCTTGTCTGGTTTCTTGGTCGGAGTCCATCCAAGAATGCCTGAACCGCTAATCGCTCCATTACATTCTCGGTGTGGCTGGATATGCGAGGACGAACCAAGCGTGCAATGTCAGCTTCAATTCTTGTAAGGATTCGCCCGATTTCTGGCAGCGATTTTTCAGTTGGGAGTGGTATACGTGTTCCAAATGGGCGTGGCCATATCGTAATTCTAGATGTTTAATCAGCTGATCATAGTCCTCCTGTTCTTGGGCGGTGAGAGTTTGTAGAATATTTGTCGCTTCTCCACGTAATGCAAGTGTCAGTGCTACAGCTCTTTCCCCTGCATTCCATCCGTTTGCTTTGGCCGCTGCTTCAAACTGCCGGCGGTAATTTGCCCATGGAGTTTTTCCGTCGAACTGAGGCGGCTTCATGGAAAGCTTCCCTATTTCTGAAATGACCTTGACATCTTTTATACCCTCTTGAACTCTATCCACGTTCAAACTCAAGTCCAGCATTGCATTTTCGTTAACCATCTCTGTGGAGGACGCACTATTAATTTGTTTTTCCAGCTTACTGATCGTTTCCTTTATTTTGTCCATTTCTGCCTCGATTCCGTCTTTGATTCCATCGCTGATTAAGATTTCTAGAATTTTCTTGAAGCTTCTCTTCCAGTTTCTAGAATTTTCTCAAGCTTCTCTTCCAGATTTCTAGAATTTTCTTGAAGCTTCTCTTCCAGATTTCTAGAATTTTCTTCAAGCTTCTCTTCCAGATTTCTAGCATTTTCTTCCAGGCTTCTTGAATTTTCTAGAAGCTTCTCTTCCAGATTTCTAGCATTTTCTTCCAGGCTTCTTGAATTTTCCTGAAGTTTCTCTTCCAGATTTCTAGAATTTTGTTGCAGTTCTTCTTTCACGGATTTAGTAGTTTCTTCGAGTTTATTCATTACCAAACTTAAATCACCTCCGGAACTTGAATAAAAATGTTTCGGGGTCCTCACCTTCTTGTTTAAGTCCTTCTGCAAGTCTTTCCTGGAGTACTTGCTTTTTACCCGTTGTTTCCAGTTCCCTTTCCTCCAATTCCTGTTTCAATTCCGCTACCTTCAAGTCCGAAGAACTTTTCTTGAACACATTTTGTCTTTGACGAGGTATCAGTCTGTTTCACAAAAAGTTTATCAGTTTGTTAAAATTCCTTCGCGAATTCTTTTCCACGGGCCACCAGTCTATTGTCTGTTTCACGAAGAGTGTATCAGTTTATATTCCCAGCACAATTGTCCACTTGCGAAAACCGGGCCACTGTCTATTTTCTGTTTCACGCGAACAGTGTATCAGTTTATATTCCCCGCACAATTGTCCACTTCGAAACCGGTCCACTGTCTATTTTCAAAATCCACTTCTGACACCAATTGTAACGTAAATAAACTTAACTTGGTTTAATAATTTATTTCACACTTAATCTACAACTTAATTTATATTACTACGCCACTGTATAGCTCGATGGTATGGGCTCGTTCAGACTGTTCACTCCCTCTTGAGGGCTGTCTATTTATCTCCGATACAGCATTCTCGATGTTTCGAATTCTTCCAGTTGGCGACGGCATGTTCCAATTGTTTCCAATATTGACCGTTGCATTACGCGGAAGAGGGACTGGATGGTTCTCGAATATCTCCGGGGATGATCTCATCGCTGTCGATGGCGACGCGGGAGGCGACAGGTCCGGCCTAGGTTCGTTACATTATAATAATGAGCTGCAATAATCAAAATGTGGTTGAATGATGCAATTATAGCAAGTAATTCGAGAGTTGACTAGATATTCTTGAAAAAAAAAACCATATTTTTTGATATTTTAATTTTGATGTACTGGGCATGCTTATGTATTATCTACAATGAATCCAAGGTATTTGAATTCAGTTATAATTTGTAGTTTAGTATTTTCTATTTTTATTTCGATGTCATTAATGTTTATTTGATCATATTTATATTTATTTGCTATTATCATTGCATTCGTTTTTTGAGCATTCAATTTCAGTTTGTTCATTTTTAAAAATGTTTCCAATATTTTCAATGTATTATTCATTTTTGTAATAGCTGTATTTAGATCGATATCACTTTCAGAAATTAGTGTGTCATCTGCAAATAGGTTTATGAATTCACACTCTGTATTACTCAAGCCTATGTCATTCAAATACAAAATGAATAAGAGCGTCCCCAACACTGCGGTACTCCCGATTGAATTATTTCCTCAGAAACTGAATCACCCACTTTGGTCCGCTGCCTTCTATTACCCAAATAACTCCTAAGCCATCCCAGAACTTCACCAGCAAAACCCAATATTTCCAACTTTTTTAACAAAATTCTTTTATCGATAGTTTTGAGAGCCCTTTTGAAATCAACAAAACAGCCACAATATATTTTCTCTGATCCATATTTTTTTTCCATTTGGAAATAGTTGCAATGATGTTTCACATGAGTGTTTTTTCCTGAAAGCTGATTGATTCAACATGATTATTTTATTAAGATCTAAAAATTCTTCAACTTGTCTATACACTGCTATTTCTAAAATCTTTTCCAGCCCGGGCAATGTATTAACAGGACGAAAATGTATCGCTTCTATTGTGTTCGTAATTTTTGGTATCGGTGTTACTGTTGTTAATTTTAATTTCTCAGGGAATGTACCAGTTTGTAGTGAGACATTAATGAAGTTTAGAATTGCCTTGTCTATAATATCAAAAGTGCCCTTGATGAATTTTCATTATTGTTTTTGTTCGATATGCTAGATACAATGTTCTCTAATGCTTTGACATTCAAAGTTTTGAATTTCGACATTTGAATTTGACTTTTTCTTTCTTTGTTTTCAATCCATGTTTGATTTTGTATACTTTCAACAATATCTCTTATACTCTCCACAAAATATATATTGAAATATCTCGCCATTTCAGCTTCCTTTCTCACAATTTTGATTTCATTATTAATATTGAATATTATTTTTTCAAAATTAGTTTATTTCTCACATTTTATAAGTTGCTTCAAATTTTTCCACATTTGTTTAGCATCGTATACTTATCAATTTGATTCTCATAGTATATAGTTTTTTTCATTTTCAATGTATTTACAAAGTGATTTCTATAATATTTATACCTCTCCCAATATTCAGTTTTATCAGCATCCGTTTTTTTTAAGTTTTTATATGCCCTATCTCTTTTCCTTGCAATATTAGTCAGTTCCTCATCATACCACGGTACTTCATTTGCTCTTTTTACAACAGATTTAATCGGTGCTATTTCGTTCATAATCAGTTCACAGTTATCATACAGATTATTCATTAAAGAGTTCACATTTACATCATTAAAAAAGTCAACACCAACAGAAAAGAATGGATAATATTATTAATTTGAATGAGGACCACACAGAAAACAAAGTAAATGAAAATGATGGATTTACTGAAGAAATAATAAGGAAAAATATTCAAAGCAATACATACGACTTTAGAAAAAAAAAAACAATGGGTGTAAAAGTGAATCAGGATTTTGGAGTGGACAAAAAAGTCTGGTTATATCTGTACAGGCTGAAAAAGCATGTAACTGAAGAAAAAAGAGAATACTGAAGCTGTCAAAAAAGTTCTAGAAAATGTAAAAAAAACCAATTTGAAACTGTTCAGATTAGGTAAACCCTTAGTAACAGAACCCGCCCTATCAAAGTAGTACTCCAAGCATCAGATGATGCAAAATATATTCTAAAAAATAAGCAACTCATAACAGTTCCCACTATAAAAATCTTTAGTGAAGAGACTAGAGCTCAGCGTGAGTACTATCAAAGGGCTAAGGCAGAATTACAAAACTTGATCGAAAGCTGTGATAACTCTAAAACAATTAGATTTATAAATAATAAACCCACGATTGTCAACAAAATTTCGAATAGTTCTTCAAAAAAGTTAAAAATAATTCTAATATACAATTAAACACGGACATTATATAACTGAATATCCAAAGTCTTCTTAAAAACAAATATTAACTACAAGAAAGTCTAGTCTGCTACAACTCAAAAATTATATTACTAAGTGAATCCAGAATAACCAATGATATTGAAGAAAATGAATTGAAAGTCCCCAATTACAATATAGTTCGCTGCGACTCAAAAAGTCAACCTACAGGTGGAGTCTCAATATACATTAAAATAACATTGAGTATTCTGCCTGTAAATCTTATATACTAGAGGAAACTATTGGTGTAAAATTTTGAAAATTAAATTCAAGGTTCCTATTTTAGTCGGATGTCTTTATCACTCACTTTCAGGGACCGATGCCAAATTCTTAGATGACCTAGAAGATATCTGTGACAGTTTATTCTCGACAAAACTTCAGTGTATCTTAGTAGGCGACTTCAATCTGAACTACTCTGATGATAGTTATTATGTTTCCAAATTGAAAAACCTCCTCAGCACATATGGTATTTCTCAAATAATCAATGAGGCAACTAGAGTTACTAACCACAGCGAAACTCTTATAGATTATGCCATTGTTTGTTGATTCTGAATTTGTGAACTACTTTGCTGATGATACACTATTGTGAGTTATGAGAACTTAGAAATGGCAATAGAAAGAATGAATACTACATTAGCAAGGGTCAACAAGTATTTGAAAATGAGTAAACTCAAGCTGAATGTATTGAAAACAAAAGCAATGAAATCACTACCAAATTTAAATACAACCTAATAATAGACCTAAAAAATAGTGAACACACATATCTGGGATTCCAAATAGATAACACTTCATTATTTGATGATCATTTTGATTATATTAAAAAATTTCAAAGAAATTATTTTTAGAATAGGCGAGATCACAAATTTGCTTCATATGTGCTTGAAGTTGAAATATAGTGATAAAATATTATGTATGCATATTTTTTCCTAGAAGATATTGTGTAATATTCGAATAAGCGCTACTATAAAACCCTCAAATTCAGTGAGACATTCAAACACAGCATTATTGCCGCTTCTTTTGACGTCATAAGTCCATTGATTTGTCATTTTCCCCAGTTGCCAGTGTCACTATTTTGCGGAACTTCTGAGGAAATATTATTCTGTTTCATCCTATGAATAAAACAAAACTTGATATTGAAATGGAGACTTCGTATTCGATAGCTGTTCTTGATATAATTATTCTTGAATGAATGAATGTATACCAAGTGATATGTCATTATTTTTACGGCCTGCTCACATTGTAAAGAAATATTATGAATAACGCTTGGCAATGCTGTACTTCCTTGCACTATCGGCGAGTTGCCAGTGTCACTATTTTGAGGAATTACTGAGTAAATGTTATTCTGTTTCAACCTATGAATGAAACAGAACTTGTGTCAGCATGTGTCATATTGAGATGAAGACTTCTCATTTGGTGGCTGTTCTTGATTTAGTTATTCTTCAATAATATGTGTGTATACCGAGTGCTATGACATTATTTTTTCGGCCTGCTTACATTGTAAAGAAATATTATGAATAACACTTGGCAATTAATTATCTTACGCCCTCGACGATCTGTACTTGTTACGTCACATCCTGGCGCATTTTCCGCAGTGTTCAACAAACATTTCTTTGGTAATTTTTTTTGAAAAAACTACTTTGAAAAAAAATCCAACCACTTTTCTCATCGTGGTATTTTTTCTGTCAACTGAGTCAAGAATCACAGTTTATAAGACAATTGTTCAGCCACACTTCGACTACTGTTCCTCTATCCTATCTCTTCAATCTGAATAAATCATCTCTACTCTAAAAACTTCAGAATCGTGGTATGAGGATCATTTTGAAGGGCGGTAGGGATACTCCTATTAATATTAAGCTTAATGTTTTAAATGGGCAATATATTTCCCAAAGACTGGTTTATTTCTCCATGATATTCATATACAAAATACTGAACAATTTAGGGCCAAGTTATTTCAAACAGTACATTGTCTTCAATCATGACCTTCAACAACACTCGGGGTTAGCATGATTTAAATCATGATTTAAATCACGATTTAAATCAAATGATTGTCATTGTTTTAACCCTTTGCGGGCAGCACTTAGAAAAAGTTGTTTTGTATGGATGATTTTGAGTTCACCGATACAGAATGACTGAATAAGTAACGTGTATTTTTTTAAATTTTTTATTCCATCAGTATTTCCAAAAAAATGTGGTATGTTACTTATACCATAAAGCTACACAAAAAACAAGATCAATTCTTCTTATGAAAACTTTGAAAACAGTTTTTTTTGTCAGACAGACATAATGCGATGCCACATGTTTCACAGGCCTATTTGGACCTTCTTTGATGGTCTCGGGTACTACATAAAGCACATCGTCGATAACTTCCGTAAACCGGCATATGTAACGACTGATCCCATCTCTTCTCGAGCAGCACATTTGGCTTGTAATTATTGATATTCCTCCAAACATGCTATTATAGCCAGACGGAACGCCTTCAGATTCATGCTCCTACTGTTTTCACTTCGTTCTTGATAAATTATAAAAGCATTGATTACGCTGACATCGATAAAGTGCCAGAATATACGTGGCCGCCATTTTTTACTTTTTCTATCGTTTTTTTCAGCATATCTGCTTTGTCTACATAGCCCATATTTTTGTTGTAATTCTTCAAGACTTTAGGACAACTAACATTTTCCATCTCACCATTTTTCTTTTTCCTTATCACATTGTCAGTTTCAGAGGGATTTTCGCAATTGGAAGCTAACAGAACTATTCTTTTGTCCATCCATTTTACACAGGAAATTCTATCATTAGTCATTTGCCAATCGAAATTACCACGCTTCAGCTCTTTATCAGCTTTGAAATCTCCAGGTATTCCTTTTCTATTCTTTCGAATAGTTCCTGTTGCATGAATGTTATCTGCCCGCAACTGTCTAAGTAGCTGCAGTGAAGTAAAATAATTATCGAAATACACGAAATAATTCTTTCCAACCAGAGACCTTGTCAAATCCTTTATCACTCGGGGTCCTAATTGTGTTTCTACTGTCTCATTGACTTTCCCTGTATATATTTGGAATTCATCCAGTTATATCTGCTCTAGTCCAAACCCTATAGCCCCATTTTATTGGTTTGTTAGGCATGTATTGACGAATTGATGATCGGCCTTTGAAACAAATCATAGATTCATCTATTGATATAGTGTCGTGCATTTTATAATAAAAACTGTAATTATGCAATAACGAATCAAGAAATGGTCGCAACTTATAAAGTTTATCGTAAGTAGAGTCACCGCGGTTTGGCTGAAGGGCATTATCGTTCAAATGGAAATTTCCTAACAACCAATCGAATCTAGTGCGACTCATTAGAGTTGGAATATAAGAGTCCCTCAACTCTGTTTGTGTTGACCAGTAGTCCCGATAGCTTGGTAGTTTTTTCACACCCATCAAAATATTTATTGCCAGAAATATCTTCATTTCCTTGTTATTTACAGGAACGAACGTTTTTCCACATTGGGTTGCATAAAGGTTAGTTTGGAAAACAAAATTTCCAATAATTTTTGCATCAACGAGACACCCAAAAATATCAATAGGTGATTCAATATTATCAGGAATGTTTGTAGGCCCAACAATTTCTGAGAATATGGCTTCATTACCTATATTGGTTATTGTTGAAGGTTTTTTCCAAATGAACTTGTCTATTGGCACAAAATGAGATAATGGGATGTCATCTTCTTCATCATCCACAGGATCTGATGAATTCTGTATTGGGACAACACTGAATCCATTCATAGAAACCTCGGTATCCATGGACGCAACAGTGATTTCCTCCATATTAGCATAGTCAAAAACCATGGGAGCAACAAAATCTTCCTCCTCGTGTTCATCACCGAATTCTTCAATAGATTCTCCATCTGAAGCAATTTCAGCCAATAATGCATCTACTTCACCAACACTCAAGTTTTCTAGATCGACAAAACTCCAAACGTTTCTTTCTATAACAAATAAAAATGATATAAGGTTTATGCGTTGAGAAATATTTGAAATACCACAAATAAATTACGATGAAAAGCAATATTCATAAGTAAGAAAATCCAATCTTTGTATATTTCTATGCTAATACAATGCCGCAACCATATCTAGTTACTTACTTGCCATTATTTCCAGTTTTATTATGCTAAAATCAGCCACCAAAATTGAGAGAATGAAATTCTATATGAAAAACATGTGATGGTGAGATCAAAAAAGTTTATTCAAAATGCATAACTATGTACAAAACTATTTATTATAAATGGTAAAAGAGCAATTACTACAATTTGCAATATTAATTCCAATGGATTCTAGAGTTTTTACATCAGTAGTTGATGCTTTTTGGTAAACTTGTAATCCTGTTTGGTTGTTGGCACCAAAAATTGCTTCTGATATTTTTTTCTTTTGCTCTTTCGAATTTTCGATGTAACCTTCAGCAACAGTATTGCTTTTCTATCCGCCATGGCGTTTCACGGTACACAGTTCAGCTCCAGAATCGGCCAAAACTGAAGCAGATGATCGCCGAAAACAATGTCTGGTATATTCTTCAGAGTGAGGTAAATTCAAAAAAGTGGCAATAACTTTTGGCATTTTACCAAAGGTGTGAATTTCAACGGGTTGTTTCGTGCATTTCTTATTTTTATAAGTGACAAAAAAACGTCGATGGTTTGTGTTGCAAGGTCGTATTTTCACATATTGTCTGACAAGTTCTACCATATTCAATCCTGGGATATTCCCCGATGTTACAAAAAATTCTCGCATTACCTTTGTTTTTGTATTCGGTAAAGTAATTCTAAAAACGGATCCTTCATCTATCACATTTTCAACAAGCATATTTGTCAGTTCCTCTCTTCTGCATGCTCCACTTAGTCCAATTATCATAGCAACTTTTTTAAATAAATATGTATCATCTGATGCTTCCGTTAAAAACATTGTGACTTCTTGTTTAGTAAAAATTTTGGATTTTTTTGCTCTGTAACCTTCTGATTTACGTTTTAGTAATGCAACCAGCTGTAGGTACTTACTAATATCGACGTTTTTTCTTGTTAATAAAATACTTCTTATCATCGAATAATACGACCAGAGAGAAGATGGTTTTCTTTCCTTAGATAAGCATTCGAAGTAAGCCAACAATACTCTTTCATAAGTGATATTCTTGATTTTCTTAGTAGAACACCATTCTTCGTACCGATTAAACGCTATTTCATATACACTCCGTGAATTTTCCGGCAAAAGGGAGTCCACGATATTTCGCGTCATTTCTTCCAAATCAGAAGGTAAACTACCAGTTTCGGAATCACTCATTATTATTTGAATTATATTAAATTCTACGTGACAATTGTGTTTGACAGCAAATAAATAAATATTGCCGTTACAACCTGACGTTGTCAAGGAAAGGGCAAAGCACAGCTCACTAACCTACTAATATTTGAAACTACACATATACTTACTCCTTTAAAAATAGTTGTCATTGTGACATGTCAAAAATGCAGTTTTTAATTTTTTGAAAATGTATTAATATAAATGCCATCAGATAAAATTTTGTATGTAATACGAATCATAAACAATAATTATGGCACACGTCATGTTATCGGACTCGGCTACGCCTCGCCCAATAACATTCATGACTTGTACCATAATGATCGTCTTTATGATCCTTATTACATAAATAACTATTATGTCACTCTGCTGTATTGATATCAATGTCATTATAATATTTGAAGAAAAAAACTAATTTTCCAGCTTTTTTTGTTCCTAGTCGGTTGCGTAATTTGGTGTGTACAATTCCAAATGTGGAAAATATTCGTTCAACCAAAGTTCCATACTTAAAACATTTCAGTTAATCGCTGGTTTAGTATCTACGTTAGGCTCAGTCTATAGCACTCGCAAAATTCAATCAAACTATAGATTTTTTTTTAAATCGAAAAAATCGTGATTTTTGTAGGATTTATTTAAAAAATTATGTTTTTTTTTTGATTAATTGAAAAAATCGTGATTTTTTCCAACCCTGCCACCACTTCATTCGAAATAATAATAATTTATATATTATCAGAACAAATCACAAAAACACCATGAACTCTTTGATGTTCAAAGGTTTTGATCAGTTCAATAAATTACCAAATGTAATTAAAAGTAGCCCATCTCTGAACATTTTCAAAAATGAACTAGAGAAATTCATTTCAAAAGCACAAATATGATATTTATTATTATTTAAACCATTTCAGTACTTTTACGCTCATATTATGATCAACCTTTTAATGTATTTTAATTAATGTTTGTTATATATTTTATTGTATATTTTTTCAATATGTACCATATACCTATTACTTTATACTTTCTAGCTGATTTGTATATTAGGATATCCTATTTAAATAAAGGTCTATCTATCTAGAATTATCGGTCAACTCCAGCAAGACAGTGATAGTACCATTCACCAGGAGGAGGAAGCTAGAGTCACTAAGAAAGCTGGTCCTCTATGGTGAAAGGCAAGGCAAGCCCTATTGGCTTGTAAAAGAATCTGTGGGAAAACATGGGGTATGTAACCCAAACAAATGTACTGGCTTTACCTTACAGTGGTAAGACCTATGGTCACTTGAGCAGTGATCGTCTGGTGGAGCAAAGGGGCACAGAAGAGTGCACGAGAAAAGCTCAACAAACTCCAGAGGCAAGCTTGTCTGATCATAACAGAGGTAATATCAACCATCCCGACAGCAACAATGGAAGTCCTAAGTCCTCCTCAACATTGTGTAACCAGAAACCTATCGAGGTCAACTATATGTGTAATTTGGTAAAAAAGTTAATGTACAATATAAAATATTTGTGAACTTCTTGCCATATTGTGATATCTAAAACATTCCAAAGTGCATAGATACGGAATATCCCCACACACAAAAAAGTGACCAACAAAACACCAACAAATAATAAAAAGCAGTTTCAGTGGTTTTTTTTTTTGGCTTGGACATTTCGTCATTCAGCCAGTCGCAAGAGGAGTATATTTTATTAAAATTTCAGGCAACGACACGCGGTGTTCCCAAGCGGTCACCCATCTAAGTACTAACCGCGCCCGACGTTGCTTGACTTCGGTGATCAGACGAGAACCGGTAGCATTCAACGTGGTATGCCGTTGCCCCAGTTTCAGTGTTAGAAAATAAAAAATTTACGACTTTTTATCTGGAAACAATTTATACACCCTACCAGTGCTGTGCTTATAAAATTTCTGTGGGTTCAATAGTGTCAATTATTCTGAAACCTGAACTTAAAATTGAACTCGGATCATCAAAATGCTATACAAATTTAAATGTTGTTCAAAAAAAGACTTTGGTAATTACATCTGCATAGTGTGCTTTGATATATATCATCCTAGCTGCCTTGAAAGGAAAAATGGATTCGTTAAGATCAACAAACACAAAATTCTTTGTTCAACCAAGTGTCACACCTTACTTGAATCGAATGAGAGAATAGTGTCAGACTTGAATGATCAAGTAACAGCACTAACTGGCCTTCTTAGAGATAAAGATTCAGTTATAAGTACCCAGAAAAGACGAACTCAAGACTTTGAGGATCTAGCTCTTGAATCTGAACAAGAATTGTTAACTAAATTTGAGGAATCAAAAAGCATCATTGACGGTCTTCAGAAAAAGCTTCAAGCCAACAAACTTGAGTACGATGAGTTACTGAAGGAAATTGCCCCAATGAAGAATATATACAAGGCTTAGTTAAGGACAAGCAGGGACTTGATACACTACAAGGGAACATGATCACTGCAATTTCTACACTCGAGACCGATAACAAAAGTCTCCAAATAGAACTTGAAACTCTATGATAATACAAGACCTGAAAACCAAGTAAACTTAATACCCAAATGTTATCGGACGCTCGACACTTACAGACAACTCTGCGAACCAGAGCATCCCTGTGAACCAGAGCATCCCTCCCCATAGTGTTCTAATCTCTCAATCTAGACCTAATAACTCTTTCTCTAGTTCTAAAAGGAAAATGTTACTCTTAACGGACGACAATGGTAAGCATTTATGTAAGGCCTTATCCAATTGTAACAACATGACTAACTTTATTATTGAGTCTATACACAAACCAGGAGGTAAATTTGCTGACATAGTTGAAAGTGTAAATCTTTTAACTAAAGACTACACCCAACAAGACTTTATTGTTGTTCTTGCTGGTCATGGCGATTTCGAAAGTAACAAAATACCAAAAGTCAAAGATATATGGAACAAAATCAAAAACTGCTTACATACTAATATCATTTTTCTCTCTAGCCCTACAGTTAGTAGGAAATATTTTAATATCATTAGTAAGTTCAATATGCGACTTCACGACTTTCTTTCTAAGGTGAACAACTTCTCTGAGCAATACATATCTCTACTGAACATAAACAATGCCCGTGGCTATAAAATAGGTAATAATTTAATTGCTGAACTAATTGCTAGCGAAGTTAAACGCAACTGGAACAATGTCAAATGTCTCACCTTTGTAAAAACTTCTAGTACATTAGATCCGCCCCCCACTCCCAAGTATTCTGAGACTCCCAAGTATTCTGAGATCCCCAAGTATTCTGAGATCCCCAATAATGCAACTGCTGGTACTCATGATCTTGACGGAAGCAACAACTCTTTTGAAGCAAATCCATCATCCCCTTTTTTGGAGCAAAGTCTAATAATGCGAACATATCCTTAATGTTACTCAACGTACAATCTCTTCGCAACAAGGCCGACGAACTAACCTTACTTTTGGATAGTCTCAATTCGCCTAGGCTTGTCCTGCTAACTGAACACTGGCTGAAAGTTGACGAAATAATCCACATACCCAATTATCACATTCTAACAAGCTTCTGCAGAAATAACTTCTCTCATGGTGGTACTATGATTCTCGCTCATGAAGAGTTACTTGAAACCTCAGACTTTGTTAGCCTTGACAAATACAACGATATGTTAGTTGAAAAAGAATTCGAATTTTGTATAATATCAAGCAAAAAACTAGCTTTGGTAATACTCTGCTTGTATCGTTCTCCCCTAACCGATGCTCACACTTTCATAGAAAGACTTGAGCTCCTCTTGATTAAATTTACTCCCCAAACTTCTTTAATACTAACGGGTGACTTCAATATAAATTTCGATAACACCAGTTGTCCGCTCAGTTCATCCTTAAAAAATCTACTTGTTTCCCTAAATCTTACAATGCATGTACATGCTCCAACCCGATATTCCCAACATTCTTCCTCTAATATTGATTATGTATGTTCTAATATCGCCAACACGTCCTGCAATGTGGTAATGGCTGGTATATCTGACCACGAGGCAATCCTATTCACATTCCCGGTTTTAGGAGCAAAAGATAGAGTGGTGAAACACCTTGGACGCATTTACTCCACGAGTAACTTCAATAAATTCGATACCTTGAACTCCGCCACCCAATGGAACACTATCATCAGTCACACCGATCCTTTGACTGATTTCCACACTAAACTGGTGCATAACTTTAATAAAGCTTTCCCTTGTCGCCTCCTGAAAAATAAAAAACACAGAAAACCTTGGATAACTAAAGGTCTACTAATCTCCTCTAAGAACCTACGGTCCCTTCATCATATCAGAAAATTTGTTTCGCCAAATAGTTGGTTTCTCTCTTACTTTAATAAATACAGAACTTTATATAGGACTATTATTCTAGAAGCTAAAAAAAGATATTACAATAACAGATTATTGGAATCTAGAAATAAACAAAAGGAGAGCTGGGCAATAATTAATGACCTAAGAGGAGTAAATAGTGCTCCAACTAACACCAGCATACCGTCTTGTAATGAACTAAATGAATATTATAGTACAGTCGCCTTGAATCTATCCAAAACCATATCAATCACGGAAGACCCCATGAACTATATGGGAAATGTAACAGTCCAAAACTCCTTCTTCTTTAGTCCCACAGACCGCCATGAATTGAAAGAAGTTTTAGCTGAAATAAAAAACAAAAAAGCATCTGGTTGGGATAAAATATCTATAAAAATTTTTGAACAACTACCGATTAGTGCATTGGATGCTCTAGCTGAGGCAATTAACATGTCTTTTGAGAAAGGCACGTTCCCAGGCTGCTTAAAAAACGCTGTTATTATTCCAATATATAAAGGGGGCAATCATAATGACCCCAGTAACTTTAGACCTATCTCTCTCCTACCCGCTCTCTCCAAAATTATCGAAAGACTTGTTAAAAGACGAATTCTATCATTCACGAATAAAACAATATAATATCAGCGGCCCAATTTGGTTTCCAACGTAACAAATCCACCTCTGATGCCACATTTGAACTTCTCGAGCATCTATACCTAAAGCTTAATGACAATGAAGCGCGGCAGTGGTGTTCTGCGATCTATCAAAGGCTTTTTGACTGTGTGGATCACAGAATACTGCTGAGAAAGTTAGAAAGATATGGCTTCCGCGATGTGCCCCTGAAGTGGTTCGAGTCTTATCTCTCTAAACGTAGACAGGTGGTCTACTCTAATGGTCTAACCTCTCAGGAGTCTTTGGTGGATTGTGGGATACCACAGGGCTCTGTCTTAGGCCCCTTATTATTCCTGCTTTACGTGAATGATCTCGCACTACTGGATATTGCGGGAAGATTCACCTTTTTTTGCAGATGATACCACCATTCTTTGGCATAATAAAGACACTCATCATTTGAATGCACTAATAGAAAATGACATCCTCAAAGTCAAGAAGTGGTGCGACGCCAATCTGTTGTCCTTCAATGTAAATAAAACCCACATTCCCACCTTTAAATGTTTGCTAAATCCTATTTCAATAGGTGACAAAAGTCTACACGAATCCTCTTTGACTAAATTCCTAGGGGTATATATTGATAATGAGTTGACGTTTAAGGAACATATCTCAAGCTTATGTACCAAACTAGCTAAAGGCTGTTATGCACTTAGAGTCATATCGAAGGAACTCGACCAGACCACGGCAAGAACAACATATTTTGCAGTTATAGAGACCCACCTGAGATATGGGATCTGCTACTGGGGGAACTCAGACAAAGCATCAATTAATAATGTATTTATGCTCCAAAAAAGAGCTGTCCGGTATATGTGTAGGGCTGGCTTCAGAGATTCATGTCGGCCCTTATTCAAATCACATCCTTACCTGCATATTTATACTAGAGACGGCGTGTTTGATGTTTAAAAAACATAAGCTAAATAAAAACTCCATAAGAAATCCTCGCTTTCAGACTAGACAGAAGGATAATATTGATCTTCCTAAGCCCAACACTACACAAGTTAAGAATTCACTGATTTATAACTCAAAAAAAGTTTTTACTCATCTACCTCAGAATATCAAAATTCTAAATTCAGAAAGAAAAATCAGGAAAAGTGTCAAAGAGTTACTGTTGGATAAGGCATATTACACTTTGGATCAGTTTTTTAACGATACGCCTTAAGTGTAAAACTCATGCGATGATTTTGTAGTTTTAAGTGTACCTTAGTAGTGTATAGTAGGCAGGCGTGGCCTTAAATGTATGTTTTTATTTTATTTTTTTTAGTATTTGTTTATACAGATTAATCCTATCTCATCTCATTCTTTCGACTAATGTTTTACTTCCACATTTATACTTCACTTGTATACTTGTACTTTTATTTTGTTAATGTTTATTTATGACACTTTGTCAATAAGAAGCTATTCTTGGACAATAAAGTATTGAATGATTGATTGATAATGAGTAATAGGGGAGGAAGTTGTCGCAAAATCAAGAATGAGATAAAATCCCACCCGTTTCTAGCAATGTATTCAGACACAATGATCCCTTTATACAACTTTGACAGACCTTATGAGATTCTCCTTCTGGGAAAAGATTAATAGGAACTCACAAGTGCCAATCTACAATGGTACACAGACAGAATTTAACCTTAGTGTAAACCTGCAACAGTACGCCACAATATTCCAGGCAGAAGTCCATGCAATCGAACTCTGCCTGCAAGTAATTCTGAACAGAAACAGCAAAAATAATGTCGGACAGCCAAGCAGTCCGAATATAATCTAGATTAGTATGGAATAGCATGAAAGCCCTTTAAAGCGTAGTTAGGAGCAACATAATAAAGACTTTGAAGCAAATGAGAAAGCCGACCGTCTGGCAAAAGAAGGCACTATAAAGGAGTTCATAGGACCCGAGCCCTTCTTCGGAATATCAAAGATGCATAACCAAAGAAGTGTTTTCAGACTGGACCGAACGGAAAAAAACCCGAGTACTGTATGAAACAGTGGGACAAGTCCACTCGAAGGCATTTATACCAAATCCTCAGAACAGCAGCCCTATTAGAACTGAATAGAAAAAACCTGAGGATTATAACTGGGCTAACAGGTCACTGTGGACTGTGAAAGCATCTCCAAAGAATCGGACTTGCAGAGAGGGCAGAGTGTCGCTTTTGTCAAGACGAGGAAGAAACACAATATATTACAATTAATTCTACAATTTTACTCACCATCTCTATAGTTAGAGTCCATTCTGCTGTCATCTCCAGAAACCTCATTTGCACTATGAATTTTGAAATCACCATCTTCCATTTTGATTCTTTCATTTTCATCAGGAATTGGTTCATTTTCAATTTTGATGTTTTTATAATCCTCTTCGATGAAATCATTTTGTATCACTAGTTCAAAGCCTACTGGGTTGCAGGGTTCAATTTTCACGTTTTCATCATCCAAGTATACTGGTTTTATGTTTTTATCTATTCTAGTCCTTTCAATTTCAACAATGTCTACCTTTTCATCACTAAATGCCACTTTGTCAGTTTCTTTCTCCAAAATTAACAATTCTTCAGAGTTCAATCCACTTTCAATATATTCATGTGAAGACATTTCGAGATGAGGGATCCTTACAAAAGGATGTACAATTCTTCTATGGTAAAATTTGTAAATTGATTTGTTTGTTGGCTCAAAATTAATTTACAGCCATTGCGCGTTGTTTTTTTTTACGATAATCAATATTGAGATTCTCGAAAAATATGAAATTATGCAAATTATACCTAGAAAATTCAGCCGAGAAAAAAACTATAAAACATAAACTTTTTGAAAAGGGAAACATTCTCAATTGAATATTGATAGAAAGATTTTTCTGTGAATTGAAAAATCCACGATTAAAATGAAGTTATTTTGTGAATGTCTAACAGAAACACTACTTCGTTAGACCTGGACATTGAACTACATCTGATAGATATTCTGAAAAGGCCCTAACTCAAAAGAAAAAATCTGAAATTGAAAATTTGCATTTTCATTCAGAAAATCAAATAACTATCTGAATGAAAATGCAAATTTTCAATTTCAGATTTTTCTTTTGAGTTAGGGCTTTTTCAGAATATCTATCAGATGTAGTTCAATGTCCAGCGTGGCTCTAGCCGGGGAAGTAGTTGTTTTCTGTTAGACATTCACAAAAAATAACTTCATTTTAATCGTGGATTTTTCAATTCACAGAAAAATCTTTCTATCAATATTCAATTGAGAATGTTTCCCTTTTCAACATGAATACCCCACAAGAGGTTATCTTGACGATGGAAGATAGTGACTAAAGTTTATCTTTCAGTCGCAGATGATTCCACATCTGATTTTATGAACATCCTGTTTATATTTTCAACGAATCAATAAACTTTTTGTTTTGATTAGAAAAATCTGTACATAGACATTATAACTATGATTCTGTGTGACAAATGAAATGTGACAATTTGACATTTCAGGTTTGTTCGTATCATTTCATCAGGGTTGTGTAGATAATCACAAACTGAATATGCGCTGGATCATTTATTTTTAGTCCAAAGTGTTTATATTTTTGTATATAAAAAAGTTATATTAATAGGAAATTTTCTGTCTATATTTCGAATGTTGGGCCTGTCGGTCTGTCCCAATCTGATTCGTGCATTATCGACTGTCATCTGTCACGATGCCATTTGAACCTTAACGCAGAAGAACGCCATTTCTTTCTCTTGTTGCTTGACTTCCATTGTTGTCATTGTTATTGGGTTTCTTATTCAATCTTTATTTCACAAAATATGTTTTGCGCTAGCAACTGTTCACATTTTTAAATCAAAATATCTATGAATGCTACATGTGATATTAGAAATATATAAGCGCTTCATGACCAAAAGTAATTGAATAGGAAACACGCATGTGGCATATGCCCCTTTCCTAGACTATTTTGATTTGCACATAGGAATTTCCACCTAGAAAGCTCAGCAACAATTTTATAAATTGAAGAAATGTTCGATGTTTTTAATAATTCAAAATTGAAAACGTCAATTTTTTCATCACATTTTTTATCATTATCATAACTATCATTTCGTCTGTCTTCGTTTATATGTTGTGTCCATATATTTAATATCATGGAATTTTCAAATGTTACTGAAAAATCACATTACAGTGAATTTACTTTATGTTTTGGGTAGTAAGAAATAGTATTGTCTATCAATATTCCTGGAACAATCACAACTGGCGCTAGTGTTCGAGGAAAGTTATGAAAGTGAAGGTCAAATTGAGTTTGAATTCAGGAAATCAGGATTTGAGAAATACATTTCACAAAATGTAATTGCTGAGGACCAAACTATAGCAAAGAAAAATTAAAATAAAATCATGCGAGTTTCCCATTAGTATATCAAAATGGCGATTTTCCATACAACCAAAGTCGAACAATTGCACCTGGAGAGGCAGCACTTTTAAAGGTTTTTTTTAAGTTGGCAACTTGTGCGGAACTGCCGTATTCAAACTCGATTTAACCTTTACTTGAATGACTTCCCCCAAACACTAGCGCCAATTGTGATTGTTTTAGGAATATTGATAGACAAAACTTTTTCTTACAACCCAAACATAGGTTCAACCTCACTTCTGAGGGGATATTTCTCAGAGCAATAAAAAACTCTCTGAGGGATATTTCAATAACAATAGGGGAGTGTCCCACAAGTTGCCAACTTCAAAAAACCTTCAAAAACTCCATGCGTATATGTCAAAATAAAAGAAACTATTAAAAGAACTATAGAACGGACGTTGCAATAACTCTCTATTGTCATAGTCAGTCACAATCATAGCACAGAATATAGGTAACCCTCCTATATTATGTGATCATAGTCTCAGTCATTGGCTTTAGAAATTTTGATATTTATGCATCACAATCTTTAGCATTATTTTAGCAATTGTTTTGCACGAATTCCCAATGGCGATTTTATCTTTGAAAAATAAATCTTTCTCATCCGAAAGAAGGGAAATTTTTCAATAATTTCAGTGAAAGTACCCTTTTCCAGACTATTGTTTTCCAGAAACAAGAGTGAAAATGAATAATTTTTAATGTCATTTGTCAAATAGGTATTTTGCACATGCGCGATCTGTATGTCGTCTTAGGCCAAAGAGCGTAAACGTTATCTGAATAGGAGGTACTAATAAGCTCTAGCCAATCAGAATCTTGTAGCATTAACCCGTCATAGTGACGTACATGGACATGAGTACAGGTGGCCCACGTATCATACAGAGTGGTCCAATATACATTCAAGAGCCTGTAACTCTCAGATACCAGAGTGCGGAGTGCGCTAGTCCGCCACTATGGTGGCCATGGCATGTCCAAATACGTCAGTATGACTCCTAAATGATCTTTCATCTCTCTCTATTAGTGTCATCATTGTCTTATGGGGAATAGCAGTGATGCCAATTGGCGAGTAATTACTGTATTTTCATTGTCTTGCAGTAAAAGTGCAAGTAATGGCATTTTGTGAGGATTTTGCAAGGATATACTAGTTTTTGTGAGGATTTTGAGAGTAATTTCTGCAATTGACAATGCTGTTAGTATTGTGTAGTTTGGTAGAGTGGGACCAAAAAGAGTAAACGTTATCTGAGTAGGAGAGTCTATTCCCCATAAGACAATGGTGACACTAATAGACAGAGATGAAAGATCATTTGTGAGTCATAGTGACGTATATGGACATGTCATGTAAACTTTACTTTCTTTGATCTATAATCTACACCCTACACCTACACATGACACATTTGTGACATTTCGATATTTGATGCTTTGTTTTTGTTGCTTTGGTAATTGGACAAATTTTGTTTTGACATGCTAAATATAAAATAAAAATATGTTTGAAGTTAAGTCAATTCAACTGAACCACAGAATGATTTCTAGTCCTAGTGTGACTAAATTATTATCGATGATGATGAATAATTTTGTTTATTTAGTTCAGATTATATTCTCATGTGATGATTTTTCCCAACTCATTAAATAAATAGTACTAATATTCCTCCGACTATATTTAAAAATAGGATATAGGAAAATCAAAAATTAAAATTTATAAATCCAGTAATATATGAAATTAAGATTGATTTGTTTTTATTTATTTAATTCAGTTAATCATTATAATTAGTGCCATCACCTTACATCACAGTTTCCACGGAGGGTGCGACATATGCAAGATCACCATTTCCGCACCTGTGTTAAAACTACCACTTGGTGATGCCAATGCGTAGGTTTACTTATTTTTTGTTAAAAATACAATAGCTCAACAAACCATAGATTTATTAGGGGACCTTTGTCCAAACTATAGAATTGTAATCATAAAATACCTATACTGTATATTATAACTACAATTCTATGGTTCAAACCACGAAACAAAATTAATGGTTGGTTTATACTATAAACTATAAATCAAGTAGTTTATCAATTCAGTGTATTATGAAAAATGCGAGGATTTTCATTATTTTGCGAGTAAAATTCGAGTATTTTGTTCCACGCTTTCGAGTATTTTGTACAATTTCCATTGGCAACACTGGGGAATAGACTCTCCTACTCAGATAACGTTTACTCTCTTTGGTCTTAGGCCCGGTTTTTCAATGAGAGTTTGAACCGTTGATTATCTAAACTCGGATTATTAATTAACTATGGATCAGAACGTTATGCATTTTTCAATGAAAAACTAATCCTGGATTCCTCAATTCATTGTTTTCATATGTTGGCAACACATTTTTTCGCTTGTACCATCATTCGGACCGTTCAGAAACATCAACATTGAATCAAACTTAACCTAAGAATTCATAGTTTTGTCAAAAATATACAGAAAAATTGATCGAAAAAGCCAAGTGTATTCTATAAATTGTCAGGCGTCTCATAAGAAAAAAATTACTCATAATTTCAATAGAGGTGAGGAAAACATTATCATTTTACTGGTAAAAAAATACCAAGATATTGTAGAATGTAAAGAATGGATGCAGTTGCTAATTCGCAAAAATTGAAGGCGTGGGTTATAATAAATAATGAATACCCTCTACGGAGGGCCCCCAAAAAAAAAGGAATAGCACCTTAACAATAAAAAACAAAATTTCTACTGGGGCTCTGTCAAAAGCAGATCTTGTAGATTTACAAAAATGATCATTTGAAGAACACATGAAAGAAAAACACCAACTTTTCTTGGAACTACAGAGAGAGGAGTAGAATCTAGAGGAAACCCATATGATTGAGGTATATAAATAAATATTATCTTTGAAACATAACTCATCAACCAACAATAAATCAATATTTGCTTGAGATTCCTGAGAACAGATCATGTAGCCGGGTCTGAACATTTTTTTTTGCTGCTTTTTTCGGGAACATCAATTTTTTGAGTCGCCGACTTTCTATAACAAAGAAATTTTCTAGAATCGATGAGAGGGGCAAGTGTCCCCCTTCAAAAAAATTTTTTTTTCGCGTTTCAAATCAAAAAGTCTTGAAATTTTTCGATTTTGTCGAAAATAATTTCCTAATTCAACTGTCTTGTGGCGGAACTACCTTAAGACTTAGGATGTGGAATATAAAAACAAAACATGGTGTGCAAAGTCACCCGCAAATTGAGGGCTGGCTTTGACCCATGGCTTATATTTTGCGAGATTTTCTCTTTACAACATGTACATAGGCCAAAGTAACCCGACGGATAAAATAAGCAAAAAAAAATTGTCCATAAAAAAATTATTTCATTTTTAATCGTCATAAATGAGTAAAACAACATATTGCTAGTTGCATACAAATTTTATGCAAGTTGAATTTGGTTGCAAATGACAACTGAATGGAATACAGTGTTGCACGTATATAATACATACTGTATAGGTATATATACCCATGTATAATAGAAAGAATCACGGAAAATCAATCTGATAAAAAAACAGGCTTAAAAAGGCAATATTTAAATTATATAATCAATAATGTCTATCAAAATCAGCCAAAGTCACCCAGCTGGGTTAAAGTCACCCGAAATTACGGTATGTTGTCTAAATACGGGTCTCTTTCTTCTTGAGGCAAAAAAATCTTCTGTCTATTATATCTTCAACACAATAATAATTTTCAGAATGTCTATTGAAATGTCAAAGAATCAAATAGGTTAGAATCGGCAAATTATCTCCTTAAACCCCCGAATTCATGAGATTAAGGCCCGATTTCACCAACCTCTTTAAACGAGTTTTGTTCAAATTAAACTTAGATTAAGCTTTCTACACGTCATATTGGATTTCACCAGGAACTATAAACCGCGTTTAGTTCTAAACGGCGTTTCCACTTAAAACGGGCAGAATTTGGCCAGTTACGAAGTTAAACGACGTTTAGTTCATTGGTTTCGTGCACGTTTGACAGATGGTTGACATTGGAGGTAAAACAACCTTACTTTTCCGATTTGTTTATGTTGGAGAATTGAACATTTTTACCTATTTCAAAAAGAATTCAGTAGTTGGATTACATGTGTTATTGTTTAATTCGTAGATGATCATGCCTTCATATTGTTCTGTTGTGAAATGCAATAAAAATGCATCAAAAGATGGCCGAATACGATTTTACAGGTAAATTGTACATTTTTGTATTTTTGACCTGTTATCAGAATTCCATCTGTTGTTGTAAGAAATAGAAAACATTGTGAAATCTCCCAGAGAAGGCAAGCAGCCTAGATACATGCCATCAAACGAAAAGACTGGTCTGATAAGTTAACGAAATATGGTAGAGTTTGTTCCAGACATTTTCACTCTGGTAAAGGAAATATGTTGTACCAATTTATTCAATGAGCTGGGTGCCGAATGAAGTCCAAAGAAGAAATTTATTTGATGAATTATATTTTCACATTCCAACTTGAAATTCATTGTGGAAATATTGTCACTTTTATCAAGTTTCTTCAAAAACTAAACTTTGAACACCGAACACCCACAAAAATATCACAGAACATGAGCCAAACACAAACGTTATCGGTTTTCAATTTTTAGGTTATATTGTAACTTGGCTTTGGCTCCTCTACAAAACAACGAAATCTATGCAAAAATGACAGAAACGTACATATTTTACTATGTTGCCAGCTTTTGACTGTCCTTAAACTAAGTTTCAATAAACTCGGTTTAGCTTTCGTCTGTTTGTGTCGGTGAAACTGGATCGAGGTTTATCAAGATTAAAATCTGAGTTTAGTGAGAACGGAGTTTAGTAAAACGCCGTTTATCTGTCTTGTGGTGAAATTGGGCCTAACTTGAACCATTGTTAAACTAGGTTTATCTCATAAACCTGTATTGAACAACTGAAACAAAATTTGTAATTCTGGTTTAAGCCCAATCACTTGGTCATCCTTGATTGAACAACCGGGCGTTAATCATAAGCATACATATTGAAATTTAAAGGGAGTTTATACAGCACATAAAATAAAATAAGAAATATTGTTTATTAAATAAAAAATAAGCTACTGTTGACAACACTAACAATATTAAGAAATTTTCGTCATGTAAAGACATTATTGGCCAAAAAAACGAAATTTAAAAAAATGGCACTGAACACACCATTTTCCAGTTAGAAAACAAAAACATATACTAGGACTGAATAGTATTATATCATGTCCATCTATCATCAACTTTCGTCAATTTGTCTAAATTATTCAGTATATACATGTGCCTAAAAAGCAAAGTAAAATAAAATAAAAGATAAAAGTTAACCATCTTTTATTTTACTTCTTATTTATATTACTTCTTATTTTATTTTATTTCTGTATAAACTTGTGATGATGTTGTGTAGTTTTAACTTTTTAAATTACTTTATTTTATTTCTTATTTTATTTTACTTGCTGTATAAACTCACTATTACCAACTTTGAAGGCCATATTCTTATGGTAATGATTGAGACTAAAACTAAAAAGTTGCATAAATGCTTCTATTGAAATGTACAGATTCAACTCTATTTTATGATTGAGACAGTGTCTGTGATTGTGACAATGTTGCAGAAATTGCTCCAGACAGTTAATGAAATAAAATAAATTTCCAATGGTACCTATTTATTTTTAATCAGAATAACCTTTATTTTTATGAGAAATGCGTTTCGGAATCGTTTATTCCTTTTTCAAAGCTTTAGAATTAAGTTAATCCTGATTATGAATTCAACTTCAGACAATTGTTGCAAGGTGATGATCGAGACATATTCCTGTCGGTAAAATACACATTGGCACAAAATACACATTACAAACTTTAAAATTAACGTAAAACAAGCACAAACACATTAAAATATAGACGTACGTTGGTGTATGGTCAATAAGATATAAAAAAATAGTTTTACTCCCTGGTCCCGATTTCCGTGAAATCCAACCAAATTTGAACGAAAAATCATTTTGTAATATTATATCACTTCACGAAATGTGATAGCTCATTTAGTGCAAACTGACAGGACCATCATTTCCTTGTATCTTACTACTGTCATGGTAATTAATTGAATACATTATAGATTGAAACTAAATTTTAGATTTCTGGAAATATACAAATGTTGACAGCAAGTGTTCAGGGAACATTTTTGCTGCTGATCAAGAAGTAGACCTCATTAAAAATGAAATGAAAGTAGAGAATGCTGATGAAGATTACTTTGAATGTACTGACGATTTGTTGAGAATTAATGCTGATTTGGAAATGCAGCCACTCAAATGTGAGGATGAGTTGATATTGTTTATGAGGACATTAAACCTGGAATATACAGGCATAAATTAAGTGGAAACAAGTCCCACCCAAACACCATTGGGAATATTGTTCCTCATGAAAGTTCGATTGGTAGGTGATGTTCATTTGATTGTACAATATGTCTCTGGCTACGGAAGTTCATCTTCAAGTCGTAGATTGATTTCCATTGCTGGCCCAATTTGTTGTATATGGATATATCCAGTATATTTCATCTTACATCTTTCTTACATTCAGTTCAAAATATTTCAAACCCAAATTAAAAGTATTCATTTTAATTGGATGAGAATTTTTCAGTGTCTTATTGGTTATTTAATTTTCAAATTGGGAATTATTAATATTCCGAATAAATATGAAGTGGTAATTGATTCTGACCTAAGAACAGCTTCTTCCACTCCATTTATATTTATTTTGTGTGCTGTTTTGTGTTAAATGTTGATAATACCATAAGATCATTTACCTGCTTTTTACAAATAATTTTATTTTTGTTTGTACTCTTCCCATTTATTCAGATAAACACAATTTCATAATGGAATAAATAGGTTATTCTGGGGCTAATTGCTTTTATATAGTTGGGACTGGATTTTTTTTCCTTTTATCTTGTATTTATTATTTCTTCAGATTTTGGAGCAGAACCTCATCAAAATGTAACTGTAAAAGAAGAAACAGATGTTAAAAGGGATAATAATAAACAATTTCTGTGTAACTTTTGCTTGAAGTCTTTTACAAAAAAAGGTCTTTTGAAGATCCATGAGAGGACTCATGCAGGAGAAAAACCATTTCTATGTAACTTTTGTCCAGTCTTATTTACAAAGAAGTCATTTGAAGATCCATGAGAGGACACATACTGGAGAAAAACCATTTCAGTGTAACATTTGTTCGAAGTCATTTAAACAGACTGGTGGTTTGAAGAAACATAACAGAATTCATACAGGAGAAAAACCATTTCAATGTAACATTTGTCCGAAGTCTTGCTCAGAATTGTTCTTTGAAGAAACATAAGAGAACTCATACAGGAGAAAAATCATTTCAGTGTAACATTTGTGCGAAGTCTTTTTCGCAGAGTGGTGCTTTGAAAGTGCATGAGAATAGAATAGAATAGAACAGGGCTTTATTTTCAAGAATAACAATCACAGTGACATTACATTTAAAACAAAAATAACATACATTATCACAGTAACCAGAATTAAAGAAAATAGGTCAAAATTTTATCAATCTTGAGACTTGAAGACTTCTATATGAGAGAACTCATATAGAAGAAAGACAATTTCAGTGTAACTTTTGTTGCAAGTGTTTTACGCAGAGGTAAGTTGAAGACACATAAGAGAACTCATACAGGAGAAAAACCATTTCAGTGTAACATTTGTCCGAAGTCTTGCGCAGTGTTTTAAAACACAAGAGAACTCATACAGGAGAAAAACCATTTTTGTGTAATATGCGTCAGAAGTGTAGTACGCAGAGTGGCACTTTGAAAAGACATGAGAGAACTCATACAGAAGAAAAACCATTTCAGTAACTTTCGTTCGAAATTTTATTTTCTGTTCATACTGGTGCTTTGAAGTACCTTGAGAGGACTCATACGCGGGAGAAAAACCATTTCTGTGTAACATTTGTCGGAAGTTTTTACAGGAGAAAAACTATTTCAGTGTAACTTGTGTCCGAAGTCTTATATGCAAAGTAGTGATTTGAAGATCCACAAGAGGGCTCGTACAGGAGATTGTACTAAATAATAAAATTGCTGGGTTTCCAGATCGTAGGTAATTTTTTTTTACAAGTTGTCAAATAATAAGAATTTTTAAGAGAACCAAAGTTTTTCTACAAATGGCTTCATAAAGTGGATTGGGAAGTTTGCCATCAATAGACAAACTCAGGGGTCGTGAAAATTATAATACCTGGCAATTTCCTGTTCAAATGTATTTGGAACATGAAGAGCTTTGGGATTGTGTCTCTACTATTCAAAAGGATGATGAGAACATTACAAAAGCCAAGTCTAAAATAATTTTACTCATCGATCCAATCAATTATATACATGTTGGAAAGGGAAACATTCTCAAGTGGATATTGATAAAAATATTTTTCTGTGAATTGAAAAATCCACGATAAAAATGAAGTTATTTTTTGTGAGGTTATCTTGACGATGGAAGATAGTGACTAAAGATTATCTTTCAGTCGCAGATGATTCCACATCTGATTTTATGAACATCCTGTTCATATTTTCAACAAATCAATTATATACACTTCCAAAGCGCTAAGACGGCCAAAGAAGTATGGGACAGAAAGAAATAAATAAATAGCCTTTATTTAGCTCTTTAGTACAATTCATGTTAGATTTAAAACGGGAAAAAAAATCACCTAACCTAATATCTATGAGACATTAACAACAAAATTATACATAGGTTATTTTCAATAATCGTTTGAATGAAATTATGCATTTTGTATCTTTAATATTTCGATGCCGACTGTTATATTTACTTATATTTTAAGAAAATAAAAAATTCTGTCTCACTCTTTGTAGTACAAAATTATGTTTTCCCCATGCAAATCCTCAAATGTTTTGTAAATATATCAGTGTTAGACCTGTCCTAATTTTATGAATTAAAACCAATGCACTCCAAAAAATTGTTTATACTCATCCAATTCAACTTAGCAAGCATAACCTCAATGCTTGTATATCTGTTGCAACTTATGATAATCGCATAGCTCTATTTTGTAATTTCTGCAAACTATTTATAGCCCTGTGGCTTGCAATATATAAAACAGTACGGCAGCAATTAAAGTGGATCAGTTTATAGTATTATACACTAATTTACCTGTTGCTGATGTTAAGCATCCATTGACCTTCTTAGAACCCATTTTTTTACATATATAACATATATAAAATTTTAGATCACTGTCAATCATTACACCCACGTATTTAATTTCACTAACCATCTCAATAACTTTATAATTTAATTTGATTCGTAACTGATTAAAATAATAAAACTCTGTGTATGCCCTTTTCCCAACAGTCATCCCTTTTGTTTAAGACCCATTCAGTTTCAATTCATTGATTTCCATATAGACTCTGACGTTTTTTTATATTCTATTAATACTACTTACAAACAAAAATTCCTTGGCTGGTACAAAAATATGCCAATTGAAGTGCATGAAATTAGTAAATGGACCAAAAAGTCTGCAGAATAGGCAACAAAATTTATAATTTAATCGTCTGATAGATATATTGTAGTATGATCTGCAAATAAATGAAATTTAGCATGTTCAAAGACTAAAGATAGATCGTTGAGGTATGAAATGAATAAAAGCCGTCCTAAATTACTGCCTTGTGGAATATTTATATCAAGACATCGCTCTTCCAATACATAGCTTTATTATTTAACTTTGTGTCTTCTATCATATAGTTATTCTAATCCCAATTGGAACGGCCATAAAAATAAGAGCACTACGAGGAGTGTTCATATGCACTGCCCGGCCAATGGAAAATGTATATACTACCAGTGTTTCTACTTTCAAAGCGTTCATGGAACAATCATAAAAAAGTTCTGTCGTGTGGAAGAGAATTCCTTCTCGAAACTTTTTATGTCGGTCCAATTGGGATTAGAAATACTTTACAAATAGACGTTTCAGCACTCGGGCATTATATGAAGAGAGTGGATTATTTAGCATACGGAAAATGTATATTTACCTTTGTATACTTTGGACAGCTACTTCACCAATAACATTTGTACAATATCCATACAATACACGTATATGTGCAAATCATATTATAAATGTACCACGTTGTAGACTCACTCACAAACAGAAATTAATTACCTACCTTGGACCTAAACTATACATTATGTTACTCGTAAAACTAAAATGAATCAGAAACGGAGAATAATTTAAATATAGTTGAAAAAATACATTAACGATAACTACCAGTTCCTGAAAAGAACGTTGGATAATTGAAAAGATGATCACCCTAAATAATAAAGCTCATTCTCAACACTATCTCAATTGTTGCTTTGTACCTTCTCTATTTATTCCAATTGTCTTTCAAGCTCTTTTTTTTGTGTAATTGTATTCATAAATAATTTTTCTATTTGTGCATTGCTGGATACAACAAAGTATTGTTTAGGTAACCACAATCCTTCATGTAACATGTATCATATATCTGAATTGAAAAAATTGAATCACTAATCCATATGAATACCATTCTTCCAAATCCCATGAATTCCAACTTATGCAGTAAGCTCAGTGTTGCCAACAGCTCTTGGCAAAATCACTGGCAAAAAATTATTCCATTCCTGGAAATTCCTGGCAACTTTTCTCAAAACTACCTAAAATCCCTAAAAATCGACTGGAGTCATAAAAACAAACTTTATTTCAACATGTTTTATGTCATTTAATGGGATAATGAAAAATGGATCTTTTTTAAGTTTTTTTTAAATAAGGGTAACAAAAATAACTAAATTAATTAATCAAGTTTAAAACGAAAGAACTTACAAAATAAATAATATCAATATAAAATAGAAAAATAAAAAAAATACGTACCAGATACAGCATATTGAAGTAAAAAAATAACTACTATTTGTGCTAAAATCATCTAAATTTTTGTCCATATTGAGCTATCAAGCATTTTATCTGATGGTGTAAATTTTAATATAGGTACCTTCTATCATTTTGTTTTTAACCTATTTCTCGAACCTGTTCCAACATTATTAAGTAAGTTCACTGAACAGTGAACAGTCTTTCGACATTAATGTAGGAGAATGGCAATATTAGCAACAAACTAATTATACAGCTTTAACATTTTTAAAAATTTCAGAATTTCCAGCATTTTTTAAATTAATAATTTTTTTAATATTTTTCTGGCAAATTACAATCTTGCTCTAAATGAATGACTTCTGAACTAGAATGACTTCTCGAAACGTCTAATTCTTGTTAATCTACAATTTGGTTTTGAAATGAGAATCGTTGGAGAACATTCATTATTAATTTTTAGTCATAGGTTTGCGCATATTTTGGTTCTAGAACATCAATAGTTTATCTTCTAAAAGTCAAAATCTCTTTTATTTTGGAAGGCAGCCTAATCTAAAATTTCAAATGAAAAGAATAAAAATCTAACTACCTTTGGGTCAAAATTTGAGTCCTATCTCAGCTCTTTCAAAAATTCCATTTGGTAAAACAATTAAATGAAATTTAGATTTTTGTTACTTATGTAATCTTTTTATTTGTCTGAAACTTCTTTGAGATAATTTCAACTAATCCATTTTTTGATATCCTGGCGAATTCTTGTTACCGTACCACTACTGGCATAATTACTGACAAAGCTTTTTATTCCTGGCAAATGCCAGGAATTACTGGCAATTTGGCAACCCTGAGTAAGCTACTCCTGTCAATAGTTTCAAACGCTCGTTCAAGACGAGCTGACACCTGACACTCTACCACAGAACACCTTACCTACACAAAAGCGCAACTGGAAGGCGGCCCTTTGCGCTTGTGTGGTCAAATTTTCGTGACCTTAATTTAAAATTTGGCTTGTATAATGTCATTTCTGGGCGGTAAATTCAAACTGTCTGTTGAAATACATTTCAAGTGATAAATCAAGTCCCGAAAAAACAGTTGGAAATTAGTGATACAAGATACAAAGCACTTTGTTCTCAAGTTCAAATACCAAACAGCCATCAATGACAACAATCCAACGCCTAGAAATTTGAGGTTGATTAGAAACAAGCCAAAAATTTTATTTTGGCGGTACGCTTGAATCACGTTTCTGTGTAGGTAAGGTGTTCTGTGACTACTATTATCTAATGCTAACTTCCAGTAATTTATGCCGTGGCGTAACTATAGGGTGGCAAGCCGGGCAAAATGCCAGGGGACCGTGAGCCGTGAGGGCAAGATCAATCCTTCCTTGCCTCATGTAGCACGCGGCGCTGTTGCAACGCTGTCAGCTATGGAAGAAATGTTTTGTCTATGGTTTTTTTGTTTGTTCAGAATTTCGCCACGGGACTTCTTTTGTGGCGCGGGCTCTAGTAATAGTTACGCTCGGCTCAGGGAATCCCCACTTTCTGTTTTGTAAGTATAAGAAAGGCTGCTCTAACTACGCATACATCATTTGATTGTTGAGAGTTTTGACTAAAAATACAATTCTTATTTCATTCCAATACCCGAGAGGCACTTTAAATTAAAAGTTACTAGAAAATCAAAGAAAAATGCACACAATAATTATAATAGCGTTTGTACGTACTACTTCTTTACATAGTGATTTATTAGAAAGAAACTACAACCTTCTTTATATTGAGAGAGGGCCCCATCCCATGAATTTGCCACGGGCCTCTAATGTATAGTTACGCCACTATGCTACACTGAATTTCACGTTCCCAGTTATGTTTCTCCCTAAAATCAGATTCAGAATCGGATATTCATTTATTGTTTGAAACATTGCAACATTTGTAACCATTTTCAATTACAGAAGCTGTTTCTATAGGGAGCAAATCAAAAACTAACTTCGCTAACACGAGCGTATATGCGAAGAAACGGAACGAAAAATAATGTGTACTACTCGTAAACATTCTTCGTCGGCGAACGGTAGATCAAAAGAGCCGATGGTCAACGTGGGTTTGAATGACAGCTGTCTAGTTTTGCAGCAGCCAATCAAAACGGACCGCAAGCCAATGATAATGCTTGTAGGTGTGCCTATACGTTGAGACTAATAAATCACCAGTTATATACGTGTTTTAGAAGGTCTGAGTAATTAAAAGCCAGTAGCGTCTCTGGTCTGGGATCGAAATAGGTTTTAAAATATTCTATAGTTGTGTTGTGTTTTGTTGGAAAATATGGGTATTTTTTTGGCCATGGAAAAATGAAATTATGATGATCCGATTGCCTATTAATACATACTTCCTCATTTATGGAATATTTTGTTATTTTAAATAATTTTTAAAATATTTAAATATCTAAATAAAATTAGTTATCTCCGCCTCTGCTGCTCAAAGGATTCCGCCTCAAGACTGGGAAACTTGTTTTTTATGCTTCTGCAATTGTAAATGGTTTGACTATAATATATTGATAGGCCTGATTTCTTCAGCATTTATTGTCTTTGTAACTTTCCGTAAGAAAGCAATTGTTGATACCTTCAAGGAATTGGGAACCTTACCAGTTAATGAAGAAGTGTTAATTATGTTGATGAGCGGATCGGCTAACTCGTAAAAAAAACTTTAAACATTGAGTTTCAAAAAGTTTGCATAACTTTTTTTTGTTATTCATTTGTCAGAAATTTTTATTCCTGATTAAAATTGGTGCAATGCGCAAAACTTGCAATTTTGTCAAAATTTTAAATTTAAATGGCCTTCAGGGGAAAACAAAAAAAAAATTTTTGATCGGCAGTAAACAACCTACGCAACAATATTTGTCCCAATTTTTTGTCTTCCTTTCATCGCCATACATTTCATTTTTCATGCAAAAAATATTTTATTGACATTTTTTTTTAAAGATTTTGGTATACTGGCACTTTTTTTCCTTGAGGTACCCCCATAGAAAAAAACTATAGGAGTGAGATCGGAAGACCTTGCTGGCCATGGATATATTGATTATCTACCAATCCATTTACTCTCCAAATTGTCATCGATATATTCTTTATTTAATGTGTTACTATGACACGATGCTCTGCCAAGGGGCACCATAGCCGTTCTCTTTCTTGATGTGAGAATTAATCAACAATTGGCTCTATCTCAAACATAAAAAATGAAAGATTCACTGTTCATATTTTCACGGAAAAAGAATGGACCAATTAATTTATTATTGAAAATGCAACACCGGACGTTTGTTTTAAAGGAGTATTGGTCCTTGCATTATATTTTAAAATTTGGGTTTTCGTCGGCCTTACACCGGCAATTTTTCGAACTTACTACTCCATTTGAGGTGAAACTTACCTCATCAGAAAACAACACATACTTTGCAAACTGTCTATATTCATCTATTTCTCCTTGTACCCACGCGCAGAATTCCAATCCCAAATTTCACAATGTAAACACCCACAGTTAAAAAACACAAAATTTTTTGATTACTATCCTTTCGGACGTCCATTGTCTTAATGTATTTAAAAAGGTTTTCACGACGTTTCGAATGCTTGTATCTGCAATCGTCTTCAGGTGAATACTGTACTACTGTACTGTGAATACAGTATTCACCTGAAGACGATTGCAGATACAAGCATTCGAAACGTCGTGAAAACCTTTTCAAATACATTAAGACGATGGACGTCCGAAACGATAGTAATCAAGCTACCACATCGTCTACAACCTTCAAACAAACAAAAATTTTTACCGCTTAAAATTTTTAAAAGTCAAAGGTAATGTGATTTTAGTAATTCATAGACGAATTTCCCGTGTGAAATATTAATTTATCGAGAATTTAACAGATATCTATTTTTCTGGGTAATACTTACTTTTTTCATGTCTAATAGTACTTACTTCTGTATCGTTTATACACCTCCTATTCGTTTTGTCCAAAGTTCAACATGTGTACTGCTTGTAAGACTGACCCCTTTGTTATTATTTTCAACATTTAATAACCCAGTAAAAAATTGGTCATACCTACCGTCTTAATTTTCTGAACGATATTATTTTTTTTTACAAAATCCCTAGTTTCCGTACGGAATTTTTCCACATGCTTCTTACAACTATTTTTTTATTTTGTTGATTTTGTAGAAAATTAATTTTGATGCTGTTATGATCACTAATGTTTGGTTTGTAAAACAGTAAAATTGACCATTAACTGTTTTTTATTTCAATTTTTTCATGAAAAAAAATTAATAGAAAAAAACTATTTCGCCGATGTTACCGATTATAATACGCTGAAATAAGTCGTATTTTATATTTTTGCAATAATAATAATACCTTGAAAAAAAGAAAAAAATACAAATGAATTATCCCAGCAGTGTACAACCTGTTAATTGACCGTCATTGTTTTTATAAAATTATCAGAAAATATATATAATTAACTTCATTATATATCTCAGAAAAATTATACTATACTTTTTCTACCCCGCCGATATCACCATTGTTAAACAGAAGAATTGTTATTAGTTTTTCAATACAAGAACATAAAATATTCATACTTACCAACACTATCTTTTTCTGAGGTCCCATATAGCACACTATCTGGTTTTTTATTTCTAACGAGACCAAAAGAATACATACCGGGTGATTCTCTAAGGTGGCTCACCCCTATAACTTTTTTATTATTGAAGATAGAAAAACTAAATTTGGAGGTTGTGTATTATAGTTCAATTTAAATTTTTTGACATATTTACTTGCTTTGCCGTACTTCCGGTTTGACCAGAAATGACCACAACTTTCGATTTTTAAATGGGACATTCTATATATTTTTACTTATTTCGATTGAGAATGACATTCTAAATCCAACAACACCTCACTTGTCAATATTTGACAAATAAAGTCATTTTTATTCCAATTTTTATTTTTCGATCTAGAATGCCATGGATCATGTAAATCGCTTCATTCTTGATCAAGTAACATGGGAAAAATACGACTTTGAGGCTTATGACTTCACAGTATTAAATTCCAATATATTGAAACAAGTTTTTGAAAGAATCGGTCGTATTAAATTGAAGCTTATCAATACCTACCTCTCTGGAAATTGTCAAAGATTAAAAACTAGTACTATTGTTCCGATAACAAAAATTCCTAGCACTTTTACAGCCAACGTACTCAGATCAGTCAACACCCTTCCTCCAATTGAAAAGGTACTAGAAACTGACATATATAATCAATCAATTGAATATGTTGAAGGTAACAAACAATATTTGAATATTTAACCAATCGGGATTTTGCTCTTCTGCTGCAAATATATCTTGTCAATCTGTCGATTTACTTGATTATCAACGAAAGTTGGAAGATTAGTTGAATGCATTTGGAAGCATTTCGTACGCAAAACGTTTTTGAATTCGTATACTGGTGACAGTTGACATTAGTATGAATGGTTTTCAAAATGCTTTGTTTTGTTGACTGATAATTAAGGGGAATTTAGTCAACTTCTATTCAGTAATAGTAATAGGAATTCGCATAGCGATAAGCGTAAGAAAAATTATATTATACCATTGTCTAATTAGGCAATGATTATACTGAAACCCATTCTGTGCAACGAATGATCCAGCAATAACTTCAAGAATGACAGGACCAGTGCTGCCAATTGAAAGTATACAATATGCTGACTAGTGTCTATCAAAATGCGGAGTTTTACTCCCAGAATTTTGAGAATGCTTACAAAATCCTTACAAACTTAATTTATACATAATCTATGGTATATATGGATGATTTCGAGGGTCGACTTGTTCTGATAGATACTGATTCTGAAACGAAACCAGAACAAACTAGACTAGAAGAAGCACATATTCACAAATGTCCATTGAACTGAAAATGCAATAGGGAACACGCATGTGCCCCCTTTCTAGAATATTTTGATTTGCAAATGAAGACTACCATCTAGGGAGCTCAGCAACAAACTTAGATATTGAAAAAATATGTAATGTTTTTCATAATTCGAAATTATAAATGCCAATTTTGTCGTCACATTCAAAAACGTACTACTAGCGCCTCTGGTGGACGTAAGCATCGTTATTTCACACAGTTCAATTCTTCACCACTAGTTGCTTCAAACTGTCAACTATAATTTCATCTGCCTTAATTTATATGTTGTACTAATATTTTTATCATCATAGTATTTTCAAATATCACATTAAAAGTGAGCTTGAATTTATGTTTGGGTTGAAAGAAATAGTATCGACTATCAATATTCCTGAAACAACCACAACTGGCGCTAGTGTTTGGGGGAAGTTATTCAAATGAAGGTCAAATCGAGTTTGAATTAAGGAGCACTTTTTAACTTGGAAATTTCGACAAAATTTTGGGATATGAGAAATTATTTTCACAAAATGTGATTATTGTGGATCTAACTGAGGCAAAGAAAAATTTAAATAAAATCATGCGTGTTCCCCATTGTCTTCTCAGAAGTTGGGTTGGTAGCATTGAAACCTGTTGATAAAACCATAGTATAATCTAAACAATGATAAAACTCATAGAAGCCTGAGGCCAATTTTAATTTCGATAAACAAACATAACACAGAACTCAAACTTGCAAACTACTATAGACAAAGACGTGAAGAGTAACGACTAACGAGTTCTGTACCATTACATGACTGGCCATGTGCCACACGAAACAAACACAAGTAGTCAGGAAGATGAACGCTGTTCTCCCACTCCTCAGTCCTAGTGCAAAATGCTTACAAAATCCTCAAAATTCGTCATTACTCCACGATTACTCCAAAGCTTTCGAATTGCTTACAAATGGAGTAATTACTCTCAAAACGGCAGCGCTGGACAGGACAGGTATGAAAGTGACAGTTCGCTCAGTTAGGAGCGCGTTCCTATTGCCATTTTGATTCTTTTGGAACGAAACGAAACAAATTAGTTATTTGTCAGTTGTCATCGTCCAAAATTACTAGTGAGTTTATACAGCAAGTAAAATGAAATAAAGTAATTTAAAAAGTTAAAACTACACAACATCCATAACAAGTTTATACAGATATAAAATAAAGTAAGAAGTACTATAAAATAAGAAGTAAAATAAAAGATGGTTAACTTTTATCTTATATTCTTTTTTACTTTGACTAGTTGTTGGGCATATGTACATACTGAATAATTTAGACAAATTGACGGAAGTTGATGATAGATGGACATGATATAATAGCTATTCAGTCCTAGTATATGTTTTTGTTTTCATAACTGGAAAATGGTGTGTTCAGGGCAATTTTTTTAAATTTCGTTTTTGGCCAATAATGTCTTTAGAAGCCGAAAATTCTATAATATTGTTACTGTTGTCAACAGTAGCTTAGTTTTTATTTAATAAACAATAACAGGGATCAATTTTACAAGTATACATCATTGAAATTGGGGTAACATAAAATTTCGATTGACGGCTTCTTACTTTTTACATTAATTTACTCAGCTCTATAAATACTCTAAAAATTATTATTTCTTATTTTACTTTATTTTATTTCTTATTTTATTTTACGTGCTGTATAAACTTACTGTTACTCAGCTCTATAAACACTCTGAAAATTATGATTTCTTATTTTACTTTATCTTATTTCTTATTTTATTTTACGTGCTGTATAAACTCACTTCAAGTCTAATTATATTCGTTTATAATTTGATGAATATTTATTTTTCATTTGAAGCTTGTGAAATTTAAGATATGGTTTAATGATTTAACAATGGAAGGAATTGAAGGGAATATTTTTGCCATTACTAGAGTACTGAAACCATTTGTAGATACTATTTTATCTGATAGTGAGTCAGATTCGGATTCTGACGAAGAGCTTTTGGATACGGATTTAATAACCTATGACTTGACCTTCAATCTCTTTCAACTATAATGTGCAATGCGCATGCGGTTGAAATATTTCAACTTTTTCACGGACTCTCGAGTTCGTGAAAAAGTTGTTCATTCGATTCAATCAACCGGAGAGGAACAACTATTACGAGTTAATAAGTGAAAATCCACAGAGTTTATGAACGGCTATGATGAAAAGTTGGAGTATTGGAACGCGCCCCTGTATTGGTTTCGTGCACATTTAACAGATGGTCGACATTGGAGGTAAAACAACCTCACATTTCCGCTTTGTTTAGTATGTGAGAAATATAAAGTAACTCTACACATGCACTCTGAATATAGGGAAAAAACTTTTCTTACGTGTTTTTGCCTCCTGAACACGAATCCGAAAAAATGCGGCGGTCTCATACCGTTCCCGAGTTAAGAGAACTTAAAAAAAATCAACTTCATTTTCAAGCACCGCTTTCTCGCACAAAACTCGCTCAAAATGCCTCCTTCTTTTTACCAGCATAAACAATACACCCTAAATCACCTATTTTCGGCACAACTTTGCACAAAATATCGTCATTTTTATCGAAAAAATCTTCCTTCTTACACAGTTCCAAATAAATCAATTTCAGACTTTGACACATGGAATTTAGTAACTTTGCCTTATTTTTCATGTTGGTGATAAATGAATCACCGCCAACTTTTCGAATTCAAATGTGAGCAATAGTTCCCCCTTCATTTATGTGGCAATTGTTGTTGGCGCCCAAGTAGCACACAGAGGTCATAATTCGGTTGTACAGACGTCTACAAGACCTTTCGCAAAAGTCCATGACTTATGTCTTGTAATATGCTGAGACGTCGCTATGTATGCCAATATGACAACAAGGCACACTCTTGCGACGTCACATCGACGTTATAAAGTAGTGGTAATGACTTGCCGATATAGACTTATATAAGGCAGTCGCATAAGGGTTGGATTGAATATTATTATTACGTCGTTCTGTGGTCTTAGTGTAGTCGTTATATGCATGATGGTCATAAATCTTTCTAATATAGTATTACAATATGTATACCATATCAAAAGATTTTATATAATAATAATATAATACATAATTCAGTCTTCCTTTACATGTTCATGATACTCTGTGGTAATGTCCTACACCGATCATCCTAACAACAAATGGCCGTGTTAGTTATCAAGATAAAAATGATTCATTTATGTGATTTTAGAATTGTTCTGAAACTCTAGTGACCAAGCAAATCCATTTTTACGATCAAAATCCAATTCTACTCACTTAAAATTTATGCACCTCGAAAATGAAGAGAGATAAATATTTATGTTCATTTCAGAAAAAATATATTTCATTAATTTTTCTCAATAATCGTTGAAATATGTAGACCATACTACGAAATATTCTTGATTAGCACATCTCCAATGATTTTTAAATTGATATAACACCCAGGGTCCCATATTTTTTATTTTAAATATTTTTGTTCCAATATGGCTACCAGAATGATGTTATCAATCAATCGAAAAACATGGATGCCGTCCTTCTAGTGTCGAAAAGTTGTAATTACTCCGGTATGTACTATCATAGAATAGTTTACGAGTGTCTCAAAGACGTCGTAATATCTTACATAAAAAAGTTGAAATGTAGTCGCTGTGACCACAAGTAGCAAGTTTTGTTGTAATAACGTCGTAAGGCTATCAAAAATCAAAACAGAAGAAGATATACACTGACATTTACAATAGAGGTTATGTTGAACAGTTATATTTAAATATTTTGTATTTATCTTTAGGCAAATTTCCAATTTGTGTTGAAGATTTTATAATATTCATCAGATCATTCAATGCAGTATGCGGAATTTTGTGAACTAATGCCCAGTTCCTCAATTTTTATTTGAAAACGAAACATTTTTCTAAGTGTTTTTCATCACCCTCATCCATACTTTCTCCTTCAAAAGCACTTTCCACAGTGATACTCTCTGAGGTTGGTTCTGAACTTGTTCCAGGTACATTTTCATCTGGTACTGGATGAACTTAATTTTTTTGCAGTGTCCCGATAGACTGAGTTAATTTTGGGGTAGGCACCCCTTCCTCTTTATATTTTTTTAAAATTTTTTTATATGCTCCAGTTCTCTTGTAGGGAATATTGGATTTTGGTTTTGGCATTTTAATTATTCATATGTAACTGAATATTCCACATACAAACACAATATACCTAACCAAGAAAAATAACATTACCAACAAAAATAATTTAACCATAGATACATAATGTAGTCATTACGACCAAAGTTCATCAGTTGATAAAACTACATTACATGAGTACAATATGTAGTCTTGGAAAAGTTTCAAAAATCTATTCATTAGAACCACATATGTTCATAGTCATAATAACATCACAGCAACTGCTCTCAAGTTCTACTTAACGTCACATACAATTTATTTACATAGAAACCACATTACAACTTCATCTTGAGAATTCTTTATTGTACTCTCGTTATATCTACTACACGACGTTATAGCGACGCCTAAAGGTTATACAACGCACATTAACTTTTTGGTTCTAAAACATTACAAATACGTGGTCTTTAAGACGTTATAAGAAGTCATTATGTTAATTTTATGACTCTGTGCTACTTGGGCGGTGATTCATTTATTACCAACATGAAAAATAAGGCAAAATTACTAAATTCCATGTGTCAAAGTGTGAAATTTGCTTATTTGGAATTGTGTAAGAAAGAAGATTTTTTCGATAAAAACGACGATATTTTGTGCATAGTTGTGCCGAAAATAAGTGATTTAAAGTGTATTGTTTATGCTGGTCAAAAGAAGGAGGCATTTTGAGTGAGTTTTGCGCGAGAAAACGGTGCTTGAAAATTAGGTTAATTTTTTTTTAAGTTCTCCAATTCGGGAGGCATAAACACGCAAGAAAAGTTTTTTCCCTATATTCAGAGTGCATGTGTAGAGTAACTTTATATTTACCAATATTATTCCAGTTAGATGATGTTCTCCGAGAACGGTATAAGGAGAAAATGTTTTCTTGTATTTCACAACAGCACAATATGAAGGCATGATCATCTACGAATTAAATATATATAAATATGTAATCCAACTACTGAATTCTTTGTGAAATCGATAAAAATGTTCCACTCTCCAACATAAACAAATCGGAAAAGTGAAGTTGTTTTACCTCCAATGTCGACCATCTGTCAAATGTGCGCTAGTAAATATAACCTATTTGACTATTTTCATTCTGAAATGTGTTTTGTGTGATTCGACCTCTGACCATGGTTTGGTGAGCATGTGGCGCTCCCGGGTTGGAGGTCAAGTAGATGTAATTTGTAAATGTCCGCCGTTTATAACGTGCAGTGCAAAAATACATGTTAATTTGTGAAGCTCAACAAACATTTTGTGGAGAAATCAGTCCCTTTCTTCTCTACGCCAGTAACCAGGCTGGATGACAACGGACTTGTCGGAAGAAGGGGCGCTCGGGCACTAATGATCAGAACACGCCATTGATCGAGAAGAGTTTTATACGTAACCATATACCTTGATCCTTACATGTGGGGCATGGGCATAGTTCTCAGACGTACGAGAGTGCACCCTGCATGAGCAATTGCAAATAATAATTTAGAAAGCTGGCTGTACGAGTTCACGAAGAATTCGAGAGGCCATGGAATTAAGAAGAGAGAGAGAGAGAAATGTGTTTTGTTTATTTTGCGATCATGGAGATGAACGAAAGAAAAAGCATCGACGGCATTGCAAGTATGTCTCGGCAAAAATTGACATGGAACATGTATTCGTATCTGTCAGTTGTCATGTCATACATTGCCCATGCGCATTGTAGACATTCTAAGCTGAAATTATGAAAATAAAACGAAATATTTAAGCAAAACATACAGAAAATTAATCAAAACCATGACTCCAAGTAGCACACAGAAGTCATAATTCGGTTATACAGACGCATACATATGTATGCCAACAAGACAAAGAGGCACATAAACGAATCTAATTAGACTTACTTATCTAAACTCATTTTGAAGTGAAAAGTAAATATAAAATAATTAAAATATGCCGGCAACGGACAGATGACACCTTTTGGGGACGGAGGCGGAACACAGCATAGAACTCAATAACAGAACGGTCATCGGTATTGCTTTTTATAACTGTTAAATTCTTTTGAAAATAATTGTCGACGTATAAGGTTCCACAGTTTACATGCGCGACGTTCAATTTTTGTCAGAATTCGAGTATCTAGCACCTGTAATATTCTGATTGGAGATAAACTTAAATTGTAAATTTGAACATTATTGTCGTTGTCTTTTGCTGGCTTTTAAAACTAAACACCGAGCTGTTCCCTGCGTATTTTGAAGAGTAGAAGACACCCAGAAAACATTGACATGCAAAGAATGCATGTGTTGTTTGCCCGCCATATTGGATACTGCTTCTGGTATATAAGACATATAATTATGAGTTCTCTGGATTCGAGTTAATAAACCTTCATACATAAAAACTTTTTAACAAAAATTAAACCGACGAAAAAATCAACTGAAAAGCAAAAAATAAAATGAACCTTCTTAGTCTAAATGATAATTGAGCTCCAAAACTAATGTAAGTAACTGATTTTGAGTCGGCGCCAAACAAACAATTATCGAAGATCATTATCTATGAAAGAAGTCATCAAAACGCAGCCGTGCATCTCGCTGCCATCATTTTACGCTTCACCTAATTCAATTGCTAGTTTGTTTGGCGCCGACTCAAAATCAGTTACTTACATTAGTTTAGGAGCTCAATTATCATTTAGACTAAGAAGATTTATTTTATTTTTTGCTTTTCAGTTGATTTTTTCGTAGGTTTAATTTTTTGTTAAAAAGTTTTTATTTTTTACTTTTCAGTTCCGTATTTCGTCGGTTTAATTTTTTGTTATAAAGTTTTTATTTTTCAATTTTTGTGGCTAAAATCTACCAATTATTACCTACTTGTTTTTTGATTACTTACAAAATACTTACTTACCCACCTTACTTCAACTATTACCAGTTAAATAATATGATTATCTAGTTGAAAAGGAAACATTCTCAATTAAATATTGAGGTTATCTTGACGATGGGAAATAGTGACTTAAGTTTATCTTTCAGTCGCAGATGATTCCATATCTGATTTTATGAACATCCTGTTTATAATTTCAACAAATCAATGATTATCTACTTTTACTATTTGTTGTAATATACATTATTTTCGTTGTTCTGGTTAGTTTATTTCATTACTTTGTACATCATTCCATCCTCTCATAAAATATACTGATTTTGACGGATGTGGAACAAGAATAATGTCAGTAGCGATCTGTCATTGTCAACTACATATGTGTGTGCCAATGTTCACTAGTGAAAAATCAATTATCCCCTATTTTTCTACCCGTAAGGGTGGCTAATTCCTTTCGAAATTCAAATATAAGGTATACCCTATCTATTAAAAAAAGAATCATCCAAATCGAAGAACCCAGTACAAAGTTATGCCTGATAGAATCGGTTAACGGACCAGAATTCAGAGGGTGAGTGATCTTTTAAATTAAAATGGGACCAAATTCGAAGTACACCCTATCCACTGAAAAAATAATTATCGGAATCGGACGCCTCAGTAAAAAGTTATGCGTGATCATACATAAAAAAAATATGATGGAAAAAAAAATACGGGTCGAATAGAGAACCTCCTCCTTTTTGGTTTCGTCGGTTAAAAATCAAGAAAATTTGCCTACTGAAATCGCATAACCCATTTCATTTGGAATAAATATCATTCACGTAACAGGTAAAACGATCTTTTTGTAAGGTATAATAAAATAATTTGTTCGCTTGTTTTTATGGGATATCCATACGGATAATTCACCAATTTCGGAAATTCACTTCACCACATAACCTATTCTGTGACTTCGATTTTCCTTCGGTGGGCAAACTGGATTATCTCACTCGAAATGATACCACGAATGTCCAAAACTTTAACGAAAAAAATAACGTCGTGATGCACCTGCTGTATAATAACACACATTAACCTGACTTCCTGACCACGTGGTCGACGTCTGTCTCCCACGACAGCCGGAAGTCGAATTCTCAAATAGTTTGAGAAAAGTTGTTTTCTTAAAGCTTTGACATTTCGTCATTCGGCCAGACGCAAGTGGAGTATGTACTATTTCTTTGGAGAAAAAAAGTTGGGTTAGCTTTCGTCATCGCGCGATAGAAGCGAACAATTATCGATAGTCACCTTCGACGATATATCGATGGCAGCCACAGAACAGTATAGTTGTCTCTGTCAACTGTCATATATAGTACATGTACATCATAATAATAAGTGGAATCATTAGAATCAGTAGGCTGTCCTAAAGAAGAGTCGGATTTATCTTTCTATAGGCATTTTCGGAAACCTACTCGGGTTAACACGATCCCCAACCTGCACGTTCGATTTCCTAATCCGAATTAACTACGCGCGTTCGCAAACTTTGGTGTTGGTTAGTCGATCACTGACTCTGACGTCTAGCATAACCATAGAATTGTAATTATAATATACTGACATTATAATTACAATTCTATGAGCATAACCCTAATCAAAAGCAGGGTTGTCAGAATCGCTACAGACACCGCATGCGCATTACCAAAAGTTTAAAAATTATTTGAATTAATGAGGATAAGGAAAACTGCAACATTCCAAACAATAACGTCGTTAGCTTTTGATTATGTTTTTGATGAAGACGATGAGATGTTTTATATTTTGATGTTATCTTCCAGTAAGATGAAGAAACAAAACGTTTCTAAACAAAGACGAGTTTGCATTGAGGAATTATTAAGAAGTAATTCTCCGCTATTCCATGGAAGGTAAAATAGGACTGATATTACCTTCGCAAATTCATCATTCAAAATTCGATTTCATAGACCAGAGTCATTTTCGACTAGAAAGAAGAACTGTTAGATAAGTTGAAGTTAGGTTATGTTTTATGTAATGTCTTGTGTCAGAACCAGAACAAATAAGAATAAGCTCAACCTGGTAAGTGATCGGAGTGATCCGTTACGTGATCTATTGGGATCGAGTTGGTGAACCAGAGTAAGTTTCCGAAAATGCCTTATGATTCTTTAGTTACTCTTAAGATGTCTAAAAACCCTGGTGCTTGCTCGACTTGGCGACACTTGGCCTACTTGAAATAGAGATTACTAGCGTGTCAGATGGCGCCAATTTCGATTTAGTTTCAATTGAGTAACAGGGTATATTTATTTCCTCAAATTTCTTTTTGAGGCGAACTGTGCGCGGGTTCTAATTCTAGCTTTGCTTTTGGTTGAAAAGAGACATCTGTCAAACTTCACCAATAGCAAAGCTAGAATTAGAAGCCCCCATATTTTGTACACACTACACTACCTGAAAATAAACAATTCCTCACGCACTAATGAATGAACGAGTTATTTTTTAAAGAATAAACTCAGGAACAAGCTAAGCAAGATTTTATATCAAAGAGATGGAAAACGCCTAGATATAGCTCGTCCAGTATTCAAACGACCACTTTGGCCTTCCCCTACCTAACAACCAATTTTCCTCGAAGACGCCCGAATCATTGTCTAACTGTGGGTATTATTAGAAATTCCATAGGCGTACCAAATTATTTGGTATAGGTGATACACGAGACGTAGAGAACTTACACTCCTATAACTTCTGAATGGAAAAAATATTCTTCGACAAATCTGCCAGAGGGCATTTTGGCAAGGTAACAAGTAAACTATTGCAAAGTTGAATAAATAACTGTACCACCTATGTATTAATCAAACAAACCTAACCTTTCAAACGCTGCATGACGAGCCACTGGTGAAGATTCGCCGTAGCATGAGCAGCCACATGAAATCGTGTCTTCCCCCTCTCTACCTACCAAACGGTCGTTTCAATACTGGAAGAGCTCTACTGATAAAACACTGAAAATAATTTCATATAAGATGCTGCAGATGTCAGAAATTAAGATCTGACATTAAGCGAGAATATAGACAAACATTTTTGGACGGCGCCATCTACCACAGAGAGAGAGAAGCTATGTTGAAGTAACAGGTGGTGTCCCCTCAAAAATCTAAACAATATCGAATCAGTTCATTCACGGGTTTTTAGACATCTTAGTTACTCTATGTGCTCTTTTCAGATTTTTCGTTTAATTTGATGTGTTTTCGAATGTTTTGTAAATTTTCCTACATTTCATGCAAGTAGCAAATTGCCTGCCTGGCTGATCTTTCACAAAATACTTCCAGATAAATAAGCTAGATTTCCTGATGGTTTTGCCCACTGCAACTGCAATTTATAACAACAAACAACAATTGATAAATATTTAATATTCTCATATTCTGTTTTTTTTAACTAATTTAACATATTTGACAATTGATACCATCATCCATCATAAAGAAGACAGAACATACTAAATACAGAACATCAGAATTTTGCCCAACTTTGTAATAAACTATCGATAAACCGAATAAAAATAAAAATTTAAACTATCGATAGTATGTCCTCTAACGCGCGGACTAATCAGTGGTTCTATTTGAATTGTTACTTGTATGAATGTATAAGCACGGCCATTGTAAGTTGATGGTTCAGCTTATAATTGATATTTGTTACTTGTTAATTTGTGTTGCATAAATCCACCATAGTCGTAAGGGAACGTTTTTATATTCACCAACTGGGTTTGGTGGAAGTGTGGTGTCTCCACCAAATCGTTTTCATATTATTGATGTTTTGTTGGTGGGCAACAATTTTCGTTTTTATATCCAACAATTTGAAGTGTTGGTGGATTTGGAGGGAATAATTATTTGTGGGGTTATGTTCATGATCTAAACTACATATTTACTTCTTGGCAATATCCAAAACAAATATATTTGCGAAAACATGGCTCATTTTGCCGAAGTCGAGGGTAAAACTATGAGTATGCAATTAACAGCAAACAAAATAAAAGAAATTTCCAATGGTACTTTCCTTATTTTATTTTTATGAGAAATGCGCCAGTGGGGCTTTCTGAAACTTGTTGGTATTGAGTCAAGTCTTTTCAACAGTAACCCTTGAAAATCGGAAATGTGACTTGTCCAAATCACAATATCTAGGAATCACTGTTTTGAAAAAATTCTAATTTTTACATGTCTTTCCGAGCTGTTGTAAATACAGGAAATAATCCTATGATGTAGTGATTATTCAGAAATTATGATAGAGTACATCTTTTCACAAGCTGAAAACTAGAAAACATATCGGAAATAGTATCCAATCGTCACCGCATATTATTTATGATTCGATAGTAATAACATAACATCTTCCAAAAAGTGATGGTTGAATGGATAGTTCCACCAAGTCGTTTCTATAAAAGTGATTGAAATAAGATGAATTTCATGATGACGTGGAATTGGATATAAAAACGTGCCCAATGTGATGTACATGTGGAAGATGCTTAGAGAACAGTGATTTTGATATTTTTTATTTTTGAATTCGTGTATTATTTTTATATCTGAATAGCTTAACACATTTTCGGAAAATAAACTATTTTGCTGCTTATTCATATATAGTACCAAATGAGAATGTAAAAATTAACCTTAAACAAATCGATTTTAACTGAGGATCTACTGCCTTAAATTGATATATAAATAGTGCAAATACATATTCAAGTGATATCATCCAATTATTTTGTATTATTCTTGGATTGAATTAATTTAACAACTATTTCTACAGTAAAGGAACGGCAATGGCAAGCGAACACTATGAATGGCCCGTTAATTCAATAAATGACAAAGGTGAATATGAGAAAGAGCAACCTGCTGATAGGAATCACTCTGATATCATTCATGATATTCTTAAGGGGGAAAAAATAAAAGAAGAGCCCACTGAAATCAAATGTTTGATTGACGAAAGCCAAGAGGAAGGAAAATTTAATGAACCATTGTCTAGCAATTATGAGGAAAACCTGAGAAAATCTAAGCCTTCTCTGCCTCGTAAGTTTGAGTAACGTTTGCCACAATTTCAGAAATTTTGAGTCATATCCATTTGCAACTTATCATATTGAACACAAATCCAAAATTGAAATTTGCGGGTCCTGATTACTGTCAGATTCTTTCAGAGAAACACAGGATTCAATTTTTCTCAAAAATTCCTTTGACATTCGATTTTTGGGTGTCTCTGATCCACCTGTGTCTTTTCCGTATACCCTCTTTACTTTTTTGAGTTTGCTTCGTTTTTCATTCATACCAAGAATTGCAAAATTTACATTTTAAACCTGCAATTATGAACAACAAACAATTCAAGATGAATGCAGAAATCCGACTATTCACAGACATATCCTCAGCGCCCACTCTAGCGTTTAAGTCCCCCGGACAAAAAGACGAATTGCCGCTCCTTGAACATATACATTTTAAAAATATAGATCTATCTTTTATTTAAAATAAATTCAAATTGTTTAAAATTATAATAAAAATGTATATTTCGTAACATAATAAACATTCAAGTAGGACAAAATACCTGTACCTAGTTACAAATTGTTAACCAGGTGCATTTTTAATGCTACTACAAAAATGTATTATTGCACAATCACACAAACAAAACTTACATCCTATAAAAACCCAACAAAAGTAACCTCAACTACGCTAAAGTCACAAACTTTTGTATTACCTTTTTTAAGTTTATTTGATAGCAATTTAATGCTCATTTGCCAAAAGATGAATAAAAATATCTATCTATGCAGCTATCTACCTAATGGACTTTTCCTTGACGTCCCCCCGATCAATTGACCTCGAGATAAATCTCAAGCCTAAAATTGATGCTATCCCAACACATATTTTTGCTCCGCAACTTCTGTAATTGGTCGAAACTACGCTCATGGTGTAAGGATGCAATTCGAACACCGACCATGCAGTACCGCTTACTCACCAGCGCCCTCCCACAGATTGTATCAATGGTCCTTTGTTAATTTCTAGATGATACATCAGAGTGATTGTTTTAATGCAAAGTTGCAATTCTGCCTGGCCCCAATTTCGATATGAATATAATATCTGTCCGTGTGAAAGGCTTGATTTTCCACAAGAAATGACTAAAATTTCAAAATATGTGTGATTTGCTCTTTAAACATGAATATTACTATATTGAATTTTCCGCGATAATTTAGCTCATATAGATTTCATGTAAATATGATTTAGCTTATTTAGTGCATACTCACAGCCGTCATTTCCTCGTATCTCACTAATTAATAAATTATAAATTGAAACTAAATAAATATTGAATAAATTATAAATTGAAACTAAATTTCAGATTTCTGGAAAAATACAAATGTTGACAGCAAGGGTTTAGCGAACATTTTGGCTGCTGATCAGCAAGTAGACCAGATTAAAAATGAAATCAAAGTAGATAATGCTGATTTAGATCACTTTGAAGGTACTGACGATTTGTTGAGAATTAATGCTTATTTGGAAATGCAGCCAGTCAAATCTGAGGGTGAGATTGATATTGTTTATGAGAACATTAAACCTGAAATATACAGACATGAATTGAGTGGAAACAAGACCCACCCAAACACCATTGCAAATATTGTTCCTCATGAAAGTTCGATTGGTAGGTGCTTTTCATTTGATTGTACTCTGGCCACGGAAGTTTATCTTTAAGTTATAGATTGGTGGCTCACTTTGTTGTATATGGATATATCCAGTATATTTCATCTTACATCTTACATTCAGTTCAAAATATTTTAAACCCAAATTAAACGTATACATTTTTCAGTGTCTTATTGTTTATTGAGTTTTCAATTGGGAATTATTAATATTCCGAAAAAATATGAAGTGTAACATAAGTAATTGATTCGTACCTTAGAGAAGCTCTCAGTCTAACCTTTCTTCTGTTCCTTAGAATGTATGCAGCTTCTTCAACTCCATTTACATTTATTTTGGAGTTTTGTTTTGTGTTAAATGTTGATAATACCTATGTGATCATTCACCTGCTTTTTACAAATGATTTTATTTTTGTTTCTACTCTTCCAATTTATTTAGATAAACACAATATCATAATGAAATAGGCTATTCTGGGGCTAATTGCTTTTATACAGTTGGGACTTATAATTTTTTCCTTTAATCTTGTATTTATTATTCCTTCAGATTTTGGAGCAGAACCTCATCAAAATGGAACTGTAAAAGAAACAGATGTTGAAAGGGACAATAAAAAACAATTTCAGTGTAACTTTTGCTCGAAGTCTTTTACAAAAAAAGGTCATTTAAAGCACCATGAGAGAATTCATACCGAACAAAACCCATTCAAGTGTAAGTTTTGTCCAAAGTCTTATTTGCAAAGAAGTGATTTGAAAATCCATCAGAGAACTCATACAGGAGAAAAACCATTCAAGTGTAACTTTTGTTCCAAGTCTTTTACGCAGAGTGGTGCTTTGAAGTACCACGAGAGGACTCATACGGGAGAAAATCCATTCAAGTGTAACACTTGTTCGAAGTCTTTTACGCTTAAGTTTTCTTTGGAAGTACACGAGAGAACTCATGCAGAAGAAAAACTATTTCAGTGTAACTTTTGTTCCAAGTCTTTTAAGCAGAGTGGTACTTTGAAGTACCACGAGAGGACTCATACGGGGGAAAAGCCATTTCTGAAATCATATTCGCAAAGTAGTGCTTTGAAAGTACATGAGAGAACTCACGCAGAAGAAAAACCAGTTTAGTGTAACTTTTGTCCGAAGTCTCTTACGCAAAGCAGTGCATTGAAGTACCACGAGAGGATTCATACGGGAAAAAAATATTTCTGTGTAAGATTTGTCAGAAATCTTTTACGCAAAGTGGTAATTGGAAAGTACATGAGAGAACTCGTACAGGAGAAAAACCATTTCGGTGTTACTTTTGTTCCAAGTCTTTTATGCAAAGTGGCACTTTGAAAGTAAATGAGAGAACTCATACAGAAGAAAAACCAGTTCAGGGTAACTTTTGTCCGAAATCTTATACGCAAAATGGTGACTTGAGGATCCACAAGAGGACTCATATGGAGAATGTACTAAACAATTAGTTTGCTGAGTAGGTGATTTTTTTTCCAAACGTTAAAAGTTTAATTTTTAAGTGTGTCAGTTTATATTATTATACACTAATTTACGTGTTGCTGCTGTTAAGCATATAATCTACAAAAACATTAAAATTTTAGATCACTGTCAATCATTACACCCACGTATTTAATTTCACTAACCATTCAGTTTCAATTTATTGATTTCCAAGTAGTCTCTGATGTTTTTTAATATTCTAGTGATACTGCTTCAAAGATTTAAAATTAAAACGTCTGATAGATATATTGTAGTATATGCAAATAAATTAAATTTAGCATTTTCAAAGACTAAATATATATCGTTGAGGTATGAAATAAATAAAAGTGGTCCTAAATACTGCCTTGTGGAATATCCATATCAAGACATTGCTCTTCCAATACATAGCTTTAATATTTAACTTTTTGTCTTCTATCATACAAATAATCACTAATCCAATTGAATACAATTTTTCCAAATCCCATGAATTCCAACTTATCCAGTAAGGAACTCAGAAAATCCAAAAGAAGAACATGGAGGCAAATGTGTGAGGGGATTACGGAATTAGCCCCAGCCCAACGCCTACAGGAAGTTATTTCTAAAGAACATGCCAACGTCATCGGTCTGATCAAAAATCCGAACGGTGGATATGCAGAAAACCAGAAGGAAAGCATAAGGGTTCTCATCCAGACACACTTTCCTGGGTCCAAGGTTGTTGAAGACGAACTGCAAAGTGCTCAGCTGGAAGGGGTTGTCGCTAACCCTAACAGAACCAGCAGAAGACTAGCGGGGAAAATCTTCAACACCCAAAAGATAAAATGGGCAATTAAGAGCTTCAAATCTTTTAAATCGGCCCCGCCTTATTACAAAATGGCCTTGAAATAATAGAGCTCTCCTTGAGAAGGTTGTTCAAGGCCAGTTTAATTTTCGGTCACACACCGAAAGCCTGGAGGGAGGCTGCAGTGGTGTTCATACCAAAAACTGGGAGACGTCCAGCAGACGAACCAAAGTCTTATCGCCCCATCTGTCTCACCTCCTTTCTCCTGAAAACAATGGAGAAAATTAGAGACTGTTATATAAGAAGTGAAATCCTTTTGGACAGACCGCTTCACAAAAAACAATTCGCCTATCAAGCAGGAAAATCAATGATTAATGCTTCACAATGCTTAGTTGAAAGCATTGCATACATACTTGTCCAAAGAAATGGCTCTATGTGCATTCATAGATATAGAGGGTGCTTTCGATAACACCTCACATGACTCCATCATCAGATCGCTAGAGGAAAGGATAATCTGATAGTGAAGCTGATGAATCTGGAATTACGACTCAAGGTTACGCCGATGACCTGGTCTTCACTTTTAGGGGCAAACATGACAGGACAATATCCAATCGCATGCAGACTGCTCTAAATATAATCAGAAACTGGAACGCCATGTAAATCCTAGCAAAACAGTGCTGGTTCCAAAGAGGCGAAAGTACGATCTGAAAGCCCCAACCCTGAATTGAACTCAGCTAACTTTCTCCAAGGAAGTCAAATACCTGGGCGTTATAATCGACCAAAGACTAACATGGAACAGTCTATCAATACATTCTTTCCAAGTCTAGACTGACTTGGAACTGCAAACTTTCCCAAAAGACAACTGGCTACGAACAGTCAGGTTACTCTGATGTTGGTGCCAGGTCACAAGGGAATCAAAGGCAATGAGGAAGCAGACAGCCTTACCAGGAAGGGGCAAATACTCAATTTTCTGGTCCAGAACCCTTCTGTGGTCTTTCCAAAGCCCACATCAAGTAAGAGTTTCGGCGCTGGGAAGCTGTATTCACAACGGACGGGCCTCAACTAGAAAGGAATGTATCGGTATGGTATACTGATGGTTTCAAAATGTACGAAAGGGCTGGAGTGAGAGTAACAGGTCCTAATTTTAGGCTCTCAAAATCCTATCCTATCAGACAGCCAAGCAGCACTAAAAGCTCTAAAGTCACACACTTGTGAGTCTAGACTGACTTGTGACTGCAAACTCTCCCAAAGACAACTGGCTACGAACAATCAGGTTGATGAGGGTGCCAGGTCACAAAGGAATAAAAGCAATGAGTAAGTGGACAGCCTTGCCAAGGAAGATGCAAACACTCAATTGTCTGTCCCAGAACCCTTCTGTGGTCTTTCCAAAGAGTTTCGGCGCTGGGAAGCTGACCAAATTAAAACCCACTAGAATGAGGTTCCAGGGCAAAGACAAGCGAAAAGGCTTCTGATCACATCGCCAAGGAAAGCTGAACAGCTTCTCGAGTTGGACAAGAAAGACTTGAAACTGGTAATGGGACTGCTCACCAGTATCACCTCAAAAAAAAGGCATAAATCAGACAGGGAATTGTGCCGTTACTGCGACAACTTCGTTTAAACTGAAGAACACCTCTTTGCGACTGCCAAGAGACCAATTTTCGTCCAAGATGACAGACGATATAAATACGACGTCCAAAAATGAAAATTTAATCGAAGAAAACAGTGGAACATTGATTAAATGCTGTGCTAAACCTTGTGCAGTATATGTGTGTTGTATTTGTCTATCTGTTTTCCACAGAAGTTGTGCTGAAAAGGCAAATAAACTGAAAGTGTTTAATGGAAATAAAGTTGTATGCTGTAAAAGTGAGGTTGAGTTTCAAAACCAAGTCTTTCAAGAAAATGCAAAAATTCAACAGCTAGACATTGAAATCACATACCTAAAGGAGCTCCTAAATGAAGTCTGTGATAAAAACAATGTTCTTCATAGTAATAATCACCTGTTGTTGGATAAAATACAAAATATTCAAAATATGCATGTAAACAAAGCCGTGGCTACTACTCCAACAGACGGAACTTTTATTAATACTAGACAAACTCCCTGGCTTACCGAAGTAGAAAGAGAATGCAATGGATCTGATACAAATGAATCTCTGATCTGGAATAGAAGTAGTAAAGTGCCGGTAGTTAACGCTCCACTGCCTAGCACTTCTAAGGGAAAATCGCAAAAATCGAAAAAACAAAGCTCCTTACCACACCAGGAAAATCTACCACAACCTGTTGTCTCGGAAGCAAACAATGAACAGAGCTTATCAGGTAATCCCAACAGTGATTCAGGATTCATCCAACAGCGTCATCAAAGGAAACGATACAAGAAGACATTAGGAACAGCTGAAAGCACCAAAGAAGGTTTCTCAGGAGAGGACAAGAAAGTCTGGCTTTATGTCTATAGGGTTAAGCAACATGTAACTGAAGATATGATTATGAAGTATATAAAAGGAAAGGAAAAATTCGAAAATGAAGCAGTGGGGGTTAAAGAAATACCTTCTGATCCAGGGAGGCTGAAACGCTTCGCTGTCCATGCTTCCCTCGAATTCAAGGATTCAATGTACGACATCAGTTTTTGGCCCAGAGGGGTAGGTATAAAGAGACTAAACTTCACCAAACACCCTGATATTTTTCAACAAGGAGGAAATTTTTGATTCAGGAAAAAAAAGATAATATCAATATTTGTCCCCAGCAATCCAGTGTGATCAATAATGATGATAGTACCAGGAAGTTAACTCGGTTGTTACATCTTAACACTGATAGCATTAAAAGTAAACCCTAATGGTGAATGTCCTTCTCCAGGAATATAATGTTAATATATTCTGTTTGACAGAATACTGGTGTAATGTGGATCAAATCAGCAAAATTCACTTTGATGGGCTATACTTTGGCAAATTCTTATTGTCGTAAAAATTTCATAGGAGGAGGCACAGCAATATTTGTAAAAAATATCAAATTTGAAATAATGAGTTCACCTGTTATTCAAGAGGAGAAAATATTCGAATATTCTTGTATAAACTGTTATTTGAATAATCTTAAGCTTGTAGTCATATGTGTTTATCGTTCACCTAAGAGCAACATTGATTCTTTTTTAGAGAAAATGACTGAGCTTCTGGATTTTATCTTTGAACATCCAAGGTCAGTTGTGGTGTGCGGAGATATAAATGTGGATTTCTTAGTAGAAACTGCACAGATGCTCACAGTAAGGCAGTTCTTTCTTTCATATGGATTAGATTCTAGAGTCACGGAAATAACCAGACCTAACCCTAGAGGAGGATCTTTACTAGATAATATTTTCACAAATATATCAGAGGACATCTCACAAGCAACGGTAATCAAATCAATTATATCTGATCATTTTGGGCAAGTTTTTGATTTTAAAATTGAACCTAAAAATTTTTCAAAACAGAAAACATACAAAAGATATTATTCCGATGATATCATATCAAATTTTTATCAGTCTCTATCTAGTGAATCGTGGGAACAAGTTTATTTAACTGAGGACGTAAATAACAAGTATAAATCCTTTTACAATATCCTATTTCATCATTTTGATGTAGTTTTTCCTCTCACTTCTAAGGTGACCAGAGCGAAAAGTAGTGAAAACTCTTGGGTAAACCAAGAAATAAAATGTTACTCCCAGTTTGTAAGGGACTGGTATAGATTATACACAGAGACAAAATGTGATGATATTCTTGTAAGATATAAAATGGAAAGATCAGCCTATAAGCGATGGTTATCTCACTTTAAAAAATCGTTGAATAACAATAACATAGCTAATTCAAGAAATAAATCTAAAACAATGTGGAATATCTTCAATCGCATAACAAATAGACAAAATAAAAATGGAGATATAACTTTGACCAGTGGCGGGTCTAGTATAGAGGACCCTTCAGAAATTGCTGACATTTTCAAATCGTATTATGATTTGATCAGCAACACCTCCCAAGAGTATCATAAACGTGAACTAATTAAGGACTCTCTTTTTTGGGCACCTACCTCAGCCAAGGAGATAATAAATGTTTTACATGCACTACATCCTAAATACTCATGTGGTTTTGATCAAATTCCGTCAGCAATTTTGAAAAAAGTCCCAGATTTTATTGGTACTGTTTTGGAACACATTATTAATGAATGTTTCTTGACTGGTACTTTCCCAGATGACTTGAAGATTGCCAAAGTTGTCCCAATCTACAAAAAGGGTTCAAAAACTGATGTGAAAAACTACAGGCCTTTGTCAATATTACCTGCACCATCCAAAATAGTTGAAAAAATAATGTACACAAGACATTGCTTTCTGTGAAAAACACAATATTCTTGCCAGTGAACAATTCGGCTTCCGTAAAGGAATGTCTACTGAATTGGCTATCTACAATGCAGTGACAAACATAGCAAGTCATCTCGATAACAAAAGCCTGTCTGCGGGAATATACTTTGATCTGTCAAAAGCCTTTGACATGGTTGATCATTCCCTTCTGTTGGAGAAACTGGATGACTTTGGAATTAGAGGTACCCCATTAAATTTATTGAGGTCCTACCTTGAAAACAGGTTTCAAGCAGTTGTGATTATGCAAGAGGGTAGGTTATTCACATCAGAAAAAACATTAATTAAGCGAGGCGTACCACAGGGATCAATCCTGGGCCCCCTTCTTTTTCTCTTGTACATTAACTCTCTACCATCTGTCCTCTCCAGTTCAAACTGCCAAACTTTTCAATTTGCTGATGATACATCCGTTATTATAAACAGCACCAATATTAAGGACCTTGCTGATTCGGCATCAAATGTGGCAAAGAAAATGGACGAGTAGTGTACAGAGAACTCCCTGAATTTAAATTCTGATAAAACTCGACTTATAATGTTCAACCTGACCAAAAATATATTTGAATCACCGTATGTTAGATTAAATGAAAAATCAGTGCCGGTGCTGCCATCTATAAAATTCTTGGGGGTGTTTATTGACTCTAATATGAGCTGGGAACTACATGTGGATACCTTGGCAAACAGACTGGCTTCGGTCTGTGGTGTAATTAGATATCTGAGAGAACAGGTGTCAGAATATGGAATGAAATTGTATTATTATGGACATGTCCAGTCAATCATCGCATATGGAATACTTTTTTGGGGTTCCAGTTCAAACTCAAATAAAATATTCATATTGCAAAAACGAATATTGAGATGTATTCTTGGTCTTGATTATAATACCTCCTCAGGTCATATTTTTCAAAACATGGGTTATTGACAGTACCTTCTTTGTACTTTTTATCTCTGGTTATTTTCGTAAAGAAACACCAATACTTGGGCTCTACAAATGCAGATGAATATTCAACTGAAATGAATATGTTAACTCGTAATCGGGCTGACCTCAGGATTCCACATCACAAAACTGCCTTTTTTTATTTAACGGAGTACTGAATACAGAGCAAGGAAGGCTTATAACAGCCTGCCAACTCAGTTGAAAGATATCAGCAATATTCAGAAATTCAGAAGTTCAGTCATTGATTACTTGAAGGAAAAAGTATTCTATAAGTTTGATTTTTGTGAATGATTATTACCGTTTCCTGTATATTGTGAGAAGTTTTTATATTTACTTGTTGAGTCCGAGAGGTGCGTATTTTTTGTAAAGTTTTACTCATTATGTTATGTGCTCAGTGTACTTTATTCTTTTTTTGACGTTGTCCATGTCCTTGATGATTTTATGACAATAAAGATATTATTATTAAGTGCTGTGTTGCAAAAGGCTTAAGTTCCTCGAAGAGGTTTCACTAACGCCCTCATTAACTTAGCTCCCAGGAAACTGATACGCTTTGCAAGGACTCTCGGAATCCCGGGTCTTGAATAGATGAAGGGTAATATACAAAAGAACTTACAGGTCGAGGTACGAAGAGGCTGAAGAGCCATATCGACCCCCCTACAATCTACAAGCTACTCCTGTCAATAGATTCAAATGACTGTTCGAGAAAAACAATAACTGACCCTCTACTATTATCCAATGCTAACTTTCAGTCATTTATGCTACACTGAATTGCACGTTCGCAGCTATATTACTCCCTAATAAAAACTTTTTAACAAAATATTAAACCGACGAAAAAATCAACTTAAAAGCAAAAAATAAAATAAACCTTCTTAGTCTTAATGATAATTGAGCTCCTAAACTAATGTGAGTAACTAATTTTGATTCGGCGCCAAACAAACAATTATCAAAGATCATTATATTACTTTGAAGAAGTAATTAAAACGCCGCTATGCATCTCGCTTCCATCATTTTACGCTTTACCTAATTCAATTGCTAATTTGTTTAGCGCTGACTCAAAATTAGTTACTCACATTAGTTTAGGAGCTCAATTATCATTAAGACTAAGAAGGTTTATTTAATTTTTTGCTTTTCAGTTGTTTTTTTCGTCGGTTTAATTTTTTGTTAAAAAGTTTTTATTTTTCAATTCTTTGTGGCTGAAATCTACTAATTACTACCTACTTAATTTTTGATTACTTCCAAAATACTTACTTACCTAGCTTACTTCAACTATCAACTGTTAAATATTATGATTATCTACTTTAACTATTTATTGTTATATAATATAAATTATTTTTGAAAGTACTGGTTAGTTGATTTCATCACTTTGTATATAATTCCATCCTTTCATAGAATGTAATTATTATTGTGACGGATGCAGGAGGATCTGTCAATGTCAACTACATATGTGTGCCAATGTTCACAGGTGAAAAATCAATCATCCCCTATTTTACTATCCATAGGGGTGGATTATTCCATTCCAAATTGAAATATGATCAACTATGAGGTATACCCTATCTAATAAAAAAAGAATCATCATCCAAATCGGAGAACCCACTACAAAGTTATATTTATATATTTAAACGAAATCAACTTCGAAGTACACACTATCCAATGAAAAAAGAATCATCAGAATCGAACTGCTCTGTGAAAAATTATGCGTGATCATACACATAAAAAAAAATATACGCATCGACTAAAGAACCTCCTTCTTTTTGGTTTCGTCGGTAAAACACAGATTAATAATCAGATATTACTTTATTTTCTGAAACATGTAACATATTAATAGGCCTGAATTCTTCAGTATTTATCGTCTTTGTAACTTTCTGTAAAAGAGCAATTGTTGATACTTTCAAGGAATTGGAACCTTACCAGTAATTGAAGAAGTGTGTTATGTTGATGAGCCGATCAGATAGCTCGTCAAAAAAACATTATACAGAGAGTTTCAAAAAGTTGGCACCATATGGAAAACTTATTTATTATCCATTTGTCAGAAAATGCATTTAATTTGTCAAAATTCTGAATTTCCAAACGGTGTACAGGGGAGAACAAAAAATAAGAATTTTATCAAGAGTAAACTTCCCTTATTTTCGATATTATCAAAAAAGTTTATTTAGAAAAGTTGTTGAGAATTAGAAACAATTTTCAGATTTGAATTCACAGCCACCTATATTTTTCCAATTTTTTATGGTTCTAGCCTCACAAAGAGTATAATATCTCATATACACCTTAGGCGCCTCCCTCATATTTCTATAATAATAATTCAATGCAAAATTTGGCCCAATGTATTATTTTTAATTAATGCTAAACAATTAATTAATACAAATCTGCAAGTTCACGATCACTTTGATCATAGTGTTACCTCAAAGATTAGTCCTAAGTTATGTATTAAACATAAAGAAAAACCAAATTACAAAAACGTTTAGAAACCTGAATGATCAATCATTGAATCCTTAAATTTACACCTGTCTTCCTTCCATCACCAAACATGTTATTGTTCGTGTTTTTAAAAGATTTCGGTGTACTGGCACAACACTGCCTAATAACATTTTCTAATTCATCGATATTTTGAAATGGTCTTCGAGCATACACCTTTTCCTTAAGGTACCCCCATAGATAAAAAATCTGAAGGAGTGATATCGGGAGACCTTGCTGGCCATGGATATATTGAGTATCTACCAATCCATTTACTCTCCAATTTGTCATCGATATACTCTTTAACCTTTCCGTGACGCGGCCCATAGAAATTCCGTAGTCGCCGGCGCGGGATAGGAGTGCCACCCCACTCTAAAATCGTACTTATGAGCAAGAATTAAATGAATTCAAATAAATTTAGGTTAACTTTGAAAAAATATTATATTCTGAAAATTAAACATAACATAGATAACGAACATTGCATTGCATGGAATATAATAATTATTATGAGTTTATTTTTCACCACATTCGCCACATTCAGGGCACAACACTTCCATGCGTATTTGCCTATGAATTACACAAATGAATTTTTTGCAATTGGTGCAAACAATACTTGATTTTCTATCCCGTTTTCTGGTACAGAAATTACAACGCTTACTTGTATTCGCTTGTATCTCTCCACGTTCTTGATTTGGATTGGGTCCTAACCAATTTTTTTCAGTTTCCCTCAAAAACATATCAATAGCTGATTTGTTAGGAATGTTTTGACCTGTATTATATACTTTTCTTTCTTGCACATTATTTTCCGCCAGCTGAATGGATAATTCTCGTAAAAAAGACCCTCTGCGGCTACGATCTTTTTTCTCCATTCAGGATATTTTTTTGACCAGACAATGTATGCATTCAGAGCAGCAACGTCGATCATTTCCATAAAAATTCGTAAAGGCCATCGTCTACATGCACGTACGCAACTATACTCGTGAGTCATTTTCTCTCCAGTTTCAACAGCCCCCTTGGTCTTGTTATAATGGAGAATAATTTCGGGCTTGAAATTGGTTTCCTCATCAGACACATCATTTCCATTGAATTGTGTTGACAGCAAAATTACGCTTTTATTTTTTTTAGGTAGGTATGATACGATTGACTTATTGTCACTGAAACCAAATAAACTCGAAAATTCTTCTCGTGATGGATACACCAAAAACTCTTTAGGAATCTCGCGTTCATTTGATCTCATCATTCCTGTAAAGGTTAGTTTATTTCTAAATAAATGTTCAGCCAAAGGGACGGAGGTAAAAAAATTATCGGTTGTGTTGTAAGTCCGCGCCATGTACCAAAATAAGGTCCTACAAAATCTAAGACAACTCGTTTTCCCTGGTCTTTTTCTCTCTGTCCGTCTATCATTTCCGTGTATACTTGAGAGTTTAGAATATACCATGTTTTGGAGTCTGCACATACCCATATTTTTATGCCGTAACAACCTGGCTTATTTTTCACGTAGACTCTGAATGGTCATTTACCTCTAAAAGTTGCTAGTCTTTCGTCAACCGTGATATTAGCACCAGGAGAGTATTGCCTTATACAATATTGAGTGAACTGATCGTATAAGGTTCTTATGGCTTGTGATTTATCTTTCGTTCCGCTCTTGTAGTTGGATCGTCGAATCTAATATTTCGAAATATCTTCTTATATCTATCACTGGGCATTGCTGCAGTAAGAATGGTTGTCTAAACAGTTCCCCTTTACACCACATTTCAGTGATATGCAGTCTCCTACCATGATTTCTGCCAGCTGCTAGAAGTATGCCCATGAAAGCATGCAATTCATTCATTGTTACATTCTACCAAATTTTTTGCCGATCAGGATTTCTTTCGTTCCATTTTGCGAAAACGGCATTTCCTCTGAGAAAACTGTCAACCTAAAAACACTCCACCTTCGGTGTCGCGTTTTTAATGGTTGACAGTTTTTCTCGTATAATTGCTAGGCAACAGTTTCTCATTAAACAACCCAAATTTACCCGATAAAATACAAACCTCTCGTGCAATTATAAGTGAAAATGCAACACCAGACGTTTGTTTTGAAGGAATATTGGTCTTTGCATTCTATTTTAAAATTTGCGTTTTCGTCGGCCCTACACCGACAATTTTGCGAACTTACTACTCTATTTGAGGTGAAACTTCAACAGAAAATAACACATACTCTGCAAACTGTCTATATTCATCTATCTCTCCTTGTACCCACGCGCAGAATTCCAATCTCCTTCTTTCAACATGGTATAAATTTATGTTTATAAAGGTGATATTTATGTTTTTATTATATTCTTTGTGCTGATGTTTTACTCACGTCTGTTATGAAAGATACAGCAGAGAGACTACTTCTCGGATTCTCAGTTACTGCTACTTGTTGTAATTCATTGTCTCCAATTACCCAGTAAGCATGTTTTGTGTTGAATTTGTTTTCCACAGATCCCGTGGCCAAACATTTTTGATAAATCAGTCCTACAGTTGTGTGACATATTGGATTTTCTGGATAACGCAGATTAAATATTTCTGCTGTTTCTCGATTTGTTCTATTTTCTCCATGAATAAGAATAGAAAGTCAAAGGTAATGTGATTTTAGTAATTTTCCCATGTGAAATATGAATTTATTAAGTATAAACTTTCGTTTTGAAAAAAATATAGTTTTCTTAAAAATATCGATGAATTAGAAAATGTTATTAGGCAGTGTTGTACCAGTATACCGAAATGTTTTAAAAAAATGCCACTAAAGAATTACGTGCACGAACAATAAAACGTTTGGCGATGGAAGGAAGACAGGTGTAAATTTAAGGATTCAATGATTGATCATTCACATTTCTGAACATTTTTATAATTTGGTTTTTCTTTATGTTTATTACATAAATTGGGACTACCCTTTAAAGTAACACTATGATTAATGTGATCGTAAACTTGCAGATTTGTATTATTTAATTGTTTAGTATTAATTAATTAATTTATTAAATTATGGACATACAGAATGAAATATCAAATTTGCACCAATAAACTAGTAAAAATTCAAACCATTTTCAACAAACGTCGATAGTCTAGTACAAATAATAAATTGGACCAAATTTTGCGTTAAAATATTATTATATGAGGGAGGCGCCTAAGGTGTATAAGAGATACTAGTACTCTTTATGAGGCTAGATCCATGAGAAATGGGAAAAAAATATTTGCGTAGGAGGCTCTGAATTCAAATCTGAATATTGTTTCTGATTCTTGACAACTTTTGTAATTGAAATTTTTTGATAATGTCGAAAATAAGGATAGTTTACTCTTGATCAAAATTCTTATTTTTCATCTTCCCAGTAGTCCATTGGGAAATTTAGAATTTTGATAACCCAAATGCAAGTTTTTCCCAATGCACCAATTTTTATCAAGAATAAAATTTTCTGTCAAATAATTGAAAAAAAATCCCATACGGTGTAAACTTTTTGAAATCCACTGTATAAATGCTTACCAATATCATCCCAACTATTTTTACTGGATGATGAAACAATTATGTCTTAACCTGTTTACAATTTCATTAGAGTACTCAATTACTTCACCATCACATTCAACTACTTTTGATATTATCTCCAAGCTTTGGACCTGTTATATCTAATTTTTTTACGTTGCCCCGACAGAAATCTAGTTTTTTCTTGGTAATACTTACTGTTGTGAAGTACCCTTCACACCCTCTACGAGGTGCTACTGTTTGTTTATATATATATATATATATATATATATATATATATTTTATTATCACTCATGATGTCATATTGCCAACAATCCTACTTCGATACTTTAAAGCTGAGACTCTGCATTTCGCTAACGAACTCAAAAACTGCTTACTATTGTTCTACATATTCCATTGTCCATGTCAAGTTTCTATTGGTCGAATACCATCACGCGACAGCGTCATAATGACGAATATGCGTCTCAGAAGCGTCAGCTATAAAGTAGAGAAGCATCGTTGAAATGTTGATTATTGCATTTTGTTACTACATAAGTGTGTACTTCTGTTGGTTGTGCCTGTTGGCACTTTTGCAAGATTCTTTTCAATATACATCTAAGTGAAGACCATCAACTTTATTTCTATTCCAAACCCCAAATTACAACATTACTTTCTGTACAGTACTTACTTCTGTATTATTTATACACTTATTCGTTTTGTCCAACGTTCAATATGTGTTGTTATGAGTGCTCGTTATTTTTTAAAGCTCTCTGAACTCTGTTCTTAACTCACTGTTTTTTTTAACCTACGACACCAAAGAGGAGGAGGTTCTCTAGTCGACGCGTATATTTAATTTTTAACCGACGAAACCAAAATGGAGGAGGTTCTCTAGTCGACGCGTATATATTTTTTTATGTATGATCACGCATAACTTTTTACGTACCCGATTCCGATAATTCTTTTTTCAGTAGATAGGGTGTACTTCGAAGTTGGTCCCATTTGAATTTAAAAGATGAAATTCACCCCTAAGAGTGGCAAAATGAAGGATATTGATTACTCACCCTCTGAATTCTGGTCCGTTAACCGATTCTATCAGGCATAACTTTGTACTGGTTCTTCGATTTGGATGATTCTTTTTTTATTAGATAGTGTATACCTCATAGTTGATCATATTTGGATTTCGAATGGATTTATCCGCCCTTACGGATAGAAAATAGGGAATAATTGATTTTTCACTTGTGAACAGTGGCACACATATATAATTGACAATGACAGATCGCTAATGTCATTATTTTTGTTCTCCTACATCCGTTACAATCATTATACTCTATGAGAGGATGGAATGATATACAAAGTAATGAAATAAACTAACCAGAACAACAAAAATAATTTATATTACAACAAATAGTAAAAGTAGATAATCATATTATTTAATTGGTAATAGTTGAAGTAAGGTGGGTGAGTAAGTATTTTGGAAGTAATCAAAAAACAAGTAGGTAGTAATTAGTAGATTTCAGCCACAAAAAATTGAAAAATAAAAACTTTTTAACAAAAAATTAAACCGACGAAATACGGAACTGAAAAGTAAAAAATAAAATAAACCTTCTTAGTCTCAATAACCAAGCTCCTAAACTTATGTAAGTAACTAATTTTGAGTCGGCGCCAAACGAACAATCAACGATCATTAAATTACTTGAAAAAAATTATCAGAATGTCACTGCGCAACTCGATGCCATCATTTGCTTGTTTGTTTGGCGCCGACTCAAAATCAGTTACTTACATAAGTTTAGGAGCTTAGTTATTGAGACTAAGAAGGTTTATTTTATTTTATCTTTTCAGTTCCGTATTTCGTCGGTTTAATTTTTTACCTTTGACTTTGTGCTTATATAGAATCTCCCTTTTCGGCAGTGAACATGAGCGGTGTTGTTCCCACAGTAATAGATTATAAATTAGGGCATTAATTGCCCCCGTGGTATATTTCCATCGCATTCTGTGCGCGTTAATATTATCCTCCCGGCTGTCGGAGAATCGTTAATAATAAAAATAAATGTCCTGTCGTAATTAATTTCGGTCTGTTTTAACTTTAAGATCGTCGCTGTCAACGTAATATATTCATGAGGCATTTTGATGGGTGGTGTTATCATATCAAATATCAACGAGGTTTTTATTTCTTTTGTCAGAACTTATCCCGCATTCCTGCCTTCTAATTTAATAGCGGACGAAGTAAAACAGTCGTTCACCTTTTTGTGTCGCGTTGCTTCAGTCAAGGGCATTACAAATGTTTACGTTAAAATAACTTGATTGATCGCGGCCATCACAGTGTAATGCTTGTAAGACTGATCCCTTTTTTATTTGCATCAAGAACTTTATCACTGAACCAACCCTTATAGTTGTTACGAAGCATAATTTCCCGCTTCGTCATATTATTATCTACAACATTTAATAACCCAGTTAAAAATCGGTTATACCTATGGTCTAAATTTTCTAAACGATATTTAATTTTTTTTACAAAATTCATAGTTTCCGTACGGAATTTTTCCACATCTGTCAACTTGCTTCTTACAACTATTTTTTCATTTTGTTCATTTTGTAAAAGATTAATTTTAATGCAGTCGTGATCACTAATGTTTGGTTCATCTAAATCTAAAACTGCATTCACTTGTTTGTAGGTGAAAATCAAATCAATCAAGACAATCCACCTTCATACACATGTGTGGCAGTATTTACTAATTGTTTCAATCAGAATCTTGTGGTATACGTTTCAGTTTATATTAAAATCACCAACTATGAGGAAAGTGTGCTCAATAGTGCTTAAATGATTTTATATCTAATCTACAAAATCTAAGAATGAGAATCTACATGAGAATGATTTGACGAATGATATAATCCAGCTATAGTGAAGAACTCATTCCCAACTTTCAATCTAATAACTAAAAACCAAACATGCATTTTGATTTCATGTTTAAAGCAGATCCTGTATGCACATGTTATTTATTTCTGTTGAAAATATAGCGATAGGATTTTCGTTTTATAAGAAATATTTTATTTCGTTATAATGTTAATTAATCTTTGAGAATTCATCAAGAAAATATTGCTGTTTAATTGCTATTGAATAACTTAAGTATAACACTCCTGAATCACTTGTTTTCTTTGCAATACAGGACAGCACTGGTCATAGATGACCATTCAGATTCAACTCAGGATTTTTTTCCTGGAATTATGAGCACCATACAGGACATACATTTTTCTTCTGATTCATTTACAATCTTCATATGATTGAAACCTCCAAATCTAAATCATCGGGTTACTCTGATGTACTCATACACGTGCAATTGCACCATCCACTGTTAACTTCTTTTTTTTCTTTAATAATGATATTAAATGTCACTGGATCACATTTGACAATAGGCCATATACATAGTTCTAATTTATACACTGTGCAATTGCACCATCCACTGTTCAACTTCTTTTTTCTTCAATAATATTTAAATGTCACTGGATCACATTTGACAATAGGCCATATACATAGTTCTAATTTTTTCACTACTTTCACACCTCAAGTTCCGTTTTCTCATGCACTAGGTAAGAATTTTGTTTCCTTAGTAGTTTTTAATTCCTCTGCTGTAGCTGCTTTATCTAAACCAATTAATTTAATGCAAGATTATTTCTGCTAGGGATGTTTACATTGGAATCAATTTATTTTCACTCATTTTTTTTCCACTTCTGACCCACCCTCAATGACGACAGCTCCTGCTTTCACTCTTCTGATGTTTTTAATTCCTGCTTATATCTCAGGCGGTTTTATACTTTTTATTAATTTTTTTTTAGTTTTGTCTTGCTTATTTTTGGGTTTATGGCTACTACAACTTTAACCACCTGAATACTTTTTTTATAGTTTGATTATCAATAGACGCTTTAATATTTTGTCAATTGAAACTGGAGAATCCCCTGGACAAACTAAAATTGTAACAGTAACAACGATTTTGTAAAAAAGTGACCCAATGTTAAATGAAAACTATTGACCAGTAACAGTACCTACATTGATATGTAAAATAATTGAAAGATGTGTTTATATGAAAATGCTAGTATCCTAGACCAGTTTGGTATTATATCCAAGTTTCAGCATGGTGTTTGCCCAGGTAGGTCAACAGGGAGAGTACACTTTACACTTTTTTCGGATGTGTCTATGACTCACTTAATAAAATAAAATATGTTGGTTCACATTTCTTTAACTTATGGAAAGCATTCGATATTATTGACTGATATTATTTGCAATAAACTGTATTCTCTTGGTTTCAGTGGTTAACAGTGCTGCCAATTGAAAGTATACAATATGCTGACTAGCCTCTACCAAAATGCGGAGTTTTACTCCCAGAATTTTGAGAATGCTTACAAAATCCTTACAAACTTAATTTATACATAATCTATGGTATATATGGATTATTTCGAGGGTCGACTTGTTCTGATAGATACTGATTCTGAAACGAAACCAGAACAAACTAGACTAAAAGAAGCACATATTCACAAACGTCCATTGAACTGGAAATGCAATAGGGAACACGCATGTGCCCCCTTTCTAGAATATTTTAATTGGCACATAAAGACTACCACCTAGGGAGCTCAGCAACAAACTTAATTTTTCATAATTCGAAATTGAAAACGCCAATTTTGTCGTCAAATTCAAAAACGTACTCCTAGCGCCTCTGGTGGACGTAAGCATCGTTATTTCACACAGTTGAATTTTTACCACTAGTTGCTTCGAACTGTCAACTATAATTTAATCTGCCTTTGTTTATATGTTGTACTAATATTTTTATCATCATAGTATTTTCAAATATCACATTAAAAGTGAGCTTGAATTTATGTTTGGGTTGAAAGAAATAGTATCGACTATCAATATTCCTGAAACAACCACAACTGGCGCTAGTGTTTGGAGGAAGTTAGTCAAATGAAGGTGAAGGAAATCGAGTTTGAATTGAGGAGCACTTTTAAACATGGAAATTTCGACAAAATTTTGAGATATGAGAAATTATTTTCACAAAATGTAATTATTGTGGATCTGAGGCAAAGGAAAAATAAAATAAAATCATGCGTGTTCCCCATATTGTCTTCTCGGTACTAGGTCAGAAGTTGAAGGTATTTGAAACCTGATGTTGATAAAACCATAGTATAATCTAAACAATGATAAAACTCATAGAAGCCTGAGGCTGAGATAAGATTTCAGATATGTCATGCCAATTTTAATTTCGATAAACAAACCACACAGAACTCAAACTAGCAAACTACTATAGACAAAGACGTGAAGAGTAACGACTAACAAGTTCTGTGCCATTACATGACTGGCTATTAGCCATGTGCCACACGAAACAAACACAAGTAGTCAGGAAGACTCCCACTCTTTAGTGCAAAATGCTTACAAAATCCTTACAATTCGTTATTACTCCACGATTACTCCAAAGCTTTCGAATTGCTTACAAATGGAGTAATTATTCTCAAAACGGCAGCGCTGGTGGTTAACTTTCTTTCGTGGCTTAGATCATACCTGACTCTCAGGAAGATACATGTTAAAATAGACAAGTGCTGGTCACAATCATATGACAGTGACCTTGGATCTATATTGGGTCCCCTAATTTTTCTGATCTTTATTAACGATTCGCCAAATCATGTAACCACAGATTATGTAGTTTTGTCTGCAGATGACGCAACGCTTGTAGCAGATGGCTCACTTATCCAAACTCATTTTGAAGTAAAAATTAAATATAAAATAATTAAAATATGCCGGACCAACGGAAGAATGAAAAACAGCATAGAAATCAATAACAGAAAGGTCATCGGTATTGCTTTTTATATCTGTTGAATTCTTTTGAAAATAATTGTCAATTGTCGACGTATCTCTGCGAAGGTTCCACAGTTTACATGCGCGACGTTCATTTTTTGTCAGAATACGAGTATCTAGCATCCTTAATATTCTGATTGGAGGGAAACTTAAATTGTACTGAAATTTATGGAATTGTACTAACGAAATCACAGGAAAATTGAATTTGTACCAAAACTCATGAAATTGTGAAGTGTGAATTGTACTAAAAAAGTACAATTATACTGAAAACGACAGCACTGAATGTACGTATGTCTGGTTTGAATTTTTGCCACTCTGGCGCTGGCATCTAATTTTGAATTACCAATTGTTCCGGGCAATGACAAAGAGGTCCGTTTCTGCTAATCACGGAGGTATGTTATTATTCAAAAGTGCAAAATAGAAAGAGGAATGCGCCTTACGTACTTCTTCATAATTTATCAATTTGTTTGTAAACAAAGCATTGTTGCTAGAATGGGCAAGGAAAAAGAAGCCTGGATTCCAAATATTAAATATTTCATTGGCTACGAGTACGTTGCAATTCCATTTTAGACAAATTCGTGTTGTGTTGTGATTAAAGACTGTATTTTTTATTGATTATGCTGATTAATGACTATTTGACATATTTCTTATTAACGAGGAAGTGTTTCGTTAGTGGCTACAGTGATACCTGGAGGAAAGGAAACACACCGGATAATACAGGTTGTAATCTACGAGTGTATAATGTCATTTAATAACGAATTACGGTGGTTAAAAATATGAAAAAAAATTGAAAACATGTTTTGTTCTTTGTAAAATTCGGCAAAATTTTGGGTAGAGCCACTCGCCTACTTTCAGGTGACTTGCTCGGAGGGAAACTTCAGCAATTGCCGAATGCAGTAGACATTCAAATCGATATTTGAATAAGGAGGAGAAGAAGGTGTGGTAAATGTTTACAATGCAGCCTGTCTGAGATAGATATTCCATTCCATGGTGAAGAAAACATCTAACCTTATTATATTCAAACTGATGATAAAGTCAGAACTAGTTGACTTCATACCATGCTTTGAGGAACTTATCATAATTATCACAGTCACTGATAGAAACAAACGACACAAACACTGGGAAATGGGGAAATGGGAAACAATAATTCGAAATTCATAATGTTTTGAAAAATCTCGGTCATTGTAAAGATTCATGATTCAGACATCGGGTGAACTGAAAACTTTGTTAATAGTGTTTTCTTATTTACCGGTGAGTGAAAGATCGTAATTAGCAACCAATCAGAAAACAGTACGCGATGTGCAGGAGAATCAATTTGAACATTATTGTCATTGTCTTTTGCTGGCTCTTAAAACTAAACGCCGAGCTGTTCCGTGCGTATTTTGAAGAGTAGAAGACACCCAGCAAACATTGAAAGTCAGCCAATTGTCGTCAACGATGGGCGAATGACGTTTAACGGCAAATGAATGAAAGGCCTTCATTGTTCTTCTTACGAATTTCCTTCGAACAGTAATATTCTGATGCCCATCAATGGGCCTCCTTATATTAAAATTCTACTGCGGCTCATCAATGGCCCATTGTATGGTAATGGCCATACGGTGTAGTCCGCTGTACATTACTGAGAGTAACCGCGTAAACACTCGCAAGGAACGATCGAACGATGGTCATTTGTCAATTTTCATTTGTGGTTATGGCGTGGAGTCCCTGTTGATTTGTGTTTATAGTTTTGGCGGTCAAGAGTCGAGCTATTTGAAGAAATTGAAGAGAAAATTATTTATTTATTTAGGCTTGTGAACTACAAATATGATGTTCCATTCGAGGAATAATTGTAAGTAAGTACTATTACTTTTTACTACCACTTCTGATAATTTGATTACTATCGTTTCGGATGTCCATCGTCTTAATGGATTTAAAAGGTTTTCAAGTGAAAACTTTTTAAATCCATTAAGACGATGGACATCCGAAACGATAGTAATCAAGTTACCACATCGCCTACAACCTTCAAACAAACTTCTGATAATCTTGCAGTGACGCTATCTTTACGTAGATTATATTTTCACGTATATTCCTTGTTAATTGTATGAAAACAAGTAGGTACCTAAATTATGTCGAAATCTATTCTCGAAAAAACAAGCAAAAGCTATAGGTACAGAAAAATTAGAAAAACGTTTACTAGTGCTCTAAAACTTGTAGAAGTAGACTCAATGCATTTTACCAGTGGATGCAAGAAAATAAAATCTGACCTAGACTTTAGTCGAAATGAAAGAGATTTCAGTGAAGTACATTTTCTCAAATGTGTTCCTATTATTTCAAAAAAAACATTGATTCAATGTAACATGTCAACCATATATGAATGTTTTTTTAATTTGAATTGATTTGCTTGATATAGTGATAGAATATTAGTTAATATTATTTGCAGCTGTGACAAGAAGCCCCCTTGTCACATTCCTCCTTGAAGGAGGAATTCCATATGCAGCACCATAACTGCTGGGAAGATGAATCACTCGTCGCATTCATGAATGAAGTAGTAAATTTACACTCTAGTTGGAGTCGCCAACCATTGTGCAGGCGTTTTCGTACTAGATATCTAGGGAACGCTCGCCCAGTGATTGGCAATTCCGGAATCCAACCAGAATTGAAATTCACTACTTTATTCATAAATGCGAAGAATGATTCATCTTGTCTTCTACTCTTCAAAATACGCACGCAACAGCTCGGTGTTTAGTATTAAGAGCCAGCAAAAGACATAGGCAATAATGTTCAAATTTATTATCCTGCACATCGCGTAGTGTTTTCTGATTGATTGCTTATTACGATCTTTTATTCACCAGAAAACACTAGTAACAATTTAAACTGTAAACCGTACATGCGAGAATCTTGCTCGGAAACAGTGTTCAGTTCACCCGATGTCTGAATCATGAATCTTTACAATGGCCGTGATTTTCCAAAACATTATCAATTGCGAATGAATGTTTCCCTTTACAATGGTGTTTGTGTCGTTTGTTTCTTACAAGTGATTGTGATAATTATGATTAGTTCTGATTTTATCCTAAGTTTGAATAGAAACAAGGTTAGGTGTTTTCTTCACTTTGAAATTGAATATCTATCTCAGACAGGCGCAATGTATACATTTACCGCACCTTTTCCTTCTACCTTATTCAAATGTCGAGTTGAATGTTTATTGCATTCGGCAATTGCTGGAGTTTTCCTCTGAGCAGGTCACCTTAAATTAGGCGAGTGGCTCTACCCAAAATGTTTTCGAATTTTACAAAGAACAAAACATGTTTAAAAAAGTCAGATGTTTAACCCCTAATTCGTTATAAAATGGCATTATACACTCATCATTCACTGGTGTGGAAGAGGGTAGATTATATTAGTTTCCATGAGTGAGTATTCGGAATGTTTCACAAGTACAAGTTTCTGTATAATATTAGAACGTTTTCAGGTTACCCAAATCCAATTATGAGGTATGGTTGGATTGCTTGGGTGTAGACTCCAATTTGCCATAACTGATAAACAAATCTATAGATGAAATAATTTTTGGTACCACATTTTCTGATATCGATACCCATTTGCCATCTTCAAGATACGCCCATTCATTCTACTCCGCCATTGTTTAAGGTACGGTCAGTGTAACAAAGAATTCATGTTTTGTTTGCCCGCCATATTGGATACTGCTTCTGGTCTATAAGATATATAATTATGAGTTCTGTGAATTCGAGCTAATAAACCTCTATACAAAATCAAGAAAATTTGTCTACTGAATCGCATAACCCATTTCATTTGGAATAAATATCATTCACGTAACAGGTAAAACGATCTTTTTGTAGGTACAATGAAATAATTTGCTTGTTTGCTTGTTTTTATGGGATATCCATACGGATAATTCGTCAATCTCGGAAATTCACTTCACCAAAGAACTTATTCTGTGATTTCGATTTCCCTTCGGTGGGCAAACTGGATTATCTCACTCGAAATGATACCACGAATGTCCAAAACTTTCACAACAAAAAATAACGTCGTGGTGCACCTGCTGTATAATAACGCACATTAACCTGACTTCCTGACCACGAGGTCGACGACTGTCTCCCACGACAGCCGGATGTCGAATTCTCAACTAGTTTGGGAAAAGTTGTTTTTTTTAAAGCTTTGACATTTTGTCATTCGGCCAGACACAAGTGGAGTATGTACTATTTCTTTGGAGAAAAAAAGTTGGGTTAGCTTTCGTCATCGCGCGATAGAAGCGAACAATTATCGATAGTCACCTTTGACGATATATCGATGGCAGCCACAGAACAGTTGTCTCTGTCAACTGTCATACATAGTACATGTACATCATAATAATAAGTAGAATCATTAGAATCAGTAGACTGTCCTAAAGAAGAGTCGGATTTATCTTTCTATGATTCTTTAGTTACTCCATGTGCTCTTTTCAGATTATCCGTTCAATTTGATGTGTTTCCGAATATTTTGTAAATTTTCCTACATTCCATGCAATTAGCAAATTGCCTGCCTGCCTGGCTGATCTTTTACAAAATACTTCCAGATAAAGCTAGATTTTCTGATGGTTTTGCCCACTGCAACTGCAATTTATATCAACAAACAACAATTGATAAATATTTTATTATTTTGTATTTTTTTTTATTAACAATTTAACATATTTGACAATTGATCCCATGATCCATCATAAAGACAGAACATACTGAATACAGAACATCAGCATTTTTCCCAACTTTGTAATAAACTATCGTGTAACGAACTATCGATATAAAAATAAAAATATAAACTATCGATAGTATGTCACCTCTATCGCGCGGACCAATCAGTGGTTCTACTTGTATGTTGTATGCATGCATAAGCACGGCCATCAGTGCTGTCGTTTTTAGTACAATTGTACTATTTTAGTACAGTTCACACATATTTAGTACGTTAATACAATTTCATGAGTACTTACAAATTCAGTTTTCCTGTGAATTTCGTTAGTACAATTCCATAAATTTCAGTACAATTTGAGTTTTCCTCCAATCAGTTTACTACAGATGCTAGATACTCGAATTCTGACAAAAATTGAAGGTCGCTCATGTAAACTGTGGAACCTTCGCAGAGATAGGTCGACAATTGACAATTATTTTTAAAATAATTTGACAGTTATAAGAAGCAATACCGATGACCGTTCTGTTATTGTGTTCTATGCTGTGTTTTTCGTTCTTCTGTCGTTCCGTGTTCCGTCCCCAAAAGGTGTCATCTGTCCGTTGCCGGTATATTTTAATTATTTATGTTTACTTTTTACTTTAAAATGAGTTTGGATAAGTAATAGTGAGTTTATACAGCAAGTAAAATAAAATAAGAAATGAAATAAAGTAATTTAAAAAGTTAAAACTTCACAACATCCATAACAAGTTTATACAGAAATAAAATAAAATAAGAAGTAATATAAAATCAGAAGTAAAATAGAAGATGGTTAACTTTTATTTTACTTTGACTAGTTGTTAGGCACATGTACATACTGAATAATTTAGGCAAATTGTCAAAGTTGATGATAGATGGACGTGATATAATGGCTATTCAGTCCTAGTATATGTTTTTATTTTCATAACTGGAAAATGGTGTACTCAGTGCCATTTTTTTAAATTTCGTCTTTGGCCAATAATGTCTTTTGATGACGAAAATTTTATAATATTGTTAGTGTTGTCAGCAGTAGCTTATTTTTTATTTTATAAACAATAACAGGGACCAATTTCACAAGTATACATCATTGAAATTGAGGTAACCTCAACATAAAATCCCAAATTTCGATTGACAGCTTCTTACTTCTTACATTAATTTACTCAGCTCTATAAACACTCTGAAAATTATCATTTCTCATGTTGTTTTATTTTATTTCTTATTTTATTTTACGTGCTGTATAAACTTTCAAGTCTAATTATATTCGTTTTTAATTTGATGAATATTTGTTTTTCATTTGAAGCTTGTGATCAGAAAAAAAAAGAGTGAAAGAAGTGAAAGTGAAAACATGTCTACCGAGAGGGAACCTGAAACAGAAAATGAATATCCTGGTAAAATAAACTCCGAATCTAATAAAAAGCTTATCAAAAAAAAAGGAACGTATACATATTTTTCGGACAATTTATACGAGTATAACCCGCGAATATGCGCTATAATCCCCGATACTGGAATATTGTCCGTAGTAGACAGGCCAAAAAACAAACAAGAAAGTTAAAGTGTCCGAAATTTTCATATTACCAGCTTTTTAACATGGCGTAAGAGGTTGCGCGTAACGTTTCGTGAAGAGGCCTGCAGGATTTGCTTGTATATTTTTCGCACATAGGAAAGTTATCGTTGATCAGTGCGATTACTTTGATTTTCAATGTTGCCAACATGATATGAGCTAACTATGCGGAGTCCCGAAATGTCAGATAAATTTTTTCACAGTCAGTACAATTTTCCTCGATTTAGTACATTTTCTTCTTTAAATCTGGTACCTGGTACAATCTGTCATTAACACAGACATTATAATAATATGGACTGGTTGTGAGAAAGAGACCATTGATATTAGAACCTGTGAAAAAGGACAGAATGAGTTCAGGCATAACATTGGTTTCGTATATTGTTTACATGTGTTTTCGTGTGGTGTTTTGAAAGTTTTTTATAAATTTATCCAGGGTTTCTGAACTGTTTGACAAGTAATAAACATTCTTAAATATCTATGCCTTCTTCGAGTGCAGCCTACAATTGTGTAGTTAGAAAAAAAAATGGCTGGATGAGAAATTTCATAGGTGAGTAAGCATGGAGTGTAGGTAGTGATTTGTGGATTGTTTAACACATTTTCACAAGTTCCGAACTTATGAGAAAATTTTAATTTAATTCCTCAGTCACGCACAAACTGATAACATTTTACGTGACTTCTCTTGTTTATATAACTCAGTTTTATTTTTGTGCCTCTATTTATATTGTAGCTGAAGTTAATAGATTTATTATTAGTGTCACAGATGGGTTGGTAGGATTTTGTTTGATTCGGGGGTAGAATTTGATGTTTTTCCCGAGCAATTGCTCAAACTAATGTTGGTTAATAATATTTATAAAAGTGTAATGTAATTTATTTGATTCCCAAAATTTTCCTTTTTTCCGAGAACAAACGCAGATATATATGTTTTTAAATCGAAGAATATTTTCTTCAAACGTTTTGAATATACATGGAATTTTTACTTCCCTACGGATTGTCCGTCGACCTCCGTAACGCTCGATAGAAAAAATATCACTTTCATTCCCAATAACACGTACTATTTTCCTCAGTATTTCCCAAAATTAATTGGCCTATTTTTTCTACAGACACCAAATTTTATAGATTACATAAACGTTTTTTATGTAGGTATTATCGATAACAAATTTTGAAATCGCCGGAGTTCCCAATTTAGTTTAATTGCACTTCTAACTTCATGATATCGAATATAAATTTAATTATCAATAATTTTTTCATTCCTGAACTTTCTGAAAACTTTAGAAGAGATATAAAAATCATTTTCATTCAGATGGAGGCTCAATGGAATTTTTTTGTTTCTGAAAGACATCATGAAAATATGTCGCATAAAGTTCCTCGCTGTGATTCCTTGAACTTTTTCAAAACTCATCTCATTCAAAGTAGTCAATATTTCCCTTGAAAAAATAACAAGAAATAGGTTTTTCCAATGTAATGACATAGCCAATTTGTATCTTCTGCCTTGTCGTATTTCTATCCTTCACAACATCTCTCTCTCATATATAGTCCACCAGGAACTGTGTGTTAGTCACGAGACGGCCAGTCCATCAGTTATAAGGTCTATGGTCATTAAGGAAACGGCAGCACTGACGGCCAGCGCTGCCGATTTGAGAGTAATTACTCCATTTGTAAGCAATTTGAAAGCTTCGGAGTAATCGTGGAGTAATGACGAACTGTAAGGATTTTGTAAGCAATTTGCACTAAGGAGTGGAAAAAGAAATCGTTCATATTTCTGACTACTTGTGTTTGTTTCGTGTGGTATATGGCCAATGGCCAGTCATATCATGGCACAATACTCGTTAGTCGTTAACTCTTCACGTCTTGTCTATAGTAGTTTGCCAGTTTGGGTTCTGTGTTATGTTTGTTTATCGAAATTCGAAATGGGGAACACGCATGCTTTTATTTTATGTTTTCTTTGCGACAGTTCGGTCCTCAAAGATTACATTTTGTGAAAATGATTTCTCAAATCCCAATACTTTGTCAAAATTCTCTAATTTGAAGTTGCTCCTCACTAGGGGAGTGCCGCACAAGTTGCCAACTTCAAAAACTTCTGCCCCTCCAATTGTAATAATTCCATCAGGGTTGTGTAGAGAATCACAAACTGAATATGCTGCATCATATATTTTTAGTTCCAAAGTGTTTATATGTTTTAGTTATATTGATAGGGAATTTTGTCTCTATATTTCCTAATCTGATTCGTGCATTATTGACTGTCATCTGTCAACATTATTTCTCAGAATATTGTTTGTGCCACCAACTATTCACATATTTAGACAGAAAATTAAATCAAATTGGCGATTTTCTATACAACCAAAGTCAAACAATTGCCATTGGAGAGGCAGAACTTTTGAAGTTTTTTTTAAGTTGGCAACTTGTGCGGCACTCCCCTATTCAAACTCGATTTGACTTCACTTGAATAACTTCCCCCAAACACTAACGCCAATTGTGGTTGTTTCATGAATTTAGATAGACAATAATATTTCTCATAACATAAATTCAACTTCATGGTCAATTATATCAACGGGTTTCAATGGTACCAATCCAACTTCTGACCTAGCCAGAGTAGACATTTGCATTTTCAGTTGTTCTTCTACTCTTCTAGTCTAGTTTGTTCTGGTTTCGATTCAGAATCAGTATCTATTAGAAAAAGTCGATCCCCGAAATAATCCATATATACCATAGATTACGTATGAAATAGGTTTGTAAGGATTTTGTAAGCATTCTCAAAATTCTCGGAGTAAAACTCCGCATTTTGATAGAAGCTAGTCAGCATATTGTACACTTTCAATTGGCAGCACTGCTGACGGCAGTGACGGCCTTAACGCCATGATAAGTTGATGGTTCAACTTCTAATTGATATTTGTTAATTGGTGTTGCATAAATCCACCATAGTCGTAACGTAAGGGAACGTTTTTATATTCACCAACTTGGTGTGGTGTCTCCACCAATTCGTTTTCATATTAATGATGTTTTATTGGTGGGCAACCATTTTCGTTTTTATATCCAAAAACTTGATCCACCACATCTTGATTTTCCACCGGTTTGAAGTTTTGGTGGGAATTAATATTTGTGGGGTTATGTTCATGATCTAAACCAGGGTTCTTGTTCTATCCTATAACAAGAACCCTGATCTAAACTACATATTTAAAGTAAGTTTATACAGCACATAAAATAAGAAATAAAATAAAGTAAAATAAGAAATAATAATTTTCAGAGTGTTTATAGAGCTGAGTAAATTAATGTAAAAAGTAAGAAGCTGTCAATCGAAATTTGTGATTTTATTTTGAGCTCAATTTCAATGATGTATACTTGTAAAATTGGTCACTGTTATTGTTTATTAAATGAAAAATAAGCTACTGTTCAACACTAACAATATTATAAAATTTTCGTCATCTAACGACATTATTGTCCAAAAACGAAATTTAAAAAAATGGCACTGAACAGACCATTTTCCAGTTATGAAAAGAAAAACATATACCAGGACTGAATATCTATTATATCATGTCCATCTATCGTCAATTTGTCTAAATTATTCAATATGTACATGTGCCTAACACTGGTCAAAGTAAAATAATATAAAAGATGAAAGTTAACCATCTTTTATTTTACTTCCTATTTTATTTCTGTATAAACTTGTTATGGATGTTGTGTAGTTTTAACTTTTTAAATGACTTTATTTTATTTCTTATTTTATTTTACTTGCTGTATAAACTCTATTACTTCTTGTCAATACCCAAAACAAATATATTTTTGAAGACGGCTCATTTTGCCGAAACCATTGAAATATTCTGTTTATTTGGAAGTCGAGGGTAAAACTAAGAATATGCAATCAACAGCTAACAAAATAAAATAAATTTCCAATGGTACCTATTTATTTTTAATCAGAATAAACTTCCCTTATTTTATTTTTATGAGAAATGCGCTAGTGGGGCTTTCTGAAACCTGTTGGTATTGAGTTAGTCTTTTCAAGAGTAACCCTTGAAAATCGGAAATGTGACTTCAAGTCCAAATCACAATATCTAAGAATCACTGTTTTGAGAAGATTATAATTTTTACATGTCTTTCCGAGCTGTTGTAAATACAGGAAATAATCATATGATGTAGTGATTATTCTGAAATTATGATACAGTACATCTTTTCACAAGCTGAAAACTAGAAAACATCGGAAATAGTATCCAATCGTCACCGCAAATTATTTATGCTTCGATAGTAATAACATAACATCCTTCAAAAAGTGATGGTTGAATTGACAGTTCCACCAAGTCGTTTCTATAAAAGTGATTGAAATAAAATGAATTTCATGATAATGACGTGATTGTCGTCCACCACTGTCCACCTCAACCACACCAATGTGATATACATGTGGAAGATGGTCAGAGAACAGTGATTTTTATATTTTTCTATTCTTGAATAGTGTGTATTATTTTTATTTCTGAATAGCTTTTCGAAAAATAAATTATTTTGTTGCTTATTCATATATAGTACCAAATGAGAATGTAAAAATTAACCTCAAACAAATCGATTTTAACTGAGGATCTACTGCCTTAAATTGATATATAAATAGTGCAAATACATATACAAGTGATATCCAATTATTTCGTATTAATCTTGGATTGAATTAATTTAACAACTATTTCTACAGTAAAGGAACGGCAATGGCAAGCGAACACTATGAATGGCCCGTTAATTCAATAAATGATAACGGTGAATATAAGAAAGAGCAACCTGCTGATAGGAATCACTCGGCTATCATTCAGGATATTCTTAAGGGAGAAATAATAAAAGATGAGGCAACTGAAATCATATGCATGATTGAAAATGGAGTGTGTGACGAAAGCCAAGAGGAAGGAAAATTTAATGAACCGTTGTCTAGCAATTATGAGGAAAACCTGAGAAAATCTAAGTCTTCTCTGGCTCGTAAGTTTGAGTAACGTTTGCCAATAGATTTTTCCCACAATTTCAGAAATTTTGTGTCATATCCATTTGCAACTTATCATATTGAACACAAGTCCAAAATTGAAATTTGCTGGTCCTGATTAGTGTCAGATTCTTTCAGAGAAACACAGGATTCAATTTTTCTCAAAAATTTCGTTGACATTCGCTCTTTGGGTCTCTCTGATCCACTAGTGTCTTTTCCGTATACCCTCTTTACTTTTTTGAGTTTGCTTCGTTTTTCATTCATTTCAAGAATTGCAAAATTTACATTTCAAACCTGCAATTATGAACACCAAACAATTCAAGACAAATGCAGAAATCTGACTATTCACAGAGATATCCTCAGCGCCCACTCTAGCGTTTATGTCCCCCGGACAAAAAGACAAATTGCCGCTCCTTGAACATAAACATTTGAAATATATATATATATATATATATATATATATATATATATATATATATATATATATATATATATATATATATATATATATATATATCTTTTATTTAAAATAAATTCAAATTGTTTAAAATTATAATAAAAATGTATATTTCGTAACATAATTAACATTCAAGTAGGACAAAATAGTAAAAATTAAAAATACCTGTACCTAGTTACAAATTGTTAACCAGGTGCATTTTTAATGCTACTACAAAAATTTATTATTGCACAATCACACAAACAAAACTTACATCCTATAAAAACCACACAAAAGTAACCTCAACTACGCTAAAATCACAAACACTGACCATGTATCAATGGTCCTTTGTTAATTTCTAGAGCGATTGTTTTAATACAAAGTTGCAATTCTGCCTGGCCCCAATTTCGATATTAATATAATATCTGTCTGTGTGAAAAGGCTTGATTTCACAAGAAGTGACTAAAATTTCTAAATATGCGTGATTTGCTCTTTAAACATAAATATTACCATATTGAATTTTCCGCGATAATTTAGCTCATATAGATTTTATGTAAATATGATTTAGCTTATTTAGTGCATACTCACAGGGCCGTCATTTCCTCGGATCTCACTACTTTCATGGTAATTAATTGAATAAATTATAGATTGAAACTAAATTTCAGATTTCTGGAAAAATACAAATGTTGACAGCAAGGGTTTAGCGAACATTTTTGCTGCTGATCAAGTAGACCAGATTAAAAATGAAATCAAAGTAGAGAATGCTGATGTAGATCACTTTGAAGGTACTGACGATTTGTTGAGAATTAATGCTTATTTGGAAATGCAGCCAGTCAAATCTGAGGGTGAGATTGATATTGTTTATGAGGACATTAAACTTGAAATAAACAGACATGAATTAAGTGGAAACAAGTCCCACCCAAACACCATTGCAAATATTGTTCGTCATGAAAGTTCGATTGGTAGGTGATTTTTATTTTTGTACAATATGTCTCTGGCCACGGAAGTTTATCTTTAAGTTATAGATTGAATTCCATTGGTGGCTCACTTCGTTGTATATGGATATATCCAGTATATTTCATCTTACATCTGACTTACATTCAGTTCAAAATATTTTAAACCCAAATTAAACGTATACATTTTTCAGTGTCATTGTTCATTGAGTTTTCCATTTGGGAATTATCAATATTCCGAAAAAATATGAAGTGTAACATAAGTAATTGATTCGGTCAGTCAGTCTAACCTTTCTTCTGTTCATTAGAATGTATGCAGCTTCTTCAACTCCATTTACATTTATTTTGGAGTTTTGTTTTGTGTTAAATGTTGATAATACCAATATGATCATTCACCTGCTTTCTACAGATGATTTTATTTTTGTTTCTACTCTTCCAATTTATTTAGATAAACACAATATCATAATGGAATAGGCTATTCTGGGGCTGATTGCTTTTATACAGTTGGGACTTATAATTTTTTCCTTTAATCTTGTATTTATTATTCCTTCAGATTTTGGAGCAGAACCTCATCAAAATGTAACTGTAAAAGAAACAGATGTTGAAAGGGACAATAAAATACAATTCCAATGTAACTTTTGCTCGAAGTCTTTCACAAAAAAAAGTGTTTTGAAGATCCATGAGAGGACACATACGGAGAAAAACCATTTCAGTGTAACATTTGTTCGAAGTCTTTTAAACGAATGGTTGTTTGAAGAAACATAAAGAACTCATACAGGAGAAAAACCATTTCAGTGTAAATTTGTCCGAAGTATTTTACGGAAAGTGGCCATTTGAAAGTACATGAGAGAACTCATACAGGAGAAAAACCATTTCAGTGTAACATTTGTCCAAAGTCTTTTAAGCATAACGCCGCTTTGAAGAATCATAAGAGAATGCATACAGGAGAAAAACCATTTAAGTGTAACACTTGTCCGAAGTCTTTTATGCATAGGCGTTCTTTGAAAGTACATTCATGCAGAAGAAAAACCATTTCAGTGTAACTTTTGTTCCAAGTCTTTTACGCGAAGTGACGACACTTTGAAAGTACATGAGAGATCTCATACAGAAGAAAAAACAGTTCAGGGTAACTTTTGTCCGAAATCTTATACGCAAAATGGTGACTTGAGGATCCACAAGAGGACTCATACGGAGAATGTACTAAACAATTAGTTTGCTGAAAAGTTAATTTTTTTTTTGACAAGCTGTTAAGTCTATGAAAAAAAATAAGAATTTTCAAGAGAACCAAAGTTTTTCTACAAATGGCTTCATAAAGTGGATAGGGAAGTTTGCCATCGATAGACAAACACAGGGGTCGTGAAAATTATAATACCTGGTAATTTGCTGTTCAAATGTATTTGGAACATGACGAGTTCTGGGATTGTGTAACTGCTATTCAAAAGGATGATGAGAAAAATACAAAAGCCAGACGCGCTAAGACGGCCAAAGAAGTAAGGGACAAGTTGAAAGAAATAAATAAATAGCCTTTATTTAGCTATTTAGTACAATGCATGTTAGATTTATATGGGAAACAAATTCACCATTACCTTAACCTAATGCCTATGAAACATTAACAACAAAAAAATGATACATAAGTTATTTTGAATAATCGTTTGAAGAAAATTATGCGTTTTGTATCTTTAATATTTTGATCCAGACTTATATTTACTATACCTTTAGAAAATTAAGAATTCTGTCCTGCAGCTGTTCTCAACTCTTTGTAGTACAAAATTATGTCTTCCACTTTTATCATATACATGCAAATCCTCAAATGTTTGTGAAATGTTTTGTAAATATATTGGTGTTAGACCTGTCCTAATTATAGAATGAAAACCAATGCATTAAACTCCAAAAGGCACAACGGCAACTTGGACGTGCCGCTGAGTTTTTGGCAAGACATGGGGTTTGAAGCCGAAAATGATATACTGGGTATATCAAACGATTATGAAACCCTTGGTCACCTATGCTTCTTTAGTATGGTGGCCAAAAACCCAACAGCACTCTGCGCAAATCAAGCTGCGGAAAGTACAGTGGTTAGCCTGGGAATCACAGGGGCAATATTCACGAGCCCCACTGCAGCAATAGAGGTAATGCTGAATCTTGCGCCACTCACTTGTGTGTAATGAAAGAAGCGGCAAAAAGTGCCTTCAGACTGCAGCAGGGATCAAACTTGAATGCTGAAAATCTGATTGGACATCTGAAGATTCTGGAAAATATTCCCCTAGAATCCAGGTACAAGCGATCAGATATTATGACAGCTAGGCACGACTTTGAAGTGAATTATGAAGTGGTTATAAACCACTACCATATATTCACAACCAACGGGCCTCAACTAGAAAGGAATGCATCAGTGTGGTATACTGATGGTTCCAAAATGGACGAAATGGCTGGGTGGGGGTAACGGGTCCCAGTTTTAGGCTGTCAAAATCTCTAGCAGTTTTAGGCTCTCAATTTTTCAAGCAAAAACCCATGCTATAGAAATTTGCGCCCAAGAATGCCTTGAAAGAGGCTTCAGTGGGGCAAAGATCTATATCCTATCGGACACCCAAGCAGCACTAAAAGCTCCAAAGTCACACACTTGTGAGTCTAGAGTGACTTGGGGCTGCAAACTCTCCCTAAGACAACTGGCTACGAACAATCAGGTTACTCTGATGTAGGTGCCAGGTAACAAGAGAATCAAAGGCAATGACACTCAATTTTCTGGCCCAGAACCCTTCTGTGGTCTTTCCAGAGCCCACATCAACGAGGAGTTTCGGCGCTGGGAAGCTGACCAAATTAAAACCCACTAGAATGAGGTTCCAGGGCAAAGACGAGCAAAAAGGCTTCTGATCACATCGCCAAGGAAAGCTGAACAGCTTCTCGATTTGGACAAGAAAGACTTGAAACTGGTAACGGGACTGCTCACCGGACATTGTTCTCTGAGGTATCACCTCAAAAAAAATGCATAGATCAGACAGTGAATTGTGCCGTTACTGCGACAACTTCGTTTAAACTGAAGAACACCTGCTTTGCGACTGCCAAGCGCTGTGTTGCAAAAGGCTTAAGTTCCTCGAAGAGGTTTCACTAACGCCCTCAGACATCATTAACTTAGCTCCCAGGAAACTGATACGCTTTGCAAGGACTCTCGGAATCCCGGGTCTTGAATAGATGAATATACAAAAGAAATTACAGGTCGAGGTATGGAGAGGCTGAAGAGCCATATCGACCCCCCTACAATCTACAAGCTACTCCTGTCAATAGATCCAAATGACCGTTCAAGTCGAGAAAAACAATAACTCATACTCTACTATTATCCCATGCTAACTTTCAGTCATTTATGCTATACTGAATTGCACATTTGCAGCTATATACTTTCTAATAAAAAAATTTTAACAAAATATTAAACCGACGAAAAAATCAACTGAAAAGCAAAAAATAAAATAAACCTTCTTAGTCTTAATGATAATTGAGCTCCCAAACTAATGTGAGTAACTAATTTTGATTCGGCGCCAAACAAACAATTATCGAAGATCATTATATTACTTTGAAGAAGTAATTAAAACGCCGCTATGTGTACCACCCTGTGAGGTGTTATGTTATTGTTGTTTTATTTTTTATTTTTGGGCCTTAATGAAAGTATCTATTTTTCTGGTAACTTATGAGATTGAAATTTTATTATTGTAAGAAATACTGGAAGAGCTCATATCTTAGTTATTCAGAAATTATCATTTTCTCTCATCGAAATAATATTCATATATGGTGTTTAATGGAAGTCAACCATCAATCTTCGATGGGAGATTGAAAAATAATCAATTATCGTTTAAGTTTAATTGTTTATTTAAGTTCGGACGTTGTGTTAAGATTTCTTACACAGTTAAGTGTTATAATCTAATTGCCGTTGTGCTGAAATAACAAGAATTATTCGGGGAAATACTTCATCTAGAAAAATCACGCAATAATTAGTAGCCAATAGGATTTGAATATGCAAAAGTACCACTTAAATGAAAGACCAATAAGGGATTTTAAAATGGGGACTACGCCTTGACGCTAACTTGGAGCAGAAAAAAAAAGGAGATGAAATAAAGAATTCGGTCTACGGGCTTCACCCGAACAGACGTGCTAGGCACACGGGCGCAATGGTTCGGTGGAAAATGTTTGGTAACAGATTTGGGTTTTTTTATACGACGGTGGGGAATAATATTTTGTTTGACTAAAATTTTGAAGCGTCGAGACATAGTTATATGAATTTTCGGGATAAAGTGAGTTTTTCGTGAGTCAAAATGGGTGGTGTTTAAGTATGGGATTTTTATTGTATCGGTAGATCGAAAAGGAATATACGAGTGTCTATGAAACAGAAAACTGGGACAAACATTTGGAAAAATTGGTTATTGGAGGCAACAATTGTTCTACAGGGTAAGTGCAATCCTTTTAGGACAAAAGTAGTTTAACGCTGGCTTTAATTTTACTCTTGGGGTGAACCACATGTACAAAAATAGTTCGTATTTATGCAGGTGTATTACCTGTTCTGGTATTGACGCCAATGCACGAAAAGTTTTATTAAAATTAGGGAATTATCGGTAAACATACATACACATACATACGGGGTTTTACGGGAAATATATGGATTTTATTTGTTTTAAAAATATAAGTATGAGCTCTTTTATTGAAATAAATCTGGTGTTGATCGATGTTTTCAAATTTATGGTTTCAATCTTTGGTTGAAGCTAGATATGATTTTATTTGCTCATTTTATTATATTATTATTGTTTTTCGATGAATTTTTTTAACGATGTTATATTTTTGTTTGTGCTTTTATTCAATAGAAGTATTACATTTATTTCGTGTATTATTTGAAAATAGAGTAAAGCAAAAGATAAATTGAATTCAATGTGAAAGTCATTTTATTTGAGAAGAAACGTATATATATTTATTTTTCATATTTAGAAAAAATTTATTTGAGAAAAAAAATTCTATTTGATTCATTGGTAAAGAGAAGTTGTTCAAAAGAAGACCTCGCATGTAAGCCGAGGCCGAATTTATTGTCCTGAAGGACAGGTGACTAAAATTAATCAGTGCCTTACAAGAATTTTTCTAAATCTGGTGAATTAAACTGTTTTCAAAATTTGTGGAAATCTATTTTTGGCCATTTTGCTGGTGACAGCTGCCCGTATAATATTCAAAATATTATATGTATTCTTTTGGTCTTATTAGAAAAAAAACAGGTAGTGTGGCCTTATGGGACATCAGAGAAAGATAGTGATAGTAAGTATGAATTTTTGTTTAAAAGTACGGTATATTATTGGAAACTTTTATACTGGTGACCAGTGGCGGGATTGAAAAAGTATAGTATACATTTTTCTGAGTAATATAAGAATTTAATTATATATCTTTTCTGATTATTTTTTTTTTATAAAAACAAAGAGTATGGTCTAACAATAGCTACTACTTGTACAACTGGTGACATCGGCAAAATAGTTTTTTTTTAGAATTTATTTTTTTCTTATAAAAAAATTAAAATAAAAAAAGTTGTATGTATGTAAGTATGCATCTCGCTTCCATCATTTTACGCTTTACCTAATTCAATTGCTAATTTGTTTGGCGCCGACTCAAAATTAGTTACTCACATTAGTTTAGGAGCTCAATTATCATTAAGACTAAGAAGGTTCATTTTATTTTTTGCCTTTCAGTTGATTTTTTCGTCGATTTAATTTTTTGTGAACAAATTTTTATTTTTCAATTTTTTGTGGCTGAAATCTACTAATTACTACCTACTTAATTTTTGATTACTCCAAAATACTTACTTACCTAGCTTACTTCAACTATTAACTGTTAAATAATATGATTATCTACTTTAATTATTTATTGTTATATAATATAAATTATTTTTGAAAGCTCTTGTTAGTTGATTTCATGACTTTGTATATAATTCCATCCTTTCATAGAATGTTTTTAATGTGACGGATGCAGGAGGATCTGTCAATGTCAACTAGATATGTGTACCAATGTTCACAAGTGAAAAATCAATCATCCCCTATTCTACTATCCATAGGGGTGGATTATTCCATTCCAAATTGGAATATGATCAACTATGAGGTATACCCTATCTAATAAAAAAGAATCATCCAAATCGGAAAACCCACTACGAAGTTATGCCTGTTAGAATCGGTTAACGGACCAAAATTCAGAGGGTGGATTTTTTGTTCAAATTTAAATGGGACCAACTTCGAAGTACACCCTATCCAATGAAAAAAGAATCATCGGAATCGAACTGCTCTGTGAAAAATTATGCGTGATCATACACATTAAAAAAAATATACGCGTCGACTAGAGAACCTCTTCCATTTTGGTTACGTCGGTTAAAAACAGATTAATAATCAGATATTAATTTATTTTCTGAAACAGGTACCATATTAATAGTGTAACGTAAATAAACTTAACTTGGTTTTACTAATTTATTTAACACTTAAATATACAACTTAATTTATATTACTAACTACGCCACTGTATAGCTCGATCGTATAGGCAGAATTCCCGATCTTTCGAATTCTGGCAGTTGGCGACAGGCATGTTCCAACTGTTTCCAATATTGACCGTTGTCTTCCGCGGCAGAGCGACTGGATGGTTCTCGAATATCTCCGGGGATGATCTCATCGTTGTCAGGATGGCGACGCGTGAGGCGACAGGTCCGGCCTAGGTTCGTTACATTGCCCCCTTCTTAAAGACATTTCGTCCCGAAATTTCATCCTTGGAGTGTGACGATATCTGCATGACTCCCCATATCTGCATGACTCCCCATATCTGCACCGTGAAGTTCGATGGAAGTAACACTCCACGGTCTTCATGATCGGTCGTGGAAGAGGGTTACAGCAAACCAAAATCTTGACGCCGCTGGATCTGAATATCGCCTCCAGCATACTTCTTATGACTCTCCAGTCCAACCCATCAATACCACAGGATAATTTTGGAATTGCTAGATCCACCAGATTCTGGTCCACCATAGTATCTCTTAGTTTGGTGAGACTCTTCCAGACATCTTCATAGGACGGTTTATCTTGGGAATGCCTCTTGGTAACTAGGTAGTAGATGTTTCTCTGGCCTTTCTTCAACTGTAGCACCCCACCAACTTCTGGATTCTGCTCCCGCAGTGTTTGGAGTTGACCAAATTTCTTGGAGAACACTACGGCGATGCCCCTGGACATTCGAAGATCTTCTGCCACACAGTGCGCTAGTGCGTAGTCAGCAGGCACCTCGAAAAGGTCTCGTGACTCCTCTCTAGTAACCCCATGTAGAACTTTCTGCCCGTTTGAATACAAGGACATAAACTTCTCGAACGTCATATCATCCTCCGGTGGCTTGAGGGTGCGAACTTGGTCATGGTTTCCAGCGTAAGGGGTCAACCTGTTGAAATGGACGACCCTTGGTTTCCCTCGGGGTGGCTTATGGATTCGGTACACAAGGTCGTTTATCCTTTTCACGATTTTATACGGGCCTTCCCACGAGTTCCGCAACTTTGGTGATAGTCCACGACGACGTTTGGGGTTGTACAGCCAAACCAGGTCATCAACCTTAAATCCTCCAGCGTCGGCCTTGATGTCATAGGTCTTCTTCATTTTATCGCTGGCACTCTGGATGTTCAACCGGACTCGTTCGTGGATGTCGTCCATTCTCTGCCGAAGTTTGCTGACGTAGTCCTCTCCCGCAGTGTCTTGTCCTGGCGGTATCCCAAACTTCAGGTCACAAGGCAGTCGCAGTTCTCGGCCCATTATAATACTAGCAGGAGTTTGACCGGTTGACTCGTGTACTGCGGATCGATAGGCCATCAGGAACAAATGAAGATACTGGTCCCAGTCTCTTTGATGGTCAGAGACAACCTTGGACAAGTGGCGGTTGATCGTCCTGTTCATCCGTTCCACCATTCCATCGGACTGCGGATGTAGGGCCGTGGTTCTTGTCTTGCGGATGTTCAGCAGTAGACATATTTCTGGAAAAGGTTGGATTCGAAATTTCTGCCTTGATCCGAGTGCAGCTCCATTGGAATACCGAATCGACATATCCATTCTTTCACCAAGACGTCGGCGACGGGGATGGCTTCCTGGTTGCGACGGGCATAGGCTTCCGCCCACTTACTGAAGGAGTCCATTGCCACAAGGATGTAGTTATTCCCGGTGGTCGGATACGGGAAAACGGGCCGGCATGTCAATGGCGATTCTCTCGAACGGGCGCCTACGTTGACTGCGCATCGGGGCCTTGGGTCGTATTCGAGGTCCATTGCTAGCAGCGCATACAGCGCACTTTCTGCACCAGTCCTGGACGTCAGCTTGACAATTGGCCCAGTAAAACCGTTGCCTCACTTTCTGCAGGGTCTTCGTCACTCCCAGATGTCCTCCGGCGACTCCATCATGGATTTCCGCAGCCTTCCTTTCTTTCTGAACAATTATTTGGCGTCTGTCTTCCCCACCAATATCGGCCTCCAACACCCGTTTCAGGATCCCATTGTCCAGAATAAGAGAGTTCCATTGTGCCCAATAGGACTTAACAGCCGGCGAGTAACCTGCGACTTCCTGCCATGATGGTCTTCGATTGCCCTTCTTCCAGCTGACGACTAAGCCAAGGTCGGGTCTCTCTCTTGGTCTTTCTGGATCTTGCTGTCATTCAGTCGTCATGCATTCCGTTCTCAGCTTGGAATGTGAGCAATCATCTGGACATGGTCTTCGCGACAAGGCATCTGCATTTTATGGCTAGTTCCGGCTCGATGTTCGGTCTCGAAATCGAATTCTTGGAGTCTCTCGATCCAACGTGCTACTTGACCCTCAGGATTTTTGAACTGTAAGAGCCATTTGAGAGCTGCATGGTCAGTTCTCAACAGGAATCTTCTTCCATACACGTACTTGTAGAAGTGTTCCACTCCCTTTACAACAGCTAACAGCTCTCGCCTGGTGACACAGTAATTGCGCTCTGGTTTGCTAAGCGTCTTGCTGAAATAACCAATGACCTTCTCCTGTCCCTCCTGGATCTGAGATAGGACAGCTCCAAGTCCCACGTTGCTGGCGTCCGTATCCAAAATGAATTTCCCTTTGGGTAGGGGATAGCTTAGTATAGGTGCGTTGATCAAAGCTCCTTTCAGCTTCCTGAATGAGTCTTGACATTCTTCGGATCACTGGAACTTTGTTTGGCCTTCCGTGAGCTTAGTCAGTGGTTTAGCGATGTTGGCGAATCCCAGCACATATCGGCGATAGTATGTGCATAAACCAAGGAAACTTCGAAGTTGGTGAATGTCTTTTGGGATAGGCCAATCCTTAACAGCTTTGATCTTCTGGTCATCCACTGCTACTCCTTCCCCAGAGACAACGTGGCCGAGGTATCGTACTTCTTTTTGGAACAGATGGCATTTCTTAGGGCTCAGCTTCAATCCGGAGTTCCTCAGTCGCAGGAATACTTCCTCCAAGTTTTTCACGTGGTCCTCAAACGATCTGCCGACCACAATTATGTCGTCGAGATACACTAGACACGTGTTCCATGAGAGTCCCTTCAGTACTGTTTCCATCAATCTTTCGAATGTGGCGGGAGCATTACAGAGCCCGAATGGCATAACGGTGAACTGCCACAATCCTGAGCCGATGGTAAAAGCAGTCTTTTCTCGATCTTCCTGAGCCAGTTCTACTTGCCAGTATCCACTCTTCAGATCAAGGGTCGAGAAAATCGTGGAACCAGCCAACGTGTCTAGGGTGTCATCTATTCTCGGGAGAGGGTAACTGTCCTTCTTCGTGACATTATTAAGTTGGCGATAGTCTACACAAAAGCGTGTCGATCCATCCTTTTTCTTCACCAGTACGACTGGAGAGGACCAGGGACTGTCAGATGGTTCGATAACTCCTTCTTTTCCCATATCGCTGACTATTTTGTCAGCCTCTTCCTTCTTGGCAAGAGGAAGTCTTCTTGCTGATTGCCGGATCGGTCGGGCACCCCCAGTATCAATCTTGTGCTGGACCACATTAGTTCGACCCCCTTTTCCTTGTCCGGTATCGAAGATGTCTTGGTACTTTTTGACTAAATCTCTTAGTTTGGGCTGTTGAGCTGGTTTTATGTCTTTGGAAGAGATGGCAACTAATTTTTCTAGTTCTGTGGGCAAGTTGTTGGGTTGGCTAATCGTACCTCGTACGCCCCGGATCACAGATGAAACTGACGAGCAGTGCCCCGAAATTGTTCCTTTCTTCAAGGTCACTGGGAAATAATTGACATTCATAACCCTTACCGGCACAAATTTGTCAGCACGCAACAAGGTCTTCCCTAGTGCAATCCCTCGTCCAATTTTCTCATCATGAAGTTTGGGCTCGAACATCACCACGTCTCCACTGCTTGCACTCCCGTCCAGGCGAGCCTCCAGAATGGTTTCAGCCCTCTCAGGTACGCTTACATCTTCAGCCAACAGCACACGGATCAACTCCTCACTTCTCCCATGAAGCACCAGCTCTTCTCCGTTGACACGTAGGACGCCGTCTTTGAAATCCAATTCAAACCCTCTGGAATTCATGATGTCCATTCCGATGATTGCATCGTCTTCGATGTCCGCTACAAGTGCCTGATGTTTCACTTTAGTGCTGCCCAAAATTATTTCAATCGGTAGCTCGCCATATACAGTAGCTGGCTCCCCTGTTGCTGTGCGTAGCTTCCAAGTTGTCGGTTCAATCCGTTCCGGTGTTCTGGCAAAGGAAGGCCAGAGAATTGTCCTAGTTGCACCTGTATCTAGCAGCATGGTGCAAGGCTCGTTATTGATGAGACCGTCTACGAAGACACCTTTGTTCTGTCGTTGAAGGATAGCGACATATGCGTTGTTAACCAAGGCTTGCCGGACACATGCCGACGTTGCCCCTTCTCGTCGACCTTCTTTAGTTTTCCTGCATCGGAGTCGATGAATGTTGGACATTTGCTACGCACATGTCCAATTTTGCCACAATTCCGGCATCTTATCTGTCTTTTCTCAGGCAACACTTCCTTCATCACTTTTCTTATGGCAGCTTCCAAGTTAGCAGGCTCCTGTGAGTCTTCCTCAATCGTTTGAACTTTACTTTGGCTTTTGCAGCATTGTTTTGCTGCTTCGAATTCCAAAGCGCGTGCCAGTGCGTCTACGAGATGTGTTGGACGAGCTAATATCAACGCTTGTCTGGTTTCTTGGTCACGGAGTCCATCCAAGAATGCCTGAACCGCTAATCGCTCCATTACATTTTCCGGTATGGCTGGATATGCGAGACGAACCAAGCGTGCAATGTCAGTTTCAAATTCTTGTAAGGATTCGCCCGATTTCTGACAGCGATTTTTCAGCTGGGAGTGGTATACGTGTTCCAAATGGGCCTGGCCATATCGTAATTCTAGATGTTTAATCAGCTGATCATAGTGTAACGAACCTAGGCCGGACCTGTCGCCTCACGTGTTGCCATCGACAGCGATGAGATCATCCCCGGAGATATTCGAGAACCATCCAGTGCGCTCTTCCGCGGAAAACAACGGTCAATATTGGAAACAATTGGAACATGCCGTCGCCAACCGTCCGAATTCGAAACATCGAGAATGCTGTATCGGAGATAAATAGGCAAACCTCAAGTGGAGTAGGACAATCTGAACGAGCCCATACGATCGAGCTATACAGTGAAATAGTAATATAAATTAAGTTGTAAATTAAGTGTGAAATAAATTAGTAGAACCAAGTTAAGTTTATTTACGTTACAATTGGTGTCGGAAGTGAGATTTTGAAAATAAACAAGTGATCGTGGAGTGGATAGTCAGAAAAATAAATTGATAGACCTTTTTGTACGCCCAAAATAGACAGTGGCCCGGTTTTCGCGAAGTGGACAATTGTGCGTGGGAATATAAACTGATACACTGTTCGCGTGAAACAGAAAATAGACAGTGGCCCGGTTTTCGCGAAGTGGACAATTGTGCGTGGGAATATAAACTGATACACTCTTCGCGTGAAACAGACAATAGACTGGTGGCCCGTGGAAAAGAATTCGCGAAGTGAATTTTTAACAAACTGATAAACTTTTCGTGTGAAACAGACTGATACCTCGTCAAAGACAAAATGTGTTCAAGAAAAGTGCGCCTTGCGGACTTGAAGGTAGGAATTGAAACAGGAATTGGAGGAAAGGGAACTGGAAACAACGGGTAAAAGCAAGTACTCAGGAAAGACTTGCAGAAGGACTTATACAAGAAGGTGAGGACCCCGAAACATTTTATTCGAAGTTCCCGGAGGTGATTTAAGTTTGGTAATGAATAAACTCGAAGAAACTACTAAATCCGTGAAAGAAAGAACTGCAACAAAATTCTAGAAATCTGGAGAGAAGCTTCAGGAAAATTCTATAAATCTGGAAGAAAGCTTTCTAGAAATCTGGAAGAAGCTTCTAGAAAATTCAAGAAGTCTGGAAGAAAAATGCTAGAAATCTGGAAGAGAAGCTAAGAATTCCTAGAAATCTGGAAGAGAAGCTTCTAGAAAATTCGAAGCCTGGAAGAAAATGCTAGAAATCTGGAGAGAAGCTTCAAGAAAATTTAGAAATCTGGAAGAAAGCTTCTAGAAAATTCAAGAAGCCTGGAAGAAAATGCTAGAAATCTGGAAGAGAAGCTTGAAGAAAATTCTAGAAATCTGGAAGAGAAGCTTCTAGAAAATTCAAGAAGCCTGGAAGAAAGTTCCTGGAAAACACAGAAGGTCTAAAAAGTTGTGTGGTGGCTAATTTTCTAGAAGAAAGAATGGGAACAGTTGAGACAGAGATAGATAAAATTAGGGAGCAAATGAACACGGAGGTAGATAAAATCAAAGATGGGTCGAGGCAGAAATGGACAAAATAAAGGAAACAACAGTAAGCTGGAAAACGAATTAATTGGCGCCTCCACAGAGATGGTTAACGAAATGCAATGCTGGACTTGAGTTTGAACTTGGATAAAGTTCAAGAGGGAATAAAAGATGTCAAGATCAATTCAGAAATGGGGAAGCTTCCATGAAGCCGCCTCAGTTCGACGGAAAACTCCATGGGCAAATTACCGCCGGCAGTTTGAAGCAGCGGCCAAAGCAAACGGATGGAATGCAGGAAAGAGCTGTAGCACTGACACTTGCATTACGTGGAGAAGCACAAATATTCTACAAACTCTCACCGCCCAAGAACAGGAGGACTGATCAGCTGATTAAACATCAGAATTACGATATGGCCACGCCCATTTGGAACACGTATACCACTCCCACCCTGAAAAATCGCTGCCAAAAATCGGGCGAATCCTTACAAGAATTCGAAACTGACATTGCACCCTTGGTTCGTCTCGCATATCCAGCCATACCGGAAAATGTAATGGAGCGATTAGCGGTTCAGGCATTCTTGGATGGACTCCGTGACCAAGAAACCAGACAAGCGTTGATATAGCTCGTCCAACACATCTCGTAGACGCACTGGCACGAGCTTTGGAATTGAGGCAGCAAAACAATGCTGCAAAAGCCAAAGTAAAGTTCAAACGATTGAGGAAGACTCACAGGAGCCTGCTAATGGAAGCTGCCATAAGAAAAGTGATGAAGGAAGTGTTGCCTGAGAAAAGACATATAGATGCCGGAATTGTGCAAAATTGGACATGTGCGTAGCAAATGTCCAACATTCATCGATCCGATGCAGGAAAACCAAGAAAGGTCGATGAGAAGGGCAACGTCGGCATGTGTCAAGCAAGCCCCGGTTAACAACCATATGTCGCTATCCTTCAACGACAGAACAAGGGTGTCTTCGTAGACGGTCCATCAATAACGAGCCTTGCACCATGCTGCTAGATACAGGTGCGACTGGACAATTCGGCCTTCCTTTGCCAGAACACCGAACGGATTGAACCGACAACTTGAAGCTACGCACGCAACAGGGGAGCCAGCTACTGTATATGGCGAGCTACCGATTGAAATAATTTTGGCAACACTAAAGTGAAACATCAGGCACTTAGCGGACATCGAAGACGATGCAATCATCGGAATGGACATCATGAATTCCAGAGGGTTTGAATTGGATTTCAAAGACGGCGTCCTACGTGTCAACGGAGAAGAGCTGGTGCTTCATGGGAGAAGCGAGAGTTGATCCGTGTATTGTTGGCTGAAGATGTAGCGTACCTGAGAGGGCTGAAACCATTCTGGAGGCTCGCCTGGACGGGAGTACGAGCAGTGGAAACGTGGTGATGTTCGAGCCCAAACTTCATGATGAGAAAATTGGACGAGGATTGCACTAGGGAAGACCTTGTTGCGTGCTGACAAATTTGTGCCGGTAAGGGTCATGAACGTCAATTATTTTCCAGTGACCTTGAAGAAAGGAACAATATTGGGGCACTGCTCGTCAGTTTCTCAGTGATCCGGAGCGTACGAGGTACGTTAGCCAACCAACAACTTGCCCACAGAACTAGAAAAATTAGTTGCCATCTCTTCCAAAGACATAAAACCAGCTCAAAGCCCAAACTAAGAGATTTAGTCAAAAGTACCAAGACATCTTCGATACCGGACAAAGGAAAAAGGGGTCGAACTAATGTGGTCCACACAAGATTGATACTGGGGTGCCCGACCGATCCGGCAATCAGCAAAAGACTTCCTCTTGCCAAGAAGGAAGAGGCTGACAAAATAGTCAGCGATATGGGAAAAGAAGGTTATCGAACCATCTGACAGTCCCTGGTCCTCCAGTCGTACTGGTGAAGAAAAAAGATGGATCGACACGCTTTTGTATGGACTATCGCCAACTTAATAATGTCACGAAGAAGGACAGTTACCTCTCCCGAGAATAGATGACACCCTAGACACGTTGGCTGGTTCCACGATTTTCTCGACCCTGATCTGAAGAGTGGATACTGGCAAGTAGAACTGGCTCAGGAAGATCGAGAAAGACTGCTTTACCATCGGCTCCAGGATTGTGGCAGTTCACCGTTATGCCATTCGGGCTCTGTATGCTCCCGCCACATTCGAAAGATTGATGGAGACGGTGCTGAAGGGGCTCTCATGGAACACGTGTCTAGTGTATCTCGACGACATAATTGTGGTCGGCAGATCGTTCGAGAGCACGTGAAAAATTTGGAGGAAGTATTCCTGCGACTGAGGAACTCCGGATTGAAGCTGAGCCCTAAGAAATGCCATCTGTTCCAAAAAGAAGTGCGATACCTCGGCCACGTTGTCTCTGGGGAAGGAGTAGCAGTGGATGACCAGAAGATCAAAGCTGTTAAGGATTGGCCCATCCCAAAAGACATTCACCAACTTCGAAGTTTCCTTGGTTTATACACATACTATCGCCGATATGTGCTGGGATTCGCCAACATCGCTAAACCACTGACCAGGCTCACGGAGGGCCAAACAAAGTTCCAGTGGTCCGAAGAATGTCAAGACTCATTCAGGAAGCTGAAAGGAGCTTTGATCAACGCACCTGTACTGAGCTATCCCCTACCCGAAGGGAAATTCATTTGGATACGGACGCCAGCAACGTGGGACTTGGAGCTGTCCTATCTCAGATCCAGGAGGGACAGGAGAAGGTCATTGGTTATTTCAGCAAGACGCTTAGCAAACCAGAGCGCAATTACTGTGTCAACAGGCGAGAGCTGTTAGCTGTTGTAAAGGGAGTGGAGCACTTCTACAAGTACGTGTATGGAAGAAGATTCCTGTTGAGAACTGACCATGCAGCTCTCAAATGGCTCTTACAGTTCAAAATCCTGAGGGTCAAGTAGCACGTTGGATCGAGAGACTCCAAGAATTCGATTTCGAGATCGAACATCGAGCCGGAACTAGCCATAAGAATGCAGATGCCTTGTCGCGAAGACCATGTCCAGATGATTGCTCACATTGCCGACGAGCAGAAGAGAAAGAAGCAACACTTTGTAGAACCGCGGCAATGGATGACAACTGGAATGACAGCAAGATCCAGAAAGACCAAGAAAGAGACCCCGACCTTGGCTTAGTCGTCAGCTGGAAGAAGGGCAATCGAAGACCATCATGGCAGGAAGTCGCAGGTTACTCGCCGGCTGTTAAGTCCTATTGGGCACAATGGAACTCTCTTATTCTGGACAATGGGATCCTGAAACGTGTGTTGGAGGCCGATATTGGTGGGAAGACAGACGCCAAATAATTGTTCCCAGGAACAGAAGAGAGAAGTGCTGCGGAAATCCATGATGGAGTCGCCGGAGGACATCTGGGAGTGACGAAGACCCTGCAGAAAGTAAGGCAACGGTTTTACTGGGCCAATTGTCAAGCTGACGTCCAGGACTGGTGCAGGAAGTGCGCTGTATGCGCTGCTAGCAATGGACCTCGAATACGACCCAAGGCCCCGATGCGTCAGTACAACGTAGGCAGCCCGTTCGAGAGAATCGCCATTGACATCGCCGGCCCGTTTCCCGTATCCGACCACGGGAATAAATACATCCTTGTGGCAATGGACTACTTCAGTAAGTGGGCGGAAGCCTATGCCCTGCCCAACCAGGAAGCCATCACCGTCGCCGACGTCTTGGTGAAAGAGTGGATATGTCGATTCGGTATTCCAATGGAGCTGCACTCGGATCAAGGCAGAAATTTCGAATCCAACCTTTTCCAAGAAATATGTCTACTGCTGAACATCCGCAAGACAAGAACCACGGCCCTACATCCGCAGTCCGATGGAATGGTGGAACGGATGAACAACCGCCACTTGTCCAAGGTTGTCTCTGACCATCAAAGAGACTGGGACCAGTATCTTCATTTGTTCCTGATGGCCTATCGATCCGCAGTACACGAGTCAACCGGTCAAACTCCTGCTAGTATTATAATGGGCCGAGAACTGCGACTGCCTTGTGACCTGAAGTTTGGGATACCGCCAGGACAAGACACTGCGGGAGAGGACTACGTCAGCAAACTTCGGCAGAGAATGGACGACATCCACGAACGAGTCCGGTTGAACATCCAGAGTGCCAGCGATAAAATGAAGAAGACCTATGACATCAAGGCCGACGCTGGAGGATTTAAGGTTGATGACCTGGTTTGGCTGTACAACCCCAAACGTCGTCGTGGACTATCACCAAAGTTGCGGAACTCGTGGTAAGGCCCGTATAAGATCGTGAAAAGGATAAACGACCTTGTGTACCGAATCCATAAGCCACCCGAGGGAAACCAAGGGTCGTCCATTTCAACAGGTTGGCCCTTACGCTGGAAACCATGACCAAGTTCGCACCCTCAAGCCACCGGAGGATGATATGACGTTCGAGAAGTTTATGTCCTTGTATTCAAACGGGCAGAAAGTTCTACATGGGGTTACTAGAGAGGAGTCACGAGACCTTTTCGAGGTGCCTGCTGACTACGCACTAGCGCACTGTGTGGCAGAAGATCTTCAAATGTCAGGGGCATCGCCGTAGTGTTCTCAAGAAATTTGGTCAACTCCAAACACTGCGGAGCAGAATCCAGAAGTTGGTGGGTGCTACAGTTGAAGAAAGGCCAGAGAAACATCTACTACCTAGTCACCAAGAGGCATTCCCAAGATAAACCGTCTTATGAAGATGTCTGGAAGAGTCTCACCAAACTAAGAGATACTATGGTGGACCAGAATCTGGTGGATCTAGCAATTCCAAAATTATCCTGTGGTATTGATGGGTTGGACTGGAGAGTCATAAGAAGTATGCTGGAGGCGATATTCAGATCCAGCGGCGTCAAGATTTTGGTTTGCTGTAACCCTATTCCACGACCGATCATGAAGACCGTGGAGTGTTACTTCCATCGAACTTCACGGTGCAGATATGGGGGTCATGCGATATCGTCACCCAAAAATTGAAATGTTTAAGAAGGGCAATGTAACGAACCTGGCCGGTATTCGAGAACCATCCAGTGCGCTCTTCCGCGGAAAACAACGGTCAATATTGGAAACAATTGGAACATGCCGTCGCCAACCGTCCGAATTCGAAACATCGAGAATGCTGTATCGGAGATAAATAGGCAAACCTCAAGTGGAGTAGGACAATCTGAACGAGCCCATACGATCGAGCTATACAGTGAAATAGTAATATAAATTAAGTTGTAAATTAAGTGTGAAATAAATTAGTAGAACCAAGTTAAGTTTATTTACGTTACAATAGTCCTCCTGTTCTTGGGCGGTAAGAGTTTGTAGAATATTTGTCGCTTCTCCACGTAATGCAAGTGTTAGTGCTACAGCTCTTTCCCCTGCATTCCATCCATTTGCTTTGGCCGCTGCTTCAAACTGCCGGCGGTAATTTGCCCATGGAGTTTTTCCGTCGAACTGAGGCGGCTTCATGGAAAGCTTCCCTATTTCTGAAATGACCTTGACATCTTTTATACCCTCTTGAACTTTATCCAAGTTCAAACTCAAGTCCAGCATTGCATTTTCGTTAACCATCTCTGTGGAAGGCGCACTATTAATTCGTTTTTCCAGCTTACTGATCGTTTCCTTTATTTTGTCCATTTCTGCCTCGACCCCATCTTTGATTTTATCTACCTCCGTGTTCATTTGCTCCCTAATTTTATCTATCTCTGTCTCAACGGTTCCCATTCTTCCTTCTAGAAAATTAGCCACACCACACAATTCTTTTTTTAGGCCTTCTGTGTTTTCCAGGAACTTCTCTTCCAGGCTTCTTATTTTCTTCCAGGCTTCTTGAATTTTCTAAAAGCTTCTCTTCCAGATTTCTAGAATTCTCTTGAAGCTTCTCTTCCAGATTTCTAGCATTCTCTTCCAGGCTTCTTGAATTTTCTCGAAGCTTCTCTTCCAGATTTCTAGAAAGCTTCTCTTCCAGATTTATAGAATTTTCTTGAAGCTTCTCTTCCAGATTTCTAGAATTTTTTAACTTCTCTTCCATTTTGAATTTTTTCTTCTTCTTTCACTTTAAACCAATCTTAAATCGGGGCCTCCGGGAACTTCGAATAAAAATGTTTCGGGGTCCTCACCTTCTTGTATAAGTCCTTCTGCAAGTCTTTCCTGGAGTACTTGCTTTTTACCTGTTGTTTCCAGTTCCCTTTCCTCCAATTCCTGTTTCAATTCCGCTACCTTCAAATCCGCAAGGCGCACTTTTCTTGAACACATTTTGTCTTTGACGAGGTATCAGTCTGTTTTACACGAAAAGTTTATCAGTTTGTTAAAAATTCACTTCGCGAATTCTTTTCCACGGGCCACCAGTCTATTGTCTGTTTCACGCGAACAGTGTAGCAGTTTATATTCCCACGCACAATTGTCCACTTCGCGAAAACCGGGCCACTGTCTATTTTGGGCGTACAAAAAGGTCTATCAATTTATTTTTCTGACTATCCACTCCACGATCACTTGTTTATTTTCAAAATCTCGCTTCCGACACCAATTGTAACGTAAATAAACTTAACTTGGTTTTACTAATTTATTTAACACTTAAATATACAACTTAATTTATATTACTAACTACGCCACTGTATAGCTCGATCGTATAGGCTCGTTCAGACTGTCCGTGAGACTTGAGGGCTGTCTATTTATCTCCGTTACAGAATTCCCGATCTTTCGAATTCTGGCAGTTGGCGACAGGCATGTTCCAACTGTTTCCAATATTGACCGTTGTCTTCCGCGGCAGAGCGACTGGATGGTTCTCGAATATCTCCGGGGATGATCTCATCGTTGTCAGGATGGCGACGCGTGAGGCGACAGGTCCGGCCTAGGTTCGTTACAATAGGCCTGAATTCTTCAGCATTTATCGTCTTTGTAACTTTCTGTAAAAAAGCAATTGTTGATACCTTCAAGGAATTGGAACCTTACCAGTTACTGAAGAAGTGTGTTATGTTGATGAGCCGATCAGCTAGCTCGTCAAAAAAACATTATACAGTGAGTTTCAAAAAGTTTGCACCATATGGAAAACTTATTTATTATCCATTTGTCAAAAAATGCAATTAATTTGTCAAAATTCTAAATTTCCAAACGGTGTACATGGAGAACAAAAAATAAGAATTTTATCAGGAGTAAACTTTCCTTATTTTCGATATTATCAAAAAATTTTAGTTAGAAAAGTTGTTAAGAATTAGAAACATTTTCAGATTTAAATTTACAGCCACCTATATTTTTCCAATTTTTTATGGTTCTCGCCTTATAAAGAGGTATCTCATATACACCTTAGGCGCCTCCCTCATATTTCTATAATAATAATTCAATGCAAAATTTGGTCCAATGTATTATTTGTACTAGAATATCGACGTTTGTTGAAAATGGTTTAATTTTTTCTAGTTTTTTTGTGCAAATTTGATATTTTACTATGTATGTCCATAGTAACTATTAGTATGATTGAATGAAAGAAAATAATTCAATAAATGAATTTATTAATGCTAAACAATTAAATGATACAAATCTGCAAGTTCACGATCACTTTGATCATAGTGTTAAAGAGTAGTCCTAATTTATGTATTGAGCATAAAGAAAAAACAAATTACAAATAGTTCAGGAACCTGAAAGATCAATCATTGAATCCTTAAATTTACCCCTGTCATCGCCAAACATGTTATTGTTTGTTTTTTTTAAAGGTTTCGGTGTACTGGCACAACACTCCCTATTAACATTTTCTAATTCATCGATATTTTGAAATGGTCTTCGAGCATACACCTTTTCCTTAAGGTACCCCCATAGATAAAAAACTAAAGGAGTGAGATCGGGAGACCTTGCTGGCCATGGGTATATTATCTACCAATTCATTTCCTCTCCAATTTGTCATCGAGATATGTCTTACTATGACACGATGTTCCGTCAAGCTGAAACCACAGCCGTTCTAAAACATAAAAAATTGATTGTCACGGAAAAGAATGGACCAATTAATTTAATATTGAAAATGACACTCGTTTGTTTTAAAGGAATATTGGTCCTAGCATTCTATTTTAAAATTTGGGTTTTCGTTGGCCTTACGCCGGCAATTTTGCGAACTTACTACTCCATTTGAGGCGAAACTTGCCTCATCAGAAAACAACACATACTTTGCAAACTGTCTATATTCATCTATCTCCTTGTACCCACTCACAGAATTCAAATCTCCGTAATATCCTTCTTTCATCGTAGTATAAATTTAGTTTTATAAAGGTGATATTTATGTTTTTATAATATTCTTTGTGCTGATATTTTACCCATGCCTGTTATGGAAGTTATAGCAGCGAGATTACGTCTCGGATTTTCAGTTACTGCTAATTATACGTTTTGTTGTAATTCATTCATTCAAAAACAAACTATTTTAAAAATATGATTAACCAAATAATGAAATAGAGATAATTCTGGCAAATCATTAATACATTGCTATGAAATTATATAGATTCGAGCAAGCTGAAAACAAATCGGAAGAGACTTGGCAAGTAATTAATGACCTAAGAGGTAAATCTAATAAAGTACATGAAGTTTCACTTTCACCAAACTTTCTTAACGAATATTACTGCTCTGTTGCAAAAACCCCATGGGACAATTCAAAAACCGCTTTATTTATGAAACTTGCATTCTCTATGACACTAATATTTATGAGCTGAAAGAGGTGATTGTTTCCATTGGAAAAAAGTCGTCATCTGGTTACGACGACATTACAGCAAACATTTTGAAAAATCTCCCAGATAACACATTACAACTCTTAACCAATATTATTAATGTATCATTTCAATCAGGAAAGTTTCCTGATTTCCTGAAGGTATCATTGGTAATACCCCTACATAAAGGTGGAAATCAGGACGACCCCTCGCATTATCGGCCTATTTCCCTAATTCCCACATTAGGAAAGCTTATAGAAAAACTAGTCAAGATAAGGATAACTGCATTTCTGACGAAACATAAAATCGTTAATAAAGAACAGTTTGGCTTTCAAAGTGGCAAAGGCACTAATGATGCAATTTTCTCACTCAAGGAAAAAGTTTATACTGGAATCAATAGTGGCGAGGTTGCTGCTGCGGTGTTTCGCGATTTTTCGAAGGCTTTCGACTGTGTGGATCACGAAATACTGTTGCGGAAGCTTCCTTACTACGGCTTCAGAGGAGTGATACCGAGCTGGTTCAGCTCATATTTGTCAGGTCGTAGTCAGATGGTGAAAACAAACCATCGCTCAGAAATTGGGAAAATACATAATGGTGTGCCTCAAGGTTCAATACTAGGGCCAACATTGTTCCTCATCTACGATTTGACAAGTGTAAATACCGCAGGAAAATTCAAACTATTTGCAGACGATACTACCATTTTTTGGCAATCGGACAATGCAAATGATTTAACTAAAATCATATCCAATGATATGAAGAAAGTAATGAGTTGGTGTGATTCAAATCGACTTTCTCTAAATATTTCAAAAATTAATATAGAAACTTTCAGATGTGAACTCGACAATATACCCATTGGGAATGACATCATTGAGAACAAAAGTAGCTTGAAATTTTTAGGAGTACATATCGATAGAAAACTAAAATTTGAAGACCATGTTTATGCCTTGTGTAACAAAGTGTCTTCTGGTTGTTATGCAGTCAGAGTAGTCGCAAATGAACTTGGTTTAACAGCAGCTAAGACTGTTTATTTTTCTCTGGTGGAATCTCACCTGAGATATGGAATTTCATTTTGGGACGTATGTAGTGGTTATCTACTGAAAAATATTTTAATTTTGCAAAAACGAGCCGTAAGATATATGTGCAAATCAAAATGTAGAGGCTCTTGTAGATTAACTCTTTACCACTCATGGAATTCTAACAGTATCTTTATAATGGAAACAGTGTGTTTAATTACAAAATATTTGAACAAATTTCAATCCTCACCAACCCATTATGTGACAAGGCAATCCAACAACATTAAGTTGCCAATTCCAATGACATCAGTCATTAAAGGATTCCATTGTCTATAATGGTTGTAAAATGTTCAACCATTTGCCAAAGAATGTAATAGAAATCAAATCTTTACAATGCTTCAGGAAGGCTGTGAAATGTTTTTTAAGTGATAGACCATACTATAATATACAAGAATTTTAAAATGATAATTTTTAGAAAACCAATCAATAATGTGATTTTAAATTTTATTTGGGGTATATTTCAATGTGACTTATATATTTTATTTATTTTTATATTTATATGAATTTACTTTATGGGTTAGGACAAACTTGTTTATTTTTACCAGTATTTTGTACGACTTATATGTTTTTATATATACAAATTGACTTTATATATTAAGTGAAAATTGATTATTTTAAATGCATTTTGTTTTTACAGATAAACTGCGTTATAGATTAAGTGAAACTTTGTCCACAAATTACTCTTATGACAATAAAGTATATTCTCTCTCTATATATATATATATATATATATATATATATATATATATATATTTATATATATATATATATATATATATATAAAAATATATATTGATGCTTACTATAAAGATACTTACTGTGATAACTATTTTATGATACTTAACATATCGAAACACCTGAGTATGACCTTACCTGACTGTGATATTTTAGAAAAGCCTGAATATGAATATAATATATTGATTCCTCTACTATTGAAATCAGACTTGGAACATTTTCCCCATTGTGAAATGAAACAAATTTCTTGTTCTAGTTTTAGTCGTAGTTAATATAGGTATGTGTGTATATATATGAACGTACATGTGTATGTATACATATATAAATGTTAAAATTTGTAAATTTTTTATTTTACATTTTTATGGTAGTTTGGCTATATCACACACAAGTAATAATTACTAGTAATTGTTACTTCAGTGATGCCTCTGTTTATTTACTAACATACTGAACTTCATGTAAAAGTTTTGTATTTCTTTTTTTGGCAAATAAACAGTATTATTATTGTTCCCAGTTAGCATGTTACGTGTTAAAATTTTAATTTGTTTTCCACAGATCCCGTGGCCAAACTTTTTTAATAAATCAGTCCTACAGGTGTGTGACATACTGGATTTTTGGGATGAGGCAGTTTAAATATTTCTCCTGTTTCTCGATTTGTTCTATTTTCTCCATGAATTAGAATAATTTCAATTTTGTCATTTGCACTAAGCATTGTGAACAAAATTTCTAATTTATACGGACAAATAATCTCTTATTAATAAATTTCACAATGTAAACCCTTAAAAAAAAATTTTTAAAATTTGTAATGTGATTTTAGTAATTCATGAACGAAGTTCCCATGTGAAATATGAATTTATTCCTAATATTGTACGATAAACGTTATACTAAAAGTATAAAAATTAGTTTTGAAAAAAAAAATTGTTTTCTTAAAAATAACCAGTATACCAATTTTTTCTTAAATGAAATAAAGAAGTTTGTGCACAAACAATGAAACGTTTGGCGTTGGAAGGAAGACATGTGGAAATTTAAGGATTCAATGATTGATTATTCAGGTTTCTGAACGTTTTTGTTATTTGTTTTTTTTATGTTTAATACATAAATTAGGACTACCCTTTAAAGTAACACTATGATTAAAGTGATCGTAAACTTGCAGATTTGTATTATTTAATTGTTTAGTATTAATTAAGTTATTAAATTATTTTCTTCCATTAGCTAAGGAGCTAAATAAAGGGTATTCATTTATTTAAATCATAATGATAGTTATTATGGACATAGAGAATGAAATATCAAATTTCCACCAAAAAACTAGTAAACGTTTAAATCCCATATGGTGCAAACATTACTCAATTACTTCACCATCAAATTCAACTACTTTTTATATTATTTCTAAGATTATTTCTTTCAATGATGTTCACAATTTTTTTACGTTCACCGACAGAAATCATTTTTTTTTGGTAATACTTACTCTTTTCATGTCTAATAGTACTTACTTCTGTATTTCTGTATCATTTATGCACCTCCTATTCGATTTGTCCAAACTTCAACATGTGTACTGCTTGTAAGACTGATTTTGATTGCATTAAGAACTTTATCACTGTACCAATCCTTATAGTTGTTACAAAACTTAATTTCTCGCTTCGGCATATTATTATCTACAACATTTAATAACCCAGTAAAAAAAATTCTAAACGATATTCATTTTTTTTTACAGTATCAATAGTTTTCTTACGGAATTTTTCCACATCTGTCAACTTGCACCTTACAACTATTTTTTTATTTTGTTGATTTTGCAGAAGATTAATTTTAATGCAGTTGTGATCACTAATGTTTGGCTCATCTGAAACTGAAACTTCATTCACTTGTTTGTAGGTGAAAATCATATCAATCAAGACAATCCACCTTCATACACAGTATTTCCCAAATGTTTTAATCAAAATCTTGTGGTATACTTTTCAGTTTATATTAAAATCACCAAGTATGAAGAAAGTGTGCTCAGTAGTGCTTAAATGATTTTCTAACTAATCTTCTACAAAATCTAAGTATAGCACATGAGAATGATTTGGCAAACGATATAATCCAGCTATAGTGAAGAACTCATTCCCAATTTTCAATCTAATTACTAAAAACCAAACATGCATTTCGATTGCATGTTTAAAGCAGATCCTATATGCACATCAAGACGAATATAAAATAACACAGCTTTTGATCCTATATCCACTTATATTATTGTAAAGCCCACAGAATTAAAAATGAATACAACCACCTTAGACAAATCAGAAAACGTGAAATTTCTGAAAATGCAGTTTTCAAATTTTTGTTTGTGTTTTCGGCTACTTTCCTTCTCAATGTTTCAAATGCTGTTTGAGCAAAACCAGGCTCACAATGAATATTGGATAATCAACTTCTTATGGTACTGGGAGCCGGTAAAGCTAAACCAAATGTTTTTCTTACCTAACCTTTTGAGGAATAAAATTGTAAACTCATGCCAAAACTTCGCAATTTTGGTGGAAAGGGTGCCTTGTTGCTTTTCTTCCTTAATCGTCTCATCAAAGCATGTGGAATTTGATTCACAGTATTTTTGAGGACTGCTAAAGATTCATCTGACATCATGTTTTTTTTATTCAAGTCACTAATAACTTCTTTGAGGTGGTAAGTCTTCTTACTCGGGCTTTCGAGATTCTCATATTTTTAACAATACTATCTTTTTTTTCTTGAATAGTGTCTAATTTTTGCTTCATTTTCCTTGGAGATAAACTTCATTAGACAAAAAATATCATTTTAGCAGACATTTAGATATTTTTTTCTGAACCCTGAGAGAAAGTGGTGGGACAAGCCAATAGATTAAGTTCAAATAAAAATATTATGGGATTTCTCAAACACTTTCTCACTCTTGCCATATTTTCTGAGCTGTTTATATTTTGAAGGAGTCTCCATTTAGGGTTGGTAAGGATAATCACCTCCTTTCATTCATCAATACTATATATCTAATTTACTTCTCCAGAAATATTAAAATTCAATAAATCATGGATGTATAGAACGAATAGTAATGGGTCTAGAACAGTACCAGGAGGTACACCATACTACACCGCTGAGTGAGTGATTTAAAGTGTCGAATGGTTTGATTAGATAAAAAAACACATATAGTTTTTTTTCATTGCCTATTTCTTTGTTACTTTGATGTTAGATGAGTAATAGCATTTTGAGTCGATTAATTCTCTCAAAATCCATACTTCCGATTGTTTGTCAATTAAATTTTTGATACCATAATGATTAGAATACGTTTTCGAATATTTTTGCTACACTGATATCGATATCTATATTTTTTTATGGAGTTTTTTTAAACCCATTTATAGATTGGTTTGATTTTTTTAACATTTCAGCTGTCATTCCATCGATAAAAAAAATTCAACCCTATAATGATTTTGAGGATTTCTTCAGGATTCGTAGGTGTAAGAAACATACTATGAGTTTTATTGTTCCTATTTTTGCTCGTCCATTTTTTTTTCTCGCTTTATATATATATATATATATATACTTCGGAGGTGACGTTTCGCCTTTTTTTGGCCAGATAGGCTCCAAATCATCATTTCGAAAATTTGTCCGGAGGTCTCTAGGACCCCTTTCTACCCATTCAAAAAGTGTTTAGATCAATATATATCACTGGCGCTAGCGTCACATTCATTTGAGGTTTTATTTTTGACGCGAGAGTATTTTCAATGCAAGGCATTGTTTCACCAACACCATGGCCAGCTCGAAGTCCAGATGTGACCCCACTTGATTTAAAAAATAGTATCACAAATGTTTGTGCTTCCATATCGCGAGCGACGCTCTTAGCTGTCACGAATCGAGAATTAACAAGAAGATACAATATATGTATTCTATGTGAGGGGAGACAATTTGAATACTTTCTAAAATAATTCATGTTATCGGTTTAATTTTTTCGTAATTGTCATGTTGGTCGAGTTTAGTACAAAGTATTTTTTTTTTGTTAATTCGAAACATTTGTTTAGTTTGCATTGTCTGCGATTATACAGTAGTACACAACTAGATGACAATGAACAGGAAATACACATTCAAAAAGTTCAACGATATATCACTGGCTCTAGCGTCGCATTCATTTGAGGTTTCATTTTTTATTTTGTCACCTCCGTTAATCAGCGGATGTGTTGTCACCTCCAAAAATGGCAACATGCATTTGGGAGCTAGTTTTCTTGGTTCCAGGTCAAGTGCTACCACGAGAATATTTTCAATGCAAGGCACATCATTATGAACGTTCCACCAAATATAGAGGGCTTATGATAATTGCAGTAAAATACGGATTAAGTTATTTTGGTATGAGTTAATGCCACATCGACATTTTCATACATTTTTAAATATCACCGAATGAGATTAGGACCCAGATAAAAAGAAAATGACGAACAGTGAAACATTCGAAACCCTGATTTTTTTATAAAGTGAGTTCCATTGCTGTTTATCTCAAGATCTATCTACAATTAGACTAGAAGTGGAAACTGATTATTTCAGGATCCATTTCCAGGAAGAAAAAAAATGTGTACATGACACCGGTATTCTCAGTTGACTGAATAAAAGTCGGAGAGTGAATCATTCAAAGGAGGTTCGTATAAATACGTTCCTCAGGCTTCAAGCCATGAACAAAACAACAAACATGTTAGTTCAAAAGATTAATAATACGTTGTTGAAATTATGGCAATAATTTCTGGAACGTCCTACAGTACGCTATAATGATAGTTATATATATATCCCCATTTATTGTTGTCAAATAAAAATAAAATATCAACATCTCAGACATTATTGATGAAAATGGCCCAAACTATCCATTTTTTTTCTTCAAAACTATGTCACAGCATAGTTACCTAGCTTATTTCTCGTGTCTTCTCAGTTCGAGAAGAATAATTTCGAAATCGAAACAATAGACCTCATTCACAAATTGACTTTCCCTATGACTTTCAATCATTCTGCTTATGAAATGAAATTGGGAAACTCTGATGAATTCAGGATCATTATTTTAGTTCATTTCGAGTTTTGTGCTGCCCTTCAGTTTTCCACGTCCATTCTATTTTGCAAAAAGTGTCATTTCCTTCTAAAAAATATTTCATTTTTAAAGCGTAACATTTAAATTGATTTTTTCCGAAAATATGAACAAGATATATGAAATCAGATTTGGAATCATCTGCGACTGAAAGACGAACTTTAGTCACTAACTTTACACTATCACTATCTTTATAAAAATTGTTTTATCGCAAACTGGCTTGGAAAAGAAATATGTAAGAGCGTTGCGGCTGCCTATTGCAGGGACCAACATAACTTCTATTAAAGGTCCCTCTACCACCTAGAGGGAAAGCTTGTTGACATGTCATCAACCACATCTTAGAAAGGAATTATCTACCTATGAACGGTCAAATTGCACAATAATAATTGTGAATCATTGGTAAACACACACCAGATGGACCACTCACAATTACTAAGTAACCTCATTGACCCCGATAACTATGAAACATTCGCGGAAATTAGTCAATTACTGATAAAGCGGCACTTTGAGCTCAAAGTAATTCACCGCCGAATAGCTGAATGATTTCATCTAATATCAATAATTATTGTCAACCTCTGACCCGGCGGAATGGGACATCAAAGAAACTAAACAAGCATTTGGTATAAAAAGGCCAAAAATAATTGGAAAATTAATTCAAATTGAAGCAGTCATTCAAGTAAGTCTAGTCAAAAGTGCCTCGGAAAACGCAACATATCGTCACAGTGAAAGTTATGCTCGAGAAAGTGTTTAATCATCAAAGTCCAGTGAATAATACTCAGCCTCGAAGTTAATAGTGTCCAGACAAAAGCCACGTCTAGAAAAGTAGTGAAACAAACTCTACTGAAGTAACGAACCGTAAAGTAACATATTAAGGTAGTTGTGTGCTACAGTGTCAAAAATTAGGCTCGATTGTAGCGCGACGCGATACATGTGCAAACGCTGAATTAGAGGGATCTTTTTCAAGGGAACTGTACACTCAGAAATGCAACTAGCATGCGTGATACAGCAATTAAGCCATGCCTGGACTATTGGCAACGTCGCAATCCAACGATTGCTCGCATTTAGTTAATATTAGATAGATAGATAATATTATGAACAAGCAGTCAAAGCTATGGATCTATTTCGCGCAAAAAATAATAGGTTTGCTAAAGCAAAAGTTGAAAAAAGGAAAAATAAATTGTCTGAACTGTGTAAGGCTCGAAATACGAACAAATAACAGACTAATGAAAATAATGTGTATGAAGGAAATCGCATTGTTAATCTCAAAGAACTTGGGAAAAATTTGAAATGTCGGAACTGCCACCAGGTTTTGAGTTTGGAGAATGTGCTGAAAGAAAAACATTTAGGACTTGCAATCAATTTTAAGTATCCGTTGTAATAAGTGCGAAATCCACGAAACGATGTATGATGTACAAATTTTGCAAAAATTTATTCGTTTCATTGGTAAAGAGTCGGAATTATCAACATGCATGAAATTATATGAATAACATATTGAGAACGAAAGAATAATAATAATAATAATAAAAGTACTTTATTGGTTACCCAATAGGCTACCGACCGGAGTCCTTCAGCCTGTTATACATTCGTAATTCAGTGATAGTTACATTATTTTGTATATGCAAATATATATATATATATATATATATATATATATATATATATATATATATATATATATATATATATATATATATATTTTAATTTGCAAAAAAAAAATAATTGAGATTTGTTAATTTCCTGGCCTTTCTGCTAAAGTGTTGAGGCATTCCATCAAGGTGTTTGCTGGAAACTTGAATCTTGGGTTCACTGTCGGGGCTCTACTAATGGATTGGGGAGAACGAAAGAATATCTTGTAATTTATCTAATTTAAGTGCCTTAAAAAATGTTATATCACGGGAGTTATTGAAAAAAATTGCGCAACAAAATGTAACATACGATTTTCTGAAACAATTGTATCCCGATGAAGGAGAAGAAGCTGTGATTATTCACCCCTAACTGAAAAATTTGAGAATGGAAAACCTAGAGTTACTAAAAATAGGAAAGGGTTAACTAAAATCATTAATGATTTAAAAATAAATGTTTAGTCAATCATGTGATTATTTAATATGATAGTTGAAAATAACTAATATTACATTCATTGTTGTTTATATTTTTTTTTTTAGAATTTTACTTTATATTTTATTATTCTCTTAGAAATCTGAATCATTTTTGTTTATGTTTAAAAATATTCGAATTATGTTATACGTACATGTGTTGTACAAACGCATAAATAAAATAAAGGTTGCCGTTACTCGCTAAAACTACATTTTATTTTATATCTATTCCTATTGTAATATGTTTAAAATGCATAAGTATATATTAACGCAATAATTCACAAGTATTATTCATGAATGTGTATTCCAAAACACAGTTCAATTAAAAACAGCAAGACCCTCGCGCTCTCGCTTATTTGAATCACGAGCGCTCGCCTGAGGCGTTGCCACGATTCTCAGCCTTCCCCCTCTTGCAATAATTTAGAAACTTCTTATGGCAATAACTAAATAACTGTATAGCTACGCATGTTTAATTTTTTCTATAAAATTTGTTACTTAGCTTTTAATAATATACTAGTTTTTCAAAAAGATCTGAATGGAGGGTTTTTAGTTATGCCTTAAAATGTGGGGTCCGCGGTAGCTCACTATAGGGATTACGTGTTATCTCACTTTCAGTATGGTAAATCATTCAAAAAATTTAATATGATACAGGTAATAATGTTAACTAAAAGTGGTATAAATATAAACGCAATCTGATTGGGAGTGGATTTCACGACAACTACCTTAAAATGAACGAGAATTCCTCGGATAGATAAGTGAACCATTTTGACCCAAATACGGAATATAAATAAACTAGGAATCTCGTTTATCTCCTGCAAAAGCAATATGATTCGAAACAGAGCTTTAGGTAAATAGATATTATTTGATTGAAATGATTGGCTTGTTTTGATTGTGGTTGGTAGTGATGATTATGATGTGTGCTCGCTATTTACAAATATAACGGGTGGCCCATGATAGCCCAATGTATGTATTAAAACTTGTGGCATTTACCATAACTAATTTTAATAAACCTTATATTACTACTGATGTGTTTATATGTATCTCTGATAACCTAAGGTGAATGCTCAGAAACTGAGGAGACCTCAGGTACCCCCGTTCTAATATCATCTCGACGATAATCTTAGCCGCTCAAGATTGTTGAACAAACGCAGAATTAATCCACCAAAACAGGTGAAAGTGTTGCTACCCTTGCTTCTATGGTTCTATCGGTTCCTTAATGGAAAACTGAGGTAATTGGTAGTAGTGGAAAAGGGTGGGCATCACAGACAATAGTATAAATAATAAAATAAGAATTATGTTTGTAGTTTTTTGTATTCAATAAATCACAAATATACACGAAAATTTTGATCTTGAGTAAACTTAGAAAAATATCCTGTCAATAGAAATCAATAAATATTACATACATACTAAAAAATATCAAATCAACCAAAATTGTAATCACTTCAGGTATAATGCACACTATTTTGTTTATTTGAAAAAAAAAAAAACACGTTTCAATCAAGTTGTAGAATAATTCATCTCCTGTAAGACTTAATATGCAGCAAAACAATCAACTTATCAACAGGTTTTTTTTTCATTATGTCGTATAGATTCAATTTGAAATGTAAAGTATTCCAAACAAAATCCACAAAGTAATCAATGTTTTTTCTCATGGTGTTTCAAATTTCCTTTACTAACATAGGACTTTGGGCATAATTTACAGACGAATGGTTTTTCCCCTGTATGAATCCATTCATGCACCTTTAAAAGGTATTTGTTAGAGAAAGATTTCGAACATATTTTACACTGGTGTGGATGACTTTCCCCTGTATGAATTCTCTCATGTTTATTGAGATAAGATTTAACAGTGAAGGATTGCGAACAAATTTTACACTGAAAAGGTTTTTTCCCTGGGTAAGGCATTTGATGTACTAGCCTTTGATGTACTAGCATATTCCATCTTTTAGAAAAATGTCTGGAACATATTTTACACCGAAATAGTTTTTCCCCTGTATGATTTCTTTCATGTCGAATGAGACGACTCTTATGGAAGAAGAATTCTGAACAGAATTTACAACTGTAAAATGTCTTTTGCTGATCCTGAGGCCCACGAATTTTTTTTCCAGGGTACACTGAGAATCCGGTTGTTCCGTTACACTTAGTTGACGGTTCACCTTCTTGTATGTAATTCTCCTGGATCGGAATATCGAAACCTGGAGAAAAAAATGGAACATCTCAGTAAATATCCTTTGGGAGGGTTCGTTATTATGATTCAACAACATTCTAGCTCCAGAAATTTTTCTGACTATTTCAGATCTGGCCAATCACAAACTATAGTATATTGTGTATGCAGTAGTAAAAGCAATACTTTCCCGGATGACAATGTCAAGTCTGGGAATGTGCTTTTACTAAGAGGTACACATACTATTTTTTCTGAAATCGCAATCAACATTATTATAAATTAAGGAATTTTTATAAATGCATAACAATTTTTGATTACCATCTTATTGCCTATGAAATCGTTTTCTTGACAATGTTTGTTTATTGTCGTGACAAAAGTCAGATCACTACTTATTTCGGTTTAATATCTACTTATCGCTAAAAAATATTTAAAATGGACAGTGATGATGATGTCCAGGTGTGCGGGACACCACCAGAGTTAGTAAATGCTGCTGAAAATGTCATCTTAAATTTATTGCCGAATAAATCCAAGGCAAAATATGGATACGCTTACAAACGTTTTAGTCTACTCGACAAGTTGAAAATGGTCTAAAATAGAGATACTGCTCTTAAAATTATGTGTGATAGCTCATTGGATCCGGAATAACCTAGAAAAATGTGCCAAAAGCGTATATTAGCACATAAAAAATTGCAAAAGCTATAAACAATTGAAGATGAAAAAAAATGGCATTTCGTTTTTTGCCAATATTTCATAAACTATTGATATTTAAGAAATTTCAAAAAAAGATTCTGAAAGGGGAAATTTCCAATTAAAAACTCCCAGCTCCCGGAACTCTATCTCCATTATTTATAATTTATTTTAATTTAACGCTGAAAATGGGTCTCCGAGCGACATTTTTAGGTTGCGCGCGCGGCGTCAAAAGCGAGTACGACACATTAATTAATTTATTTAAGGTATTAAATTTTTTTTTTGAAATTTGAAAAAATTATGGTGTATTCGGAACACTATAAATAATTTATTCCCGTTGGAAATTTCACTTAAAGTTCATTTTTCAACAAGTTAAACGATTGTTAACTAACAAAATTTTCTCGAACTTCTGTCTTAATTGTAAATAAAAAAAATTAAAAAAAATAATTTTCGTAAAAATTTTTCGCTTCGTAGAGCCTTTCTTATATACATACTTAACAAGATCACGCCATAAAAGTTAGAAAAATATTCATACTTTGTTTATAATAATTTTTGTACGTTTTTTTATTAATACAAGATATAAATTGATTTGCAAATAAATTTTTCCCGCCATTTGTTTATAAACAAATTGATTAGTTCAATATTTTTGGAAAAATGTTTTTCACAACTTCATTATATTACAAATATTATATTTTTAAAAAATTCCTTAAAATTTTTAATTGTTTATAATTTTTTTTTTTTTTAATTATTTAAAAATTTTTTTTTTAAAATAAATTGACAGTCCTATAAAAATTTTTTTTCAACAATTCTTTTTATTAATTTACCAATTTGTTATAAACAAATTTTTACTTTGTTAGATTTTTTTTCTGAAACTTCTAAAATTTACAAAAACAACCATATAATAACAAAATATAAAAAAAAAAAATTCCCAATTTTTCCCAATTCCAATTCCCAAAGTACAATAAAAAATTGGAATTTTTTTTTCTATACTTTGTTATATATGGTTGTTTTCGTAAATTTTAGAAGTTTCAGAAAAAAAACTAAAAAGTTAAAACTTTGTTTATAAAAATTGGAATTAAAAAAAGGAATGTTGATAAAAAAAAATTGTTTTTTTGTTACTTTATAGAAGACTTTCAATTACGATTTTTATTTAAACAATAGAAATATAAAAAAAACGATTATAAACAATTGAAAATTGTTATTAAGGAAACATTTTTTTTTCAAAAATCATATTTGTAATATAATGAAGTTGTGAAAAAATAAATTTCAAAAATATTGAAATAATCAATTTGTTTATAAAAAATTTATCAACAAATGGCGGGAATTTTTTTTTTTTCAAATCAATTCATATCTTATATTAATAAAAAAACGATATGATATTTAAAAAAAAAAAATTTTTAACAACATTACTTGGATTTTTTTGTTTTTGTTTAAGTACAAAAATTATTATAAACAAAGTATAAATATTTTTTTACTTTTATGGCGTGATCTTGTTAAATATGTATATAAGAAAGGCTCTACGAAGCGAAAAATTTTTACGACAATTTAAAAAAAAAAAATTTTCATTTACAATTAATTAAGACACAAGCTTAAGAAAATGTTGTAAGTTAACAATCGTTTAACTTGTTGAAAAATTAACTTTGAGTAAAATTTTCAACGGGAATAAATTATTTATAATGTTCCGAATACACCATAATTTTTTCAAATTAAAAAAAATATTTAATACCTTTAATAAATTAATTAATGTGTCGTACTCGCTTTTGACGCCACGCGCGCAACCTAAAAATGTCGCTCGGAGACCCATTTTCAGCGTTAAATTAAAATTATAAATAATGGAGAGAGTTCAGAGTTTTGAAATTTCTTAAATATTAATAGTTTATGAAATATTGGCAAAAAACGAAATGACATTTTTTTTTCATCTTCAATTGTTTATAACTTTTGCAATTTTTTATGTGCTAATACACGCTTTTGGCACATTTTTCTAGGCGTTATTCCGGATCCAATGAGCAATCACACATAATTTCAAGAGCAGTATCTCTATTTTAGACTATTTTAACTTTCAAGTAGACTATTCATGGATTATTGCCAAGAAAAAAATGACGACCTCCGACTGAAAATGTAATAATAATAATAATACTTTTAATAATAATAATAATAATTTTTTTCCAACATTTAGATCTAAACTAAAACTAATGACTTCTACAAGAGAACACATTAAAACCTAACCTAAAACAAATGACATCATCATCAAGATATGCTACTAAAAAACTCATGTATTGAGTAGAATGCACCTTCAAGTAAAAATTTTTTTATTGTTAATTTGAACAATTTTTCATTGTCACAACTTTTTATGGAAATGGGGAGTGCATTAAAAATTTTCAGACCCATGTAGTATGGTGAATTACTTGTAAGCTTCAGCCTTGCATACGGAACATGGAAATCATCTTTTTGACGTGTAGTTACGCCATGAAAGTTCATATTGGTAAGGAATTTGTTTTGATTTTTGTAAATGTATAGAGCCAACTCAAATATGTAAAGGCTGGGTACTGTTAATATGAAAAGCTCTTTGAATAATTCTCTACAGGAGTAGTTATTTGATTTTCCAGTCATTCTACGAATAATTCGTTTTTGTGAGAGAAATACATCATCTGATGTTGTCGAACTTCCCCAGAGGCAGACTCCATAACGCAGTCGTGACTCTACCTGACCGTAATATAGGGCAGTCAGTTGTTGTAGACTTAAAATTGATCTAAGATTAAAAAATAAGAATGAAAGAGAGGACATCTTAGATACGATGTTTTCACAGTGTCCCTTCCAAGTCAGATGTTGATCTAGCGTGATACCTAGAAATTTAACTGACACCGTGCTATTTACTGATTCATTGTCGATTTTGATGTTGTTGAGATCTTCGCATTTACTTTGATGAGTTTTGAACCTCACAATATTGGTTTTCTCAGTATTGAAATATAGTGAATTTGAACTATACCAATCAAATAAATTACTCAAAGCTAAATTACATTCATTTCGCAGGTCATCTTCACATTTCTTTGATATTATTAATGATGTATCATCAGCATAGGTAACAAAATGTCCTCTTTTGAAAACCTTATCTATTTCGTTGACATATAAAATGAAGAGCACAGGGCCCAATATTGAGCCCTGTGGAACACCTATTATTATATCAGAACATTCTGATGTAGCTTCTTTTATCATGCCTTTGTCAATGAATTTTAGGGTTACATACTGTTTCCTATTACTGAGAAAGCTTTCTATCCAATGCAGAGGGTTACCTCTAATTCTAATGATTGCATACTTTCCGATTTATCTACAAAGTTGAAAGCATCTACGTTATGGTCAAATTACTCCATTCTGAGAGCTACACTTAGTGCAAAAGAAGATTTTGATATTACAAAATATTCGAAATTACCTGCTTTCCTGAAACGTCAAAGTGACAACTATAAACCAAAGAAGTCAAAAGTTTTGTCAGATGAACAAATTGAAACGTTTATTACTCAAGCACCAGATTATATATACTTAATGAATAAGGTACGTTTAGAATGTAATAATTTTGAAATTACCTAGATATTTATGTAGTGCTTACTTTTTAGGTTGCCTAAATATTTGGTGTTGCCGGTGCATGTCGTCGTCGTGAGCTTTTGATTAAAATACCCGATAATAAAAGGAACAAACCAAGATCATTTGGGATAAACGAAACTTATATGCCATTGTATAGAAAATATGTTGCATGTCGTCTTTGTCAAATGGGAACGGTTGCAGGCAAGTAGTGGGAATACAACAGTTTGGCGAAATGCCTCAAATTGTCGCAAATTTTTTTAATTTGCCATTTGCACAGGAATACACATGACATTGTTTCCGTCGGTCCTCTGCGACAATTTTGGTTAATGCTGGGGCAGATTGAATTGCTTTAAAGAGGCATGGGGGATGGAAATCCTCAACTGTTGCCGAAGGATATATAGAGGAATCTTTTACAAATAAAGTAGACATATAAGGCATTTTCGGAAACTTACTCTGGTTCACTAACTCGATCCCAATAGATCACGTAACGAATCACTCTGATCACTTACCCCAATACTATAGTTCACGAACGTATCAGGTTGAGATGTTGAGCTTGTTCTTATTTGTTCTGGTTCTGACACAAGACATAACATAAAACATAACCTAACTTCAACTTTTCTAACAGTTCTTTCTAATCGAAAATGACTCTGGAAATCTATGAAATAAAATTTTGAACGAAGACTTTGCGAAGGTAATATCAGTCTTATTTTACCTTCCATGGAATAGCGTAAAATTACTTCTTCATAATTCTGAATGCAAACTCGTCTTTAGGAAAACGAACGTGCAGGTTAGGGATCGTGTCAACCCGAGTAGGTTTCCGAAAATGCCTATAGATGGTCGAGTTAGCGACTTTTGTCAGGAAAAGGAAATAACGCCAAAAATCGGACTTTGGGCAGGAATATACGCAATTATGCTACTGGGGAACCAATCAGAGTAATTGAGAGCGAAAAGTAGATCCAAGGGGGGCATCTCTTGAATGGGTTGCAGACACAGTTAGTTGATCGCGGGAACCTCATTCGGATTAGCTCTAATAGAGATAAATTTTATTCGAAATGATGGCCTACGTGAGACCTTCTTTTTCTTTTCTTTTTGGGAGTAAATGGGTCGACCTTTTACTTAAAGTAATTTTTCGGGAATTCTATTACATTAAATAAGGGAAATTTCGGTGAACGTCGATAGCAAATGTTAGACGAAAATATCATAAGTTGCCTTTGGGATTACTTGGAAATGGGTAAATGCAGCCTGTAATGGACGGAGAAATTGTTGCAGACTTGCTGAGTTGCTTTCAGTGAACTACAAAAATAACAGTAGTGCGAAGCTTCATTAGATTACGAGGGTGGACATTTGATCATGGGAACATTTGTGTATCGGAATATTTGAACTTGAACAAATCATAGCCATAATAAAGCACTATATAGTCCGACCGAGAGACAATTTGAATACAGAGAATACGGAGGTGAACATGTTATCGCGATTTAGATGGCATATTCGGAAACACATAGGTTTTTTTCAAGCTTCTATGAGAAACTGAATAGATTACGAGAATTGGTGATAAAGAGTGAGGTGTACGAGCTTTTCTCGAAACATGCATTCCTTTTTACAAGCTTTTATTTAACTTGCTTCGTATGTCATTCTTTCTGGTTCAAAATTTGTAATCCATTTTTGGAGCACTTGCCGACATCCGATTGACCTGAAATTTGGCAAGTGTTCATAATTCCGGTGACAACGCATTATAAAAATTTTTGTTAGAAAAAAATAAAATCCCCAAGAAGCGGACGAGTTTTGGTTATGGTCGATTCGATTCAAAATTGGTATGTGGGGGTTTTCAGGGGATTGAATTTTTTTCAAAATTCAAAAATTAAGATGGCGGACAAGTTTTGTGATTATGGCCCGATTCGATTCAAAATTGGTATATCGGCGTTTTGGGGTCGGAGAATTTATGAAATTGAAATGGCGTCTCATGGAATTTTGTTATAGAAAAAAACAAAATGACGCTCCAAGATAGCGACGAGATTTAGGTTTATGGTCCGATTCGATTCAAAATTGGTATGTGGGGGTTTTCAGGGTCAAAGATTATGAATTTTTTTTCAAATTTCATAAAATCAAAATTGTGGCTCTAATATGGCCTATGACTCTGTGTTTATGGCCTTTTAAAATTGGTTGTGGGGGTTTTCGGAGTCGGAGATTATGAATTTTTTATCAATATTCACAAATTCAAAATGGCGGACGAGTTTTGTAATTATGGCCCGATTCGATTCAAAATTGGTATATCGGCGTCTTGGGGTCGGAGATTATGAATTCAGTCGAAGATTATTGATTTTTAGTTGAAATTCATATATTGAAGATGGCAACTCCAAGATGACAGATAAGTTAACCTTTAGATGGTCTCCTCATTGAAGGACTGGATAGCTCAGAACTTACAGGAAAAAGACCTCATAATAACGATGCTTTAACAAAAATGCATAGATTAAGGCGTACTTGAGTACTAAAAAGCACAAAATAAATTAATTAATGAATAACCTTTCGAAAGACAAGCTTTTAATTCAAATGCACTAAAAAGGAAAAAATCATTGCTTTGGATGTGTGATGTAGTTATTCCGTGAGTTATAGATTCAAAAGATTGTCGCTTTTGTAATCGAACTGAAAACTTTGCGCAACAAGCTTTTGAATCTATAACTCACGAAATAACTAACCTATGTCACACATCCAAAACAATTATTTTTTATTTTTTACTGCATTTGAATAAAAGCTTGTCTTTAAAAAGGTTTTCTGTTAATTATTTCATTAATGTATTGCTTTGATGAATTTTTGGTATCGTTTTGTATCATATCAATTTATGTCAATATAAGTTATTTTTGTGTATTATTTAAAGGGATGGTAAAGGAAATAATTTGAAAAACAAAAGTCGAATTTATTTTAATAAGAACAAAAAATATTTTTAATGAGACAAAATAAGTTTTGAACAAAAATCTTATCTAGAGAAGAGTTATTCAAAAAGACTGTGTGTGCATTTGTGAAGCTGAAGCATATAAAAACATTTTTTTAATTCGAAAACTCTAGCATATCAATATCGATTCACGAATGATACATTCATACTTAGGAAAAAAATAACATAATTTCTGAATACTAAATGTTTTCAAATTTTGATCCTCCTAAGTTAGATGGTTTAGCCATATCATGTTCCACGGGTAGGTTTTAATAATATCGGTTGAGATTGTAGAACAGTTTCTCTCCTTTGTAAATTATCATGTAGAAAAACAATTATGAACAGGAAATTTCCAGTGGCGTCTTTTTCAGTGTGCCTTTTCATCGATTAAATTTGAAATATAAAGTATGTCAAACCAACTCCACAAAGTAATCAATACTTTTTCTTGTGTTGTTTCAAATTTCCTTTATTAGTGTAGGACTTTAGACATAATTTAGAGACGAATGGTTTTTCCCATATACAGGGTGTTCCAAATTAAGGCGGCACCATTGCCAACTCCGTTATTATTGATGCTACGATTTCGGTTAAATGGGCAAACTGGTAGCATTTTTAGTGGCCTTCTCGATGCCGAAAACAAAAAAAAATTTGACAATTGCGTTGTCATAATATTTCATAAAATGATATTTTTTTCAATGGAACACCCTATATTTTTTCATCCATTTCGGTTCGTAATAACATTCTCAACAACAAAGCTCATATCACTTTTCTTCCTAAAGTGGAAAATGAGCGACTTATAAGGAAATATTTCTTTCTTTCACTAGTACAAAAAATTTCTTTGTTTTGGCGAATAAAACCTTATGATTGTCCAAACACCCATTTTTTGTACTTATACGCATGACAATATTTTGTTACTAATAGCAAAATAAGACAGTAAAAAGAAAAAATTGCGCTGGGATGTGAACTCGTGAAACCCGTGATCATCATGTCGCACCACTCAATTGACACCACTAAGCTATTTGGTATTAATGTACAAAACGATAATTTCCATCTTAAAGCCATTCCGCTAGCCGCATTTATTTTGTGAATCAAAATATGTCTGCTGTAATGATAACTTTGAAGCCGTTTTTGTACAGAACAGAAAATACTGGAGGGTCATATGAATGTGGTTGGAAAAAATGTGTTTGATTCGATAAAACATAATTATTATGAGCAATCAAGTTGCCTTGAAACTTTGTTGAAATTATATTTGTCAAATATTCTCAAGTATGTCATGACAATGTCATGAATTATTGTAACTGTCAACTACTGTTCGAATATTTTTCGAAATGCCGTTTTCCCATCAAGAAAAATGTGATATGTTAGAATCCTACTTGGTTTGCCAGAAAAATAGCGTAAGAGCACTCCAACACTACAGCAATTCGTTTCCCGATCGTGAATTACCTAATCGGCGTTTTTTTGCTGTGCTTCATCGTCGATTCAGGAACAATGAAAAAGTTTTTGAGAAGAGGAGAACTAAAAAACGTTTTGTAATATCTGAAGATACAGAAATTGACGTTTTATCCTACTTTGAGGTATATCCAAATAATTCCATCAGAGATTTATCTAGAGAAATTGCTGTTCCACTGTCTGGTATTCAACGAATTCTGAAGAAACATAAAACACTAGAACCTGGTGATCCTGAGAGACGATTGGGGTTTTATCGGTGGTTTATGAATAAATGCAGACAAGATCCAAACTTCAATAGAAATATTATATGGAGCGATGAGGCTAATTTTTGGAGTAGACATAATCCATTTCTAGTCCATCCCCACAATCCGCAAAGACGATTTAATATTAATGTTTGGTGTGGTCTATTTAGAGGCAGAATTATCGGTCCATTTTTCTACCATGGTTCTTTAAACGGACCCCGTTACATTAATTTATTAACAAGAATGCTGGAAGAGTTTTTCGATGATCTTGATCTGGAGGCTCGTCAGATGATCTATTTTCAGCAGGATGGAGCACCACCACATGTCAGTGGCGTAAAACGACTGCTGCGAGGCTATTTTGGAAACAGATGGATTGCTACAAATGGTCCTGTTAAGTGGCCCCCTCGTTCACCAGACATGACACCTCTAGATTTTTATTTTTGGGGATTTCTGAAAAATTAGGTGTACAAAATAAAACATAATAATGTAGATGAAATGAAAAATTATATTGAAACTATAATTAATAGAATTGATGGCCGAACTGTGTTGAATGCCACACGTAGTGTCAATAGAAGGGCCCAAATATGTGTTCAACAAGAAGGCGGTGTTTTTGAACATTTACTCGATATTTTATAGCGCTTTATCAAACCCGTTTGTTATAAATGTTTCCTATTAATACAACTGTCTTATTTTCACCTTTACGAAAAAAAGTCAAATGATCACGGGTTTCACGAGTTCACATCCCAGCGCAATTTTTTCTTTACTGTCTTATTTTGCTATTAGTAACAAAATATTGTCATTCGTATAAGTACAAAAAATGGGTGTTTGGACAATCATGAGGTTTTATTGCCAAAACAAAGAAATTTTTTGTACTAGTGAAAGAAATAAATATTTCCAATTTCCACTTTAGAGAAAAGTGATATGAGCTTTGTAGTTGAGAATGTTATTACGAATCGAAATGCATGAAAAAATATAGGGTGTTCCATTGAAAAAAATATCATTTTATGAAATATTATGACAACGCGACTGTCAATTTTTTTTTGGTTTTCGGCATCGAGAAGGCTACTAAAAATGCTACCAGTTTGCCCATTTAACCGAAATCGTAGCATCAATATTAACGGAGTTGGCAATGGTGCCGACTTAATTTGGAACACCCTGTATACATTCTTTCATGCATGTCCAAAACATATTTCTTGGAGAAATATTTGGAACATATCTTACACTCAAATGGTTTTTCCCCCATATGAAGCATTTAATGGACTCACAGATTATTTCTTTCAGAAAAATGTTTAGAACATATTTGTTGAACATGTTTTGACAAAGAACTTTTGTTAGAAAAATATTTAGAACATAATTTACACTTTAATGATTTTCCCCTGTATGAATTATTTCATGTCGATTGAGATTCCTTTTTTGTGTGTAAGATTTTGAACAAATTTTGCATTGAAATGGTTTTTTCCCTGTATGAATAATTTGATGGACTCCCAACAACCTTCTGTCAATAAAATTTTCAGAACATATTTCACAGTGAAATGGTTTTTCCCTTGTATGATTTTTTTCATGTCGAATGAGACGACTCTTATGAATGAAGAATTCTGAACATAATTTACAATTATAAAATGTCTCTCTTGGGTACTTTATTTCATGACGCATACTACTGGAGGATTTTGAACAAATTTTTAAATTACTTTGTTCATGCTTATTCAATCCATCTTTTGAAGGTAATTCGCTATACATTGTTTTTTCCTTTTTCTGAGTTCTTTGGTGTGACGCACAGATTGACTTATTCGTAAATGTTTCCGAACATGAAGACCAACGCGTTATTTTTCCAGGGTACACTGAGAATCCGGTAGTTCCGTTACACTTAGCTGATGGTTCACCTGCTTGTATATCATTCTCCCGGAACGATATATCTAAACCTGAAGAAAAAAAAAAAAGAAAAATATCATCAAATGTCTTTTGGAAGGGTTTGTTATTATGAATCAACAAAATGCTAACTCTGAATTATTAAATCTGACCAATCACAAACCAAAGACAACTATACCATAAGACGGAAATAATAGCCAGTGACTCATTCTTAGCTTTAGGCTGTCCAAGAGAGGCAAGGGAAGAGGGCGGAAACAATTCCTTTTTAAATATTTTTTTTATATAACTATAATGGAATAGTAATAAGTAGACTCAGGCAAATATGTACTTTGCATATTTAGCATATTTTATACAAACAAAGATTTTGCATTTTTTTTGAGATATTGACATATTATGCATAACAATATTTTTATATTATAAGTTCCCAATTGTATTTATGGGTAGATTTATCAATAAATAATCAGCATCAAAAACCCTAAAATCTCTTCAGGTATAGTTTGCAGTTCTAGGTATAATCTAATGTTTTGTAACTGGGACCTTAGTAGTACAGATGCCAATCAAATCTACCATGATATCATGGATAAAATCACAGAACAGGTTAACGTTATTTCTCCCTTGAAACTGTTTAATATCAAACAAAATTATTTACCATGATACGATTTTGAAGTTGCAAATATAGCCAAGAATAGGGATAGAGCATATCAAAGTTTCCGGAACATTGTCACTCAAATCGACAAACAAATGAATTGGGACTTATATAAGAATTATAGAAATAAAGTTGTTAATTTACTAAAAAAGAAAAAGTCTGAATACCATGAAAACAAAATTGATAACTGTTCTCATGATTCTAAAAATATGTGGAAAACAGTAAAAACTATTATCAAACCTAATAATAAACAAATGAACATTACAGTTAATTCTAGTAAAGAAAAAGATGAGATGTTCAATTCTTTCTTTATAGATAGTATTGCCGAAATTAAAGACACTATTCCACAAACTGCTACCTGGTCTGTAATTGCATCCAGTATGTCTGACTTTCTACCTTATTTAAATTGAAAACTTTAATAAACAATCTGGATAATAGGTGTAATTCGGATGTAATTAATAATAAAGTTATCAAAAGTATTTCGAAAGTGATAAGTCATGTTATATTAAATTTTGTTAACACGTCTCTAGTAACTGGTCATTTCCCACATAAACTTAAAGTAAGTACTGTTGTACCAGTACCAAAGATCATCAATTCTAATGAAGCCATGAACTTACGCCCTATCAATACTTTACCACCTCTGGAAAACATATTAGAATTAGCTGTTTATAACCAAATATCAAGTTATGAAAAAAATAAAATATTAATGGATTATCTATCCGCATTCAGATCGAAGCACTCCTGCGAAACTGCTTTACAGTTGACATTGTCTAGCTGGAAATTGGGAATTGATGAAAATAAATATATTGTTGCAGTCTTCCTAGACTTTAAAAGAGCTTTTGAGACTATTGACCACACTCTTCTACTAACAAAACTTCAATATTACGGCATAACAGGCACTCCACTAGCTTGGTTCAACAGTTTTCTATTGAATAGAGAGCAGTGTACTAAGGTCGATAATATTTTTTCTGGTTATAGAAGTGTCACCTCTGGCGTACCCCAGGGAATTGTACTAGGTTCTCTTTTATTCATCTTATACCTAAGTGATGTGAACTATATTCAAGATTGTGAATTCCTCAATCTATTTGCCGACGATATGGTGGTGACTGCGACTGCAAGTAATGTTAGCCTGGATAGAGCAATTGGAAAAATTAATTTTACTTTAAAGCATATATCACACTTTCTTAACATCAATAAACTTAAACTTAATGTTAACAAAACCAAAGCCATGATCATAACAACACATTATAAATATAATCAGATTGACAAAAATGTTATAAATATTAATATTAACGGTGACACTATTGAAATTGTCGAGGATATAAAATACTTGGGATTCATTGTTGATAATACACTTAGCCTAAAAAAACATTTTGAATATAAGTACAATAAAATATTGAAAAAACTACTTTTCTTCACAAGAATTAGCAGAAACCTTACTCCTCAAACGACCCTAACTGTTTATGAAACTATAATACAACCGCATTTTGATTACTGTGCTATTGTACTGTGTACTTGCATTGCTTGATGAAAATAGTATTGCAGCCTTGCAAAAACTGCAATGCGTGTTATTCTGAGATGCAGTAGATATACCTCAATTATATTAATGCTTCAAACGTTGGATTAGCTGTCTGTTAAAGACAGGTTGTTTTATTACTCAATGATTTTGATCTATAAGTTTGTATCTGGTGAGGCCCCTCCCTATTTCGATCAATTCATTGTATTCCAAAATCAAATACACAACTATCCCGCCAGAAGAAACAATAATATTTATGTTCAAAGAACAACTTATGCTCGCACTACAAATTCTTTGTTTCATAGAGGATTGTTAGAGTACAATGATCTTCCTGTCGTAATAAAACATTCCCACTCACTCAATGAATTCAAACACCAACTAATCCGAAAAAATGTATGAAAAAAAGTACTTACTGTGATTGATTGTAATTAATAATATTACACATAGTAATTTCTATACTGTAATTGTAGCATGTAGAATGTTTGTATATTAGGTTGCCTATTTGATTAAACGATTATTATTATTATTATATTATACATAAATATTTTCGGAAATATCCATTATGAAGGTATACCCACTTTAATGTTCAGGTAGGTTTTAGGTAATTTAGTCTTTTTAAAAGACATACTTAAAATGGTTAGTTTGTTTTAGCTTCATAATAATAATTGAAAATGCATTTGAATTATTATTATTATAACACATTATTATTACAAACCTCTGCTAGAAATACTAAAAATATCGTCCTGACTTGTTGGTTTTACAAACAAAAAATTTCACCTGATACATTTTAGTTATCATTATTTTCAAATTATTTCCGAAACAAAAAATGTTTTACTAATTTTTTTTTCTCATTATTAGTGATTATTTGTCCTCGGCTATAGCTTCCAAAGTTTACGCATATAAGTTAACACATTGTTGGACACTATGTCTATAGCCGTCATTTAAAAAATAAGACGATATGACATAGCGGCTATAGCCGTCGACATGATTTTTGTACACTGTGACATAGCGGTTCCTACCGTCCTATTTTACCTTTGCCGCAATGGAAGTGACGTAGGATGTGTCACAACGTGATAACAGCTTATATTTTGGTCTCCCACCCTAAAACCCCCAAAAAATGTAAAACCCCAAAGCTTTCCCAAACTATTACTGATCTCACAAAAACGTATTATCAGACTTATATTTGGTATCAAACGAACAGACTCATGTAAACCATATTTTAGAGATAATAACATCTTAACAGTTCCCAGTATATATATTTACAAATGTATTTTGCTTGTCAGTAAAAATATAGATTCACTAACACATAATCATGATAGTCATAATTATAAAACTAGGCATGGCAATTTGCTACAAATTCCTCACCACAGAACTTCCTTATATGAAAAAAGTTCTCAATACAGTGGTATAAAGTTTTTCAATCTACTCCCGGAATCAATAAAAAGTGAAAGAAATGAAATACGTTTCAAAAAACAACTAAAAAGTTATTTGATTGAGAAATGCATATATAGCCCAAGCGAGTTTCTGACTTCTTAACTGTAATAAACTTGTATTGACTGTTAAATTATACTGAACATTGTGTGTCTACATGTCTATATGTAAACAATAACTGAAATTGTATATAACTGTTTTTATGTGCCTGTAAGTCTTCGAGTCTTCTTTACGGTCTCGTAGAATGAAATTTTATGTATATATGATTATAGGTGTATAGATTTTTATATTTATATTTTTGACATGTCCAATACCAAATAATATGGTCTTAATGGAATAAAATATTATTATTATTATTAAAAATCATACTGTTTCACACTGCACCTCAGTTCCATTTGGTCTGTGCCCAACAATGTGTTAAGAATCACCCTGTATATATAATGCAGGGGTATTTAGATATTTAAAAAAAACACAAATCCAAATTTCTTTTAAACATTTTCTTCGCCACAACACAATCTCATCTTTTTTTATTAAAAAGCTTAAATACCGGAAGTTTAAATCGCCTAATGTTCGCTTTAAAACTCCAAATGATATTTTGGGTAAAGAATTATCAGCATCTACTTCAGCCTTGATTTTCTTTAGGGTTGACATTTCATTTCTAAAAAAACTGTGCACTTTCCGGCGAATTATATATTTTATGTCATCATATACAATAATTTTCTTTCTACCTCTTGTTTCCTTTTTTGCTTCTTGTTATCAACTTTAAGTGATCTGAAAACTGTCCGAGAACACAATTTTGTTAAACTCCCCCACAATTTTTCTTTGTCCTCCGCACGCAAATCGGGATTTCGAGCGCGAATTATACAAAGTTTTTACCATTGGGTGAGGACTTGTCGAAACAAAACAAAATCGCCAACGAAATACAAAAACAAACCAAACTGTAATGATCTCTCTCTGATCACTACCGACGCTTGTCAGTTATCACGTTCAAGGCACAACACTTTATGCAATTAATGCAATGCACCAATAACCCAATATTCCCGCAAGCACGATTATGCAACAGGTATCGACAACGAAAATGCTGGGAATGAAATGAATCGATCGTTCAGCGTTGCAATCTTCGCGCCGCCATCGATGAATATCAGTACAATTACTAACGTCAACCACAAACTTTAGTTAAAATAGAGGCTGCTGCAAATGCTCCGTAAGCTCTATTGCACGGGCCGAAATGAATTTGGCACCGGTGCGCGTCAAAACGGTGTATAGATTCGGGATACAATAGATTTTTATTGTAAAATATTAAATATTATTTTAAGCCGCTCTTATTGTGTTGTGTCTGAACTAGTGACTGATGTCACTGACTATTAATAACGTCTCATGGTATAGCATTATCGAGAAAACACCAATTGTCTGTTAATTCTGATATACAGGGTGTTAGTGAATAAGTGCGACAAACTTCAGGGGGTGATTCTGCATGAAAAAATAATGACAGTTTGCTATATAACTTTTGTACGCAAATGCTTCGTTTTCCGAGATACGGGGTGTTAAAGTTTTTCTTAAAAACTGACTATTTATTTATTGCTCTGAAACCGGTCGAGATATGCAAATTAAATTTGGTGAGTTGTAAGAGGTAGTTATTGCGCATTTTTTGACATGCAATTAAGAATGTTATGTTCATCATTGGCGCGCATACGGGTAATAATCTAAAGTTTTTTAAAGAAAAAAATGGTACGCCACTGAGATATTTCGAATTGAATCATTTTTCAGTTCCTTGTTCAATTTGTGACAAAAAATCTCTCTTGCCTTTTTTTCGTATGAGGCGCCGTTTTTATGCAAAAAAATAAAACATATTTTTAATTTCTTTAATATATTATCAAGAACTATCTAATACAATAACGTTAAACCAGAACAATAACAGAAAATAACACTATTAAATAAATAGGCGCAAAGCTACAACAAATGTTCAAAATGACCTCCCTCAGACGTGATACAAGATTCAACTCTTCGCCTCATTGATTGTCGTATTCGCGCAAATATTCCTGGTGTATTTCTTATTGTCTCACAGCAGGCTATAATTCGATTCCTCAGGTCTTCAACATTTTCGACGGGAGTCTAATAAAGTAATGCCTTGAAAAAAAACCCATATGCAAAAATATAGAGGATTTAAATCAGGAGATCGAGCGGGCCAATGTTCCGTACCTCCCTACCTATCCAACGATTTGGATATACTGTATCTAAGTGATTTTTTCAATTCAATTCGAGTTTATTGATCTGAAGACCACAAGTGGTATAAGACATGTCAAGAATTTGGAGTATAGAGACAATACAAAATTAGAGAGTAAACAATTAAATATTACAAGAATGAGTACAAGTGCACTACAATTTAAATATTATGATAAAAAAAACAATTTCACATAGAGTACGACAGAATACACTAACATTAAATTATATCTTAAAGAATTCTTCCAAAGTATAGAATGCACCCTCCATTAGTACTTTTTTCAGTAACTTCTTGAATCTGAAATAGGTAGGCTCATCTCTAATGTTTTGGGAAATTTTATTGAAAATTCGAATTTCGATACTTAAAGGTCCGTTTTGCGCTAGGTTTAAGTTGTTTAGAGGAGTATTCAGCAGATGCTGATTCCTGGTGGAATGACTGTGAATGTCTTTACGGCAGAGTAAAGTATTTTTACGTTTGTAAATGTAACAGGCAGTTTCTAATATGTACAGAGAAATGGAGGGTAATACTTGTAGTTTTCTAAAGAAAGGCTACTAGATTCTGTTTGAGGTTTACGAAACATGGCACGATTGCACTTTTTCTGTGTAATGAAGAGACGTTTGGCAGCAGGTGGTTATCCCCAGACTATAATTCCATATGCCAGTCTCGATTGAATTTCTGCAAAATAGAAGTTTTTCATTACCGGGGTTGTCAGGACATTATACATACAGCGTATCTGGAATATTTTGGTGTTAATATTATTTATTACTGTAGATATGTGGGTTTCCCAGTCTAGTTTATCATTTATAGTGAGACCTAAGGACTTAACAGTGGTATTACAATTCACATTAGTGTTGTTTAAGGTCAGGTTGATATTTTTAATTTGTTTTTGTCTTGTATGGAAGATAAGAAATTCAGTTTTCGCTGAGTTTAAATACAGCTTATTTTTTGAGAACCATTTGGCAATTTTGTACATCAGATCGATACCACCTTGTTCATTCAGATCATTAGATTCTTTTGATACCAAGATCGACAGATCATCCGCATACAAGATAACTTTAAATTCTGATAGGTAGTTCACAATGTCTGCCAGATACAGGGAGAACAGAATTGGAGCTACTGCACTTCCTTGAGGAACTCCTAATTTCACGGGAAGTGTAGTGGAGTAGTGTGAAGAGGTAAGACCTCTCTCATTTTGGGATAATGATAGATATTTATTTCTATTTGCAAGAAAAGATCTGAACCAATCATGTGCTCTTCCTCTAATGCCAAGTGCCCAGAGCTTGTCTAGTAGCCGATTGTGTATTACACAATCGAAGGCTTTAAAAAAAAAAAAAATACATTTATTGTCTAAACAGGATAAATCCCAATTACAAGACAGATTAATATTAGTTGAGGAAAGCAAATACAGGATAATTAGTATGAATATAAATACAAGATAGTTCGGAAGTTACAGTTGGAGAATACATATTCAGAAAATACAGGTAATACAGAGGGATGCAAATGTAGTATTAAGAACAGGTTGATTGTTTTAAATACAGTTTTTGTTTAACTTTGTTTTTGAAAGAACCTATAGGTTCATTAAGAATATCGATTCCAGAACAGATTTCATTAGCAATTTTACTTATTGCATACATCGGTGATTTTAAAAGTATGTTGGTGTTAGGTTTAGGTAGGTGAAAGGAAGTTTTGTATCTACAATTGCTACGAGGGACTTGAAAGTTGATTTGTGCCAATAAATCAGGGCAGTCTGTTAGATTATTTATTAATTTGTAGAGGAATAAGCAAGCACAGTATGATCTACGATTTTCTAGTGATAAACATGAAAATCTATTGAGTAGTAAATTGTTGTCGTAACCTTGAGGGGGGTAGGATACATATTTCATGAAGAATCTTTGAACTGTTTCAAGCTGATCAATATGACATTTGTATAAGGGGGACCATATCAGGGAGCAGTATTCCAATCTAGATTTCACGAATGCATTATAAAGGGCCATGAAGCAGTCTTTGTTTTGAAAGTCTTTGCACGTACGGAAGATTAGTCCGGTCATTCTCTTAGCGGCAGAAGATGTTTTGTTGTAATGATTGGAAAAGTTAAGTTTGGGGTCGAATTCGACACCAAGGTCCTTTATTTGTTGGCAGCGCTCTAATGTGATATTGTTGATAGAGTAAGAAAACTCAATTGGCGACTTTTTTAAGGAGTATGTATTGGATTTGCATTTTTTTATATTGAGAGGGAGTTTATTTTCGATACACCAAAGGTGGAGGTTTTGGACATCATTTTGTAATATATGGCAATCATCAATTGATTCAATTCTTCTGAACAATTTTAAGTCATCTGCGAATAGCAGCAAATTGCTTGAGATGTTGTTCCCAATATCATTGATAAAGATAGAAAATAATAGGGGCTAGGTTGCTACCTTGTGGGGCTCCGCTTGAAGCTATGAAATGGTGGGATTCGTGACCTCTAAATTCTACAAATAGTATACGATTTTGTAAGTAAGATTGAAATAAGTTAATTAGATTCGTGTTGAAACCATACAGGTTGAGTTTGCTCAAGATTATTTGATGATCTAGCTTGTCAAATGCCTTTGAGAAATCAGTGTAGATGGTATCCATTTGAGAGTGGTTATCGAGGGCGTTACTCACTGATTGGGTGAAACACATAAGGTTCGTGACGGTAGATCGTTTGCTCATGAAACCGTGTTGCTCGAGAGTAATTATGTTCTTTAAGTTGGGGTATATAATGTGGTGAAGACACATCTCAAAGCCCTTTGCAAAATTGGAGAGCAGCGTGATTGGTCGGTAATTTTCAACTATATTAATTGCCCCAGATTTGAAAATTGGGCATATTTTGGCGATTTTCCATCTTTCTGGGAAACATCCCGTTTTCAAGGCAAGGTTAAAGATGGATTGAAGTGGTTTGGCTAAGATTGAGGCGCAATCTTTCACAAGAAAGCTTGGGATTGAATCATGTCCGGATGTGTGTTTGGCTTTCAGTTTCTTCAAACAGTTTAGCACCTCTATTTCAGAGAAGTAGTTGATAGATATAGTTGGATAATTGGTCGGTGTGATTGGTACATTGGCTACAGGGTCTGGGATAGGGGAATAGACACTTTCAAAAAACTCGGCAAAAGCATTTACTATGTTAGATGGATCATTCAATTCCGTATCGTTAAAATAGACAATACCAGGAATTCTAGAGGTTCCCTTCTTATTTTGAAAGTATGACCAGAATTTGGATGGGTCAGCCTTGATTGAGTTCTCTGCTGCTGATCTGTACTGATCATATGCAATTGATATTTTAGATTTAACAGATTTTCGAAGATTTTTGAATTGCTGTTTGTCATATTCGGAGTGGTTTTTCTTAATTTTTTTAAATAGCTTGTGTTTTTGTTTTATTTCGTTTATGATTTCTTTATTAAACCAGGGAGGGTATTTATTTGTGAAATTGGATCGCGTGGGGACCCATAGGTCAAGTATTGAGTAAATAATTGAGTAAAAGGCTTCTAACGCTAAGTTTACATCTGTGTACTGGTCTAAACAGGACCAGTTGGCGGTGATGATGGCGGAGTATAATTCGGGAAAGTTCGTTTTGCGAAAGTTGTAATTTATTCTATTGTAACGAACCTAGGCCGGACCTGTCGCCTCACACGTTGCCATCGACAGCGATGAGATCATCCCCGGAGATATTCGAGAACAATCCAGTCACGACGCGGCAGATAACAACGGTCGATATTGGAAATAACTGGAACATGCTGGGCACCAACCACCAGAATTGGAAACATCGAGAATGCTGTATCGGAGATAAATAGACAGCCCTCAAGAGGGAGAAAACAGTCTGAACGAGCCCATATGATCGAGCTATTCAGTGGCGTAGTAATATAAATTAAGTTGTAGATTAAGTGTTAAATAAATTAGTTAAACCAAGTTAAGTTTATTTACGTTACAATTGGTGTCGGAAGTGAGATTTTGAAAATAAACAAGTGATCGTGGAGTGGATAGTCAGAAAAATAAATTGATAGACCTTTCTGTACGCCCAAAATAGACAGTGGCCCGGTTTTCGCGAAGTGGACAATTGTGCGTGGGAATATAAACTGATACGCTGTTAGCGTGAAACAGAAAATAGACAGTGGCCGGTTTTCGCGAAGTGGACAATTGTGCGTGGGAATATAAACTGATACACTCTTCGCGTGAAACAGACAATAGACTGGTGGCCCGTGGAAAGAATTCGGAAGTGAATTTTAACAAACTGATAACTTTTCGTGTAAAACAGACTGATACCTCGTCAAAGACAAAATGTGTTCAAGAAAAGTGCGCTTGGATTTGAAGGTAGCAGAATTGAAACAGGAATTGGAGGAAAGGGAACTGGAAACAACAGGTAAAAAGCAAGTACTCCAGGAAAGACTTGCAGAACGACTTATACAAGAAGGTGAGGACCCCGAAACATTTTTATTCGAAGTTCCCGGAGGTGATTTAAGTTTGGTAATGAATAAACTGGAAGAAAATGCTAGAAATCTGGAAGAGAAGCTTCTAGAAAATTCAAGAAGCCTGGAAGAAAATGCTAGAAATCTGGAAGAGAAGCTTCTAGAAAATTCAAGAAGCCTGGAAGAAAATGCTAGAAATCTGGAAGAGAAGCTAGAAAAAATTCTAGAAACTGGAAGAAGCTTCAAGAAAATTCTAGAAATCTGGAAGAGAAGCTTCTAGAAAATTCAAGAGGCCTGGAAGAGAAGTTCCTGGAAAACACAGAAGGCCTAAAAAAAGAATTGTGTGGTGTGGCTAATTTCCTAGAAGAAAGAATGGGAACCGTTGAGACAGAGATAGATAAAATTAGGGAGCAAATGAACACGGAGGTAGATAAAATCAAAGATGGGGTCGAGGCAGAGATGGACAAGATGAAGGAAATAATCAGCGATGGAATCAAAGACGGAATCGAGGCAGAAATGGACAAAATAAAGGAAACGATCAGTAAGCTGGAAAAACAAATTAATAGTGCATCCTCCACAGAGATGGTTAACGAAAATGCAATGCTGGACTTGAGTTTGAACGTGGATAAAGTTCAAGAGGGTATAAAAGATGTCAAGGTCACTAAATGAGCAAAAATTTGTTATAATGAATTGTTATAGATCTCCTTGTGGTAATATTGATTTATTTTTTAATAATTTTCGTGAAGTACTGGACCTTCTTTATAAACCCGGCACGATTTACTTTATTTGCGGTGATTTCAACTTTGATTCATACTCAAATGTTAATTTTGTATCATTATGTAATTTGATGTCATGTTACGATTTTCGCCCATTGGTGGGTTGGCCCACAAGGATCACTAATACCAGCTGCACATTGATTGACCAGATCTTTTCAAACTGTAACGATGAGGAATCATGTTACGTTATTGATTGTGAAATTTCCGATCATCGTGCGATACTCTTAGACATTAACGAAAGCTCTTCTCTGACATCAAATAATAAAACTGAAATGAAGAGGTACTTCAATGAAAATAATTTAAAAAACTTCGAGTTTATGTTGGAAAAAGAGGAATGGAGCAATATTTATGAATATGGTTTTTGCGAAGATGCCTCAATCGTTTTTATGATATATTCCTTCATTATTTTGAAACTGCTTTCCCCAAACGGAAAATATATTTTTATACACTCGATGAGTTTTTATCTAGTCCTATGTGATCCACTCTACTGTGTTTGTGTAATATTGTTTAGACCCGTAAATCTGTTTGCTTGTTTTTAGTACTAGTTGTAAGTTAGATATAAGTACTGACTATTCCTATACAAAACGAAATTTTTTGTCATTTTAAGGAAAATAAAGGATTTGATTTGATTGATTGAGAAATAGGGAAGCTTTCCATGAAGCCGCCTCAGTTCGACGGAAAAACTCCATGGGCAAATTACCGCCGGCAGTTTGAAGCAGCGGCCAAAGCAAACGGATGGAATGCAGGGGAAAGAGCTGTAGCACTGACACTTGCATTACGTGGAGAAGCGACAAATATTCTACAAACTCTCACCGCCCAAGAACAGGAGGACTATGATCAGCTGATTAAACATCTAGAATTACGATATGGCCACGCCCATTTGGAACACGTATACCACTCCCAGCTGAAAAATCGCTGCCAAAATCGGGCGAATCCTTACAAGAATTCGAAACTGACATTGCGCTTGGTTCGTCCGCATATCCAGCCACACCAGAAAATGTAATGGAGCGACTAGCGGTTCAAGCATTCCTGGATGGACTCCGTGACCAAGAAACCAGACAAACGTTGACACTAGCCGTCCAACACATCTCTGAGCGCACTGGCACGCTTTGGAATTCGAGGCAGCGAAACAATCTTGCAAAAGCCAGAGTAAAGTCCGAATGATTGAGGAAGACTCACAGGAGCCTGCTAATTTGGAAGCTGCCATAAGGAAAGTGATTAAGGAAGTGTTCCTGAGAAAAGACAGATAAGATGCTGGAATTGTGGCAAAATTGGACATGTGCGTAGCAAATGTCCAACATTCAACACGACTCGATGCAGGAAAACTAAAGAAGGTCGACGAGAAGGGCAATCGTCGGCCTGTGTCCAGCAAGCCCTGGTTAACAACGCATATGTCGCTATCCTGCAACGACAGAACAGAGGTGTTTTCGTAGACGGTCTCATCAATAACGAGCCTTGCACCATGCTGCTAGATACAGGTGCGACTAGGACAATTCTCGGACCTTCCTTTGCCAGAACACCGGAACGAATTGAACCGACAACTTGGAAGCTACGCACAGCAACAGGGGAGCCAGCTACTGTATATGGCGAGCTACCGATTGAAATAATTTTGGGCAGCACTAAAGTGAAACATCAGGCACTTGTAGCGACATCGAAGACGATGCAATCATCGGAATGGACATCATGAATTCCAGAGGGTTTGAATTGGATTTCAAAGACGGCGTCCTACGTGTCAACGGAGAAGAGCTGGTACTTCATGGGAGAAGTGAAGAGTTGATCCTGTGCTGTTGGCTGAAGATATAAGCGCCTGAGAGGGCTGAAACCATCCTGGAGGCTCGCCTGGACGGGAGTGCGAGCAGTGGAGACGTGATGATGTTCGAGCCCAAACTTCATGATGAGAAAATTGGACGAGGGATTGCCTGGAAAACCCTGTTGCGGCTGAAAAATTTGTACCGGTAAGGGTCATGAATGTCAATTACTTTCCAGTGACCTTAAAGAAAGGAACAATTTTAGGGCACTGCTCGTCAGTTTCATCTGTGATCCGGGCGTACGAGGTACGATTAGCCAACCCAACAACTTGCCCACAGAACTAGAAAAATTAGTTGCCATCTCTTCCAAAGACATAAAACCAGCTCAACAGCCCAAACTAAGAGATTTAGTCAAAAGTACCAAGACATCTTCGATACCGGACAAGGAAAAGGGGTCGAACTAATGTGGTCCAGCACAAGATTGATACTGGGTGCCCGACCGATCCGGCAATCAGCAAGAAGACTTCCTCTTGCCAAGAAGGAAGAGGCTGACAAAATAGTCAGCGATATGGGAAAAGAAGGAGTTATCGAACCATCTGACAGTCCCTGGTCCTCTCCAGTCGTACTGGTGAAGAAAAAGGATGGATCGACACGCTTTTGTGTAGACTATCGCCAACTTAATAATGTCACGAAGAAGGACAGTTACCCTCTCCCGAGAATAGATGACACCCTAGACACGTTGGCTGGTTCACGATTTTCTCGACCCTTGATCTGAAGAGTGGATATGGCAAGTAGAACTCGCTCAGGAAGATCGAGAAAAGACTGCTTTTACCTCGGCTCAGGATTGTGGCAGTTCACGTTATGCCATTCGGGCCTGTAATGCTCCCGCCACATTCGAAAGATTGATGGAGACAGTGCTGAAAGGACTCTCATGGAACACGTGTCTAGTGTAACTCGACGACATAATTGTGGTCGGCAGATCGTTTGAGGACCACGTGAAAAATTGGAGGAAGTATTCCTGCGACTGAGGAACTCGGATTGAAGCTGAGCCCTAAGAAATGCCATCTGTTCCAAAAGAAGTACGATACCTCGGCCACGTTGTCTCTGGAGAAGGAGTAGCAGTGGATGACCAGAAGATCAAAGCTGTTAAGGATTGGCCCATCCCAAAAGACATTCACCAACTTCGAAGTTTCCTTGGTTTATGACATACTATCGCCGATATGTGCTGGATTCGCCAACATCGCTAAACCACTGACCAGGCTCACGGAAGGCCAAACAAAGTTCCAGTGGTCCGAAGAATGTCAAGATTCATTCAGGAAGCTGAAAGGAGCTTTGATCAACGCACCTATACTGAGCTATCCCTACCCAAAGGGAAATTCATTTTGGATACGGACGCCAGCAACGTGGGACTTGGAGCTGTCCTATCTCAGATCCAGGAGGGACAGGAGAAGGTCATTGGTTATTTCAGCAAGACGCTTAGCAAACCAGAGCGCAATTACTGTGTCACCAGGCGAGAGCTGTTAGCTGTTGTAAAGGGAGTGGAACACTTCTACAAGTACGTGTATGGAAGAAGATTCCTGTTGAGAACTGACCATGCAGCTCTCAAATGGCTCTTACAGTTCAAAAATCCTGAGGGTCAAGTAGCACGTTGGATCGAGAGACTCCAAGAATTCGATTTCGAGATCGAACATCGAGCGGAACTAGCCATAAGAATGCAGATGCCTTGTCGCGAAGACCATGTCCAGATGATTGCTCACATTGCCGACGAGCAGAAGAGAAAGAAGCAACACTTTGTAGAACCGCGGCAATGGATGACAACTGGAATGACAGCAAGATCCAGAAAGACCAAGAGAGACCGACCTTGGCTTAGTCGTCAGCTGGAAGAAGGGCAATCGAAGACCATCATGGCAGGAAGTCGCAGGTTACTCGCCGGCTGTTAAGTCCTATTGGGCACAATGGAACTCTCTTATTCTGGACAATGGGATCCTGAAACGTGTGCTGGAGGCCGATATTGGTGGGGAAGACAGACGCCAAATAATTGTTCCCAGGAACAGAAGAGAGGAAGTGCTGCGGAAATCCATGATGGAGTCGCGGAGGACATCTGGGAGTGACGAAACCCTGCAGAAAGTGAGGCAACGGTTTTACTGGGCCAATTGTCAAGCTGACGTCCAGGACTGGTGCAGGAAGTGCGCTGTATGCGCTGCTAGCAATGGACCTCGAATACGACCCAAGGCCCGATGCGTCAGTACACGTAGGCAGCCCGTTCGAGAGAATCGCCATTGACATCGCCGGCCCGTTTCCCGTATCCGACCACGGGAATAAATACATCCTTGTGGCAATGGACTACTTCAGTAAGTGGGCGGAAGCCTATGCCCTGCCAACCAGGAAGCCATCACCGTCGCCGACGTCTTGGTGAAAGAGTGGATATGTCGATTCGGTATTCCAATGGAGCTGCACTCGGATCAAGGCAGAAATTTCGAATCCAACCTTTTCCAAGAAATATGTCTACTGCTGAACATCCGCAAGACAAGAACCACGGCCCTACATCCGCAGTCCGATGGAATGGTGGAACGGATGAACAGGACGATCAACCGCCACTTGTCCAAGGTTGTCTCTGACCATCAAAGAGACTGGGACCAGTATCTTCATTTGTTCCTGATGGCCTATCGATCCGCAGTACACGAGTCAACCGGTCAAACTCCTGCTAGTATTATAATGGGCCAAGAACTGCGACTGCCTTTGGGACCTGAAGTTTGGGATACCCCAGGACAAGACACTGCGGGAGAGGACTACGTCAGCAAACTTCGGCAGAGAATGGACGACATCCACGAACGAGTCCGGTTGAACATCCAGAGTGCCAGCGATAAAATGAAGAAGACCTATGACATCAAGGCCGACGCTGGAGGATTTAAGGTTGATGACCTGGTTTGGCTGTACAACCCCAAACGTCGTCGTGGACTATCACCAAAGTTGCGGAACTCGTGGGAAGGCCCGTATAAAATCGTGAAAAGGATAAACGACCTTGTGTACCGAATCCATAAGCCACCCCGAGGAAAACCAAGGGTCGTCCATTTCAACAGGTTGGCCCCTTACGCTGGAAACCATGACCAAGTTCGCACCCTTAAGCCACCGGAGGATGATATGACGTTCAGAAGTTTATGTCCTTGTATTCAAACGGGCAGAAAGTTCTACATGGGGTTACTAGAGAGGAGTCACGAGACCTTTTCGAGGTGCCTGCTGACTACGCACTAGCGACTGTGTGGCAGAAGATCTTCGAATGTCCAGGGCATCGCCGTAGTGTTCTCCAAGAAATTTGGTCAACTCAAACACTGCGGAGCAGAATCCAGAAGTTGGTGGGGTGCTACAGTTGAAGAAAGGCCAGAGAAACATCTACTACCTAGTTACCAAGAGGCATTCCCAAGATAAACCGTCCTATGAAGATGTCTGGAAGAGTCTCACCAAACTAAGAGATACTATGGTGGACCAGAATCTGGCGGATCTAGCAATTCCAAAACTATCCTGTGGTATTGATGGGTTGGACTGGAGAGTCATAAGAAGTATGCTGGAGGCGATATTCAGATCCAGCGGCGTCAGGATTTTGGTTTGCTGTAACCCTCTTCCACGACCGATCATGAAGACCGTGGAGTGTTACTTCCATCGAACTTCACGGTGCAGATATGGGGAGTCATGCAGATATCGTCACACTCCAAGGATGAAATTTCGGGACGAAATGTCTCTAAGAAGGGGGCAATGTAACGAACCTAGGCCGGACCTGTCGCCTCACACGTTGCCATCGACAGCGATGAGATCATCCCCGGAGATATTCGAGAACAATCCAGTCACGACGCGGCAGATAACAACGGTCGATATTGGAAATAACTGGAACATGCTGGGCACCAACCACCAGAATTGGAAACATCGAGAATGCTGTATCGGAGATAAATAGACAGCCCTCAAGAGGGAGAAAACAGTCTGAACGAGCCCATATGATCGAGCTATTCAGTGGCGTAGTAATATAAATTAAGTTGTAGATTAAGTGTTAAATGAAATTAGTTAAACCAAGTTAAGTTTATTTACGTTACACTATTATTGTTGAATGATATTGCTGCATTGGTTTTGGGAAACGTTATCGATACTTGTAGAGCTGGATGGTATCCATCTTCTGGGACAAAGGGTAGGTTGTCATGGCACACGGTGCAGTCTAAGTTGGAAAAAATCAGATCTAGCAGACGCCCTGATTGGTTTTGGATTGTATTGAACTGGTTCAGGTCATAGAAGCTGCTGAATTGCTTTATAGTTGATAAATTGACATTGAAAATATTTGCATCAGGGGTAGAAAAGTAGGGTTGATTGAAATCACCTAAAATCAGTATGTTGCTGCCATATAGGTAGTGGAGGGATTCGAGAGTAGTAAAGAGGTTTTGGAGGTGTAGGATGTTAACATTGGGAGGAATATAAATAACAAATATAAAAAATGATTTATGTTTGAATAGTACCTTACTGCCTACGATGTCGATAGTGTTAAAGTTTTCGCGAAATTCAGACAGGTCTATTTCTGATGCTTCACAGTCAGATCTGATACCTATCAGAGCACCTCCACCACGTGAGACTGCATTAGCCACAAGATTTCTATCACTTCGAAACAGCACATAGTTACTTGGTATTAGTTCAGAGCTGGAGATATTATCTTGCACCCAGGTTTCAGTAATAGCAATGATGTGATACTCGGATGCTGATGCGGATTTGAGGAAATCGTGGGTTTTAGTGTTGAGGCCTCTGACGTTTTGATAATAGGCTTGGATGCTGGATAAATCCTGTTTAGACGGCCCTAGAGGTTTTTTACAATTTTTGGTTCACCATTTACATACTTAATTTTCAGATCTCTTTCGCCTTTAGCTATGCGGTCGTTCAGTTCTTTGCCTTGTAGATGATTGATTTTTTTTTTTATTGACATAGCCAATTCCGTGGAAATATCACTTTGACTGGTCTGGGTTTGGCGTTGTTGCTATCGAAGCGTCCTACTCTGAATATTTTCGTACCGTTTGGTGGGTTGTTTGGTTGAACGGATTTGATAACTTCAACGCAGAGTTCCTTGTCTTTTTCACTGTCTGCTCGATTTTCTGGGAGCCCAAACAACATAACGTTTTTTTTGCGGGATTCACGTTCCGAAATTTCCATAATCATCTCGTTCATTTGTGAGGCATGGTTTTCTGAGTGAGAGGCCGTGGAGGGGGTTGTATTGGGCCTTTTCAGTATGTCGATTTCGGATTTCAGTTCGGCTAAAGCTTTGATGATTTGTGCACAGGTATAACTTTCGATGTTTTGAGTAGAGCAGGGACTGTGCCTGTCTCGAAGGAGAAGTTCACAATGTGGGTGATCGGTGATAATAGAAATGAGCTGAATTCTTTGATTACATTACAAGGGAGGTCATCAGGTCCTGAAGAATGTTTGTTTTTAAGTTTTGCAAAGATGTGGATCATATCATTTTCGGTGAATGGCAGTAGCACCAAGGATTGTAAGGTTCTATTAGGCATATCTGCAGAATCTTCGAGGGGGATTTGCGGAATAGCATCAATGATTTTTTGGGGGGCTGATATAAAGAAGTTGTTGAATATATTAGCAACTTTACTAGGGTCTGTAATCAGTTCATTATCCTGCAAGATTTGTATATTGGGTTGCATTGAATATTCTTTGTTTTTGAGTTTATTGATGATTGACCAGGAGGCCTTGGTTTTTGTTTTCTGAATGTTGGATGACATTGCTGAAATGTAACTTTTTGGCGTTTTCAGTAAGATTTTTATGTTCATTGAGCCTTTGTTTATATATAGGTTTTAAATCAGGGTGGTTTTTTTGAAGAGCATATAGATCCTTCAACGATGAACTAGAGGCTTTTACTTCCTCCGAGACCCAGGTGCTGTTTGCTTTACTTTTATTTTGGAGGTGTTCTAGGGGAAATGCTACATTAAAGTGGGATGTCAGAATACTAATACTAAATTACGTACAATAATGCTAAAATGGACTGGTGCACCATCATGCATGAACCCGAAGTGTTGTCTCAGTTGTAGAGGAATTTCTTCAAGAAGAACAGGAAATTAAGGTAAGAGTCGCCTGTTAGCCGTTGTGGGAGGAAATATGGACCGATTAAATGATCATCAAGTACCTCAAGCCATACATTTACTGAAAACTGATGCTGAAAATGAGCTTCAAAGATCCCATGTGGATTTTCCTCAGCCCAGAGGTGATTGTTATGGAAATTTCGTATACACTGTCGTCCTAAATTAGCTTCTTCAGTAAACAAAACGCCATTTAAAAAATTAGGAATTTGAGCGATTTGATGCAGAATCCAATGCCAAAAAACTAGGCGTGGGAAAAAGTCTCTAGGTAGTAGAGCTTGCACAAGTTGAATATGAAACGGATACAATTGCAGTTCTTTAAGAATTTTAAATACAGTGAAGTTGCTTGGGTGACTCCGCAATTAACTCGAGAACTGCTTCTTCTAGTTGCACAGTTCGTACTTCTCGAGGGCGCCCACAGTCAGCCGTTTGTTTCTTAAATGTACCATTTTCGCGCAAACGTTGGTGAAGACGAGCAAATATTGTGTGATGGGGTACCCTACGTCCTGGATACAACTCAGCATTTCCATGAATTCGACCATAGACAAAATGCATGTCTGACAATTCCGCATTTGTATAATTTTCCATTCTTTTCGATAAAAGAAAAACTAATTACTTATTATCATTAATGTTATACCAAACTAAAACCTTCAGATTTTAAGGCCACCTCTCCTATGAAGCAAAAATTGGAAAGCAGTGTCTGTGATTTTATATTTGGATTGAAAATTAATCAAAAAATGTTTTTTGTTTAAAAAAAAGTACTTTACTGTCGAGCCATTTCATATTTCTGACTTCCCTCGTAATTAAAAAGTGATTTTGTAAAATTCACTGAGAATTCACTAAAAACTTCTGAAAAATCAATAATAAAAGTTTTCCTTATGGTGCAGATTTTATTCTTATGCCTCACTATATTTTGTTAGAAAAGTAATTTATGTATTTATGATTGTAAATTCATCATAAAACATGTTTTTGTATTTCTAAAAGAAAAAGTACTTCACTCTCATTTCATATTTATGACTCAGATCGTACCTACAAAGTGATTTTTTTCAATTTAGTGAGCTAATATTTTTATTTTCTTATGGTAAAGTATTTTGCTATAGAGGTAATTTATGCAAATAGTGTATGTCCTTTTATGTTGTATAATCATTTGTCATACAACTGTTGAAAATAAAATGATTTCGTGGTTTTTAAGTTTAGCATTTCTATTTCATCAAAAATAACGTTGGCTTGAACATTTTCTTCGATTTCAAACACAAAGCTATCTTACTCTCAATATTTTTCAATCCTCCCCATATATGATATTGCCATTTTCAAAGCGTTTCACGAAAATTGTCATGTTCTTTTAAACGTATGGAAAAAAAAAATTGTATAACTTTCTAAGTGTTTAGTGTATGTAAGGCACAAAGATCGCTAGATTGTTTCAAAAAAACGTTAATCTAAAAGATAAAGTGTTGATAGTATTCGTCTATTTAAGACGCTCTTCGATAGCTTCTGTATATTTCCTCCTTGTGTCCAAAACAGCATTGAAAGCTGATAATGCTGTTGGGACCATTCCAATCCAAACCAACCTACCTGCTATATATTCAAGAGCTAATCTCCAGTCGAAAACATACTTCTTGATTCAAAAAGGTACCAAACAACAAAGACCAGAAAAACCTACAATCTAAAACTCACCCGCCTCGTCCTCGGAATCATCTTCATCTGGCTCTTCTTCATCAGTTTCAATTTCGAAATCTTCATCTTTAATGTCGAGCTCATCTTCAATTTTGACTTCTCCACATCCAGCTGTGTCTAATGGATCTTCGGAATAATTCCCTGGATCTTCTTTCTTCACAGCAACTTCTTCAATAATTTTCTTAAGAGGTTTGTCGTCTTCATCACTTTCCAACTTAGAATCGTCCATTTCGCCCTTGACATTGTCTGAAACATAGATTCAAACTCGACCTTTAGGGTTGAAAGACCATTGTTTGCTGGTTGAAAATAGATTTGAGGGGGGTACGTGAGAAGGTAGAAAAAGATGGCATTGAGTTGTTGTTTATTCACAAACATACAGATACAATTCATACTCCAGTCAATGGGGACTAAAAAAGGACTCTGACGAACGAAAGGAGGGGTAGTAACGATTTTGATATATGTCAGTAAGTTCCGGGCCTCAATGAAAAATCCAAGTTTTCGACCTTGGGGGAAATGGGGGTCGGCGCGGTCCGTCATCTTGAATTAAAGGTACAAAAAAGTGTTTTTTTCGAATTTTTCTCAACGACAAAAATGTAGGAAAACAAATTTGAAGAAATTCCCTACATTTATTGTAATAAATTAATTATTGTAATTTTTTCTAATGTGTAACGAGTTACAGCGGCGCAAACATGAACGTTCTTCCAAAAAATCGTGTAACTCAATCTTTTCACAATAACCTTGTATCAATAGCAAAATCTTCTTCAAATTGAAAATTGAAGTGATTTTTATTATTACGTATATTTTTTTTACTGCCACTGTCGCATGAATTTATGCAATATATTATTAAGATTAGCGTATGGATTTTTCGAGTTTTGTTCTATGGGTTTTTTTATCAGCCGCATAGAGCAGGTATAGACTGTCCCTCGTTTTTGTGTTAAGAAAATCGCTAGTTCTTAATTTTCGGATACCCAAGTAACATTGAAAAATCTCCAGGCATTTATTTTAATCATATAGGCGAATCAATAAGTTCCATGTCCACAAGACATGAACTAAGGTTTTGTTTTTCAGGAATCGGGATTTTTTTTCATAAATATATGCTACCAAGAATGCTTGACAAGATGTATATGTCACTCGATTTTGTCGGGCAAAAATTAACCCTCCACTACCCCTATCTTGAATTTCCTTAAAATTATTCTATTTCCATAAAACAGCGCGTGGATTGGGATTTTTTTTTTCATAAATATATGCTGCCAAGAATGCTTGACAAGATGTATATGTCACTCGATTTTGTCGGGCAAAAAATTAACCCTCCACTACCCCTATCATGAATTTCTTTGGAATTATTCTATTTCCATAAAAAAACGCGTGGATCGGGATTTTTTTTTCATAAATATATGCTACCAAGAATGTTTGACAAGATGTATATGTCACACGATTTTGTCGGGCAAAAATTAACCCTCCACTACCCCTATCATGAATTTCTTTGAAATTATTCTATTTCCATAAAAAAACACGTGGATCGGGATATTTTTTCATAAATGTATGCTACCAAGAATGTTTAACAAGATGTATAAGTCACTCGATTTTTTGGGCAAAAATTAATCCCCACTACCACTATCATGAAATTTCTTTGGAATTATTCTATTTCCATAAAAAACGCGTGGATCGGGATTTTTTTCATAAATATATGCTACCAAGAATGCTTGACAAGATGTATATGTCACCGATTTTGTCGGGCAAAATTAACCCTCCACTACCCTATCATGAATTTCTTTGGAATTATTCTATTTCCATAAAAAAGCGTGGATCGATATTTTTTTCATAAATTATGCTATCACAAGATGTATATGTCACTCGATTTTTTCGGGCAAAATTTAACCCTCCACTACCCCTATCATGAATTTCTTTGGAATTATTCTATTGCCATAAAAAACGCGTGGATCGGGATTTTTTCATAAATTATGCTACCAAGAATGCTTGAAAGATGTATATGTCACTCGATTTTGTTGGGCAAAAATTAACCCTCCACTACCCCTATCATGAATTTCTTTGGAATTATTCTATTTCCATAAAAAAACGCGTGGACCTGATTTTTTTTCATAAATTATGCTACCAAGAATGCTCGACAAGATGTATATGTCACTCGATTTTGTTGGGCAAAAATTAATTCTCCACTACCACTATCATGAAATTCTTTGGAATTATTCTATTTCCATAAAAAAAGCGTGGATCCGGATTTTTTTTCATAAATATATGCTACCAAGAATGTTTGACAAAATGTATATGTCACTCGATTTTGTCGGGCCAAATTTAACCCTCCACTACCCCTATCATGAATTTCTTTGGAATTATTCTATTGCCATAAAAAAACGCGTGGATCGGGTTTTTTTTTCATAAATATATGCTACCAAGAATGCTTGACAAGATGTAAATGTCACACGATTTTGTCGGGCAAAAATTAACCCTCCACTACCCCTATCATGAATTTCTTTGAAATTATTCTATTTTCATAAAAAAACGCGTGGATCGGGATTTTTTTTCATAAATATATACTACCAAGAATGCTTAACAAGATGTATATGTCACTCGATTTTGCCGGGAAAATTAACCCTCCACTACCTCTATCAGAATTCTTTGAAATAAAATAATAATTTTGCCCAACAAAATCGAGTGACATATACATCTTGTTAAGCATTCTTGGTAGCATACATTTAAGAAAAAATATCCCGATCCACGCGTTTTTTTTTATGGAAATAGAATAATTTCAAAGAAATTCGTGATATGGGTAGTAGAGGGTTAATTTTTGCCCGACAAAATCGGGTGACATATACATCTTATGAAAAAAAATCCCAATCCACGCGTTTTTTTATGGAAATAGAATAATTTGAAAGAAATTCGTAATAGGGGTGGTGGAGGGTTAATTTTTGACCGACAAAATCAGGTAACATATACATCTTATAAAGCATTCCTGGTAGCACACATTTATGATAAAAAACATTATTCTGTTAAGAACAGAAACATAATAATTTATTTCATGGCTGGCCACGGACTGGCGGACGGACCCATATCTACATAAGCACCACAAATTCGTGATTCGTGGCTGCTTTCACACTGATGTATTTAGCGACTGATTGTGCCTAACTAATAATTCGAAAAAACGAGAAAATCCACTGCTGACGAAGTGTTACTTTGTAAGGTTGATTGGCTTGCATTCGACTTAGATAACAATGTTAGCCAAGTTAGGTTAGGTTGTGTTCCCTTCTTTAATGTAAGATATTGATTGGGTATCAACAAAATGCAGCTATGGTAGCGTTTGACTTTTGATCGTTGAGGTAAGGCTATCAATAACATAAATATAAAAATTTCCATGCTACTGCTGGGTAAAAGTAAAAATCATGGTATGTATTTACATTCTGAGAAAAAGTGGATGTTTTAGAACACGTGATTAAGGATGTGTGGTGTTTTTGTTAAAATAAGGACGAATGGAGAGAGTTTTCAGTGGCCGAAAATAGTGCAGAAAAATGAGGCCTTTTGTATTCTTGGAAGTTCGTATCACAAAAAGTATTCAAGAGTGAAACGTTTAGACTTCGGATTCGTGTTCAGGAGGCAAAAATACGATAGTTTCACCAAACGTGTCCTAAATCGTGTGGGTCTAATTACTGAATATTTACTGTTGTGAAAATAATGGATTTAAAAAAAATATATAACTAACTGGCGATTCTTTTTGGTTTTTGTTTTTTGGGTTAGGAAGGCATGTTCATATATATATATATATATATATATATATATATATATATATATATATATATATATATATATTTATTCAAATCTGCGGATTCTCCTTAAACTGCATTTTTTCCAGCACATTTATCCCAAAATAGACTTACCAGTATTATCTTCGAAAATAACAGGTATACCAAGTTGTGCTGGAGTTACTTCTGTATTGGTGACGTATCGAGGCAACAGAGGTGTCGATTCCAGAAGATTTAGGGATGGAACAGCATTTTTTTTCAGTCTGTAACGAAAACCTTTGCTATCAGAAGGGTGAGTGTGTGGATCCAAACCTGCATAATCCTCTGGTCTGAAATGATCTGAGCATATTCTAATCATTGAAACTTTTTCCCAAGGTTCTAAATTGCAAATTCTCATCCAAATCGATTTCATACTTGGTTTCGTGGAAATTCTGAAAATATTTCTGTCAGATCCCTTCATTATCGTATTCTATAGACATCTCACGTATGATAAGCCTTCCCTTGTACACTATCACAAAGAAAACATTTATATTTCGTCATTTTTCCAGGAAAGAATAGGATATATAGATGATAGATGCTATAGTTTTATTAAATTGAAGACAAATAGTACAAATACTAGAAGAAACATTACAAAACATATAAAGAAATATAACCAACAATTGTCTTCTTCGTTTAGAACTCGTTTTGAGCTCGGTTACATACGACCATCCACTCAGTTTCAACTCAACAATTTTCATTTTACATTGTCAGTGGCTTCTTTAGTGGAATGAGATAGTCGGACTCTCGGCACAGATTATACACCCAGGATAGGAAGCTCCGCCCATTTCTTTTGATGTTTGGTTTGCCACTTCATTGAACTTGAACCTTTAACTCGAGATAAGCACAGTTGCCAATTCTAAATTATGTTTAGGTGACGGTAATGTTAAAAAGAACTATTATTTGATATTACATTGTTGTCAATTTTGATTGATATCTAAAGACAATGAATAAGAGTAGATCTCACTCAAATGGTTAACATCTGTTTTTTATTTATACAATTGTTTTCTTGGGAAATGAAAGCAGTTTCTCTTAGATGTATGCGACTCTGTCGCTAACACTTTCACTGAATCGTAATTCATCTGGTGATCATATTTATTCACATGTTCTGCCAGAGCACATCTTCAGGATGCAATCTGCAGTCACTTTCATGGGAAATTATTCTGTTCGATAATGATCTTTGCATTTCACCAATATATTGTTTATTTTTTTCATCTATTATAGCCTCCCTGATGATGGAAATAAACATTTCCGAAAGCTTGGTTGAACCTTAAAGAGTTTACTTTTTAATTGCTGCTTACCCCAATCCCTATGTGAATGTGTCAATCAAAGGAATCTCGGAACCAATTTTTTGACTGATTATGATTCTCATAATATATTCATTTCTACCCAAAAACAAAATTATCTTATGGATCTTGCAAATATGAAAATACCCGAAGCGTTTCCTCATTCTACAGTCTGTCACATGACGTACTATTCTGGCTCGTGATTGGCTAAACCAGAAATAACCCAGATCTTGAATTTTATGAATGAAACTGAATGGCAGGCTAAATGCATAGACAAGACAAAGAGTAGAGTAACAAGAGAAATAACTTACCCTATTCATGAATGAAATAGTAAAATCGTATCAAAATCCTCCAAATGCTGTCACTTTTGATTTCATTCATAAAATCAGAGATTGGTATAGATGTGGTTTAGCCAATTAGGAGTCAGGAAAACCTGTCATGTGACATCAAGTGTCGGGGATCGTACACTAGGAAACGCTTCGGACCTTCGGGTGTTTTCGTATTGAAAAAATGTAGGAAATATCAAGATTTTCGAATGGGATGAAATATTAAGAGAATATGTTCTCATTTATATAGGGTAAATATTAAGTTATACTCTCGAATTGGAAAACACTTTCTTAGTGTTTGCCTCTGACTAATCGGAAGAATGGTCTCATACCGTTTCAGTTATATAGGTTTTCACTGAAACTAACCTCAAATTCAAGCACCGTTCGAAATCCAAAATTTCTCCTTCTTATTACCAGAAACGATTAATCACTTATTTCGACAATTTGCAAAATCGACGTTTATCGAAATCATTCTACGTTGCATGAATTTTCATTGCGGGTTTAGTAACTCTGCCATTTTTCATGTTGGAATAAGACCGCCAACTTTTCGAATTCAAATGTACAAGTTTTCCTTATCTATTGTAATTTATTTTCATTCTCAAATATCTCCTTGGTTTACTGTTCAATCTGTCCCTTTTATCCATATTTTACAGATCAACAATTTCATACTAAATGAAGGCTTGCTACATTTGAACGAAGTTGTGCTTAACTATTCTAAACTTTGATGATTTTCAGATAAATACAAATCTATTACAATTTTTAAATGAATGTATCTTTAAGGCTAAGTTCTTCATGACAAGTATCTATTCATGGATACTTCGACTAGGATTGACGAAAAAATATGTTATGATGAAACAGTGATTATTGTTGAGTGTAGTGATTTATATACTAGACAAGTTAATGCATACACAAAAAATTCCATAAAGGACTGTGTTTTTGTCACTATGACAGCGCCAAAACTTTGGACCTAAGTTTTTTCAGGGACAAAACGGAACCTCACTTTTAAAACGGTATAATTCTAGTATGTCTGGCAGAGTTGCTAAAGATCTAAAATTCAATAAATAAATTCGCTTCCTGAAAAATCTATATTCTAGTCTGAAGGAAATGAGCGATGCAGTGTTTTGTGATATATCTAAAGCTTTTGACTGTTACGTAAGCTTCATCTCTACAGCTTCAGAGGACGAAGCTTCAATTGGTTCGAGTCCTATCTGAGTGAAAGAACCCAAATTGTGAAAACCGATAGTCTCTCAGCTTTTGGGCAAATTAAGACATGTTCACTATTTTGGCAGACAACACGACTATCTTATCGCAAGAATTCAAATTATCTCCGTAGTAAAATGACTCGCATATATATAAATTAATTTGTATCTTCTCTGAACTACCTTTGCCCATTGTAATCATTTTTTTCAACTTGTGATTGTAATTTAGTTTGTAACTAGCAAGTCAAATATTTTTATCATTACTTTTATATTCAATTTTGTTAAAAAAAATTGTCCATGAGATGACAATCTTCTGACTATAAGTATATTTGATTTGGAGATGGAAAATTCTTAATATAGTGGGTAATTTTTTCTAAAAAGCCATCGAACACTCTGTGATTGTTCGGAATTTACTAGCTAAAATCAAGATATCTTCATAGAATGAAAAGTCCACGCTTATTTGTGAAATTCATGTGTTTATTAAAAAGTGATAATCATACTAATAATAGTCATTAGCCTTATCGATCTTGAGAGTGGGCCTTGTTCCTCCGACCAACTGCTTGGTTTAGATACCCCTCCTTCTCCGATTATCCCATGCGGCTGAAAATTAAAAGAAAAGCTGATTTAGGTTGTTTTCTCTCCTCGCCTTTATGACATCATCTATGTTACCTTCAAAAATCAGCATACCTCAATTTCCCCTCTTATCTGTGGCATCCTTTGAAATATCGGGGAAATCGATTTGTACATTGATACTTCTGTCTCGTGGGCCAATGTCAAAACTATTCTGTTTCCTTAAGAGATTTAATGTAAGTACTGTGCAGGAATACATTCTTGTGAGCAATACATAAAACAGAAAACATGGGGTGGAACAAAATCATATGCTATTTAAAAAAAAAGTACTCACAATGGGATTTAATATCCCCAGACATATCCTGACAATACCATCAGTAATCCTAAATTTGGAGTTTCTGAAAAATTGAAGCATGTTTTACTTCATATTTATATTTGTGCTATAAACTTTGAATATTGAATGATGTAATGACTCATTTTGGTAGGAATACATCATTGAAAAAATATGTTTCTAATATATCAAACTTACATTTGAATTATTTGTGCTTCAGTATTATCTGTAACTATTTCAATTTCTTGGTCCTTCTATTACTAGTTTCTTCACTTTTGAAGTTTCGGTTGGCATACTTCACAATATAAAATATTCCCATTCGAATGAATAATTTCAATAAATAAATTCGCTTTCTGAAAAATCTATATTCTAGTCTGAAGGAAGTGAGCGATGTTGTGTGATATATCTAAAGCTTTTGACTGTTACGTAAGCTTCATCTCTACAGCTTCAGAGGACGAAGCTTCAATTGGTTAGAGTCCTATCTGAGTGAAAGAAACCAAATTGTGAAAACTGATAGTATCTCAGCTTTTGGGCATCTTCTTGCGAGAACTCCAATTATATTAAGTAGTAAAATGGCTTCAGTATATGTATGAATTAATTTGTATCTTCTCTGAACTACCTTTCATTTGTCCATGAGATGACAATCTTCTGACTATAAGTATATTTTATTTGGAGATGGAAAATTCTAAATATAGTGGATATTTTTTTCTAAAGAGCCATGGAATCCTCTGTGATGGTTCGGAATTCACTAGCCAAAGTCAAGATATCTTCATAGAATGAAAAGTCCACGCTTACTTGTGAAATTAATGTGTTTATTAAAAAGTGATAAGTATACTAATAATAGTCATTAGCCTTATCGATCTTGACAGTGGGCCTTGTTCTTCCGACCAACTTCTTGGTTTAGATCCCCTTCCTCCGATTATCTCATGCGGGTATTACTGAAAAATAAAAGAAGAACTGATTTAGATTGTTTTCTCTACTCGCCTTTGTTAGTAGGGCTCACCTTTTCCGGAGAAGTCATTCTAAGATAGCTGGAAGCAGCCTAGACTGTCGCAGACCATGATTCATCGATTTCTCAACTTCATCAACATATTTTATGATATCTACAATAAACTCTCTGATTTTGTTCAGGTTGTTAGTTGTTAGAGAGGTAATAGTCCGGCAGAGATGGGCGGTGAATGGCTTGGTAATAGTTTGTATCGGAAAGTTTAATGAAATAATGTCATCGGGGAAATTTTCCAAAGCCCTCAATTTTCAGGTCAATTCATCGACTAGAGACATCAGTCCACTTTCCTACCTTTTCTTCTTCCTTCGTGGAAGTTTCCAAGATCCCAAAAAGGCCGTTTACGAAGAAATCACTTTGGAAAAATCACCAGATCTTCAAGAAAAATCGGGCAGTCATCTGATTTTTGACAGACATGTAAACATTGTAGTAAATTTCAAGGATTTCATCTCATTTTCGCGCTAACTGTTCTGTGAGGGATCTTGTTCGTAGAACAATAATCTTTGGTAATACACTCCTTGAGAAGCGTTTTATTTGGGAGTAGCTCAGGTGCAAGAAACTCAGTACAGCTCCGGTGCACGAAGCTCCAAAAAGAAAGCTTCTAATGATAGCCAGTGTTGCCAGTGCTAATACGTTCGTATCAGATGTAGTACTATTTTATGAATTCTGGTACGCTAGTACGCCACCAGCAATTCTAATACGTTTTCAAATAAATTTTATTTGCCCAAAATTACAATAATAACAGACGAAAACTCGATACTCGTCGAACTTTGATGATAGCTGATAGCAAAGCTAGTCGTATTATCAAGTATTATTTACCACTGACACTACAAGCATGTGTTTATGTGTGTACATATACCTTGTCAGGCGACAGTGGCGACACTGGACTGAGGCATGGAACGATGGTGACGATCTGACAAGCGAAGAACGCTAACCGGGCGGACTGGACTGGAGGTTTCCCGCTCCCGCCTCGTTACGTCGATACTATTTTCCTTTCTGTTTACCATGTGTTTTATTATGAGTATGTATGAATCATAGACAAATTAAAAATAAATTAAATATTTTTAGTTAGTTGCTCTATGGTATGTGGAATGAATAGTAAGCAGGCGCACAAGTCAGAGATCCGAGCTATTTAAAATAAATCTTTATACAAAATCAAGAAAAATATCAGCCAAACTTCAGGAAAAATTTACCAGTTTTTCAAGAATATAACATTTACGGGACACAAAATAACCAACCAAAGTAAGCAAGTCGATTTACAGAACATGCAAAACGAACTATTTGAGGAAAGTTGGGTTAGCTTTCGTCATCGCCTGGACCATTGTACGATGATGGTTCAAATTACAATATTGATAATTGTTAATTGGTGTTGCATAAATCCACCATATTCATAATGTGATGTAGGTACATGTGTGATGCTCCGAGAAGTGTTTCTTTTATTTTTGAATTCGTGTATAATTTTACTTTATTACCTAATAATAATAAATCGCCTTTATTCATATTTAGGTAATATGAAATGGTGAAGTGTCAGCTGAGAACTTTACCAATTTTTTACAAACAATTTGAAGAAAAAAAAATAAACAAGAAGAAATCGATCAAATATACAAATGCAAACAGAATATAATAGTGGTGGCAGAGATTAATATTTCATAGATATAACAAACAATAAATATACATCAATGCAATTAATAAAATAAATATACCCACACACATATCACATAAATTTACATACATATTCACATTAAACACATATATACGCATATAAATAACTACTAAATAATAATACTAACTATTAAATACATGACTCAGGTTAGGTTTACATGGCAAGGTGCGTGAGACGTTGGGTGACTAAGATTCCAGAGAAAAAAAAGAAAGTTTGAGTCTTCTTTTGAAATTAATTATTGAATAATCCCTAAAAGGAGTCGGAAGATCATTATAAAGCTTGGAAGCAGTGTAAATGAAGCTTTGTTTATAGAGTGAGGTGCGATGCTTGGGAATCTGTAAAGTCTGTTTTTTCCTAGTATTTCTTGATAGCTTTAACACATTTTTCGGAAAATCAAACTATTTTGCTTATTCATATTTAGTACCAAATGAATTAGAAGATACGAATCCCACAAATACACAGCCTTAAGAGGAGACCCTTAAGGCGGCAACCTTATCTTCAATCTTTATCAATGATATTGGGAACATTTCAAGTAAACTACTGCTATTCGCAGATGATTTAAAAATATTTACGAGGATTGAATCAATCAATACACACATATGTAGTACAACAATACACACATACAATACAATAGTAATACAATACACACTCACACACACATACAATACAATAGTAATACAATACACACATATGTAGTACTTTTAGGTCCAATTAAGTCACGCCTCATTAGTTTGCACCACTTCTTCCTTTTATTCATGTCATTTGGTACATGAAAAAACAACTCATTGGGGTTTTTAACTGTCGTGCTTATACACATAGGGACAATACAATATTTGTAGGTGATTTTGTTAATTTCAGCCATCGCGTAATGAACAACACACGACACGAACGAAGCAAATGACTGCACACCAATGAATTTCTAAGCACTCTGTGAATACCAGTCGCCTCGTTCATGTAACGTGACGTCACACACTGGAGCGCCGCGTATAATGAAATTATTCTTCCAAGCGCAACTTCAAAGTCCCATAACTTTTTCATTTCTAGAGATATTTTAATGATTCTTTCACATTTTTCTTTCATTTTACTTCAATTTTTAGAATTAATCCATAAAAAAAAATGAAAACTTCTCCATTGTAGACAAAATATTGCCTATTGCTTAGACAGTACAAGTAACGATGTTTACTCTTAGTTCTTGACCTGCATTGCATTTAACATTAGTTCACATGTAAGGCCAATTGCTTTTGTAATCGAATCCAGTTCGTGAAAATTAAAACACAAATAATCCTCTGCGAGGTACTTTGTCCTGATAGAATGCCGTGTGTGATGACAACTCGGAAATACATCAAAAGTATCTCTGCCCCCTGTTCATAAGGCTGATCGATCAGTTTACAACACCGTCCAGGCGTTCCCGAACTCGCAGTTTAAGTCGATATTTGCTTTTTATCACCGGCTCAACACAGTCCCACGGAATCTGGTTATACTTTTGTGTCCACTTCTATGCGATCAATTGGGCGCTGTCATAGTTTCATCTATCCCCGCCAGCCTAATGCACACAGCGAATAGAAAGGAGGCGAAATAGGAGGTCGGAAAGGTCGGACGTACTCGGCTATCCGAGTGATTTGCCCCGCAGCTACGTTATACTAGCGCGAAATTCAAACACTTGAAATTCATGATTTTTGTAATTACATTATAAATTATAATATATGGATCTCCTAAATCATCGTCCATCCAAAGGTCAACATCACTTAGCACAACACCTTTACAGAAAAAACTGTGACCCGTGAGATCAGAGGTTATGTCTGGCAGATATAACTTTTTGAATCTTTTGATTTTCCAAATTTATCCCTGAATGATCGTAATAGAATGGTTTGTTATGAGGTTGAGATACATAATCATTGGAATGTATGAAAAAATTGGATTGCTGTTCACTTCTTCCTTGCAAATCATCGTGTCTTCTATTTTCTTTGTGGCATTGTGAAAGTTTCTACATACTTCCAGAATTTTTTTTTTTTTTGAAACAGCAGATTTGAGACATTTTCTTATCTTGACATTCAATAATTCAGAAAAAATATCTCTTTCGTAATCATCCGACTCAAAATAAACATTACACAAACGGGGTCCTTCATAACTGAGGCCTTCAATTCACAATTCTCCAGCCAAATTATTTTGATTATTTCGTCCCTAGGAAATACAATGTCTTTATTTATACGGGATACATTGGAACAGTTTAAAAAAACACATTTGTTTCCGGGAATCTTATGATTTTAAACCTAAAAAACAAAAAACAAAAATTCAGCTTCATTTTAAATCATTTCGAATTTCATTACGCCAATTTACAATTATGATCTCTAAAGATATAAGGGTTTGAATAATTAATAATTATTGACTCAATATTCAAATTCTAATTTTCAAAACAAAGCGGAAAAACAAACCAAACGATTGGCGCGTTCCGATACTACAACTTTTTGTACTAACCGTTCATAAATTCACAAAATAATTCATAAAATATTTAATTCCCACCCACTAACTCGTGAAAGTCTTTTCAGCATTCCCAGTTGATTTATTAAGGACAAACAACTTTTTCGCACAAAAGTTGAAAATATTTTAATTTTTGTCCTACGGAACGCACCTAGTTCTAACAATAACCATGACCTTGCCCCGCAGCTACGTCATATTTCTGCCAGCAGGGGCTTATAGACATTTCGCCTTCTTTCTATATCTTCTTGGTCTGAGATAAGAGTTAACGTTTACTCTCTTTGGCCAAGGAATGCATGTTTTGTTTGTCCGCCATATTGGACACTCCTTCTAGACTATGTCCAGTGTTAGTCCAGTGAAATGAACAAACAACTGGAAAAGCGGCTGAATTAACGAATATTAAGGCATATGCAACCCGCCGTATTGTGGTATATCCCTCTCTGTCTAGTTCATGTTCATTTACCGCGTCAACATAGGGCTACTACTTCATAAGGTAATATTTAAAATTTTAATGATTCTTTGCAGATATAATTATTTGAAAGATGCAAAATAAACAATAAGTTTACAGTTTATTACATATATCATCAACGTGATCGATTTGAAATCACATACGGGCACTTTTCCAGAGGCCACACTACCATCAGACAGTCGAAATTACGTTTCCACAAGTAATTTAAAAAAACCGACGCAAAAAAAAACTCATTATCAGATCTTGACCAAATGTATATGGAACCACCACCCTTTCTGACAAAAAAATAATCATTGAAATCGGACAAGGTGATAAAGAATTATCGCTGTACAACTTGAAAAATATATTCTGAGGAATTGTGAACCTCATCTTTTTTTAAGTCTGTTAAAAAGAGGAAAAATGGATTGTAAGTTGAGGAAATTAAACATTCATATTGAATGATAATTTAATGGAGAACTCATCATCCCTGACCCGATTTGGTTTTTTAAATGTTTCATTACAAAGTTTGGCGTGATGTGGTAATCGGTATTTAATGAATCGGTTTGGAACGCCTTTTATCAACTGAATTTCATTTATGTCTTCAGAAATAAATTCCTCTGCTACTGCATGGATGAGTAGATTGAAAAACTTGCAAATTATAAACTCTTTATATTTTTGTTCTGCAATGTCCCAGACTGAAGTATTCAGAGAGTTTTTCTGCAAACTGTATTATGTTGTATGCGTCCTTTGGCTACCTTTTCATTTTTATATTGATTTATCAAAAACTCCAAGAGAAATCCTTGAAAAATAAAAAATATCAGTTTCATATGAATACAGGAATACCTTTGAGATAATTCACAACAGCAAAATTTTTGTCCGTACAATATTTTTTTTTTCAATATTTCAATTAACTGTTCCATAGACTCAATTTTCTTTATTTCACGTTTTCATTTCTGCTTAATGGTCTTCAATTTTCTTTTCACAAAAAAGTTTTCTGTCACAAGAATATAACTGGTTTGTGTTTGAGCATCTTTCATTTTACTAAAATGCCCGGTTTATTTTCATAGTCTGTCACTACACAATCTACTGGTTCTTGACGGTTTCCAACCACAATCGCAATATTTCGGGCCGTTTTACGAGAACCTATATGAAAAAATGTACGTACTGATATAAGAATAAAAAATGTAAATATTTATATCTTACGAATGAAACTGAACATTTTTTTCCTTCTCCTGCAAGTTCGTACATCCATAAGCAACACAGTATTGTACCATTTTCAATGTAATTTCTTCTATCACACTTTCTGAATTCTAAAGCACAATTATACTGCACTAATGCAAAATAATCACTCCTTGTTATCTCACAGCCACAGATAACGAAAATGTAATTAAACAAAGTTAAAGGTGCAAACGTGCCCTGGCTCATGGCGTGGAGTAAATAAGGATGGTTATACCACAATATAGTGCGCTCTCATTCTACTGCGCCTGACACACTCCGCTTTATGAAGGAGCATAACCAGCCGCCTTTCCAGTCAGGGTTGTTCCTGTCAGTACTTTCGTACCAGATCTAGTACTTTTTGATGCGATCTAGTACCTGCGTATGGTTATAAGGAAATCGAGTAAAATCTAGTACTTTTTGGACAAAAGCAAACATGAAACATTTTCAACCATAAAACACCAAATATGTTCATGTGCCATCAGTCAACATTGGAGGAAGGATTCAACTTCCGACTGTCGTGGGAGACAGACGTTGACCACGATGATGTGAGATATTGTACAGCCGTTCCACGTGCATCGCAAAGTTATTTTATTATGCAAGTGTTGGGTATTCGTGGTATCATTTCGAGTGAGACAATTCCGTTTGCTCACGGAAGGGGGGCCGAAGTTGTGGCTATAGCCCCAATTACTGGTATATTATCTTGTAATAGATAAGCCATAAAAAACAAGCAAGCAATTCAACATTGGAAATTATTTTTCTGTCCCTTTTTGATCAATCCGTTTCCTTTTTCCTTGTTTTAACTTTTACGTTTTGGCTTTATGTTCAACAACGATCATTTTTCATTTTATTATATTCATATTTCTTCGATTCTTGTATTTTTATGTTTGAGTATATGTTTATTTCCAAGAGTATGCTAGTCGAATTATTATAGTATTATTATTATCGACTCTCATTTGTAACCAATTAGTTTCAACAAATATATATATATATATATATATATATAGTAGCTCCATAAACCCTCAAATAAAACTAGAGTTACACCAATATGATGAATATAGTCAAGGTCATCTATCTAGTACTTTTTACTATAACTCTAGTACTTTTTACGGAGACGATCCAGTAGGAAAATTTTCACCCTAGGAACAACGCTGTTTCCAGTTTGTGCATCCGATCTATTATAGCTCGTCCAGTATTGAAACTACCGCTTTGGCCTTCCCCTACCTAACAACCAATTCTTCTCGAAGATTCCCGAACTATGGCTAGTAATAGAAATTCCATAGGTGTACCAAATTATTTGGTATAGGCGATACAAGAGAAGTAGGGAACTTACACTCCTATAACTTCTGATCGGAAAAAATAGTTTTCAACAAATCTGCCAGAGGAATATAGATATATTTGTATAAGAAAATTTGAATAAATAACTGCACTACCTATTTATTAATCAAACAAACCTAACCTTTCAAACGCTGCATGCCAAGACACTGGTGAAGATTCGCCTTAGCACTGCAAATCGTGTCCAATCGTGTTTTCCCCCTCTCTACCTACCAAACAGGTAAAACGAACTTTTTATATGACAATAAAATAATTTGAGAAAAATTGGGTTAGCTTTCGTCATCGCGCAGACCAATCCATGGTTCTACTTCATTGTTACTTGTACTCATAAGCACGGACATTCTAAGATAATGGTTCAACTTATAATTGATATTTGTTAATTGGTGTTGCATAAATCCACCATAGTCATAAGGGAACGTTTTTTATATTCACCAACTTGGTTGTGGTGGAAGTGTGGTGTCTCCACCAAATCGTTTTTATATTATTAATGTTTTATTGGGAGGCAATAATTTTCGTTTTTATATCCAACAACTTGGGTCTACCACATCTTGATTTTTCCACCGGCTTGAAGTGTTGGTGGGTTTGGTGGGAATGATTATTTGTGGGGTTATGTTTATGATGTATATAAAATAAATAAATTAAAGAAATTTCCAATGGTACCTAATTATTTTTAATCAGAATAGCCTTCACTTAAACTGATTTATTATTTTATTTTTATGAGAAATGCGCTAGTTGGTATTGAGTTAGTCTTTTTCACAGTTACCCTTGCAAATCGGAAATGTGACTTCAAGTCCAAATCACAATATCTAGGAATTACTGCTTCGAAAAGATTCCAATTTTTGCATTATATGATTAATGATTATTCTGAAATTATGATACAGTACATCTTTTCACAAGCAGAAAACTAAAAAACATATCGGAAATATTAGGATCCAATCGTCGCTGCGTATTATTTATGCTTCGATAGTAATAACATAGCATCCTCCAAAAGGTGATGGTTGAATTGACAGTTCCACCAAGTCGTTTCTATAAATATGATTGAAATAAGATGAATTTCATGAAAATGACGTGTTTGTCGACCACCACTGTCCACCTCAACCACACTGATTTGTTGGATATAAAATCGTGCCCAATGTAGAAGATGCTCAGAGAACAGTAATTTTGATATTTTTCATTTTTGAATTCGTGTATTATTTTTATTTCTGAATAGCATTTTCGGAAAATAAACTAATTTGCTGCTTATTCATATTTATTACCAAATGAGAAAGTAAAAATTAACCTAAATCGATTTTAACTGAGGATCTACTACCTTAATATATATAAATAGTGAAATACATATACAAGTGATATCATCCAATTATTTTATATTAATCTTGGATTTGATTTATTCAACAACTATTTCTACAGTAAAGGAACGGCAATGACAAGAGAACACTATGAATGGCCTGTTAATTCAATAAATGATAACAGTGAATATGAGAACGAGAAACCTGCTGATAGGAATCAATTTAATGCCATTCATAATATTCTCAAGGGAGAAATAATAAAAGAAGAGCCAACCGAAATCAAATGTTTGATTGAAAATGGAGTGTGTGATGAAAGCTGCCAAGAGGATGGAAAAGTTAATGAACCGGTGTCACTCAATTATGAGGAAAACCTAAGAGAATCAAAGACTTCTCTGGCTCGTAAGTGTGAATAACGTTTGCCAATAGATTTTTCCCACAATTTCAGAAATTTTGAGTAATACCCATTTGCAACTTATCATATTGAATACAAATCCAAAATTTGCTGGTCCTGATTACTATCAGATTCTTTCTGAGTAACTCAGGATTTTGGTGTGGTTAATTCAATTTTTCTCAAAAATTCCGTTGGCATTCCATTCTAAAGAAACATGTAACAACATATTTACATTCTAGTAGGACAAAACAATAAAAATAAAAAAGTATCTGTACCTAGTTACAAATTGTTAACCAAGTGCATTTTTAATGCTACTACAAAAATGTATTATTGCACAATAACACAAACAAAACTTACATCCTATAAACACTAAACAAAAGTAACATATATTACGCTAAAGTCACAAGAAACTTTTCTTTCTGTAAACTTTTTCATTACCTCTTAAGTTTATATGATCAGCAATTTTATGCTCAATTGCCAAAAAATGAATAAAAATATCTATCTACCTAATGGACTCTTCCTTGAAGTCCGCGCGATCAATTGACGCTATCCCAACACACATTTTTCCTCCGCAACTTCTATAATTGGTCGAAACTAGTCACCTCATGGTGAATAAATTCAATTCGAACTCTGACCACGCCTTTGCGAGATCTGCTTACTCACCAGCACCCACCCACAGTTAGTATCAATGGTCCTTAATTTCTAGACCATACCATTTGGGTCTTCGCATAGATAATAAATTAAAATTTGTTGATAATGTGATCGCACTGAGAAAAAACTGTCTTCTGGGTGTTATGCAGTGAAGCTTACTTCACAAGAATTACATTTCTCAGCTGCGAAGATGGTTTATCACTCCCTCGTCGAATCACATATCTGCTACGACATTGCATTTTGGGGAAGTTGCAACAACTACTTATTGAACAGTGTACTCATCCTACAAATCAAATCAATCAAATCAAATATGCTTTAATATCGAAAGAATTAAATTCTCATTGACAAAGCTAGAAGGTAATTATAAAATAGTTATAAGCATTTAAAATATAAAAGAGTACAAACATTTAAAATACAAAAAGAGTACAAAGTGTATAAATATAAACACACATATATACACATACATACATATATACATACATATATGTGAAAAGTCACAATAACGCCAGGATCAATGAATAGTCCTAATCGCATACTAAAAAATTTTTGTATATAACAGGTACAGTTGTATATAAACAGACACATATTTAAAGCTAAATTAAAATTACAATTCGAAATCAAATACTTAAAATACATTGTCATAAAATTCTTTCAAATTATAATATGCTCTATCTAGCAGTAGCTCCTTGACAGCCATCCTGAATCTATTATGTGCCACCAAAGAACGAATATGTGAAGGCAGGTGGTTAAACATTTTTTTTGCATTATAAATTATTGACCCCTTTATCAAGGAGCTTCTGGGAATTGGTAGGGATACTGTCAAGTTATCACTCCTCGTCTTGTAAGTTGACAGAGATTGGATATTATTGTAAAATTTTTTGTGGATTAAACATACACTTTCCAGAATAAAGATACATGTCAATGTTAATATTTTTTGAGTAATAAACAAGGGTTGGCATGAATCTCTGGGTTTCGCTTTACAAAGGTATCGCACAGCCCTCTTTTGTAAAACGAACACCGAGTTCAATAGAAATTGAGAGCTATTCCCCCAAAAACAAATTCCATATCTCAACAGTGAGTCAATCAGAGCAAAATATGTTGCTCTCGCTGCAGATGTATTTAATTCTGATGATATGATCCTTACTGCAAAGCAACCTGATGACAATTTTTGCATAAAGTACTGATATGAGTATTGAAAGACAGACTGTTATCCATGGAGTCCCAAAAACTTGGCTGATGGTTTGGTACTTATTCTCGAGTTCCCTAAGATTATGTCATTCAGAGCGCATCTGAAGGTTACAATGCATGTTTTTGAGACATTGAATGATAATTTATTAGAATCACACCAGTTTTTCACCAGAGATATGTCTGTAGCTATGTGTTTATTCAGTTCATCACTGTTGTTGCCATGCCACAGTATTGTAGTATCATCTGCGAACATAGTGAATTTACCCCTGATATTGATGCTTGCCAGATCATTGATGTACACCAAGAACAAAAGGGGGCCAAGCACTGATCCTTGTGGTACCCCACAACTCACCAGTTGAGATTTTGAACTTTCTCCGTTGAGCGAGACCATTTGTTTGTGTTCTGTTAAGTATGATTGAAACCATCTTAATGTTATATCTCTGAAACCATAAATTTCTAATTTTTGAAGAAGTATCTTATGATCAACACAGAAACGAGCCTTAAGATACTTGTGCAAAGCTAAACCTCGAGATTCCTGCAAAGAGTTGTTCAAATCCCATAAAATATTTACAGTAATTACCTTGTATATCTTGGAAACAGCATCAATAATAAAAAAACATATAACTAAGTTTGGCTCTCACTCCTCTACACACAATACTCGACAAAACAGAGATGTAAAACTTCTGCTACCCACCTCAAGTCTCATTAAAGACTCATTTTGTTACAATGGTTGCAAAATCTACAATCATCTTCCCAATGATTTAAAAGAAATTGAACCACCAACTAAATTCAGAAAAGAGCTAAAATATAAATTAATGGATGAATTTTTTATTGACTCAATAATTTAGTGATATATACCTAATTAATTGCCTCTACTTTTTAATTTTTTTTTATTGACTCAATAATTTAGTGTTATATTATATTAAATGTTTTTGTAATTAATTGTCTCTACTAGTTTACATTTTTTTACCTTATATGTTTACACTGATTTTTATTGTAATTTTATCCTTACATTGTATTGCTTTGTAACCATGATTTTCTTCATGAATACAATAAAGTATATATTGATTGATTGATTGATACATTAGAGCAATTATTTTAATACAAAGTTGCAATTCTGGCTGACCCCAGTTTTGATATGAATATAATCTCTGTCCTTGTGAAAAGGATTGATTTTTCACAAGAAGTGACTAAAATTTCTAAATAAGTTTGACTTGCTTTCTAAACATGAATGTTACCACATTTAATTTTCCGCGATAATTTAGCTCATATAGATTTCATACCACTTCACGAAATATGATAGCTTATTTAGTGCATACTGTTAGGGCCGTCATTTCCTTGTATCTCACTACTGTCAGGTAATTAATTGAACAAATTATAGATTAAAACTAAATTTCAGATTTTTTGAAAAATACAAATGTTGACAGCAAGGGTTCAGGGAACATTTTTGCTGCTGATCAGGAAGTAGACCAGAGTAACAATGAAATCAAAGTAGAGAATGCCGATGAAGATCACTTTGAATGTACTGACGATTTGTTGAGAATTAATGCTGATTTGGAAATGCAGCCACTCAAATCTGAGGATGAGATTGATATTGTTTATGAAGACATTGAACCTGAAATATACGGGCATAAATTAAGTGGAAACAAGTCTCGCCCAAACACTATTGTGAATATTGTTCCTCAAGAAAGTTCGATTGGTAGGTGATGTTCATTTGATTGCACAATATGTCTCTGGCCACGGAAGTGTATCGTTGAGTCATAGATTGATTTCCATTGGTGGCCCACTTTGTTGTATATGGATGTATCCAGTATATTTCGCCTTACATCTTACATTCAGTTCAAAATATTTTAAACCCAAATTAAATGTATACATTTTGATTGGATCAAAATGTTTCAGGGTTGTTGTTGTTGATGATACCAATGTGATCATTCATCTGCTTTTAACAAATAATTTTATTTTTGTTTCCACTCTTCCAATTTATTTTGTTAAATAAACACAATTTCATAATGGAATAGGCTATTCTCTGGCTAATTGCTTTTATACAGTTGGGACTTTAAATGTTTTCCTTTAATCTTGTATTTATTATTCCTTCAGATTTTGGAGCAGAACCTCATCCAAATGTAACTGTAGACGAAACAGATGTTGAAAGGGACAATAAAAAACAATTTCAGTGTCACTTTTGCTCGAAGTCTTTCCCCAAAAAAGGTATTTTGAAGATCTATGAGAGGTCTCATACAGGAGAAAAACCATTTTTATGTAACTTTTGTCTGAAGTCTTTTACGCAGACTGCTCATTTAAAGGACCATGAGAGGAATTCATATAGGACAAAAACAATTTCGAGTGTAAGTTTTTTTCCAAAGTCTAAGTTGCGAAGAAGTGATTTGAAGATCCATGAGAGGACACATACAGGAGAAAAACAATTTCTGTGTAACATTTGTCTGAAGTTTTTTATTCAATGTGGCGATCTGAATAAACATAATAGAACTCATACAGGAGAAAAACATACAAGAGAAAAACGATTCCAGTGTAACATTTGTCAGAAGTCTTTTACGAAAAGTGGCTCTTTGAAAGTACATGAGAAAACTCATATGGGAGGAGAAAAACCATTTCAGTGTAACTTTTGTCTGAAGTCGTTTACACGGAATGAAGCTATGAAGAAACATGAGAGAATTCATACAGGAGAAAAACCATTTCAGTGTAATACATGTCTGAAATCTTTCATGAGGAATGACACTTTGAAGAAACATAACAGATCTCATACAGGAGAAAAACCATTCCAGTGTAAGATTTGTCGGAAGTCTTATACAGAAAGAGGCTCTTTGACAGTACATGAGAGAAATCATACAAGAGAAAAACCATTTCAGTGTAACATTTGCCCGAAGTCTTTTACGAGGAGTGGACTCTTTGGAGAAACATAATAGAACTCATACAGGAGAAAAACCATTTGTATGTAACTTTTGTCCGAAGTCTTTTACTCAGAGTGGTAATTTAAAGTGCCATGAGAATTCATGTAGGACAAAAACCATTCAAGCGTAAGTTATGTCCAAAGTCTTATTTGCAAAGAAGTGATTTGAAGATCCATGAGATGACACATATAGGAGAAAAACCATTTCAGTGTAACATTTGTGCGAAGTCTTTTATTCAAAGTTGTCATTTGAAGAAACATAACAGAACTCATACAGAAGTAAAACTATTTCAGTGTAACTTGCGTCCGAAATCTTATATGCAAAGTAGTGATTTGAAGATCCACAACAGAACTCATATAGGAATAGAATTGCTGAGTTTCCTGAACAAAGGTGATTTTTTTTTTTTCAAGTTTTTGAGTCCATAAAAAAATTATAAGAATTTTCAATGAAACCAAAGTTTTTCTACAAATGGATTGGGAAGTTCCAGCAATAGACAAACTCGGAGGTCGTGAAAATTGTAATACCTGGCATATTACTTGAAGAGTTCTGGAATTGTGAAACTGCTTTTCAAATTTTCAAAAGGAAGATGAGTAAATTACAAAAGCCAAGTCTAAAATAATTTTATTCTTTTAACAATCAATTATATACACTTCATATGCACTAAGACGGCCAAAGAAGTAAGGGACAAGTTGAAAGGAATAAATAAATCCCTTTATTTAACTCTTTAACTATTTAGTACAATGCATGTTAAGGTGTGGTCTAGTCTTGGCTGTTTTTGGCCACCGTTGAAGGCGGCCAATAACGGTATCCATCGTCGGCGCCATCGACGCTGTACTGTGTAGTCTGGTTTGCGCTGAAAACGGTTCAGCATCAGCATTCGAATAGTAATCTTTCTTTAATTTTTAAATAGTTGTCCCCCATTGCCTTCCATTTTTTTTTACAATCTTCCACTGGAAGAAAAATTATATTTAATTTTTGTTTATTGTTGGAATTAATTAGGTACGTTACAAAACATTTTAGATTCTATTAAACGATCAAATTGAAATTTTGACAATAGGTTTAGGATGAAGGAACATATGTAATTATAAATTATAATATAATATCATGCAACATAAATAATATTTTTCACAGGTTTATGGCAACAGGAGAATCCTACCGTTCTCTAGCTTTTGCATTTCGGATTTCGCACAATTATATAAGTTTTATCGTTAAAGAGACATGCTGACAATTTCTATAAAAAATTGAATGTCCCCCATTGCGTCGCCGCCATCTACAACATATAAGAATTAAATGCATCAAAAAGAGCGGATCGTTGTTTTTTAATTACAAGGAATACTTTTCTTTGGTATATCTTGCAATGGTAGATGCTAACTGCAAGTTCATTGCTGTAGATATCAGCTGGTACGAAAAGAAGGAGACATCGGCATTTTTACCAAGCAGTGACATAGGCAAATAGGTATATATATATACTCAGGAAAAATGTTTCCTCAGGATGAAGTATTGCCTGAATTTGGAAAGAGCATGTCTTTTGTTATAGTAGGTGATGAAGTCTTTCGCTTACATAAACATATAATGAAACCATATTCACGATCAACAGCTAGAGGTAATATAGCCAACTATATTTTTTACATAATCTACTTAGATCCGCCTAACTTTCAACAAACGAACAATCATATGAATATAATTCTAAAGACCAGTCTTCAGCGGGATTTTTCTCAATGAAAGCGCCAGGAGGATTTGCTAATAGTGATGGGTTTTAAGTTAGAAATGCATTTGCACAATATTTCTGCAAAGAAGTTGCTCTTGATTGGCCAAACCGGCGTATTGATAAATAGTTGAAAAAAATGTTTAAAATTATTAAACTGAATTTTCTGGCCGTTTCTTTTTACTTCATTAGAAACCTCTTTCCAACAGTTTTCTCTGATTTGCTGATCCTTGTGGTCTCTATGCTGCGCATCGTTTAATGCCCTGAATACGTGTACGCAATGAATTAATATTTCGTCGTCAGCTGCCGAAAATTTAAGAGCCATAATTATTAAAAGTATAAACAACACACTTTGACGGAGTGTTCAGACTGGTCATTCTAGCAGTCAAGACGCGACGGCGCGCCATCAACGGTCGCTGCTGCAAATTTAAACAAAGTGACCACACTCATTCCAAAACATTGAATCAGTACTCCGCCGTCGACGGCCAAAACCAGACCATACCTTTAGACAGGAAACAAATTCACCATTATCTTAACCTAATATCTATGAAACATTAACACACAAAAATTATACATAGGTTATTTTCAATAATCGTTTGAAGGAAATTATGCGTTTTGTATCTTTAATATTTTGATCCAGACTGTTATATTTACTTATACCTTTTGAAACTAAAGAATTCTGTCCTGCATCTGTTCTCACTCTTTGTAGTACAAAATGTTTGTAAAATGTTTTGTAAATGTAAATACAAATTTGATTTGCTTAACAAATATATGAATAGTTAGGCCCATAAAGATGGCCTATGGACTTTCACAAACATTAAACTGACTCTCATTTCCGACATGATATCCCGTGCCCTCCTTGAAAGCAGCTCTCTATCAGACGTCTGATCTCTGTCACAACAGGTATAAAATGAAGTTGAGGATTGATCAGTGATTTAGATCCTTTTTACACTGAATATTTCTGAAGTGAATTGTTCTATTGTTGGTGCTCTTCCTGTTACGAATATGGATATTATTTCGTATTTGCTTTTTACTCAGCTTTCCCAAATGCAGATGAAGCCCTATACAAGTTTAGACCAAACATATTTTGAATCTGGCTTCGTTGTGAAGGTGAGAACAAAAATTCAGAATCATTCATAGATTTTAGTTAGTCTAGTATGTTTTTTCCTAGGCAGCAGGTTTTTTCTAATGGGTACATGTACAGTAGCAAATCTTGAGTCATCGAAGTGAATTATTATAAATTAGGAATAATAATACATAAGAAGCAATTTATAACTTCTGATCTGATCTATTATGTTTATCGCCACATTTGTTTATTATAAGAGACATTGATTTGATATTTAAGAATATTACTTTAATTTCTCAGTCACGCACAAACTGGTAACATTTTACGTGACTTCTCTTGTTTATATAACTTAGTTTTATTTTTGTGCCTCCATTTATATTGTAGCTGAAGTTAATAGATTTATTATTAGTATCATAGGTGGGTTGATAGGATTTTGTTTGATTCGGGGGTAGAATTTGATGTTTTTACCGAGCAATTGCTTAAACTAATGTTGTTTAATAATATTTATAAAAGTATAATGTGATTTATTTGATTCCCAAAATTTTCCTTTTTTTCCGAGAACAAACGCAGAAATATATGTTTTTAAATCGAACAATGTTTTCTTCAAACGTTTTAAAAATACATGGAATTTTTACTCCGTTGGACTAACGGCATGCTTTCATTCCGCCGGAGTAAAGATATTCTTTTACAGCGCCAGGCTGGAATAGACTTCCCTACGGATTGTCCGTCGACTTCCGTCACGCTCGATAGAAAAAATATCACTTTCATTCCCAATAACACGTACTATTTTCCTCAGTATTTCCCAAAAATAATTGGGCCATTTTTTTCTACAGACACGAAATTTTATACATTACATAAGTTAACGTTTTTTATGAAGGCATTATTGATAACAATTTTGAAATCGCCGTAGTTCCCAATTTAGTTCAATTGCACTTCTAACTTCATGATATCGAATATAAATTCAATTATCAATAATTTTTTTCATTCCTGAACTTTCTGAAAGCTTTGGAAGAGATATAAAAAACATTTTCATTCAGATGGAGGCTCAATGGAATTATTTTGTTTCTGAAAGATATCATGAAAATATGTCGCATAAAGTTCCTCACTGTGATTCCTTGAACTTTTTCAAAACTCATCTCATTCAAAGTAGTCAATATTTCCCTTGAAAAAATAACAAGAAATTGGTTTTTTCAATGTAATGCCATAGCCAATTTGTATCTTCTGCCTTGTCTTATTTCTATCCTTTACAACATCTCTCTCTCATATATAGTCCGCCAGGAACTGTGTTAAAGTCACGTGACGGCCAGTCCATCAGTTATAAGGTCTATGGTTTGTGTGCCAACGGCAACAACCGCCATATTGGGTCACGTGGTTTGGATTGCCTAAGCCTAATTGTTGTGATAGCAGTATATAGCTATCCTTTGGAAGAGTTTGTAGGTTTTTAGAATTTTTCAAGATGATAACCAGTCGCCTTTCCAGTTGTTTGTTTATTTCACTGGTCTAGTCCTAGTCTATAGGATATATAATTATGAGTTTTGTGGATCCGAGCTTATAAACCTACGTAAAACGAACTTTTTATAAGACACAATATAATAATTTGAGAAAAGTTGGGTTAGCTTTCGTCATCGCGCGGATCAATCCATGGCTCTACTTGAATTGTTACTTGTATGCATAAGCACTGCCATTGTAAGATGATGGTTCAACTTATAATTGATATTTGTTAATTGGTGTTGCATAAATCCACCATAGTCATAAGGGAACGTTTTTATATTCACCAACTTGGTGCTGTGGAAGTGTGGTGTCTCCACCAAATCGTCTTTATATTATTGATGTTTTATTGGTGGGCAATATTTTTGTTTTTATATCCAACAACTTGGTCTACCACATCTTGATTTTTCTACCGGCTTAAAGTGTTGGTGGATTTGGTGGGAATGATTATTTGTGGGGTTATGTCTATGATGTAAACTACATAATTACTTCTTGTTAATACCAAAAACAAATATATTTTTGAAAACATGGCTCATTTTGCTGAATCCATTGGAATATTCTATGTTTATTAGGAAGTCGAGGGTAAAACTATGAGTATGCAATTAACAGCTAACGAAATAAAAGAAATTTCCAATGGTACCAATTTATTTTTAATCATAATAGCCTTCCCTTAAACTGGGTTTTTATTTTATTTTTATGAGAAATGTGCCAGTGGGGATTTATGAAACCTGTTGGCATTGAGTTAGTCTTTTTCACAGTAACCCTTGGAAATCAGAAATGTGACTTCCAAGTCCAAATCTCAATATCTAGGAATTACTGTATCGAAAAAATTCCAATTTTTGCATTATATGATGAGTGATTATACTGAAATAATGATAGACAGTACATCTTTTCACAAGCAGAAAACTAGAAAACATATCGGAAATATTAGGATCCAATTGTCACCGCGTATTATTTATGCTTCGATAGTAATAACATAATATCCTCCAAAAAGTGATGGTTAAATTGACAGTTCCACCAAGTCGTTTCTATAAATGTGATTGAAATAAGATGAATTTCATGAAAATGATGTGATTGTCGACCACCACTGTCCACCTCAACCACATCGATTTGTTGGATATAAAATCGTGCCCAATGTGATGTACATGTGGAAGATACTCAGAGAACATTGATTTTGATATTTTTGAATTCGTGTATTATTTTTATTTCTGAATAAATTTAACACATTTTCAGAAAATAAGCTAATTTGCTGCTTATTCATATTTATTACCAAATGAGAATGTAAAAATTAACTTTAAATCGACTTTAACTGAGGATCTACTACCTTAAGATATATAAATAGTGCAAAAACATATATAAGTGATATCATCCAATTATTTTATATTAATCTTGTATTTAATTTATTCAACAACTATTTCTACAGTAAAGGAACGGCAATGGCAAGAGAACACTATGAATGGCCTGTTAATTCAATAAATGATAACGTTGAATATGAAAAAGATAAACCTGCTGATAGGAATCATTTTGATGCCTTTCATAATATTCTCAAGGGAGAAATTATAAAAGAAGAGCCCACCGAAATCAAATGTTTGATTGAAAATGGAGTGTGTGATGAAAGCTGCCAAGAGGACAGAAAAGTTAATGAACCGGTGTCACTCAATTATGAGGGAAACCTGAGAGAATCAAAGACTTCTCTGGCTCGTAAGTGTGTATAACGTTTGCCAATAGATTTTTTCCACAATTTCAGAAATTTTGAGTAATACCCATTTGCAACTTATCATATTGAACACAAATCCAAAATTGAAATTTGCTGGTACTGATTACTATCAGATTCTTTCAGAGAAACTCAGGATTTTTGTGAGGTTAATTCAATTTTTCTCAAAAATTCCGCTGGCATTCCATTCTTGGGTGTCTCTGATCCACCAGTGTCTTTTCCGTATGCCCTCTTTACTTTTTGATTTTGCCTCGTTTTTCATTCATTACATGAATTGCAAAATTTACATTTCAAAGGACAAACGTCAAATTGCCGCCCCTTGAACATATAAATTTTTAAAATATATAAATAATATCTTGTGTTTTGTTGTTTTGTTATAATAAAAATGTAATTTTCTAAAGAAACATGTAACAACATATTAACATTCAAGTAGGACAAAACAGTAAAAATAAAAGAGTACCTGTACCTAGTTACAAATTGTTAACCAGGTGCATTTTTAATGCTACTACAAAAATGTATTATTGCACAATAACACAAACAAAACTTACATCCTATAAAAACTAAACAAAAGTTACATCAACTTCGCTAAAGTCACAAGAAACTTTTCTTTCTGTAAACTTTTTCATTACCTCTTAAGTTTATTTGATCAGCAATTTCATGCTCAATTGCCAAAAGATGAATAAAAATATCTATCTACCTAATGGACTCTTCATTGAAGTCCCTGCGATCAACTGACCTCGATATACATCTCGAGCCCAAAATTGACGCTACCCCAACACACATTTTTCCTCCGCAACTTCTATAATTGGTCGAAACTAGTCACCTCATAGTGAACGAATTCAATTCAAACTCCGACCACGCCTTTCCGAGATTTGCTTACTCACCAGCACCCACCCACAGTTTGTATCAATGGTCCTTTGTTAATTTCTAGACCATACATCACAGGGATTATTTTATAACAAAGTTGCAATTCTGGCTGGCCCCAGTTTTGATATGAATATAATCTCTGTCCTTGTGAAAAGGCTTGATTTTTCACAAGAAGTAAATATGTTTGACTTGCTTTCTAAACATGAATGTTACCACATTGAATTTTGCGCGATAATTTAGCTCATATAGATTTCATGTAATATCATACCACTTCACGAAATATGATAGCTTATTTAGTGCATACTGACAGGGCCGTCATTTCCTTGTATCTCACTACTGTCATGGTAATTCATTGAATAAATTATAGACTGAAACAAAATTTCAGATATTTTGAAAAATACAAATGTTGACAGCAAGGGTTCGGGGAACATTTTTGCTGCTGATCAGGAAGTAGACCAGATTAAAAATGAAATCAAAGTAGAGAATGCTGATGAAGATCATTTTGAATGTACTGACGATTTGTTGAGAATTAATGCTGATTTGGAAATGCAGCCACTCAAATCTGAGGATGAGATTGATATTGTTTATGAAGACATTGAACCTGAAATATACGGGCATATATTAAGTGGAAACAAGTCTCACCCAAACACTATTGTGAATATTGTTCCTCAAGAAAGTTCGATTGGTAGGTGATGTTCATTTGATTGCACAATATGTATCTGGCCACGGAAGTCACGTTGAGTCATAGATTGATTTCCATTGGTGGCCCACTTTGTTGTATATGGATGTATCCAGTATATTTCGCCTTACATCTTACATTCAGTTCAAAATATTTTGAACCCAAATTAAATTATACATTTTGATTGGATCAACATTTTTCAGGGTTGTTGTTGATGATACCAATGTGATCATTCACCTGCTTTTAACAAATAATTTTATTTTTGTTTCCACCCTTCCAATTTATTTTGATAAATAAACACAATTTCATAATGGAATAGGCTATTCTCTGGCTAATTGCTTTTATACAGTTGGGACTTGAATTTTTTTCCTTTAATCTTGTATTTATTATTCCTTCAGATTTTGGAGCAGAACCTCATCCAAATGTAACTGTAAAAGAAACAGATGTTGAAAGGGACAATAAAAAACAATTTCAGTGTCACTTTTGCTCGAAGTCTTTCCCAAAAAAAGCTATTATTTTGAAGATCTATGAGAGGCCTCATACAGGAGAAAAACCATTTTTATGTAACTTTTGTCTGAAGTCTTTTACCGATGCCATAAGACATAGAGAATTCATAGGAAAAAACCATTCAGTGAATTTGTCAAGTCTTTTGAAGAAGTGATTTGAAGATCCATGAGAGGACACATACAGGAGAAAAACCATTCCAGTGTAACATTTGTCTGAAGTCGTTTACACGGAATGAAACCATGAAGAAACATAAGAGAATTCATACGGGAGAAAAACCATTCCAGTGCAACATTTGTCAGAAGTCTTTTACAGAAAGAGGCAATTTGAAAAAACATGAGTGGACTCATACAGGAGAAAAACCATTTAAGTGTAACATTTGTCAGAAGTCTTTTACTCAGAGTGGTCATTTAAAGTACCATGAGAGAATTCATGTAGGACAAAAACCATTCAAGTGTAAGTTATGTCCAAAGTCTTATTTGCAAAGAAGTGATTTGAAGATCCATGAGATGACACATATAGGAGAAAAACCATTTCAGTGTAACATTTGTGCGAAGTCTTTTATTCAAAGTTGTCATTTGAAGAAACATAACAGAACTCATACAGAAGTAAGACTATTTCAGTGTAACTTGTGTCCGAAATCTTATATGCAAAGTAGTGATTTAAAGATCCACAACAGGACTCATACAGGAGAATGAACTAAACAATAAAATTGCTGAGTTTCCTGAACAAAATTTTTTTTTTTTTTCAAGTTGTCGAGTCCATAAAAAAATAATAAGAATTTTCAATAGATCCAAAGTTTTCCTACAAAGGAATTGGGAAGTTTGCCAGCAATAGACAAACTCTGAGGTCGTGAAAATTGTAATACCTGGCAATTTGCGTATGACATGAAGAGCTCTGGGATTGTGTAACTGCTGTTCAAATTTTCAAAAGGAAGATGAGTGAATTACAAAAGCCAAGTCTAAAATAATTTTATTCATTTAACAATCAATTATATACACTTCATAAGCACTAAGACGGCCAAAGAAGTAATGGACAAGTTGAAATAAATAAATAAATACCCTTTATTTAACTCTTTAGCTATTTAGTACAATGCATGTTAAGGTGTGGTCTGTTTTTGGCCACCATTGACGGCGGCCAATAACGGTATCCATTGTCGGTGCCGTCGACGGCGTACTGTGTGGTCTGGTTTGCGCTGAAAACGGTTCGGCATCAGCATTCGAATAGTAATCTTTTTTTAATTTTTAAATAGTTGCCCCCATTGCCTTCTATCTTTTTTTACAATGTTCCACTGGAAGAGGAATAATATTTAATTTTTGTTTATTGTTGGAATTAATTAGGTACGTTACAAAACATTTTAGATTCTATTAAAAGATCAAATTGAAATTTTGACAATAGGTTTAGGATGAAGGAACATATGTAATTATAAATTATAATATAATATCATGCAACATAAATAATATTTTTCGCAGGTTTATGGCAACAGGAGAATCCTACCGTTCTCTAGCTTTTGCATTTCGGATTTCGCACAATTATATAAGTTTTATCGTTAAAGAGACACGCTGACAATTTCTATAAAAAATTGAATTTTCCCCATTGCGTCACCGCCATCTAAGGAAAACATATAAGAATTAAATGCCCCAAAAAGAGCAGATCGTTGTTTTTTAATTACAAGGAATACTTTCCTTTGGTATATCTTGCCATGGTAGATGCTAACTGCAAGTTCGTTGCGGTAGATATCAGCTGGTACGAAAAGAAGGAGACATCGGCATTTTTACCAAGGATTGACAGGCAAATAGGTATATATATATATACTCAGGAAAAATGTTTCCTCAGGATGAAGTATTGCCTGAATTTGGAAAGAGCATGTCTTTTGTCATAGTAGGTAATGAAGCCTTTCGCTTACATAAACATATAATGAAACCATATTCACGATCAACAGCTAGAGGTAATATAGCCAACTAAATTTTTAACTATAGATTATGTCACGCTCGCTGAGTGACTGAAAATGCATTTGGCATATTGTATACATAATCTAATTAGATCTGCCTATCTTTCAACAAATGAACAATCATACTAATATAATTCTAAAGACCAGTCTTCAGCGGGATTTTTCCCACTGAGAGCGCCAGGAGGATTTGCTAATAGCAATGGGTTTGAAGTTAGAAATGCATTTGCACAATATTTCTGCAACGAAGTTGCTCTTGATTGGCCAAACCGGCGTATTTATAGATGAAGTAGTTAACTAAATAGCTGAAAAAATGTTTATAATTATTAAACTGAATTTTCTTGTCGTTTCTTTTTACTTCATTAGAAACCTCTTTCCAACAGTTTTCCCTAATTTGCTAATCCTTGTGGCCTCTATACTGCGCATCGTATAATGCGCTGAATACGTGTACGCAACGAATTAATATTTCGTCTTCAAATGCCGGAAATTTAGGAGTCATAATTATTAAAAATATAAACAACACAATTTGACGGCGCGTTCAGACTGGTCATTCTAGCAGTCAAGACGCGACGGCGCGCCATCGACGGTTGCTGCTGCAAATTTAAACGCGCAAAGCAGACCACTCTCATCCCAAAACATTAAATCAGTACTCCGTTGTCGACGGCCACCATCGGCCAAAACCAGACCATACCTGGAGACGGTAAACAAATTCACATCATCTTAACCTAATATCTATGAAACATTAACAAACAAAAATTATACTTAGTTTATTTTCAATAATCGTTTTAAGGAAATTATGCGTTTGGTATCTTTAATATTTCCATCCAGAGTATTAAATTTACTTATACCTTCAGAAACTAAAGAATTCTGTCCTGCAGCTGTTCTCACTCTTTGTAGAACAAAATTATGTCTTCCCCTTGTATCATATTCATGCAAATCCTCAAATGTTTGTAAAATGTTTAGTAAATATATTGGTGTTAGACCTGTCCCAATTTCATGAATAAAAACCAATGCACTCCACAAAATTATTTATACTCATCCAATTTAACCTAGCCAGCATAACCTCAATGCTTGTATATCTGTTGCAACCTATGATTAATCGCATAGTTCTGTTTTGCAAGTTTTGCAAACGATTTAGAGCAGCGAGGCTTGCAATATATAAAACAGTACTGCAGTAATTAAAGTGGGGCAGTTTATAGTATTATACACTAATTTAGTGTTGTTTGGGTTAAGCATCCACTGACCCTTCTAACAACCCCAATTTTTTTACATATGTAATCAACAATAACATCCCTTTTGTTTTAGACACATTCAGTTTCAATTTATTAATTTCTGTATAGTCTCCCACTTTTTTAATATTCTACTGATTTACAATTGAATCATCTGCTAGATATATTTGTAGTATGATCTGCAAATACATGGAATTTAGAATTTTCAAAGACTAAAGAGGTATAAAATGAATAAAAGTGGTCCTAAAACACTCCCTTTTGGAATATTGTCACATATTAGAAATTCGGAAGAACCTTGCCCCATATTTTGATAGCCCAGAGATATGCACCCTTCGTTGTTTATCATATTTGATTCGTTCGAACATTATTGAACCTTGAGTTGTTGGCGGAAAGTGACGGTTGTCAAGTGAAGTGCTCTTACAAAGATTTTAATTACATGTTTCATTGCTGTAAAAATAAACCAAATTTTCAATATTATGTGTGTGGAAAGTGCGCAGGAGTGTTTCACAAAAGCACACATTAATAACTATAAAGTTATCTGTAATGGCAGTGAATATGATGTGAAAAAGGATGAGATTTCAATTGCTGAGGATACTTCAAGGTCAGAATTAATGGAGGAACTTAAACTCAGTTGCGCTGAAAAATCTAGACATAAAAAAGCTAGAAAGGGAGCACCAACTATTCTATAATGAGTCATCGAACATGGAAACTGAATTGGTTCCAACTGCGAAGTTCGAAAACAGAATGGTCTTATTGGAAACCGAAAAAAAAATCTTGTACAAGGTGATAGATATGCAGTAGGTTTCAAAAAGGTTTAGGAAAAAATTATAAATGTTTCTGAATACATTATAACTGAAAATGTGAAATAAAAAATAGAAATCCTTTTTGCTGACACCATGCACTTTGGTAAAAATGATTTTGTCTTTATCATGTTTAATACAAAAAGTGTGAGTAATCATATAACACTGAAACATGCTCTGAAAAACATTTTAAATCTTAGTAAAGTTACTAACATTATCATTATATCTGAGTTGAATGTTAAAATAGACCAAGCAATTAATAATAGAATCAATCTACAAAGGAATTCGACTTTTCAAAAAAGTTAACATCAACTGCTCAATTAGTTTCCATGTTGATCAAAAGATACCAATGAAAAGTAAATCTGATACATTACAAAAGATTAGAAAATCAATTGCATATACTAAAAATGCTAAACCAATAGTATTAATTGTTGACATCAATAGAGACATTTTCAGTAGACAGGGTGGAAGTAAATCCCAATTCAATTTTTTTTCCTCCCTAATAGAAGTAATATAATAAATTGATTTGTTGAAAATATAAACAGGATGTTCATAAAATCAGATGTGGAATCATCTGTGACTGAAAGATAAACTTTAGTCTCTCCTGCGTCAATGTTACGAATGATTTCTGGTGAGTACTCTCTTTTGGAAAACATTCTTCTTTGCCTCATTCATCTTTATGAGTTCTTAATTAAGACTGGAATAGAAAATCAAATAACTATCTGAATGAAAATGCAAATTTTCAATTTCAGATTTTTTCTTTCGAGTTAGGGCCTTTTCAGAATATCTATCAGATGTAGTTCAATGTCCAGCGTGGCTTTAGCCGGGGAAGTAGTTGTTTTCTGTTAGACATTCACAAAAAGTAACTTCATTTTAATCGTGGATTTTTCGATTCACAGAAAAGTCTTTATCAATATTCAATTGAGAATGTTTCCCTTTTTAATATAATAAACAATAGCAATAGGCAGAGCACGTATAATGACTCACAGAAAAAAAAACTAATTGACCTTTCTACATCAAAATGTGAGATGTTTAAGTAACAAAATTTTGCAATTAGATTTAATTTTGGTTATGAAGTATGTATGTGATTTTCTCCTCATCTCTGAACATTGGCAAAGTAAAGAACAGATAGATGCACTTAAATTAAGTAAATTCAGTTTGTGTACAAATTATTGCAGAGAAAATATATCTCGTGGCTATAAGTATGATGAATGTTTAATGAACCATATTGTACTAAACTTAGAGAATTACTGTACTGAATACGATTTTTTTAGATGGGAACAATAATTAAACCGACTAGGGTGATAAATTAATCCAGTACTTGTATTGAAAATTTGTTGGTTCTCAAAAATGTTCAATACAATGCCAAAATTATTGACTTGTGTCTGTCAGATCATTATGCACAGTACATAGAAATACCACAATGCAAAATAGAAAAACCGCTTCAAAATGAATATACTAATAAAAGAGATTTTTTAGAAGAAAATAATACAAACTTTAAATATTATTTAAAAAATGCAGATTGGGAGGAAGTTACCAGGGAGAACAGCCTCAATGCAGCATATGATACTTTTCATAGAATACTTATGTATTACATAGAGCTCATTTCCTATGAAACGAATTAAGCTAGTCCATTCACGAATGAATTATGACACCTGACATTATTGAGCTGAAAAATCTGGTCAATCTATATAATGAACAAGCTAAGGTTGATGCTAACTACAAAGAAATAAGTATAGACATAACAAAAATATATAGAGAAATATTAAAGGAGAACAGAAAATGCTGGGTAGATCATACAATAGATAGCTCTCATAATAAATCAAAAACCACTTGGCGACTGATAAATCAAATTCAAAAAAATAATGATAAACAGGAAATTAGCATAGTTGGGAATGGGTAAATATGGTAGATAAGTTCAATAAATATTTTTCTCAAGACCTAGTAGATGAACACAACTTAGATTACGAGCAAAAATATATTAACATGTGTCCCAATTCTATATTCCTTTTCCCAGTAACAGAACAGGAAGTAATCAGCCTATCTCGTCGGCTTAAAAACTCAAATTTCTGTGGTCATGATCTTATTTCAAACAATGTACTTAAAAAATGTATTTTGGAATTAATGTATCCTCTAACCTATCTAATGAATCTATCAACTGAACTGAGGGGGTTTTCCCGGACAAACTAAAGTTAGCATTAGTTAATCCTATTTTTAAGCGCAATGCTTCGGGTCTTATTGAAAACTATAGGGGTATAAGTCTTGTCGCAAGTATTGGTAAACTCTTTGAGATGGATATTAAAGATCAGTTGACTTCATTTCTCATGAAAAATAGGTTGTTATCAGCAAACCAACATGGTTTTATTGCAAATAAATGTATTGAAACAGCACTATATGACTTCCATGAACACATAATAATAGCTCTTGATGGAAAAATACAGATCTGTGGATTATTTATTGATTTTTTGCGTGCATTTGATTTGGTAAACCGCGAACTCCTCCTGTGCAAAATGAATAGTATGGAGCCCTAGATCTAATGAGATCTTGCTTGGTTGATAGGTCCCAGTCTGTAAGGATAAATGAAGTGCAAAGTGAACCCAATAGTATAAAACAAGGCATACCGCAGTATTAGGACCACTTCTTTTTCTCATTGATCCTAATGACTTGATTCTAATGTACATAACCTACATTCTGTCCATGTAGTAGCATATGCAGACGATACGAACATCCTTATAAGAACACTCTATCTCAACAACTTGTTGAAACAACTGAAATGGTGTATAATAAAATATCTGAATGGTCTATACAGTGCGGCTTTTAATGTTAACTTTTGAACGGTTCGACGTAGAACAATGAAAAAAAAACTTATCTTATTAACTTATTGCTCGATAGATGGCGCGGGAGGGCACATCAACTTGAAAATTTCAAATAGCATGGGGGGTCAAGTGGCACATCGTTGAAAAGATAATTCAATTATCTTTTCAACTATCCTATTTTTTTTGAATTTCGTTCAAACGTTTTTTTACAATAGGCATTTGAAATGTCAAATATAAGTGCGGATCTGAATGGTACCGTTACCTCAATAGTTTTTGAACGGTTTGTTGTGAAACAATGAGACATGAAATTTATTGAATGCTATTACCAGTCCTACTTTTTGAGGGAAGATACATTACAATTACTCGAAAGAGGGCGCTGGGGGCACATCAAGTTGAAAATTTCGAAAGGCGTAGAGGTCGATTTGCACATTGTTGAAAAGGTAATTCAATTTTTCTTTCAACTCTGGTTGTTCTACGAAATCATAATTGCGAGTGCGGCTTTTTATAGCCTCCCCTTCACCCCTCACTGTTAACTTTTGAACGCAACGACATAGAATAATAGGACCAAAACTATTTTGAATGGTATCACCGATACTACTCTTTGAAATAGAAGACATTGTGATTCATCAATAGATGGGGCGGGGACACACGAACTTGAAAATTTCTTTTAGGCCCCCAAAGCTAAGAATGAGTCACTGACTATTATCCAAGGCATTTGACTGTGTGAGTCACAAAATCCTGCTGAGCAAACTCGAATACTATGGGTTTAGAGGAATCAGCCAGCTATGGTTCAAGTCATACCTTGAAAATCGCTGGCAATTGGTAAAAACTAAGCACGTCTCTCGAACTGAGCCAACTCATTGTGGCATACCAAAGGGTTCAGTACTCGGTCCCACACTGTTCCTACTGTATATAAAAGATCTCACAAAAATTAATATATCTGGTAAGTATACATTATTTGCCGACGATACCCCCATATTTTGGCATGACAAAGATGAACAACATTACATCACAAGATTCAAGAAGACATCGAACAAATTAAAACCTGGTGTGACGATAACTTACTGGTATTCAACCCTACTAAAACAAACCTAATAACATTGTGAATTGTGTTTTACAGCTGCTAAATCAGCTTACTTTGCCCTTATTGAGTCCCACCTTGTCTATGGCATAGCCTTCTGGGAAGTGTGCAGCAAACAACTACTACAAATGGTGCAGGTTATACAAAAAAGAGCCATTAGGGTAAAGTGAAAAAGCGTGATTCTTGCAGAGATCTATTCAAAAATCATAGAATCATCACAGTTACTTCTTTCTATCTTCATTCTAGAAACCACCTGCCTTATACACAAGAATTGCCACAAATATAATGCACTGCCCTCATACCATAACACAGGATCCTCGCAAAAATTGAGATTATCATACTAAAAACAATCTTGTTAAGGAATCTCTCATTTATAACGGTCCAAAAATGTATAACCAGTTACCAATACATTTAAGGGAATTTGAATCTTTTGGATTATTTAAAAAAAATTGTAAAAGAATTGCTTCTTATCCATCCATTCTACAATACGGAAATTTTTTTAATAGTGAACCTTTTCGTCAGCACTAAAATATGCTTTTCTCCTTATTTTGAGTATCAATTTTAATATGTTTGCATCTTGTGGTTGTACCTGCTCATCATTTTACTTAAATGTCATACTAGTTAACATTTGTGCTTGTACATTTTACTTTTACTTATACAAATTTTAAAACGCCTGTATTACTACCGTTTTTAGCATTTTTTGTGTTTTTTCTATTTTTATTACTTAATTTTAGGTTTTAACTTTTAGCACCTCTACAATGACTTTGTGATAAGAATTGTTTCTTCAGACAATAAAGCATATTTGATTGATTGATTAATATTTCCGTCATATGGTATAACTAATCGCAAAAAATTCACTGGAACCCCAGAAACCAATATTATAGAAATTTATTCAAAAACTGTTCGCACAAATTTTATTTTGGTTTAAGGATCTGTCAGAATTAGAATAATGAACAAGATCGATCAATCAAAATATACTTTATTGTCCAAAGAATCATAATCTCATTTACAAAGCATGTGTTAGATCATAACTACCATCATTATAATTATTACAGAGGAGACAGTGTGGAGTCAGATTTAAAATAACAAAAAGGTCAATAAATAAACAGTACACACACACCTAATATAATAATGTAAAAGATTAAAATGTTAAAATGGTTCAAACACTAACTGTTAATCTGTGAAAAACACAAATGGTCAAAAAAATACAAAACAAAAACAAATTAGACAGGTTAAAATTAAATAAAAAGTTGGATATCTTATATCTATCAAATGTAAGATCACAATTTAAAACGCCTAATAAAAACCAATAAGACACGTTAAAATTAAATATAAAGTAGAAAGTTAAAATTATATAAAAAGTTGAGTTCCCTCTATCTATAAAATAGTACAACCGTTGATAAATTCCTCTAAACTATAATAGGGTCTATCAGAAAGCAATGTCTTGACTTCTTTTCTAAAAATAACACCAAATACCACTCTTTTTATATTTTCTGGCAAGTGGTTGAATATCTTGCATCCATTATATATTAATGAATCTTTCCCAAGAGAAGATGAAGGAATTGGTAGTTTTAAATGCTGATTTTGTCGGGTAGAATAAGTGTTTACTCTTTTGAAATTAGATTTGTGTTTGTGTGTGAGGCATACTGTTTCCATTATATATATGGATATGACAGTCAGTATTTTGTGATTTTTAAAGTGAAGTCTGCATGAGTCCCGAAGTCTTAGTTTGCATAGGCTTCTCAGAGCACGTTTTTGTTGAACAAAGACACTTTGTAGAGAGGAACTATTACATGCTCCCCAAAATGGAATGCCATACCTTAGTTGCGAGTCTATTAAAGCATAATAAACTGCTTTTGCAGCTGAATATCCCAACTCATTTGATGCCATTTTGACGGCATAGCAACCAGAGGATAACTTTTTATTGAGGTTGTTTATATGAGCATTGAATTTTAGTCCACAATCAATGAATAGCCCCAAAAATTTGGAATTTGTTTTTTTTCAATCATTTTAGTATCTAGGGATATGTCTCCTATTGTGCATCTGAATGAAACTATATTGGTTTTGGATGTGTTAAATGTGAGTAGATTTGAGTCACACCACTTTTTCACCATTTGTATGTCATTCCTGATGATCCGATGTAGATCAGTTTCATCGTTGCTGTGCCATAAAATAGTAGTATCATCTGCGAAGAGAGTGAAATTTCCTGCTATGTCAAGGGCTGTTAAATCGTTTATATATAGCAAAAACAGAATGGGCCAAGGATCGAGCCTTGAGGCACCCCACAATGTATATTTGCTATATTGGAGGTTGATTTTGTTTTTACTATCTGCGTTCGATCTGATAAATATGATTCAAACCATCTATGAGCACTTTATCTGATTCCGTAGCAGTGCAGTTTTTGCAACAGTATTTCGTGATTCACACAGTCAAATGCCTTTGACAAATCACAAAATACTGCCGCAGCCACCTCACCACTATTGATTTCGTTGTACAGTTCATATAGAAGAGAAAAAATTGCATCATTAGTGCTTTTATTATTTTGGAATCCAAACTGTTGGATACTCAAAATATTGTGGAGAGGTTTTTAATAATACATCAATAACTCACTTTTATGGATACTGGAAATTTTAAGAGTGGGATGTGTTAATACATTTTTGAAAAGCATTATTACTAAAAAATGTGACACAAACGTTTCTTTATTGAGTTTTAAATGTATTACAATGTAACACTTAGCAAAGTGTTTGTATATAGAAAAATAAGATGGTTGTTAGAATAGTTTGATTTGAAATAATAATTGTTAATTTTATAATGCTATTGAAAATTTTATGGTTTAAAGGAAATAATAATCTGAATTTTATGGGATTATTGTATAAATAATAACACCTTGTATGTGTTTGTGGATTCCTGAAGAAAATGACTTCAATATTTGAAATAATATTCATAAAAGTTGTTGAATTTATTGTAAGTGAAATATTTCTCTTCATAGTTACTGGAAGTCAACAATCAATCTTGGATGGTAGATTGAAAACTAATCCATTATCGGTTTAGAGTTTAATCGTTTATTTAAGTTCGGAAGTATGTTTATATTTCTTCACACAGTTAAGTGTTGTGGTCTAATTGTCGTTGTGCTGAAATAATAATTATTATTATTCGTGGAAAAGATTCATCTGGAAGAATCACACCATAATTAGTAAGCCAATAGGATTTGAATATGCAAAAGTAACACTTAACTAAAAAGACCAATCAATGATTAGAAATGCAACTACGCATAAAAAAGATTCTAATTTGGAGGGAAAAAATGTAATCAACGAGAGAGGGACTCCTCGGCGGGCTTTTGTGACGACTAGTCGAACTTTAAAATAACGGGTTGATTTTCGGGCGAGTGTTGTCGCGAAATACTAGAAATTTGTTTCGCGTAATTTTCCAAGGGAAAAATAGAAATTTTCCCCGTTGAAAAATAATAAGAATTATAGAGCGAGTTAAAATCCAATAGTGACCTTTTTTGGAGAGGGTGCAGATATTCATCTTTGGATGAGCATACATTTTGGGTATTTGGTTGCACATAACATATTAGATGGTTTGAAGACAGGTGGTTTCTTCCCTTTTTGCTTGTTATATTTTTTTTTTCATGTGTAGTTTGAAAAACATATAAGGGTGATTTGGTATGAGAAAATTTGTATAGCCTCTAGTAAAGCTATAGAGGGATATATTTCACACATTTTTTGGTGTTGGGCCCATGAACATTAAATATAATGTTTGAAAATTCTTATAAATAAGATTTGATAAGTTCTATAAAGTTGAATATTTGAGTTGACCTTATTTCGAGCTCTTGTTTCAATACAAAAAAAAGGTGTAATACATTTTGAAGATGTTTTGAAAAAAAAATTATTTTTTTTCCTTTTTCTCATTATATGGTGGTTAATAATTAATTCGGTCTTTTTATTGTAGTAGAGTTTACAACCTCCTTAAGAACTTTTATGGAAAAAAAAATTCACGAAAGACTCACCAATGGCTTTGAGCCGAATTCTAGCTCTTTTGGACTAGAAGGTGATAAAACCAGTGAAAAAAGAAATTGATGTGTAAAATTTAAAAACAACTTATTGATGACAGTGTTGGAGCCCTTTATTAGATTTATTGTATTCAATAGAGCAAAAGAAAGAGCTCATTTTGGTTAGGGCAAACATATATAAATATATATGAAAATAAGGGCAGGTCCTTTCCAAGGTGGACATCAGAGAAAGATATGGTTAGTAAGTATGAATATTTCTTTCCAAAGGTATTGAAAAAATTGTAAAACAGAACTGTCGATAGACAGGCTCTCCGTTATAAATGGTGACATCAGCGGGACATTTTTTTTATGAAGATCATTGTTATTCATTTTTACCGAAGTGGCTAGTATTACAGGGGTGACATCGTCGAGAAAGTTATAAAAAGATAAATTTCTCCTTGTCAGGTGAAGTTAAAGGTATTATCTTTTTTGTTTCTAAATAAAACAGGGTAATGGGTCCAAAGCCAATTTAGCCCTGTTACAACAATATCCCACGAGTTTCTAGGTGCACATGAACTATTTAATAATACATCTTCAACTCACTTTTATGGATACTGGAAAATTCAAGAGTGGAATGTGTTATACATTTTTAAAAGGCATTATTACTAAAAACTGTGACACAAACGTTTCTTTATTGAGTTTTAAATGTATTAAAGTATCCCACGAGTTTCAAGGTGCACATGAACTATTCAATAATACATCTTTAACTCACTTTTATAGATACTGGAAATTTTAAGAGTGGGATGTGTTAATATATTTTTTGAAGGCATTATTACTAAAAAAACATAAACGTTTCTTTATTGAGTTTTAAATATATTACAATATCACACGAATTTCAAGGTGCTCCTGAACTATTTAATAATACATCAATAACTCACTTTTATGTATACTGGAGATTTTAAGAGTGTCATAAAATTTTCTTTATTGAGTTTTATTTGTTACAGTATCCCAGGAGTTTCTAGGTGCACATGAACTTTTTTACAAAAATGGAAAGTTTGGAGAGTGGGATGAATTAATACATTTTTGAAAGGCATTAATACTCAAAAATGTGACAGTAACAGTTTTTTTGAGTTTAAAATTTATTACAATGTCCCACCAGTTTCCAGGTACACAGAAATTCAAAATTTGAAGAGTGGGATGTGTTAATACATTTTTGAAAGGTATTATGACAGAAATAAGCGATATTCACAGTTTTTTTTAGTTTTAAATTTATTACGGTAGCCCACAACCTTCTATCACATTCCTAATTCTATAGCTTTTATCACTAGTTTGTAGGTGATTATGGACTATTTTTAACCGACGAAACCAAAAAGGAGGAGGTTCTCTAGTCGACGCGTATATTATTTTTTTTTTATGTATGATCACGCATAACTTTTTACTGAGACGTCCGATTCCGATAATTCTTTTCTCAGTGGATAGGGTGTACTTCAAAGTTGGTCCCATTTGAATTTCAGAAATGAAATCCAGCCCTAAGGGTAGCAAAATGAAGGATATTGATCACTCACCCTCTGAATTCTGGTCCGTTAACCGATTCTATCAGGCATAACTTTGTACTGGTTCTTCGATTTGGATGATTCTTTTTTTATTAGATAGGGTATACCTCATAGTTGATCATATTTGGATTTCGAATTATCCACCCTCACGGATAGAAAATAGGGAATAATTGATTTTTCACTTGTGAACAGTGGCACACATATGTAGTTGACATTGACAGATCTTCCTACATCCGTCACAATAATAATTACATTCTATGAAAGGATGGAATTATATACAAAGTGATGAAATCAACTAACCAGAACTTTCAAAAATAATTTACATTATATAACAATAAATAGTTAAAGTAGATAATCATATTATTTAAGTCAATAGTTGAAGTAAGCTAGGTAAGTTAAGTATTTTGGAAGTGATCAAAAATTAAGTAGGTAGTAATTAGTAGATTTCAGCCAACATACCACGCATATCTTTCCATAGAGTAGTCCGATTTCTATGATTTTTTTTCTTCAATGGATAGGGTGTACTTCAAAGTTGGTCCCATCTCAAATTGAAAAAAAATTCCACCCCTAAGGGTAGCAAAATGGAGGATATCGATCGTTCACCCTCTGAATTTTGGTCCATTAACCGTTTCTTCGGCTAACTTTGTACTGGGTTATCCGATTTGGAAGATTCTTTTTTAACCACATAAAATTGAAAAATAATAACTTTTAACAAAAAATTGAACCGACGAAATACGGAACTGAAAAGTAAAAAATAAAATAAACCTTCTTAGTCTCAATAACTAAGCTCCTGAACTAATGTAAGTACCTAATTTTGAGTCGGCGCCAAACAAACAAGCAAAAGATTTAGGTAAGGCATAAAATGATGGCATCGAGTTGCGCGGTGACATTCTGATAATTTTTTTGAAGTAATTTAATGATCTTCGTTGATTGTTTGTTTGGCGCCGACTCAAAATTAGTTACTTACATTAGTTTAGGAGCTTAGTTATTGAGACTAAGAAGGTTTATTTTATTTTTTACTTTTCAGTTCCGTATTTCGTCGGTACAATTTTTTGTTAAAAAGTTATTATGGTTGCGAAAATTGCAAATTTGAAGAGTGGGATGTGTTAATAAATTTTCGAAAGGTATTATGACAGAAATATGCGACATCAACAGTTTTTTATTGAGTTTTAAATTTATTACAACATCCTATAACATGCTTCTAGGTGTGCATGGACTATTTCGACTATAAAAATTCAGAATTTGAAGAGTGTTAGTAAAGTATTGAAAAGTATTATGACAAAAAAATGCCAACATTTACAGTTTTTTGGAGTTTTACATTTATTACAGTATCCCTTATCCTTCTATTGCGAGTTTCTAGGTGCGCAAGTGTTAGAAGAAATTGTTGGATCACCCTGTGTTTGTTTTATATTTGACAAAAGATAAGAAACAATTTTGATATGTCATTTATATTTTTGTCAGTTGTAGTTGTACATTTTTCTCCGAATAAAACTTAAAGCTGCTTTGCTATCTGATTGTAATTCACTGGAAAACTATATAAATCTAAGAGCAAGGACTATTTTGATTACACAAATTAAAAGTTTGAAGAGTGGGACGTGCTAATAAATTTTTGAAAGGCAATAGTACCTACTCAAATATGTAACATAAACAACTTTTTGTTGAGTTTGAAATTTATTACAGTATCTCCCAATCTTATATCACATGCTTCTAGGTGAGCATGGACTATTTCGACTATAAAAATTGGAAATACTACACAATCGTTTTTTCATTGAATTATGCTTACTGTCTTTGAAATACATTTCCTATAATGGTTTCTGGGGTTCCAGTGACATTTTGTGATTAGTTAGAAGGGTTGTTTCCTTGGACCATATTTCATTCGCAACGAATAAATATAAACAATCCTAGGATGTCTTCAGTGTATGCAACGCACCGAAAGAACATTAAACCATGTTATGTTCAGTAGTAGGTATGAGAGACATCAACACCGTTATGAATTTCACAAGTGTAAACTCGTTTTTTTCAACGACAGACTATCAACATCTATCTTTAACCCTTTCACTGCGGGAAGCAAATAAAGTTGAAAATTAAAATGGTGCCCACAGTGCGGGAGTCAAATATATTTAAATGCATTGTTTGGGGGTTTACTGCGGAAATCAATTATATTGAAATGCTATAATAGACAACTGTATATACAAAGAGGTGTTTGGTAGGTTGCAGGAACCGAATGGAATACATGAACTAAAAGGGTTTCTACACTGCGGGAATCAACTATATTTATGCAGTGTTGGCGGTGCTCTCCACTTTAGTTTCTGTTTACGTTTTGTGATTGTGTCTGTCATGTTTGTGAAGTATTAAGGTGATTTCTGTAGTTTAATTGTTGAAATGGCTTCTGGAAGCAAAAGGGGGCTAACATTATTACTTCTTATGATATGTATAAATAATATAATGCTTTCTGTGTTCGAATTTTTCTTATAACAATTTAAGACGGGAAGAGTCTGAAGAATGTACAAATTTGTTTTTTTTTATATGCAAATAGATTTTTTATTTGTTTATAATTACTTTTCATGATATGTATAAATAATAAATGTTTTGTGTAGTTGGTTAAATTTTCCTTATAACAACTTGAGGAAGAAAATTTTTTTTTTTTTATTTATATGCAAAGAGGTTTTGTTTATGTTTTAATAACTCTTCACAATATGTATGAATAATGAAATACGTTTTGTGTCAGTTGGAATTTAAATTATAACAATTTGAGGAGAGAACAATAAATAAATTAACCTTATATATTACATCATATAATTCCGAACATCAATTGAATTGCCAATTCCAAAATACTCGCGCACGTACGGCGACTTTCAATCCACATTCCTTCCATTCCTGATATTTTATAACAATTGGCAACACTGTACGTGTTGTTCTGCAGTTAGCTGCGGGAAGCAAATATAATTGCGCACACGCAACTGCGGGAATCAAATATAGTTGACAGCGCTTCCCGCAGCCGCAGTGACGGTACTCCTAATAGAAACGGCGGCCGCAGCGAAAGGGTTGTCTTTTTAAAAACGATAACTTGACAAATATTTGTACTGATCTGTGCAAAATTCCGCCACCGAATCAACGTCGTGACACATATATGTAATATAAATTTTTATATGTTTGGGGGTGTTTAACCCCTTAGGAACCATCATTATGCAATTTCCATAACGTCAATTGTTTGTGATGTGTAAGAAGTTTTGTTACCATCCACGTTTTGATGTATATTTAATAGGGATTATTCAATATTTAGGGGTATTTAACCCCTTGGGGATCAACATTTTGGAATTTTCTACATGTCAATGATCTATAATAAATGTGTAAGAAATTATGGCACCTGTCTGATCACTATCTATTGCATATTTTCAAAAATACAGAGTGTGTGGTGCAGCCTGAATCAAAAGCTAGCCCATGTCCTTTTCCTGGAAAAAAGGAACAGTAAAAAAAATTGTTTGGAATGCAAATTTGTAATAAATGTGTACAAAAGTTAATAATAATAATAATAACATAGTCTTTATTTCATGGAATATTTCATATTTTTATACATAGTCAAAATACAAAAACCAAAAATGAAATAGGCGTCAAAAAAACAAGATCACATTTAACCATGTGAGTAGGATTAGAGCTATGTGAATGTATGTAGGAGATATTCGTTAAGAGAGGTTCAAGGTCGATAAGTAATTTCTTTACTCCCTTTTTGAATTTACTGATGCTGTTCAGACTTTTTATATTGTTTGGTAGTTTATTGAAGAATTTTTTAGAGGCATATAATGGATGCTTTTCTGGTAGTACTAATCTGTGTACCGGAAAATTCACATTTATATTTCGTGTTGGATATTTATGACTGTGCCTATGTTCAGCAACATTTGTGTTCTTGAACAAATATAGAACACATTCATATATATACAAGCATAAATTGTCATTGTGTCACTTCTTTTGAAAACACCTCTGCATGTTTCCCGAAATTTCATTTTAAACATAGCTCTAATCACTCTTTTTTGAATACAGAAAAGGTCATTAATGTTACTTTGACATCCCCAGAATATTATTCCAAATTTAGCACAGGATTCAAAATTTGCATGGTATATAATTTTTAATGATTTTTCGTTAAGGTATTTGCTTATGACTCTAATGCTATAGCATATCTGGTTCAGTTTTGCTCCTAAGCTTAAAATATGGACGTTCCAAAGTAAATGTTCCTCTATGAAGACTCCCAGAAATTATCTCTTACTTTGGCATGTAATTTTTTGTGAATATAGCCAAACAAATGAATATGAAACAACATTAATCATATTTATTCACTAAATTACATAAATACTTAATCAAAATTTAAATGTACACAAGTTTATCTGTGACGAGTCTTTTTATGACAGATAAGATTGCTTTGTTGAGAGAAACGTCTCAAACACACAGGACATTGGTAAGGTTTCTCTCCAGTATGAACTCTCTCGTGTTTTATTAGATTAGTTTTTCTATGGAAAGTTTTCACACAAAACTTGCAAGCAAATAGTTTTTCTCCGGTGTGGGTCCTTTCATGTTGGGTTAGACTGTCTTTTCGTGAATACTCCATCGAACACAATTTACATTTATATGGCTTTACGCCTGTGTGTATTATCTTATGACGCTCCAAATCACACTTTTTGGAGAATTTGCTTGGACACTGTTCACAACAAAAGGCTTTAATAAGAAGGGGTTTCCCACCCGAATGGATTAGTTCGTGGAATTTCAAATGGTCTTTGCGATTGAAACTTTTTCCACACCCGTTGCACTCGAAGGGTTTTTCACCTGTATGCGTCCTTTCATGAATTACCAGAACCCCTTTCTGCGGAAAACTCTTCTGGCACCATTTGCACTGATAGGGTTTAATACCGGCATGCATTCTCTCGTGATATACGAGAGAGGCTCTTTGAGCGAAGCTTCTTGAGCAGTGTTTGCACTGGTAGGGCCTTTCACCTGAATGAATGCGCTCGTGCCTTACTAGGGAGCCTTTCTCGGCAAAACTCTTGAGACACCAGGAACACTGGAAGTTCTTCTCACCCGAATGAACCAACTCGTGAGTTGCCAAATGCTCTTTCCGCGAAAAACGCCTCAGACACACATCGCACTGAAAGGGTTTCTCTCCTGTGTGCGTTCTCTGGTGTATTATCAATGCTCCTTTTTGCCGAAAGCTGCTCGAACACAAGTCGCAGAAATAAGGCTTCTCACCAGTATGTGTTCTCTCGTGAGTAGTGAGAGAAACTTTCTGAGCAAATTTTTTCGAACACACTGTGCAATTGTATGGTTTTTCTCCCGTGTGAATTCTTTCGTGCTTTATCAGAATCGTTTTCTGTGAGAAACTTTTTGGGCAATAGCTGCAATGATAATTCTTTTCGGGTACGTGATTTTTCTGTGAGCAAAAGTCGCAAGCTTTTTCTCCCGACTCGGATGACTGATGGCTCCTGCTGACATTTTTGTTCGAGCATGTGCAGGGAAGGGTCAGTTGGCAGTTTCCCAAAATAATTCTTTCGCCTTGTTCATACAAAACTCGATTTTGTTCGAAAGTTGTATCTGGAAAGAGAAAAGAGAAAAAATGATAATACTATTCAAATATTGACAAGTTTTGAAGGTGTATTCTTTTGGAAATTGAAGGCAACTGTTTACTCTTGGTGAAGTTGAAATTCAAAATATAGTAGGTAATAATTTCAGTTTCAGTTGTTAGAAAAATAAGAAAAAATAAAATATATAGTCATTTAAGATCACAAAGCGTCGTAGTACGTATATTGTATGAGATACAAACACTAGTAAAAGTAATATTTAAATTTTTTATTATTTTTACCCAATAGATACTGCTACTTATCATACACAAGACTGCCAACTCAAAATAATTGCCAACAGTACCATAATACATATAAATCTGTGACACATTCCTCCAGACTGCTCATAACTACTACCTATACAATCCATCAGAAAACAACTATTCTGGCTAATGCCTCGACGAACATTGGATTACATTCAACGGATAATCGTGCAAAAAATCCCACAAGGTTACTTTGCAAATGTTTGTTGCGAAATGGATAAATATTAACCACCTCATTCGGACTGACCACCTGAGAACCGTTTCGGGGTATTAGCCACCCATCAGTACAGGGTAGTAGGTAGGTAGGTTAAAAAAAATAATTAATAAAAAAACATTTTTAAAGACATGCTTTTATTCTAATACGCTAAAAAGTAAAAAATAATTGCTTTGGATGTGCAACGTAGGTTATTCCGTGAGTTATAGATTCGAAAACTTGTTGCTTTTGTATTTGAACTGAAAACTTTGCGCTTTTTAGTAAGTACGCCTTAATCTATGCATTTTTGTTAATGCATCGTCATTATAAAACCTTTTCTTGTAAGTTCTGAGCTATCTAGTTCTTCAATGAGGAGACCATCTAAAGATTAACTCGTCCGCCATCCTGGAGCTGAATTCTGACAAAAAATCAATAATCTTTGACTAAATTCATAATCTCTCACCCCAAAAACCCCGACAAATACAATTTTGAATAGAAACGGTCCATTATCACAAAACTTGTCAACTATCTTGGAGCCGCCATCATGAATTTATGAATTTTGACAATAAATTCATAATCTCCGACCCCGAAAACATCCACATACCGATTTTGAATAGAATCGGACCATAATCACAGAGCTCCCGCCATATTGCAGCCGCCATTTTGATTTCATGAATTTTGACAAAAAATTTATGATCTTCGACCCTGAAAACCCCTACATGCCAATTTTGAGTCGAATTAGACCATAAACACAAATCTCGTCCGCCATCTTAGAGCCACCATTTTGGTTTTTTCTCTAACAAAAATTCCATAATGCATTGTCACGGGAACTATGAACCCCTGCCAAATTTCACGTTAATCGGGCAACTAGAAGTTGGTCAAACTTAACTTGCAAGATTTGATTACAGACACCGGAACAGGTGAAACTAAATAAAGGCTTGTAATTGTAAAGCAGTCTTGAGGGATAAGACGTTCTTCATTTTCTATAGCCTATGTTTTTAGTTTCTTTGAAAATTACCAAAGAAATATCAACTTTTCTTTTTATACTGAACAGAATAAGTAAGTCCGCCCCTGTCATAGCACGTTCCAGACTAAGCGTGCCGTTGGGACTTTCCGATGACGTCATCATGAGCGTTCATTGAAACATCGAGAAAAGGAGAGACAGTTCCGGAAATGACCTCGAAAATTCTAGGCGAATATTTTGAATATATAAGTCGTGCCAATCACGGACGCGACAGTTAATCTTGTGATTATTTTTGGTCAGAGAAATAAAGTAGTTCAAGGTGAAATGCTTTGCTGTAAACAAGTTGTGTATTGTCACAGTGTTGTGTTTCAAAATGGGAAAAAACGGATATTGAATTTATTGGACTATTTTTGAACCCCAGTTTCGTAATAATAATTTCTTGAACTGGCTCGATTTTCGTAAGTAGGTGAGTTATATTTATGTTTCATGCTACGAGTATGAAATCAGCCACAATTTTCGATTTGGCAACACAGCGCGGTCCTATCGTTTTGAATTTTCGAAAAAAAAAAACAACATATTTTCCAAACAGAGCGACATATCACACTCTGAGTAGATAGATAATGTTTATACAACCTCCCTTCTTCTGTTTCTGAATGCTGATTCGTTTGTAGGGCCGTAGGAAAAAAGTTCAGAAATTTTGAAAAAAAAAAAACAAACAGAGCGATGTATCACCCTTCTTCCGTTTCTAACGGAAGCTTCGTTTGTATGGCGTTGTGAATTTTCAAAAAAAAAACCTCTTCCAAACAGATAGATAGAGAATGTTTATACATAAAATTCATATTTTCCAAAAAGAGCGAAGTATCATTCAATCACACTTTTTTTACATCAATATAATAATGATATATAAGTAATATAAGTAATAGTTTCACATATAAGTACATTATTATTGCCTCTTAAGAAATGAATATATTATTTAGATAATAGTAATTAGAATTAAAAAAGAAGTATAATTATGAAACTGTATCCCTGGATTGATAGGAGACCATCTAAGCACTGCTGTGCTTGTATTATGTTCTCCACTACCAATCAAGGGACAACACATTTCAATAGTAGGTAGGTTTAGTTTAGGAGCTAATTAATCAATTAATTAATTGTTTGGATCAAAAAGCTGATATATACAATTACTTCCAAATTTATTTCGTAGCATTGATGAATTTCTTTATTTTTCTCTTAAAAATAAACTTACTTTTAATATTTTTTAGTTCAATTGTCATTAAGTTATACAATTTCAGGACAATATAAAAAATAAATTTTTGCGCATGGCTTTTTGAAAACAGTGGTATATCTATAGATAGGTTTGTGATAGATCGAGTCAGGTGCTGTTTGTTAGTGTTGATTTTTGGTTCTATTTTTGAGAGCATATATTAATAATAATAATAATCATTTATTGCCCAACAGGTAAAACCCAATTACAGGACATAATTAAATACATCAGTACTGTTAAGTAGTAGATAATTAACAAGTAATATTAAGTTCAAATGTGACATGTGATACAATATTAATATATAAAAAAAGAAGAAAAAAGAAAAAGTGTAAATTACACTAGTGAGATGAAAAATCACTAAACTAATTAATGGTAATGAATGGTAATGAATGGTAATGAACGGTAATAAACGGTAAAAGTGATGGTACATATTTCTTACGGAAAAAAAAAAAAAAAAAAAAAAAAAAAACAGATTAACTATAGTCAATTCCATATTTCCATTGCTACTTTTTTCATATGCTTCAAAGAACAAGTATTGATATCGCAAAAACTGCATATGGAGTTGTAATTATCACACATATATTCAATTGGAGAATGCAAGATTAAATTTGTTCGCGCCGTGGAGCAGTAAAATGTGAGATTCAGCCGTGAATGAGCCCTTGGTAAAGTTCAGTTCTGATAAAAGCAAATTGCAATCAATTAGGCCGTGCAGGTATATTGTAGGGATTGGTAAATAAATAGTTTTTTTTTATTATATTTTATTTTGAATAAATCAGATTCTTGATATAGTAGAGTTGTAGACAAGAGTCTGGTTTTCTTCATACATATTTTGGGAGTAGGTAATTTTGTGTGAATTTTTTGGGCATTATTGCTAAGTCCAGTCCTACCCAGATTGTAATACAATATCTCAAGAGAGATTCTACTAATGAATTGTAGATTAATAGTATATTTTTTCTGTTCAGAATGTCTCTTAGTAAATAAAATGTATGCATCAGTTGTCTGAGTTTTTTTGCAATGTAAGTTGCATGTTCATCCCACTTCAGAAATTGGTCAACTATTATATCTAAATATTCAATTTTGTCCCTTTTCTCGATTACGATGCAACAACAATTTAGGGGTTCATATGAAAGTTCATGAATACTTAGATTATTCTTCCTAGGTTGATCTACACTATTCAGGCTGAAGGTTATGAATTTACTCTTTTGAAAGTTGATGCTGAGCAAACTGTGATTTAGCCGTAGATATATGGAGGTCAGACTCTTCTCAGCTTTTCTATACAGCCCGTCCCAAGAATCCTCACTGAAAACAATTGCCGTATCATCTGCGTAGGTTACTAAGTGGCCTTCAAATTCTTTCAGATTTGCAATTTTATTAATATAAACCAGGAACAGTACAGGGCCCGCAGTTTATTTTGAGTGGGTAGAGAATATTTATACAACCTCCCTTCTACCGTTTCCAAAAATAAAAATCCATATTTTTTAAGCAGAACAATTTTTTATTATAGGTTGATGTATAAGAATAGTACACTGTACTTACAAACGCCTTCTTTTCGGGAAGTATCCAAGAGGCGATTCTTTCCTTTTGAAATTTTTCCTAGGGCCCTATAAACGATTTTGTCTTGGAAAATATGAATTTTTATTTTTTTCGAAAATTCTCAACTATTTTCATACGGCCCTAACAAACGAATCTGCCTTCAGAAGCTCAAGGAGAGAGGATGTATTAACATTCTCTACCCTCTCAGAGTGTGATACATCGCTCTGTTTGGATTATTTTTTTTTTTACAAAATTCAACTTTTTTCCTATGGCCCTATAAACGAATCTGCCTTCAGAAGCTGAAGGAGGAAGGTTGTTTGAACATTCTCTATACACTCACATTGTAATACATCGCTCTGCTTGGATTTTTTTTTTTTTTTTAATTATCGACTTTTCCTAAGGCTTTACAAACGAATCTGCCTCCAGGAAGAAGAGAAGAAAGATTCTTTGAATATTCTCTACCCATTCCAAGTGTAATACATCGCTCTATTTGGAAAATAGTAATTCATAAAATCAAAATGGCGGCTCCAAGATGGCCGATGATCTTTGTGTTTATGGTCGGATTTTCGGAGTCGGAGATTATGATTTTTTCATCAAAATTAACAGATTCAAAATGGCGGACGAGTTTTGTAATTATGGTCCGATTTTCGGAGTCGGAGATTATGATTTTTTCATCAAAATTAACAGATTCAAAATGGCGGACGAGTTTTGTAATTATGGCCCGATTCGATTCAAAATTGGTATGGTATGGCGGATGAGTTAATCTTTAGATGGTTTCCTCATTGAAGGACTAGATAGCTCAGAACTTACAGGAAAAAAAGGCCTCATAATAACAATGCTTCAACAAAAATGCATAGATTAAGGCGTACCTAAGTACAAAAAAGCACAAAATGAAATAATTAATAAAAAACATTTTTAAAGACAAGCTTTTATTCAAATGCACTAAAAAGTAAAAAATAATTGTTTTGGATGTGTGACGTAGGTTGTTCCGTGAGTTAATGATTCAAAAGCTTGTCGCTTTTTTATTCGAACTGAAAACTTTGAGCGACAAGCTTTTGAATCTATAACTCACGGAACAACCTACGTCACACATCCAAATCAATTATTTTTTACTTTTCAGTGCATTTGAATAAAAGCTTGTCTTTAAAAAGGTTTTTTATCAATTACTTTTTTTCATTTTAAAAAAATTCGGATATTGTTGAAATAACGTTATTTATAAAAGTATAACATTTGAAATGCAATATCCAATAACCTTGTACATTGAATGCTGTTCGTTAAAAACCAAAAACTATTGGGCTATAGAATGAGATAAACAATAGGTAGCTGGTCGACATACTCTGTAGGGTCGAAGAGTCAAGTAAAAGCACGTTCTGTTTGTGTTCGTTTGCCATTGAAAAGCAAAATAAAATAAGATCTATTACTTTAACTGAAGAAAAAAAAATTAGTCAACTAATGGATTTGGGTAATTAAAATAAAATAATAAAGTATTTCCAACGTCTTCATATTTTTTTTCGATAATTCATAGTCATGAGTGATTCAGAACCTAGTACAAGCCAGTTCAGTTTTGTTTTATTAACCGACGAAATCAAAACGGAGAAGGTTCTCTAGTCGACGCGTATATTTTTTTTTTGTTATATATGACCATTTCAATGGATAGGGTGTACTTCAAAATTGGTCCCATTTGAATTTGAAAAGAAAAATCCTTTCCTAAGGTTAGCAAAATGGAGGATATTAAACGTTCAACCTCTGAATTTTGGTTCGTTATGGATAGGGTGTACTTAGAAATTGGTCCCATTTGAATTTGAAAAGAAAAATCCTCCCCTAAGGGTAGCAAAATGGAGGATATTGAACGTTCACCCTCTGAATTTTGGTTCGTTAACTGATTCTATCAGGTATAACTTTGTTCTGGGTTGTCCGATTTGGATGATTCTTTTTTTTTAGATAGTTATACCTCATAGTTGATTATTTTAATTTGGAATGGAATAACCCCCCAAAAATTGATTTTTCACTTGTGAACATTGGCACACATATGTAGTTGACATTGACAGATTGCTATCATCATTATTTTTGTTCTCCTACATCCGTCACAATTATATACAAAGTGATGGAATAAACTAACCAGAACTATCAAAAATAATTTATATTATGTAACAATAAAAAATTAAAGTAGATAATCATATTATTTAATTGTTAATAGTTGAAGTAAGATGGGTAAGCAAGTATTTTGGAAGTAATCAAAAATTAAATAGGTAGTAATTAGTAGATTTCAGCCACAAAAAATTTAAAAATAAAAACTTTTTAACAAAAAATGAAACCGACGGAAAATGGAACTGAAAAGCAAAAAATAAAATAAACCTTAGTCTTAATAACTAAGCTCCTAAACTAATGTAAGTAACTAATGAGTCGGCGCCAAACAAACAATCAACGAAGATCATTAAATTACTTCAAAAAAATTATCAAAATGTCACCGCACATCTCGATGCCATCATTTTACGCTTTACCTAACTCATTTGCTTGTTTGTTTGGCGCCGACTCAAAATTAGTAACTTACATTAGTTCAGGAGCTTAGTTATTAAGACTAAGAAGGTTTATTTTATGTTTTGCTTTTTAGTTCCGTTTTTCGTCGGTTTCATTTTTTGATAAAAAGTTTTTATTTGTAATGAAGATAAAGAAACAGAAGCCACTACAAAAGCTACAAGAGGATTACAGAGATTGATTCAAGCATCAATCGACAGAAATGATAAATTTTTGCATCTACTAAAAAAAGCAGATTCAGTTTATGTTATGAGAGTTGTCGACAAAAATGTATTCATCAGTAATACATCAAAATATCACAAACAATATACCCAAAAAAAATCAGAGCTTTTAATAGATAAAAGAAAATTGTTTTTAATGTGAAAACGTTGGAGAAGACAAAAAAAAAAGAAATCAATTCGGCCTATTGTAGGTAATGTGACTTCTAGTGTTTTGAAAGAGTCAACATTTAATCAAAGGTCGCAGGGACAATCAGAGTAGAGATATTATAGAAATAATTTATTATGTTGATTTACAATCAAGGAAAGCAATTTACCATGAAAATTGTTTGTTGAGTTTACATAATTAGACTGAAAAGTACACCCACAAGTTCTATCAGTAGATACTGCCAAGGAAGAAATCTTTAAATACATGGAGGATAACGATGACTGTCAATTTACGTTCGATGAATTAAAGGATCAGGTGACTGGCCAAGTTCCACATAATAAAACAATTCGTACCAGATTATTAAATACATTTGGGACAAAATAGTGATATTGTGCAAATCATCATATAGCACTATTGTTTGTTTCAAAAATAAAGAACATGATGTCATCTGAAAGTTGGTACCAACAATGGTCTGCAAATGAATTTTAAAAGCCGCTGCTGATATGGTTAGATCTTAAATTCCTTCAGTTCCTTGTGAATCCGATATTTATCCTCAAGTGACCGAATGTTTACTGATATTGATAAATTCATACAAAAAACTTGGTGGATGCCGCTAAATTATTCCAGATAAAGAATCAAGATTCACATGCTATTTATGAAGCTGGAATTAAAAGTACTATTTTTATGTTCAACGCTCCCAAATCTGAAGTTAATTTAAATCTATTCTGTTACAAATATTTCACAAAAACAATAGTAAAAAATGCTCGTACGCAATTGGCTAATTTACCATGTACAGCATATTCAGCGATGGAAAAAGTCCAAGAGTGGCTAGGTAATTATTTGTCACCAATTGAATGGGGATGGAAACTTGAAAATTACTTGTCGTGAAATCTACTTCCAATTAGATTTTGTTTATATTCATACCACTTTTAGTTAAAATTATTACCTGTATCATATTAAATTTTTGGAATCATTTACCACACCGAAAGCGAGATATAAGGCATTAAAGTTGCAACGTTTAACACATAATCCCTATAGTGAGCTACCGCGGACACCACATTTTAAGGCATAACTAAAAACCATCCATTCAGATCTTTTTGAAAAACTGGTACATTATTAAAAGGTAAGTAACAAATTTTATAGAAAAAATTAAACACGCATAGCCATATAGTTATTGCCATAAGAAGTTTCTAAATTATTGCGTATGAGAAGTGCAAGAGAGGGAAGGCTGAGAATCGTGGCAACGCCTCAAGCAAGCGCTCGTGATTCAAATATGCGAGAGCGCAAGGGTCTTAGGGGTTTGAATTGAACTGTGTTTTGGAATGCACATATTTATGAATAATAATTGTGAATAATTGCGTTAATATATACCTACTGATGCATTTTAAAAATATTACAATAGGAATAGATATAAAATAAAATATAGTTTTAGCAAGTAACGGCAAACAACAGTGCATAAACTTTATTATTTTATTTGTACAACACATGTACGTATAACATAATTCCAATATTTTTAAACATAAACAAAAATGATTCAGATTTCCAACAGGCTAATAAAATATAAGGTATAAATCTACAAGAAATATAAATAACAATGAATGTAATATTATTTATTTTTCTAACTATTATATTAAATAATCACTTGATTGACTAAACATTTATTTTTAAATCATTAATTATTTTAGTAAATGCTTTCCTATTTTTAGTAACTCTATGTTTTCTATTCTCCAATTTTCCTGTTAGGTGATTAATCACAGCTTCTTCTCCTTCATCGTGATACATATGTTTCAAAAAATCGTATGTTATATTTTGTTGCAATTTTTTTAAAATTCCCGGTTTTTTTAAGGCACTTAAATTAGGTACATTACAAAATATTCTTTCGTTCTCAGGTCACTCTGAAATACATTCTTTATATGATTTTATGTATGTTGATAATTCTGACTCTTTATTACCACTTCGTGAAAATTATCTTGTGTTTGTTTGGTATTGAATCTTTGGCTAATTTTGATAGCTCGAACATTCCTGGCCCATTTCAATCTGGGAACGTTTTCCTAAAAATAATTAAGCTATCCACAAATCCTGCTATCATGGTAAAATCTTCTATTAAGTTATTATTAATGATTGAACTTAGTAATCTCATCGAATCTCGCATTATGCACTAGTAAATTTGGAGTTGTAGATAAATTAAAAAATTCTTTAAATGCTACCAAACAATCTACTAAATTTAGTGAATCGACTTGTACATCATTCAAATATAATTGACCAGAAATTGTAGTACATCCCTAGTTAATGCTGTTTGAAAGAAAGAGGCATTTTGAGTGATTTTTGCGAGATAAAACGGTGCTTGAAAATTACGTTCTAGAACAAGAAATGTGCTTTAACTCCGAAATGGTACGAGACGAGTTGCTTCCGGATTCGTGTTCATGAGGCAAAAGCACATAAGTCTTTCAGCTGTTTTCTGAGAGCATGAGTGAACCAACTATACATTTACTGGTAAAAATATTGTTTGGTAGCCCAAATATTCTCCCACTGTTCTGAACAAATACAGCTAATCTACTCAGTTTCTGCGTTTTCTCACCTTCAGGATCAGCATGACATTCCTTGGAGTTATTTGAATAATCATAGTTATCAGCATCCTCAGTATCAAAGCCATTGTCAGCTTCGGTATTCCCCTGTGTTTCTGTTGAATTGAACAATTCTTCCACTTTAATATCGATTTCTTTATTGTCTTTGAATTGCACTTCTTCGTCCAGAAATTGACTTTCTTTCTTGAGATAATTTTTTATACCTTCATTAATTTCGACTTTGTTTTCTTCGAGTGTTATTTCATCGTCAATTTTACACTCAATTCCTTCATCTGTGTCTATTTTTACTTCCTCGATCTCAGTTTTTATTTGCTCAACTTTCATTTTTATGTTGTCAAATGGCTTTCACACAATTTACCTTTCTCAATGGCTTGTGGCTTGTGTACAACACAACTGTCTCAACTGTCAACTGTCAACAAAGCTTCTCACTTCTCATGTTTCCCAAAATCCAAGGTTACAAACTTTTGAAAGTAAAAAAGAGGTTACCAGCATTGCGTTCCACTAAGCACTCACAACGATCACGCTCACGGTTTTCGCCGTTCCGCTTGGTTCTGGGCGTCACAATCATAAACTCAAGTGGAATGGATTTTGGAGCGTTTTGAGCGTTCATTTAAATAATACAAATGGCGCGTCTAAAAAAACAAAACAAAAGGTTGATGAGGTTACGTTACAATTTGTAAGTGGTATCATTAAGTTTTATTAATTATTGGTTAACTAGATTTATAAAAAAAATACATATATACTTTAATTTTAGAGGAGTATTTAACTAATTTATGTTCGTATATAATAAAAATGCCTTTTATGGAAATTTGTTGGTGCGTCGAAATAATGCTTCACAAAGTACTAGTTCGTCCAGCTCAGACGAAGAATAGAATACAATTTTACAAAAATATAATCGTGAAAAACGAAAACTTAGACCACGTATTATTGATTACGATAATGTAATTACTCGATATTCAGATGAAGAATTCAAAAGTCATTTTAGGTAAATTATTTTTTGTCACTTAATACACTGTAGATTTTGAAAATTTTACTCATATAATTTTTTATTGATCTCTTCAGACTTTCAAGATGTACATTCAATTATTTACATGAGCTGATACAAGAAGATTCAGTTCGACGTGTTCCCGGATGTCCTACAATTCCTTCTCGTCATCAATTGATCATAGCTCTTTGGATAATGGCCACAACAGATTCTTATAGGTCAATTTTTTTTTAAATTAACTATTTTAGTGTTATGTACCATAATTCACAAGTATAAAATTAAACCCTTTTTTTCATTTTTATCATAGATCAGTCTGTGACAGATTTATCGTAGGACCATAGAAATATAATAAACACATTTCTATGCGTAGGACGAGCTACTGCTGTAAGAGATGTACGTCGAGTGTGTCATGCCTTATTCAAAAAAGCTTTCAGTTTCTCAAAACGCTCACGTCGACCCATCTCTTGAGATGGGTCGTTGTGGGCTCGGCGTGAGCGAAATTAATGACGTCATAAGTGACGTTTTCGCCACGACCATAACGACCGTGGTCGTCATGTGGAACGGCTGTAGGAACATTTTGATCGTTGTGAGCGCTTAGTGGAACGCACTCCACAATACAAGCCAAGAACTAATATGAGCTTTCTTCATGAGAGTTGGATCATACATCTATAAAAATTCTTTGCATTGTTTATGAACTTATGCATTTTTTTTAAAGCACTATCAGAGTAGCACATAGACATGAGTAGCACCAGTAATCGATAGAACTGATTGAAGGCATTACTTTAGGCATTTTCGGAAACCTACTCAGGTTGACACGATCCCCAACCTGCACGTTCGTTTTCCTAATCCGAGTTAAGTGTTGGTTACTCGATCAGTGACTCAGGTTCGTCTAGCATAACCCTATTCAGAAGCAGGGTCGTCAGAGTCGCTAGAGACACCGCATGAACATTACAGAAGTTTAAAAATTATTTGAATTAATGAGAAAAAGGAAAACTGCAACATTCCAAACAATAACGTCGTTATAGCTTTTTATTATGTTTTTGATGAAGACGATGATATGTGTGAGATGTTTTTTATTTAGATGTTATCTTCCAGTAAGATGAAGAAACAAAATGTTTCCAAACAAAGACCAGTTTGCATTCGGAATTATGAAGAAGTAATTTTACGCTATTCCATGGAGGTAAAATAGGACTGATATTACCTTCACAAATTCATCATTCAAAATTTGATTTCATAGATTTCCAGAGTCATTTTCGATTAGAAAGAACTGTTAGAAAAGTTGAAGTTAGGTTATGTTATGTCTTGTGTCATAACCAAAACAAATAAGAATGAGCTCAACCTGATACGTTCGTGAAGTATATATAGTATTGGGGTAAGTGATCAGAGTGATCTGTTACGTGATCTATTGGGATCGAGTTGGTGAACCAGAGTAAGTTTCCGAAAATGCCTTTTCAAGGGAAACAAAAAACAGTACCAGTCTATTTAATTTTTTGTTCCGTTTCAGTTTACAGTTCCGAGTCCAAGATCAGTGATGTTCTGCATTAAAATTTATTGTACTAAATGAAAATAAATTTTTGTACTAGATTCAGGTACATTTTACAATAGTTCTGTTCGTTTGAAATGCTTAGCCTGCTCAAAAAATCGAAGATCACGTAATTGTGACGTGTTGATTTGATTTTCATATGATACCAAAAATATCATATTGATCCAACCTCAAACGAACACTAAACAAATCATAACCTAATTATTTGTGTGTACCTAAGAACGTTTTTATATTATTTATTTTTTCACCTATAATTCAAATTACCACCTGTTCGAACTAAATATTATTCCGAATTTGCATCTATCATAAAGATTGCCACCTGGAAACATCAGCAAAAAACTCAGAAATTGAAAAAATGGTCAAAGTTTTCAATAATTTGGAATTGAAAACGACAGTTTTCTCATCACATCCAGAACGTACTTTTATAGGTTGTACTAATATTTTTATTATTATTGGGAATTCAAAATTAGATGCCAGCGCCAGAGTGGCGAAAATTCAAACCAGACATACGTACATTGTCTGTTTTATTAAAATGTATACACTTGTGTTTCAAGTTTTTCTTAAAATATTTCCATTTGATATTATTTTCCAGATTTTTTGTGTAGTGTTATTAATTCAAGACTCTAGTAAAGGGGTGTATTTAAATCTAAAGACAATATCATTTGCGAAAACTCACTTTGAAGGAGATAAAGTATGTTCTAAATTGCTTGTAAAAAAAAATATTTTCGAAGTTTCTCGACGGCTTAGTGAATTCATCGGGAATTATTGTTATGAATTATTCTGAAGAAATGTTACACATTATTATTTGTGAATGTTCGAATTGAAAATAAAACTAACAAAAACAGCTTATTTTTATTTTATCTGAAACAAACAAGATGGTGTGAAAATGTGTCCTTATCACCTAGATATACATAAATAGTCACTTTTTTCCATACTGTATGAATAATCTTCGGTATGTTGAATAATATCTTTTTTTAATCTTCTTAACTCTCTTTTTTTTCTTCTCAACTCTCTTTGAAGGTTCTCTTTTTCACTTTTTTTCTTGGTCACACACGATACAGGAACATTTTGGGAAGTAACTGTATTCTTCATTAAGATCCCAAGAGCCCGTCGTCTGTCTATAGACTCACTCAATCCTAGATTAGTCTGCACCAGTGTATGCTACATTCATTTTCTCACGAAAAATGATGAACACTTATTCCAGTACAACGGGATCGTTTTGCCCAGGAGTCACATTGAGGTACACAACAATAATGATTTGAACTTGAATCACTCATTTTTTCACTCGAGGACGTACAATAGTCAACAGAACATTCACCAGGTAAACTAGAATTTCATTAAATAACAACAATTAGAAGACATCCGACAAGTTTTAGATATAGAATAGCTAAAATCATATAAACATTAATGTTTGGAAAAGTGAACAATGTACGTTTGTATAGTTTCAAAAATCGACACCAGAGGGAGTATCCAATATTTTGAATTCCGTATTTTCAATTGTTACTGAAAGATCACATTAAAAGTGAGTTGAATTCATGTTTGGGTTGTGAGAAATGGTATCGTTTATGGATATTCCTAAAACAACTACAATTCTCGCTAGTGTTTGGGGGAAGTTATTCGAGTGAAGGTCAAATCGAGTTCGAATTGAGGAACACCTTTAAATAAAAAAAAAATCGAAAAAAATGGGATTTGAGAAGTTATTTTTACAAAATATAATATCTGAGGACCGAACTAAGGCGAAGAAAAATTAAAATAAAATCATGCGTGTTCCCTATTGTACAATATCAAAAAACAATACGACAGAGAGCTGCGACACGCGACAGTTCCAACTCGGCTATTGTAGCTAGGGTGGGGGAAGATCATGTAATTTGCTTTGTTGTCTCTCTTTCCCATCAGTTTTTGCCTTCTGCTTCCAGTATAGCGCAATATGTACATCCACTGCGGAAAATCCGTTCCCCTCCCATATGACATCATTATTCTGACAGTTCTCCCGGGTCATTTAATTTGAGATGGGATTCCATCTTTCTAATTTTGTTCGTCTTGTCTACTCTTCTCCTCTGTGCTCTCGGTTAGACAAGACGAATAAAATTAGACAGAGATGGAATCCTATCTCAACTTGAAAGCCCCAGGAGAACTTTTAGAATAATGATGCCCTTCTTTACCTACATCAAGGTAATTTTAAATATACAACTGAAGGGGTTACGTCAATACCTCCATTTTGAATGATGACATTTGTTATGACAGATAATTGCTAACTTCACAAAATCTCACAATTTACCAGGAAATTCAAGGAATAAATGATATTATTACATACGTACATACATATAAAACCTCAAAACTCGAGCGTTCACGATTTTGAAAGCAAGTTATCAATCAATTATTCATTTTCATTAATTTTTTTGACCTTACCTGTTGGCAGTATTGTCCTAATTCCAAATAAAACATAATTTAGAATGGGCAACTGTGCTTATCTCGAATTAAAGGTCCGAGTTCAATGAAGCGGCAAACCAAACATCAAAAGAAATGGGTGGAGCTTCCTATCCTGTGTGTATAACATAGAGAAACTAAAATTGTCTATGGTGTATAATCTGTGCCGAGAATCCGACTATCTCATTCCACTAAAGTTAAAATTGTTGAGTTGAAGCTGAGTGGATGGTCGTATGTAACCGAGCTCAAAACGAAGAAGAAAATTGTTGGTTCTATTTCTATATATGGTTTTATTTGTATTTGTCTTCAATTTATTAAAACTGTAGCATCTATCATCTATATATACTATTATTTACTGGAAAAATGGTGAAATCTACATGTTTTCTTTGTGAAAGTGTACAAGGGAAGGCTTATCATAGGTGAGATGTCTATAAAATACTGATAATGAAGGGAACTGACAGACATATTTTCAGAATTTCCATGAAACCAAGTATGAAATCGATTTGGATGAGAATTTGCAATTTAGAACCTTGGGAAGACGTTTCAATGATTAGAATATGCTCAGATCATTTCAGACCAGAGGATTATGCAGGTTTGGATCCACACACTCACCCCTCTGATAGCAAAGGTTTTTGTTACAGACTGAAAAAAAATGCTGTTCCGTCCCTAAAACTGGAATCGACACCTCTGTTGCCTCGATATGTCACCAATACAGAAGTAACTCCAGCACGACTTGGTATACCTGTTATTTTCGAAGATAATGCTGGTAAGTCTATTTTGGGATAAATGTGCTGAAAAAAATGCAGTTTAAGGAGAATCCGCAGATCTAAATATGTATATATATATATATAGGTATATTGTTTTTGTAAATGAACATGCCTTCCCAACCCAAAAAAAAGAAAACAAAAAAGAAACGGCTGTTAGTCATAATTTTTTTTTATATCCTTTATTTTCACAACGGTAAATATCCAGTAATTAGTCCCACACAATTTAGAACACATTTGGTGAAACTATTGTATTTTTGCCTCCTGAACACGAATCCGAAGTCAAAACGTGGCACTCTTGAATACTTTCTGTGATACGAACTTCCAAGTGTACAAAAGGCCTAATTTTTCTGCACTATTTTCGGCCACTGAAAACACTCCATTTGTCCTTATTTTAACAAAAACACCACACACATCCTTAATCAAGTGTTTTTAACACTATGTTCTAAAACATCCACTTTTTCTCAGAATGTAAATACATACCACGATTTTACTTTTACCCACCAGCAGCATGGATATTTTTATATTTATGATATTGATAGCCTTACCTCGACGATCAAAAGTCAAACGCATTTTGTGATCCCCAATTTGTAGTCTTGGGCATGGATGTTTTAGAAGAAAAAAAAACCAATCAATATCTTACATTGAAGAAGGGAGCACAACCTAACCTGGCTAACATTGTTATCTAAGTAGAATGCAAGCCAATCAACCTTACAAAGTAACACTTCGTCAGCTGTGACTTTTCTCGTTTTTTCGAATTAATAGTTAGGCACAATACTCTCAATCAGTCACTAAATACAAGTGCAATCAACTACCAAATTAATGTGAAATATCGAACTGAACTTCTACAGAAAAATGAACCCTGTCAATATCTTATGCGAAAGAAGGGAACACAACCTAATTTGGCTTAAAGAACAGAGTTCATATTCGGTAATATTGAAAACGACTGAACAGAATAAATCAACAAAAAGATAAGTTCAATAATTTTTTGAGAGGTCAGCTATGGTAGTATTTGACTTTTGACGGTCCGAGATAAAGCTAGCAGCATCATAAATATAGAAATCAATGTGCTTGGGGGGTAAAAGTAAAGTTCGTGTCATATTTCATGGGTTCAATTACAATGATCCAATAGGCTATCAACCTATGTCCTTCTGCCCATTGTAATAATAGTTTATATCTTGAGATTATGAGTACATGTCATATTAACGGGTTGAGATACGAGTAAAGAGCAAAAAAAAAAATGAGTTACAAATACTTGTCGACAGATGGTAGTGGAATGTTTAGTCCAGAATTTCTTGCATGGGTTCTAGAATAGTTCGTTGAGGGTGGGAATGTCGGGGGGTCATGCTTTCGTATTGTGAAGTAGGTTAGGTTCTTTTTGAGTGCGACGATAACCGCCCCTTCCACTGCGACCTTCTCAGATCTATTGTGGCTGGATCCTGACCCTTCCAGACTCTTGTATCTGCACAAGATGTGCTCTGCTGTTTCTTCCTCGCCTTGGCAAAAGCGACACTCTGCGCTTTCCTCAAGTCCGCTTTTTTGAAAATTCATTTGCAGTCTATAGTGACCTGTCAGTGGTCCTGTTATAATCCTCAGGTTTTTCCTAATCAGTTCTAACATGGGTGCTGTTCTTCTTTTTGAAGGGTTTGGTAAAAATGCCTTTGAGTGACTTTTCTGACTGTTTCATACCAGTACTCGTGTTTTTCTGCTTGGTACAGCCTGAAAACAATTCTTTGGTTATGCTCTTTGATACACCGAAGAAAATCTATGGTCCTATGAACTCCTTCATAGTGCCTTCTTTTGCCAGAAGATCGCCTATCTCATTTCCTTCAAAGCCTTTATGTCCAGGAACCCATAGCAGAGTTATTCTGTTGCCCCTGTCTATGCTTTGAAGGGCTTTCAAGCAGTTCCATACTAATCTGGATTCTATCCGACTTGATGCCAGAGCTTTCAGTGCTGTCTGACATGATTTTGAGCGATTTATTTTTACTGTTTCTCTTCAGAATTTCTTGCAGGCAGAGTTCGATTGCATGGACTTCTGCCTGGAATATTGTGGTGTACTGTCCACCAGTGTGAAAACAGAAACGGTCGTCGTGCCAGAAACTAAATATTAGTATATGCGCAAGGGTGTCATATGTTATTCCCTCAAAATCTTCCGAAATGAAATAGCAATTGGAATTTTCTACAGTATTATGATGGTGATGATGAATGTAAGTTTACATACAAATATGATAATGGTGCTTCTAATAAATCATAAGATCATATTTATCAGTGGCTGTTACAATAACATACAAGATGGGATAAAAAGGGCGTTCTGGAACTTTTTTTTTACAGTATATTCAGAACGAGCTGAGAAAGCATACCTACCCCATTTCAGATTTTGTATCTTAATTCTCACCCTGGAAACTACCCCCGTATGAAAAAAAATCTCAAGAACAGAGTTAATTCATCATTTCTGGAAATTTCTTTTTCATTCTATATTCAAAACGAGCTGGGAAACTACTCCCTTTTCAAAAAAATCTCCAGAACAGAGTTAATTCATCTTTTCTGGAAATTTATGTTTCACTCTATATTCAAACGAGCTAAGAAAGCATACCTACCCCATTTCGGATTTTGTATCTTAATTCTCACCCTGGAAACTACCCCCGTATGAAAAAAAATCTCAAGAACAGAGTTCATTCATCATTTCTGGAAATTTCTTTTTCATTCTATATTCAAAACGAGCTGGGAAAGCATGCCTACCCCATTTCAGATTTTGTATCTCAACCCCCTATTCAAAAAAATCTTCAGAACAGAGTTAATTCATCATTTCTGGAAATTTCTTTTTCATTCGATATTCGAAACGAGCTGAGAAAGCATGCCTATACCATTTTAGATTTTGTATCTCAATACTCACCCTGGAAACTACCTCCGTATTCAAAAAAATCTCCAGAACAGAGTTAATTCATCGTTTCTGGAAATTTATTTTCCACTCTATATTCAAAACGTGCTGAGAAAGCATACTTACCCCCTTTCGGATTTTGTATCTCAATACTCACCCTGGAAACTACCCCGTATGCAAAAAAATCTCCGAAACAGAGTTAATTCATCGTTTCTGGAAATGTCTTCTTCACTCCATATTCAAAACGAGCTGAGAAAGCATACCTACCCCATTTCGGATTTTGTATCTTAATACTCACCCTGGAAACTACCTCCGTATTCAAAAAAATCTCCAGAACAGACTTAATTCATCGTTTTTGGAAATTTCTTTTTTACTCTATATTCAGAGCTAAGAAACCATATCTACCCCATTTTGGATTTTGTATCTCTATACTCACCCTGGAAACTACCCCCGTATTCAAAAAAATCTCCAGAACAGAGTTAATTCATCGTTTCTGGGAAATTTATTTTTCACTCTATATTCAAAACGAGCTGAGAAAGCATGCCTACCCCATTTCAGATTTTGTATCTCAATACTCACCCTGGAAACTACCCCAGTATTCAAAAAAATATCCAGAACAGAGTTAAGTCATCGTTTCTGGAAATTTATTTTTCACTCTATATTCAAAACGAGCTGAGAAAGCATACATACCCCCTTTCGGATTTTGTATCTCAATACTCACTCTGGAAACTACCCCCGTATTCAAAAAAATCTCCAGAACAGAGTTAATTCATTGTTTCTGGGAATTTCTTTTTCACTCTTTATTCAAAACGAGTAGGGGTAGGTGTGCATTCTCAGCTCGTTCTGAATATACTGTAAAAAAGAAATTTCCAGAACGCCCTTTTTACCCCATCTTGTATGTTATTGTCACAGCCACCGATAAATATATCTTATGATTTATTAGAAGCTCCATTATCATATTTGTGTGTAAACTTTCATTCATCATCATCACCATCATAATACTGTAGAAAATTCCAATTGCTATTTCATTTCGGAAGACTTTGAAGGAATAACATATAACACCCTTGCGCAATTACAAATATTTTGTTTCCGGCGCGATGACCGTTTCTTTTTTCACACTGTGCCATGTTTACACTAAGGTTAAATTCTGGCTGTACTCCGTGTCTCCGGCCTCAACTCCGTCTTCCGTTTTGGAGCCGTCTGTGTACCATTGTAGATTGGAAAATAGAGTGGATATTTTGAAAAACGCAGGTTCTTTCTAAAAAAAGTGCTAAAAATACGTGAATTAGGGTATGAGTGATGTTATAGTTAAAAGCCGAAAATAGTGCTGAGTTCATCAATATTATTACATATTTCTAACTCTTCAGGATCATACAAATCTCTAACATTAAAAAACAACCAGAGGATCTTGCTGTAATTCATTACATTTCTTCAGGAACATATATTCTCTGGCGAAAAAAGTCCATTTTTTCTCAAAGTGGAGATGTAGAATATGGTAAGGAAAAGAGAGTTAACTCAAAGTCGTTCTCCACGAAATAAAAACAGCATGGCTACTGGAAAAATGTATGCATTTACAGGTTATGGAACAAAATGGAAGTTACCTTACTTACAATTGTTATGGTAGAAAAAACATTCTTGGAAATAAAACTTGGGTGTGGTCTCAGCTTAGACCTTACTATGAACACCCCATTTGCGAAGTTTTCTCTTCCTTATTAATGAGGTTTTTGTTTTCCACATTTTTAGAATGTTGAAGGAACTTGGTGAAACGTATGAAGAGAGAATCTCACAAAATGGAAAAATTGACAAATCCTTCATTTAGTATGGGACATCTGGCGGAGATCTAGTAAACTAAACAGTTTTAAATAATCTATGCGTGTTAACCTAACCTTACGAAGTATAGCGATTGGTTAGTAGATGTCACTGTACCATGGTGGTGGTTTCTAATTTCTAACAGTGACAGATATGTGATAGATGGTGAGAGTAAGAAAGAATGTTTTGTTTTTGGAATTCACGAATAAAAGCTTTAAATAAATTTAGGCAAACGAATTATGTTTGTTCATTGACACAATTTGTATCGGATGCATTTTTAGATTTCAAGAATTTCTAAGAGGTTTAATTTAGGGCCTTTTGGGCAGAAATGGATTAGATCAACGTTATTGTTTATGTTAAAGTTTGAGTGTCCGGATTCTAACAGGTGATTGGCAAAAACAGACTGGGTATTACAGATGTCTGTGTGGCGATATTTATTAAAGAGATTTGTATGTTCTTTTAAGTCTATCAACAAATTTTCGACCAGTTTGTCCTGCATAAACAACTGAGCATTCTGTGCATTTAAGTTTATAGACCCCTGATTTATCCAGTCTATCCCGTTTATCTTTGGAATTACATAGATATTTATTTAAGTTATTCAAGGTTTTGTAGCCTATTTGTAAGTTGTCATCTGATAAATATTGACCTATGGAGGTGTACGATGGGCCTAGGTAGGGGAGAGAACGAAAAACTTTTTTGGGGGTTTCAGTTGACAATAGTGGTCTGTTGAGGTATTTATAAAGATTTGATTGAATTTTTTGGATTATAGGGAACCTTGGGGTTTAAAATTTTTTTGAGAGGTATGTTCAACAATCTGTGGATAGGTTGTGAAAGGAGGCAAGTTTTTGGTTGTGTGGATGGTTAGATGAATATGTGATAACTATGTCAGTGGCTGTCGGTTTTCTGTAGATATTGAAATCAAATTGGTTTTCTTTTTTTATGAGTAGAAGATCTAAGAAGGGTAAGGAGTTGTTTTCTTCTGATTCAAAAGTGAATTTGATGGACTTATGTAGACTATTTATGTATTTAGCAAATTCATGTAGTTTGGAAAGCGGGCCGTCAAAGAGAACAATGCAGTCATCAACATAGCGGTACCAGAACGTTATATGGTTTTTGAATTCTGTGCAATCAAATATATTTTTTTCTAAATAACTACCAAGAAACTCTTTTCCTGTGCGCGTAAGGTCCTGCTGCCTTAGCATGCCCCCGGAAAGGAAAACATAAGATTATAAAAAATCTCTTACGGCCAACTGATAGAGATAAGAAACTAATATGTTCTTTGTTTCTCTCTTTTTTATTTAACGTCGGCCTATTTCAGCTACCTAAGATAATTACCGACGACGGTGAGCACACTCCCCCCAACCGGAAATTTTTCCAAATCCTCTGTTGTTTCAGAGGTAGGGATGTTAAACGAGCACAACATCTATGAACTCGGGACCGGCGTCTTAACGTCCCCTGCGAAGGACGGCATATCTATCGTCATATCTCGTGCTCATTGATATAACACCTGCAGCTACGAATATGTTCTTATCAACTTAATATCGCTATCACTAGTAAATTAATTTCACAAATCTACCATATCTTGGAATTTAACATATTATAATTTCAAAAATAACATACCAGGAACCTTTGAATTACATTTGTATTGGCTCCTGTCTCGGGTTCCTTCAAATGAATATAATGGTTTACTTGTAAGTGATTATTCTGCAAATCAGAATAACCCTTCCAACAGTCTCAATAAATGGTAGTTTCACATTCAATAAAGTCTTCTATACATTCTGAAAGAGTGTCTTGGGTTCTGTCTTTAACAACTACCATAAGAACTCTACCCGTTCCTTATCCTCTAAATACCCACGAACCATCTACAAGGTGCCCTCGATTATATTTCAGTTTTCCGAATTTGGATTCATCAATTTCCACGGTAAAAAATGAAATAGAAAGAACGTAATGTAAGTAATCAAATTAATGTATTAATCTCCACTTACAAAGATTTCATCAAATCCCCCAATTTTTGTAGGCTTTGTAACAAACGCATTGAAAACAACTTCTCTACAAAAACTAGGTAAGCTGTGCCATTCTCAATTCGTTCTGCAAGCTTTTGAGGGGATCCTTATTTATATGACAAAACCCCAAAAAATTTCCACATGTGCAAGTGGGATTAAAAAAAAACTCATAACGAAGATATGCTCTGAAAATATATAATTTTTCAATACAAAATAATAGTTCATTGCAGATAAATAAATAACAAAAAAGCAACCTATCCTGTCTTGCATACCACAGGTTTCTTGTTACTTTTTCTTATGTGACCACTACATCGCCAACGAAAGCCATCAATAGAGTCTGCTGATGGGGTCATAACAGTAATCTACTTGTCATTTGATTTCCTTATTTTTGGATACCACCAAATGCTTCACTTGAGATATAATATAATTATTATTTCTCCAAGTAAATATATCATTAAAGTTAATATCATTAATTTTTTGAAGAAAAAAGACCAAAACAAACAAATGTATAAACGCACCTGATCAAACGGGAAACTAAATAACAATAGGGGAGTCTCGCACAAGTTGCCAACTTCAAAAAAACCTTCAAAACTTCTGCCTCTCCAATTGTAGTAATTCCATCAGGGTTGTATAGAAAATCACAAACTGAATATGGGGAATCATTTATTTCAAGTCCCAAAGTGTTTATATTTTTGAATATAAAAAGTTATATTAATAGGGAATTTTGTGTCTATTTCTCGAGTGTTGGTACCTGTCCCAATCTGATCGTGTTTTCGTGCATTATGACTGTCATGTCATCTGTCACGATGCCATTTGAACTTTAACGCAGAAGAACGCTGTTTCTTTCTCTTGTAGCATGACTTCCGTTGTTATTATTTGTTATTTTGTTGTGCATTTTCTTATTCAATCTTTTTTTCAGAAAATATGTTTTGCGCCACCAACTGTTTACGTTTTTAGACACAAAATCTCTATGAATGACACATTTGATATAAGTAATATATAAGCGCTTCATGACCAAAAGTAATTAAATTGGAATATCAAATTGGCGATTTTCTATACAACTAAAGTCAAACAATTGCCTTTGGAGAGGCAGAAGTTTTTTTTTTCAAGTTGGCAACTTGTGCGAGACTCCCTTATTGAAATTTGAAATAATATCGCAGTACGCTATTACAGTAAAGGACGGAGCAATTTCGACAGCCAATGGAAAACCAATGATTATACACAATGGAAGGGTGGCTTATTTCCTATTTTCGTACATTGGACAAATTTCAGCTGCACATGCGCGGATTTGCATCGTCATTTGACGTCACCAGGGGACCTGAACGGTTAATCCCATAAGTGATCATGTATTTTTTTACTTTTTCATAGCGGTTTTTCAACCTGTTGGTAACATTTTTCCGTCGTTTTTTCAGTATTTATGTTTGCTGAATCATTTGACTTTCGTTTCAATAGATTTTTACTGCCATAAGCATCTATAGTTTGTCGTGAATAAGTGAAAATTGTACTGCTAAGTACGTGTTGGAGCAGCCCACTTCATGATAGGACACTTGTTTTTTCAACTGTTTTTCGATTAATTGCAAATATTTGAGGTAAATAGAGCTCTCGGAAAATGCTGAAGGTTTGACATAATATATATGTTTTGTGATGGTCTTAGTGACCTCTTCAATGTGTTTTTTGACGCCTGTTTGTTTCAACCACCTTTTACAGGTGTAACTTCTTGTACTTGGTTGTTTTTTCAAATAAAGATTATTATTATTAATTCCTTAGGCAGTGTTAGTTCAAGCTGTTTTTACTTCAGATCATGCCTGGAGGAATAAGTTATATTTTTTCCAGTTCTTTTTATATTCTCATTCATATATCAATTTCACACGTAACTAAATCATCAACTTTTATTTTATTATATAAATCTCAGATTACAATTATTTTTAATAAATTTACAACTTTTTACTTTCAAATAAACCCATACCAACAATTGTGACTTCTCATCCTCTTAGGTAGGTATATTATTGAACTTCACCCAAATGTTCAACTCATAAAAATATCGAGACAACTCATTAACTCCTATTTATTATAATGAACCCAAAGTTTCCACAAATATTCACAATAAATCGAAACAACGAAGTGCTCTATCACAAAATGACGTTTAAAATTTGCTTAGCATCAGTTCAATTTTTGGGTTATCCACAGAAAACATGGGCATCTAGAGTTATAAAAATTAAATGGAGCTAAATTAAATTAATACACCAACCAGAAACACCCAAAAACTCAACAGGTTTAAGTTAAAAGTACCAAGATAAAAGGTTTTAAAAATCATGAAAAAGGCAAACCAACCATAGTGGTGCCGCGGTGACGTCACGCTGCTGGCGGAGAGCGGGGGGGGAGGCTATCCTTTCTGGTGTATAATCATTGATGGAAAACGCTACATTATACATTACCGATATCGACGAATAGACAGCACCTACGTCAACCAATTGAAATCACGTGATTTGCTCTACTTCCACAGATTCTTCAAAATACATGACCGTCAAGAATTTTTTGGATTTTTGAGCTTCTTCCTGAAAAATGTACTATCACATAACCAAAAATGTAGGTAATACGCGAAATCTCCCTAAACTGCTTTTTTAATATCCATAGTTTTTACCGGATTCCCTAAGTGACATTTATTAGATATTCTTGAAGTAATGTTTTTAGGAATACCATATTCCATAATTTTAAGCAGATGGTCTAATAAAAAAACATTTGCATTTTGAAAAGTCTATGGCTAACCAACAAACCTAAAAATTACATAATGATTTTTTTTTCAAATTGTGCTTGATTAATGAGGAACTATAATCTGTTTACATTAAGAAGAGAATGACGTCACAAGATGACAGATTACAGCGTTGCCAATATGTGCAATAAAGTAAAGCTTGGTTATAACGAACCAGCGGGGAACTTAAGAATAGGTTTATATCAAGTTCGTTAAAAAAGAATTAAAATATATGTTTCATTTACCTGCCGGACCTTTTCGTTTGGTTCGTTATAACCGTGGGTTATAAGGTTTTTTTGTGCTATTGAACAGGGAGTATTAAAATCAGTAGAACTATATCGAAAATATATTGGCATTTGTAATTTGATACATTTAACGTTGCGCGTTGTGGGAAATTTCAGTTTTCATTGTATTTTACAGAATTTACTACTATCACACGCTCTCAAGCTGTTCTTTCAAAGATGTTTCTTGCATTATTTTATATTGTTCTCTCTTTTTTATTGGAATCTGAACGATACTTCTTGAAAATACAATAAAACCTGTGTTTTCTAATAAGGCTTAATGTTAAATGTAGGAACTTATGAATGCCAATATATTTTTAATGGCTCTCTAGCTCTCCAAAAATTAAATTGGATTTTCTCATCATAATCTACTATTATGCAAAATTTCATTGAATTCTGAATTGAGATTCTGAAACCAACAGTACTTACTACCTATCTTTAAGGATTTATCAAGTATCTCTCCGAGATACGGGGTGTTGAAGTTTTTCTTAAAAACTGACTATTTATTTATTGCTCTGAAACCGGTCGAGATATGCAAATGAAATTTGGTGAGTTTTAAAAGGTAGTTATTGCGCATTTTTTTACATGCAATTAAGAATTTTATGTTCATCATTGGTGCGCATACGGGTAATGATCTCAATTTTTGAATTCCTCGTTCAATTTGTGACAAAAAATTTTTCTTGTCTTTTTTTCGTATGGGGCGCCGTTTTTATGCAAAAAAATAAAACATCTTAACGCGTATTTGTCATTACTTTAATACATTATCTAGTAGCGATGCTAGTAGGCTACTGTCAACATTCTGTTAAATACGAATATTTCAACAAAATGTCAAATTAGCGTTTTTTCATTTTTAAGCTTTTGTTTTGGTATAACATTAATGATAATAAGTAATTAATTTTTCTTTTATCGAAAAGAATGGAAAATTATACAAATGCGGAATTGTCAGACATGCATTTTGTCTATGATCGAAGTTATGGAAATGGTCGGCAAGCTCGACGATTGTATGCTGGGTTGTATCCAGGACGTAGGGTACCCCATCACACAATATTTGCTCGTCTTCACCAACGTTTGCGCGAAAATGGTACATTTAAGAAACAAACGGCTGACTGCGGGCGCCCTCGAGAAGTACGAACTGTGCAACTAGAAGAAGCAGTTCTCGAGTTAATTGCTGAGTCACCTGAAACAAGTACTCGAAAAATTGCCAACATACTGAATGTAAGCAACTTCACTGTATTTAAAATTCTTAAAGAACAGCAATTGAATCCGTTACATATTCAACGTGTGCAAACTCTACTACCTAGAGACTTTTTTCAGCGCCTAGTTTTTTGCCATTGGATTCTTAATCAAATTGCTCAAATTCCTAATTTTTTAAATGGCGTTTTGTTTACTGACGAGGCTAATTTTGGACGACAGTGTATACGAAATTTCCATAACAATCACCTCTGGGCTGAGGAAAATCCACATGGAATCTTTGAAGCTCATTTTCAGCATCAGTTTTCAGTAAATGTATGGCTTGGGGTACTTGATGATCACTTAATCGGTCCATATTTACGACTAACAGGCGACTCTTACCTTAATTTCCTACAGGAAGAAGTTACCTGGTCTTCTTGAAGAAATTCCTCTACAGCTGAGACAACACTTTTGGTTCATGCATGATGGTGCACCAGTCCATTTTAGCATTATTTTACGTAATCACTTAGATACGTATATCCAAATCGTTGGATAGGTAGGGGAGGTATGGAATATTGGCCCGCTCGATCTCCGGATTTCAATCTTCTAGATTTTGCATTTGGGGTTTTCTTAAGTCATTAGTTTATTCCACTCCCGTCGAAAATGTTGAAGACCTGAGGAATCGAATTATAGCCGGCTGAGACAATAAGAAATACACCAGGAATATTTGCGCGAATACGACCATCAATGAGGCGAAGAGTTGAATCTTGTATCACGTCTGAGGAAGGTCATTTTAAACATTCGTTGTAGCTTTGCGCCTATTTATTTATTAGTTGTTATTTTCTGTTATTGTTCTGGTTTAACGTTATTGTATTAGATAGTTCTGGATAATGTATTAAAGAAATGAAAAATTCGCGAAAAGATGTTTTATTTTTTTGCATAAAAAGGCAAGGGAGATTTTTTGTCACAAATTGAACAAGGAATTAAAAAATAACTCAGTGGCGTACCATTTTTTTCTTAAAAAAAAAGAGATCATTACCCGTATGCGCGGCAATCATAAACATAAAATTCTTAATTGCTAGTCAAAAAATGCGCAATAACTACCTCTTAAAACTCAGCAAATTTCATTTGCATATCTCGACCGGTTTCAGAGCAATAAATAAATAGTCAGTTTTTAAGAAAAACTTTAACACCCCGTATCTCGTAAAACGAAGCATTTGCGGACAAAAGTTATATAGCAAACTGTCATTATTTTTTCATGCAGAATCACCCCCTGAAGTTTGTCGCACTTATTCACTAACACCCTGTATTCTCTGTATGATTTTACTTTAGTTCTTATAGATATATGTAATTAGTATAACTTACATCTCTAACACAGCAGTTAGTGTCCATTTCCACGTTCTCTTTCAAAGTAGTCTATTAAAGACACTACTATTTGTTTAGACTATTTTGATAGTATCTGCAATACAGAAGCGTTCTTTGTCAAAGTAGTCTATTAAAGACACTACTATTTGTTGAGACTATTTTGATAGTATCTGCAATACAGAAATCTGTAACATTCTTGATAGCCAGCCATAATTTCATTAAAAATGAAAAAATGTCTTATTCCTCACGACAGCTGACTACAAAAACCTATACAATAGGTGTATGTTGGTCGCATATCCTCAAAAAACAACTACTTCCCTGGCTAATGCCTCGACGGATGTTGAATGACATCCGATGGATAAACGTACAAAGTCCTACAAGGTACTTTGCAAATGTTTGTTACCTTGTAGGACGTTGCACGTTTATCCATCGGATGTCATTCAACGTCCGTCGAGGCACTAGCCAGGGAAGTAGTTGTTTTTTGATGGATATGCGACCAACATACACCTATAGTATAGGTCAGCTGTCTTGAGGACTAAGATATTTTTCATTTTTAATGAAATTATGGCTGACTATCAAAAATGTTACAGATTTCTGTATTGCAGATATTCTATTGTATAGGTTTTTGTAGTCAGCTGTCTTGTGGAATAAGACATTTTTAATGATATAGATTATACGCAGGTCTTATCGAAATATTAATTAGTTCTGAAAATAACTCTTTTTATAGAGAGTTATTGCAACGTCCGTTCTATAGTTGTTTTAATAAAGTTTCTTTTATATTGACATATACGCATGCGTATTGTGTCCGACTTTCAGGATATCCTCAATCTAAAATACAGGCATCCCTTACTTTATTTAAATAAAGGCCAAGAACGTTTCATTAAAAGTTCCTTTATTTTGACGGATTTGTTTTTTTTTCTGTCATATATCTGTCGCCAGTTGAAAATCTAAAGTTTGTTAAGCACTGCTCTTCTATATATTTTCAAAACCAAATAAAGCAGGTTCATTTGGTGGTGGTATATTTTCTACCCCAACAATATTGTGAGGAATTAATTCGTCCAAGTATCACTTATGCGTCCAACTAACGAATAATAGTGTGATTTTTTTCATAAGTTTATTTTTCTGGTGAAACAATGACTGAAGAAAAGGGGAAAAAAAGATTGAGATTCACATTCGAAGACGATATTACGTGAAGTTGTTTCACATAATTTGACGTACTCGTCAAAATAAAAGCTTGAACATAAGCATCTTGGAAGAAGGTTGTTGCAATAACACCCTTTCAAAATCGCGTTAGAGGATACTTTAGTAGCGTATCTTTTAATAAAGTCAGCGCTTATTTGTAATTTGCAATAACTCTCTATTATCAAACAGGAAACTCTAAAGAATCAAACAAAATAATACACACACTGAACCATAAAAGTGACAGCTGTCAGACCAATGTTTTCTTGAGAAAATTTTACAGATTGGGCAACTTTTAAAATTAAATTGTATCGATATTTAACGCATTCATTGGGAATTTCAACTTTATCATGTTGTATATGCAAAATTACCAAAAATGACGTCATTCTCTTCTTAATGTAAACAGACTATGTATATGTTTTTGTGATTTATTTTGCAGGCTGTCTGTATCTATACTATTTTCTTAAGGGTCCTCTACACCATCGGCCACGTTGGACGATCACAGAATGGGCCATGATTGCCACGATCATTAAATATCAGTGATCTAATGTCCCCGATCATGGGCAATTACAATTACAGGCGATTACGTTCGTGAACACCTGTATTCGTCCATTATGGCCGATGGTGTAGAGCCGGCGTTATACTTGATGCCAGTGACAGCCCTACGGAGGCAACTTGAACTGAGAATACATTGTGTTTTAGGTGCGCCCCGATCATCAAGCAGCATTTATGAGCGAAAAAATCAAAAACTCTGCGAACACTGCGGAATATTTTTTTTTGGCCCCAGTCACCCGAAACGTTTGTGTTTCAATGGAGAACTATCTGATTTGGAAAATTTATCAGAATCCCTACCAAATTTGCACCATTGTAATGTTTGTGGAAGTGTGTTCAGTAGTGAAGAATTCTTGATCCAGCATGAAAAAACGCATGCTGCTAAACAGGCTTATAATCGAAAGTGGATTTTTAAAAAACGTGCTGGGAAAGTATACAAAGTTCAGCGCAAGAGAGGACTTTTCAAGTGTGATTCGTGTTCCAAAATGTTTTTGAAGAAAAGCGACTTGAAAATCCACAGGAAGAGCCATGTTAGTGAGGAAGAGTCTTTCTATTCTAAGATTTTCTTCAAAAAGTTTGTTCCGAAAGGTGTTTCTTAATAAGGATATAGAAGCTAACAAAATACCTGGATATGATGTTTCAACATGTTGTAATTTGCTTATGTAAAAGAAATAAATAATGCTTTAAAAATATAAAAGATGTATTATTTTAACAGTATGAGCTGAAAATAATCATCATCAGATTTACTATGCACTGTGTAGAAAACATTTTTATCATAAGTGTTGGTGATTGTCTGAAACCAAAAATGAAACATTAAATTTTCCAATATTGCAAACCATATACAGGGGAATATAAACTGCCTTTCTTTTGAAAACATCAGAAAAACTCATTTAAAAAAGTTATTTAGTACTGACAATTCAACACAAAAAATCGCATATGCCACAGTGCAGTTTGACAGCGGCAAAAGTTAGCTGCAACTTTTACAGCGACAAATGCACTAGTGGTTTTTTCACTTATTCATTTGTTTATCAATTATCGCGGTGTTGGTTGCCAAAATAAATAAAGTTTGCATTGATATGTTTCTAAATTTCTTATTCATTAAATTGTTCTGCCGAATTACACTCGATGTTTGTATTGATATCGGGTAAATTTGTGTTGTTCAAATTCTAAACTGTTTCCTTTAGCAATTTGACTCGAAAAACTGTCAACCTAAAAACGCTCCACCTTCGGTGTCACGTTTTTAATAGTTGACAGTTTTTCTCGTCTAATTGCTAGGCAACAGTTTCTCATTAAACAACCCAAATTCACCCGATAAAATAAAAACCTCTCGTGCAATTATAAGTGAAAATAAGGTCCATATCTGTAATCACAGCTACTTGAAAATCTTTTATTGGTTAATTAGTAGTGATCAGTTAACAGCAATTGAACAAAACTTATCTTCAGTAGAATAAATCGCAGTGACCAAACATTTTGGGGATATTTTAATTTTCTGAAACTAGAAGCATCCAAGTTGCTCTCTTTAAAATAATTGACCATTATTTTAAGTAGCTTAGATAATAAATGTAATTCGGACATTCTCAATAACAAAGTTTTAAAACATGTATTTGATGTAATCGGCCCCATAATTTTGAACTTTCACTTGAAACTGGAGTTATCCCCCTCCAACTCTAGAACAGTACAGTTATTCCTGTTCCTAAAATAATTAATACAAATGAAGCTATCAATTTTCGACCAATCAATACTTTACCATGTTTGGAAAAAGTTCTGGAACTAGCTGTATACAATCAAATCCTTGATTATGTTAATGAAAATATACTCTTCATGGAATATATCTGTCCGGATTCATCTAATCACTCATGTGAAAATGCACTGCAACTAACATTGTCAAAGTGGAAAATTGATATTGATGCACAAATACGTAGTAGCAGTGTTTCTCGATTTCAAGAGAGCCATTGATATCTCTACTCTACTTATGAAATTTCAACACTATGGACTTACTGGTAGAGTCTATAACTGGTTTGAAAGCTATTTACAGAATAGGTCACAATGTACAAAGGTAATAACACTTTTTCAACCATGAAAAGCACCAATAACGGTGTTCTGGGACCACTGCTGTTCATTTTATATCTGAATGATATCAATTACATTGGGGAATGTGAGTTCATGAATCTCATTGCAGATGATACTTTATTGACAGTGATGTTAATCTACCATGCAAATGCTATTCATAAAATCAATAGAACACTTCACCAAGTTTCAGAATTCCTCAATATCAACAAATTGAAACTCAACATCAACAAAATGAAATCCATGATTATAACCACACAAGTATAATTTGGTAGATAAAAACTTAGTAGTAAATATTGAATAATTTAAATATCTTGGATTTATGCTAGACAACTTGTTGAACCTGAAAAAACATTTCTATTATATTTATAACAAAATCGCAAATAAAATATTTTTCTTCACACGCATCAGCAGATATTTGACATTTCAAACTGAAAGGGGGTTTCAGTTTATAATACCAGAATCAAACCTCACTTCAATTACTGCCCTTCCTTACTTTTTCTTCTGGATGCAAACTATCACATCCTTGCAGAAATTGTAGAATAGAGGAATGCGTGTACTTTTGAAATGTAATCGATATACTCCCATAATGCACCTGCTATCTGTTAACCTTTCAGTGGTCTCGTGAAATTCAGTTGCAAGCGCACTGTCTGTAATTTTTTGTACTTATTTTTTGTTGTTGTTTGAACACCAAGATATTATTTATCTGACAATTATCAAATATCTCCACAAATTGTCAAAGTTAAAATCATATGTTTTTACTGTAAAATAGATATGTAGTTGAAAAAAATTATTTAGAAAATAGAAAACTTCATTTAAAGACCGAAATTAAAGCAATACAACTTTTTCACTACGAAACTATACAAAAAAATTATATCATTATTATCACTGAATAATTTTGACGGAAAATATGTAAGTTATTCTATTTCCATCGGGGTTTGTATGCATCTTGAACATAATGGAGTTAAATGCTCCAAACAAAACCTTGTTTTTTTCCATCCACGCTCGGAACATCGTCTTCGTGGAATATTGACTTCCACAGCAAGTGATTGTACGCTTGTTTTTTTCTTGGAGACGAAGATTCCCGTGGGAGACCTGTCAAAAAAGCTTGTGTACCTGTCAAACGAACTCGTGTAGGTAAATGAGGTTTAATCAAATCATTTGCCAAATCTTCCAGAAAAAACTCTTCTTATTATTTTTTTTTGTCTGGATTAATCGAGCAATAAATAACATTACTAAAAATATTTAATATTAAAAGCAAACGAAACCTTAAAATATGTATTTATTTAGCGCCGGTCTGCCACACCGGTTTATTTTATAAAAAAAACACTACTCAAATTTGTACTGTCAATAGGTACCGTTACTGCCAGGGGCGCGCCAACTATGTGGCGAATGTAGGCAAAAGCCACGGGCGGCAAAATCTAAGGGCGGCAATTCGGCTAAATAAACGGTACTAACGACCTCTTCTTTCTGATGCCGCGCGTCGGCTCCAATTCATGTTTAATGCGTGATTTTATTTCGCTACTCTTTTGCTATTAGCGATAGCGGCTAGCTTAAAAAGTCCGAGTATCACAGGTGGCTTAGCGGTAACGGTATCAAAAACAAAGAGAGTAAATATAGAGAAATGTTTTTATTGCTTTTTTTATTCGAGAAAGGCTTAAAAGTCGTCTGTCGGAAGCCGCAAAAAATGAAAATTAATATAAATATGTCTGGATTTTGTAAAATGGGTCATTCTAGTTTGTTCTGCAAATCAGATCAGTTGATTAGATAGTTTTAGTTTTCCCAATATCAATTGCAGAAGCATGAAAAAGTCTTGCGGCGAAATCCTGTGAGCAGCAGTGGCAGAGATAACTAATTTTATTTAGATATTTTAATATCCTAAAACGTATTTCGATCGGCACACACCAAGACCACAGACGCTACTGGTTTTTAATCTTTCAGAGCTATTAAAACACAAATATAACGCGTGATTTATGACCTCCCATCGTATAGACACACCTGCAAGCATTGATGTCCGACTTGATTGGCCCAGACGAATCGGTTGTAGAACAGACAGCAGTCACTCAAGTCCACGTTGACCAGCGGGCTCTTTGTGCCGACGGAGACTGTATACAAGTAGTACAGATTATTTTTCGTTCCGTTTCTTCGCATATACGCTCGTATTAGCGAAGTGAGTTTTTATTTGCTCCCTATAGAAACAGCTTCTGCAATTGATATTGGATGGACTATAGTTAGTGAGGTGAATATTTCAGTGTGAAAAATGGTAAGTAGTGTAACTGAAACTAAATACGGTATATTTTTACTATTCTACGCTTAATTCTAATTAAAATTTCTGAAACATGTTCTATATCAAAACTAAGTAGTTTTCGAGTAATTTGACATTTAAATTTTTTTTCCCATAAAAGGCAATTAACAATATGGCTAATAATTTTACCTTGCAACTACCAACTACTAATTGTAAAGTATTTTCAGGTAATTTTTTTCAAGGTCCTGTAATACATAGTAATACATATTCATTTTCAACAAATGTTGAACAGGGTGTTCAAAAAATGTAATCCAATTTGTTGGTAAAGACAGATGTAAAACAACATTTTTTCAAATAGATCACCATGTAACATATCCTATATCAAAACTCATATATTTTCGAGATATTTAAAGCTTAATTTTTTTTTCTAAAAACGTAAATAAGATTGCTAACAATACGACATTTCCTATTTTAAGGAAAAGGGCAAAAAAGGAAACGATTGTTAGGTCATCAGTTCTGCCAACAAAGACGGTAGAAAATGGAAGAGAAAGAAAAATTAGCTGATTCTTTGAAGAAATATTTGAAACCGTCAGAAATAAGTGTTCCTCATTTGTTTCTGATTGTAATAATATAAATAGTACCCAGGAACATCATACTGAAAACGTTCCAGCAGCGGCAACATTACTATTTTCTAACTCCACCGTAATATCTGATGACCCTGAAGAGTGGCCCGAAATAATTACATTCGCAGATGCAAGATTTTTAACGGAAAAAGGGTCCCATCAAATTACGAATTGGATCTATCTAGTAAACTCACAAGGCCGAAAGTTTTCTGCCAGATGTTTTTATCGTAACCTCACCAATGGAGAGAAAGTTAAAAGGGAGTGGCTTATTTACTCAACAACTTTTTGGTAAGTCTTTGACCAACTTGTGCTAAACAGACACGAAAAGAGTGACTCCCATAAAAAAAATATCGGATCTTGGTTAAACTTATCAAATATGTTATCTAAGGGAGTTACTATGAATGAAAGTCAAATACGTTCATTGCATGTAGAAAAAAAATACTGGTATCGTGTCATTGAAAGAATAATTTCAGCAATGCGGTTTTTATGTCGTCAATGTTTAGCTTTACGTCGTAGAACTAACAAATTATATGAAAATAATAACGGAAACTTCTTAAAAGTTAATAGAAACGTTTACCAAATTTGATTCTGTAATGGAGCAACATGTTCGACGCACACATAAAAATCAAAGTAGCGGCAGCGGTAGCGGTATGACAAACTATTTAAGCGATAAAATTCAAATTGAATTGATACATTTAATCGGCTCAAAAGTAAGAACTACTATTTTAGATCTAGTAAGAAAACATAAATATTACTCTATAATCCTCGACTGTACACCGGATGTGAGACATACGGAACAATTAAGTGTAGTTTTTAGGTTTGTTTTATTAAACGAGTTGACGAAAAAAATTGAAATACGTGAACATTTTATTTTGCCCTATAGTTGATTCTACTGGTGCTGACTTGTATAACTATGTGACAGATTTATTAGTAATATTAAATTTAAGTATATATCATTTGTGAGGACAAGGATATGATAATGGAGCAAACATGCGTGGAATACACAGTGGATTACATACACGAATCTAAAATATAAACCCGCGAGCATTTTTTGTTACTTGTTCGGCGCACTCATTGAATTTACTTATTAACGATGCTGCTAAAACTTCTTTAGAGGTGTCCGCATTCTTTGACATTGTCCAAGAGATATATGTGTTTTTTTCGGCGTCAACCAAAATATGGTCAATTTTGAAAACGTGCCTTACAGATTTAACTTTAAAACCACTATCTGATACACGCTGGTCCAGTAGATAGACGCTATAAAACTTTTGAGATGAAGTGAATTAATGCAGAATCAAAGTATAAATCTAAAAGCTTGTTTAAACTGTCTACACAAAATAAAAACATTTTTTTTAGACTTAAGAGATGATAAGGGATTTAGCGAACTTCTTGTAGACGCCAGGGAGCTGGCCGAAGAATTAGAAATTGAACCAAATTTTTTATCTTCACAAACAGTTCGTCAAAGAAAAAGAAAAGACAGTTTGATTATGAAAGTACTGTCGAACCAATAACTCGAAAATGGATTACAAAGTAAAAGTATTCTTCTCTATACTAGATACGACCTTAACATCTCTTAATGAAAGATTCAAGGGGTTGGAGCAATTTAATAACATTTTTGGATTTATTTATCAAATTTTCAGCTTGAATGAAGAAGAATTAAGAAATTCGTGTGAAAATGTATCATTTCATTTGAAAGATGAAGCACGTAAAGAATCAGATATTGATGCAAATGACTTATTTGAAGAAATTATTTGTTTAAAATGCCACTTACCAGAGCAAAATGAGTTAGATCCTCAGTTAATTCTTCAACACATTTTAGAGAACAATTTAATTTCAACATTTCCAAATACTGCAGTGGCAATACGAATTTTTTAACGCTACCAGTATCTGTAGCATCGGGAGAAAGGTCTTTTTCAAAATTAAAATTGATAAAAACAAATTTACGATCAACTATGGCACAAGAGAGACTCAGTTATTGCTTTGCTTTTTTTACATTCTTCGTTGATCCTTATGTCTAAGACTTGTCAAGATCTTCTAAATGTTATGGGGATGAGTAGTCAGGTATCATGCTGATTAAAATCAGTACACTTTTTTTTATTTGAGCTTTCGGAAATACTCATTTTCTTTATTGGCAAACATCAAATGATAATGATGATTTAAAATTATAGATTATACATTATGTGAAAGTGGGAAATTATTGTCCGAGAGAAATTATGAAGAAGGAATTTGTGGCATAATGGACAGATTATTAAATTAAAGAAAAAAAGCACCCTCAAGTGGGACTCGAACCCACAACCTTATGCTTTCCGGACATACGCTCTTACCACTGAGCTATCGAGGCTATAAGAATCGACACACACTCGCGAACACTTTACTTCCTTAATTTAATGTGAATGTTGGAATGAATCGAAAATCGAACGTACTTATCAATGGCCGTCGAGACCCGGTACCTATTCAACCAACATCATCGTCGAATTGACGATTTCAGTAGAAGATCTAAGAAGATGATCTCCAACCACTGATAAGATTTAGCCAAATATATAATGTGAAAGTGGGAAATTATTGTCCGAGAGAAATTTCTCTTATATATGTCAGAAAATTATTAGATTATCCCAGAAACAATACTAATGGGCCGAACAGTGTGAACATGATAATCGTGTAATTATTGTAAATTGTTAACTGAAATTGTTGATTGTTAATTGTAATTGTAAATTGCATTGAATCTATGCAATGGGGTTCAATAAAGAAATTGAAATATAGTTGGATTTAACGGGAATAAGGACCAGGGAGTAAAACTAATTTTTTATCGATGTTTCGGAACTAATTTATTCCTTTTTCAAAGCTGAAATGACAATGTTCACGTATAGATTGAAACAAAGAACATATCTATGATGAACTAAAAACCTGTTGAGTAGTGTCGATACAAACTCTGGTCGATAAAAACACATTGGCACAAATTACACATGAAAAACTTTAAAATTGTATATAAACAAATACAGACACGTTAAAATGAAACAACCCACAACCGTGTATGATCAATATGCAACTGATCATCCCACCTGAAATATTCCAGCGCTACATAGATAAAGAAAAAAACAAAACAAATCTTTTGTGTATCATTATTCAGAAATATGTTTTTATTTTGAACCTTTTTTGGTTTACGCAATTATCATGGAGATTGAACTGAATATTTGGGTTCACGTTATAAATAGAAAAAGAAAACAAACTGCCGTTTCTGGATCTCCAGAGCATTAGAGATAACAATGGGAAATTACTCAGCAATTGGTTCATGAAACCTACCAATTCGGGGAGAATTTTGAATTACTTATCAGAACACTCTTTCAGCCAAAAGGTTAATACAGCCTCTAACCTAATTTCAAGGGTACTTACTCTTAGCGATAATTGTTTCCATTCGGAAAATTTAGTTAAGGCGAAGAACTTGTTGAAGAACAACAACTACCCCACGAAATTAATAGTATCATTAATAAACGTCTTTCGGAAACATATCCTGCTGTTTCCGAAAGAAATATGTTACTATTTTAAATTTCCATATCTAGATGGACTCTCATATAAAATTAAAGAATGTTTATCAATTGATTCTCACAAGTTTGCTTTTTACAATTTGAAAAGTACAGGAAAATTATTCACGCAGTTAAAAGATGAGATACCAGCTAAATCAGATTCATGTGTAATATATAATATTCCCTGTGAATGTGGGAAATGTTATATAGGGCAAACTGAACAATACCTAAAAACCAGAATATATCAACACAAATATGACTGCTATGAAGAGAACAGAAATAAAAAAGAAAAAACAGCACTTGCTCATCATTTTGAATCGACGTGCAATTTTGATTTCGATTCAGTAAAAAGAGATGACTTATTCAAAGAGATTGTTGGGACAAATGATTCAAATCAATCTCCATGATAATTGCGTACCCCAAAAAAGTGATACATAAAACCTGACAAAAATATACTCCTAGAAAGGTAAAAAAGAAAAACAGATTTCTAAATAATGATACACAAAAGATTTGTTTTGTTTTTTTCGTTTCTTTATCTATGTAGCCCTGGAATATTTCAGGTGGGATGATCAGTTGCATATTGACCATACACGGTTGTATATTGTTTCATTTTAACGTGTCTATATTTGTTGATATACAATCAATCAAGATATGCTTTATTGTCAAAGAATGAAATTCTTAAAGACAAAGCTTAGGTACAGAGTTGAACATATTAGTAATAGGTTTGTAAAAATTATAAAATTATAAAAATAATCTGAGATTGTGCACATACAGTTAGGTTATATCTAAATAAGTGGGTAACAATCAGGGTTCTTATTATTAGGACGGGGTTATGAAATGCCACCGATTTTGTCCGGCATCTTGTTTCGTCATTGGAGGGGAGGCGCCAAGTTTGAATTTACAATGAAAGTAGTTATGTTGAATCCAATCGGTGCGATGCGAGTAAATTGAAAAATGTGCGTGTGATTGAAAGTTATTGATACATATTTGTTATTAATAGGTTATGAATGTTAGTCTTTTTGTAATAGATGCAGCATATGAAAGTGGCTGTAGTGATGAAAAAGTAAACTCCATATAAAGGGAGATGTTTCAAAAAACGAAAAAGGTGCCGATAATTTTTACAAGCCACCAAAAAAGTTGGAAGAATCATATAATCTGAGATTGAAAAGCTTAGTGTGGAAATGTATTTCAAGTAGGTACGAAGCTTGAATATTTATAACTTGTTCGATTCTTTATTTGGTGGAAATTCATGTTGAATTATTGAAGAGAGAAAACTACAACTTTTGTCTAATTTCCACTGTCTTTGTTTATTTGTTACAAATAAACCAAGACTCGAAACAAAAGTTTTCTTTATGCAAGAATTTGATATTTCTGGAAATTTGAGGAAATTGCATCCTCTAAAGAGAAATTCTTCTCGAACAATAGTCAAATTAAAATCACTTGACACTAGTCTAGAGCTCAGGTGTTACAAGAAAGCATGATTTAGAATTTGCTTTGTTTCTATTCAAAGGGTGGGAAAGTAAATAATTCAAATGTTATGAGCAAATGGTATATTTTATACATTTTGGTATCATTTATATATTGTCTTTGGAGTTCCTACAGTAATTAATCCATGCCTGCTTTACTGTATGATTCTTGGGGAATCTATGGAAACTCAATGTACCATCAGCGGAGTTGGATGTAGACGTGTTGTCACAATATATAACAGAGCACCTGAAGTGTCCCGGCATTTTTAACTAATAATTAAAATTAATGAAAAAACTGATATTCTAGTAAACAATAACCTACTATACACTAATAATAACAAACAAAAACGTAATGAACTAAGAATATACATTAAACATACGAGAAGCAAACAATAATCACTCGGAATCAGAAATTTCCCAAAGATAAACAATGAATAATCTCCGTGACACTGCCGTGTTATTATCATTCATGCAAAATTACCAAATTCAGTGTAGCCAACTTAATTTCCCTCCAATGACGTAGCCTCTCCCTTTCCTCAGTCACCCCCTTGTCCAGATGCTCACTTATTTCGTAACCCCGTCCTAATAATAGGAACCCTGGGTAACAATATAAAAATAGATAGATATTGTCTAAGATACGCCATATACATATACATTTAAGACGTGCAGACCAAAAGATACAAAGTGTGGTAAATAGGCAAGGTTGAATAAAGGACAGAATTCAGTATGTGTGAAAATGAGTAAATAAATGAAGACAATGTTACATATTATAGAGCTATTGAGAAAATTTGTTATAGTCATACAAGTTCGTCAAGTACGAAGGCGTAGAAGGGCCAACAACAAAATATTTTTCAAAAACATTTGGAATTGCCACTTTGAAATGACAATTGTCACTTTGAAGTGACAATTGTCAGTTAGAAGTGACAATTGTCACTTCGAACTGACAATTGTCACTTCGAACTGACAATTGTCACTTCGAACTGACAATTGTCACTTCGAACTGACAATTGTCACTTAAGTGACAATTGTCACTTCAATGACAATTGTCACTTCGAAGTGACAATTGTCACTTTGAAGTGACAATTGTCACTTAGAAGTGACAATTGTCACTTCGAAGTGACAATTGTCACTTTTAACTGACAATTGTCACTTTGAAGTGACAATTGTCACTTCGAACTGACAATTGTCACTTCGAAGTGACAATTGATCAGTTCAAAGTGACAATTGTCAGTTCAAGTGACAATTGTAGTTCAGTGGCAATTCCAAATGTTTTTGAAAAATATTTTGTTGTTGGCCCTTCTACGCCTTCGTAGTCAAGGGTTATGAGTGAGCTCCCAATTATGTGGAACTGCGACTATCTAAAGGTTTAAGTTAAAGTATTCATCTAGATCGTAGAGTGATTGTTGTATCAATATTTTTTTTACCTCTCTTCTGAATCGCCTGAGACATGTAGTCTCTCTAGTGGTTATGGGGAGATGATTATACATTTTGATGCCATTGTATATTATAGAATCTCTAACCATATTATTAGATGGTCTAGGTAGTCTGATATTATTGTTCTGTCGAGTGTTATATGAATTATCATTTGTTACAAGGAGATTTTTATGTATAAGGGTGACAGATTTAGAATGTATATGAGATCAATGAATAGCGTTCTACATGAGTCTCTGGGTCTTTTTTGTCAATATACCTCAAGGCTCTTTTTTGGATTACAAATACATTTTTGAGCTGGTAAGAACAGCAAGCGCCCCAAAATGCAATCCCATACCTTAGATGAGATTCGATTAGAGCAGAGTACGCCGATCTGGCTGCGTTTATACCCAAATCTTTCGAGATTACTCGAATTGCGTAGCATCCCGAGGACAACTTATTACAGAGATTGTTAATGTGATAATCGAATTTCAGTCTAGAGTCTATAATTAATCCAAGAAAACATGTCTCTGTTTTGTTAAGGGTATTTTCATCCTCCAGTGGTATATCTGGTAGGTTGCAGCGAAATGTGATTATCTTAGTTTTTTTATGTTAATCACTGAAGAATTGGAATCGCACCATTATTTTATTGCAATCAATTCCCTTTCGATGTTATCTAGCAATAGTTGCTGTGAATTATCATGCCATAGGAAAGTTGTGTCATCCGCAAATACAGTGATCTCGACAGTGATGTTCAGGCAAATGTAGAGCAAAAAGAGGATGGGTCCGAGTACTGAGCCCTGAGTACAATTTTAAAGTTTTTAATGTGTAATTTGTGCCAATGTGTTTTTATCGACCAGAGTTTGTATCGACTACTCAATAGTTTTTTAGTTGAATCCATGAGCAGGAAAAACTTGGTTTTAAAGGTGGGTAATAGATATGTTCTTTGTTTCAATCTATACGTGAATATTGTCATTTTAGCTTTGAAAAAGGGATAAATTAGTTCCGAAATGTCAGCGATAAAAAATTAGTTTTAATCCCTGGTCCTAATTCCCGTTAAATCCAACATCATTTATCATGCATTATTATGCAATCGAAAATCGTCACTGGCTGAGGACTGCTGACACCAAAAGCGATGGTCGTTTGGGGAGGAATTATTAGAAATCACATTATTGGACCCTACTTTTTCAACAATGTGCTGAATGGAGAAAAGTATTTATATTTTCTTCGTGAACATCTCAGAATACTAGAAGAAGTGGATTTGAACACCAGAAGGACCATGAGGTTGCAACAGGATGGTGCTGCAGTGCATAACCAGAGGATAGTGCGAGAATTTTTAGATCAATCCTATCCTAATCGTTGGATAGGCAGAGGATGTACTCTTCTTTGGCCCGCGCGATCCCCAGACCTCACTCCTATAGATTTCTTCCATTGAGGGTACGTGAAGGAACGGGTTTTCAGAGATCGTCCAACAACTGCAGATGATATGAAAAACAGGATTACGGAAGCCTTCCGTTCAACTGATGCAACTTTGCTTGCTAGAGTTCGGGACTCTTTTATTAGAAGACTATCAGCTTGTGTGGAACATGATAGTGACCTATTTGATCATTTATAAGTAGCCTTTCCTTAAATTTTGTACATTGTTTCCTGTTAATCGTCCTTTACTGTTCTTGTAAAGATTACTAGAATTGTTTCCTTTGTGATGTACTCCCTTTTCTATTACAATTTCATTTTGTTAAAACATATCCTTTTCAGAATTGTATGAATGTGTCAAATTTTACGACTGCGGCCTACTCAATTCCTTTTTTTTTAAATCATTTCTTATTTTGCAACAAATCTGGCAATTTTTACAAAGTAGACCACACATAACCTATTTTGGCAAAAAGCTCTTAAAAAAAGCCATCCAAATATATATTACAAAGTTTGGTAAATACAAATGTGATAAAAAGAAATAAAACTGGATGAATATTCATGAGATATAGTTTGGAATTACCTTTATTACGAGAACTTCAAATTGAGCCACCTAAGCTATAATAGCTTGTGTTGTGGAACTCGAATTTAATATACCGGGTGGCCCATTAGTGTGAGGAAGTACAGTATCTCGTCTATAATGAGGAGTATGATAAAATGTTTCAGCTGAAAGTTAAATGGTTTACTATGTTGCTCATTTAAAAAATATTGTGGAATATACAGAGTGTTCCTTCGAAGCGGGGCAATACAAATCATCATTTTTTTAAAAGGACCCCCCTGTAATTTTTTTCGCCGTTGAACTGAACAAAATGTTTTACATAAGGAGGTATTTCCTTTTTTCGAAAATTTTGCGGCGTTGTCAAGTTATTGCTGAAAGTAAGAAAATTTTCGGAAAAACAGACCACCACAAACGCCATCATCAAAAATGTATGGATGAAATTTAAGCAGAATTATTTGAGACATGCAACACCAAGAGTAAGATGAAATGTCGGTAAGGACTGAAAATTACATTTCTCGAACAGGACATTTTATACAGAGGCATTAACTTGACAAACTTCGAATATCAAAAACTTTTGGTTTTTTTTAAATGAAACACCCAGTATGTTATGTCACCATTTTGAAGAACTACTTCATTCCTACAATTTTTGTTAATATGACTTAGCCCCTAAAATTAACAGATATTGTGAAATTTGCAATTTTATTTTATTTCGACTAAAACTGCGTGTTTATCACTTTAATATTTACAAAATTCAAGAACTAACAGTTTTCCATAGGTTATGCTCCGTACAAAACGCTCACTTAACCACAGACAATATCTACAATGCTAAAATAATACTAACCGGCTGCTTGTAAACTGGTTCATGGTGCGTAAATAAATGCGTCATGCACTTCACAGTAAGGCAAGTGGTGATTCTCGTGCTATGAATTTGACATTCAATGATCGATAAGTTTTGGCATAAAACAAAAATTACTGTCAGACAATTTTGTATCTATCGCTTTATAATAAGAAGCATTTGAAATGAATTTCTCCACCGAAGAATTGACCGATATGATTTTTGTACTGGGGGCAAGTGATAAAAACTGTTTATATTATTAGCGACCATGATTTATAATGAACGACATCCAGACAGGCGACAACCCAGAAAAGAAGTGTTTGAAAAGTTGCTTCTTCGATTTACTCGAACAGGAAATGTCGCATATGAAAAAATAGAAAGAACCAAAACTGCATTAACTGAAGAAACTGAAATGACTGTCCTCTTAAAAGTTACAGAAGATCCTCATATCTCGCATAGAGAAATATCCAAACAAACTGACATAAGCCGGACTGTCATACAAATAATTTTGAAAAAGAATATGTTTCATCCGTACCGTTTTCATTTACATCAAGAGTTATTAGATGATAATTTTGAGAAAAGAGTAACATTTCATGAATGGGCTCAGCAACAGTTGCTACAAGACAGAGATTTTTTAATTATGTTTTATTTTCCGATGAAGCAACATTTCATAAAAATGGGTTTGTAAATAGACATAATTTCCATTATTATTCAACAGATAACCCCCATTTCTTTCGAACCATCAGTCAGACAAAGTGGTCCCTAAATGTATGGGGTGGCATAATTGGAAATTTCATCGTTGGGCCATATTTCTTTGAGGGAAGAGTTAATGGCTTGATTTACCTCGATTTTTTGGAAAACCAGTTACCACAATTAAGTAATCATTTACCCATTCGAATCAAACGAAGAATGTGGTATTTACACGACGGAGCACCTGTTCACCACACTGTTCCTGTTAATAATTATTTAGACACTGCATTTCCCAGAAGATGGATAGGTAGAGGAGGTCCTTTCAAGTGGCCACCTCGCTCACCAGATTTGACAAAAATGGATTTTTTTATGTGGGGCTACGTTAAAGATCAAGTTTATAGAACACCCCCATCTACAAAGGAGGATATGAAAAATAGAATTAGGGACGTATTCCAAAATATTCCAGTTAGCATGTTAATGAAGAATTTCAAAACCGAATACATTATTGTTTGGAAGTAGCCGGTGGTCACTTTGAGCAGTTGTTATAAATTTCAAAAAAATTTTTTTGTTATCGTTTAAATTATTTACTCTAATAAATAACAAAATTCATAAAAAGTGTTTGCCGTTTACCAGCTGTCCTCCCCTTATGAACGGGCAGCCCTCAGAAGTCGGAACTTGTGCGAGCCTAGGATTAACGAGGTCTTACGTTTTAACGTGCGATTCCTAGCACTTTCTCTCAGAAAAAAGATTCTGCAGTCGCTAGGCTTTGAACCCACACGACTGGCAGATAGAATGATTGAAAAGCGATGCTTCTAACAACACGGCTACCTGGTCCTAAATACTTCAACGAAAACATGTTTTCCAGAATTTTCCCAACCGATTTTCAGTTTTAAGTTTAACATTGCAATTATGTTAAATTCCAGTAACAGTAACTAAGTGTCAAAATTCTAGCTGGCCTTACGTAAATAGAAAGAGAATTTTTGACAAATTGAAAATTGAATTGCAAATTTCACAAAATCTGTCAATTTTAGGGGCTAAGTCATATTAACAAAAATTGTAGGAATAAAGTGGTTCTTCAAAATGGTGACACAACATACTGGGTGTTTCATTTAAAAAAATCAAGTTTTTTATATTCGAAGTTTGTCGAATTAATGCCTCTGTATAAAATGTCCTGTTTGAGAAATGTAATTTTCAGTCCATACCAACATTTCATCTCACTCTTGGTGTTGCATGTCCCAAATAATTCTGCTTAAATTTTATCCATAAATTTTTTATGATGGCATTTGTGGTGGTCTGTTTTTCCGAAGATTTTATTACTTTCAGCAATAACTTGACAACGCCGCAAAATTTTCGAAAAAAGGAAATACCACCTTATGTAAAACATTTTGCTCAGTTCAACTTCGAAAGAATTTACAGGGTGTCCATTTAAAAAAATGATGATTTGTATTGCCCCGCTTCGAAGGAACACTCTGTATATACCACAATATTTTTAAAATAAGCAACAAAGTAAACCATTTAACTCTTATCTGAAACATTTTATCATACTCCTCATTATAGGCGAGGTACTGTACTTCCTCACACTAATGGGCCACCCGGTATGATAATTTGTTATAGGTACTTACAATTCTACATAGTTTAAAATATAACATAAAAAAAATCTTTGAAATATTACAATGTGATATTGAGAGTGTTAAAGAGGAACTGGAAGGAAAAATCTGATACAGCGAATCAGCTGAAATATTCAAATTAAATTGAAAAGATACATAAATTATCCATCCTCATTATTGTATGAAGAGAGTGAAACTTCCTTCCCATTTACATGTTTATGAATTCATTATTTTTACGAAATTTGTTGTTTATGCAGGTTTTGAGTTAAGTTTGCTTATTTTATTGTTTTTATTGTTTTTTAGATAGATGGGTAAAATGTTATAAAATTTTGGGCAGTATTAAAAAACGAATTTCTGGGTGTGTGTTGCATTTGAAAAAGTAATCTCCATTTGTAATTTGTCAATCTCAAAAATTCGTAGTATGATGTAACATCGCCTGCAAATGCGCTAAAGCCTAAGGAAACGACTGGCAAAAAGTTGGTTGAATTATATTGAATGGTTCTAAAGTTATAAATTTTTCTGTGGGTCTATGCACGATGCTCTTTTGACACCTAAATTGACATAAATGAAAAACTATTGAAGACAAGTCTAAGAAACCCGGGTGCGTTATGGTTGGCTTAGGTGGTGTCTATTGGTCGACATCGGTAATGTTCTGCCTAAATAATAATTCGGAGAATACGAAAAAAGTCACCGCTAACGAAGTGTCCGCGAGCAGAGCAAAGCATTACTTCGTAAGTTTGATTGGCTTGCATTCAACTTCGATAGCAATGCTAGCCAAGTTAGGTTAGGTGGTGTTCCCTTCTCTAACGTAAAATATTGACCGGGTTCGTTTTCCTGCAGACCAGGCAAAGGCTCAGAGCCTTCGAAAACATCCACGCCGATGCCGTGTCTTGGGCTGTAGACTAAACAGTAAAACCGCCTGAAAAGTTTGATATTTCATTTTTATTGAGTTGGATACACAATTCGAGATTATTTAGTTTCCAATGTTTAATTTGTTGAAAAAAATATGAATGGACGTGTTATGTATTGATATTCAATTACTAGGTAGGTCCGGAAATGCCACCTTGTATAGGGTGATTCAAAAGTACTTTGACAAACTTCAGGGGGTGATTCCTCACAACAGGGCCGGATTAGAAGGTGTGGAGGCCCTGGGGCAACAAAGGAGTGGAGGCCCCTAATTATTTTTCAAAACAAGTTTTTTTTTATTTATTGCGGAACAAATCAAATCATTTCGACACGAGCCTATGAAGGTATAATAAAATATAAGAAATAAATTAAATTACAGCGTAAACAAAGGGATTCTTGCGAGCTTTTTTCGACGAAAAATCATTGATGATTTCGGTCAAATCCAGCATCCGGAGAAAATCATAATCAATGCTAAGAAGCGATAACTTTGATAGGCGGCTTTGTCTCATCGTAATTCGCCTATTTTTTTCATTTTGGAAAATGAGCGCTTTCCAGTGCAATTTGACATCATCACATTCTCAGTTGTAATATCACAAGAGAGTGAAAATAATTCGACAGATTTTCGAAAACTTGTTGTCAGGCAATATACAAGAGAGACCAACTGGCTCGAGTGGCTATTGCCAACAAGTTTGAGAAAGAAATCTAGATAATTATTTTCTACTATATCGAACTCTCGTGTAGTATTCTTTAGATTATTTTTTTATGTTACGATCATAAACACATTTCCTTGCAAAATTATATAATGTACTAAACCGGATTTGATTTCACACTTTTCATGCGAATGAACTCTAATTTATTATAACTCTAATTTCGATCACAATTTTTGTATTAATTCACACTATATATACTTACAGCTATGAAATAATCAAAAATAAATAATTTAATATATTAATAAATAAAAAATAAATTTAACAATTTTTTTTTCTTTTTGAAGCTAAATTATAAAATTTAAAGATGATAAAAAAATCTATATTTTTTATTTAAAATTAAATAAAGAATAATTTATTTGTTATTTAAAATCAAATAAATGTCGTAAAGCGGGAAAGAATAAGTGTTACTTTTAAAATTTTAGTATAATAAATTAAAAAAATCATCAATATAGAAAAATAAAATTTAATACATTTATGTTGTTGAAAGCGTTTATTACAAAGCATATAAAAGAGTTCAAAATTACTGTCGAGTGTAAATAAATGCTGTCACTGTCACTCACATGTACACGAGCATGCGCACTCGGATACATTCAACGGTCAGGTAGCGTGCAGCTGCTATGTTGTGTCCTGTTCTATCACACGGACCTCGGACGCTCTACTTTCTCTCTCGCTCCTATCAAATAGCTAAAATTCTAAAACTTTATAGCTTGGCAATAATATTTTATGTACGATTTTTTGCAGGCAAGCCTATACGATTGGTTTTGTAATCAAATTATCTTACCTATGATATCAATTTCGATTGGTTAACAGATCGGTGTAGTTACCTACATTGACTTACCTGTTCACATCTGCTTGCCAGGTAGCCATGCACAGAAATAAGTAGGCAAGCCTACCTAGGCATATTCTGTGTGTTAAAAACTATCAGTTGAGGTGAAACTCATTCGGTTATCAAAAGAGTGAAGCTGATGAAAGAAAATTGATTGAAATTAATTCAATTAAAGATAGCTATGAACACTTTTCGATAGGCAAGTCATCATGGGCATATTTGTTTATAAATTATATTTGATAAAAAATATGTCTCATCGAGTTATCAGATCGGTGAAGGTCGACCTCCCACGGTCTCCTCTACTATAACTGCGTGCGGATTTTCCATAACACAAACATGGTTGTTATGAAAGTTTGGATAGCATTTCGGGAGAAGTTTGCCTCGTCCGTGAAGAGAACATATCTTAAAAATTGAGGATTTCCACCCAATTTTCTCAAAAACCACTGACACATAGTAATGCGTTGGGGAAAGTCTCGTGGCAAAAGAGCTTGTCCCCTTTGAATATGGTATGGATAAAATTGTTGATCATGGATAATTCTCCAAACTGTGGACTGAGTAGAATTGAGAGCTTCAGCAATTATCCTTGTACTTGTTTCTGGACTCTCCTCGAGAGCGTTCAAAACAGCTTCTTGCAATTCTGGGGTTCGGACTGCTCGTGGTCTTCCAATAATATCAGCTGCCCTCTTAAAGCTATCTGTTTCTGCCAAACGACGGTGAAGACTGGTAAATGTTGGAGCTGAAGGCAGTACTCGATTAGGTAAATACGTCTTGCTTCGCGCACATTGCCATCCGCAAGGCCATAGACGAAATGCATATCGGTTAAATGAGCATTATTGTTTAAATAATCCATTTTTTCAAAATTAGTGTGTTAAAACTTACAGAAACTTCAACAAAACAGCAAAACGTTTAACTGTCACATAATATGTAATTACCAAAACTACTTACTTAAACGTCTAATTCATTTCCTAAGCATTCTTGTGAAAAATGCAAAATAATGGTAATAACTTCAACACGCATCGATTATCAAATAATCGACTTGAAGTTTTCAAGTCCAAATATCTAGAAAACGGTTGCTTATAGCGACTTGTAACAAGGGTAGCTTTTTTACGTAGACATGATAGAGGAATTGATTTTTTCACACACAAATGTGGTAGAAGTACGCTCACAAAAGTTATGAATCTTCAAAAAAGAGAAAGACGTGTAGGTGGCGCCCCCTAAAAGTAAGAGCAATAATAACACCAGGTTCCAATTTGACACCTCAGAAAACCTCTCTATTCCAATTTTCGTTTAATTAAGGCAAGTATTTCGAAAGTTATTTGAAAAAAGAAGAAAATAAAAATTTAACACCCTGTATCTTGGAAACGAAGCGTTTCTGGACATATATTTATTTGGACAATTCATATTAGAATATTGTGAGGAATCACCTGAAGTTTGTCAAAGTACTTTTGAATCACCTTGTATATGGTTGTTTGGATACGCTGTCATTCGGTAGTCAGTTGACTTGTCAGAGTTTTGCTCTCGAATGTAATAAGCTTCTTTTATCACAATAAAGACACAATGAACAGAATTGCCTCTCGTTGATTCAATAAACGCTACCTCAAACATGACACTAGCCATTATTAAATGCTCGCTAACGCCTGGGGATCTGCTTCCTTATGTGAGAAAATAAGATGCCAGTCACCCCGTTGTAACAATCAGTTCCATGAAATACAAGGTAGGTAGGTAGTTGTGGGAAAAAGTCACAGGATAGCCGTCGCATCGGACGAACCCCAGGCAGAGCTGCCGCCTCCACAATCCAGAATCCAGGCCTGTTTTCCTCGTGCCATCGGATTGCTTACGTAACGCATAGTGGGCGGGACGTCGTCGTACACTTTTGTCCGCATTTCTCGTATTTCTTTTTTTTTCTGATACTTAGTTTCCAGATGGCGGGCTTTCGAATCAATTAGAGAGCAATGTTCTATCGTATCAGATGTACTTGGAGAGGAAAGACAGTAGTTTGATTTGAGGTAATTGATTTTATGGGAACATACCTAGAACGAGCAGGTGGATCTACAGATACTTTTTTTCGGTCTGGTTCATATTTTTGCTACTTCTACAATTATAGCTGTGTATATTACTAAGGAGGGAAGTCCTTCAGCGAGTGGTGTAATGCCAGATCTCTGTGTTTTTCAGGGAACAGATTCTTGTTGATGAAATAATTTTCTGGGTTGGGATGGGATCTTGGATCATGGGTCATGGATCATGGATCATGGATCATGGATCATGGATCATGGATCATGGATCATGGATCATGGATCATGGATCATGGATCATGGATCATGGATCATGGATCATGGATCATGGATCATGGATCATGGATCATGGATCATGGATCATGGATCATGGATCATGGATCATGGATCATGGATCATGGATCATGGATCATGGATCATGGATCATGGATCATGGATCATGGATCATGGATCATGGATCATGGATCATGGATCATGGATCATGGATCATGGATCATGGATCATGGATCATGGATCATGGATCATGGATCATGGATCATGGATCATGGATCATGGATCATGGATCATGGATCATGGATCATGGATCATGGATCATGGATCATGGATCATGGATCATGGATCATGGATCATGGATCATGGATCATGGATCATGGATTGGATCATGGATCTGGATCATGGATCATGGATCATGGACGATCATGGACGGGACTGACTCATCATGGATGGGATCATGTATGGGATGGAATGGGATGGGTACGTACAGTAGGACCTGATTGGACATTTTTAGTATATTTTGGGGACGTACTAGAGCTATATGGGTAAGTCATCTAAATCATCTAGTGTGGAGCATCTAGATTCGTCGTCTGATTTTAGGTAGATTCCAATAGAAATAGTACCTATTGGTCCCGTCATCACAACAAGACTTTCAATAAATTTTGATATTACTTCACCGATCATGTTCCCCAGAACCAAAAATACCACCAGTTCAAATGACATCGTTCGCGATGAAATTCACCCGAAATACATTTCATCCCTCGGAGCTGTGACCGCCACCCCTAAATTTTTAAAAGGCAACATATGGCAAGTGATACCTCATTTGGAAGGTATTTTCGTTCATAATATCAAACAACAAAAATAAATTAATTCTATCGATTCGTTTTCGAGATATAGGAATTTGAAGTTGGGAAATCACTTTTTATTCACTCAATCAATAAAAACAATATCTGATAAAGCAACTGTCGCAATAATTATTATTGTCAATGATCTAGATATAGGAATTTGAAGTTGGGAAATCACTTTTTATTCACTCAATCAATAAAAACAATATCTGATAAAGCAACTGTCGCAATAATTATTATTGTCAATGAACTAGATGTTCAAAACCACCCATTTTCATACAATAGTATAAGTTCTGTTCAAAACGAGACCTCACATTTCGTAGCATTTCCGGCGTTATTCGACGGCATTCTTCAATAATTCTCCTTCATCTTCCAGAGATTCTGGTTCGGTTGCAAATATTTTGTTTTTCAAGTGACCCCACTGGAAAAAGTCGAGTGGGGTTAAATCTGGAGATCTGGCTGGCCACTCTATAGAGCCTCTTCTTCCAATCCAACTTCCAGGAAACATTCTATCCAAAAACGCCCTAACAGGCTGTGCATAATATGGAGGTGCCCCGTCTTGTTGAAATATCAAGTGGTTTTAATAGTAACGATCGTCATTTTCAATGATGTCTACTAATTGTGGATAAACAAATTCATTCAATAATTCCAAATAAGTTTCTCCTGTCAGGTTACCGTCGTGAAATACTGGTCCAATCAAACTGTCCCCAAAAATACCGGCCCAGACATTGAGTTTTTAGAGAGTTTGAGTATGGACTTCGTGGAAAACATGTGGATTGACATCTGACCAATAACGACAATTATGACGATTCACAGTCGAAAAGGAAATTATCATCAGCATCTATTCTGTAGTCATTATTTCACAAAATTCCTGTCGCCTACCAAATGTATTTTGTAGGGGTGGAATTTATGATGTTTCAGGATTCGGCGGATACTGGTTCTACGGATATTGTTAACACTAGCCAATTTCCTTGTGCTCAATGTTGGGTCTGCATGAACTTGTCCTAAAAGTGCAACTTCAACAGCTTCATTTCTCAACGGAAATTTACGTTCTGGGTCTCGTTTCTTGTTGGCTACTGATCCAGTTTGACGAAATTTTTGCACTTATTCCAGAACGTATTTTCTAGCAACAAGTTTATCTGGATGCGTTTCATTGAACAAATTAGCTGTACGGTTACCGCACTCATCATTCTTAAAATTTTTTTTTTATTATTTCAACTCTTTCCGCGATCGTATACACCATTATTGCGGAAAGATATTCAGCAGCTTTAGTTAAGTAATTCACTCTAATGTCGTTCAATCAAAGATCAGTTTGACACTGATAGACGTCCACAATTGCGATTTGGCGAAAAAAATTATCTCATACATGTTTTTTTTGTAATCGCATTCGAGTCGAATTCGAGAAAACGTCTTTTTATCGATTCTTAAGAACTTTAAAAAAATTTCGATCAAGTAGATGAGGATGAAATAAAAATTTGAAACGGAATTGGATGTTATTTGTTGGTGAACAGTTAGATCATTTAATTCTTGACAATGATAATTATCTTTAAACAGTTGCATTGTTAGATGTTGTTTTTATTGATTGAGCGAATGAAAAGTGATTTCCCAACTTCAAGTTCCTATATCTCGAAAACGAATCGATAGAATTAATTTATTTTTGTTGTTTGATATTGAGAAATGAAAAACCTTCCAAATAAGGTATGACTTGCCATATGTTGCCATTTGAAAATTTAGGGGTGGCGGTCACAGCTCCGAGGGATGAAATGTATTTCGGGTGAATTTCATCGCGAACAATGTCCCCCTCGAAAATGTAGTTGACGTGTCCGAGAGTTCTTATATAATTCGGATATATATATATATATATATATATATATATATATAACGAAGTGGAGGCCACATTTTCAACCGAATGGAACTAAATTGGGCACAAAATTTTTTCTATCAATGCCCAAGTTCGAAGATGGGCAAAATCGGTCCAGTAGTTTCAAAATGGGGGTTGTTGGAAGATTTTAAAAACATCTCAATCTTTAATTTTCATTCCAATATTGGCAAACTATAGGTCTTTTGATAGAGCTTCATGAGCTCTACAACTTTCATCTTTTTTATTTTTTCTCTAAGATGCACACAAAAAAAAACACGGTAAAATACCATTCACGAGAATTTATAATTTTTGTTCACTCTGTATGCTCCTTTTATTTGAAGTTTATTCGCTCGTGTCAATCAGATACAGTTTTCCTTCCGCCAACAAACAGAACATCTTGACAATTTTGGATTTTGAAGTTGAATATTAGATGTTATTTTTTTCCAAGTGATATTAGGATTGAAACCTAAGTTCTGTCTATATCCTTGTGTGCTGGTTATACTCCTTTCTTTTGATAATATAGAAATAATAGGAAAAAAATAGGGATATTTGGATTCTTCACCAACGTTTGATTGAGAAGTTCAATGTTTACACAAAAATAGATTTTCTGCTTTTTTTATTTGAGCCAGGTTACATAAAAATATTAAAAGCGTTCAGAGAGATTTGAACTCTTCTCCAATTTTTGATTATAGAGTTTGAGGTTTATAGAAAAATTGAAATGATGTTTGTGTTTTCCAGTGAATAAATGTGCCGTTGACATAAATATTTAAAGTACTGTTTCTTGGGGGTACTGTTCCTTGGGGTACTCCATATTCTATCGATTTTCGATCACTGATCACATCATACACTCTTACTTACTGGAATCTATTTGTGAGGTAGCTTTCGAAAAGTTTCAAACAATTATTACTTATGCCAATATCTTCCAGTGTTTGCAGGAGTAGATTGTGGCTCACATTGTCGAATGCTTTCGACAAGTCAATGAAAACACAGATACTCGGTTCATTCACTAAGTCATCAATCTCTTTTCTAGAAGAGTTTCTGATTCTACAATCACTTTAATTCATTGCACAATATAAGAAAAACTTTTTAACAAAAAATTAAACCGACAAAATACGGAACTGAATAGTAAAAAATTAAATAAACCTCCTTAGTCTCAATAACTAAGCTCCTAAACTAATGTAAGTAACTAATTTTGAGTCGGCGCCAAACTAACAAGCATATGAATTAGGTAAGGCATAAATTGATGGCATCGAGTTGCGCGGTGACATTCTGATAATTTTTTTGAAGTAATTTAATGATCATCGTTGATTGTTCGTTTGGCGCCGATTCAAAATTAGTTACTTACATTGGTTTAGGAGCTTAGTTATTGAGACTAAGGAGGTTTATTTTATTGTTGACTTTTCAGTTCCGTATTTCGTCGGTTTAATATTTTGTTAAAAAGTTCTTATTTTTCAATTTTTTGTGGCTGAAATCTATTAATTACTACCTACTTGTTTTTTGATTACTTCCAAAATACTTACTTACCCACCTTACTTCAACTATTACCAGTTAAATAATAAGATTATCTACTTTTACTATTTGTTGTAATATAAATTACTTTTGTTGTTCTGATTAGTTTATTTCATTACTTCGTATATCATTCCATCCTCTCATAGAATATAATGATTTTGACGGATGTAGAACAAAAATAATGACAATAGCGATCTGTCATTGTCAACTACATATGTGTGCCAATGTTCACAAGGGAAAAATCAATTATCCCCTATTTTTCTACCCGTAAGGGTGGATAATTCCATTCGAAATCCAAATATGATCAACTATGAGGTGTAGCCTATCTGATAAAAGAAGAATAATCCAAATCGAAGATCCCAGTACAAAGTTATAGCTGATAGAATCGGTTAACGGACCAGAATTCATCCTTTATTTTGCTACCCTTAGGGGTGGATTTTATCTTTCAAATTCAAATGGGACCAACTTCGAAGTACACCCTATCCACTGAAAAAAGAATTATCACTTATAATCTCCCTAGAGCATGAATTATTGCCGGAACTTTTTTGAGTACATGAATTTTTTGAAAATTATCACGAGTCGCGAAGCGACGAGGGATAATTTTCTTTAAAAATTCATGTACGAGACAAATTTCCCGCAATTAATTCAAGCACGGGGGGGATTCGGTAAGAAAATGTTATACCGGAATTATATTTAAATAGAAAACGTTAAGTGAATATTTATTTTGACGTTATTCACAAATAAATAGAAGGCTGTGTGTAATGGGGGTTTTGGGGGAGATTTTTTTCTGATTTTCCCCGTTCCCTAGTAAAATAAAATATATAATATCAGATAAACTATTATGTAAAGTTATTTGATTTCATACAATTTTCTTACAAGTTTTCAGGGAATTGTTAATATTGACTAAAAATGAAAGTTGATACGTTCGTATTGCGGGAGATATTTTTTGATTTTCCCCGTGCCCTAGTAAAATAAAATATATAATATCAGATAAATTTTTATATAAAATTGATTGTTTTCATACAATTTTCTTACTGGGTTTCAGGGAAATGTCAATATTGATTAAAAATGAAAGTGGATGTTCGTATTGCGGGATATTTTATAATTGATTTCATATAATTTTCTTACTAGGTTTCAGGGAAATGTCAATATTGACTGCAAACAAAGGTGATATACACCAAAAAAATATATAACTATACCTATACATATATACTTAAATATTTTTCATATTCTTTTAGGTTTAATTCCAAGAAAAATTAATATTGGCGGTAATAATTTGTTTTTCAAATAATTCAGGAAATCGGGATATTTTATTCTTTATTCTAAATAGAATGTTGTTGGCGTATGTTGCCGGTTAAAAAAATATTTTGTAAAGTTAGCCATGGATATGAAATTCACTACTCCTGTCAATCAATATTTTATTTGTGGCATTATAAGTTCCTCATAACATTGTATACAATCATAAGTTAGTAAAAAAGTGATAATAAAATGAACTTTTGAATCGTATGAATTGTGTTCCTTTTGCAAAGAATCGCAGCACATTAAAATGTACCATAAAAATGTAAAATATCTAACATACCTAGTGGAAGAATCTGGATTGAATCCTGAGCAAGAAAACTTATTTAAAGAGATTGGCAACATTCTGCGTGATATTGTGCCTTCTTTTGGGGCACAAATCTAATACTCAAAGTAATAAACTGGTGTCTCAGTATTATTTTTATTTCATGAAACACAGGCATATTGTTAAAAAAAAAAAACACCGGTTCTGTGTTATATTCACCACTTAGGTAAGAGGAGGTAGAAGTGGAATTTTTGAAGAATTTAAAATTAATTAATGACATTATAGAATGTATACCTTAATAAATTGTTGTAATATTTCCAACTTATAAAGTAAGTAAATAAAAAATATTGTCAATATTATTTCAATATTATTTTTGTCTAATTATATGATAGCTGTTACCATAGTAACAATGTCGAAATAAAGCATTGGTTAAAAATGACTGGTTAAAATTTTCGGAATCGGACGTCTCAGTAAAATGTTATGCGTGGTAATACATAAAAAAAAATATACGCGTCGACTAGAGAACGTCCTTCTTTTTGGTTTCGTCGGTTAAAAAATAATACCAAAACCCGCAATGTATTCAATCTTGACATTCAACAAATAATAAAATGTCATAAGCAATGTAAGCTCACGAACAATGAACTGTCTTGACAACAGTGAAAAAAAGCATTAATGCATGTTTTTTCACGAAAAATGCCTAGTATTTTTCACATTCAGACGATCTTTTATCCATAGAAAAACGTCGTGATTTTTAAAATTTTGTATTTCCATGGCATGAGTCCAATTGTCTGGAAAATTAATAAAATTATTGTCCATTGTACCGTAATTGAGTCGGGAAAGATCTACCTTCATTTCCATCGCCTCTCAATAAATGTTTATGTAAGAAAATGGAGGTTATTTTCGTGGCAATGCAGGTTCATTGAAGCGAATCTGTAAGGAGTTCTTGACAGCCACTCAGAGTGTCATCTTCAATACACATAAATTATTTTCTGCGTATCTGGGAAATTCCAAACCTCTGCGTGGTAACCAATCAATTGCAGGGATATGTACTTTATATGCAAGAGTTTCGTAGTTCCCAACTTCGGAGGTTTATTTTTCAATACCAATGAAAGCATAAATACATGTGTGTTGCCAAAGATATATCTATTGTTATTTTCTTTCCACATTTACACAATATAATTTGTTTAAAAAAATAACACAAAATCATTATTTCCTTTTTAAAGGAAAAACTAAATCAAATTTCAAGAGTCACGAACAGCACATAAATTGAATCATTGATAATAGTGCTTTAGCTCAAAATAAAAAATAGGTACTAAATGGGATACTACTGACTTTCTTCACCGTAATTGATGATTTGTCTTTTTAACCGATGAAACCAAAAAGGAGGAGGTTTTCTAGTAGACGCGTATTTTTTTTTTCTATGTATGACCACGCATAACTTTTTACTGAGATGTCCGATTCCGATAATTCTTTTTGCAGTGGATAGGGTGTACTTTGAAGTTGGTCCCATTTGAATTTAAAAGATGGAATCCACCCCTGAGGGTAGCAAAATGAAGGATATTGATCACTCACCCTCTGAATTCTGGTCCGTTAACCGATTCTATCAGACATAACTTTGTACTGGGTTCTTCGAATTTGATGATCCTTTTTTTATTAGAAAGGGTATACCTGGATTTCGATTTTGAATGGAATTATCGACCCTTACGGGTAGAAAAATAGGGGATAATTGTGAACATTGGCACACATATGTAGTTGACAATGACAGATCGCTATTGTCATTATTTTTGTTCTCCTACATCCGTCAACATCATTATATTCTATGAGAGGATGGAAGTTATACAAAGTAAAGAAATAAACTAACCAGAACAACAAAAATAATTTATATTACAACAAATAGTAAAATAGATAATCATATTATTTAACTGGTAATAGTTGAAGTAAGGTGGGTAAGTATTTTAGAAGTAATCAAAAAACAAGTAGGTAGTAATCAATAGATTTCAGCCACAAAAAATTGGAAAATAAAAACTTTTTAACAAAAAATTAAACCGACGAAATACGGAACTGAAAAGTAAAAAATAAAATAAACCCTTCTAGACTCAATAACTAAGCTCCTAAACTAATGTAGGTAACTAATTTTGAGTCGGCGCCAAACGAACAATCAACGAAGATCATTAAATTACTTCAAAAAAATTATCAGAATGTCACCGCGCAACTCGATGCCATCATTTTACGCCTTACCTAATTCATTTGCTTGTTTGTTTGGCGCCGACTCAAAATTAGTTACTTACATTAGTTTAGGAGCTTAGTTATTGAGACTAAGAAGGTTTATTTTATTTTTTACTTTTCAGTTCCGTATTTCGTCGGTTTAATTTTTTGTTAAAAAGTTTTTATTTTTTCAGCTTTCTTGGAAATGGCTCCAAAATGGGAGCCGAAACGTCGAAATCACCAAATTTCCACACGCGGTTCAATAAAAAAATGAAATATATATATATATATATATATATATATATATATATTGTTATGATAAGAAATATTTGTTCAATGCAAAAAGAATAAAAAGTGATACTTATATATCACAAAAATACCTGCTATGTTTGCTTTGCAATTTTTCTGTACATTTTGCTTTTCTGAAACCTTGTACCATTGTCTAGTCGACGCAGATGTCTCGAAAGTTTAGCAGTGGAGCTTTTCTATTGTCATAAGTATGTTGCCAACAATTCATTTAATTTGTACAACCTATAAAAAAATATAGAAATCATAATTCATGAATAAAACTTTAGATCTCAAGTAGACAAAAATAATATTCAAGTTGGAACATCCTGTATGCTAAAATCAAATCAGAAGGAAACATGACAGCGACATATCAAAACATTTCGATGGAAAATAATAAAATATAAAATTTTAAAATTAATTTTAATATATTATGTAAGGTATAGAATTTCAAATTGTATATAACATCCATAGCCTAGTTTAGAATAAGGAAAAGTGTCATAGAAATGAGTAAAAACCTAAAATTTGTGAGAAAAAACAAAAAGTGATGGTTGCCAGAAAAAAATAACGAGGATTTGGGATTAAAAAAAATTTGGATGAACACAGTGACAAAATTTATTAATATAAATACGAAAATACTACGAGAATAGGAGCAATTCAGCCAATTGACAACTATATAACATATCCAGAAACGATAACCGTTGAAAACTACCTAGGAAAAACTTCTTACCTCCAGGACACACAATATCCATATCCGGGAATCGTCCAACAAGAGAAACGGGCCTGGACACAGTAGCAGCAGAATCCACTAGCCAGGGACACCTCTAGGACTCAAGAAAAGCACAAGTAAACAGATCACAGGTACTTTTTTAAAAGAAAACTAAACTGAGTGAACGTATTCGGGCAGACACTTATTTGAAGTCATTTTATTACACCTTTCACTGTTATTGAGCAGTATTTCTGGTTTTGTTCGTATAATTTAATATAACCTACAATTATTATTTTTAAGTCATTTGATTTGCACATCAGCAAATTACTTCACTTCTCACATATCACTGTTTTGACAAAACACTACTCATAAGTTAATTTTCGCAGGAAAGGTACATTTAAGTTTTTGATTTAATGAAAGAATAATTATTAGACTATTTTTTGCATTCATTACTCATCTGTTGATCACATTACAACCTGCAATTTTCATAAAACCGTATTTTGAACATTGACTTCAAGAAAAGCAACTGATTGCACCACTGAATCCTGCTTTGAGAGGGAGTAATATCATGTTTCCATACGCGTACCGACTGAGCTGGGATAAGGTAAAAGAATACAGCTAAAAGAGTATTTGAAGAAGAGTAAGCAACAGAGCCGGATATTTTATTACTGTTATGATAGGTATTTCTTTTCAAAATTTTCAAATAAAAATAAATCAATTATTCAAACTTATCATAACAAATGGCAAATATTTTATTATAATGACTAGTTATTAATAAATTGATAATAACAATTGAAAATAATCAAAATCAAAATACTTGCAATAATAGCATTATAATATATATATATATATTTATATATATATATATATTTATATATATATATATATATATATATATTTATATATATATATATATATATATATATATATATTATATATATATATATATTTATTATTTATATATATATATATATATATATATGTTATGTTAAAGTACGTGTTAAATGTTCAAAGAGTTAAAATGAAAATTATAAACTGAAAAAGCACATAAATAACAAATGTTCATATTTAGTAATTAATGCTATGTTATTTTACAGTTTTTCTGAGGATTCTACCGTTTTTCTGTCTGATTTAAATAAACATGTTTTCAACATTACAAGCAATTGGCATAATTTATAAAAATTATAGAAATCAAAATTTACTAATATATTTTTGAGCACAAGCAGACAACAAAATGTTAATTAGAACATTCTGTATATGAAATAAGATCTGAACACAATAGCCAACGAAATGCCAGGAAAGATCTTGATGCAAAATTATGATTATTGAAAATATGAAAAACAGAAAACGTCAAAAATGATTTTGAATATATCATGTATATAGTATGTAAGGTATTTAGAAACTATTAGTGAATGAAATCTGTCAAATAAACGAAAATAATGAAAAGTGCAACAGGAAGTGCGTGAAAACCGAGAATTCGAGAAGAAAACAGAAGATATGTGGTATCCAGGAAAAAAATCATCAAGCTGGGGGGAGATCGTCAAAATATTTTTGAAGAACGAACTCAACAAAATTTAATTTGGAAAATCAAGCATATGTCCTACAAAAATGGGTTACATTTCCATTTTTTTATTATCACATAATTGCACTTTTCATGTATATTTTGCTATGAAACACTAATTTGAGTTAATTATCGCAGGATAGGTAACAGTAAGTCTTCCTGAATAAAGGAATGTATTATTTTGATGAATATCTGACTTATTTTCAATAATTGATCAAAACAGTTTGCCATTTTTCTGAAACTGACATCAAGAACACTACCAGAGAGCTCCACAGTTGAACTTACTCCTGAAATTCCATAGGCGTACCGATTGAGTTAGCTGAGGTAAAGAAAGTAAGGTAAAAGAATCAAATGGGAAAAAAGGTAAAATACATAGCCGGACATTTGAAATATTTTTATGGGTATTTATTTAGGAACATATTAAATTAAATTCAAAGGGCAACTAGCTAAAGGATTTGAAAATAGTAAAAAAAATATTTTTTGTTGTGATGTCTGATTGTGAAAATAATAAAATAAAACGAACCACAATCACCTCATCATAACAATATATAAATATATATATAGGGTGGAATCTATCTTCTTGCGCAACCGCTAACAGTTGATAGTCGACTTTTTCAAATGCAACACCGTATATTCTATTGCATCATTGCATCGCATTTTTCAAGAGCTTTTTGTGGATATAGGGTTTGTGGGGTCTATGTTTTTATGTTTTTTTCCAAAAAAAAAGGAATCAGGTAGGTCACTGTCGTAAAATTCAACAGGTCCGTGTACTTTCAATAATTGTACACGTCTAATTGTTGATAATGAATTTCACTCGCGAAGAATTAGTGAATATGGTCTAGTATATTGGCGAACTGACAGAAATCCTCTATTACCATAAAAATATCCAGAAGAAGCTAGAACTCCACGGGTGCCTTCATTCCAAAAGTTAAGAGATCGATTTGAACTCACTGGTCGTGTGTCCTATACCAAATATAAAATTGTCGGTGGTCGGATCAATGACGAAAATGAGTTGCAAGTTTTATTGATGCTACAGAAAAATCCTCACTTAAGCACTAGGGAAATAGCAACGGAAACGGATGTTTCACAAAGTAGTGTGAAAAGAATAATATTGAAACATAAGTTTCACCCTTATCATCTGAACCTACGTCAAGAATTGTATGGTAATGATTTTGCAAATAGAGTTGCGTTTTGTATTCAAATGAATGGCATGATTGACAAGGATTATAATACTTTAAACAAAATTATGTACGCTTCTTTGGGGGTACGCTTGCTTGCTAGAGTTCGGGGCTCATTTAATAGAAGACTAGCAGCTTGTGCTGTGTATTCGAGCATTTATAAGTAACCTTTCCTCAAAATTTTTACATTGTTTCCTGTTAATTATCCTTTACTATTCTTGTAAAGATTATTAGAATAGTTCCCTTTGTGATGTACTCCTGGTTCTATTACTATTTCATTTTGTTGAAACATATTCTTTTTAGAATTGTATGGATGTGTCAAATTTTACGACAGCGGCCAACTCGGTTCCTTTATTTTCTTGAAAAAATCATCAACATTTCTTATTTTACAACAAATCTCGCAAATTTTAGAAAGAAGATCCTACAAACCCTATTTTGGCAAAAAGCTCTTAAAAAATGCCATGCAATGATAGAAGTAATAAAATATAGGGTGTTGCATTTGAAAAAGTCAAGTTATTGCCATTTGTGATTTGACAAAAAATCGTAGTAGGCGATGGAACATCAACTCCCAGTCAGCTTGGTTGAGGTATCTTGATTGGTTCTGAAGTTATGAATTTTTCTGTGGGTCTATGCACGACGCTATTTTGACACATACATTGACATAAGTCGAACACTATTGCAGATAAGTCTAAGAAACCCGGGTGCGTTATATCGACAATCCAGTGGCGAATCCAAAAATGTAAAAAAAACGGGGGGTTGCCATTTAAAAAAAAACAGAATTTAGTTGTGTATCTTATTTTGAAACATCCTGTATATACATAGAAATATAGTTTTAGAATGTACTTCTATTCATTGTCGGACCTATCATTTGAAGAAAACAAGTTGATAGCTTGGATCGAAAAAAAGTTCACACCTATCCTGGAGAAATTGGAAGAAGCAGAAGAAAAGCGGGAATTAAGAGAAAAAAAACTAACAAAAAGAAAAAATTAAAAAAAAAATTGAGTCTGCAGTTCGTAGATATTTTAATAACGAGTCACCAGAAAAAAAAAAACCAAGGGAAACAGAAAATGAAAAGAGAACCACTCCTCATTCATCTGATTCTGAGGATGACGATATAATTTCAGATGTCTGCGATGATGACGAATTACATGCCGATGTCACCTTTTCACCAGCACCTCTAGAAAAACCTACAAAACCTTACGAATTGTGTAGTATTGTGGAAAATTTTGAAAGAGTGGAGAGTTATGGAAACGGTGTGTTTTCTACTCACTTCCAAGGACTATAAATGCGATTTATGTTTATTGTAACAAAATGTATTTTAATAACTACTCATTACATTTGATTGAATGCAATATTGTTTTAGTAATAAATATTTTGTAATAATACGTATAAATATATACCGCGTCATTCTCCAAGGTGGCTCAACCCTATAACTTTTTTATTATTGAAGATAGAAGAACAACATTTAGGGGTTGTGTATCATAGTTCGAACTACATTTTTTGACATATTCACTTGCTTTGCCGTACTTCCGGTTTGACCGGAAATTACCCCCCAACTTTCGATTTTTAAATGGAACATCCTATATATTTTTACTTATTTCGATCGAGAATGACATTCTTAATCCAACAACACCTCACTTGTCAATATTTGACTAATAAAGTAATTTTTATTACAATTTTTATTTTTAGATCTAGAATGCCATGGATCTTGATCAAGTAACATGGGAAAAATACGACTTTGAGGCTTATGACTTCACAGTCGTTTTAGGAATTATATAAAAGTCGCAAATTGGTCCATTTAGGTTTTAAATCTTTGAAATGACCGATTGAACAGAACAGAAGTTGGTGAATTGAGTTTCATCTGAATAAATAATTTTAAATGGAAAACGTACATTTTCTCTGTATTTAGTCAAAAACCAGGTGCAATAAGTTAATCTTCGGTTGTGGTCGTTATCGTAAATTCTCCAAACGGACGAATAACTTATATCACACAACAATTTGGCGAATTGAGGCGTACAATTCACTTCAACATAGGCCAACATTTCTTTTTCTTTACTGACGATGAAGTAATTGGTATTTCCTTCTGGTTCATTTCGCATTTTCCTTTCCAGTTTTGGAAAATAATGCCGAGTGGGATGCGACGATTAGGGAATCTCTGAGCATAAATTCGAGCTGCATCAGTTGCATTCTTTTTTGCTTCTCCGTAAATTAGCAACATGTCAATTTTCTCGTTTCTAGTATAGCTTTCCATATCAAATTTCAAAAGTGACAGCATATTCATTATCCTATTTGTTCAGGTAGTTCTAGCAACAGCTTCAATTGTTTGTCACGGATAACTAGAATAGCAGGACTTAGTGCATAAGTATACCGAATACGTATTATTTGTTTTTAGGTATGATCGCTCCTTGCAATTATTCAGAAAAATAGTGAAAATAAAGTGAAAGTGTGTGGTATCAAATTATTCGTAAGCATTTTCTTCTTTCACAAAAAGCCGACGAGCCACTCTATTTCCATTTGAAAAAATCAAGTTAACTGGAAAAATTCATATTTGCGACTTTTAAATAATTCTTAAAACGACTGTGAAGTCATAAGCCTCAAAGTCGTATTTTTCCCATGTTACTTGATCAAGAATGAAGAGATTTACACGATCCATGGCATTGTAGATCGAAAAATAAAAATTGGAATAAAAATGACTTTATTTGTTAAAAAGTGAGGTGTTGTTGGATTTAGAATATCATTCTCGATCGAAATAAGTAAAAATATATAGGATGTCCCATTTAAAAATCGAAAGTTGGGGTGATTTCCGGTCAAACTGGAAGTGAAGCAAAGCAAGTAAATATGTCAAAAAATGTGAATTGAACTATTATAGACATCCCCCATATTTCGTTTTTCTATCTTCATTAATAAAAAAGTTATAGGTGTGAGCCACCTTAGAGAATCACCCGGTATATATGAATATATATATATAATATATTAATATATATATATATATATATATATATATATATATATATATACCTAGCTATTTGGGAGTTTAATATTAATTATGGATTGGCAACAAAATAATGTCCCGTTTAGAAAATAAGTGTAAATACACCTAGCTACTGGAACGATCACAAAACCAAGCGAAATAAAGTTCTAATGCCTTTTTGCACTGTACAAAAAGACTAAAATACTTTTCTGAGCGTTTTTATTGTGAGAGTAGAAAAAGGTGAATTTATATTAGTAAAAACGTAGTATGCTTTTTCATAAGGAGACAAAAAGATAAGCGTTTTTTGGTCCAGTTCTTATGTGAGTCAGACAAAAAAAGGGTCTTTCTTTATAAGCTTTTTGTCCTATGTTTCTTTCTGAATCTGGTGGATATAAAAGCCGAGATTTAATTAGGATCGCTCTCTTCACTTCTGTGTCGAGCACAAGCTCTTTTACTTCCCGTCCGGGAGCGAGCCCTTTTGGCTTCCGTTCCGGGAACAAGTTTTTTTTATTTATTCTCCAGAACAAGTGATTGAAATCGTTCTGCGAGTAGCGACCGTCAAAGAAAATTGTTTTCCGTAAAGCAAAAGCTTTGTTTAAGTAGTGAGGTAGCCGTAAGTGGAACATTGTGTATAAACCTTTGATAACCTGTTGATTTGATTGTGTCAGTAAGCCACCTTCATAACCATATTTCGCTGTTGCATATATTTTTTCCTACTGTGTTTGTTAATCGTTTGGAGTTATCTATCGAGGTTGGCGAAACTTGTTTTTTTCTTTCAAAAATAATGGTTCACAGTGTTTATTCTTAGTCTCCTAGAAGAAGACCGTGTTTGACACGTGTCCTGAAACGTCGATCAAAATCAAATGTTTATCTCCTAAAAGAAGACTGTCATTCACAAAAAGGTCCAAAATCCCAAGGAACTCAAACTCCATTGTTCATGAACAGTTTTTGCTTGGAAAATAATGCAAAATGACGTTTCGGATTTTTTTCTATTGATCGGCTACAGCTGTCCAATTTGACATTGAAAAAAATGCATAAAGTCAGGTTATTTCTCAATATTTCTAAAAATATTATATGAAAAAGTTTTTTAATTTTTGGTTTCCTACCCACCTACCACCTCCAATTGCAATTAGGACAACTTTGATTCTTTTTCGCGTTTTCTTTACCTTACAATTTTTCGGCTCATATACTTACAAATTAATGAAGTTGCTATGCTGTATAATATAGTAATAGAAAAAGAAACACTAAAGTACAATTATTTTCATAATAAACAATTACGAATCACTGTCTCCAGATGGATTACATTTCGGAAGGATCTGCGCTTGTAGACTTTTTGGTTCAAATTCCCCCAAAGGAAACAAACTAGGGGCTAGGTCTGTTGACCTGGGTGGCCAGTGTTGTTCCATATAACACCCAATTACCTCACCTCGAAATAGTTCCCAGATACATTGTTTAACTCCTGCCCAATTATGCGAATGGGCGATCCATCACTTCGAAACCATAAGTTTTGTATTTCATCAGGGGCATTTCATCCGAAACTTCATTTCATCTTTTGAACACTTCAAGTATCTCTGGGAATTTATATTTTCCTGGAAGAAATTATGTGTTGTTCAAAACTCCGCACATACATTTTTCTTAGAATAATATTGATCTCGTCATTCTATCACATACTTTGTTTTTTTTGGGCCCACCACCTACACTTTTGTGACTGACTACCCCTTTTGATGTAAAAGTCGCCTCGTCTGTCCATAGAATTTTGTCAAAATTTTGAATAACTCCTTCCCCGAATTATTTTATTCTACTTTGACTGTATTAATGAGCGACTTTTACTCTCTGGCATGAACATGTTCGAAAACTGTAATTTCAGTCTTTAAAACAAACATATTTCGGAAAAGGTCATCTTTTTTGTGGCAATTCAAACCAAACAAAAGTATATTTCAAAGAAATGTGAATTTTGTCGAAGTTTTGGAAAATAAATATTTGCGTTCAAAATAAATAATACGCGTTTCGCTACAAATGCTCTTGTGATTCAGCATCTTGCATTTGAATTCAATCCAGCGCTATTCTTTAATGTTTTTATGATATATTTTTCTTAAAGCGTTGTTATCACTTTCCCTTCTGGAAAATATTCTATCACAAATTAAATGTCGAAATAACACGTGGATACGGTCGCAATAAAATGTAAGGTCATAATGCCATGCCCCCATAAGTACAGAAAAACTTTCAAGCATAAGAAACAACCACATATTAATAAATATTAACTCTACCTAATTCACTAGGAATGGAAATAAATTCTAAAATCAAATACGCGACCAACCTAATAAACAAAGGAATTCAAAAATAGACTACATACCTGCAAGCTTCGGAATGCACATGAAAAGTCACCTTTTTTACCACTGAGCTATTAACAACTCATCACCCTACAAGTTACGCGTATCTAATTTTAGGAGTAAACAAAGCCACTATAAATTATAGGTTTTTGACAGCTCATTAGTGCAACACGACTCCGAAATAGATAAATCATTCGTTTTTATACTTTTTTTTTTGGAGACAGTAACAAGCCATTAATTACTAAGAAAGTGATTTATTATGACAGGTAAAAGATAACTACGATGTTAGAAATTTGACCCGCGAACGATCAAAGCCAATCCGTGAAAGGGTAGATGATATAAAAGGCGACGACGCGACCAACAGAATGATTCGGTATCCAGACTTTGTGCAAGTAACATGTCCTCTCAGAGGTATTCAATTTTCATTCGATTACTATGTAGTGCCATAAAGATGAGAAGTGTACGAATATAATCTTCTTGCAGTGAACTTGCGAAACTATTAAGAAATAAAATTCAAATCTAGTTAAACCGGACTGCACGAGTAATTACTTCACAAAGCGAGAGTAATTACTGCACAAAGCGAATACACCAGTAAACAGTATTTACCATGATTAAACATTATTTTATCAATGCTTCGAGAACGAGATAAGTCAACGAACACCTCTAATCGATAGTTCATGACCTCATAGAAACACAGTATCCATACAACTATAGTCTAATATACAGAGAAATTCAAAAGTAAATAAACACCTTTCGCGGAAATAACTAAACTATTAATCCAATGAAACCAATATCGTGTAAAACAAATAATCGAGTGAATAAGTGTTGAAACCTGGTGGTATGGAGTGAGTTTATATATTTTTCTGTATATTATGCTTGGGCAAATTGAATCATTTATAATGTATATGAGTTTTTAAATGTATCTCCATATTTTATGTTCCCATAGTTATCAAATAATAATTATCAATAGTCGTTTTAGCAATTGATGCCATTCTTACTTATATTCAGTGTACTTGACTTGGAGACTGCAAAAATTAAAAACCCCCTATTCTTGGACTATTGTATCATTTTACCAGTATATAGAACGGATTAAATACTTTGTAACATTTATAAAATATATTTGTATATTTCTAATGCTTTTCCAAGTGCATTATTTCACAATCTTTCTGAGAATCGGTACGTGCTTCCTAGATAAAAGCCCCACATTCTCAAGTATAGAGATAAAGGAATATTTTTCTAAGCCGCTCTCGAGGAATAATCTCGGTTCAATTACTTCCAAGTAATTGATGCTCCCTATACGTCAAAGTAGTTACTTTGACGAGCAACTATACAAAAAAGGATTAATCGAATATAGGAACCTTATATTTGAGTTTTCCTTAGCGTTTATTGGTCTTTAGTTAAAGGAGTGATCCCTCAATAATAGATCAGTGGCCTGATAATAATATTTTGGGCTGGCTGCACGTTATTCCTGTAAATAATACACACCGTTCAATTTTACGTTATTGAGAAGTAGTCCATGACACGAATCGGAGTGTGTTTTTTAATGGGAAAAAGAGACCCAACGTCAATTTTACATTTTTAATGAGATCGGTTGGATTAGAAACATGTTTCGAATTTATAAAAATTCATCTTCAGTCTAATATGATTGTGGTAGAAAAGAACATAATACATAGAAAAACTGTAGAGCAAAAAATATATAACTATACCTACACATATAAACTATACCTACATATATAAACTTAAATATTTTTCATATTTTTTTAGGTTTAATTCTAAGAAAAAATAATATTAGCGGTAATATTTCTTTTTCAAATAATTCAGGAAATCCGGATATTTTATTCTTTATTCTAAATAGAATGTTGTTGGCGTATGTTGCCGGTTAGAAAAATATTTTGTAAAGTTAGCCATGACATTCACTACTCCTTTCAATCAATATTTTATTTGTGGCATTATAAGTTCCTCATAACATTGTATACAATCATAAGTTAGTAAAAAAGTGATAATAAAATGAACTTTCAACCGTATAGTTGTGTTCCTTTTGCAAAGAATCACAGCACATTAAAATGTACCATAAAAATGTAAAATATCTAACATACCTAGTGGAAGAAAACTCATTTGAAGAGATTGGCAACATTCTGCGTGATATTGTGCCTTCTTTTGGACACAAATCTAATACTCAAAGAAATAAACTGGTGTCTCAGTATTATTTTCATTTTATGAAACACAGGCATATTGTTAAAAAAAACACCGGTTCTGTGTTTTATTCACCACTTAGGAAAGAGGAGGAAGAAGTGGAATTTTTTAAGAATTTAAGATTAATTAACGATATTATAGAATGTAGACCTTAATGAATTGTTGTAATATTTCCAACTTATGAAGTAAGTAAATAAAAAATATTGTCAATATAATTTCAATATTATTTTTGTCTAATTATATGATAGCTGTCATGTGCCGGGAAATTTCCACTTATTAATTTTACGTCTACATGCTAATGTGAATGAAACATTTTCAGAAAATTTGCTGGTTATCATAGTAACAATGCATCTGATTGGTTGAAAATGACTGGTATAAAATTTTCTCTGGTATTTGTTACAGAACCGGAAATTCACTTCGGCGCATTCATTTACCCGATGTCAAGAAACGTTTGTTCACGCGCTCGCTTTTTTGCCAATAAATAACCATCACACCCTCCAAAACACCCCAATTTCCCAAATAGCTAATGCTCCCATCTCCTACTGCCCACGCAAGTCGACTTTCCGACAATATGTTGTCCAAGTCCCATTGATTTAGGATGCAGTGGGTTGGGAACGTTTATGAATGAAAGCCTGGGCCGCGTGAGCGGGAAATTTACCAAATAATATATATATACCACCAGCCAAGAAGTCGCAAGCATCCAGGACCGCAACGGAAAATTAAGCCCACGCTAGCGCTGCTGTGCTGCGAGTGTACGCCCACTTGCACAATGCAGGAGGCTAAGAAATGGCGAGAACTTTGAAAATGCTTCATAGCCCAGTAGAAATAGACAATCAATTCACATTGATTCCAAAAGTTTTCAAACTTCAATGGTGGTATGTTAGTGCATAAATAAAAACAAAAACTTGAGAGGTGTCAAGGGACACCCTGATGGAACGAAGTTCCTTTCGATTAATTAGTGAAGGAATTGTAATAAAATTTTAGTTTTTTTAAGTTATAATAATATTTTTTATATATACATATACCGGGTGTCCCAGTATACCTGTTCCAATGGATTATCTCAGCCAATTCAAAAGATAAAAATTTGAAAATTTCATGATCTCCAATTCGTTCAAGGAACCTTCAACTGAGGAAAACAAAAATTGAAAGTCACTTCCGGTTTGACCGGAAGTGACTCTGACTTTTTTATTTCAATATTTTTTGCAATTTTTTATTTCTACTCAAAATTATCTTTCCAACGATGTATCACACTTTTTTTTTTTTTTTTTTTTTTTTTTTAATGGCTTTGACATTTCGTCATTCGGCCAGTCACAAGTTGAGTATTTTTTATGTATCATTTCATAGTGTTCTGGGTAGGCCTTGTTACTAACTCCATACGCCACCTAGGAGCAGCACTGTTAATTTGAACGCAACAGCGAATCGTCGAGGACCATCCTCGGCCCGGCTACGAAATTTAACATTCAATTCTCTCAAATTAAATAGAAAAATTTCTGCCCTGGCCGAGAATCGAACTCACGACCTTTCGATCATGAGTCGGACGCTAACCCACCGCGCCAATCCCCCCTTGTATCACACTTTGTATTTTACATTTGATTTGATGGAGAAAACGTCAATTGAAATTTCAATTGAAAGAATTGCAGTAGGCTATGATATTTTGTGTAATCTTCGTCCTTGGCATTTTTTCTTTTAAAGACAGTACGCTTTCTATGCACTTGTTGCCAAATTCGAAGCCAAGCGTGTGAAATAGCGCTTGGCATTCGTCTATCAGGGTATTTCTCTCTGTATGCACGTAGGGCAGCCCGACGATTATTTTCGCATTTTCCATAAATCAGAATCATATCCAATTTCTCTTGATTAGTGAAGTTATCATCATTTTCATGGTTATTCATACTTGAATGTTGATTTCTCTGATACGCACACAACTATTGAGAATTATTACCTGTCAAAGTTATAAACAAATGTATTCAAATGTTTCCATGGCACACTAAGGTTTTCATTTAAGAATTATTAATTCTTCCAGTTCTACTACAATTCAAAAAATTTGAAATTTGTCATTCTCTTCATTATATCGAATGCAAAATTGTTCCTGAATTATCAATTATTATTGAAGTCAAAATCAAGATTACACAAAATATCGTAGCCTACTGCAATTCTTTCAATTGACGTTTTCTCAATCAAATCAAATGTAAAATACAAAGTGTGATACATCGTTGGGAAGATAATTTTGAGTAGAAATAAAAAATTGCAAAAAATATACAGGGTGCTATTTGAAATAAAAAAGTCAGAGTCACTTCCGGTCAAACCGGAAGTGACTCTGATTTTTGTTTTCCTCAGTTGAAGGTTCCTTGAACGAATTGGGGATCATGGAATTTTCAAATTTTTATCGTTCAAAATGGCTGAGATAATCCATTGGAACAGGTATACTGGGACACCCGGTATATATATATATATATATACATATATGTGCTCTGTCTGTCTATTCTTTCGTACACGTCATAGATGCGCGGGACTTTGTAAACACAACAGAGTGTATATATATATATATATATATATATATATATATATATATATATATATATATATATAATATATATATATATACTTGACTACACAGCAAAAAAGGTATACGCATTATATTGTAATATTAAAATATAATTTGCTTTTAAATTTATTAAAGTTATGACGCGTACACTTTAAACACACAAACTTGGTTAGCACAATAGTAAAAAGAGGTTATAATGCGTACTTGCTAAAAATACATAAGCATTTATTATTGTCTGTATAAAATCTCTACTTACCTAACTCCATCAGCAATATCCGGAACTTGTGCAGAAACACTGTCAGGATTCATTATTGTTATTATTTTTTTTATTTATTATGTACAAAAAACCTGTATACACTCAACAAAAATAATCGTCGCGACACCACACTGTTCAATGTGAAATAGAAAGACGAAACGAAAATAAGTGGCTTGCTTTCTATGAGAGAGAGAGAGAGAGACAGACAGAGAAACACGCGCACGCCGCAACCATAGCGAAAGTCTCGTTACAACTTTTGGTCTTAATTTATTCCGTCTAGCCCTCTTTCGCAACGCGCGATAAGGAACTACGTTCCAAAATACAGTGTATTCCATTTAAAACGAGCCACCCTGAATAACTTTTGGTACAATGATTTTCAGAAAAAATAAAACAACACGTCAACAATGGTATACAGGGGGACACATTTTGACATATTCACATTTGATGTTACTTCCACTATCGCACCCCCAGAGCATGTCACCTTTTTTTTTTAAACGGATCACCCTATATTTTTTCGCATTATCAGATGCTCGATGATGAGCAGATTTCAACAAAGTATAAAACATATGGTCTGACGCATATGGTTCGGGAGCTACAAATTATTTTCCATTAGTCCAACGTGCCCTAAAACTGGAATAGAAATAGCTTCATCGTTGACAACTCCTGAACGTTTCGGAATTATTGAACAAATTTATGGAAACTGGATCTGTTAGCAATAAAAAGCATAACCGTTCAGGAGTTGTCAACGATGAAGCTATTTCTATTGCAGTTTTAGGGCACGTTGGACTAATGGAAAATAATTTGTAGCTCCCGAACCATATGCGTCAGACCATATGTTTTATACTTTGTTGAAATCTGCTCATCATGGAGCATCTGATAATGCGGAATAATATAGGGTGATCCATTTGGAAAAAAATGGTGACATGCTCTGGGGGTGCGATAGTGGAAGTAACATCAAATGTGAATATGTCAAAATGTGTCCCCCTGTATACTATTATTGGCGTGTTTTTTTATTTTTCCTGAAAATCATTGTACCAAAAATTATTCAGGGTGGCTCGTTTTAAATGGAATGCACTGTATAAAATTTTGCAGAAGTCTGCGATGAACGGAACATTGTGTTGATTCCAAAAAACGTTTTCATGCTTTATTTTTGCACTGAAAATTGCAAAAGTTCTGCAAATCAGACATACCGACAGTAATGATGTTTTACAACATGCATTAAGTTTGCAATCTTGTAAAAGTTACAAAACCTTGTTTTTTGTAATTTTTCAAAGTTTTTCATTGTAATTTGTTTAAAACAATTACAGAAGTTCTGCAAATTGGATAAGTGAATGGAAAAAAAGTTTAACATATTCACGTACATTTGCAACCATTTCTGAAAAACGCAACATTTATTTATCAAACTTTTTTATCGACGCTGCCATTTTCAATACACACAAGCATGAAAATAATTACAAAAGTTTTCTATTGTGGTTGCAAATAAAGAGAATATCGGCCTCAGTGTATATGTAACTTTGCAACCTCATACGAAAAATAGAACCTATTTAATCACTAATATAATTTTTTGCATTTTCACAACTGCTGAAATAATTGCAAAAGTTCTGCAAATTGCAGTTATAATTACGACTAATATTTTACGTGACGCAAGAGATTTGCAACCGTCATTGTTCAACGGAACATTTTTTTATATATAATTGATTTGTTTTTTTTTATTATTTGGCCATAAATTGTAAACATTGTGCAAATAGGCTTAAGATATATATTCGACCGACATATGTCTACAGTTTTCCAGTTGATTACTTGATTATCCATCACGTATATCTGTTATATTTTGTCCTGGTTGATAGAAATTGCATCCGATAAATGATACGGTTACGTAGTTAACCACTACAAAATTTTAAACTAATCAATAATCTCAGAAACAATCACTTTTTTCGACTAATCAGCGAAATAAATTGAATCCAACATTTTCGAATGCAACAATCGAAAGAATACAATTTTTTTATAAATTCTGTTAAGAAAGTATTGGAAGAAATTCATTTTTTATTTCATTAGATACGACATACAATCTTTCTTCATTTAAAATTTTCACTTGTCACAACATGACTTTATATAGCAATCGAAGAGATTTTAAAATGAATAATCGATGCTCTATGGAAGTAAGGATATCAAAACGTTATCGATTGTAAATCTCCCAAGTACATAATTTTCATCATCAAACAGAAATGTTGCTGGAAAATAAAAATTTGTGAGATCGATCTTACATCTCAAATTTAATTTTTACAAGTATACATTTCTTGAATTATAATTTACCTTTCCACTCGACTTTCTTACTCCAATTGTGGTTTCGCATGAAAAATGCTATTGAATCCGAATGGAGGACTGAAATGTAATCGACACGTAAGAATCATTTTCTTGATTCATATAAATTTTTAAATAAATAGGGGACGTAACACAGTTGTAGGTTGAAAGTTTTATGCCTTCAGTTTTTTTAACGATTTTTTTTAAACAAATGATTCAACGCATTTGTGTAAATTCGGGAACCTCAGTGATTTTTGGTTATGATGATTTTTAAGAAAAAAAGTGATATGACATGATTAATGAAGAGAATTAAGAGATTCCCGAATTCTTATGGGACCACCGAGTTCATACAAAAAATATATCTTTCATGAAATTATTGGGTTTTGCAAAAAACCGATTTTACGATCGGGAAATTTGTATCTGATTGAAGACAGAAGGCTGACAAAATTGTAAAAATGAAAAACTTTTCCAACACAAGCTTTTGTTCAGATGCACTGGAAAAAATCACATTTTGTTAGATGTGTGATGATATTCTCATCTGATCTGGTAATTACAGTTTGAACACAGAATAACTTGCCTCACACATCTAATAAAACATTGTTCCATTTTAGTACATTTGAATTAATGTTAATGTTATATTTATTTTATTTTTATGGCCTTAATTTTTGTGATTTAAACATGGAATCCATTATTCTAGACCTCAAATACCATGGGATATTAATTTTCGAAAGAATCAATCGGACCGTTAGTAAAAAACCCGTCCGCCACCTTGAATTTTGACAAAAAAATCATATTCATCGACATCGACAATGAAAACATAGATCACAAAACTTCATCCGCCATCTTGAATTCTCGAATTTAGACATGTAATTCATAATTAATTGCGATCCCTAAAATCTCCAGATAACAATTTTGGATAGAATCGGAACATAAATCACAAAATATTTCTGGTATCTTTTAATTTTGACATTGAATTAATAATATCTTCGGCCCCAGTTACCCTTGAGAATCAATTTCAAAAGGAGAACGAAACACACCCCGTGTGTCATTTGAAATTACTTAGTTTGTCGCAATACATTTCGACTCTAGCATTGAGTAATTGAAAAATAATTTATATGGCCATTAAAAACTTGATTTCAATCATCCTCAGAAAATATCATTGAAAAACAAATAATGAAATAAATCGGCTGTTTATTTTTTGTGAACTTTTGTCGGCGCCACTGCTTCCATCCAGCAATCGACTCGAATGAATACCCAAATCCAAAATAAATCCAGAACGGACGAAGATGTGTTGCCAATGTTCAAACAGTTCACTAGCTGCACTCCCACTCTTGTTGAATATATGCCTACAAACTCGACCTGGGCAGGGTAAGAAAGAAATTGGACTGTTTCCTGTGACGCTTTTAATACAACTGTACAAGTGTTTTTTAAATCTCAATATTTCTTCCATTTTGTAATGATTCAAGAAAATTATGAAAACGTGTCGAGAGATTCTCGTTCCTCCATGAAACGTACTCAGAGGATTTTTTTATGCAAATTCCTAATTGTAACATTAGATTTCAACATTGAATGATTTCACCTACCGTTGACGAGCTTCTTCTTGGTCGATAGTTAACTTGGTAACACAATGAATGTCATTTATTAGGTATATGAAAATCTTTATTATTCAGATAACACAGGTGTTGCAAAAATAAATATTTTTTTAATTCCTAATGTTCCGCATTGTAACATAGTTTGCAAATTATTATACTGCCACTAATTGGTAAAATGAGTTGTCTGTCCGATTCTCAGAACTTTTGCTTTTTTTGATAGGGTTCAAATAGGAAAATATTTTTCTTTTAATTCAACCCTTATTTCCGTGTTGCAGACGAGGTTGCAAATTAATGAAAACATTGTACGTCAGTACATCTCAACTTGCAACCATTATTTGAAACTTTTGTTATAATTCCTATACTAATTTAAAAAAAAAAAATTAAAAAAAAATTTTCCTTTAGTTATTTTATCGAATTTGCAGAACTTTTGGAATTTTCATAAAAAAATTGTGATTAATAACATTTTTTTTTCGATAAAACAAATATTTCCGTTTTGTATGAATGGTTGCAAATTTATCAGAGGTAGTAAATTTGCTATTTTTCAAAACATCGAAAGTTTGCAGAAATTTTGCAAATTTTTCTGCGATAATAATGTGAAAATTCATTAAATCCTGATTTTTAACATCTTCCGTTCAGAAAAAAGGGTTGCAAAATCAGACTAATCATCATTTGAACGTACTCTTCACTCTACTGAAGTTTTAAAACTTTTGTAATTATTATTAAATTTTGGGAAAATTATGTCTATTTCTACTGACCTAGCAGACAAAAATTGTAGGTCAAGCAGATAAAAGTTGGCCTGAAAATGGGATGAAAATATTGAATTTTACATAATTTTTACATTTGCTCGTCAAAAGTGCTCGATTTTCCCGAAGCGATTTCTTTCCAGTTATTATTTTTTCATGGCGATTTGTCAAAGATGTGAGGTGAAGGAACCAGTAATTGGCATTTTAAGGAACAAAAACAAACATGGTGTCCCAGAGGTGCGTGCAAGCTCCATAACTTTTTTAACACGCTTTTATTAGCTTCACTTGTAACTAACAAACGATGTAATCAAACCTTAGAAGTCAATTTGAACCTACTTCTAATTGTCGTATCGAAATGAAACTTGTTATTTATATGTAGTTTGGGTGACAATACTATAATTTGATGGGTGTTCCTAACAGTTCCATCTTGGGTCCGATTCTGTTCATCTTGTATGTCAACCACTTGGATTCGGCAATACAGAATATACAGCGTTTGCAGAGGACTTCTCGTTAATTATATTCGCTACCGATACTGAAGGTTTGCAATCAAAATGCATCGAAACAATCCAAAAACTATCATCTTTCTTCAACTGTAGGAGTTTATTTTTCAATATCCAAAACACCCAAATGTTGTGAATTCACAATCGGCAGAAAAATATCGAAGACATTGAAATTTCGATTGGTGAAAACATTTTGGATTATTATTGTTCGAGGTATGAAATGGCGGCTGAGCGCCATCTTCAATAATTTTTTTAAATAGAACACCCCGTATATTATTCCATTTTCGAAATCTGCTCATAATTCTCAACAGTTTTCTTAATACACTTTACTCCTAAATTCAATTGTTTTCGAAATATTAACGTTTGAAAAGTGACATTCCGGTTTAAAATAAAGTATGGATTTTGGTCACTTCCGGTAAAACATTTTGCTAACTAAACGTTGTTATTAATTTGTAGTTGAATCTCTTAATGAATTCGACTAATAAGAGGCGTAAATACAGTTTATTAAGGATAAACAGTACCGCTACCGGAAAATCTCGAAGCCTACGAATGTGTTCTGTAAATTCACAATCAAAACAAATTAGTTAGCTAAAAAATTATAATTTATTTTTGAATAACACTTTTATTTAACCCCAACAATTATTTCATCAAGTGTTCAATGTGGCCCCCTCCTAAATCTTGACAATAAAGTGCCCTATTATAAGCTTCTCTCACGTTGATGAAAATCTGTTCATCTATTTCTTTACATGTATCTTTTATTCTGCGTTCCGACTCTTCTATTGTTTGGCATTAAGTGGCGTAGTTTTTTGACTTCAGATACCCCCCAAAGGAAAAAAATCTAGGGGTGTAAGATCCGGAAATCTTGGTGGCCATTCTATACTTCCCCTGCGACCTATCCATCGCCCAGGAAAGTTTATATCGAGGAACTCTCTAGCCATGCGATCGAAATGGGGAGGTGTCCCATCCTGCTGAAATATGATTTCACGATTTTCGAACTCTTCCTGATTGATTAATACAATTTGTCTTATTCGAGGTTCAATTTCAGTTTCTAAAAGATTTCTGTAAAGAACTCCTGTAAGATTGCCTCTGATGAAAATCGGTCCAACAACGCGATTGCCCAAAATCCCCGCCAAAACATTCACCTTTTTTGGAAACTGGGTATGTTCCTCTCTAAAAATATGCGGATTAGTATCGCTCCAGTATCGAACATTCTGTTTGTTGACTTTTCTATTAAGAAAAAACGTGCATTCGTCTGCGAAACATACTAGTTTTAGGAAACCCCGTTCTTCTTCAATTGTTCTTGTTAACCACTCACAAAATTCAACCCTCCGGTCCGGATCATCCTCCGTGAGAGCATGCAGGATTTTCATTTTATAGGGATGAAACTTTTCTTTTTTTAGGACTCTTTGGACACTTTTTGAGCTTACTCCACATGATTCAGCAACTGCAGACGTCGACTGAGTCGGATTGATTACCATTTCAGCAACAATTTCTACCTTTTTTTCTTCTGAAAGAGGTGGTCTTCCTGATCTTGGAGCATCTTTCAGCGTACCAGTTGCTTGGAGCTTATTTAAAAGTTTGCGCTAATACGACCTCGAAATAGGATTCTCGGGTATTCTATCATTAAACATACGGACTGCTAGATGATAATTACTTCCAGCTTCTCCAAATATCAAAACTTCTTCAAATTTGTCGTCTAAACTACGAACCATGATCACACTTTTCATAAAAGGATTTAGGCGCTCAACGGACTATTTGACAGTTAGCAGTTCAGTTTGACAGTAAACAAGATGTTACCGCGACAACAATTTTTTCCAATGCAAACTTGATTGAAAGCAACATTAGTGTTTTTGGTTGGGTTTGAAATGACCAAAATGTCACTTTTCAAACGTTAATATTTCGAAAACAATTGAATTCAGGAGTAAAGTGTATTAGAGAAAACTGTTGAGAATTATGAGCAGATTTCGAAAATGGAATAATATACGAGGTGTTCTATTTTTTTTATTGAAGATAGCGCTCACAGCCGCCATTTTAAAACTTTTAGCTGTTATTTTTTCATGAAAAAGTAGGTTTTTATCTCCTATATGAGCCCTCCAAATTCCATCGCGATATACCAGGTGGTTCAAAAATTAGTAGGGGGGGAGGGCGGAGTTTAGACGAGCACTGTATAAGGTTTTGATTATGTTACAAACAAATTTTCTTAAAATAATAAGGTCTGACTCAAGTTTATATGCTGATTTGTGGTTTCAAATTCAGTTAGCAGTTTGTATTCGGTTAGAAAATAACTTCCAATCCATGAAGAACTATACCGGGAGACAATGGGACTAGTGCCATGCCTATATCTCCTTCACTTATCAACCGATTTGAATGAAATTTTCTAAATAGATATGAGACACAATTTCGGATTGACAGACATATGTAAACAAAATGGTCGACTTCTGGTTTCGCCAGAATAGCCACCAACTTTGATTTTTCAAATGGAACACCCTGTGTGTTTGATGTTTTTCGGATTCTACGACTCAAATTGCATACTACAGTGCTGCTGAATTTCTATTTTACAATTGAAAAAATACTTTTTTCAATTTTTTTATTAGCCCAGAAGGCCTTGATTAGGTTAAAATCTATACTAATTTACATCAGTAACTCATAATAATAGTCATTTCATCGGTAAGATCAATAACTAATCCTACAGCAGAAATTGAAATTTTCTGAACGCATTTGTAACGAAAAAAATCGTTTTTTTCAAATGGTACCAACCGAAGGCGATCTTGCCATACGATAGAGAATTTAATTACCAATTCAACGATATACATTATGTACCACTTTCTTTTTGTTCAAAACGTAACAAAATGAAATAAATCTGAAAAAATTGGTAGGTAACATGACATCTATTCATTCTTTCAAACTTTACTTCAGGATGGTAATAATGAATTAGCAAAAATAATCAACTTCACCATATGTAATGATCATAAACCAATTACAGAAAAAATTACTTCAATATAATCAAACTGAATAAATCTAACGACTGAAACAGTGAAACATTCAACGTACAAATTATTACTCACAATACCATTATCCTGTTTTTTATTAATTATTAATGACCAATGATATGTTCGAAGTGTTTCTTGGAATTTCTTGAGCCCAATACCTTGTATTATTCCTATTGAACATGCCATTATTCGTAAACCTAGACACATGTGTGAACAGTATCTCCGAGACAAAACCATTATTCAAATCTTGATGACGCAAAAACCAATTACAATAAGTTAGTCTCCGTTCTGGGTCATTTTCATATAGATGCTGATGCAAACTGTATTTATAGGAGCGATATTTATGTTTTTTCAATACTTTTCTGGCATTTCCCTGCTGATCCCACATTCAATTTCCAATTCTCGCACTGAGGCAGATGGAGAAAAATGAACATATGCTAAATCATTAGTTTCTGCTTCTTCACTGCCGATGAAGTGGATGTGATTTCGATCAGCTGGTTCTTTCCTTAGCATCATTTCCAATTTCCTGAAATAGGTCCTCGATAGGTGCCGTCTTAACGGATAACGAACAGCGTATAGCATACTAGCATTGACAACGTTCTTCTGACATTCTCCGTATATCAATATCATATCGATTTGTTCGTTTCGAGAATAACCTCTATTATTTTCCATTTCAAAAAAACTTTTTACAAACGAAACGAAATGACAAGTAAAATTGGTATTTTACTTTTCACATGACACTAATCACCTACTAACTCATTGGAATTTGTAGGCATCGTATAAAATATTGTACAAATTCAATAATTGATCGTTTTTAGTTTTGAACACAAAGAAAGTGGTACACAATGTATATCGTTGAATTGGAAATTAAATTCTCTATCGAATGGCAGGATGGCCCTCGGTAGAAAAAATATTTTTTCATTAAAAATGCGTTCAGAAAATTTCAATTCCTGCTTTGGATTTGTTATTGATCTTATCGATGAAATGACTATTACTATGAGTTACTGATGTAAATTAGCATAGATTTTAAACTGATCAAGGCCTCCTGGGCTGAAAAAAAATTGAGGAGTTATTTTTTTTTACAATTAAAAATGAAAATTTGGCAACACTGTATGTAATTTGAGCCGTAGAATCCGAAAAACATCGAACATACAGAGTGTTCCATTTGAAAAATCGAAGTTGGTGGCAACTCTGGCGAAACCGGAAGTTGGCTATTTTGTTTTCATACGTCTGTCAATCCGAAATTGTTTCTCATATCTATGTACAAAATTTCATCCAAATCGGTTGATAAGTGAAGGAGATATAGCCATGGACCTAGTCCCATTGTCATCCGGTATATCCTGTATTTTATAATCTACGTTTAGATTGAGGATAGTGTTCCTTGGCCGACCATAATACAGATTGACCACTAATCCAGTTTGAATTCGAGACTGAATATTACTTCTATGTTGGATAGATATCGATTACTCCGGTATACCAATCATTATAGTGAGAAATTGCAGGATTAAATCATCCAGTTTTATTCTGAGTTTATGTTGGAAAATCTAATTTATTTTGGATTCGATTCGAAGGTAAAATAATAGGTCGATATATTTTTCAAGTGGGTATACTTACAAGGTGTACTTAGCGGTTTGAAGCGGAAACGATTAAAATTATGTTGAATATTTCCCTCCTGTCAAAAAACCCATGTAAATGGACTGCAATTATCGCAGAATTACAGCGACAATTCCACTCACGTATAATAATTCCCATTCGTGAGTACAAAAATCGTAGTTTACTATCGGCTAAATAGGAAGGAACAGAAATGCAAGTGGATAAAAAAATCGGATAAATTACGTTACCGTATATAGCAACGCTAGCATTTATTGTTCGTTTATCAAGCGTTGCCCGTCTCATCAGTTTGACAATTGTAAATATCAAAAACAGAATTAAATATGTCGAGATTTGGAAATATTCGCGAGGCAGAAATAATAAGGGAGACTGAAATATCAACTCCAGAAAATACAAAAAAAAGTCATTCCTCCATTTGAACAGTCAGTGGAAAATGTGGCAGGAATATTGATGGACTGGGGCTTTAATATGGAGAAACAGAATGGGGAAGATTATAAAGAATACGTGGTGAAAACAATGTGGAACACGCGAGCTCAGATCTAGCAGGATATTTTTTACGATGGTTTTCTCATACTTACTTTCATATATGTAATTTAACTCGATCTGTTCTGACAAAATCACTCGAGCTACGCTCTCGTGATTTTGACAGAACAGCTCTCGTTAAATTGCCAATGAAAGTATGTATTCGAAAACAACCGCAAAAAATATCCGGCTAAATCTGAGATCTTGTGATATTACCCCCGATAATTGCATTGTAGAAAGCGAATGAGCCCTGCGATAATTGCCCTGTAGACCGATAATTGCACAGTTCATATCCATGGCAATTCCATTGCACACTTTGATAATACAGTGACAATTTATAAGTAACGTCAGTTTGACAAGTAATGTCAAAAATATTATTTATTAAAAATGTCTCATTTCGGTCGGGCTTCATTACAAGCTATTGAAGAAAATGTGTTGGACAACGAACCAAATAACACAAACAGAACAGAAAATACGTGTGGCGTCAGTTTATGAGCTTCTATGCTGAGAAAAAAACTATACTTTGGATGAAAAAACACAAATTAATGTTCTGGTAAAAATATTAACGGACTGAGCATTTAATATGCGTAAGCAGAATGGCGACGAGTACAAATAATTTACTGTTAAAAAGATTTGGAACGTAACCGTTAAATTACTGATGGAAAAATATTTCACTGGATACAACATCAATTTCAACCCTTTTACTAATATTGAGTTCAAAGCAGCCAGAGATGCGAAAAATGCCAAGAGAAAACAATTACAACCAGATCCAGAGGAGAGAAAGGAAAGTGCAGTTTTTCTGAAGTACGATGAATTCCAAAATATGATTCGTGGTTGTGACGAAAACACCCCAGATGGTTTGCAGAAGAAGGTATTTTTTGTTTTTGCTTTTGAATTAGCTTGGCGTGGTGGAGAAGGCCACAAGTGCTCAATTTCGTATTTAAAGAAGAAGAAAATAACGTAGGTGAAAAAACAGGAAAGATTATTTACGATCCTGTGTTTACTAAGACGACGCAAGCAGGGAAAAAACCATGCTCTTCATTGAAATGGCTAATAAACAATAAAATCAATCCTGATTTGTGTCCAATTCGACGGTACAAAAAATTCCTAGAAAAGCGGGTTGGAATAAAAACAAAACGACTCTTTCTCACTGTAAATCCCGCTTGGAAGTTGAACAGAAAATGGTATAAAGATATTCCTGCTGGACGAAATACAGTAAGCAAATGGACTGTTCTACAAGCCAAAGCTTCTGGTTTAAATACAGAGAATATCAAGCTTATATAAGCATTCGTTACGAGCTACGGCCGTCTCCAATCTCGCTAAAATGGGTGGGCGAGCAGCAACTTATAAAAATCACGGGCTATTCAAATTCGAAATCAATAACGCCATATCTTCAAATGCATGAAGATCACCATGAAGAAATAGTCAATAGAATGCGTGGCAATGACATACCACAGGCACAGCATTCTCAAACATCCTCTTCAGCCGTTAATGCACCGAAAGCTGCATTGTCTAACCAGAATACGTATAATAATTGTGTATTTCACTGCAGTTCCTGCAACTTTTGATTTAGTTTAACCTTGAGTAAATAGTTTCATTATATTTTTACGTATACTTTCATAATATATAAATGAAAAATATTAAAACTAAGATGTCTAAAAACCATGGTGTATTCACTTATACCTGTAAAATATTGGGACAAACTGGGGGACACCAGCTCACTTGATAAAGGGAGTTATCTAGAGTTTCAGATGGCGCCGACGTCGTTTCTTGTCATAATTCAGTAAACTGCAATTACAGACCACACAGGGTGTTTTTGTGATTTGTGTCTCTGATCCGTTCTGTGATTGTGCTTTTGTCGCCTTTAAGGTTATGTCAATTCGTTGTGAAATATTTTGAGGTTGATCGATCGATGTAACATATTTTAGAACAAACTATTCCATGTACTTATGTCAGTGTTGTATAGAATTTTTGAGAGGTGTTCCGAAATAATTCTAATTATGAACCGTATCAATTTATTTTGTATGGTTAATTTTCTATTGCTAGGGCTCCACCGAGTTGGTACTTATGTATTTCTGTCCCTGTTTGCTCATGATAGAAATCTTTTAATGGAGCGGATAATTATTTCATGAAGTGCTGTAAATTTACATAAAATTACTTAACTTAGCTTTCATATCAATAAAAGTACGGGAGATGCAATCTCTTTCGCTTTCTGAAAAATCTATATTCTAGTCTGAAGGAAGTGTTTTGCGACACATCTAAAGCTTTTTGACTGTTACGTAAGCTTCATCTCTACAGCTTCAGAGGACGAAGCTTCAATTGGTTCGAATCCTATCTGAGTGAAAGAACATCTCAGCTTTTGGACAAATTAAGAGGTGTTCACTATTTTGGCAGACAACAGAACCATCTTATCGCAAGAACTCAAATTACCTTCATATAGCGGAGTAAAAATAGCTTAAAATCATGTATTATTTTGGTATCCTGGAGGACTCCATGGATTTTCCTAAAACCTTCTGATATTACTTAGAAATTGCTTGCAGAAAAAAGTTATAAGCTTATATACGTGCGCTGCTTGTTTATTAATTGTTTAAACAATGAAAACAATTGTTAGGTAAATTTTACCCAAATTTGATGCTATATGGGTTTTTGAGGTCGCTGAACCAGAATATGACATTGAAAAAACGATGGCGTGGCCAGTCGTAAAAGTAGATTTCCTGAATGATAATTTACAGCTACCTATTTTTTATTTGTGTACATCTCGGAGAAAAAATGTTAGGGTAAAAGTTGTGGAGCTAATGAAGCTGTATCAAACGACTCATTGGGTATGGAAATGAAATATTGCGAATTTTTTTAAATCTTCCAACAGCTGCCATTTTGAGACTAGGGGACTATTTTCGAAATTAGCCGAGGTATTCATAAGGAGTATTTTTGTTTCATTCGGTTGAAAATTGTGGCCTCCACATTACTTTCATTTTATTTTTTATATTATATATATATTTTGTATAAAAAATTCCCCATGAGATGACAATCTTCTGACTAAAAGTATTGGAAAAGTCTTAATATAGTGAATATTCTCCTACAAAGAGCCATGGGACCCTCTGTGACGGTTCGGAATTCACTAGCCAAAATCAAGATATCTTCATAGAATGAAAAGTCATGTGTTTATTGAAAAGTGATAATTATCCTGATCATAGTCATTAGCCTTATCAATCTTGGGAGTGGGCCTTGTTCTTCCGAACAACTGCTTGGTTTAGATCGCCCTCCTCCGATTATCTCATGTGGGGTGTTACTGAAAAATAAAAGAGAAGCATTTAGATTATTGTTTTCTCCCCTCACCTTTGTTAGTAGGGCTCACCTTTTCCGGAGAAGTCATTCTAAGATAGCTGGAAGCAGCCTAGACTGTCGCACACCAGGATTCATCGATTTCTCAACTTCATCAACAGATTTTATGATATCTACAATGAACTCTCTGATTTTGTTCATATCAGAAGGTTGTTAGAGAGGTAATAGTCCGGCAGAAATGGCCAGTGAATGGCTTGGTAATAGTTTGTATCGGAAAGTTTAATGGAACAATGTCATCGGGGACATTTTCCAATCCCCTCAATTTTCAAGTTAATTTATCATCTAGAGATATCAGTCCACTCTCCTATTTTTTATACCTTTTCTCATTACTTCGTGGAAGTTTGCATGATCCCAAAAATGCCATTCGAGAAAAAATCATTTTGAAAAAATCGCCAGGTAGACTTCAAGAAAAATCTTATTTTTGACAGACAGATGTAAACATTGTAGTAAGTTTCGAGGATTTCATCTCATTTTCGCGCCAACTGTTCTGAGCGGGATCTTGTTCGTAGAACTATAATCTTTTTTTTATTGGTGCCCCTTTTTACCCATTTAAAGCACGCCTCAGCGTGTTTAAATCGAACTTTAAAAAACGCGCGTTTTTTAAAGGTAACCATGACAACATCAACAAATCGAGAAACGTGAAGTCTAAATGACAAATTTTTGATAATTGATCTGACAGGAGCACCTTGTCAAATAAAATATTACTCACAATTCGTTCATTTATATGTGCTCCTCCATCCATTTGATGAACTTTTCATATTCTTTTTTATATATATCACTGGATTTTCGCGGTATTAACCGCGATTCTGCCCCACTATTAAAAAAATCGATATTAGAATCATTCATTTTTGAGCTCAGGTGACAACAAATATTGATCTTTGGTAACAAATTGCAAATGAATGTTTTTCTCATTTCCATGACAACGAAAGGTATACTGATGTCAGATCACGAATTCAACCTTCTTGCATTATTAGTTCTTATTTCTATTTTTTGTAGTAATAATACCAGTATATATGATTTCAAAGTGCACCAATAAAAAAAAATAACGTAAAGTATTCGTGGATAACTGGTCTTAAAAACACTTGCTCTATTTCGAGCACTCCGGCTGCGCCGTCGTGCTCGAAAAATCGCGCGTGTTTTAAAGCCCTTTTTATCCACTTATACTTTAATATACTATTGTAAACGATCAATTCGCTATTTTTTGCATGAAGTAATGTTGACAGAAAAAGAAAATTTCATAGGTTTGAAGTTAGACATTTTGCGTGACACAAACAACAAACATTCCTTAACCGCGCCATCTACTAATGAAGTTCTTAGCAGAATTGAACGTTTTTCATTTGTTATCCCCCAAAAGTTCTGAACAAAATCGAATCAGTGAATACACCAGGGTTTTTAGGCATCTTAATTAAAACAAATGTATTTCTGCGTCTCTTCTTTTTTTCCAGTTACGGGATAGTTATTGATGACAAGCTAAGAATTTATAAATTAATAACGTCAGTTTGACAAGTTGACAGTTTATTCAGGAAATATTCCCGCGAATTACACTCGTGCATCAAAATAATTTCGCATTCCAGCGTGTTGTCTTTGAAAAACCGCATTCGGTCATTTTTATTTTTTGGAGAAAGAGCCCTCCACTTTCGGTGTCGGGCTCTTTCTCCAAAAATGAAAATGAATTTATGCAGTTTTTTGACAACACGCTGTCATGGAAAATTATCGGTAATTTTGATGCACTTGTGCAATTACTTACGAGAACAAGCTTAGTCAAAAGAGTTACCTGAAACTTATTTCAGCAAAATGAGGAGGTTTCGAGAAGTATTTCAAGAAGGAATTGACCTATGCTGGAAATCTCATTGTCAACAACTATCTTCTAAGTTGAATTCTCTGAAATTAATTTTTATCAATTTACGATCGCTGTTAGAACTGGATCAGATGATGAATGTGTCTCGTCAACAAGTGCTTTTGGGACCATTATTTTTCTATGGAAACAGAAACTTATGAGTGAGGTGTCATTCGATTCGTAATGGCATTTAGAAAAAAGTTAAAAAAACTCCCGTTTGGAAAAAAACAAAAGTTTAAACAATTTAATGAACAAAGGAGAGATCCTACCTCCGGAACTGTACCACCAATATTTATAATTTTAATTGAGCGGTGAAAATACGGGTAAAAACGGGTGGTTCGGTCGCGCGCGCGTCATTCGGATCGGATGTTTGAACAAAAAAAAAAATTTAAGAAATTAAATATGAATATTAAAAAATGAAAAAATTCAGGTACTTTCTAAATACATAAATCCGTCGGCAAAAAAATGTACCGTAATTTTGCTATTAGTTATGTTTTTATTGATGAAAAATTCTTAATAAGTAGAACATTAACATAAAAACCCTGATAATTGTAAAAACAAAATTTCTTTTTTTTATTGGAGCTATTCTTCAAAGGCTTGAAAAACGATCCCCGTTATAAAAAACATTTGAAATTTTTCAATTTTTTATAAACAACATAAGACATTGAGAAATGAAAAACATAAATAAAGCATTGTTTTTTTTTTTCAAAATCCATTCTTTTTTTTTTTAAAAGCTATAATTTTTTATTTTTTATTTTTTTCCCATTTTTAATTAAATAATAATTTTTTTTTGGAAACCTAATATCATTGATGGAAATAATGATTTTCAAGAGAAAAATGCTTACTTAAAAACAATTATTGCTTAAAATCGCACTTTTTAATTATTATTTTTTTTTTCAAGTAAATATTAATTGTAAGAAACAATTTATTTTTGAATCAATATTTCTATTGTTCTTTCGTATTTCAAAAAAAATATTTAATTTTTTATTTGTTTATTTGATAAATTTTTTATAAAGATTAAATTTTGACGTTATATTATTTTTTAATTGTACAAAATAAAACAATAACAACTGTCGTTTTTTGTGATTTTTTTTTTAGAATTTTGAATGTTTTTGTGTTTTCAATTTACCATGCGCACCTGGTTTTTTATCTTTGTAATTAATATAACTTATAAATTATTCTTCATTAACCAATGAAGAACTTAAACTTCCAGTCGAAGCTCTAATTCAATTATTTATTCAATTTCTTGCAATTATTTATGAATTATGAATAAAAGTATGTAAACAAACAAAAAATTCTCAGAATTTATTAGCCTAAGTGCCTTATTAATTAAAAATAATTCAGACATGGTTTTTAATTTTACGAACTATTGATTTATAACTTTTTTACATTAAACAATATTGGATGTTCTTGTCGTATCTCCAATAGTTTATAAGTTATATTAATTACAAAGATAAAAAACCAGGTGCGAACGGTAAAGTTAAAAAGACCAAAATATTCAAAACTCTAAAAAAATAGAAATTTTTTTTTCCCAAAAACGACACATGGTTATTGTTTTATTTTGCACAATTGAAAAAAATAACGTCAAAATTTATTTCTTTATAACAAATTGTTTATTAAATACACAAATAAATAATTTTTTTTTCGAAATAAGGAAGAATAATAGGAATAACGATTTGAAAATAAATGCATCCTTAATATTAATATTTACTTGCAAAAAAAACATTTAATTTTAAGCAATAATTTTTGTTTAAGAAACCTTTTTTTTCTTAAAAATTATTAATTTTATCAAAGATTGGGTTTTAAAAAAAAATGTTGGGTTATCTTATAAACAGCAATTATTTAAACAATGGGATACAAAAATTCAGAAATCATTTTCATGTAGCTTTTAACAATGAAAAAACAATCGGCATATTTTGAAAAAAAATAATTAATGCTTTATTTATGTTTTTCATTTTTCAATATCTTACATTGTTTATAAAAAATTGAAAAATAACATTTTTTTTATTTTTTCTTGGGGATCGTTTTTTAAGCCTTTGAAGAATAGCTCCAAGAAAAAAAATATATTTCGATTTTAACAATTATCAGGGTTTTATGTTAATGTTCAACTTATTAAGAATTGTTAATTAATAAAAGCATAACTAATAGAAAAATTGGGGAAATTTTTTTTGGCGACGGATTATTGTTCATTAATGTATTTAGAAAGAACCTGAATTTTTTCATTCGTTAATATTCATATTTAATTGGTTAAAATGTTTTTTTGTTCAAACAGCCGATCCGGGTGACGCGTATTTCAAAACCAGTCATAGGAAATTAATGAAACTTACACGAGTGTAGGATAATTTACTTTAGAGTATAACTGAGAAATATGATTCGAATTGACAGGTCCATTCAAGAATAATTTAAAAACATATATATTAGATGCAAAACATATTTTAATTTGTATAAAATGTGATTGTAGCTTTTTGTAGCTAATCATATAAAGCAATTACAATAAGTCTTCCCCAAGTAGTTTTGGCTTCGAACCGGATTTATTGTCTCAAAAAGGCTGTTTTAAGTGACTAATGTTAAAAACATGAAATATAAAAAACACATTTTTTTTAAACAATCAGTGTTTTGGAAGAAAGTCAAAATATTTAAAGAAAATATTCTTGCCATAAGAAAAGACTCCCAATAAAGATATTTTGGATGAAAAATGCTCAGTCCACTAATGGGACCAATGATAAAGATTGGCGAAATATGCTAAATTGTTGCTATTTTTGACCCACCCTGTATCATAGCGGCTTCTTTTGTCTTAACGACCGACTGACTGACATGTCATTTGACTTCCTTCAAACCAGCAATGCTATTATTTAGTTACTAATCATCTAAAAAGTAATACTTTTGGATAAGTGAACCTTACTATGTTTTAGTAAAACAGCCATTTTTATGATTTTCAAAAATTCATATCTCCGAAACTAGACATAGAAACTAATTTAAACTTGCACGTGTAACTTCTAGTGACTTGTACCACAATATCCCAAAAGTTTTTCAAAATTAGCTGAGACCATTTTCCCATGTATTTAGTCCGGGGTTCTTTAGCATATTCATTTTATTTGTGTAATATGTCAATTTTATCTATTTTATATTTTTATCTACTTATTGGTAATTCCAAAACATGGAAACCGTGTCGAGAAATGGAAATAAAGATTCATTGAATGATGTATCTACAAGGATAAACCCCAAAAATACATTTCAACTAAAAACTAGAATGTCCCAACTGACACCGAGATTGGAGTGGCTCAAAAACAAGCAGGATGATTTTGTTTCCTCAGCTATAAAACTTTATTATCCTCTGAAACTGGTGCTCATTCTCCACTATAAACTTTTATAATGAACTAGCCACATTTGTGGGCTGAACATCCGCGCTCACATACAATTTTAGTACGGGTCATAATCTAGTGATGACTTATATGAAAGTTATTTTTTTTATTATTCCATATAAATTACTCAACTCCCATCCTACGTGTTTTATTCAGTATTGTAAGGAAATTTCAGTTCTTCTCAAGATAATATATTTCATTGTTCAATAGACGGATTTTTCACTTCACTATATTTTCATCTTATGGACAGCAATTTTCGCAATAGGGAGCTGCCAGACTTGTCCCCTCCCAACTCAACCATATCCTTTCTCTCAGAAATATAATGCTTGTCATGAATTCGTAACACTTTTTTCTCTCAGAATTAATTTTTAACCGACTAAAAAAGGAAGAGGTTCTCTAGTCGTATTTTTTCATCTAGCATAACTTTTTACAGGACGTACCCAGGGGGTCCAGAGGTCCAGACCCGAAAATGATATAATGTTATAGAAATTAGATAGAATACACAAAATCCTTAAATACAGCGCCAAAATTTTTTCATATTTTGAAAATAAAAACATTGCAGATATTTTGAAAATAAAAACATTGCTGTTGACTTTTGACTTACTTGGTAATGGTAAATACTCATAAAAAAATATCTATAAAGCAATGTATATTGTTATGTTGTATATGATTGTTAGTGAGTTTTTTTAAATTTATTTAAATTTTTATGAAATATACTAATCATACCAAAAGAAAGCTCCGGCTATGATGCTTGTTACCCTTCTTTCCTGTACAGTTTACATCTCCTTTTTTTTATTTTTATTTTACCTTTTTCCAGCTCAGTCGGTACGCCCATGTAGAGATGATTATCTCAATCTCAGGAGGATTGCAGCTGCGCCATCTAGTTGTTTTCTAATATACTGTTTATATTAGAGAGATTTAGAAAGATTCATTGTAAAATGATCAAATAATAAATGAGTCCAAAAATAGTCAGATAGTTGTTTTTTATTAAAATATTACTTAAAAGCAACAGATGCCTGCGATATCTATCTTATTCTAGTAATACTTTTCACCCAATCAAAATTGAAAACTTTGCATTTGCTTGCTCGTGCGCAATAATAGAAATATTCCAAAATAAATATTTATAGGTTATTCTCAGTCTTTTTGATAAACAGAAGGAGAATATTTTCACTCAAAATAATGTGTTTTTTGTAATCAAAACCGAGAATGTGACAGTTCCCATTTGATTGAGTTTATGAAGATAAAATACCTGTTATGAATATTTTTTGCACTCACACGAATCCAGGAATGTTCTGTGGTTAGTTTAAAGTGGATGTCTTGCAAAATTCGGCTTCCTTACTGCTAGTGAAGTGAAAAGTTGGGACTCCAACCTCCAATTCTTGGTAAGTGGTTTCTTAGTAGATTTTGCTCCTGATTCGTTGATTATATGCATGAATGTCTCTCAAATGCCTCAGTTATACGCATTTTTTGTTCAAAATTGATCATAAGATTTTACAGTTCTGCTTAATTTTTCATTTTAATTTATCGACTCTCCTTATTTTTCTTTCTCCTTGGTAATCATCACTTTTTGTTATCTTTAATCAATTTTCGCTATTAGCACCTTTTTCAAAACACATTTTTCAACTTTTTACCTATTATACTTATGTTGTTTACAAATTTGATTTCTACACATAGTACTATTTACAAATATTTCTTCAAAGTTGACATTTTCCATTTTTCTATGGTCAAATTTTATTATTTTGATCATTTAGAAAAAAAATAATATGACATTTGCCTGTCATGTTTCCTTTTGGTTCTATATTTGTATACAGGATGTTTTTTGCATATAAATATAATATTTAGTTGAATTCTGAATATTTATTTCTAAATTTGGATTTTTATATTTTTATAGTTTGTTCCAATTGAAGGAACTGATCAAACATAATGATGATAATAGAAAAACTCTACTGCCACCCTCTTGAATTATCTGCGTCGACTAGAATAGGCCAAAGGTTTTCAAGATGCAAACCGTACAGAAAAAAATTATAAAAACAATCATAGCAGGTATTTATGCAGTTTTTAAATGTCATTGTGCCCTATTTTTACTTTTTTATTTGACATATATACCATATCATAACAATATATATATATATATATTTAATATTTACCAAAGTTTAGTCACTACAGGGACCATAGTTTTTAAGTGACTTTGGAAGATTAACTTTTTCAATCTGATTTTCCTGAACTCTGATCTCCGTCCGTCAATTTCTTCTAAGAGCTTTCCATTATTTAATTTTTCAGCAGACTTCTTAACCAATTCGTACAAAGGAAGTTTATACTTCCGTCATTAGCACGAATACAAAGAGTTTAACAAATGGTTACCATAAATAAAATAACAAACAAATTGACAAAGTACAAATTTCGTCATCTACACTTACTTACTTAAGAGATTATATGATAATAACATATATATATATATATATATATATATATATATATATGTTATTATCATATAATCTCTTAATTTGTGTATAATGATTAGAATAAAAAGGTGAAAACAAAAGCCATCGTATTCATACGAGGTATAGACAGACTCGTATGAATACAAGGGCTTTTGTTTTCACCTTTTTATTATTGTACACAAATTTAGAGGTAATAGAATAATAACATATAGGGTCGCTGATATGTATGGAAACGGTCGATTATCTCCTAAGATAGCTAGCGAAAAATGTTAGGCTACAAAAGTTCCTGGGTTTTTTAAAATCTATTACAATAAAGAAAAATTAAGTATACAGGATCAGTCAAAAAGTCATGACGAAGCAAAGTTGCTTTTTCTTTAATGGAACATCCTGTATATTATTCCACATTTCAATTTTTCTCGAAATTCTGAATAAAATTGATATAGCACATCATATCCTAAATTTAACCGTTTTCGAGATATCTAATTTTGAAAATAACGTTCTAATAATTATACAAACAGAACGAATATGGTTTCAACAAGATGGGGCTCCTCCACATTTTGACGGGCATATCTAGATTAAACTTTTCCTGATAAATGGATTGGACGCAGGGGGGCAATTGAATGGCCAGCTAGGTCTCCCGATATGACTTTTTTCTGTGGGGTTACATACAAAATGTAGTCTCCAAGACCGCAAAAGAATCGAAGAACCGCAAAATATCGAAGAGTTGCAAGAAAGGATAAGGCATGCAATTTCCACCATTCCTCCCAACATGATTTTAGATTCACTACAGAATTTTGTTCAGCGAATTCATTACTGTCGGGAGGTAAATGGTAAACACTTTAAGCACCTTATTAAATAAAATTCTAAAGAAAATATTTGTTGTTTACTAAAACTTGTTTTCTCTCTTTTTTTTCTGGCATAACTCTTGTTTTTATAAAATTTAAAATATCCAGGACATTCATTAAACAATACATTTTTCGTTTCATGCATTTTTATCAACCCTAAACAATTATGCTTTTTTATTTTCTATGAAAAAATAATAATTAAAATTTAATCATATCCATAACACTCCACCTTGTGTGATTTTCATGATAAATATCCATCATTTTGGACTTTTTCTTTAATAAATTTGAGAGTATTCAAAAGTTATTTTCAAAATTCGATATCTCGGAAACGGTTCAATTTAGGATATAATGTGCTATATCAATTTCATTTAGAATTCTGAGAAAAATTGAAATATGGAATTATATACAGGGTGTTCCATTGAAGAAAAAGCAACTTTGTTTCGTCATGACTTTTAACTGATCCTGTATTCTTAATTTAAATGTAAGTTTTTGCCTTTACTGTAATAGATTTTAAAAAACCCTAAAACATTGTGTCCTAACATTTTTCGCCAGCTATCTTACTTTAGGAGATAATCGACCGTTTCCATACATATCAGCGATCCTGTATATGTAAAGTGCGGCTTTTAATAGTTCCCCTCCCACTGTTAATTTTTGAACGGTTCGACGTAGAACGTATTGAATGATATCACCGTTACTACTTTTTTAAATTAAAGACTCTGTGATTGCCTGATAGATGGCGCGAGGGGGCACATCAACTTGAAAATTTCAAATAGCAAGGGTGGGTCAAGTGGCACATCGTTAAAAACATAATTCTTTTCAACCATTTTTTTTTTATTTCGTTCAAACGTTTTTCACAATATGCATTTTAAATTTTGTTATACTTGACATTTCAAATGCATATTGTGAAAAAACCTATTAACGAAATAGAAAAAAAAATAGATTATCGAAAAGATAATTGAGCTATCTGTTATGTGGCACTTGACCCCCCATGCTATTTGAAATTTTTCAGTTGATGTGTGTGTCATTGATTTAAAAAAAAATTTAACAGGAGGGGGGCTGTTAGAAGTGTAGATGACGAAATTTGTGCTTAGTTGATTTGTTTGTTATTTCATTTAATGTGACCATTTGTTAAATTCTTTGTATTCGTACTGATGATGGAAGTATCAACTTCTGAAATGCATACACTTTGGAAATAAAGTAAGCTACATATATATTGTTTTCGTGGAGATCCCCCCCCCCTCCCCCGTTTACTCAATACTTTATTTATTTGCCTCCCCCCCAAAAAAACGTGCTTGAGTCCGATATTGATTCTTTTTTTATTGTATAGAGTATAACTCCGAAGTTGGTCCTATTCGAATTTGAAAATGAAATTCCACCCCTAAGGTTAGGAAAACATGGGATGATTGATTGTTTACCCAATGAATTTGTACCTGTTACCGATTCTACCACGCATCATCCTATTTAGATAATTCCTTTTTTAATGAATAGGATATACCTTGAAGTTGGTCCCATTTAAATTTGAAAAAGAATTCCACCCCTAAGGGTGGAAAAATAGGGGATGATTTTTCACTTGTGAAACTTGGCACACATATGTAGTTCTGATGACACTACAACATAATGGAGACCTGGAGTTAGGCCTACCTATGCTGGTATAAAAAAATGTTGTTTTATAAGTATTTATATAATATAATAACTATCAATAGTTAACGCAGGTAATGATATTATATTATATAACAGTTAATAGTCAAAGTAAGGAAGGTAAGTAAGTATTTTAAAGGTAATAAAAAAATAAGTAGGTAGTAATTAGTAGATTTCAGCCACAAAAAATTTAAAATAAAACCTTTTTAACAACAAATTTAACCGACGAAAAAAGAAACTTAAAAGAGCAAAAAATAAAATAAACCATTTAAGTCCAAATAACTAAGTTCCCAAACTAATGTAAGTAAATAATTTTGAGTTTGACGATCATCAGCTCTTTTCTAGTTGTTGAAGGGATGTGAGCAACTTCCACAGGTCTGATCGATTCCAAATATGGTATCCTGTTACTTCAATGCTATTGCAAAAACATGGTGACCTTGACCTGATGCTGCAGCATCACCTGGAATCTGCAGGCTACCCAACTCCTCACCAACTTAACAGCAGAGGTATCGTGTTTGCGCTCATTGGAATGGTCTAAATGAATAGGTTATAGATAGATGGTGGTCATGGTATGATGACGGAATAGAGAGAGAAGCGAGGATAAATTCGTGAGGGATTCTAAGCTACTCTCACTCGTTTGATCGATATGAAATTTTGTTATACGATGAAGTACCGTTTGAGGCGAATTAGTGTATGAATGTGTGAAGTGAATGAAAGAATGTATTGCCGAAATCTTGCAACTGTAATGATATTTATGATCATATTCCTCGAAATTATTTCAGCCAATCAAATGCATTTATCTAACCAATCAATTCCCAAATATCATCGAATATACGACCATGTTGCTATAAAACAGGTATTTACCATTTTTTATACCAAACCTATCAAAATAATTCAGTCACTGTCAAATGATGTCCAAGTCACTGTAAAATAAAAAAATGCTATCCGACCGTTTCGGAAACACTTCCTTAGAGGAAATACGAAAAAACATAGAGAAAGTAACACCACAAGTGTATATTCGTAATACTCAGTATATAATATTGTCATATATCTCTTGTGATAGATATTTTGGGTAGTGTATGTATACTTTGATATTTGTCCGCCAATATTATTGCAAAAATACCACTCGACCAAATTTCTTTTAAAAAATATCCCTCCAGCATTTAAAAAAAAATTCGGTCCCGTTAATTTCTAAAACTCCGCCGACGTGACGACGCTTGGAAAATATTACTACTCATATTAAACTTAAAGGGCCAATATATATTATTTTTTGAATTTTTAGAGGTTTTTTGTGTCGGTTTTTTTTTATTATTTTTATTATTTGGTCGAATTCCATTGAATACATTTGTAAAACTGTATTGTGGAAAGTAAGGCACACATCTAAGCGATAATTTGTAAAAATACGCCAAAATAACTTTCTCGGAAACGATAAATACCTCCATGTCCTTGCACCAGATGTCAAATTTATCCTAAAGTTTCTTCGATGGCGAGTATTTATCTTTATTCGATTTATTTGTTTATTTCCCCTTTGACATTTCCTAAAATTTTCAAATCAAATCCGACACTGTAAATATATTTTCAATCTCGAACATTTTCTTCGAATCCGTATAACTTCAGGGGTTAATCAATTAAATTGAGTGCTGGAACTTGATTTAGCCAATACTTTCAACAACGGCACACTTTAATACACTGAAAATTGCGACTGTTCTGGGATTTCGTGACCTTTGACTTTTCAGTGAAGTTCCTCTGTACGCATTATCCACGTGTATACTTTGAAATTTGTACTCCTTGGAAACAAATCAAAGTTGTAGCGGATAATCTTCGGATTTTAGATATGTTCATGTATATCGAAACTATACGTAAGCCGTGCATTGGAGGTTTGTCAACTTGCTGTTGGATTAAAAACTTGAAATGAAAGTATGCTGTCCTAATCGATTATGTTAGTTCTCCCCAAAATATTTTTAGTCGTACAGCTCTACAGGGTGTGCCAAAAGTCGGTAGGGGAGAGTGTTGTACCTTGGGACATTTTTCTATTTTTATTTTAATTCTTCGGCTTTTCTTAAAATGGACCAATTTAATCATAACCAACATACTTACTATTATTTTGATTATTCATTCCAGAATTCGCAAAAGGTTAATGTAATATTATCATATTGATAACTGAAAGGAAACTGTTGATTGCAAATTGTTCCAAGGTACAACCGGGTCTTGTACCTTGGGACAGTACCAGTTTTACCTTGGGACAGCACTGATTTTTCGTAGAGACAACAAATAAATAAATGAAAAACTCCTAAAAATCTGCAGAACTTATTTATTAATACATATTATAAGACATGAAGTCTACTGGAAAGGATAACTATTCCATTCGACGTTCTGATCCTCCAACCACTAATGGTTTTGGTAATTTTCTTAAAATTTTCGATTCGCTGATTTCGTATAATTCACTATTCTTCACACATTTGTTACAATCCATTATTTTTTTTTAGATAAACCATCTCAAAACATCTTTCTTGCAAAATATTTTTTATTTCGACTAAATAAAGACGCACAGACTTTTTACCTTCCAAATATCGTGGAATTTTCTATACCCCTTTCCTTGCCTATTTCAATACTTTCTTCAACAATTTTTTCCAAATAACCATCTTCATCACTAGAATCCTGCAGATGTATTTCGGATTCGTCATCATCGGAACTTTCTGCAAAAACTTTCTTGGTCACTTTTTGAACTTTGTTCTCGGACTTTTTGGCCAGTCTCTCCAAATGTTCCATTTCCATCGCATTTTTTTCGGGGGTATCCGTCAATATTCTGGTTCTTCCCGTCTTTCTTCCTCCTTTTGTCTTTCTTGGTGCAGCCTTTGGATATAGCCTTATCATTTCGGGAAAATTAACCTGCGTTGGAGACGTATTTTGGGGTTGATGCGATGCTCCCGGTTTGTCAAAATTTTCAATCTGTTGTACAACTCCATTTTCAATGTCAGTCTCTGGTCGATCTGTTACAAAGGCACTCAAAAATTCGTCTTCACCAAATATTTCCGTATTTAAAGGACAAATGCCCGTTATGTTCTGTTGAGAAAACGCTTTTGGGTAGGCTTACCCAACAACTTCGGCAATTTGGTTTTCGTGGATTTTGAAGCATCCATTCACTAACAGCTTGATTGTAATAGGTCAAAAATAGTTCGATCCAAAGTTTGGAGCTTGTGCGAAGTGGGAGGTGAAAATGTGAGTAACACAACACCATTGGACTTTGCAAGATCAACAATTGGAATGGACATATGATTATCATACACTATACATTTATGCGGACTTGGCACGCCACATCACGAGCCATGCAAATCCGGGAACAAACCGTAAGTTGCATGCCACCCCATTAACGTACACATTTGCTCGGCGTGGCTTGCGACCTCTTGAAATTTCCAAAGAGCCACAAGCCATGCGAATCCGTCGCGCAAATCGTTGAATTCTTCCATAAACAGGCCTATTTACTCGTGGTGAACCAAGACGACAGAAAATTCGTACGACTGGCATGGATGTTTATGTATGGTGTCGGTCGTAAAAATGCTCGACGTTGCTCGCCACGAGTAAATGTGCCACTTTTGCTCGCTGCGTGCAAATCTGTCAGAAAATGTGTTTGTCCATGGGGAACAATTGACCAGACGTAAACAACGGACAGTGGCGTAGTGGATTTGTTACATTATACTTAAAATGTGCTAAAACACCAAAATCCCTCCAACAGTATTGACGAAATTATTGAAATGTATTCCAAAATGATGGAGATTGGAAAGTCATCTATATTGTTCAAGATCCTCTATTCTTACTTATTTGTTTACATTATAGTTCTGTTACAATTTTATTTATTTATTCGATGAATACCCTCAATACGTTCTGAGAATAATTACAAGCACATGTTGAGAAAACTTTGCGCGTCACTCTGTACACTTATACAGTGCTCGTCTAAAGTCCGTTCCCCCCCTACTAATTTTTGAACCACCTGGTATATCGCAACGAAATTTGGAGGGCTCGAATAGGTGATAAAAACCTACGTTTTTATGAAAAAATCACAGCTAAAAGTTCTAAAATGGCGGCTGAGCGCATTTTCAATAATTTTTTTAAATAGAACACATATTATTCCATTTTCGAAATCTGTTTATAAGTCTCAACAGTTTTCTCCGATATACTTCACCCCTAAATTCAATTGTTTTCGAAATATTAACGTTTGAAAAGTGACATTTTGGTCATTTCAAACCCAATCAGAAACACTAAGGTTGCTTTCAATCAAGTTTGCATTGGCAAACTTTTAAATAAGCTCCAAGCAACTGGTACGCTGAAAGATGCTCCAAGATCAGGAAGACCGCCTCTTTCAGAAGAAAAAAGGTAGAAATTGTTGCTGAAATGGTAATCAATCCGATTCAGTCGACGCCTGTAGTTGCTGAATCCTGTGGAGTAAGTTCAAAAAGTGTCCAAAGAGTCCTAAAAAAAGAAAAGTTTCATCCCTATAAAATGAACACCCTGCATTCTCACGGAGGATGATCCAGACCAGAGGGTTGAATTTTGTGAGTGGTTAACAAGAACAATTGAAGGAGAACGGGGCTTCCTAAAACGTTTAATGGAAAAGTCAACAAACAGAATATACGTTACTGGAGCGATACTAATCCGCATATTTTTAGAGAGGGACATACCCAGTTTCCTAAAACGGTGAATGTTTGTGCGGGGATTTTGGGCAATCGCGTTGTTGGACCGATTTTCATCAGAGGCAATCCTACAGGAGTTCTTTACAGACATCTTTGAGAAACTGAAATTGAACCTCGAATAAGACAAATTATATTAAACAATCAGGAAGAGTTTGAAAATCGTGAAATCATATTTCAGTAGGATGGGGAACCTCCCCATTTCGATCGCATGGCTAGAGGGTTCCTCGATAAAAACTTTCCTGGGCGATGGATAGGTCGCAGGGGAAGTACAGAATGGCCACTAAGATCTCCGGATTTTACACCTCTAGATTTTTTCCTTTGGGGGTTTCTGAAGTCAAAAATCTACTCCACTGAATGCCAAACAATAGAAGAGTTGGAACGCAGAATAATAGATACATGTGAAGAAATAGATGAACAGACTTTCATCAACGTGAGAGAAGCTATTCATAATAGGGCACTTTATTGTCAAGATTTAGGAGGGGGCCACATTGAACAATTGATGAAATAATCGTTGGGTTAGATAAAAGTGTTATTCAAAAATAAATTATAATTTTTTAGCTAACTAATTTGTTTTGATTGCGAATTTACAGAACACATTCGTAGGCTTCGAGATTTTCCGGTAAGCGGTACTGTTTATCCTTAATAAACTCTCTTTACGCCTCTTATTAGTCGAATTCATTAAGAGATTCAACTACAAATTAAGTGACCGAAATCCATACTTCATTTTAAACCGGAATGTCACTTTTCAAACGTTAATATTTCGAAAACAATTGAATTTAGGAGTAAAGTGTATTAGAGAAAACTGTTGAAAATTATGAGCATATTTCGAAAACGGAATAATATACGTGGTGTTCTATTTAAAAAAAATATTGAAGATTACGCTCAGCCGCCATTTTAAAACTTTTAGCTGTGATTTTTTCATGAAAAAGTAGGTTTTTATCTCCTATTCAAGCCCTCCAAATTTCGTTGCGATAAACCAGGGGGTTCAAAAATAAGTAGGGGGGGAACGGACATTAGACGAGCACTGTATACTTCATAGCGCGAAAAACAGTTGATGGGCATAATAACAAGTCAGAAGCTGATATTCTCCTGTTTCTGGAACCAATACGTTAGCTGTAACATTTACCAACACCCGCCTGGTTAGAGAAAATTTGGCAAGTGTTCATCAACTGTCGAATTTATCTTTTTCCAAATTTTTCATTCCCGCATAGACATACTTACTTTTTTCAAATAATTAAAAGAATCTTTTCAAAAACAAGCTTTTATTCAAATGAGCTAAAAAGTAAAAAATAATTGCTTTTGATGTGTGACGTGGGTTATTCCGTGAGTTATAGATTCAAGAGCTTGTCGCGCAGTTTTCAGTTCGAATAAATCAATTCAAATCAAAATTACTTTAATGTCTGAAGAATGATAATTCCTATTGACAAAGTGAAAAAAGCAGTAAAAAAGAAAAAAGAGAACATCAATAGCAATTGAATATATGCAAATTTTTTATACATACCCCGTTACATATTCAAAAATATATTGAATTTACCTTGTCATTATAACACAAAATTTGTAGAGCAGGTTACTACACGTCGAATTGTTCATATAAGTAGAAGTCTATATATACAAAAACATACATTACATAAAATGAATTTCAAACAATATTAATTTTTATTAAAAATTGGTGGTGTTATTTATAGTATAGTTATACATAACAAAGAAGGGTATATACAGAAATCAGAATTCTGATCTTTACAATTAATTAAATTATGATAAAAAATTAAATGGAATACATCACATCACATCAAAAGCAATTATTTTTTACTTTTTAACGCATTTCAAAATTATAATATCCGACCCCGAAAACCCCCACATACCAATTTTGAATAGAATCGGACCATAATCACAGAGATCGTCGGTATTCTTGGAGCAGCCGTTTTGATTTTATGAATTTTGACAAAAAATTCACAATCTTCGACTCCGAAGACCCACACATACCAATTTTGCATCGAATCGGACCGAACACAAATCTCGTCCGCCATCTTGGAGCCGCCATCCTATTTTTACCATTCCATAATGCATTGCCACGGGAACTATGAACACCTGCCAAATTTCTCTCAAAACGTATACATCAATGTGGTGAAGAAATACGTCTCATTTGTCAATGACAACTAACCATAGATGAATTGCTCGGCAATGAGCCCATGCTTTTAAATCACCAGTCTATGAACAATGAAATACCCAAATATCAGGGGGTTCAATAATAAATTACTTGATTTATATGATTACGCGGATACTCGTTGTAAGTCCAACCTGAGACTTGGTTAGGTCCAAATGTTCTGCACGAAGAAATAACTCTCTTAACTTCAGATCTGATCGTAAATTTCAAGCTTCGAATCTTTCTCGTGGCGGGGGAGTTATGTAGGCAGATAATTCCAATCGAGCACAATCAATCTCAATCTGAGGGGTGGTGCATTCAGAGAATTACCACACAGTTACGTTGTTGGTGTGAAAATATCTTATACCCACCAGTTTCTATATGTTCTCGTCATTTATACCCTACCGAATAGTTCTACTGAAACGTATAATGCCGTTTTTGAAGCTTTTCCTCCATTGGAGGTTCTCATTATTGGAGATTTCAACATTCCCAATCTTCTTAATGATAATTTGACATGCTCTTGAATTTTTTTCACATTTCTAGAGTTTGAACTATTATTATATTGGACCTTGTTTCAATCAACAATTGCCTTCATCGGCTTTGCTGATGATTAGTTGCTTGATTTGATTTTTAACCGACGAAACCAAAAAGGAGGAGATTCTCTAGTCGACGCGTATATTTAATTTTTTTTTTATGTTTGATCACGCATAACTTTTCACTGAGGTGTCCGATTCTGATAATTCTTTTTACAGTGCATAGGGTGTACTTCGAAGGTGGTCCCATTTAAATTTAAAAGATGAAATCCACCCCTAAGGGTAGCAAAATGAAGGATATTGATCACTCACCCTCTGAATTCTGGTCCGTTAACCGATTCTATCAGGCATAACTTTGTACTGGGTTCTTCGATTTGGATAGGGTATATCTTATATTTGGATTTCGAATGAAATATTCACCCTTACGGGTAGAAAAATAGGGGATAATTGATTTTTCACTTGTGAACATTGGCACACACATACGTAGTTGACAATGACAGATCGCTACTGACATTATTTTTGTTCCACATCCGTCAAAATCATTATATCCTATGAGAGGATGGAATGATATACAAAGTGATGAAATAAACTAACCAGAACAACAAAAATAATTTATATTACAACAAATGGTAAAAGTAGATAATCATATTATTTAACTGGTAATAGTTGAAGTGAGGTGGGTAAGTAAGTATTTTGGAAGTAATCAGAAAACAAGTAGGTAGTAATTAGTAGATTTTAGCCACAAAAAATTTGAAAATAAAAACTTTTAACAAAATATCGACGAAATAGGATTGAAGTAAAATAAAATAAACTTCTTAGTTCACCGCGCAACTCGATGCCATTTTACGCCTTACCTATGTAAGTAACTAATTTTGAGTCGGCGCCAAACGAACAATCAACGAACATCATTAAATTACTTCAAAAAAATTATCAGAATGTCACCGCGCAACTCGATGCCATTTTACGCCTTACCTAATTCATTTGCTTGTTTGTTTGGCGCCGACTCAAAATTAGTTACTTACATTAGTTTAGGAGCTTAGTTACTGAGACTAAAAAGGTTTATTTTATTTTTTACTTTTCAGTTCCGTATTTCGTCGGAAAGTTTTTATCTTCTTTAATTTTAACAAAATGGTTTTATAGTGTGAATGAGAGAATTTATTTGAGTTATATTTTTGTTTGTTTACATAAATTTGTAAAGGCGACTGGGGATGTCTGTCTTTCACCTTCCTTCCCGAGGACAGCCATTGGTTATCTCCTCCATGGTTGTTACTCCTTTTTTCTACTGGGTGGAAGTCCTCATTACCCCTTAGGTGGGATAAGGGCTCTGAGTATTTCCATCCACTACCTCTTTACTTCACCTTTCTCTTCTTTTAACTTATCGAATTGCCTGTATAGGTCAAGGATTTCATGAAAACCATCTACCTCTCACCATCTTCAATTCACTTCGAAATGCCATGTATGGATCAAGGGTTTCTTGAAAATCCCCCCTTTTTTCTCACTATTTTCATCTTCTCAAGAAGAGCCTTTTCAAGCCAACCTTATATGGAATAAGGAGTCTTTCCACTCCTCTTCTTCTTCTAACGTCAGGCTCACATCGAAATGCCTTGTATGGCAAGGGTTTTTAAAACCCCCCCTTTTCACCTCAAGAAGAGCCTTTTCAAGCCAACCTTATGTGGAATGAGGAGTTTGAGAGTCTTTTCACCAGTTTATTAAAAAGTATCGACTTTGTCAAGCCAACCTTATATAACACAAGGAGATTGAAAGCCTTTTCACCAATTTATTATCATAACGTAATCGACTTTGTCAAGCCAAACTTATATAACTCAAGGAGTTTGAAAGTCCTTCCACCAGTTCATTATTATTAATAAGATTTATGAATTCTTCTTCTCCAGCAGTTCTTCTACTTCCGCGTCACCAACCCCAGCTGTGCACCTGTCCATAGTGCACTTGTATGCTTTCCAAACCTCTTATGATTCTCCTATTGCGCCTGATTCGCGACAAAACTTGAAATTTATGTATTTTTCATATTATAATTCCAAATTTTGAATGACGTTATTACCGATAATCTTAAATTTGTAAATCTGGCAACACACACACTTGACAGCACGCTGTCTTACCACGGCTGTCGAGCCGTTGGCCAAAACAATTTTCAAAAGTTTAAGCAAAGTTGAAATAGACCAAAGTTAGTAAATTTTCATTAATTTGAACTAACATTATAAATGCGTTAAAAAGGGAAACATTCTCAATTGAATATTGATAGAAAGATTTTTCTGTGAATTGAAAAATCCACGATTAAAATGAAGTTATTTTTTGTGAATGTCTAACAGAAAACAACTACTTCTCCGGCTAAAGCCAGTCTTAATTAAGAACTCATAAAGATGAATGAGGCAAAGAAGAATGTTTTCCAAAAGAGAGTACTCACCAGAAATCATTCGTAACAAAAATAACTATCTGAATGAAAATGCAAATTTTCAATTTCAGATTTTTTCTTTCGAGTTAGGGCCTTTTTAGAATATCTATTAGATGTAGTTCAATGTCCAGCGTGGCTTTAGCAGGGGAAGTAGTCGTTTTCTGTTAGACATTCTCAAAAAATAACTTCATTTTAATCGTGGATTTTTCAATTCACAGAAAAATCTTTTTATCAATATTCAATTGAATACCCCACAAGAGGTTATCTTGACGATGGAAGATAGTGACTAAAGTTTATCTTTCAGTCGCAGATGATTCCACATCTGATTTTATGAACATCCTGTTTATATTCTCAACAAATCAATTATAAATGTGATTCTTTGTACCAGGAATATACACATGTGAGAATGATCACAAGTTTTACTTCAATCAAGATGATTTTTTATTCTCATGAAGGTACTGAACAATTTTTTATATTGGTACATCAGAATTATATCATATACATTTTAGAAAGCACTGAAGATGGCCGTAGGCCGAAAGTGCTTTGCTTAAATATATAAAAATTTTACACGAAATACATAATTTTAATTTTCGATTTGGAATCGTCGTGTGCACAGCAGTAGTGAATTTTAATAAAATTATAGTTTGAAAATCTATAAAAAACACGCTATTGTAGCAATATGAACAGAATATTTAATAAAATAACTAATAAAAAACCTTTTTAAAGAAAAGCTTTTATTTAAGCCGTATACTGAAACATTATTAAATGAGTTTAAGTCATCGCTGGCAATGATTTAATTATTTTTTGTTGAATTATTTGGTTTCAAAAACTTTGTCGCGCACGGTGTTCATAAAAGTAGGTCCCTATTAATTTCAGTGAACAATGATTGGTTGGTAAGTAACAACTTGTAGAAGTATTAATTTCATTAGAATTCGCGCGACAAGCTTTTTAAAATTAAATAATTCAACAAAAAATAATTAAATCATTGTCAGTGATGAACTTATTTTATACGTTGCAGTTCACGGCTTAAGCAAAAACTTGTCTCTAAAAATGTTTTTATTAGTTATTTAATTTTTTTGCTTTTTAATTAGTTCGCCTTGATCTGTTCATTTCTAATAGAGCATCGTTATCACAAGGTCTCTTTCCTGTGAGTTTTGAGCTGAAAGAAATCATGATCTCCGACCCCTAAAACTCCCACACACCAATTTTGAATAGAATCTGACCATAATCACAAAACTCGTCCGCCATCCTGAAGTCGCCATCTTGAATATATAGATTTTGACAAATAATTCAAAATATCCACATCCCAATTTTGAATAAAATATTACCATAATAAAAAAACTCGTTTGACCTGTGAGTAGCAAATTCGAAATCTATTTTATATTCGCGACAAGCTTTTGAATCTTCTACTCACAGAATAACCTAGGTCAAACAATTAAAGTTTTTTTTTCTTTTAAGTGAGTTTGTATAAAAACTTGTCTTAATTTTTTTTTTTTCATTTTTATTCAATCCTTTTTAGTCATTCATGAAATCCGTCATCTTCTGACAAAAATTGTTAATCTCCGACCCCAAAAAAACCCACATAACCATTTTGAATGGAATCAGGCCATAATAAAAAAACACGTCGCCATTTCGAATTGATGAATTTTGACAAAAACATCATGATGTCCGACCCCAAAAACCCTCAAACACCAATTTTGAATCGAATCGGACCATAATCACAAAACTCGTCCACCATCTTGGTGCCGCCATCTTGAATTCAGGTATTCAGACAAAAAATTCATGATCTCCGACCCCAAAAACCCCCGCAAACCAATTTTGAATCGAATTGGACCATAATCACATAAATCGTCCTCCATCTTGAGGCCGCCATCTTGAATTTATGAATTTTGACAAAAATTTCATAATCTCCGACCACGAAACACCCACCTAACAATTTTGAATGAAATCGGACCATAATTACAAATCTCGTACGCCATATGGGAGCCGTTAATTTTTTGTTCAATGACTTTATTCTTATTACTTTCAACTTTTTAGTTCATATTGCTACAAAAGCGTGTTTTTTTTAACTATATTTTTATTTCTGATTGAAATCGCTTCACAATCCAAGGCAAACTGTGTCTCATAGTGTTTCGATCCTTAATGAAATAAAACTTTCATCATCTATAATATGTCACTTATGTTCACGAAACTGTTGAGGCAAATATTGATAAACTGTCAAGAATACAGTTCAAATCACAATGAGCGAATGACTTAAACGGTAGAAAAACCGCTGGGTGTGTAAACGTGCATTTGGTAACTTAGGCCACTTCAATGCGAAGGCAAAACTTCCGTCGGCTCCAGTGGCACTCGACGGCTGCACAACTATCGCGACGGCAAATTGACCAATCGTATTTTTTTCCGTCTAATGTGTAAGCTCTAAATTACTTCAGTAGGCTACTGTCGAAACGGCGGCAACGGTAAATTCTCCGATCATGTAAAATCTATATGTTCTTGCCACGTGAAGAGCGAATTAATGATTGTTTCCAAGAATTTTGTCGGCTGGACAATTCTAAAGATTTGTTTTGGAAACTGAGATTGTGATTATGTATATATACTTCGAGATAAATTCGCAAATTGCAAGCATACTGTTTTGTTTGGGTTTACAATGAGCCTGTTCTTATCACATCAGTCATTAAATTCAATTAGAACTGTGCCATATCGTTAGATGTTTTACTGGAAATAATGATAGACGTGTTATCTGCGTAAAGGAATATTTTTCCATGATGTTATCAGGAAGATCATTCACATATAATAAAAAATTAGTGGTCCAAGAACTCTACCTTGAGGGATACCCGTTGGGGGAAGGAATGTTTCTGACATAACATTATTCTGCTTTACGTGGAAACATATATCGTTAAAAAAGACACATGTAACTGATTTGTATATATATATATATATATATATATATATATAAAACTTTATTAGCACAGTGCTCTTCATTACAGTACATATACATAAAGTACAAAAAGTCAATAAGTAAAAAACATAGAACTCAGATACATACATTAACGTCATATTTTATGATAAGAAAACAAATAACTAGATCTCTATCATTTGGTAATTTACTATTTACAATTTTCTCCTTTCTAATAATAGTTTTCTTTTACGAATAACACACACGAATTTTTAAAACTATTTAGTGACACACATCTTTTTATTTCATAAGGCAAATTGTTGAACAAGACTAGACCTTTTGTAAATAAAGTGTCACAGAAAACATTTTCAGAATTTATATAGAAATCGTTTGCTGCTTGCCTTCTAGTATTGTGACAATGTACATCTTGGACATAATTCAGCTCATTTGATAAATACGAGGGTAACAAGTTATTTTTCAATTTGTATACAAAAATTAGTGTATTATATGTAACTCTTTGTTTAATATTCATTAATTGCAGTGTGTTCAGCATTATTGTGATTGGAGTACGCCTTTTACAATTAAAAATCGCTCTCATTGCACGATTTTGTATTTTTTGTAGTGTATTAATCTGTTCATTACTTAGGAAACTTAGTAAGGTGCCACAATAATCAAAATGAGGTGCAATGATTGACTTGTCAGTTTAGTAAAATGAGACACTTTATATGTAACCTATTTTTTGCGCCATTTTCTTTTTAATATAGTCACAATGACTGTTAAAATTCAGTTGGTTATCAATGATCACTCCCAAATACTTGAACATTTTCACTTCTTCAATGCTTTCTCCGTTTATTTGAATATTGAATTTTATTTTATTTTCCTTGATTTTTAGATTTAGATTTAGATTTTTAGACCATTATCACAAGATCTTCGTTCAAGAACTTTTCCACATCCTCTTTTTTACCAGAGAAGTAAAGTAGGGTATCATCCGCAAAAAGTTTCAGCATACAATTTTGAACGTGATGTATAATGTCATTTATATATAAAATAAATAATATTGGTCCCACTACCGACCCTTGAGGCACTCCATACTTGACCTGCTTTTCACTTGAGTATATGTTATATTTAACAAGTTGTCTTCTATTTTGTAAATAGCTCTGAAACCACTCAAAAACTTTACCTCCAATTCCATATTTACTTGATTTTTTCAGAAGTAATTCTGTATTTATAGTTTCAAATGCCCTCTGTAAGTCCAAGAAAACCACCCCTATGATTTTCTTATCATGAATGTCCACTTTCCATTTGGATATTAAAAACTGCAGTGCCGTTTCACATGAGTGAGATTTCATAAAACCATTAGCACTGATGAATTCAAGGAGTTGATCTTTGACTGCAAGCTCTAACAATTTCTCAAGTATTGGTAATGTATTGATTGGGCGATGTTCAGCTGCATATTGTGTATTAGGTACTTTTGGGATCGGAACCACTGTAGATATTTTCCATACCTCAGGAAAAACCCCAGTAATCAAAGACGAATTTATTGTATCAAGAAATCTATTTCCAATTATGTCAAAAGCCAGTTTAACTATGGTACGATTGATCCCATCTTTGGCACTCGAGTTCTGATGCAACAATATTCTTTAGTTCATGCATAGTGTTGCTTTTGAATAATATAAAGTTATCTGTACTTTCTGGAAACTTACTCGAATTTCTATGCCAGAGAGTTCTTCTGCAACAAATTTAGTGTTCAAAGTGTCGAAGGCCCTGCTTAAGTCAAAGAAAATTCCTACAATAATATTTTTCTCGTCAATCAAATCATGTATACTTTGTGTGAATTTGAGCGTTGCAGTTTCTGTCGTGTGAATTCTTCTGAATCCATGTTGGCACTTTGTCATCAGATCGAATGTTTCCAGGTAGTCATTTATTCTGAGAGATTCCAAAAAAAATTGGGAGGACGCTCATAAGAGATATCGGAAGATAATTTTCGATATTTTTTATGTCACTATTTTTCAGTAAAGGGATTAGAATGGCAATTTTGAGATCAGGATATTCTCCAAAAGAAATACATAAATTCATAATATGCCCTATTAGGTTTGATAGTATATCTACACAGTCTTTAACAATTTTTGTGCCCTGTGCTTTTTTCATTAGGTACCTGATGATGCTATAACTTTTTTTACTTCGTCTGCTGTAACGGGTTTGAAGAACATCGTTGTATTAACATTCGCCATTGTCGTACAACTGCCAGATTAATTTTCCGGGAAATGCGGGTTGAAATTTTCGTCAATTATAGCTGAAGAAGAAGAAATATTTATTCAAATACCCTAATATACATTATAATATTATACATATATATATATATATATATATATATATATATATATATATATATATATATATATATATATATATATATATATATATATATATATATATATTGTTATGTTTTGATGAATTGGAAATATTATATATAGTTTTTGTATATTGAAATTGCTAATTATTTTTGGTTATTCTTTGTGAGCCAAATTGATATGATATAAATAGATATTTCTGCCCCTGTATTGTATGCTGTAATAATAATTGCCAGCGAACGTCACTGTTCTCTCGTCACGCTACCAACAATTATTATTTTCCTCACCACGGCTAAACTACAGTTGGTACGCCCTTATCTCATGGTGGCCGGTTCAAAGCAATAGAGAACTGCCACTGCTGGCTAACTTCAGTTTATTGAATGGTCTTTGGTATGTTATTGATCACTGTGAGAAAACAAACAACAAAATATCATAAAGCAATTATCTCCTTTATTCAGGAAGACTTAAAATACCTGGCCTACGAGAAATAACTTATACTAGGGTGAATCAAACAAATATTCACGGATCATAATAATAAATCAGATCATGGATAGATAAACAGAACCTCACTTTTTCCGTGAGAGTGAAGTTTTCTGTTATTGTTCAAATTAGAGTGACATAAAGTTCTTCGAATGTGAAATTCGTTGTTGGTGAAATAGTTCAGGACCGGAAGAGCACTATTAAAGTTTTATACCTGGTTGGAACTGTTGGTGTTCTAATTATACCATGAATCAGGATGTCTCCTCTCTCCATTCGCTGTCAGGACTGCAATACCATGAATCAGGAACTATATAGATGAGGAAATCAGCATTTGGACCCGTGGATATGTTATCATTAAGGTAATATTGGTTTTGTTTACCAAATAATGGGATTATTCCAATTTTCTTTTAGTAAAATTTTTGCGTGGCATCCGCTTGGAAATTTATTTTCGATCTCCCTTGAAGCTTTGTTTTCTATCGCCTAGCTACATCCTTTTCTCCTTGTTTTTTCATTTGAATTTTTGAATTGGTGCACTAAATTGTCACTTTTCACTGTTTATATTTATATTGCATAATTTATATATACAATTATTTTTCCACTCTTATCATTATTTACAATTTCAAAAATAATTGCTTCTGATACCATCTCATTGCTACTCTCCCACAATTTCCAATTTTACACCTGACCATCTATTCCCTGATTGGCTATTTTTATAAAGACATTTGCTGTTCTATCATTGGCTACTTTTTGTTAGCTACAATTTCATATACTGTATGTTTCAAATTCATAAATGTGTTGATTACTGTTTATTCCTGAAAATTTTGTAAATTTAGACTTTTTATTGTCTTTTGAGCAATTATGAGTTATAATAATTTTGACAGTGTATGAAATTGATTGTTTTATAGTATTTTGACATTTTTATCTATCCATATTCTACCTAGGCTCACAATATACATAGAATTTCAAAAGTTATTCACAAACAAACTCTTAAACCATTAACCAATTTTGTGGGTTTTTAGTCTTTTAAAATTTACAACTGGCATAACATAACATAACAATATATATATATATATATATATATATATATATATATATGAATATCAATTAAACAGTAGTAGGTAATTAATCTAAAAATAAGAAAAAAAAAACAGAATACATCTAATTTAGTTCAAATTCAATAATTAACATATTCTTCAGAAATTATATTTTATCAAACATTTTGTATGGATTCCAATAACTGTTTTAAAAAAATGCTTGATGATGGACTAGATTTAACTATGTTTGGTAGTTTATTGTAAGTAGCAAAGCCTTTAAAAAACAAAGAATTCATGGCACTTCTCTTATTCGTTCTATATACATACAAATTGGCGTTATTTCTGGTGGCATATTTATGAACATCTAAATTCAAATTAATAAATTCACTAAAGTATGAAGGTGCTAAGTTATTTAGTATTTTATATATAAAGATCATTGATCGTAGAGAAACTGAAAGCCACTGCAATGTTTGTAACATGATTCCTATTTCCGTGAATCTACTCGCTTTTAGAACTATGTGCATACCTCGATTTTGAAGTTTTTGTAGTTGTGATGTTTCATTTAGATTAAAAAGGAAAATAATAAAAGCACAGTAGTCAAAGTGAGGTTGAATAATCGCATTATATACAGTGATTTTTGTTTGAATGGATACATTTCTAGAAATTCTTGAAATAAAATATAGTTTTTTAGATATTTTTTTGCAAACAAGTGGTTGCCAAAAAGTAATAGATTATCTAACTGGAAACCGAGATATTTAATACATTCCACAATTTCAATTTTTTCATTATTAATTTGCCGATTTACTTCAATTAAATCAAGATTGTTAAGCTTATATTCAGTTGTTATTATCATACCTTTAGTTTTTGTTGTATTTAATTTCAATTTATTTGCCATGAGATATTCATTAACTTCCTTAAGTGCAGAATTCATTTTCTCAATAGCTTTATCTAAGTTTGTATCATAGCATGCCAATAGTGTACCATCTGCAAATAAGTTTAGAAAGTCTGCATTAACGAACAAGTTTAAGTCATTTAAGTATAGAATAAAGAGGTCCTAAAACGCTACCCTGTGGAACACCTATATTTATATCCGAATCCTGTGACATGTTATCCTGGACTCTAACTTTTTGTTTTCTATTGGATAAATAATCAGCTAACCACTGATAAACATTATCATCAATGCCGTATCCTTTTAACTTCATCAAAAGAATATTACGATCAATCGTTTCAAAACCCTCTTCAGATCAAGAAAAACCGCTAGAACAAATTTATTGTTATCAATTTCTCTTTTGAATTCAGACAAGTAAGTTGTAATTTGATAAACTTGAACAATGATATGGCCATCCGCCCCAAAACTAATGTGGACAATCATGAAGAATGGAAAACCGTCCTTACCAAAAGGAAATTCAGACAACATCGAAACCTTCTCGTCGGAGAAAACTCTGAGAAGATCAAGGGTGTTCCTAAGTTTGTATACTTACATGTGTGCAGAGTGGATCCAGCGACCACACCAGAAGACGTGTTACGGCAGCTGAAAGCCAACTTTCCTGAGGTCACATGTGAGTCAATTAAATCCAAAAATCCAACCATCTATTCGTCATTCAAGGTTGGTATCTATGAAAAAAACTTCAAGGTGGCCATGAACCCGGAGCTCTGGCCTAGCGGTGCCTATATTAACAATTTTTTACATTATCGTCTGAAATCGACTATAGATCGTTAATAAATCCAAATCTGCTATTGTTGAACGTAAATACAATTAACTTTGATAAAATGAACAGTCTGCTGACAGAAATGAGCTTTTTCGCTAATTTACAGTTCTTATGTATAACAGAGATTGGCATTAAGGAAACACTGCTGGACAATATAGTTTTTCCAGGTTTTAGTTTGTGTGGTTTTTACTGCAGACCAACAAAAAGATGTGGTGGAGTAGCGATATGGGCGCGGAATGATATCAAGGCAACTGTTATTGATCTTGATGAGTTCTGCATTGAACAACATTTTGAAGTCTGTGCTATCTCCTACACACTAAATGAGCAAAAATTTGTTATAATGAATTGTTATAGATCTCCGTGTGGTAATATTGATTTATTTTTTAATAATTTTCGTGAAGTACTGGACCTTCTTTATAAACCCGGCACGATTTACTTTATTTGCGGTGATTTCAACTTTGATTCATACTCAAATGTTAATTTTGTATCATTATGTAATTTGATGTCATGTTACGATTTTCGCCCATTGGTGGGTTGGCCCACAAGGATCACTAATACCAGCTGCACATTGATTGACCAGATCTTTTCAAACTGTAACAATGAGGAATCATGTTACGTTATTGATTGTGAAATTTCCGATCATCGTGCGATACTCTTAGACATTAACGAAAGCTCTTCTCTGACATCAAATAATAAAACTGAAATGAAGAGGTGCTTCAATGAAAATAATTTAAAAAACTTCGAGTTTATGTTGGAAAAAGAGGAATGGAGCAATATTTATGAATATGGTGTTTGCGAAGATGCCTTCAATCGTTTTTATGATATATTCCTTCATTATTTTGAAACTGCTTTCCCCAAACGGAAAATATATTTTAACAAGAATAAACGGGGGTGGATTGACGATCTTGTTAAAGAATCTAGTCGTTCATTGAAACATTTATTTTACCTAAAGAAAAGTAACCCTGCTTTAACTGAAACATATAATAACAACAAAAAAATACACCTGAAATTAGTAAACGAAACAAAAAAGAAATTTTACCAAAACAAAATTAGTATGTCAGATAACGATCCGAAAATTTTGTGGAAAGTAGTATCTGAACTCACGAACAGAAGTAAAAGCTCACGTGAGAACATCGTTATTCGAAAAATTATGACGTTATCGAAGACCCTTCAGAGATCGTGAATGAATTAAATAATTTTTTCATCGAAGCACCTCAGGCCTTAATAGGTGATATTCCGAGTATTAATTATTATCGCCCGAACATGAATAATGAAAATGGAATAGATATAAATCCATACACAATGTTTTTAGAGCCATTTAGCGAATCAGAATTATTCAATTTAATCAATCGTAAACTAAGGAGCAAACAATCATCAGGAACTGACGAGATACCAGTGTTTCTACTGAAAAGAGTTCTGCACATTATTATAAAACCGATAACTTTTTTAGTGAACCTTTCATTTTCAAATGGAAGTTTCCCTACATCCCCAAAGGTGGGAAAGGTAACTCCCTTGCGTAAGAACTAAAAATTATCAACCATCGAAAATTTTAGACCAATCACTGTCCCCCAGAGCTTCTCGAAAGTCTTCGAGTATGCATTCCTAGAGCGCTTGAATGATTTTCTTGAATCACACAATATCTTGATACCCATGCAGCATGGCTTTCGCTCTGAAAATCGACTCAAACTGCTCTACTGACTTTCTATGAAATTCTGATAGAGTTCATTGAAGTGGGCGAGTGCCCAGCTGCTATTTTGTGCGATTTGAGCAGGGCTTTGACTGCGTGAATCACCTGAAACTGCTGGATATGTTGGAATGTTATGGTCTAAGAGGAAATTCACATACCTGGATATCCTCGTTTCTCAGTAACAGAAACCAATGCGTCTCATTGAGATTTGATCAAGGTGGTGTGGTTTCGTTTCCCATATCAGAAACGAAACTGGTCCGGACTGGTGTGCCTCAGGGATCTATATTGGGGCCGGTTCTGTTTCTCTTATACATAAACAATATTGATAGGAAATATCATACTCATTATTTACTGCATATGCGGACGATATTAGTATATTGATCTCGATAAGCAAACTGATATTTTAACACACAAATGTACAGATATCCTGAACTTAACCTCTGAATACTTCAACAGACAGGATCTATTTTTAATGCTAAAAACTCAAGTTATTCGTTTTCATAACTATCAGAATAAAACCGAAGCACTCCAATTGAAGGTTAATAATACTACCTTACAAAGCTCTCATAATGCAGTTAAATTCTTGGGTATGCAAATGGATGAATATCTGAACTGGATTCCACACTGTGAACAGCTGGATTCTAAATTGTGCTCACTCCTATATCTCTTTAGGAATCTGAGAGTCGTTTTGAATAAAAAGCAACTCATCAGTGTATATTATGCTCACGTTGAGTCTAGGCTGCGTTATGGTGTTTGCTTGTGGGGCAACTCAACAATGAGTAGAAACGTCTTCATTGAACAAAAGGCTATTTTACGTTGTATATTTAACACCCCTAAACGAAGCTCCTGTAGAACCCTTTTTATAAATCAGAATATTCTAACTCTGACAAGTCTATTCATATATGAACTTTCAGTTTATGTATTCACCAATAAAACCGACTTCATTCTGAACAGTGATATTCATGATAAGAACACTCGTCAGAAACGAATGATACATGTCAAAAGTGCCAAATACAAGATTACTCAAAATGCTCCTAAATGCATTGGACCTAAAATTTTCAATCACCTTCCAGTAATGATCAAGAGAGCTGAAACTGCAACGATTTTTAAAAAACGTCTGAAGTCGTTTTTGTTGATCAATTGTTTTTATACACTCGATGAGTTTTCATCTAGTCCTATGTGATCCACTCTACTGTGTTTGTGTAATATTGTTTAGACCCGTAAATCTGTTTGCTTGTTTTTAGTACTAGTTGTAAGTTAGATATAAGTACTGACTATTCCTATACAAAACGAAATTTGTTGTCATTTTAAGGAAAATAAAGGATTTGATTTGATTTGATTTGAATGCATATTCGCCAGAATATTTTCCTGATTGATTATTTATTAAAATTGAATATTTTTCAACATGTTCAAGTACCTGATTTTACACAGCAGCATAGGGTGGTAATGTATTTATAGGTTGATATTCACTGGCCTTGATTGTATTGCTTACTTTTGGTATAGGAACTACGGTACTAACTTTTAAAGAATTGGGAATTTTAGAAGTTTAAAAAGAAGTATTTAAAATGTTTAAAATGATATGGCCGCAGGTTTCAAAAATGACTTTCAGCATTTTGGAATTCAAGATCTCATGGGCGTTGTTTTTGTTATCTAAGGAGTTAATAATTAAACGTAGTTCATTTATCGATAATAAGTGAAACTGGGAAAAATTAGGATATAAATTATAATTATAATATTTCCAGTCATCAACATTAACAATACTATCAACAACTTGCTGAATACTGGTAATGAAGTGTTAGTTAAATTCATTTACTATTTCAGTTTTGTTTTTCACAATATTATTCTGGTTTGTGAAGTTGAATTTTATACATTTCAGAAAGTTTTGGCAATTTGAGTTTATCAGCTTTTTTAATGTTTTCCACATGTTCTCCAAATGTTTTGGCAACTTCTACTTCATTACTGATAAGTTACTGATTGTGATTCAGGACTATACGTCCACTTTCAGTTGTTCTGTGTGACTGCTTGATAATATTCCAGAGAGCCTTGCTTTTATTGCTGGAATCATTGACTTTTTTTATATAATGATTAATCTTCTCCGGACGTATTTCATTTTCCACAATTTTCTTTACTATCTTATATGCAGTGTTTTTATTTTCGGAGTTCTCATGTTTTCTCAGATAATTCATGTGCCTAAGATCTCCAATTTTTTCCTTAGGCGGGACAGAAAGGACAATGTTGTTTATAGTTTTGTTTATCTGAATCAATCAATCAATCAATTTTTTTATTTTCTTATTATCAGTACAATAGATTTAGCATCGTCAAGGTAAGTAAATACAGTACAAAACAGACACATTAAAAAGGCAAAGTATTATACAGTACAAAACAGACACATTAAAAAGGCAAAGTATTAAAACTTGCAGTTGACAAATTCACTAACGTCATAAGGGCAGAGATCAACCAGCAGCCCTTTTATACTTTTTTTGAATTTATTCATATGTAAGTTCCTCATATATGGTGGTAGATGGTTGAAGAGCCTTATCGCCACAGTAAGGAAGCTTTTATGAGTAATTGCCAGTCGATGCTGTGGCATAAGAAGATTGTGGCCATTTCTGGTCAGATATTCGTGGTTGTGATTAACTTTAGGGGTGTTATTTTGTGTTTTGATATAGACGAGACATTGAAATATGTATAGAGCCGCAATGGTGAGTATATTAAATTTTTTAAATAGAGGTCTACAGCTGTCAGTCCGTTTTGCCCTTCCCAGGATTCTAATAGCCGTTTTTTGTAGAATAAATACCCTTTCCCAATCAGTTGAAAGTCCCCAGAAAACCAATCCGTATGACAGCTCAGACTGAAATAACCCCATGTAAGCAGCTCTCGAAACATAAAAAAGAACAAATTCATTGATTCTACGAAGCAGGTAAAGAGTGCTGGACAGCTTAGTAGAGAGATCTTTGATGTGGTCTCTCCAATTAAGTTTTTGATCCAGTATTACCCCCAAAAACTTAATGGATTTTTGACTGTCCTTTAGCTCTTTTAGTGTGAAAGTAATTGTGTCAGTTTTTTTGACGTTTAAGCATAACTTATTGGCTGCAAAAAAAAATTAAATTTTTTCCAACGCGTTGTCAGTCAGTTGCTGTGCTCAAGTGATATCGCAGTGACATCTCTGATAAGTATTTGCCATTCTCCAAACTGCGTTTTCCTGAGGTGAATTATGGAGACTTTCTCACCACCCGGTACAGAAATAAATCGGAATCGGGGCTCTCCACATATCGGATTGACGTCGTTCAATCACCCCCGACCCACCTCGAGGAACGACGTCACTCAGCTCACGCCACCGAAAAAACCTATCTCCGAGTCCGGCCCTGCGTCTATTATTGATGGGCCCCGCTAGTAGCGCGATCAATACAACGAAAATACACCGACCAATCGCCTGCTCGCTTGTTGAATATGCGACCAATGGGAGGGATTGTCGCAAGTCCCCCCACCTAAGGAGATTTCATTGAGAACGTGTGGGTGATACCCCCTCCCCGATGAGGGGAAATAACGGTTATATAAGGGGGTAGGCGTGAAGGGGTGATTATTTGTGATCAAGAAGTCCGATTGGAATTGTGCAAAGTGAAGTGGTTGCTACGAGAGAAAATTTCTTCGACAAGAATATTGTGCGCCACGAGGAAAAAATGGTGAGTTTACGTGAAGGAATTGTTGTGGAGGACTGTTTTTCAGTGACGAAAAATTGCATGGACATTTTTTAGTAACATATTCTTGAGGAAAGACGAAATAACGTAATTAGTTCAACAGCCTTTCTAATAAGTTTTTTTCTCAATCCAGAGCCTATTGTTGAAAATACCAGGTATGTGGCGCAGCTTGTTGATCCAGTAAATAGAATTAATCAAAACTGGCATTGAAAAAAAAATGCTTCATCCATCTGGAATATAATTTTTTTTTGTCAGTCATTTTTTAATATGTAATAAGTAACACACCTTTTGTGTTGAAAAGGGAAACATTCTCAACATGATTACCACACAAGAGGTTATCTTGAACGATAGAAGAAAGTGACTAAAGTTCATCTTTCAGTCGCAGGTGATTCCACATCTGATTTTATGAACATTCTCTTCATATTTTCAAACAAAACACCTTTTGTATTTTTTATTGATGAAATAGTTACGTCTAAAGAAACGTCCACTAAATATATTCAGTAAGACAGTTCCTAATGGCGAAAAATCCATAAATGATTGAAAATATAAGCTCCACATTAATCTTATTATTTGTGTTTTAAAAGAATGTAAATAAAATATTTCATCATTAACTCAGTAGTCATAGAAAAAGTATGGTATTCAATTTGAATGGAATGTCCATGGTTCACTTGTCTAGAATTGGTACTATATATATATATATATATATATATATATATATATATATATATATATAAAATATCAGTAATTTTTGTAATATTTGTGAAGATGACTTCATCAATCTTTTAACGTTTCTCTTTAACAATACATATTTTTCCTTCATAACCAAGTTTACAGACAAACTTTTGGCACACCCAGGGTGCAAAGATAAGCCCCATTTTAACAAATTATGTTATGGACGATTTGTAGATATTTCTTAAAAGTCCTTCCTTAAAAGTTTTTTTCATCAAAAAATATGTTGATGACATTGTCCTAGCACTTCCCCGTTCAGAGATTACAGAATTTGTAGATATATTCAACAGCTATGATCCGTTTATACAATTTACCATCGATAATGAAGACGATGAAGGTAGCGTTCCTTTTCTGGACACTAAGCTCATACGTTCTTCCAACAACATCTTATTAGTGGACTGGTATAGAAAACCGATTAGTTCTGGTAGATATATGAACTACTGGTCTTACCATAAACAATCACTAAAAATAAACATGATCAAGCAGATGAAACAACGTGTTCTACGTATCTCTGACTCATCGTTTCACCATATTTTTTTTTAATTCTCCACAATTTATTCAAACAAAATGCATATCCTTCATCCTTATTAAATAATATTTTATTTAGCACACCGTCTATAAACCAGTCTTTAAATGACATTAGTCCTGAAAATCTCAATAATAATAATGACAATACTGTATCTTAAATGAACATTTTTTATACTTCTTTACCCTTCATTTTCAATCAATTTGGCAATATAAAAATAGCCCAAAGAACGGTTTTAACCATAAATTCATTATTCTCTGTGGTCAAGGATAAAACTCCGTTACTTTCACAAACAAAATTAGTTTATTGCATTCCTTGTGCAAATTGTAACCATGAATATATAGGTCAAACAGCCAGGTTATTAAAAGACCGTATAAGTTCCAACAAAAGTGATTGTAGACATCACCCTGGAATATATGCTCTTAGTGAACACGTTAATGAAGAGGATCACAACATGGATTACAATTCCACTAAAATTTTAGTAAAAGAAAATGCTTCGAAACATATATTTTTGGAAATGGCATTTATTTCTCAATCCATCAATTGTTTAAACAAAAGAACTGATCTCAATCATTTGAGTGAGATCTATTCTTATTTATTAATTTTAGACAAGAACCCGAATGATCTCAATAATAATTCTTTTTATTATCAGCCTACATTAAACTTGGAAAAATAGAATAAGAACAAAATAAAATTTATTTGTTGCATAATTTTTACCATAATAAAATCTCATCTCTAGTAGTAATTGCAAATTGTGTTCCAATATCACTCTGGCAGCTAAGACCAAGTGCCTCTTCTTCTTCAATAATTTCTATAAATTGACTTTTGACATTGTAGTTTATGTTAATTTCAACCTCTATGTCTTGGTTTTTCCCACACTTTCACATTCATAACCAAATAATGTTGCCACAATTGTTCTCGGCTTTGTAGTAATTTTTACCAATAATTTTGTTGCAAATACTGTTCCATATAACTCTATTTATTGTATCCATGTTTTTTACATGTTTTTTAATGTTGTCTTTTACATCTTTCTGTATATCACCGAAAAACGACCATTCTCACTAACATTGTAAGTAAGGTTACATTTATATATTTTTCAATTATATTATAGTATTTTCATCTTTGTAGCTCCCTGATGATGACAATATTCATTGTCGAAATATTGGAAATATAATGTTATAAGAGTACACTTGCGTTTGCTGCTGTCCCAAATAACTTTCTCAGAATTTTTCCTAATTAGTCTCCTCTCCTCTTTCTTTATATATATATATATATATATATATATATATATATATATATTATATATATATATATATATATATAAACTGTGCTAAAAAATGAAACTGAAATGATGTGCGCCACGAAAACAAAACTTTCCAGCCTACTAGAATAACGGAAGGATCAAGTACTATCATTGATCATATATTTATTAGAAAAGAAAATTTTAATAGAAACGAAATTCTAATAAAACCAAAAATAATTCTAGTCGATATGACAGATCATTACCCTGTACTTTTATCGATAAACGAAAGGAAAAAAAGTAATGCTAGAATAAACAAAAAAAGAGACATCACTAAGAGAACTGATTATACGAAGCTAAATTTATTCTTACAAGAGGATTGGTTGAGTATTCTGAACTGTGAAGAAGTACAACTTGCATATGATCTTTTCATCGATAAATTCAAGCAATGCTTAGCTAGGGCAACTAAGATAACAACATTAGGTAAAAACAAGAACAAACATATCAAACCTTGGATTACCACTGAGCTCATAGATTCTATAAAGTTTCGGGATTATCTTAAGAAAACATGGAATAACACCAAAACAATTGAAGCAGAAATTAAATACAAGAATTATAGAAACAGATTGACCGGATTAATCAGGCAAACAAAAAATCAATATTACAGAAATGAACTGATTGGAGCAAACGGTGATTGGAAAATTATTAAAGATATTTCAAATAAAAGCAGCACTAAAAATAACGTACAAAACATAACAATTATAAAATCAAATGGTGAAAAAATAATTAAAAATGATGAGAAAATAAATTTGTTTAACGACTATTTCATAAATGTTGGGCAGGACATGTTGAAAAAAATCTCTAGAGGAGAATTGCCAAACGGTTTTTTTTAAATTATATCTATAAATTCTACTATGTACTTGGAACCTACGAATGAGAATGAAGTAATTATCTTCATTGCAAAACTAAAAAATAACTGCTCCCCAGGACCTGATGGAATAACTGCAGAAATGATAAAACATACGCATACACAGATCATAGGACCCTTGGTACATATTATAAATTTATCGTTTCAAACAGGGGCCGTGCCTCGACAATGGAAAGAATCAGTAGTTACACCAGTCTATAAAACAGGTAAAAAAAATCAATTAAACAGGCCAATCTCTGTAATTAAAAATATTGCAAAGATTTTCGAACAATGCATTAAATTCCGTCATAACTAAACATCAGTACGGCTTTCTGAACAAATTATGCACTGAAACATTGTTTTCTAAATGCTACACAAACGAACAAACTGCAATGTTGCATTTATCAGAGTTTAAAAGAAAAATACTCAAAAGTTACGTGAGATTGAGAGAGATGCATTGCTTTCTAAATGGTAACTAATTTCATCTCGCTCTTATTCTCGTTACCCTACATTTAAATTTTTTTCTAATCATTATGAATGAATGAATCTGTAAATCGATTCCTTCGATTTTGTAACGATAATTGTTTTAACTTTCCACGTTGAAAATTTGAATATAACATGAATTCTGGTAGTTTGATTCAGTTTTAAATGCGATTCGGGAAATATTTTCGTCAAATATCATTCGTGCTAGAGGATCTTATCGCAAAATTATTGAAATATTCCCTCAAGCATTTTGCCTCTGGGAAATTTAACTAGTGCAATTTGCAGCCTTATTATCAAAGATTAAACCACTCGAGCTTTCTTTCGTGGTTTAATCCGATAATAAGACCGCAAATCGCACCAAGTAAAATTTCCAGGCAAAATGCTTTCTCGAAAATTTCAAAAAATTTTGAGCGACTTTTTCGTTTATTATTTTTGAACCAATCAAATGGCCAAAATTTCAAACTAGAGAACCAATCAGGTCAGTTTAATAGTGATAAATTAACTCCTATATAAAATGTGTCATTTAAAGATGACTGTTTTGTCGTTTTGACAGCGATAAAAAAGGTGCATCGTTTTTTATCACCGATAAAAACGCCTGTTCCTCTTAAGCGTCTACATCTAGTATGCTTACGTCACTTTAATGTCTGCCCTGTCAGTTATTTAAGTATTGTTGATAATTGATACTGAAACATTACAACATGAGTCGTTTTGGGGAAGTTTTGAAACAAAAATAAAAAAAAAAAAAATTAAAGCGTCAATATGGAGACAATTTATGGAGTTTTGTCAAGTACAAAATTACGAACTGTCGAAAATAACTCCGTTACAAAAAGTAGCAGATATATTAAAGGATTGGGCCTATAATATGAAAAAGAGGAATGGAGAAGATTATAAAGAATATGCAGTTAAATCAATTTGGAATTCAACTGCGAAGATGATTCAAGAAAAATATTTCAATGAATACAATATTAAATTTGATCCTTTTGCCGACATAACTTTTAAAGAAGCTCGTGATGCAAGAAATAGTAAACGGAAAGAATTACAAGTTATTCCATAGAAAAGAAAAGTGAGTTCTGTAGCATTGAACAAGAAAGATATAGTAAAAATGGCAAAATTGTGGAATATAGACAACCCAGAGGGATTACAAAAAAGATTCTTTCATATAGCTTCTTATGAATTAGCTTGGAGGGGGGGGGAGAAGCTGCTAACTGTAAAATTTACCATTTTAAAGAAGGAAAAAGTCAAGATGGAACTTCAACAAGAAGATTTGAATACAATACAATATTTTCAAAGACGACACAGGCTGGGTCGAAAAAATTGGCAGACAGCAAAAAATGAAATGGATGAAGGTATTTGTCCCGTTGCATTGTTAAAATTACTGTTACAAAAAAGAAATGAAAACATAACATCTGAACGACTTTTCTTACCTCCAAATCCCTTTTGGAAAAACAAAAATTCTAAAGGTTGGTACAAAAATGTTCCACTGGGTATTAATACGATTTCTACTTGGACCAAATATTCTGCAACTAAAATTGGACTCGACATTACGAATAATAAAATTACCAATCATTCGAACCGTGCTAGTACAGTTTCCCAGTTAGCCAAAGCAGGAGTAAGTGATCAACAACTTATAAAGATAACGGGACACTCATCATCATCTTCTATTAAACCCTACCTCCAAATTGATCCTGAACATCACGAAAATCTTATTAGTTCCTTACGAGCCTCGAGTGAGAAAAATCAAAAGGAATATTCTACATGTGTGAATACCAGAGAAGAAAATTTTGAAATCAGTACACCAAACCAAACAATTTATAACAATTGTGTATTTAATAACTGTTCATTTAAATAATTTAATTGTATCAATAAAGATGATTATTGTTGTTCATTCATATATTCGGTCGTTAATTTATCTTGACAAAAAACACTCGAGCTGTTCTTTAAAGGATAAAGTTCTTTTTAACTCAAAATTTTTCCATCAGTAATTTTGCTCGAAAAACTGACATTTGACAAAATCACTCGACCTTCGGTCTCGCGATTTTGTCATGTCAGTTTTTCTCGTAAAATTACTGATTGGCAAAATTATTTCGTTACAAAAAGAAATTTATCCGATAAAAAAAAACTCTTGTGTTTTTACTGTTGATAAAACGTCTTCTCGCTGTTTTATACTGTAAAACCACTAGTAGATTCGATATTGTTTTGCGATAAAACGACACTAGGTCCTGTCAGAATTATATGTCAACAAGAAATGCAAAATTGATGAAATAAGGGATTTTCAACTCACTATTATAGTGATTTTATATTTTAATTTGATTATTTTTCCGACCCAAATATCGACCAATAGAATTGCACCATCCGACGTCACGTGGTACAACCTACATGGTATTATACTGATAATTTTTTGAAAATTTTCTCTGGTAGTTGCTATATATAAAAAACAAAACATGATCCAGTCAAATTAACCACACTTCAAACTGACAGGTTGAATTCAATTGTGACAATTGGAGATTTTGCATGAAAATGAGTCGATTTGGAGTTTGTTCTCTGTCCACCATCGATAAAAAAGTCAAAGGAAATGTTCCCATTAATACGGAGAAGGCAAAAAACAGTTTGGAACCAATTTACTACTTTTGGGACGGAAAAATAATCCTCGAATACCACGAGCTTCAAAATTATCTGGCATTTCCCTCAGGTTCTGCAACAATAAATTTTCCGACCCAAATATCGACCAATAGAATTGCACCATCCGACGTCACGTGGTACAACCTACATGGTATTATAACTGATAATTTTTTGAAAATTTTCTCTGGTAGTTGCTATATATAAAAAACAAAACATGATCCAGTCAAATTAACCACACTTCAAACTGACAGGTTGAATTCAATTGTGACAATTGGAGATTTTGCATGAAAATGAGTCGATTTGGAGTTTGTTCTCTGTCCACCATCGATAAAAAAGTCAAAGGAAATGTTCCCATTAATACGGAGAAGGCAAAAAACAGTTTGGAACCAATTTACTACTTTTTTGGGACGGAAAAATAATCCCCCGAATACCACACGAGCTTCAAAATTATCTGGCATTTCCCTCAAGGTTCCCTGCAAACAAATAAAGTCGTCAAGTTTTTCAGGAAAAATTTTTTAACCTGAAAAACTTGACTCCTTAATTTGTTTGCAACGAACCTATCGGGAAATACCCGATAATTTTGAAGCTCTTGTGGTATTATAAGTGAATATACCATTTTCAGCATGTTAAAAACTCAGATTTTCAAGTAACGCGATGAATTATTGAAATCCGTTATTTTCATAACATCAACAACAATTCTCGTAGCGCGCAATACACTGTTATAAAAAAGCCAGCGACTTAAAAATTTATATTTCAAATTTAACTTTTTTTTATTTTTCCACATAACAAAACCACACAAATCAATTTATTACACCCCAAAAACTAACAAAAGCACACTCACACCAAAATCACCATCATATTTATTCATTATTTCAAGTTGGCAGATGGCCCTCGGGATAGGGCCATTGCATCATAACTACAAGAGCCTGGGGTCGATCCCCAGAGGTGCGTTCGATTATAGACTCCTAGAGTAAAGTATTTGAAGGTTTGTTAAATTTACTCTGGAGTTGAGTACTATTCATGTAATATTCGAACGGTGCGGAATATATTGGAGTTGTTTACAAAGTCCGAGTGACAGAGGGTTCTGAAATCGGAAATATAGGTTATGTTCTTGTTAAAAAAATACGAAAACCGGAGAAAAATATTGTTGACAATAGCAGATAACTTTTCTAAAATCTTGTTCGGCCATTTTAAATTGAATGTTAGTATTTATGGTAGGGAATGACAATGGTATATTCGAATGCCATGTGATAGTTTCAAAGCAGTTTTATTAAAAATAGCTCCTAGGTTAATAATTCGAGGACACAGTATGAACTTGGTAGACCATATGTTCTACCGAGATTACAACTAATATCAGTGAACAGTATTAAACACAGACACATAAATAATCTCAATCTGTGAGAGTGTGAGACAAAGCATAAAGAGATTTTCCGTCTCCCAGAGTTATGTCAATTTTGTGGAGTTAAATAAACCCAGCTATTTTGTAGAGTTACGAGAGTTAACTCGGTAGCGAATACTCGGGTATTTTCGAACGACAGTCTTATAGTAAAATATACACAACTTTACGATTTTCGAACGCTATTTAGTAAATTCTACTCGATGGAGTTAATTATCGAACGCACCTCAGGCGATCCACTCCAACATAACGCACACACAAACAACCACTTCAATTATTCTAAACGGGCTTTTTGCCATTCAAGACATTTTTTCCCGGAGTATATCTCTGAACTCTCAACACAAACATAAAAAATTTCAATTAGATTTTAATGACTCAAAAACGTTGTATAAATTATAGGAAGACAACAATGACAAACATCAAACAAACAACGTATCGCTAGATCGGCTAAGACCAGAACTCCCTCTTTCGAAGAGGGTGTAATTGCGGTTTTCGCAAATTTTTCTCTGAGAGGCCCGGGGATCTTTGGACGTACTCCGAAATTCCATCCGAGCTTTAACCCCGGGGGTGGGATTTTGTAATACTTGTATATACAGTGCTCGTCTAAAGTCCGTTCCCCCCTACTAATTTTTGAACCACCTGGTATATTGCAACGAAATTTGGAGGGCTTGAATAGAAGATAAAAACCTACTTTTAACCGACGAAACCAAAAAGGAGGAGGTTCTCTATTCGACCCGTATATTTTGTTTTTTCCATCATATTTTTTTATGTATGATCACGCATAACTTTTCACTGAGGCGTCCGATTCCGATAATTCTTTTTTCAGTGGATAGGGTGTACTTCGAATTTGGTCCCATTTGAATTTAAAAGATGGAATCCATCCCTAAGGGTAGCGAAATGAAGTATATTTATCACTCACCCTCTGAATTCTGGTCCGTTAACCGATTCTATCAGGCATAACTTTGTACTGGGTTCTTCGATTTGGATAATTCTTTTTTTAATAGATTTGGATGATTCTTTTTTTAATAGATAGGGTATACCTTACGGGTAGAAAAATAGGGGATAATTGATTTTTCACTAGTGAACATTGGCACACACACGTAGTTGACAATGACAGATCGCTACTGACATTATTCTTGTTCCACATCCGTCAAAATCAGTATATTTTATGAGAGGATGGAATGATATACAAAGTGATGAAATAAACTAACCAGAACAACGAAAATAATTTATATTACAACAAATAGTAAAAGTAGATAATCATATTATTTAACTGGTAATAGTTGAAGTAAGGTGGGTAAGTAAGTATTTTGGAAGTAATCAAAAAACAAGTAGGTAGTAATTGGTAGATTTTAGCCACAAAAAATTGAAAAATAAAAACTTTTTAACAAAAAATTAAACCGACGAAATACGGAACTGAAAAGTAAAAATAAAAACTTTTAACAAAAATTAAACCGACGAAAATCAACTGAAAAGCAAAAATAAAATAAACCTTCTTAGTCAAAATGATAATTGAGCTCCTAAACTAATGTAAGTAACTGCTTTTGAGTCGGCGCCAAACAAACTAGCAATTGAATTAGGTGAAGCGTAAAATGATGGCAGCGAGATGCACGGCTGCGTTTTGATGACTTCTTTCATAGATAATGATCTTCGATAATTGTTTGTTTGGCGCCGACTCAAAATCAGTTACTTACATCAGTTTAGGAGCTCAATTATCATTTAGACTAAGAAGGTTTATTTTATTTTTTGCTTTTCAGTTAATTTTTTCGTCGGTTTAATTTTTTGTTAAAAAGTTTTTTTCATGAAAAAATCACAGCAAAAAGTTTTAAAATGGCGGCTGAGCGCCATCTTCAATGATTTTTTTAAGTAGAACACCCCGTATATTATTCCATTTTTGAAATCCGCTTATAATTCTCAACAGTTTTCTCTGATACACTTTACTCCTAAATTCAGTTGTTTTCGAAATATTAACGGTTGAAAAGTGACATTTTGGTCATTTCAAACCCAACCAAAAACACTAATGTTGCTTTCAATCAAGTTTGCATTGGAAAACATCGTTGTCGCGGTAACATCTTGTTTACTGTCGATCTGAATTGCTAACTGTCAAATAGTCCGTTGAGCACATAAATCCTTTAATGAAGAGTGTGATCATGGCTCGTAGTTTAGACGATAAATTTGAAGCAGTTTTGATATTTGGAGAAGCTGGAAGAAATTATCATCTAGCAGTCCGTATTTATAATGATAGGTTTCCCGAGAATCCTATTTCGAGGTCATATTTGCGCAAACTTTTAAATAAGCTCCAAGCAACTGGTACGCTGAAAGATGCTCCAAGATCAGGAAGACCGCCTCTTTCAGAAGAAAAGAAGGTAGAAATGGTTGCTGAAATGGTAATCAATCCGACTCAGTCGACGTCTGCAGTTGCTGAATCATGTGGACTAAGTTCAAAAAGTGTCCAAAAAGTCCTAAAAAAAAAAAGTTTCATCCCTATAAAATGAAAATCCTGCATGCTCTCGCGGAGGATGATCTAGACCGGAGGGTTGAATTTTGTGAGTGGTTAACAAGAACAATTGAAGGAGAACGGGGCTTCCTAAAACGTGTATGTTTCGCAGACGAATGCACGTTTTTTCTTAATCGAAAAGTTAACAAACATAATGTACGATACTGTAGCGTTACTAATCCGCATATTTTCAGAGAGGGACATACCCAGTTTCCTAAAAAAGTGAATGTTTGGGCGGGGATTTTGGGCAATCGCGTTGTTGGACCAATTTTCATCAGAGGCAATCTTATAGGACTTCTTTACAGAAATCTTTTAGAAACTGAAATTGAACCTCGAATAAGACAAATTGTATTAAACAATCAGGAAGAGTTTGAAAATCGTGTAATCATATTTCAGCAGGATGGGGCACCTCCCCATTTCGATCGCAGGGCTAGAGAGTTCCTCGATACAAACTTTCCTGGGCGATGGAAAGGTCGCAGGGGAAGTACAGAATGGCCACCAAGATCTCCGGATCTTACACCTCTAGATTTTTTCTTTTGGGGGTATCTCAAGTCAAAAATCTACGCCACTGAATGCCAAACAGGAGAAGAGTTGGAACGCAGAATAATAGATACATGTGAAGAAATAGATGAACAGACTTTCATCAACGTGAGAGAAGCTATTTATATAGGGCACTTTATTGGCAAGATTTAAGAGGGGGCCACATTGAACACTTGATGAAATAATTGTTGGGGATAAATAAAAGTGTTATTCAAAAATATATTATAATTTTTTAGCCAACTAACTTGTTTTGATTGTGAATTTACAGAACACATTCGTAGGCTTCGAGATTTTCCGGAAAGCGGTACTGTTTATCCTTAATAAACTCTCTTTACGCCTTTTATTAGTCGAATTCATTGAGAGATTCAACTACAAATTAATAACAACGTTTAGTTACCAAAATGTTTTACCGGAAGTGACCAAAATTCATACCTCATTTTAAACCGGAATGTCACTTTTCAAACGTTAATATTTCGAAAACAATTGAATTTAGGAGTATAGTGTATGAGAGAAAACTGTTGAGAATTATGAGCAGATTTCGAAAATGGGATAATATACGGGGTGTTCTATTTAAAAAAATGATTGAAGATGGCGCTCAGCCACCATTTTAAAACTTTTAGCTGTGATTTTTTCATGAAAAAGTAGGGTTTTATCTCCTATTTGAGCCCTCCAAATTCCGTTGCGATATACCAGGAGTTTCAAAAACTAGTAGGGGGGAACGGACTTTAGACGAGCACTGTATGTATATATTGTCAATATCTAGGATAAATGATTCTGATTCAGCATCAGTCTCTCACCCGGAAGGCTCGGATTCGATTCCATATCCAGGAGTTTTTTTTTTATCGGTTTCGTATACAAACATATTTGATAGTGAATAATGTATATATATTTTTTGTTTTTGGACGAGTTCACGAGCAGTGAATGATCATTAGGTGGATATACACGGAACGATTTATCGACCGATCTGAACAATTTATCGTTCAGATCTCCAAAATTGTACAGATAAATCGGTTCGTCAGGGGACTGTATAAAATAAGAAAGTTGTACGATAAATCCACAGCAATAATTTGATGTGATAGTTTGTCGTTTGACATAAACACGACGATTTATCTGCAGATAAATCCGTCAAAATATCTGCCGATAATTTTCAAACCACGCTACGACATGTCTTGAGCTTGAAGAGGATCGTACTCGTGGTAGTAGATTAGTTTTCATGGAAATGGAGAGCAAGGAGTTTATTACAGATTTACTTGAGTTATATGTCCATGTTGTTGAGTTTCGTTGTTCAACTTTTACCTTTTACAACGCACAAATTCAAACTTTCTAACACCACTAAACGCCAAAACCTCGTCTCTTCAATTTCAACGTTTAATCAGCCATATTTTTTGAAATGGTGAAAGATCACTGATTGATTACATTTGACCAAAAAATCGTTCCAAACAACACATACGTACAAATGAATTGGAATGATTAATTTGACCAGACAAAATGGTCTAATAAAACTTTGCGTTAATCGATCATGTACGATTTAACTGAGATATTTTTCTTAGCAATTTATCTAACGATTATTTGGTGCAATTTATCGCGACAAAAAATCGTTACGTGTATATATCCATCTATTGTAAATGAATGGATCTCTAAAACGAAGCATTTAGAAACGGGCACACGAGAAGAATTTTTGTAAATTTCCCCGTTGAAAATTCAAATATAACATGAATTCTGGTAATTTTATCCAGTTTCGAATGTGATTCGGGAAATATTATCATCAAATATCATTCGTGCTAGAGGATTATATCGATTATTTTTTTTAAATTTTCCTCAAGCATTTTGCCTGCAAGAAATTTAACTCGTGCAATTTGCGGCCTTATTATCAAAAATTAAACCACTCAAGCTCCGTTTTCGTGGTTTAATCAGATAATAAGACCGCAAATCGCACTCAGTAAAATTTCCAGGCAAAATGCTTTCACGATAATTTCAAACATTTTTGAGAGATAAAACCACTAGCACATATGATATTATCCTCGATAAAACCCCCAGCACTTATGATATTACCCTCGATAAATTAACTCCTATATAAAATGTGTCATTTAAAGATGACTGTTTTGTCATTTTGACAGCGATAAAAAAGGTGCATCGTTTTTTATCACCGATAAAAACGCCCGTTCCTCTTAAGCGTCCTCATCTAGTATGCTTACGTCACTTTAATGTCTGCCCTGTCAGTTATTTAAGTATTGTTGATAATTGATACTGAAACATTACAACATGAGTCGTTTTGGGGAAGTTTCGACTCAACAAATAACAAAAAATAAAGAAAAAGCAATCCCGCAATCCACAAAAAATACTAAAGCGTCAATATGGAGACAATTTATGGAGTTTTGTCAAGTATGAAATTACGAACTGTCGAAAATAACTCCGTTACAAAAAGTAGCAGATATATTAAAGGATTGGGCCTATAATATGAAAAAGAGGAATGGAGAATATTATAAAGAATATGCAGTTAAATCAATTTGGAATTCAACTGCGAAGATGATTCAAGGAAAATATTTCAATGAATACAATATTAAATTTGATCCTTTTGCCGACATAACTTTTAAAGAAGCTCGTGATGCAAGAAATAGTAAACGGAAAGAATTACAAGTTATTCCAGAGGAAAGAAAAGTAAGTTCTGTAGCATTGAACAAGAGAGATATAGTAAAAATGGCAAAATTGTGGAATATAGACAACCCAGAGGGATTACAAAAAAGATTCTTTCATATAGCTTCTTAAGAATTAGCTTGGAGGGGGGGGGAGAAGCTGCAAACTGTAAAATTTACCATTTTAAAGAAGAAAAAAATCAAGATGGAACTTCAACAAGAAGATTTGAATACAATACAATATTTTCAAAGACGACACAGGGTGGGTCGAAAAAATTGGCAGACAGCAAATGGATAACAAAAAAGTTGAGAGGTGTCAAGGGACACCCGGATGGAACGAAGTTCCTTTCGATTAATTAGTGAAGGAATTGTAATATTTTTTTTTTAAGTTATAATAATATTTTTTTTATTATTAACAAATATAATGTATATAAACTTAATCAGTAGGCTCAATTTTAGTACATACGCATTAATATTCTAATATTAAAATATAATTTGCTTTTAAATTTATTAAAGTTATGACGCGTACACTTGCTAAACACACAATAATGGAGAGATTATAACGCGTATGACTTGGTTAGCAAAATAGTAAAGAGAGGTTATAATGCGTACTCGCTAAAAATACATAAGCATTTATTATTGTTTGTATAAAATCTCTACTTACCTAACTCCATCAGCAATATCCGGAACTTGTGCAGAAATACTGTCAGGATTCATTTTTGTTATTATTTTTTATTATTTATTATGTACAAAAAACCTGTATACACTCAACAATAATAATCGTCGCGACACCACACTGTTCAATGCGAAATAGAAAGACGAAACGAAAATAACTGGCTTGCTTTCTATGAGAGAGAGAGAGACAGACAGAGAAACACGCGCACGCCGCACGGTTTACCACTATAGCATAAAGTGTCGTTACAACTTTTGGTCTTAATTTATTCCGTCTAGCCCCCTTTCGCAACGCGCGATAAGGAACTTCGTTCCAAAAATGAAATGGATAAAGGTATTTGTCCCGTTGCATTGTTAAAATTACTGTTACAAAAAAGAAATGAAAACATAACATCTGAAGGACTTTTTTTCAACTCCAAATCCTTTCTGGAAAAACAAAAATTCTAAAGGTTGGTACAAAAATGTTCCACTGGGTATTAATACGATTTCTACTTGGACCAAATATTCTGCAACTAAAATTGGACTCGACATTACAAATAATAAAATTACCAATCATTCGAACCGTGCTAGTACAGTTTCCCAGTTAGCCAAAGCAGGAGTAAGTGACCAACAACTTATAAAGATAGCGGGACACTCATCATCATCTTCTATTAAACCCTACCTCCAAATTGATCCTGAATATCACGAAAATCTTATTAGTTCCTTACGAGCCTCGAGTGAGAAAAATCAAAATGAATATTCTACATGTGTGAATACCAGAGAAGAAAATTTTGAAATCAGTACACCAAACCAAACAATTTATAACAATTGTGTATTTAATAACTGTTCATTTAAATAATTTAATTGTATCAATGAAGATAATTATTGTTGTTGTTCATTCATATATTCGGTCGTTAATTTATCTTGCCAAAAAACACTCGAGCTTTTCTTTTAAGGATAAAATTCTTTTTAACTCAAAATTTTTCCATAAGTAATTTTGCTCGAAAAACTGACATTTGTCAGTTTTTCTCGTAAAATTACTGATTGGCAAAATTATTTGGTTACAAACAGAAATTTATCCGATAAAAAAAAGCTCTTGTGTTTTTACTGTTGATAAAACCCCTAGCACTTATGATATTACTCTCGATAACTTAATTTTGCCGCCATTTGTAGAAAACGATGGCGCCCTCATCGGTCGATTTCCTTCCATACACCAGCTAATTTTCGGACAATACCAGTTGAAAAACATGAATATTCTCGAAATCCATTTCTCGAATCTTCCGAGAACATTCATGAAGGACATCTGTTGGACTGTCTGTGATTTCATCCCAACAACAACAGAGTTCATCTGGATGAGTTTTATCTCTATAGGATGGGGAACGTGCAAGCACGCCCGTGGATTTAATTTTCACCTCAGAAATGTGTATCTGACTCTCCGGACAATTTGTCTTGGAGTTTGCACAGATTCTGCGACTATTTCGTTTCGAAAGGTCAGAGGTAACGATTGCAATCTATGTCGGAAGAACTTCCTGCCATTCCGCACTTGAAGGGGCTAAATTTTGTACAGGGTGTTCTATTGATAATAGAAAAAGGTCGATTTCTATTATCAATTTCACAATTTACAGTATGAAAATAATACCCCTTCTTGCAAATCCTCTGAATGAGCGCACCCTCAAAAAATTTAAATGAGAAGGGCACCTTGTCATGTGGCACCTTGTTTGGAAGGGATTTTCATTTTCTGTTCAGAAATATTAAGTTTTCAAATTTGGTGCAATCATAACTGAAAAAAATTATTTTGAAAATGTAAAATTTTGATACTTTACGTAGATTGAAGGAAATAATGTCACATGTTTGGGAAGTATTTTTCAATTTATTTTACAATTACATTAAATGTTCAAAATGACCCCTACTCACTTCTTGGCAATAAGCAAGTCGATCTTGGAATTCTCGTACAACATTTTGTAGGACCTCAGGGGTTATGTTGTTAATTTCTTCCGTTAACCTAACTTTTTAATCTGCAATATTGTCTGGTCTATTGAAAAATACTTTTGATTTTAAATAACCCCATGAGAAATAATCAGGTATTTTCTTATCTGTTTTGCTAAACGTCAGGAAAAAGTCATTCAAGGCACCAAAAAATTATTCACAAAACCCACATAAATAATGTAATGTCAATCTAGTAGACTACTGTTATTTTGATATTTATAAGTTGCTGATACACGTCAGTGTATTGCAAAATATTTGTGTGTGTGTGTGTGTGTATTTGATTCAACTATGGCTCATTTATCCGAAATTCAAAGAATACACATTTTAATTATGATTGGATGCGGTAATAAAACAAGAACTCAAAAGGAATTTTGTGAACTGTTTAATAAAAAATACCCTGGTCAACACGTCTCACAGTCTACAGTTAGCAAAATAGAAACAAAATTTCGTGAAACTGGACATGTAAAAACCAGGTCGAAATGTTGAATTAGATGAGGAAAAAAAGTTAGATGTACTGTTAGCGATTGAGGAAAATCCGCATGACAAGTAGACAACTTGCCACCGACAATGATGTAAGTAAATCATCAATATTGAGAGCTTTACATAAAGAAAAATACCATCCCATCCTATAAAGTTCAGTTGGTTCAGGAGTTAAATGAGGTTGATCCTGGTAGAAGGCAACAATTCTGTGAACTGATGATGGACAGAATGGAAGCAGATTTGCAGTTCATGAACAAAATTGTTTTTTCTGATGAAGCTACTTTTTATTTAAATTGAACGGTTAATAGGCAAAACTGTATATATTGGAGCAGAGTCATTGGATGTGTGAGGCTCACACACAATATCCTAAAAAAGTTAACGTTTGGGCTGGTATCATTAACAACAAAACTATTGGCCCTTATTTTTTTGAAGGCGCAGTTAATGGTGAGGTTTATCTTGATTTTTTTATGAACTTTTTACAGCCAACATTAAAAAGACTGTTTTCTGATGTTAATGATCCAAATGCAATAGATAGATCAATTTGGTACCAACAAGATGGAGCTCCACCGCATTACAAACGTATTGTTAGAGATTATTTGAAGGAAGTTTTTCCTGATAGGTGGATTGGAAGACGTGGAACGATTGAATGGGGTTATTTAAAATCAAAAGTATATTTCAATAGACCAGACAATATTGCAGATTTAAAAGTTAGGATAACGGAAGAAATTAACAACATAACCCCTGAGGTCCTACAAAATGTACGAGAATCCCAATATCGACTTGCTTATTGTCAAGAAGTGAATGGTGGTCATTTTGAACATTTAATTTAATTGTAAAATAAATTGAAAAACACTTCCTAAACATTATGTGACATTATTTCTTTCATTCTACGTAAAGTATCAAAATTTTACATTTTCTAAATAAATGTTCTCAGTTATGATTGCACCAAATTTGAAAAACGTAATATTGCTGAACAGAAAATGAAAATCCCTTTCGAACAAGGTGCCACACGACCCCCCTTCTCATTTAAAATTTTCGAGGGAGTGCTCATAATTCAGAAGGGGTGCAAGAAAGGGGGTAATATTTTCATACTGTAAATTGTCGAATTGACAATAAAAATCGACCTGTTTCAGTTTTTTTTAAACAAATACATAACGTTAAAAATGAATTTATTCCATACGTATGGACCGCACAGTATATATATACTTAAGAAGATCACGTGAGAAAAGTTTATGAAAGTTTTTTATTTTGTGTATTAGAATTGTGTTAGGTAAGTTAAAAATTAATGAAATATTAAAAAAATTATGTGAATTTTTTTTACACAAATATTATGTTATTGCCGTTTTTGCATCTAACGCATTAAGTAACGCTGGGTAAATTTTTTTCAAATCGGTTGTTAATAAATTATTTATAAACAAATAGACAAGTTTGCTATATAAAAAAATGTTTTTTACCATTTTGTTGTCATGACAAAATAATGATTTAAAAAAAATTGTTTTATTGTTTATAATCGGGTTTTTTGTATTTCCATTGTTTAAATAATTAGCTAAGAAATTATGTTTTCTTTAAAAATCATAATTGGCATTTCTCAATAGGGTAACATAAAAAAAATTATCAATAATTTCATTGTTTATTGATTTAACAATTTGTTATAAACAAATTCTGACTAACACTATTTTTTTTTAAGTAATTGAAATTATAGAAACAGCCATATGTAACAAAATACAGAAAAAAAATTAAATAAATCTTTTATAACACTTTCCAATATTACACATACCGAAGTTAGTTACATATGGCTGTTTCTGTAATTTCAATTACTTTTAGTAAAAAAATATAATGTTAGTTTAAATTTTAAAATCAATAAACAATGAAATTATTGATAATTCTTTTTTTGTTACCCTAGTGAGAAATCCCAATTATGGTTTTTAAAGAAAAAATAATTTCTCAACTAATTATTTAAACAATAAAATATATATATATATATATATATATAGAAAAAAAAACTATAAACAATAAACAAAGTTTAAAAGTTTTTTTTAATCATTATATTGTCATGACAAAATCATAAAAAACATTTTATTTTTTATATAGTAATCTTGTCTAGTTGTTTATAAATAACTAATTAACAAATGACATTGAAAAATTACTTAATGCCATTGTTAGATGCGAAAACGGCAATAACATAACATTTGTTAAAAAAAAATCAACATAATTTTTTGAATATTTCATAAATTTTTTACTTTAAACAATCATAATATAAAAAATATTTTATAAACTTTTATCGCGTGATCTTCTTAAGTATATATATATATATATATATATATATATATATATATATATATATGGAAGGAATTTAATGGACATAGCCCTCAGAGAAAAGTGCTAACCGTAGACACGTGTTTCGGGCTCTCGGCCCTCATCAGTACGGTGGAGAAGTGCAAGGATGAACAACACTTGGTAGAAAACGACAAATCAACGGAGTCAACAAACAGAAGCCAGCCGCTCATTTGTGATTTCGGTCAGCAGACCCTGAATTCCAGGGCAACAACCAACGTCACCACGGAGGCAGCTATAGCTACCTGCGTGACATCCGAGTCCAGGAATATAAATATGAAAGAGAGTATTCAGGGGATGTTAAAAAAATGGAGGAATTTATGGACATAGCCCTCAGAGAAAGTCTAACGTAGACACGTGTTTCGGGCTCTCGGCCCTCATCAGTACGGTGGAGAAGTGCAAGGATGAACAACACTTGGTAGAAAACGACAAATCAACGGAGTCAACAAACAGAAGCCATTAAATTCCTTCCATTTTGTTTTTAACAGTCCCCTCGATATTACTCTCTTTCATATTTATATTCCTGGACTCGGATGTCACGCAGGTAGCTATAGCTGCCTCCGTGGTGACGTTGGTTGTTGCCCTGGAATTCAGGGTCTGCTGACCGAAATCACAAATGAGCGGCTGGCTTCTGTTTGTTGACTCCGTTGATTTGTCATTTTCTACCAAGTGTTGTTCATCCTTGCACTTCTCCACCGTACTGATGAGGGCCGAGAGCCCGAAACACGTGTCTACGGTTAGCACTTTTCTCTGAGGGCTATGTCCATTAAATTCCTTCCATTTTGTTTTTAACAGTCCCCTCGATATTACTCTCTTTCATATATATATATATATATATATATATATATATATATATATATATATATATATATATATTATATATAAGAAAGGCTCCAAGAAGTAAAAAAATCAATTATTTAAGGTCGGAAAAAAACTTGTTAGTTAACAATTGTATAAATTTTTGAAAAATCAACATAAGAATTTTTTTCCAACGGAACTTTATTCTTTCAAGTGTTTATATGACAGCATCATTTTTTCAATTTTTTAAATTGATGTTTAATACTATAAAAAAATATTTCATGTGGTCGGTATACTGTTTTCAGCGGCGGTGCACCCATCCGTAACTGCCGCGCGGAAACCAATTTTCGGCGTTAAATTAAAATTATAAATAATAGAGATAGAGTTCCGGAAGTCAGAACTTTTTTATTGGAAATTTCCTCTTCTTTAAGAATAGTTCCTTCAAATTCCTGAATTATTGATAGTTTTTGAATTATTAGCGAAAAACTAACTGCCTTTTTTTCTCCTCTTAATTTGTTAATAACAATTGCAATTTTTTATATGCTGTAATCATCGAAAAAATTTTTCTACCGTCATTCCGAATCCAATGAGCTATCGCTCATATTTTTAGGAGCTTTATCAATAATTAACACCATTCCTAACTTGTTGATTAGTCTATTAATAAATTGTCTGAATATTTATGTTTATTGATTTCGGCATGCTGATTACCTTTGTTTTCTGTGTGAATAATTTTCAAATCGACTGTATTGTTGCCAGAACAGGCACAATTTTCATTACATATGTATGCATTCTGAAAAGCATATATTAAATTAGCATTTGCATTAATATACATAAAACAAATTAATAATAATGAACAACAATATACCCGATAACTAACCTATATAATAATTATAATTCCAAATGACATTTTCAAACGTATTTACACATAAAATTCACAAATTAACGTAGGTTTCATTATTTTCAACATTTAAATTTTCAACCCCATCATCTTTATTTAAATCCTCTAATCCAGACAAATCGCTCTCTTGTACGTCTCACCCATCAGTTTTATCACTTTCTGTATCACTATCGTTTTCACCCAAGTTGATAATATGTTCCAATATGTATTGTTGGTTCCTTTAAAATATATTCTTTCTCAAACCGTTCAGCTCGCTTATTCCGAGATTTCCATTTGTCGGCTGAGAATTCTTTAAAGAAGTCATCAACATATTTAATCACCTGGTTAAAATTGAAATTCATGTTTTTTTTTCTGGAGACGTATTCTTTCATTGCAGCCCTAACCAACTCAATGGGATTCAGATCTGGATGATATGGAGGCAGTCGCAATACGTCGTGACGTTTTGTATTAAAAAGTTCGTCTATTTCATATCTTTTGTGCCTACACAAAATGGTTTTCCTCTACGTGGTGATTGGAATATGTTGAATTTGTTTTCTTTTTTACATAACTTATATGATGTTCATGGATCCCATCTTTGAATGTTCTACTAGTCTGTCCAATATATACCTTACGGCAAGTTCCACACTTCAATCTATATATTCCCGATTTTTCGGCTTTCGAAATTATATCTTTATTATTTTTGATGAATCTACCCAACGTTGAAAAGGGAAACATTCTCAATTAAATATTGATAGAAATATTTTTATGTGAATTGAAAAATCCACGATAAAAATGAAGTTATTTTTTGTGAATGTCCACATCTGATTTTATGAACATCCTGTTCATATTTTCAACAAATCTATCTACCCAACGTATTATTTATTCTACTAGGTATTTCCAAATGACACTTACAACGTCTGCCTGTAGATACCTTTCGTAAACTTGGACAAAATGATATAAGGAATGAGGGGTCCAACCTGATTACTTTTCGAAATGCAGTTACAGTTGAAAAAAAAAAATTCATGTGATTATTATATTAATTTGAAATTTAGCAGGTCGTTTTTAGTATTTTGGTAAAAAAACATGTTTTATATCTAGATCCAGTGGTGTGCAGTTAGAAGAGTATGTCCCCTTTTTCCCACCATTTTCTACGCCCGTGGTATTTGAAGCAATTTTTTTTGTATTGCCTAACAGGTTCCACTTAAAAAACGAATAACCTTTGCATACCGAAAATCTTGTGGTTTTTAAGATATTTTTATGAAGTCTGAAAGATCGCTTTTCATTAATGAAATAACCAACAATATAGAAAAATCGAATTTAAACGGTTTTCTTCACATAAAGGATTCAATATAAAATTGAACCAGAGAAAGGTAGATCTCAGGTGAAAAACAACTACTTTCCTGGCAAATACCTGAGATCTACCTTTCTCTGGTTCAATTTTATATTGAATCCTTTATGTGAAGAAAACCGTTTAAATTCGATTTTTCTATTCATTCCACTTCACATGGCACTTATCTCTAACCAACAATATGTTTCTTGGATTTCTTTAATAATTTTTTCTTAATTTTTTATAACTACTAGACTCTTAATGATTAGAAAATGTAACATGACCTAATTTTGGAGACGCTTCTGAAATATTGAGAAAATATTGTTAAAAAATATGTTTTCCAAACCATTGTTTTTATTAACAAAATAATCAATGACAATAAAAATAACATACAATTTACAAAATTAAATAATATCCGATGCAAACTTAATTTTATACTAAACAGCCAACAAATTACAAAAGATGTTCAATATTTCGTCCATTTACATTAATACATAATATGCAACGTTTTCTCATTGAAAATCGCATACCTTGGAAAGACTCGCGATTGCCAGAAATAATTTCTGTAGCCGCATGGATTGTTGCTATCAGTTCCTCCTCCGTGTCTACTATGGTATCGTACACAAGGGACTTCATGTAACCCCACAGAAAAAAATCGATTGGATTCAAATCCGGTGACCTCGCAGGCGACATATTGGGTCCACCTCGCCCTATCCAGTTATTTCCGAATTGTTGGGTTAGAAGTTGTCTGACTGCTAGAGAATAATGTACAGATGCTCCATCGTGCTGAAACCATACATTACCCATATTTGCTCTAATAAGCAATGGTGCAACGTCGTTCAATAAGTCAGGCAGGATTTCTCTAAAAAATTTACAGTAAATATCGCCATTGAGTTTATTAGGTAATAAATATGGACCCACTATACAATCTCCAAGAATGCCTGCCCACACGTTAACCGAGAATTTTTTCTGAAATCCCCGTTCTCGAATAACATATGGATTTCATCAGTAAATAAAACAAATTCGGTAAATTGTATAAATGCCACTCTTTGAGGATAACCTGTTGGTTTAAGGGCATGAACTCGGGTATACTTATAAGGATACAACAGTTGTTCAATCACAACTTTCCACACAGTTTTGTTACTTACATTTAAAGATTTGGCAATGGTACGTGTGCTTAACTCTGGTCTATTTTCAATACGATTGAGAGTATCCTCCTCAAACTGCACAGTTCTTACATTTCGTTTTCTACCGGTACCTTCTATTTTTAAACTGAATTGTACAAATTCACGCAATCTCCTGTCAATTTGAGCAAACGTTGTGTGACATGGAAATCTTAGTCGATTTGGGTATCTTTCTCTATACAAGCGCTCGGAACGTCTACCATTCTTCCTGGTTGCCCCGTATATTAGGTGCATATCAGTTATTTCTTCAAAAGTATAATCCATCATACCGAAAAGTGACTTAAAGTTGCACAAACAAATTTAATTTATTTTGGATTTGACTTTAAACAGAATGACATTTACCATTTCATCTTTAACATCCACAGCTTACTATGTAGTGTCAAAACACTGGTCTTTGGTTAACAGGAAATTATGTTCACACTGGGTATTATTCAATTTTTTTATTATTAGCTGTTTCATGTTCTAATCATTAGTAGTGAAGTAATTATTCAAGAAACCCAAGAAAATATTGTTGGTTATTTCATTAATAAAAAGCGATCTTGCAGACTTCATAAAAACATTAAATATCTTAAGAACCACGAGATTTTCAGTATATAAAAGTAATTCGTTTTTTTACGTGAAAACTGTTGAGCAATAAAAAAATAGCTTCAAATACCACGGTCGTAGAAAATGGTGAGAAAAAGGGGACATTCTCTTCTAACTGCGCACCACTGGATCTAGATATAAAACATTATTTTTTACTAAAATATGTCTTTTTACATTTAAAAACGACCTGCTGAATTTCAAATTAATATATTAATCCGTTTTGAAGTTATCAAATAAAAACATTATTTTTTTTACTTCAACCCCCTGAATTTCTAAAAGTAATCAGGTTGGACCCCTCATTCCTTATATCATTTTGTCCAATTTTACGAGAGGTATCTACAGGCAGACGTTTTAAGTGTCATTTTGGAACACCCTGTATATGCAATTTTTAGATCTTGTTTATTGAGAAATGAAGCTATTTTTTCCGTAGTTTGTCCACAATATGTGAGTGTTCTATAATTTTGATTAGAGTTTTTGGTGGTAGGAAAAACTTCGTTCATAGCTTTTGAATGGAGTTTTTTGGAGAGAATACTATCTATCAGGTCAACTTTATATCCATTGTTCACTGCAATTTGTTTTATGATGTTGAGTTCTTTTTTGAAATTCTCATCTGAAAGGGGAACATTTACTAATCTATGAATCATACTCGATTAAAACAAAAACTCGATTAAATCAAAATGACGGGGTAGTAGTTTATCTAAAAAAAGGATTACTAGACTCGTAAAAGTCCAAATAGGCTCAGCTAATGCGTTAAATATTGGAATAGAAATAAATAAATACAAAATTAAACTAATCCCACATAGGTCCATCAACAGATTCAGAACAATTCATAAACAGCCTATTAGTTTTACTAGAAAATCAAAATTTCAACAACTATGAATATACTTACAACATCGGCGATATAAATATAGATATACTTAAAAACACTAAAGAATCTGATGAATATCTTAAGTTCCAAAAACAAATTCTTGGAAACAAAATTTGTCTAGACACGTATTTATAAGGAGCAAAAATAAAAACTATGATGAAAGCAACTATTCTATCGTCTTGAAAACACTAATCACAGACCACTATACAACCTTCGTTATCACCAATATGAACAATAATGCGACGGCTGGAAATTACTCACGTACTATAAAACAAATGAAGAAAAACTTAATTCTGGAAGATGGTACGGAAATCACCGAGGCAAATGATATAGCAAATGAAATGAATAATTATTTCTCTGAAGTAGGCTCGAAGCTTGCATCAAAAATAAAAAATAATGACTCAAAAGAGCAACATACAATATCTCTAAACTATTAAAAATGAGACGGTCAAATTGATATTTAAAAAAATCAAAGTGATTGACCATCTAGCTTGACAGATATAATCAAAACTACTCTCGTTATTCAAAATAGTCCACGGGGAAGGGCCCATTATTAATTTTACCGTTAGTACTAAAATTAAGAAGTTTATGAAAAACGAGGAGGTGCTAGAGCAGGATATCACAGATATTGTGAAAAAAAATCAAAGTGATTGACCATCTAGTTTGACAGATATAATCAAAACTACTCTCGTTATTCAAAATAGTCCACGGGGAAGCGCACAGCCTAAAGGGAGGTCGTAGAGAAATGCGGATTGTGCCAGGGGACTTTTTAAAGGAGGACGGGGGACCATTTGAGGGTCTGAACGCGAAAAAAAAACTCCTTCTCCTAGTTGACCCCATCGATTTTAATGATAGTCCCCCCTTCCCCCCCAAAAAAAAAGTTCAAAAAGAGGACTACACAAAAGTCGATTGAAGTTTCATCGAAAAACGATAATTTTTTCCCATGACGTATGATTTCTAGTGAGGGGGAGCCCGGGTCTGAAAGTTTTTTTTTTGCTGCTCTTTTCGGGGACATCAATTTTTTGAGTCGCCGACTTTCTATAACAAAGAAATTTTCTAGAGTCCCCTTCAAAAAATTTTTTTTTGCGTTTCAAATCAAACAGTCCTTTGAAATTTTTCGATTTCATCGAAAATAATGTCCTAATTCAACTGTCTCGTGGCGGAACTACCTTAAAGAAATTTTGCAGGGCTTATAATAGGGGGTAGAAAGGATTTCTGAGCCAAATATTCTATGAGTCATACACACATTCCAAAATGAAGATAAAAGTCAATGTAATGATTTTAGAGAAAATAACAAGGCTCTCTAGGTTTCACCTTGCAAATGTATCTAATAACCCTTTTCTTTAGGGAAAACATAGCATTCATTAGATACCCCCCAAAAAAAAAGTTCAAAAAGAGTACTACAAAAAAGTCCATTGAAGTTTTATCGAAAAACGATAATTTTTTCCCATGACGTATGATTTCTAGTGAGGGGGGGGGCCCGGGTCTGAATTTTTTTTTGCTGCGCTTTTCGGGGACATCAATTTTTTGAGTCACCGACTTTCTATAACGAATAAATTTTCTAGAGTCGATTGGGAGGGCAAGTGCCCCTTTTCAAAAAAAAAAATTTTTTTGCGTTTCAAATCGAAAAGTTCTTTGAAATTTTTCGATTCTGTCGAAAATAATTTCCTAATCCAACTGTCTTGTGGCGGAACTACCTTAAAGGAGGAAGCAAATCATGTGTGGCAAACTACCGGCCGATTTCGCTCACATCGGTGTTTTCTAAATTATTTGAGAAAATAATCAAAAGGCGTCTTATGGATTACCTTAACCTACATAATATAATTTCAAACAGACAATACGGATTTATGGAAAATCGAAGTACCCAGGATGCCATAGCATACCCCACTTCACAAATATACGCTGCTGTGGATAATAAACAACCATGTTTGTGAGTTTTCGTAGATTTAGCAAAGGCCTTTGACACGCTCTGTCATAGGCTTTTGCTGGAAAAGCTTGAATATCTGGGCATAAGAGGAATTCCACTGGAACTCCTCAGAAACTTTCTCGGAAACCGCGTACAAATAGCCAAAGTAAATGAGACAATAAGTAGTTCAAGACCGACTCCCTGTGGTGTACCACAGGGTGCGGGTCTTGGTCCCATACTATTTATATATATTTGAACCCCTGGCCATAAGAGGAATTCCACTGGAACTCCTCAGAAACTTTCTCGGAAACCGCGTACAAATAGCCAAAGTAAATGAGACAATAAGTAGTTCAAGACCGACTCCCTGTGGTGTACCACAGGGTGCGGGTCTTGGTCCCATACTATTTATAAATATTTGAACCCCTTGCTCACCATTGAAACCACTGGAGAAATCGTTTCGTTCGCTGACGATACAGTCATTATTTATGTTGCTAATTCATGGGATGAAGTAAAGGAAAAGGCAGAAGAGGACTTGGTAAACATAAATGATTCGTTCAAATCAAATTTATCAACGGTGAATGTCACAAAAACTAAGATAATACCATTTTCTTCATACGATCACAACCTACCAACATATAGCCTAGTCTTTGATGAACAAAATGTTGTGACAGCCGTAGTGTACGTTATCTGGGAATATTCATCGACTCTTGCCTAAAATGGGACGTCCACACAGAAAGCATCAAGAAGAAAGTTCGTTTCCTATTGTACACATTTTATAAATGTAGATATATCCTCCCACTAGAAAAACTGAAAGAGATATATTTTGCTATCGCAGAATCGTTATTGAGCTATAATAGGGTGGGGCGGAGCCCGCAAGTCTCTGGTGGAACCCCTGCTAGTCATTCAAAAACGGATTCTCAAAATAATATAATTGAAACCCTTTGGATACTCATCCGACAAACTCTATGAGGATTTGAAAATACTAGATATCACACAAATATATATGAATTCAGTGCTGATGTTCATCGTCTCAAATAAATCACTTTACCTAGATGAACCTGACCATTCATATAATACGCGAAGTATGAGAATAAAGAACGCATATCTGCCGAGATCAAACAAAGCGTTAGGGCAACGATCTATTACATATAATGCGCCGGAACTATATAATAGCCTTCCGGAAAATATAAGATGCATTAAATCGAAACTGTTTTATAAAAAGACTTTGAAAAAATGGATCTTGCAACGTGGAAGGGCATACTTTCGTTCAATTATTTATTAAATGATAAAATAAAATAAATTCAAATCATCCTACCACATACCTTATTCATTCTATTCTACATCTTATTGATTATGTATATCACGTAGACTTAGTTGTATTCTCTATCTTATATCTTATATAGTTATAGGAATATACTTATAAGTTAGGAAATAAATCAGCAATTTGAATATTGCACATAAATTCATAAAAGCAAATAAACATAAACCTCTCCAAAGACAGTCCTCCCCAGGTCTACATGGCGTTTCTGTTTAGTTACTTGGTATTTATACATATTCTCTCCTGGAAGCTTTTTTGTTCGTTACTTAGTAAATAAACATATATTATTATTATATTATTATACTATTATAAGCTGCAACTTTATGTTGGTAGGGATGGTTAGAATTGACATGAATAGTAATATTCGTGTGGGAGGGTTTGTGGTAAATTGAAAATGCATGTTTTTTGTTTAGTTTGCTTATTGTCAAATCCAAGAAATTGATTGAGTTTGATTCTGATTCTATTTCGATAGTGAATTTTATGTTTTTGTGAATTTTGTTGATATATTTATGAAAAGTATCCAATTATCTGTTGGTACCAATGAAACATAACAAAATGTCATCCACATATCGATATCAATACAAGAAATGTTTCATCAGTGGATGTTCATCAATCGATTTCTCTAGGTTATCCATAAACATTTCTGCAAGTAAAGGACTTAAACGGTGTCCCATAATGAACCCTTTTGGAGAAGAATAAATATTGTCGAATTAAAAATAATTTTGTTTGATGGCTGGATTTGCATGGTTCTTGTCTAATAACTCTCTGACTAGAATGATAGTTTCATGCGGAGGTATACTTGGAAATAGATTCTGTAAATGGAAAGAAATTAGTTTTGTATTTTCAGGAAGAGTAACATTTTTTATTTTATTAATCAAATCGTAGGAATTTTGGAAACAAAATGTTGGTTGAAATTGAAATGGTATAAGCCCTCGATTTTCACAGCATTCATAAAATTGTCAATAGTCAATTTTTTTGTTACTGAGGTATAACGGTATATAACGCGAAATACAGTATTCCGACTGTTCGACAGAAAAGTCCTCAATATCATCTCACCATTTTGATATCTATCCAGATCAATACAGCTTGAACTTATTTTCGCTGTCTCCTCAAAACCGATTTATTCATTTTCAGGGTTCACATTTCGCTGGAAATGTAAATGAGAAATGTGTTTGTTTCCAGATTTGTAGAGTTATAAATCGCTCTTATCTACGAATAATATCTAGGACATAAATATTTCCAAACAAATCTATTTCCTGAATCGACGATAAATGTTTTAATTTGCCAATTGGAATATCATTGAATTTAATTTATATGCAATTTTGGCAGTATACTATCATCAGAAGAGATCAAACAGGAACTAGATTGGGTAAAGATTGGATTAATAAAACCGCTTGCAATGCATTCATCAACATTTTATTCACAACCCCAAACACACCAGTAAATGCCAAACCAATTGAGCGACTGAATTCCCGATAGCTTTCCAACGCCTTTCCAACAAAAAAAACGTTGAATAAAAGCACACGTGTATTTTTTATCGCCCATGTTCTAGTGTTTCATTCCCCTGAGACTGGTGTTGGATTTATGATACACATTTCGCGTATATCCATCATATATGAGGGAATTTATCAGCTTTGTGGGCAAATACGTTTTGATTTATCGCCCGACGGTTTGACGTCAGCATGACGACAATATCGAGGTGGCTGCGTAGAATGGAAAGGGTAGGGGAAACTCCAAACTGGAAACTGGCACTAAAAGGTGTGCTTGTGCTCGGAAATAGAACTCTTAATCAAGAAGTTCAGGCCTTGAGGTTAATAAAAAAAAAGTATAGTCGTACAGAACTATTTTCATTCCATCCACAGAGTCATCCTATGGAATTTCTTTGAAATTGAAAGTATCCCACTACTGACACCAAAACATCGTTTTTTCTTGTTCCAGTACTAACAAATCAAATCAATTTTTATTCATTCTATCATCATCATTGTTACAAGTTATATCGCTAACAGTATATAAACCTGCATAGAAATCACCTAAGCTTAAAAGCTTGTAGGGTATATTTCTACACGAGAATTGAGTGTTAGGAGAGATGCAAACTGATAGGGCTTAGGGGTATGGAGAATATTATTTTTTGTATAGTGTCCTACAAGAGAGAGATAGTTCATGAGTAAATGAGTGATGAGTGCCTTGTTTTTTTCCTTAAATAGATGATATTTCCATTGATCATAGTTTTGATTTAGTATTTGAAGGAACTAAGTTTTTTTTTTTTATTTGGATGGTATTTTTTATAGTTTTGGTCCTATATAGAAGAGGGTGTGTTGGGAGTGACTTTTCCTGAATTTAGTTATATCAAGTGCTTGGTGGGAATAGTTTTGTTGGAATTTATAATTGGTTTTGTTATTTTATACATATATAGCAGGCATTGGTTCAAATGTAGTTTGTCAATATTAAACTAGTTCTTCGTAAAGCCTGTCCGTAGAGAAACGTTTGATTATTTTGAAACTTATTTTCAGTTAAATTTTTAAAAAAATTGTTATATGACCTCTCCATATTACTACAGTATCTAAATAATGGTTCAATTAAAGATTTATATATAAGTTTCAGGTTTTTCTTGTCTAATATGTATCTGGGTATATAAAATTTTCGAATTAATTGCCTGGCTTTGTTGTTTACGTATATTACGTGCTCATTCCATTTTAGGTGTTGATCAACAATTACGCCAAGGTATTTTATTTTTCGGTTTTTAATAGATGGACAGTTGCAGTTTGGTTGGGAACATGTTTTGTTATGTAGCATAATATTATTTCTGTTTGGTTGTGTGTTGACATATGTAGACAATGTTAGAAATGTACTTTTAGACATATTAAGCGACAACTTGCTATAATTGAGCCATTGAGAGATTTTTAGAATACCCTGTTCAGCTTTATCGTATAGATTATCACACTTCTTATCAGTAAACAAGATTGTTGCATCGTCGGCGTGTGAAACAATCTTTCAATTTAGCCATGGAGTTGATATGCACAAAGGAATAAAATTGGGCCCAATACTGTTCCCTGTGGTACACCTGTAGTTATTTCAAGTGGTGTGCTATAGATGTGATCAATTTTTACTTTCTGATATCTGTAATTTTCTAGAATCTTCAAGGTTGGACCACGAATTCCTACTTCATTTAGTCTACCTAATAATATTTGGTGGGAAAGTGTATCGAATGCTTTGGCCAAATCAAGGAATATACATAAACATTTATCAGCCTTGTCCAAGCAGTCTATTTCTTTTGTAAGGAGGTCAAATATAGCATGTTCCGTACTTAGATTATTTCTAAAACCAAATTGTCTGTTTGTTATTATTTGTTGAATCCTAGCTTTTAAACATTATTGAAACAGTTTCGCGAAATTGTTGATACCTGAAATTTGTCGATAGTTACTGGAATCTTTTCTATTTCCGGATTTAAAGAAGAATGTTATGTTGCTTTCTCTCCATTGTTTTGGTATCACACTTTTTGAAAAAGATAGATTGACGATGTATGTCAGTGGTGAAACGTCAGGGCCAGCTGAGGATTTTTTTTTTAAATTTGATATATGTTCAATAATTTCATTTTCAGTTCTGGTCTCAGATAAATTGTAGATGAGACATTCAGTTTTTCTATCAGTTCATTTGGTTTTAGTTCAGTGTCTCTATCTACCATCTCTGACATTTCTTCTATCTACCATCTCTGACATTCGTAAAGAACTCATTTAGTATATTTGTTTTATCTAGATTATTAACAGTTTCTATGCCTTCCCTATTTAAGATTGAAATGTTTTTCAGTTCATGTTTGTTTGATTTATTACTATTAGAGTCGCAGTTTATAATTTCCCAGAATTGTTTGTAGTTCTTACCCGCATCGTGTATTTTGTCTCTATAATATTGATTTTTGGTTTCTTTCAGTAATCTGTTTAGCATATTACGATATTCTGAGTAATCTGCTTTATTTTCAATTGAAGAATTTGTTTATAAGTTTTTTTATTACAACATACTAATATAAGGAAACTCAAACTGATATTGAAAAATACTCATCACGTTAAAAAGATGAATTTTTAGCTCTTTCTAAAAAGTATGAAATTATCATTTTTAATATATCTATACTATAATAGCACTCCATTTTATAATAATTGAATATAAATAAATCACGAACATCGATAATATGGAAAAATAATTATATTATAAAAAAAAGAACTAACATAAGGAAAATTGGAAAAGCACAAAGTATTTTTGTCGCAGTGTTCACTTATACCCACTCACAAAAATATTGCTAATTGTTATAATACAATACTTATTTACCTAACAAGTGCGGAAAGTGGTACTTTTCCGCACGTGACGGCAGCTGACCGAACGACGGTTTTTTTTTTATGTTCTGGTTCCCACGAAAAGGGATATTCTGTAATGTTCAGAGAACATCGTGGGAACCAAGGGAAAGAAGGTAGGAGTTGGTGTTCTTCTTAAATTTCTGGAGGTTGTATGCCTCGGGGAACACCTCCCTAGGCAATGAGTTCCAAAGCCTCGCTGTTCGTTGGATGAACGAGTCTTTGGGAAAGTGATGTTGTGCAGGTCTCCAAAGTGACCACGAAGGGGTGTGATGACTGAACTTGACGGGTTAGTCTCGAAGAGACTGCCAAAGCAGGAACGATTGTTGATATTTCAGAAGAGCATCGCCCATGAAAATATCTATAAAATAGAGACAAATCGCCAACTTTTCTACGGTGTTCCAGACAAGTGAGCGAGTTTGTAAGCGAGGCATCACCGACGAGAAGAATTGCCCTTTTTTGGACAGAATCCAATAGCCTCAGGATATGTTTAGGTGCCGCGCTCCAAATATGGGAACAGTATTCCAGGACAGGTCGGATCTGTGCCTTATAGATCATAAGCAGCTGGGTGGCAATAGCATCAGGATATAGCAAGGAGGATGACTTCAGTGGTATGGTAAATTTTGGGATGCCTTTTGGCAATGGACCTCACGTGATTTTCCCAGGAAAGGTTATTGCTGATAGTAATACCAAGCATCGATATGGATGACTTCAGTGGTATGGTTACTCCTGACAAAGTTATGTTAGGCACAGTGAGATCGACTTTTCTAGAGAAAAGACATGCTTGTGTTTTGTTTGCATTGAATTTTACCAAGTTATTAGATCCCCACTCGAGAATTGTTGCTAAGTCCATATTTATATTATTAACATTTCTTCCTCGTTCATTTCTGGTTTCACGGGCTGATATAGGGGCCCTGGAAGAGAAAGCGGTATGGAGGGTACTATCATCGGCAAATCTGTGTACTGGACATGAAGTTGCTTTCAACAGGTCGTTGATGTGAAGTAGAAATAGTGTTGGCGCGAGAATAGATCCTTGCGGAACACCAGCATTTACGAGTAGAGTGTCAGATGAAACTCCATCGACCACTACATGGAGAGACCTGTTTGAGAGAAAACTAGCAAGCAGAGAACACAGCTGAGGGGGCAAGCCATAAGACGGAAGCTTGGCGAGGAGTCCCTGTTGCCAAACTCGATCGAACGCCTTGGAGATATCTAATGCCACAGCTAAAGTTTCTCCATACTTTTCAATAGATAGCTGCCATATATGTGAGACGTAAGCGAGCAGGTCACCAGTTGATCTCTGATGGCCATATTGCCTATCGTTGACAATTCCTGAGTCTTCCAGATATTTCATGAGCTCGATGTTGATGGCTTTTTCCATGACCTTTGAAATAATAGATAGCAGTGCGATAGGTCTGTAGTTGCTAGGTAGGGCCTTTTTGCCTTTTTTAGGGACTGGCTGTACTCTTGCAATTTTCCAATTGGACGGAAATACCCCCAAATTGTAAGAGTGGTTGAACAACTTGCAAAGAACAGGTGTTAGTTCGGGGGCACATTTCTTGAGAACAATCGGCGGGATTCCGTCAGATCCACAGGTCAAACCGTTAAGTGTGGAAAAGACCATTTCCGCATGTGTTAGGTACAACATTTTTTCTACGAGTATCATATGTACAGTGTGACCCATTTAAAATGAAACCACCCCTTTAGGGGTGGCGTGAAGCGCGAACGCTTCGGGCGCTCGCGATTGACCACGTTGAGTCCCTGAGACTAACTCCGAATCAACTATCTTTTGATGTACGCGTCAAGCCGAAGAGACGCTATCCTGGAACTACTTTTTCATTCTCAACTTCCCTGATTGGCCAAGTAGTGGCTGCCAACGCGTAGATGCGTTTCAAAATCCAATTTTGATCGTTATATGATTTTCCTTTGAGTCAACAAAATCGCGAGTTCGAGACCACCCGTGATGAAATGAAATTCATTACCCAATATCCCCAGACGATACATCCGTTGATTATATTATTACAAACTAACAATTCTGACTGGCAGTAATTCCGATATGAATATAATATTTGTTCTCGTGAAAGGAATAATTGTTCCAAGAAAAATTTTAACTGACTGAGCTATGCGTTCTTTTCTTATGGAATTTCCATAGAACACCATTTAATTTGAAACAAAACATGGCTTACTCAGATAGCAATACTAAAATATAATAACAACCCCATACAGGGTGTTACATTATTATTCTTCAGGATACTGAATAAACAGTGATGCTTGTTATTTTTTTTGTATGCTTCATTTTTCTGATACTTTATATATCTTAGATCGCTTAGTGATAACATCCATCGGTCCCAAGCCCGAAAAAAAGGGGAGAATTTAATGTGAAATAAATAAAAACAACAAGAAAAAGATAAAATATCCGTCTATGGTCGGCATCTAAGATCAAAGCGCCTAATCCTAATATGTTTCTCTCAGTTTTTTCAGCTCATTCAACTGACATTGAACATACTATACGTACAAAGATACAAGTCGAATACAGAATAATCTTTTTTTTGAAGTAGAAAAAAAAAGTTTTACATAGAAAAGATGCATGGTAGATTGAATCTCCATCAGAAAATAACTACTTTCCTGACTTATACCTCGATGAACTTTGAATTGCATATTGGATAATCGTTATCGAGAGTTCTGAAAGATTAATGAATACATACATATTAAAACATTCAATTGGGACTGACCCCGTGTAGACCGGTTTCGTACAGTGCTTTTTTGTTTCAGATGTCACTGGAGATTCTACCGCTTCTCCAACTCATCCTGGTGCTGCAGACTACAACTACCCTATCCTACCCAAACCCCATATACGGCACCAAAAGGTACGGGCGCTCAAGCCAGCAACACAGTCCAAACACCTACGATCCCTACTCCCACCAAAATCTACCAAGGTACCCAGTCAATTACTATAAATTCAACCCTTACACCCACAGCTATCCCGAGAGTTACTACTACCCCCAAGAGTCGTATCAGTACCCGATGTACTACGCGCCAGCTAGGACGTCAAAATACGAGATTTACCAGGCGGTACTGCCCTACTATTACCAAGAAGCTCCCCTGCCTAGGCAAGCCTACACTGGATACTACGACTACAGTGATAATGTGGATGATCAGGATGAACTATTGCAAGAGGTTGAAAGGGAGGAAAGAGAAGAGCTGCAGCCGATAGGACACGAGTCTTACTACGAGAACGACCGGGAGAATAGTGATGAAGCTAACGTTGACGATATCAATGCAGCCTTCTTGCAGAACCTCATATTGACCCAGATGTACCAGGACTCTGTGGGAAAGAACAACAAGGCACCCATGGAAGCATACAGCGATTACGATGAGGACTTTGCCAGGTTGCAGGAGGACATGGACACGAAACCGACGCGTGCACCTGAAGATGAGACAGTGAAGGAGCTGAAGCAGCTGCAGAAAGCTAACAGAAAGGGGCAGTACAGGAATAAGGGCAAGCTAGAGAGGGACAACCACTGGACTCAGAATGGCCAGGGGGAACCTCAGAGAAAACACAGGCAGAGAAAACAGAAGCAAGAGGACAAGAGGAATTCCAATGAAATTCCTTTCTCTTCTGATGACGTAATGGTGTACTACGACAGAAAGCCTATTCTCAAGACGAGCAGCACTGTACCTCCCTCCACATCTACTACTGGTGCACCGGAACGGGATACAAGGGGCCAAAAAGAGGAGTTCCAGATGAGGCCAGCTACGCCCGTGAGAAATCCTTTCGCCAGTCCAGTCATGGAGATGATGTCCAAGGACGGTGAGAGGAAACGGACGCCATCTGTATACGATACGATCAAGCATCTACTCGATATGGAGAAGAGCATGGAGAACGTGAGTGCACTTTAGTTATTTAGTTGTACGAGAGTTGCCTTTTACGTATTGCCACGAACTAACAAATTGTTTTTCAAAATATGATATACTTTTGCATAAGCTGGAAGCAGCCATAGGTATCTCCACAACATGGGTTTTGAACGCATCAAACTCAACAGTGGAAAAGTCAAATCGCACCTATGAACACCAGTGTTGCCACGTCGCAATACACAAAAGGCAACCCTCGTAGAATCTCTCACACTTTGGAGTGTATACATGTCCAACTTGCTAGGAGAATTGACAACGACCCATAACGAAATCCGGCCCAGGCTCTTAAGTTAACAAACCATTTTTTTTTATTTGAAACATACAGTATATGTCACTTCTTATGAAAATACCCCCATGTCTTCCGTAATTATTGGATTCGAATTATGAAACTTTCAAGGCGGTTAGGAATTTCGTGAAGGCGTCTAAGAATTCACTGTCGTTTATCCTAGTGATATACACTGCTCGCCAGGGGCGATGGAACTATAAGCTGAAATTTTTCTAGATTCGTCATCAGGACATCAAATTCGAGAGATTTTTTGGGAAAACTAATGAATGGGAGTTGAATAAATTCCTATTGAGTATTCAAATTGAAATGTACGGTCCTAAAACTAATAATTTGATCTTTTCATTCCTTACATCACTCCTGATGGAAATCCATACAATAAAAATGAATCTCGATTCTTTGTAAGCGCAAAACGTGAGAACGGCTGGACCGATTTGGCTATTTTTTTTAATGTTCGTAGTAGCCCTAGGATGGTTGATTGGGAAAAATTAGGAAAGTTGCCCGGAAATTGGAAAATTTGGGTGTATAAGAAATTTGGCGAAGAAAAAGACTATCGTGTCATTTATTACCAAAGAGTTCAGCGGTTACGCTGTCCTCTACCAAGCAGAAGGACACAGGAACGAATCCCGGTCTGGGTAACATTTTTATTTTATTTTATAAAAACAACGGCTGGACCGAGTTGTCTAATTGTTTTTTGAAATACTCCGAATAAGGTTTTTAGGAAAAGAAAGGATTTTCAGAAAAGTTATTGGAAATTTCTTTGACCTGGAAAAGTTTTCGGGAATATATAATAAAAATAAATGTCTGTTTGTGTTAGTAAGCACATAACTTGTGAACGGTTGGGCCGATTTGGCTAATATATTTCGGTTAAATGGGATAACAAAAGGAAAAACGAGATAACGGGATAACGAAAAAACGGGATAACGGAAAAACATGATAACTGGAAAATGGGGCAAGGGGATAACAGGAAAATGGGATAACGGGATAACTCGGTACGGGATAAGGGGATAAAGGGAAAACGGGAAGCGGGCAGAGTTAAAGGTATAACCTAGATGGAACAACACAAAAAAAGATAGGAAAAAAGATATTCTACACGGACGAGAGTTTTCAGTAAAAAAAACAGGGAATATAGAAATTTTGATAGGACTACGTCTGTCGGGTCAGCTAGTATAAGATATTTCTCAGTATGTGTCAACTTTAGAGAATTATTCAACGCCAAAAAATGATGAATGATTTATTAACTATGTTCAACTGGATAATCAAAATGTCAGTTTCTTATAACAATTTTCCATGATATTTTCACTTTCAGAGCTCGTCATTGCATTATAAATAAAATTATGTTTCGTATTTCGAAGGTGAGAAAATGATCGTACCATTATAATTGTTGTTTATTGACAAATGTCCCGGAATTATTTTTAAATAATATGGAAAGTTCTTAACTCTAGTCCAATAACTAAATTTGACAGGAAAAAATCATGTGTTAGCACCGAACTATTTAACATTAAATATCACCCTCAAATATTTCCGGGTGATATTTTTAACCAGTTTTGGCAGCATTTTCTATGATGTTTTGAGATTTCCCACCCCAAAAGTTGATCTCAAAGACGAGGACTGGAGAAACTCTTGATCTGAGTGATGAAGTGAGATAGATGAACTGGTTTCGGAAGTTAGCTAATATGAAACCACGATAACTAATCTGAATAAACGAATTCACAGAGAGATCACTCCCTCATTGAAAATTTTGATAAGACGAAAAAAATAGGGGAAATAGTAAGCACAAAAATAAACAAACGACAAAAAATAAATTTCAAATAATATTTTGTTGATATAGCGAAGAAGAATATTGATCTGAAGTCTTGATACTACTTTCTAGTCCCGTTTCGTAGACCCATATTTTATGTAAGAATATTTTGACTATTCAGAGTAATTATTTGTGTTTTCTTATCATTGTATTTTAGAGTTTTTGATTCAACAATTACCTTATTACGAAGTTTTTCGTGATTAGTCAGAGTGGAAAACTTCAGTTGACTGCAAATGATTTTCGCAGTAGAAATTGGTTCTTGAAATGGAACCTCTAATAATATTTAAAGGATTACTGAAAAAGTAGTTAATATCGCCGCGATTTGACAGATTCGCGCGATGGACACAAGATGCGTAAAAATTACAAGAGACCAAAGAAAATTAGAAAAAAAACAAAGAATTCATTTCATATGTTAGAATACACCAGTGGCGCACCACAAAAAAGCTTATGAGGCGAAAAAGGGCTTGACCCCTGAAAAAATATCTCCCTGTTGATTCTCACAATCACTCGGCATACTGGATGATGTAAACCCTAAAACGTAACCTATGTTTCATATTTGATCTTAATATCGCAAAAACTGAAAGAGCCATGAAGACAAAAATAACAAAATCTTGAAACTTGTAGATCGGTAACAAAGCGTTTACGGACACATGTTTATGAAAAAAAGTCTTATTTTGACCTGAAATCTTGATACTGAATTTTGCGAAACAACCTGTATATGCATTAACACACTTACCCACTTTACACCTATATGCGCATTTCGATAACTAAGTTATCATCATCAGTAAAGATTCGAAAAGCAGCTATAGCAATGGAGAATATTGAAATTGTCGAGAAACATTTTTCTCAGTCCTTTTCCACAGAGGAATTAGCAGTGGCGGATTTACAGATTTGCCGCCCGTAGGCTATTCAATTTTTGCCGCCTCTAAATTTTGATATCTGTCCACAATCATATCACTTGTGCTATCCATTCAGCCAGACACTCTTACCGAATGGTCATGTCGTTTGTTCTTGCCTTACAATACAAATACTACTACGCAATTGCATGCCTTAAGCGCGAAGCGCGTAGGTATGCTCTACTCTTGCCTAAAAATCTAAATCCGATGCTTTCTCACATTAAACCGTACCTAACAAATACGATGTACATGTATATTATTTACAAAGCAATTTATCACAAAGAAAAATGATCGCTGAGCTCATAAAAATTATTTTTTCAGTTATGATTAATCACTTTTTATATAAAAAAAAGGAATTTTAATGCCATATCGTATGGATTTTTGAAGATCGTGTTCACAGTAAACACGATACCTTTCGAAAAAATTATTTTTTCACTTCAATTTTTTTTTTAATATACTCATTTGACTGGAGAGAAGCCGTTGAATAAAACATTGCTGCCTAGTATTGTTTTATCTTATTATAATTAATTCATTCCGATTGGCATTTTCTGAAAAAGTTGGCTTTGTGAAAAAGTTAACTTACTTAAGGTCTCTTTGCAACACTGGATACCAGTTCCATTCTTTTTAAGCCGTTGCATTAAAATATCTAATGTAGGCACAATCTGCTCTTTATACAAGGCATATATTGTTCATCGAATTATATTTACATCACAGCCATCTAGTTTCCTTGTACCGCCAGAGTCTTCTCGTTTCTATCTTTTTAAAATCGAGTTACTTACTATTTTAAACACTGTGGAATACGGTGTTTTTGTCAAAGAAGCACTTTATTGCACAGCCTGATCCTTGGACATTCCACTTTCCAGAAGGGAAGTATAAACATTTGATATAATTTGTTTCCCATGAGGGTATAACATTTGTCGACTAGTGGTATTACGACCACCAGTCAGGATGAGCCCATGGACGCCACATTTTTCACGACACAAAAATCGAATAGACACTTTAAAATATACACAACTGACACAACGGAATATTAGGTAGGTGATGACTAAATGTTGTTTATCTTTCCCCCTTTTATTTCTGAAATTGGAAAGCGGTCAGTTCTCAAAACAGTCTTGTTTTCCAAATCTGGTAGGTAATTTATTTTGTAACCGTAAATAGACTATTATCGCTATAATCTCATTAATAGCCCATTAGTACTGAAAGTCTGGTGGCCAGGTAAATGAATTTTATTATTTAGGCACATTTAAACATATCCTTACCAAGGGTTCTAAATCAACCTTACGAGATTTTTTATTATCAAATAAATGTAAATACAAAACTGTCAACAAAAGCCAAAAATAATGGAGAGCCCACTATTATTAAAATGCCAAACTATTCCATGAGATATTCCAATCCGAACCTGGGAATCTTTTAAGGGACACACACTTTTATTGCTTATCTATTTTTCGAACAATAGGTAATAATGAGGGTCGTCGGCCAATATTGATTTACGACCTTCTTAGTTTTCTAGTTCTACTTACCTAGTGATGATGATTACTTGGTTATCGAAATGCGCATATAGGTGTGAAGTAACTGTAGTGAAGGGGTTACTTGTGAAATTTTAATTGTTGACACCACAGCGTCTAGACAATCTTTTCACTAGCAATATGTTTTTTCCGTGAATTTTGAGTATTTTAATCGTAAAACTTCAACTTATTCATCTAGTTCATTTCTTCATCAAAACATTTTACGCCAATTTTTCAGTAATTGCCACAAAATTTCGGCATATCCGTGAAAATCGATGATGCAGTTTTTGTCAAGGCAATCCCTTGTTGCCCAGTTCCAGCCCCATATCCAGGTGAAGCTATACAAAAGGTCAAAGTTCAGGAAAGCTTATCCCACTCGTTGAAATACGACATCGTGAGTGGGCGCCTTTTGGGCCGCATTGCCGTCACGCTTGTCACAATGTTTGGATCAACAAGCGGAGAATCAACAGGGTGTTCTGGAAAGCCGCCCACGCGCCTCCGAACTCTTTTAGGGTGTGGTTGATGAAGAGGTAATTTCCGGGCATTCCTCGGCGGATGTTGTATGTCCGCTATCATTGAAAGTTTTCGCTTCTTTGAAAAAGAGTTTGAAGTTTTACTCACTTTCTTGATCGCGTCTCAAATTTTGTATAGAAGCTTTGTTTTCAACAACTTCAAATCAGTTAATTTGACCTTTATATTACTACGCTGACGTTCAGTGCGGAAAAATACCCCTTTTCACCTTTAAAAGGCCTGAAAAAATATATTTCCTACGGCAACGTTTCGGAATGCACTTCTGTTCCCTCGTCAGACCTCTGAACTCCACCAAATTTCGATTATTTTACTTTTAAACTTTTCAAATGATGTTTGATGAGTTTTGATACAAACGTGTCAAAATCTGACAAGTATGTTAACTGGATATCCATTTAGAAAATCGTTGAGACAAAGTACATGTTTGGGAGTTATGTGACTTTGATTAGGAGCTCCAAAAATACCCTCTGTAACTTTTTCCAGACAAGGACTTCCTCTTTCCCTTCCGGGAATGTATTCATGAGGTCAAAACATCACCAGTACTTCATACAGTGCTTCTCAAAAGTCCCCTCCCCCCCTCATATTTTTGGAACGATTATACATAAACAAGTAAAATTTGGAAACTGAATATTAAAGGTTGTAAACTTCCCTAATATTGATGTGAGATAACGAAATCGTCAAAGATGACGTCACAAGGCCATTGTGACCAATAATTTCAAATGGAACCCTACGGCAAGCGACACCTCTTTTAAAAGGTATCGAAAAAACCTATTCAATGATACTAATTTTGTTTGTGTTTATGACAGTTTTAATGGCTCATTAGTAAACATTAAAATTTAAATTCCATTCAGTATGATATTAATTACAGATTTAAGAATCAGTATCTACTTAAAGGAATTGCTCGAAGTGACCTTCATTCACTTCCTGAAAGTGGAATATCATATTTCTAAACTCTTCTCGTACTTTTGCAAATGTGTCTGCGGAAACAGCCTCACATTCTGCAACAATACGTTGTTTTAAAACGTCAATATTGTCAGGTTCAGTGGCGTAAACCTTCGATTTAAGGTAACCCTACAGAAAAAATCCAAAGGTGTGAGGTCCGGTGATCGAGCTGGCCATTCCGTTGAACCTCTTCGTCCAATCCATCTACCACGATACTCCTCATCCAAATACCGTCTTACTACACCTTAATAGTGTGGAGGAGCACCATCCTGTTGGAATGTTGTTTCCAAATTGCCGAATTCATCTGGATTATCTTCCAAAATTTCAAGGATTAACGGTTCTATTGCGTGTTGCAACAGCTCCAGATAAACCTCACCAGTTAAATTAGTATTCAAAAAAAGAGGCCCAACGATGTGGTTTCCCAGGATACCTGCCCAAACATTCACCTTCTGGGGAAATTGGGTATGTGTTTCACGAAACAGGTGAGGATTTGCGTAACTCCAATACCTCACATTCTGTGTATTTACATTTCCATTTAGATAGAAAGTACTTTCGTCACTAAAACAAATTGTTTTGACATAGTCTGGTTGTTGGTTAATTTTAGTTTCCATATTTTCACAAAATTCTAGTCTTCGGTCTGGGGCGTCGTCTGAGAGTTGATGAACCATTTTTGATTTGTATGGATGAAATTTGTTTTTTTCAACACCCTGTGTACTGTACTTCGACTAACTTCACAGGTAGATGCAACGTGAGTTGTTGAAGAAGTAGGATTAACTATTACTTCTGCCAGTATATCAATTTTTTTCTCATCAGAAATTTGTGGTCTGCCAGATCGTTTCGCATCATTAATACTACCCGTTGTTTCAAACTTACGAAGAAGCTCCCTCAAATAAGTCCTCGAAACGGGCGATCGGAAACCTCTCATTAAAAATGCGTTCTGCTGCATGAATATTTTGTCCAGTTTCACCAAGAATTAGGATCGCTGCTACTTCATCACCTAAAGCACGTACCATTTCGCTTTTTGAAGCACTTAAACATTCGGCTCACAACAGTTTAACAAATTATTAAAATGTACAAAAATATTAAAAGTACCAGAAGCTGCTAAAACAGTTGAACGATGGATCAACAATACACAAATTATTAAATGTACAAAAACTTGGACAATTACAAAAACGTCGAATTAGGGAGACTAACAAAAACGTCAGCTTCTTTGACAACTATCCAGAGGCGGAGCTTGAATTTTGAATTTTAGTATTAACTGATTTATTTCATCACAGCTTTGCGTTTTTTAAAAGCGAGTTGCCAAAACTGCCATAAACACAAACAAAATTAGTATCATTGAATAGGTTTTTTCGATACCTTTTTAAAGAGGTGTCGCTTGCCGTAGGGTTTCATTTAAAATTATTGGTCACAATGGCCTTGTGACGTCATCTTTGACGATTTCGTCATCTATCATCACTAGTAGCGAAGTTTACAACCTTTAATATTCAGTTTCCAAATTTCACTTGTTTATGTATAATCGTTCCAAAAATAAGAGGGGGGGAGCGGACTTTTGAGAAGCACTGTATAACTTTTTTCCTTAAATCCTTCGTAACTAAGTTACGGGCCTCGAAGTTACAAAATGAAAAATGTTTTTCTTCGATAACTTTCCAAGAGAATATTGAAAATCAACCAAACAAATAAATTCCTCCGATGAGGTTTCAACAATCAAATTCTGTTAATAGACTTTAAAAAAATCAGATTGAAATTAAACTTACATGATTCTATGAAAATCACAGCTTTTGATCAGTCTCAATAATGATTTTACATAATCTTTATCAATACTAATATTTTCATAAAATCAGTCTTCATCTCATCGGCAGGAATATCAGATGTATCACTAAAATCACTTTCTTCATCCATAATTAAAGTGATATTTTATAAATTTACGAAAATGATCTGATTACGGTTTTACAGTAATGGCGACATCAATAATTGAAATTGTTACTATGCACCCTGACAACCTAATATTGGTTCTAATTTTTCCTGATAGGTATGTATTGCGATTGACTGAAATAATTTTGCTTAGTGTCACTGTCACTGCCAAAACAATAAAAATTGGACTTTTGCTTCCAAAACGTTAATAATAAAGGGTATTTTCGTTTTAATATTAATAAACCAAAGTATTGGAAACAATCATGTATACAACTTTTTTCTGGAAGGTTTCATAACTCGCCTACGGCTCGTTATGAAAACTTCTCGCGCGTGCAAAAAATAGTCGCTTTATATTCATGTTGTATGATTAACCATTAATCTATATGTTAACGCATACCGTTATTTTCCATATTTTTCGATATTTTCAAGTAAATTATTTTTCGTTGACGTTCAAGGGTGTCAATGACCTATTCCCCTAATCATTATCGTCAAATTATACGATACACTTCTATGGTAAATTGCCAGACTATAAGTTAAATCATTCAACAAAGGGGAATCATTTCCTTTGTTCTGATTTTCTTGAAAGTTCTGCATGTTTGACCTATGTAAAAACAAGTCCCACAGGTTAATTCATATATGTATGTACTCAGATTGCTGGGGCGATCCGAAGGCTAAGCGGTATCCAAAGGCAAGCCTGCCTGGTTGCCACGGGAGCTATGAGGACCACCCCAACAGCCGCCTCAGAAGTCTTCATGTTTACATACAAGGCGAAGCCAGGGCAGTCGCCAGTAGACTGACCAGAGGGCAAGCACCAAGCCAAAGACAGGAGTCTCTCTGAGCTTAGGCAAACATGTGACGATATTCCAGGCAGAAGTTACCGCAATACACCAGTGCGCAGAGGCAAGAGTTTAAGGATAAGACCATTGCAATGTACTCTGACAGCCAAGCGGCTATCAAAGCAATCAGCTCCATGCAAGTTAACTCCAAACTTGTCTGGGACTGCTTGGAAACCCTACAAAAGGTAGGCAGCCAAAACAGACTAGTGGCTTGGGTGACAGGCCGCGCAGGCTACAAGGGCAACGAAGAGGCAGATTCATTAGCCCGAGAAGGAGCACGACGTGTCCCAATTGGCCCAGAACCTTTTTGTGGCACAGAGAAAGCGTTGCGAACAACTCAAACTCAAATTGGTTGAAAGAGCAATCTCAAGAATGGAGGAACAAGGCGCCGGGCGCGAGACAGGCCAACGAGTTCATCAAGGAACCATCACCAAAATTCACAGAGTACCTGCTGAGCCAGAATAGGAGATCAACTAGGATTATGGTTGATCTCCTGACAGGGCACTGTAGACTCAACAAACACATGAATCATCGGACTGGCAGACACAACCACATGTAGGTTCTGCCAGGAGGAGGAGGAAACCTCAGCGCACATATTGTGCTACTGTGATTTCAACGATAGGGGAGGAAAAACCACAACCCTCCCAATATATGGAGGACTCAAGGTCTGGCCTATGGAGTCTAGTAACAAGGATATATCTAGACAGGGACTCTAACATAACATGAGGACATCACAATAGATCTGCAAAGGTCGCAGTAAAGTGGCTCCTAGCCCATAAGCCTTTGTCGTATCTTTGTTTTTAATCAGTAGCATTGACAAATATGAAAAATAAATATATTATGGCTAGGCAAAAATGTAAAAGAAGGGAATTGGCAACAACGGCTACTCAAAGTATATAACTCACCAGTTTGTCGTTTTCAATCTAATCTTGAGTACCAATATGAGTGTGCATTCAATGTTCAATATAGTATATTGAATTCTATAATCCCCAAGCTCCAAAGCAAGCAATGTCGGTGTACATTTTCTGTGAAAACACCTGTCCCGAGAGACGATACATCGCCCAGCTGTCGTCACCGGTAAATAAATAAAAGACACGCCATCCTGAGAGCACTTTTCCAATATTTCCGAGGAAACATCCAGGGCCGGTCCGATGGATTTTCCGCCCGTTTAGAGACTTGCAAATCCAAAGACCTGGGGCGGCTTTAGGAATTTGGCCTGGTAGTCCAGGTCCCATCTAGATTTGGGAGAAAGATTCCACTTTCCAGTACATCACTCACTTTCCTTAATAAATAAAGTGTTAAATGTTACAACCAAATATTTTAGGAACAATTCATAAAATGCGTTATGTTCGTGGAGGACGTCTTCATTCGGGGTTTTGCATAAAATAAATATCTACATCGTGTAAAAAAGGGGAATTGAAGAGAGAACGTTATAGACCGGGAGATGGTGACACAAAATATTAGGTCATTTGTACCAGTATGGCGATTCTTCAGGGGTCTAATAACGGAATGACAAAAAGAAAATGATGGTCATAGCGCTGGTACCGGCGGCACAATCGCGTGGGCGTTAATCGAACGTGTCGGATAAATAACGAGTGTCGAACGATTTGTTCCACAAAAATGCTTGTATTTTCCGATAGTCGATAAAAAAAGAAGTAGGCGGTAGCGTAATGCCATACTTCTCCGGTGACTTACAGCCCGCCATACCGACGCGAATACATTAATTAAAAAAAAACTATTCAACCATTTGTTCCAGGCTAATTTTTGCACAGCTAATCATCGTCGAGTAGCCATTCACGAAATACACCATGCCATACTTTTCTGACGGTTCCAAATGGCCGCCATATCGCCGCAAAGAAGTTATTATTTTTTTCGCAAAACGATTTGTACCAGTATTGCATTTGGATTTTTGGAAAGGATTCGATAAAATGTGACCGTTATTATATTTCCCATACGTCTAGTAGGGGGAAAAAGTGCTGCCATACCTGAAAAACTTATTTATTCGACACGTTTTGAAAATACGACTGTAAAATACGTAAAATCATTTTTTACATCATGAAATCATTGTATTCTGTTCGTTTGGATGTAATTCTACCTAAAAAAAATTATTCCAGATTCTAACCATGGGGCTGACGACTGTCGGACTTAAGCCAAGATGTTCAAAAAAAAATTTGACGATTTGTACCCGTATGGCATTTGGATTTTTGGAAATTATATGATACAATGTGACCATTATTATATTTGCCATACTTTTAGTAGAGGGAAAAAGTGGCGCCATACTTGAAAAACTTGGTTTTTCGACACGTTTTCAAGGTACAAGACATAAAATCATTTGTTACAGTATGGCATCATCGTATTCGGTTCGTTTGAATAAAATTCAACCTAAAAAAAATTATCCCATACTGTAACTATGGGGCGGTAGTCTGTTACACTCGAGCAAGATATGAAAAAAAAAAATTGGAATGAATTGTAACAGTATGGCATTTCAAATTTTCCAAACTTGAAAAAAAAAATGCTTTGGGAAAATTACACTGTACTTATCCAAAGTGGTAGACTTAAAAAAATAATTTTCTGATTTTTTTTTTGTGTTAAATAATGAGCCTATACCGTGACCAGAAGGCTAGAGCTGCCACACTCGCTCTGATATGTCGACAACCAATACAATCTTGAAACCATTAATTATGTCTTACGAACACGATGAGCCAAGACCTCTACAATTCGAGAAATCTTTCGAGCGCCGGTAGCCGTACAATATTATACGACATAACATCTGGTTATAAGACAAGATTGCCGTCACCTAGGTGTTTGAAATTTTGTATTTATATTCGTTAAACCTCAAACTTACAGCAAAAATTAGTGCCATACTGGTACAAATCGTTCGAATTACGAATAAAATCTCAGAATTTTGAAAAAATATTGTACATATTCGCCACCTCCCACAGGTATGGCATGATCAGACTTCTATTTATGATCATACAGAGAACTGTTAAAAAAAGTTTTAGGCTGGTACAAATCGTTTGGCAAAAAAACAATAATTTCACTCCCTTGCGGTGGTATGGCGGCCATTGGGAACCGTCGGAAAAGTATGGCAAGGTGATTTCCGTGAATGGCTACTCGACGATGATTAGCTGCGCAAAAATTAGCCGGGTACAAATGGTTGAATTGCTTTTTTTTAAATTAATGTATTCGCGTCGGTATGGCGGGCTGTAAATCACACCGGAGAAGTATGGCATTACGATACCGCCTACTTTTTTTTTATCGACCATCGGAAAATACAAGCATTTTTGTGGAACAAATCGTTCGACACTCGTTATTTATCCGACACGTTAGATTAACGCCCACGCGATTGGGCCGCCGGTACCAGCGCTATGACCATCATTTTCTTTTTTGTCATTCCGTAATTAGACCCCTGAAGAACCGCCATACTGGTACAAATGACTTAATATTTTGTGTCACCATCTCTCGGTCTATTATCATTTTCAATGTTATAGAGATCAATTTTAATTATGGTAATTCTTTTCGAGTAGACTTACCTTCTTCAAAATACATAATGCCATGTAAATATTAAATTTTTCTACCATTATGCTAAGTCATGTATGCTATGTAGGCCTCTACTTTTTATTTATAATCTTATCCTGAATACCGAAACTTTTACCGTGTGTTGAAAACTTATCTTGATGCGTTCCTATCAGTTGGGAGATATGTTATATCTACCTCATAAAATAAGTAGATATAGCATGGACGCTCTTCCAATGATTACAAAATAGCCCCTTTGCCATGGCTGACATGAGACTCCACTTCAAGTTGGGCTCCTGATTTTTAGTTGTCTGTACCTTTCTAATAAAAGGGATGAAACGAGATAGAGATGTATTCACGATTTGACATAAAACGGTGTCAAAACTTGATTGCTTTTCAGAGTTCAGGGCAGGTTTTCCATTTCACATTGATGTACGAGTTTATTATTTAGAAACACTAAACTGATAGATATTCACAATGTATCGTATTCAGGCTCATACATTGACGAGTAGCAACAAGTAAAATGGAGATTGAATAATGAATATAAATGAAAATGAATGATGGGCCAAAATTAAAGAGAGACCAACTCTGATATGGGAGTCCAATGGCGGCGCCCTATAGGGTTCCATTTTGATCTCTGCATGTGGTATCTACTTCTTTTATGAGGTCTGTGATTATGACTAACCCAGTAACCAAAACAGAACAATGCGTATATCTCGTGAACGTTTTTGTTTCGTGCAAAACCGAATCACTTGATTCATCGATCTGGTCCGGCCCTGGCGATAGTTACAATTCTGGGAAAGCGCCAACAGAATGGGCCGGTACTAACTTTAGCGCACTGCAGAGATGAATGAAAAGCGGCGTGTGGGTGGCGAGGTGGGATGAGAAAATCGAAGCTGGCACGTCGTCGGGCGTTTCGTGAATGAAATTTCCAACTTTTGTCAAGTCGCGAGCTGGGTTTCAATTAGATTTATTCGATGAACGGTTTGGCGGGGGGCGGCGCGGAACAGGGCTAACGACTTTATGAATGTATTTCGGGTTCATTAAGGATTTCTGGCATTGGAGGAATGCTATTTTTCAGAATATATGCATGGGTATCTAGTCATGCACATGAGACATGAGGCTTTTCAACCGAACGATGTTAACGAATCATACACACTAACAGTTCTCGAAGAATCCTTGAAAAAACAAGGCCTAGTAAAACTCAACCTCCTAATACGAAAAAAAATAAAAGATGACAAAAAAATTGAGGAACCTTTATATTATGAATTTTTTTTATTAACTTCTACTGATAAATCTAAGAACAGCTGACATATCGTTAATTTCGAATACAATAAAGAATCAACAAACAACGACAAACATATTTCAGAAATGATGTTTTTTTTTCAGAACGATTGCTGACAAGGGAAACATTCTCAATTGAATATTGATAGAAAGATTTTTCTGTGAATTGAAAAATCCACGATTAAAATGAAGTTATTTTTTGTGAATGTCTAACAGAATACAACTACTTCCCCGGCTAAAGCCACGCTGGACATTGAACTACATCTGATAGATATTTTGAAAAGGCCCTAACTCAAAAGAAAAAATCTGAAATTGAAAATTTGCATTTTCATTCAGATAGTTATTTGATTTTCTATTCCAGTCTTAATTAGGAACTCCTAAAGATGAATGAGGCAAAGAAGAATGTTTTCCAAAAGAGAGTACTCACCAGAAATCATTCGTAACATTGACGCAGGAGAGACATGGCATTCACTAGGTCTTCAATACATTTTTGTCGACGAAAATCTATTTCACGCTTCCACGATCATCAGGAAGACCGTAAGAAATGGGAAACACACTTTCAAGAAGCAATCTCACTTTGCAAAGATGGAAAAAGTTAGAATCATTTCTTTTCATTTTAATCGTGGATTTTTCAATTCACAGAAAAATCTTTCTATCTATATTCAATTGAGAATGTTTCCCTTTTCAACATGAAAACCCCACAAGAGGTTATCTTGACGATGGAAGATAGTGACTAAAGTTTATCTTTCAGTCGCAGATGATTCCACATCTGATTTTATGAACATTCTGTTTATATTTTCAACAAATCGATTGCTGACAATATTATCAAATCATTACCTCTCACTCTACTTCTGATCTCATAAATAATTGTCATCTCCAAAACTAGCTCCAACTACTTCAGTGGAGGTATTTTCAGCTATAAGTAGATTGAAAATTCTGGTTCTGAAGGCACTGGCGGATCGACGGAGTTTTTCAGGGGGGGGATGAGTTAATGGAAATTTGTAACCAAAGTTATAAAATCCATAGGAATGAAATGAAATATTTTTTTTATTTGAAACAACTGAAACCAGTGATTAATAATATAAATAAGATGGAAAATAATTACGAAACAAACAAAAACACAATTCGACAATTATTTTAAATAATAAACTATCAAAAATAAAACATGCGGAAAAAAATTTACAAAATTATTGTTTATAAAACAAAATATGTATGCCTTTGGCCACTGTTTGCGTATTGCAAATATACTGAAAACAACTGCTATCAGTTAACAATAATAAGTAAGATGGAAAAAAATGCGACTAAACACACAGAAACAGAAATTCCCAATTCCAATAATAAACTTATCAATTTATTGTTTATATAACAAAATCCATATGCCTTTGGCCCCTGTTGGCAAATCTATTAATAACTAATAGTTCATTGATCGCAATGTCCGGATGGGCGTTAATAATGGCTATGCCAGATAGCCTATCTTCTGAAATAGTAGATCGGAGCCAACTTTTTAGTCGCCTCAACGAAAAAAAACTTCTTTTCGATGAGGCAACACTGAAAGTGTAATAAGAATTTCTAAAAATGATGTTATCAAAGGAAACGTTACTTTATCGCACTGAGCAAGGGCTCCTAAAGCCTCGTCAGGAATGGGAAGTTTTTACCCACTTCGCCTTCCAAAACCTCAGTTCCCTTTTGAATTCTGTGAACAAAACCTCCAGATTCTGATGAAAAAGTTTGTTAAATCTTTCCACCAAGGCCCGTGCCATTGAATTCAGATATGTCATACCAATTTCCCTAATTACCGTGGATATTATAATGTTCAAATTGAACAAACTGGTTGTTTCAGCACTGAATCTTCTCTGGTTGTTGAACCAATAACAACTATTCAGAACTCTAGGAGGGGGGTAGGGCTTGGCCCCCCTCAGATCCGCCAGAGTCTGAAGGTGCTAATTAACTACCTTTGAATTAAATAACTACTTGTCCAACAACCAATTTGGTTTTCGCCAGAATAAATCCACAATGAGGGCTTTGCTGAGGGTCATAGGAGATATTATCGAAGGCTGAAAATAAGCAGCATTCCATTCTTCCAATGTGTAATTTGTCTCAGGCATTCGATTGTGTCTCACATAACCTTCTGTTCTGTAAAAATTCATATTACGAGATCAGGGAACACTGGTTAAAATACGTAACATAGCATCTGACCTAGAAACGATAACGCATGGAGTTCCTCAGGGTTCGGTCCTTGGGCCATTATTCTTTATCATATATTCCAATGATGTTTGTAAGTATATACATATTGGACGATACCGCTACCACACTTTTTGTTGACGATACGTCACTCATCAATATTTCATCAGATTTTTTCAGCCTCATAATTTAAGGCTGCCAATTTCCCAAAACTCAATGCTGATAAAATGCAACTATTAATCATTTTCAGCAATAACCAATATTCTTCAAGTACTAACTGCAACTTTTTTGGAATAACAATAGACGGGCTCTATTAGCTGTTACTATCATACCGAACAGCTGGCTTTCCATTGTACTATTTCTTATAAGAAGATTGCGATGTGTTTTGAGTACTGAAGTGCTTATGCAAATATATTTTGGTTCATTTTACTCCAGTATTAGTTATATTGTCATAACTATATTGCCAAATGGGCCTTAAAAGGGGATTGGTAGCTCAGGATAACTTTTTGTGATAATCAGATTATGAACTCAGAATGCAAAAACAAACATAGAACATTTAATAACAATAAATATAAACGACAATGGCAGCTTACTAATTGAGACTACTTTCTTGTAAATATGGACTCTCTTCTGAAATAGTTATTTCAACTTATAACTTCTAACTTGTAACTCTTATCCTCGCGATAGTGCCAGCAACATACAGGGTGTTAGTGAATAAGTGCGACAAATTTCAGGAGATGATTCTGCATAAAAAAATAATGACAGTTTGCTATATAACTTTTGTCCGCAAATGCTTCGTTTTCCGAGATACGGGGTGTTAAAGTTTTTCTTAAAAACTGACTATTTATTTATTGCTCTGAAACCGGTCGAGATATGCAAATGAATTTTGGTGAGTTTCAAGAGGTAGCTATTGCGCATTTTTTTACATGCAATTAAAAATTTTATGTTCATTATTGGCGCGCATACGGGTAATGATCTCAATTTTTTTAAAGAAAAAATGGTACGCCACTGAGATATTTCAAATTAAAAATCATTCTTGAATTTCTCGTTCAATTTGTGACAAAAAATTGCACGTGCCTTTTTTTCGTATGGGGCGCCGTTTTTATGTTAAAAAGATCATTCAATTCTCTTTCCAACCATCTAGTTTTTTTTTTCAATACGTTTTTTCACAATATGCATTTGAAATGTCAAGTATAAAAAAAAAACTATTATGTGGGATTTTTATGGTCATTTAAAATACATGAATGGGGTATTATTTGGGTCGGAAATTAGTTTATTGTATGGATTCAAAATCTCCACCTAATTAAGCTTTGAAACGAATTAGAAAATGTAAAATTAATAATAATTCATGAATCTTCCTCTATTGACTCTATTTCTTGTTACTCATCGCAATTGTGATTCCGTAGAACAACCATGGTTGGAAGTAAAATTGAATTAACTTTTCAACGATGTGCAACTCTACCTTTATGCTTTTCGAAATTTTCAAGTAGGACCAGTAATACCATTCAATACATTTCATGCCTCATTGTTTCACATCAAACCGTTGATGCGCCATCTATCGAGCAATCACAATGTCTTTAATTTCAAAAAGTAGTATCGTTGATATCATTCAAAACCGGTTTTTGTCCCATTGTTCTATGTCGAAGAACCGTTCAAAAGTTAACAGGGGGCTATAAAAAGCCGCACTGTATAAAAATAGAAATATTTTTAGAATGAGCCTCATTGTCGGACCATCGTTAGAAAAAACAAGTCGATAGCTTGGATAGAAAAAAAGTTAGGGAGCTTATACGCACCTTTGGGTCACCCTGTATGTTGACAAAATGAATGTTTTCATACATCATGTTTGTTGGGTTATACTTTTTTTTTGTCAATTCTGACGTGCTGTAAATGCAAATACATCTATACAAATATCCAACCCTCGTCTGTAACACCGTCGACAGATTTATAATTTCCGTAATAAGGTTTTGTGATGGGCCCTTGTTTATCTCGATTTCCGGCAAAACTACAAGTCCTATTGAAAAAACTTGAATGGCGAAGTTGTACATAACCTCAAAATTTATGTGAAAAACTCAAATAACCAAGTTTTTGGTTTTTTATTTTTATCTTCTTCAACAATTTTTTTTTCACGAAATTTGGTGAAAATTTCTTTTTCTATGTTCCAAACACACTGTAATTTTTTTGATTTAAAATATTTATTTTTTCACCTTATTTTGACTTAATATCGAAAAAGCACCCTAATTTTCAATCAAAAATTCTCCCGTCAAAATATCAGCTTTTTAAAAAAGACGGTGGGCTTTTTGTTCGTTGAAATCTCTACTTTCTGATGGTATAAGAAAAAAGTACATTACTCTGACAGAAAATGCAAAGAAACGAAAAAAACTCGAATCCGAATTTAATAAGACATCTACAATATTTTGAGAAAGTTGTAGAATCTTCTTTAAATTATATGCGTAGATGCCTATTTATTGCTATTTTGTAATAACTTATATACCTGAGTGACCTACGGAAAATTTTAGCCCATCAATAGGTATTTCATAGAGAAGTGGGGAAGGGGCTAGGAGGGTCTAGGCCTTACTACCTGTTATTTCTTTGCATTTTCTGAGAACATTTACCATAGTAATGTATATTTGTTTTCACACTATCAGAAAGTAGAGATTTCAACGAACAAAAAGCCCACCGACTTTTTTAAAAAACCTGATATTTTGACGGGAGAATTTCTGATTGAAAATTAGGGTGCTTTTTCGATATTAAGTCAAAATAAGGTGGAAAAATAAATATTTTAAATAAAAAAAAATTACAGTGTGTTTGGGACATAAAAAAGTAAGTTTTCACCAAATTTCGTGAGAAAATTTTTTTTTTGTAAAAGGTTAAAATAAAAAACCAAAAACTTGGTTATTTGAATTTTTCACATAAATTTTGAGATTTTCCATAGGACTTTGCCGGAAATCGAGATAAACCGTTTTTTATCCTTGAAAACTCACCCCCTTCCACTTCTCGACTTCAGATCGCCCGTAAATTATTTTTCCTTTAATTTTTGTTATATTCTCTTCCTTTTCCAATGTGAATTTTTTTTGGTTTAAAAAATTTTCAACCCTGGTCTATATGATTATTGAAACATTTTGTTACAACGTGAAAACTGTCGATTGCTTATCACTTAGTCCAGTCATCTCAGTAGGTTCACCTCGGAATTTGAGATACCTAGCTGAATATTTGTATAAACTTGTATTTTGGCATTCTTCAAGTTTTCTCAAAACTTACATATGGTGAACGATAAAGTTCACTTGTCAATTGTCAATCTTGTCACTTGGGTCCAGCTACACACCAAAATAATGGTTTCTTACAAGAAATGAGAAAAAAGATAAAAAAATTAATCTCTAGTGTCATCCTGGCCTAGAATACTTATTTTAACATGTATGTCATGTAAACCTATACAATTTTCATTGATCATGAGATGTTTTATGGTCTTTTTGGCTTCTTGTACACCTGACGAGTAAATAACCTCACTTTTTAAAATATGTCAATTTTCTTTCTCAAAAGTAAAACTTTTCAGTAACTTTTTTCTATCAATAGTACTTACTTTCAGGTACGCACTGATGATGACCTAACGGTCGAAAGCGCTTTGCTACAATTGAATAAATTATTTTATGCACGAAATACAATTTTCTTTTATCGATTAATAGATACGTGCACACAGTCACACTTTTCATTCTTCTTCAAATGCTGCTGCAAGTTGCTCCAAATTCGGCAGTTTCTCGAATGCTTTTGGAAACGTTTTCATTCCTTTTTTAAAAAGCGCAGAAGTCGTATCACAGCCACTTAATGCGTGCAGAAACAAAATATGTTTCTTCGAACGAGGATATTTATCAAAACTTTGGGAAGAGTATATGTTTGTTTTTACATTTCCTTTGCCGACTTTTTTAAAGAAAATTTCTTGTTGATGAGATAGTGTACGCCCAATTCAAATGACCAGTAAATCAATATATTCTCCTATTATAACTGCAGTTTTTTCAGGTTTCGATTCTTCGATTGCTGTTTCTATAATCAGTACATCCGCATCATCTCTGGCCTGTTTGGTAGTAATATTGACAGCTTTAATGAGCTTTTCTTTGTTACTTCGATTTGATAAAACATTTTCTTGCGTAATTGGTACAACCATTGTTTCGTCGAAACAAACTTCGTATGTTTTTGAAATCGTAGCAATTCTTCTCAGCTGCTCCATTGCTTTTATGTTCTTACTGTAGTCAGAATATCCGTCGAATACAACAATAATTTTTGAACTGTAATGCGTTTGTAAATACTTGATGAAAAAAATTATTAAATATAATGTAATAGTTGTTAACAAATGAAAATTATTATTAATTATTTATTTATCAATAATTAATAAACTTTATATAGCGTGTTTTGACCGGGACTATACCGGTTGACCATACATTATGCTCTAACCGCGCGCTCTCCGCCCTCTATCTCGAAAACGATTCAATGTATAAAAAATTTTTTGAAACAAAAGTTGTAGAGTTTTCAATTTTCTACAATATTGATAATGAATACAAATAGCGAAAAACCCATAAAATCGATTTTTGTGACCTTTGACCTCAAATTTCAATAGACGCGTACACCCTACCATATGTAGGTTTTGAGACAACTTTTAGAATGCCAAAATTCAAGTTCATACAAATATTCAGCTGGGTATCTCAAATTCCGAGATTCTTGCCTAATTTTGACTAAGATGACTGGGGTAACTCGTGAATATGAATATCTCTCAATGAAAAAAGTCATCGAATAACTTTTTTTGTTACAGAACCAAGCAGAAATGGAGATGCGCCCTATGATGAAAAAGAGGATAATCACTCCCCAAGAAAGTTTGGCACGTCAGCTCACCGTTCTGAAAAAAACACAGTAAGCCATTTAACCCCAAAAATTGAGTTAAATTTTCAAACATCTCTCTTTGCAACGTCCAACTCCTTGTAATATAATTTACTAATGACATTTATAGTCTAATAGGGAGTTTAAAAGGAGTTGAAAACGATGAAAATGAAGACGCGTGCCCGACTGTTTGTCGGGTACCAACACTGACTGATGTAATTAGTATTATAAAACTGAGAATTTTGGAAATACTGACGTGGTTTTGCCGTTGAGAAGTCAATCCATCGCAGTGTAAATACATATTATTGTGCTTCGGTATATAAATGTCTTAATATGTGATGATCACCATCAGCATATCCTTTATTGTTATTTCTTTTTATTTAACAGACCCGAGAGATCTATCGTTTCAGAGGAAAGGCCCATTGTTTTGTGTTAAAGGCCCATTAATATTTTGAAAATCCCATTCGGGGCATTTTTGTAAGTTTTTCGATTAACTAGGGGTTGATTGTTCTTTGCTGGTAAATAAAAAGATATGACAATATGACAATATGACAATTATATGATTATGACATTTTTTTAGTGAACAATATCATTAAACATATATACTGAAAAAAAAAAATATTTTTATAAACAGTTTAACGAAAGGCGGTGTTCTTGAACGCTGAAAAGGTACTAACGCATTTAAGGAAAGAAAAGTCTGTTGAAGGGAACTTAAACATATCCCTTTTGATCAAAATTTTCAATGAAACACTTGTACATATTGCTGAAATATAAATGAAACTTTTCATAGCTAGTGTAGTTTTCGTGCAAAATTAGTAGGACCTAAACATAATTTGTAGCAAGCTAAAAAAACCTTAGAATTCTGAGCGGGTTGCGGCAACTTTTGTAGAAATATTTCAGAAGTTGATATTTCAAATTTTTTTTGTTTTTAAAACTTTCCAGCTTAAAGAACTGTAAATATTTTGTCTAGCTCACTGTAACTATTTGAATACTGATTACACCTTCTGTATTTGTAAAAATAACAGATGTCAATGATCGATATGAATATATTACGGAATTCGATAAAATCAATAGTTTGGCTGAAGAATGCTTAAAGTAATGTATGTTTTGATGACATTCAAAAGCTTTTAATCATTTTAATGCTTTCAAAAATGAAAATCTAGAGCTGATATTTCTGTTAAGGTAACTTTGATGTCAGTCACTGCTTTAATATATCGTCTCATGTTGTTATCAGAAGTAAAGAAAAAATCGAAATTAAATTGCATTTTTATTGGATACAAGCCTTATATTATGAGAATCTCAAATGATTTCTGAAAATTATTCTGAAATTCCAAAATTATATTTAAAAGTAAAGGTATCAAAAATAGTAATACTGTCGTATGTTGCAGCTGAAAAACAATTATTTATATTAGTTTATATGACAATTGATTGTAAAAAAATTAAATCCCTCATTTTCACTTAATCGGTACACAAGGAAAAAACCATATAATTTCCTGCTAATTATCAAAAACATCAATGATACGGGTTGTTGCATTAACCTGTGTCAGCCAGTAAAAATATTTGGTGTGAAAGCATGTTCTTCATTATATATATTTCGAAATATCAACTTCTAACCACCTTAACAACTATTTAAGTGCAAAGACAACATTTGCCATCATTATTTGCCGTTTGCCGTGGTAGATATATTTGTTATTTGTCTCTGCTTTACTGTAGAAGTTTGCTACGTATGTTGAATGATATTGTTTGCTGAATAGCTAGTTTTTTTCATCCACACGATTCACGCGCCTTAGCAAAAATACTATAGAAGGTACTCATACTTCATGCATATTCATACTGGTAATATGTAGATACATTATAATATATTCATGTGGATGAGTAGTTCAAATGGATAGTTCAAATCGCTCTGTATATTCTAAGGGAGAGATGTTACTATATTTTCTTCACGCGAGGGCGGATCCCGGGTGTTCTGAAGGGTTATTTGGTTCATTCGAAAGTGTGGGGTGCTCATAATTGTATTTTGGTGCAGAAATGGCACAGTGTTAAAAAAGTCAATCAATACTTTTCAGGTAATCTAAAAACAATTGCTACAAACATTGGACATGTGAATGTACTTACCATTTTGGTTAAAATTGACAGACATTTCTGACAGTTGCCATGTGAATACTGTTTCATTTAGTTTTGTCAAAATTGTCATTTCAATTGGACATTATCATTTTAATTGTAGTGGCATTGTCAAATTAAAAGTGAGGCTTGTTACATAAAAGTTGTGATTTCAAAACCACAAACTTGGAATTGTTGAAATTTCACAAATGGTCGTCTAAAGTACAAACTAATAATTTCAATCTCATAACAGTTGTTTCATAAAAAAGGCAGTTTCGCTGTTTCAATCTAACGAAATTGTCACTTTATTAAAACGGCTGAATTCAAAATTGTCAGTTATCTCTGGTTATTTGTGAAAGTTGCTATTGAAGTGACAATTTGCCTGCTGGTCAAATTAAAAGTGAGGGTTATTACAGAAAAGTTGGGAGTTTGAAACCACAAACTTGGAATTGCCACTTCACTCACGATTGCTCCTCTCAATCAAAAAATAAAAAAAGTAATTTTAATGGCAATGTCGATCTGACAAAGGTCAAACACAAACTAACAATTTCACAACAGTTGTAACGTTATAACAGGCTTTCGTCGTTCAGTCTGACGCATGTCAATTTGGCAGCTGTTTCAGTTTGTCAAAATTGTCATTTCAATCGGACATTGTCATTACAAAGTGATCCCCGTTTTGTAATGGCATTTCCAGATCAAAAGCGAAAGTTGTTACGTAAGAGTTGTGAGCTTAAAAACACAAGCTGTTATAGTAAGTTTGTCGAAATTGACACTTTAATCGGCCAAAATTGTAATTTTAATGTAATCCCCGTGTATTAATGAAATAATATTGACACACCAAAAGTGACGATTATCACCTAATTGTAATACGGTCAATTTCTCCAATTTTGGATTATTGCCTACTCTCAACTTCACAGTAGGGAACACGCATGTGCTGCTTTTCCAAAATATTTTGATATGCACATAAAGATTACCACCTAGAAAGCTCAGTAACAAACTGAGAAATCGAAATAGTTATTTATACAACAAGAATATAAAGCGACTCCTTTTTGCATATACATGATTTTTTCCAATATTTTGTTTTTTAATACAAACATTTAAATACCCCTTCTTATTAACGTTTTGAAAGCAAACGTCCAATTTTTATTGTTTCGGCAATGACAGTGACATTATTTCAGTGAATCGCAATACATACCCTACCGGAAAAATTAGAACAAATATTAGGTTGTCAGGGTGCATAGCAATAATTTCAATGATTGAAGTCGTCATTACTGTAAAACCGTAATCAGATAATTTTCGTAAATTTCTTAAATATCGCTTTGATTATGGATGAAGAAACTGATTTTAGTGATACGTCTGATATTCCTGCCGATGAGATAGAGTCAACGGAAGCAGTTAGCTTAGAACTTCTACCAGTAAAGTCCAGACTACTATACGAAAAAGAATATGATGCATTTTTATAACTCCGACCTTATTCCTAATCAGTGATTCACATGAACATGAGTAACAATTAGGGCAAAAAAAAACTATCCTCATATTTGAAACTAAGAAGAAGAAGTACAATCAATTCTCATTGATTTGAAAACAAAGATTTCTATAATTCGATTTTCTGTGACAAATTAAATTTTAATTCAGAAAAAGGTTTCTCAGATGTAGTAATCACAAATGCGTTGGGTTGCAAAAGGATCACATTTTGTTTTTCTACTCAACGGAAAGATCTTCTAAATATGGAGCCATACCTCGGTATGGCTTTGGATTTGAAAGAAATTTACGTTGTAATTGTGGAAAATTCCCACTGTAAGACATTTGCTTCGGTAGAAAACTTCAATAAGAAACAAAATAAAATAATTCCACATGTGGAAGAGTTTCCTCGGATTCCAAATTTTATATATCATACAAAATGGAGAAGCGGAAATCCTTAATTTCATTTCGAACCCAACACAGTCCATGAAAAACTATTATACAAATATTCGAACAGATTTAGGCAGACGAAATCTAATTGTTCATCAACACAGAAGGAATCTTGGGGAAAGGATATGTTGTAGATCATTCTCTGGAAAGAAAACGAGAATATCGAAAATGTTAAAAAATTGATGAGGCCAGTAGAGTAGTGCCCACCTTGGACTCAATTAGCAAGAAATTATTCAACTATCCTGCATATACCTTCCAAGTCCAGGGTGACAAAAAGGGTTACAATATTTTTGCTTGGGTTTAAAAAAATATAATTATTATTAACTTTTAGACCGTTTCTTATAATCACCCCGTAAAACTACCAACAAATGTTATCAGGTGAAAATCTATTCTAAATGCTTTAATGTTATCCTTTCCCAGATAGTTTACTCAAATTGGTTTAGAAAAAATAGGTAAAGTTACATTTGAAGTATTAGAATGTATAGTCGGCATTTTCGATGAGAGCGAAAATCCTATTAGGTTTTATCAGGACTGGATGATGAACCCCATCCTCATCCAACTAAGATGGATATACCATAAATGTTGAAGTTATTTTTCGTGTATCATTTGTGTGGATGATAAAGGGAAAGAATCAGAGAAGTTTAGTTAGTTAGTTCAGTTTGAAAGGACTGATTTGGGGGTGACAGTAATTGGGACAATTGTTCTCAGAAAAAAATATATAAGGTATCAGAACCGTCATTCTTGCGTATTTGGGAGAAAAATCTAAAACTATGAAGTCGTCAACCCTGTGGTCGAAGTTTTCTATGTTAAAAATAAACTTTAGCTGTTAACAAAAACATACATATAGGTGATTATCCCAAAGTGAAGGCATTTCTTAAAAGAAAACGCCTAAAAAGGCAAACGTTTTCACGAGAGAAGAGGTTACTAAATTTTGGCTTGATGCTGCGGATGAAATTTTTTTATTGATGAAAGTAGTTATGATTATGGGATTGTCAGGCGCCTTTCTAAAATGACAATACATGATATTGAGGACAAGGATTCTCACATAATTGTTAAAGTTCCTGATTCAAAAACGAAAATACAAAGAACATTTGTAGTTCCAAATACCTAACAATGAACACAAATTTAATCAAGCTGAAATTTGCCTTGGATTTTTTCTTCAGTATAGGAATGGAAAATGTTCAGTTCAAGTAGTCGGCATAACTTTTTCAGTAGTGATATCAAGAAAAGTGGAAATATCGAAGTCGAGACCAATAATACTTGTAACATTATACAAGAAAAGCCATTTGATTGAGTATTACCAAAATTACCTTCTGGAATTAACATACAGAATAACAGCAATTGTACTATTAATATAAATCTTGTAAAACATTAGTATGGATGGAATATGATTGTAATCTGTTTAATAAAAAAATATAGAAATGAGAATGATGGGTATTGCGTATTGCCTGTATTTAAACAACGTAGGTCTGTACTTTTTTTTCCAATACTTATGTAAAAAATGTGTTATTTCTGATGACTTTAGTAGGCATTTTTTTTAACAGAGTGCAAAAGAGTTTTCTACACGGCGTGCAAAAAAGTGCAGACCTTCGTTGTTTAAATACAGGTAATACACACTGCCCATCATTCTCATTTCAATCGCTTTTTATTAAACATATTACAGTCATATTCCATCCATACTTACTAATTTTTTACAATATTTATATTGATAGTACAATTGCTGTTATTCTGTATGTATTGCAATTGACTGAAATAATTTTACTTAATGTCACTGTCACTGCGAAAACAATAAAAATTGGACTTTTGCTTTCAAAACGTTCAAATGAAAGGTTATTTTCATTTTTATATTAAAAACCAAAGTATTGGAAAAAATCATGTATACAAGTCGAATAGAAAGCCGCTTTGTATTCTTGTTGTATAAATAACTATTAATGTTTTTCATAATTCGAAATTGAAAACGCCAATTTATTCATCACATTCAAAAACGTACTCCTAGCGCCTCTGATGGACGTATGCATCGTTACTTCACAATATTCTTGAAACAACCACAATCGGCGCCAGTGTTTGGGGAAAGTTATTCAAGTGAAGGTCAAATCGAGTTTGAATTGAGGAGCACCTTTAAATTTGGAAATTTCGACAACATTTTGGGATTTGAAAAATTATTTTCACAAAATGTAATTCATACAAAGATAAAATCAACTGAAATGTTCCCTATTGCCACTTCAACATAAAATTGCATTGACAGTTGTTGACAAAAGTTGTGATTTTAATAAATATTGTCAATTTAACAAACTTGGAATCATCACTTCTTATCTGTAAATTACTCCTTTGGATAAGACAACGGTGGTATCCATCAGAAAATTCTAACGATTTTAAACCAAAAGGAGAAATGTGCACCACTAGCTGCAAAAGAATACATATTCGGAAAAGCTTCACATTATCGAAGGGCTAACACTGTATATATTTGTTGATTTTGAAGGAAACATAATCATATACCTGTTCGGTGGATCCGTCCTCGTCTTCACATTGCAGAGGAATTCTGTGATACAGAGAAACAAGGACTGCTGCTTCTGGTAGATTCATAAAATATGTGAGATGTTAGATAGAAGAAAAATATTTTCGAATCGTATATATGTCAATTCAAGTTACTCAAAATATTAACGCATCATCCTGTGCATTGCTGACAACTCCGATCCGACGAAGTGATTCAATTTCTCGAGGTAAATCCACTCTGAATAAATTATTGTTTTTGAGAAGCATACAAAAATAATTTCACCATAAAGTGATGGTCTCTCTGACTTTTGAATTGTAATGTCTCCCGAGAAAATTGAATCCCTTTAAATCTGCATTAGGAGTTTTTTCATCGATAATCCTGTCTGCAATTCTGATGAATGTATTTCAAAGCAGCTGGACCTTTCATATAACGCATTAATATTACTTTATGTCTGGATGTTTAAAAAACACGTTTTCGGTACTTGGAGCATTGATAGCAAATTGAGAAGATACAAAGATTCAACGAATGAAAACCAAATCGATTTCCAAAATATTTGTATCTTGTGTGATTTTCAGCTTAACCAATTATTACAAACCATATTCCAACACATTGGGAGTTTTTCAGGGATTATTTTTCCGACCCAAATATCGACCAATAGAATTGCACCATTCGACGTCACGTGGTACAACCTACATGGTATTATACTGATAATTTTTTGAAAATTTTCTCTGGTAGTTGCTATATATAAAAAACAAAACATGATCCAGTCAAATTAACCACACTTCAAACTGACAGGTTGAATTCAATTGTGACAATTGGAGATTTTGCATGAAAATGAGTCGATTTGGAGTTTGTTCTCTGTCCACCATCGATAAAAAAGTCAAAGGAAATGTTCCCATTAATACGGAGAAGGCAAAAAAAACAGTTTGGAACCAATTTACTACTTTTTTGGGACGGAAAAATAATCCCCGAATACCACACGAGCTTCAAAATTATCTGGCATTTCCCTCAAGGTTCCCTGCAAACAAATAAAGTCGTCAAGTTTTTCAGGAAAAATCACTCGCGCTTCGCGCTCGTGATTTTTTAACCTGAAAAACTTGACTCCTTAATTTGTTTGCAACGAACCTATCGGGAAATACCCGATAATTTTGAAGCTCTTGTGGTATTATAAGTGACAATTGAGTTGAATTCTATGGATTATAATTCATTCTGCCTAACGTTTTCCTCTGCAACATAACTTTTACACAATTAGTACAGATGCGTTGAAACGTCAAATAATCGGTAACGTTTTTTTATCGTTTTCATATGTATGTAATGAAAGGTGATGGAATTACCTGAAATAACGATGAAAATTGACTTGCAGCGAAACTAGACTTGATCTCTGGTGGGAGGTGATGGATTTTATGGCTAACGTTTTCCTCTGCCTAACGTTTTCCTCTGCAACATAACTTTTACACAATAAGCACAGAGGCGTTGAAACATCAAATAATCGGTAACGTTTTTTTATCGTTTTCATATGTATGTAATGAAAGGTGATGGAATTACGTGAAATAACGATGAAAATTGACTTGCAGCGAAACTAGACTTGATTTCTGGTGGGAGGTGATGGATTTTATGGATTATAATCCTTTCTGCCTAACGTTTTCCTCTGCAACATAACATTCACACAATAAGCACAGAGGCGTTGGAACGTCAAATAATCAGTAACGTTTTTTTATCGTTTTCATATGTATGTAATGAAGGGTGGTGGAATTACGTAAAATAACAATGAAAATTGACTTGCAGCGAAACTAGACTTGATCTCTGATGGGAGGTGATGGATTATAATCCTTTCTGCCTAACGTTTTTCTCTGCGACATAATTTTTACCCAATACCCAATAATCGGTAACGTTTTTTATCGTTTTCATTTTTATGTAATAAAACGTGATGGAATCACGTGAAATAACGTTGAAAGTTGACTTCTTTCCAATGTTCATTGAAACGTTAAACTATGATAATTTTGAAACATCTAGAAGAGTTTTTCAATTCACAAATTGAATTTTTTACAAAAAACGGAGAAGTAGAACACATTTTTTTTTCATAATAGTTTTTCTACTGAGAGGTTTAACACGTTTTTGCCTCTCTTTCTAGGAACACTACCTATAAATCATAAATACCGAGTAATGGATGATTAAGGCAAAATAATTTTTGCGCTTACCTCGTATCATTCGCCAGCAAATAAATTAAAAACATAAAAATAGCCGACTGTTTGGACTTCATGCTGCACGCTAAACAAACACAAAGAGCTACCGACTTACCACGAGACCGCTTTCAAGAATCGTAATCATTTAAATTCGTAGTTCGATTGTTTTCGTGTTACGTCACGAGTAAGTGACCATTGAAAAATATGTGTTTTACACTTTCAATACTAACGTTTCGTCGAAAAATTATCGCCTTCTTCAGGCTCAAATGTAGTTTGAGTATTGATGTCTAGGTATAGAATGGTGGTGATATTTCCATGAAAAATCACAAAATCTCTATTGTTTAGGAGTATGGTGTATACAAAAATATGCAAAAACATTTCAATCACGATATAATGAACAGAACAACATCCAATGATACAGAAAAATCATTCAACGTTCTGCGTGGTATTTGCCAGGAAAGTAGTTGTTTTTCACCTGAGATCTACCTTTCTCTGGTTCAATTTTATATTGAATCCTTTATGTGAAGAAAACCGTTTAAATTCGATTTTTCTATTCATTCCACTTCACATGGCACTTATCTCTCATCCAATGATACATTGAAATATATACAATTTCAGAAACGTTTTGCTTGGTTTCATCCATCTCTTGGATGTGAAGTATCAATAAAAACTATGTTGGAGAAACGTTCGTTTAGAATTTAGAGTGTATTCGATAAACATAATTATTTTGTCAGTTTCAAACGAATTGTTTGAAACAAACTTTGAAATCAAGTTTTGAATACGACGTTGCAAACCTCAAACAAATTTCAACATTTAACTTTTCAACGTATTGCGTGGTGTTTGCCAGGAAAGTAGTTGTTTTTCGCTTGTGGTCTACCAATTGTGTTTCAATGTATATTGATTCCTTTGTGAAGATGACTTTGTGTTTTTCCTTTTATTTCTTATTTAACATTTCAACCAAAACCGTTTATTCAGTTGTGTGAAAACATTTCATCATATTTCCCTGAAAAAAGAAGAAATGGTTACTGGCGTACAAAAAAAAGCGAACAGAAGTGATTCTGTCTTCAAAACGAACAAATTGTCGAAGATATTGCTGTGAAACACTTTCAGTTAATCTGAACGTTCCTCTATTTTTAAACCCCAATTAATCGACTATTCTCGGAGCATACCTGTTGTTAGCAATCGATTCTACATAAATTAATTCCAGAAATAGAAAAAGGAGTCTTTTTTCTCCAGAGTGACCCGCTTCAAAACGCAACAGCGGACTAATTTAAGATTATTTTCATTTTATCGCTCTTAACTCACAAACTCGGCGTGAATTAGCTGCACGAAGAAGGGCAATTAGACAGGGTGTTCCCAAGCATTCCCAAATATTCCGAGTATTTTGAGAAATATATACACAATCAAAACGTAAATCAGTGTGCCGAAAAAAAATGGATTGCATATCCTCTACCAGATCCTGCTACGTGAGAAGTGGAGCTGGCTGCCTAGACGAAAAAAAAAGAAGGTTGAAGAAAAAATGAAAGTCAACCAGAAATTTTATCACTCTTACATGACCGGGTAGGGAAAGGTTACAATTTGTATCGTCTGCATGAAAGATCATTCAATTAATTCAGACATAATGGAAAACAATGGGGAGATAATTTGCCCATTCATCAGCCCGACAATGTACAGCAAGTTATTCTGGGACATCAACTCCAAAAACATACTCACTTGGAACAAAATCAGCCTATCCAAAGCTTCTCTGGGCGTTAGACTAGATTGCATAGGGCCAGCAGTACGATATTCGTTACAGTAATCCAGTTTATCTTGCCGAAATTTGCTCAAGTTGTTCCTTAGATCATCCTGGAATTGAGGTTGCATATCCAAGAGATTGACCTGAACTTTGAGGGCCATCTCAAGCAATCGACTCCAGGTGTATCGTAGATTATCGACTTTGTATCGATGGAGAACGTTGAAGGCTTCCTGAAATGATATGTTTCTCCAATGAAATGTGTTTCAGTATTCCATTGATTTAATCACTCAGAGAGTGCTTATCATTTGAACATTTTTCACTTTTATAACTGTCGGCTTTACAAAAAGTATTTGGAAATGTTCTGTTAATGGTTGAAATTAATGTACTCATTTCTGAAAAAAGGCAGGAGATTAGACATGACTTTTCTTTTTTTACCCTGCGAGCATTTTGATTTGACAGAGGCTGAACTGAACCTTCTTTGGGACATCAACATCATTATATATTACCAAATGTTCCTAAGTAACACAAAACACCAAAAAGTAAATGATCCAAGTTGGATGCAGTTAAAATTATTATATGAGCAGACATGGTAGATAAACGAAAAACAGACTAATTTCACGGGACAACAGATTCGACATTTAGCAACGAGTCAAAACAATTACTGAGTTGAAATTCAGAAAACCATCCATGAACTCATGTAGTTTTTATTCCAGTGGAGAAAAATATATGCATAAATAAAAACTAGATGAGTTTACGGATAGTTTTCTGAATTTTGTTTCAGTATTCGTTTTGTCTCGTTGCTAAATGTGGCTTGCAAATTGGGATAGGTTGTGTCCCCTTCGTTTACAAAATATATTGAGATGTATCAAGGCATGGCTTGGACGTGGATTTTTCTGCAGATTGGTCTATAGAAAAACAAACACAGGCAATATCTCTCGAAAAGAAAGGAAAATTAAATATATTTTCAAATGTTCCTAAGTAACACAAAACACCAAAAAGTAAATATTCCGAGTTGGATACAGTTTAAATTAATATATGAACAGACATGGTAGATGAACGACAACAGATTCGACATTTAGCAACGAGACAAAACAATTACTGAGATGAAATTCAGAAAACCATCCATGAACTCATGTAGTTTTGATTCCAGTGGAGAAAAATGTATACATAAATAAAAATTAGATGAGTTTACGGATGGTTTCCTGAATTTCGTTTCAGTATTCGTTTTGCCTCGTTGCTAAATGAGGCTTGCAAATTTGCATAGGTTGTGTCCCCTTCTTTTACAAGACATGCCTTCGGCTTGGATTTTTCTGCAGATTGGTCAATAGAAAAACAAACACAGGCAATATCTCACGCAAAGAAAGGGGACACCACCCAACCTTGGATAACATCGCTATCCAAATTGCTAACAGGCCAGTCAACCTCACGAATGGTGATTTTTCTCGTTTTTACGAATTTGGAATTTATATCAGTAATCGTTTTTATCGTCGCTTAATGTGAAAGATGTTGTCCCGTGAATTAATTTTGTTTGTCTGTTTATATATTAATTTGAACAGTATCCAACTCGAAAAACTACTTTTTGGGTGAGTCCTCTTAATATTTTAAATTCACTGTCAATGTTTCTTTTTACTTTATTGTTATAGAGCCTTGAAGATAAATGTCAGTCTTACACAAAAACATCAGAATTTCTGCATGAAATTTACGAAGGAAAATTATTCTTCTGAACATTTTGAAGTTTTGTGCTGAAAGATTTCGATTTCGCATTCTATTTCCGAATGATTGATGATTTGTCTAGGGGAATCCTCATTCCTGATCATCATCCTCTTACCAAAGAATCAAGCGTTCGGTTACTATTTGGACCACCCTCTAAAACTACTATAAATTCAATCGGAAATATTCAAATTAGTCAGATAAGGGAACCGGAAAAGAATGGGAATGGAAAATAAAGGGAAAAACACTATTGCTGGAGAGCTCTTATCCGGGATCAGAATTAGAGTTGGAGTGTTGAATTTAAATGGTTCGTTTTTGATTTCAGATATGATTGTTTTTGCCATTTGGAACACGAAATCGCTAAAGAGGTCGTGTAAGGAACCATATTTTCCAATCTAGAATTCGGACTATGCTTTTACAGTGTCTGTGCTTATCCTCGTTGGTATCCTTTCAACATCTTTTGGGCTTTTTCATTACACGTGGTGTCATTCCAGTTGACGATGATTCACCCTCACGCATTAAAGGATGATCAACGTATATTAGATCATAGTGTACCTCAGTAATATTGCACAGATCTTCATCTTGTAGTATCAGGAACTTCATATGATTACTCTCGTTTCGGACGTCCATTGTCTTAATGGATTCAAAAGGTTTTCACGACGTTTCGAATGCTTGTATCTGCAATCGTCTTCAGGTGGATTCTGACAAGTTCAGGTGCTACTTACCAATTTATATGTCTGCCGGTGCAATGATGCATGTAATTCCGCCATGTGCAGTGGTGTGTGTAATTTTGCGCAGTGTAGTGGTGCGTGAAGTTTCGCGCCTCTGCAGCCCGCCAGAAAGTGCAATTAGTGGTTTCCATACGTTCTTGATCTCAACGCTTGGTTGACTAAAGGCTTTATTGGCTTCGATGTAGGCGGCCTCTTTGAACTTTCGCTTGAACCAATGCTCCTCTCTGTGTAGAACACTTGCGTCGTCTCATAGAACTCGATGGTGCTCAGTCCAGGCGTGGTCAGCGATTCCCTATTTTGCCATTTCTCCACGTTGAGTCCATTTCTTGTGCTCATCCAATCTTACCGATAACGGCCTCTTTGTCTCTCCAATGTAGGAATCTCCGCATTCACATGGAACTTCATAAATGCAATTCTTACTGATTTCATTTTTGTTGTCAGGTTTGGTCTTCGTAAAGTACTGCCGGATTGGAAGCAGCTCTTGATGTTGAACTTGTTTCCGATCCTTCTGATCTTCTTGGAGCCACCTCTGATGTACGGAAGGCAGATCACTGTGCTTTGTTGTTGCTCTTCAGATGTCTTCGTTCTCTGGAGTTGTTTCGGTACTTCTCCTAGGAGATGGGATCCTCCCTTTTTCCAATCATCGCTAACATATATATGGAGTGGTTCGAGGCATTGGCTATAAGGGAGGTAGAATACAAACCAAAGCTGTGGTTGAGGTACGTGGATGACACTTCCATTATATGGAATCACGGAGATAAACATCTCCAGGATTTCTTCTCAAGAATTAACAGAATCAGGGATTCGATCAAATTCACGATGGAAATGGAAACCAATAGTGCCTTACCCTTCCTCGATGTGAACGTTGAGAGAATAGGCAATGAAATCCGCACCTCTGTCTACAGAAACAAGACACGTACGGGGCAGGATCTCAGCTACAGCTCCAACCATCCGAGTTAGACAAAGAGAGGGATCGTGAGAACATTGGTAGAGAGAGCGATGCACATATACAACGACGTGTAGTCACTAGATGCCGAATTAAAGCACATCAGAGAGGACCTTCACCGGAATGGATACCCCAAGAAACTCCTAGGAGAAGTATTGAAAGATTTTAAGAAAAAAAAATTTATATACAGGGTGTTCAAATTTAACAGAAAAATAAGTTTTTCCCCAATATCTCTAAAACCGCTCTGTATTTTTTTATTTCGGCACATACAGAGTACGCATAAAAATAGTTTTTTTTCAATATAACGGTTATTTTTAATTTTCAAAATATTGATATGTCATAATAACGAAAATAATTTTTATGATTGTCCTGTATCTTCTCATAAAAATGGTCTCTTCCCTTTTTTCGATTTAAAAAATAGAATGTATCCATTTGCTTGTCCCTATAAGATGTTTTATCTGTCTCGAATTCACAATTTGTGGTAACCAAAGCATCTAGGCAAGATTTTTATAATTGAGTACACATAAAAATCCATTTCTTATTTTTAAAACCATAACTATTTTGAAAAAAAAATACTAAAATTAAATTAGCTTTCTAAAATGCCCGCCTTCTGCAAGTATGCACGCTTCACCCCTCCTTCTCATTGACTCGCGTACTCTTTGGAAAATTCCTGGAGTATTCCTTAGAGCTTCACAGGAAACTATTACGCGGTTCCGTAATTCTTCCTCAGTTTGAATAGGTTGACTGTAAACCAAGGTCTTGAGGTCCTCGAAGAAAATAATCCAGAATGTTCAGGTCTAGGGATCTAGCTGGCCATGAGTTTGTTTTCCAACGACCTATCTAGTGATTTATTGAAGTTTTGGTTTAAATATTCGCGTGCCAGAGCACTAAAGAAGAGAATTGGCAAATTATCTTCAAGGAATCGGCGATAATAGTGTCCATTTAATCTCCAATAATTCCTGACCACACATTTAACGAGAACTATTCCTGGTGATGAGATTGCACGATTGTATGCGGATTTTCCTTGGTAAAAAATTATAAAAATTTGTTATACTGCTTTTAGGTAAACTAGCTTCGTTCGTGAATAAAATTTCCATGTCACATGAAGGATTTTCGGCAACTTTTTAGAGAAACTACTGGCAGAAAATCATGCGTAGTGAAAAGTCTCGAGGAAGTAGAGCCTGAACCCGTTGAATGTGATAGGAATATGATAAATAATCATGAAGAATAGTCCATACTAAAATATGAGCGATATTTACATTATTGGCAACTTTCGTACTTATTTCGGGATTTTCCTCAACTTAATTTGAGCCAGCTACTTCAGTTACTGAGTTTCACATAACCTTCTGTTGGTGCTTGAAATTATTCGAGCATCAGGAACCATTCTATTTGGAAAGCGCTCTTGATACAGTTGCCTGGTTTCATATGCGTTCCCGTCAGCAAGCCCAAACAAGTGATGCTTGTCTGCAGATTCGGTATTTGTAAAAATGATCATGTTTAAAAAAAAAAATTTTTATAACTTAAATAGTGTCGCAAGCCGCGTATCTAGACAAAAAAGTGTCAAAAATGTTTCCGTTTCTGAAACAACGAATTGTCTTCTTAGCAAACTAGATGCTTCTAGCATACATGATAATCCTACTCTTTACATAACGGCTGAATTCGCATAGGGACAAGCAAATGAATGCATTTTATTTTTTTAGTCGAAACCCGCCCGCCGTACCAAGAAAGTCAAGATACCATTTTTATGAGAATATAGAGGATAATTATAAAAATAATATTTATTTAAAAAACAGTGGAGTATAATTATTTGATTAAAAATATTGTTACGGAAATCACGAAAATACCCAGAGTACACCCCTGTGCTGTTACAACCGTCGGCCTGACCGTTAGGAGTGACGTCCTGTTCCAGATGTTCGATAACCGCCATTGGACATTTCGAGAAATGGCCGTTACCGATGATGTCATGCTCCAAATGTTCGATAACCGCCATTCGAAGACTCGAGAAGAAAACCGACCGTTAGTGATGACGTTTTGGAACATTCCCGATCGCCACTGTTCTGGAAATTTCGGCCGTTCTATATATATCAGGTCATATGCGACAGGCGTGTCAGTCAGAAGTTAATCTTGTGAAAATTGTTAGGCATTGTAATTGTGAACAAGTATTTTATTGTTGAATTATTGTGTTGTATTTCAAATTGGAATAAACGGACGAATTTATTGGAATGTTCTTTGAATCCCAGTTAACAGCGACGCCGCTGATGAAAATTAAAAATAACCTTCATCCTAGAAAAAATGTATTTTTATGCGTAAGTTACATTTATCAAAATTGAAAAAAATACAAATCGGTTTTAGAGATATTGGGGAATATTGTTTTTTTCTTGTTGAATTTCAACACCCTGTATTTCAGAAATGAAGCGGCTCATTTAAAGAATTTTTCTTAAACTCATCCGAGGATTATCGCCCTTTAGGATCAGCATTCAATTATGAAACACTCTGTATATGTCCATGAAAGTAATATTTCTGGGACTACTCTTGAAATAAGAATCCAATCAAAGTGCTTCAGCTTCAGCCTTGTTGAGGTTTCTCGGGAAGTTCACTTTGAAGTCACCTTTCACCTTTTAACCAATCTCTTCCACTAGTAAATGGAATGTTTAATTAACAGAAGCGGGCGGCTACATACTATAGTAACTAGAAGTGAATTACTTGTAAATTGAGTTATTGCCATACTGATTGCTTCTTGTATCTCAAGGGAAATAACGTTACTTGCTTACTTTATTTTGCTGAACATAATTCATAGGATGAATGAAGCGATGCATTCTCGATTGATTCAATCCATTCGTTCCTTCAATGATCATCTTGAAAAAAGCATAAACATAAAATATTTCATATGTTCATGGATCAAAGCAGAAGAGGAAACATAGACTCTAGAAGATTTAGCTAGAAGCCACCTCCTAGTTCATTATTCGAATGGCTTTGAAAATCTTGGATACATATTCTTGGAAATATAACTGACGAAGACTTTGGTTTGTTTGAAGTCTTTTGTGGAGAATGTTTCTTGCTATGCCTAAATTATTGAAAGATATTCAGAATTTCAAAGATGTGAACAGGTGATGGACCTTTTCGCAATACTAGCCAAGGTAATTTGGTGAGATGTGGAGCAATACAACCAATGCTACCTCCTGATCATTTCATTCATCACATTTTTTAAAGTAGTTTCCTGGAAGAAAAAGGAAATATTGACATCCATTTTCCTTTCTTCCTGTTCAGTCACATAAGAATATGGTTAGGTGGAAAAGACAGTTATATTCATCGCTAACACAGATTTTTTTCTTTGATTTTGTGCATTAAGATTTAAGAGGAAGACCAAGGAAAAAGTTTTGGATAAATTCACTAAAACAGAGATTTTCAAAAGTACCAAGGCCGGGCCCCAAGAACAAACGGACGGATAAATTTGAAAGCAATCTATTGGTACAAAACTTTCAATTTTATATAAATTGAATTGAAAGTTAATTTTATTTGTTGTAATTTTTTCTAAAAAAACCATCGAAAGTTCTATAAACTGGGATGATGCATCCAAAAACAGTTTTTGGGCGTTTTATAGATTTGCAATGCAACCCTCTATGCGCAACAGAACGTACTTTCTTATATATTTTTCCAATATTTAGTAATTTTTCGGACAAAGTGATCTCGAAATAACTACAAAAGTTACCAGTTTTTGTTGCGGATGTGAAGAACATTAACTATGACCCTTGGTATAGTTCATCCATTATCAAGGAGTAATCAATATTTAATATATACGCACGGCACTCATGCCAATTTAAGAAACAAAAAAATAATGTTTACTACCCGTATAAAATCTCCTATACACCAAAGTAAGCGTATGTCCACATGGACTTGATGGACGTACGTCAAAATGAACAATCTGTGTAAACAGCACCAATGAAAGCGGCGAATCGTATTGATAAACGCACCGTATTGGCCGAGTAGCGTATCGAGGCTGCAAAGCTATAAATCATCTATTTTATGTTTGAAAACCATGGAGTGAGATACCTTGCGATATCAGTGGAGTACTGCGTTCGGACCCTTGCAAAACAATTGACAAAGGTATGCAAGATTGTATACATAGAACGTAGTAATAAAATAAGGTATCTCCGCCTACGGTAGATCAAACTAAATGGTCCGTAAGGGTTCCGAAGGAGTTTATATATTTTGCAATTGATGTTTGAAATATACCTAGATATATATCCCTCGTACACTCTTGTAACCATCACTCAAAGAGGTAAGGTCTTCTCAACCAATATAAGTTTTTGACTATCGAGTGGTCTGCAGTCATTTCACGATTACATATTACATACGGGAAGTTCAGATGATAGCACGATTAAGAACTACCCATTCGGAATCTAATCAGAAAAATATACGATAACTGGACTCGCTTGAATTGTTATGCCCCGAGAATATTCATATATAGACATAACGAATGTATATGGAAAAAAATGCCCCCGTCGAAGATGAAAATAAGGTTGAAGAAATGCGTCTGAATTAATCTCTTCCATATGAAGCTTGAAATCACATCATGAAGTAATAAAAATGCCATCTATGATATAAGGTTGAACAAAAAAATGATTTGTTTGAAAATATGAATAGGATGTTCATAAAATCAGATGTTTCCCTTTTCAAAATAATGATATTCAGGAAGTTGAACCGTCAACACTTATGAAAATTGCCTACGTGTTAAAGTCATTTTTTCAGAAGAAACTTGATAAAATCTCAAATTTATGACGTTATAAAAATAAATAACATGTGGACGACGCTAAAGGGTCATTAATTACCTCGCGATCAAAAAAAATTCTAAAAATTAAGCCCAGCTGAGTGAAAATAACGGTTTCCATGGGTCTCAACCTTATTCAAACCGCTGTAAAAAAATATGAGCAAAGAAATAAACTATGTTTTTTGTAATCTTTCCGCGAGTCTAACCGCTGATAAATCAACAACATAAAGCTGTCATCTTTACCCCTCTTCGTGGGAGACATAAAGAAATAACTAAGGCGTGAAACACGCATGGGGTAAGCGTCATCACTAGCGGTCTATAAAACTGACTGAAAAATAAAAATCATTATCATTTCACAGCCTCCAATTCTAGATCGATATACCAACTTTTAATACTCGAAAAATTAAGTTTTAGCGATCAAATAGAAACAATTAAAATGTTTTTAAGGTTTTCAATTACTGAAATAATAACCGAAGAAAATATTAAAGAAATTAATAATCAACAATCATAATTTAGAATCCGATTGAAATTATTTGTGTAAACCAGCAACTGTAAAAAAATGGTAAGCTATATTGCTGTTGTTTGTATTATTTCGGCATATTGAATATTTTCGAACTATAATTAAACTGAATGGCATATTTCGATTTTCTACGAAATCTCTACCCAATGTGAAAATGTTTGTATTTGAAATTTTAACCGCATACTTGGGTATAGTCATTGCTGGTTTTCCAAAACATAACTTGCATTAGCCTTGACTTTTGAACTACTCCATAGAATCTCCAGTTATCTGTATTATAAATAAAAACTAGACTTCTATCACGGCGGAATACATCCCGCAAGATTTTGATCTATTCTTTGATCTATTTCACCGATTTATTATTGAATCAAATTGATTTTATATCTAGTATGTGTAAAGAATTACCAAATTTCATGAATCATTCATCAAGTTCGTTGAATGATACTTGCTCATTCAACCAATATATTTTTTTTTCCTTGTTTTATTTTCTCAATTAATAGAGTTCCAGTGTGAGGTTTCCAATTAAACAACACCCTGTACGGGGTCGTATCAATGGCTAGTCAGCTGTGGGGTTTTTAATTCTACAACTGTCCCAGGTTGCAGGTGTGGTGTGTCTATTCATAACACCCTGTATATAACCGGGTCATGAAAACCTGACAGTTTTTTTGTTTCATATTTCCCATTAAAATTGAAAAATGATTTGTCCTGATTTTTTTAATTTGAATATTTGTCCCACAACAAATCATTTCTCAATTTTGATGGGAAAAATGAAAAAAAAACTGTCAGGTGAGGGGTTTGAACCCACGCACCCTTTCGAGAACCATAGCTCAAATCTGGCGACTTGGACCGCTCGACCAGCCCCGTAAATACTTATTTATACAAGTAATTCCAAGCTATTATAGTCCATCCAATATCAATTGCAGAAGCTGTTTCTATAGGGAACAAATAAAAACTCACTTCGCTAACACGAGCGTATATGCGAAGAAACGGAACGAAAAATAATCTGTACTACTTGTATACAGTCTCCGTCGGCACAAAGAGCCCGCTGGTCAACGTGGACTTGAGTGACTGCTGTCTGTTCTACAACCGATTCGTCTGGGCCAATCAAGTCGGACATCAATGCTTGTAGGTGTGTCTATACGATGGGAGGTCATAAATCACGCGTTATATTCGTGTTTTAATAGCTCTGAAAGATTAAAAACCAGTGCGTATGTGGTCTTGGTGTGTGCCGATCGAAATACGTTTTAGGATATTCTAGTTTTATTATTTATTTATTATTATTTTTCTTTCTTAATGTATTTGTATAAATAAAAGCTTGTCTTTAATTTTTTTAATTTTTCATTATTTATGAAGTATTTTTAAAATCTTAAAATATCTAAATAAAATTAGTTATCTCCGCCACTGCTGCGCACAGGATTTCGCCGCAAGACTTTTTTATGCTTCTGCAATTGATTGGGAAAACTATAACTCCATTCATATACGCGGGTCATACACGTATTATAAAGTGCCCGAAAAACATAACGAAAGTTGAGGCATGCGCACAAAAAAAATCTAGAATGAAAAGGCCTATTCGCGCGATTCCAGTTATCGTATATTTACCATGTGGCCAATCGCAGTACATTTTCGAATTTGAATAATTGTTCGATTTTCATCGCCTGATTCTGTAGCTGCTATTTATTATTGTGCATCTCTATGGTTTTGTCCGCGAAAATAGACAGAGTTTCTTCTAAAAATCTTTGAATTTGGTATAGGGATACGTAATCACTGAAGAGGTAATACCGATAACTGAAGTGTTTTCCATTGGATTTTCTGTCCAATCTCAATACTCGTATATCTTCGAAGAGCCAACACAGCCAGTTTTTCGATTGGGTTCAATCGTCTTTCGAAAAACAATAGTATCTTTTTAGCAGCCGAATTTCATCAGTTTTTCAACGAAAACGGTTGCCAGAATCATTATATACATTTGGTGATGATTCTGATTGTTGTGAGCTCTGTATAGAAAGCCAACACTGCCATTTTGTTGAAACGCCTCCAGAATAGAGTCTCCTGAGTCTATCCATTTCTCCTAGTCGATGTTTTAAATATCCACCAATTGATTTGGATTTCATCATATTTTTCACCACGGTACTTCTATTCAGTATGCTTTGATGGAATAATGCATTGAAAAAATACTTCTGAAAGCGCTTTCTTCTCATTCCCTGTCGCTATTTTCAGTTCACAAACTAGTTTCCATGTTTCAGAAAGATTAAAAAACCTTCACGATATTTCGGGAATTCCATTCAGAAACGTTCTATGAGAAGAGGTTATTCAGAAAATCGCTTTTGTATTGTTGCCAAAACCAATAAAGTGAAAATAATAGAGTTTCAGCCATTCTGAAGTTCACTAGCTAAAAGCGGAATATATAAAGCGAATGAATCATCGAGTGGGATGTATGGTAGGGCATAGAAGAGCTATGATGGAAGTATAGTTAGGAATATGCAACCTACATCTCAAATATTATCAGCAATAATTCTACAAGGCTGGAAAAAACACTGATAATTTTTTTATAGTCTTTGTAGTATCCAAGTTCTTCCTCTTCAAAACTCAACCTTTTCAAAGATTTTGTGCAGATGTTTTGTTTGAATATCTAACGCGGGCTAGTTGCAATAGTTGGAAACTGATGACGGAGACCTTACCTTTTTTTGTGGATTCCGAAACTACTAGCGGCTGCTAAACGAGGAGAGTACTATTTCTCGATGATTGGACGAAATCCTGAGTATGTATTTCATATGGTTCTTGATATGACAAAAAAGTTATTATTACCCCTCATGCTCCATACAGACCTACAGTAAATATCGAATTTTGTCTGGACGTTGTGAAAAGGTAGGAAAAGGAGATTGAGGTTCATTGAAAAAATGAATTTAGTCCAATTGAATGAAAATCAAAACAAAAATAACTATAGTGATAAGAATTATTTCACATACAGAAATGTATTCAAGTAATTTCTCGGAGGAGAGAGTGGAAGTACGAAAAAATTCTATTTTTGTGTAACCGTAGGCAAAACGTCGCACTTTTTTTGCCAGAGAGCAAAAAAATTCCAGATTTGGAGATGTACAAGAAATTGAAATATCGCAATGGCACACGATTTTGCAAAATATATAATTTCTTTAGAAAAGCTGTGGAATTAATGCCGCCAGCCTACTTTTCTATTTACATTGGACTGTTGTTTATTTTCAGTAGTAATAACCCAAGAACAATGATGATTGTTCGACTTTTTAACAGATTTCGTTGCTTGGAAACAGACCGACGCCATAGGCTATGTGATAGAATTTCCGTTGCAGCCCTTCAGGGGTGTTTTCATCACACAAATTTAACATTTTGGTTATTTATACTGAACTTAATGCTGCTGCTTAGTTTCCTTTCACAGGGATCCTACTGCAGTTTTTGTCGTATAGAATCACGAGCAGCTCGCGCTTGTTGAAATTCTTTCATTTCTTTTTAATATTTTTCTTGTAAAAGCTTACTTGTTGGGTTCTACATGGTTTTGTCCGTAGCTTCTTTGAACTCTGCATCGTCTTTTCTTCTCATGTTCACAGCCCAATCCTTTAAAATCGAGGCTAATTCTTCCACTGTCTGATTTCCATCTAATTGATACTTTCTAACATTGCAAAAGTCCATAAATGGTTTCCATTCAAATTTTTTATTAAACAGTATTTTTTGGTATATTTGATTCGATAATTTCATTAATTTTCTTGTCAGTATTACAACCAAATCGTGACATTTTGAAATTATTAAATATTTGAAACGTCAAATTCGAAATAAATCAAAATGTAACCATAGCAACGTGATAGAGTGAAAACAGCCCATGGAATTGTAACGGGGAACAGGTCTTTTGACCGTTCTCCGTTTTATTTAATTTTTTTCAAGGAAAAAATAATTCTAAAAACAAATTTCGCCGATGTCACCCATTTGTAATACGCGCCAATTAATTGAGTGGACAGAGAAAAATCTATTTGGCAGCTACCACTCTTGCGAGTGGGAGCACACTGTCACCAACACTGGATGTGGACTTTATTGTTTGAGGTTAATTTCCTCAAAGTTACAGTCGGTATTGGGTTTTATCACCTGATTATCCGATCGGTAGTGAACTCGGCTAGAAGCAATGTCTAGTGATTTTCTTCCTCAAAGGTTGGTTAGTGAAGGGTCTGAGATTCTCCCTTTAGGTTATCAAATTCGTTACGCCGTTCTAACCGGCAAATAATGACACTATTCAAAGTTAAAAACACATATATTCATAAAAGAATGGTAAATAAAGTACTTTTACACAAGGTGTGGACAATAAACAATAAAATAAACTCCTGAATTCGATAAAATATTTATATAGTCCTACGTACAAAAGGAAACTTTCGCCTTTAAGCCGAACGAAAACTTAGAACTTTTTCTCTACGCCCTGAAGCCAATTATGCGAGTAACCTCGCATTACGGAAATTTAAAAGAAAAATTGGGGTGAAAGCATTTCTGAACTATATGCAATCCACCTGAATAGCAAATTAGGTTAGTAAGTATTTCAGTATTTCCCAAAGCCCTAAATGCACTTACTACTTGCGGTGAGTTCTTGAAGATCTTGTAGGTTCTTCCCGTAATCCAAGAAAAATGCCACTTGTATCATACGAATCGACTTTCTATGATTTTCTGTCACTTTAACTCGCTTAACCTCGACTAGCTAGTCGCGTCTATACTCCAAGAAATCAGTTCTCACACGTAGAAAACTTTTCAATCGGTATTAATATTTTATAGCGCGAAAACCGTGAATAACATCCAATCTTGCGGTACAAATATCGCGTTTATACGCCTCGTGGAGATACCAATAAATCTCCGATTCAAAATCCGTGAATCCGCCGCTGAGAGTCTGATGTATTCGCTTCAAACCGTGCAAATGACTTCTAACTTTTTCGGCAGTCTCCAAAATAAGCAAACCGCTCCGATCTCGCCAGAGGCACGCCGAGAACTCCCGTCATTAGTATTATTCGTTTCAACCCGCTCGATAGACTTCCACTTTTTTGGAAGTCTTCAGAAAAACCAAATGTACCTCTCGCTTCAAAGGCTCCGCGAGAACTTCTTGTCAGAGTTGTCATTTCCAAGCTTCCAAGCCAACCAGCGTCCTTTTTGAGAGCTTTCATTGGTTGAAAAGATCTCGCCTACGCTGTAAAAACCGTCAACCTCATCAGTTCTACGGCTGTGAGAAACTTGTGTGCCTTACAAAGGCACCTTTGTCGCTTACGCTAGACGTAAACAATGTCTACTACTTTGTAATACATTGTAGGACCCTTCCGTCGATCGGTAACTGTCATATTCTCGCTGCCCATAGAAGGAGTTTCATTGCTGGTTGCCTACCCTTAGGCTTGCTTTAATTGCGAGCGATTTGGTTCGGTTTCATTGAAATTATATTACGAGGGGAGTTCATAGTTTTCCATTCTTCGGCTGAAAGCTTCAGGTTATTTCATGATCAACATATAAAAACCAACAATATACTAACAACTACTGGTTGTTTTCAGTATAATGTTGTTCTGACTGGTTGTGCTCTCTCTGATGACCTCAAATTAAGTAATTTCATTGGATTTCTACTTGAGCAAAAAATGTTCAAGTCATTAATTTTTTTGTAATTACATAATTTTAACAGTTGTATGAAGTTTCTTTGAACGGTACGCTGAAATGATATTTTGCGGCCTTGGCGAATATATCGGATTATAATGAAAATGGAAAATAAGTATTTTACATAAAAATGAAGGTAAACGAAAATTGTTCAAAATGGGTACTACCAATAGCGGCATCTGGTAAGTTTGTAATCCAGCCATTTGTACAAAAAAAAATATTATTATAAACTGCTACAATTGTTGGGAAAATATTTCAATTTCACATATATGAATAAGTTTTCTTAACATTGTCACTGTACATAAACTAAGTTTTTTTTATATTGTAATCACTTCGGAATACTCAAAATTATCATGAACTATTTGAAACAAATATATAATTTTATTGGGCTAGTAAATCTGAAGAGTTATAAAAAAACTTTATGAATAAATATCCATCATAAATAAACATTAAAAAAATTCAGATGATAAATTTTAAACGCATTTTCACATATCAACTAGAATCATAAAAATTATATTTTCCTCCATTCGTAAAATGAAGTATACATTTTTTATATACCTATATATAGTTGTTCGACATTCAACGCTTTTTTGGCTTACCCAAAATTGTAATTGAAAAAAAAATAACTTGCTCCATTGAATATCATATTTTTAAAGCAATAAAAAATCCACAACAGGTTGGATTTCGATTTTCAATCCACGAGAAAATAAATAAAAAAAGTTGATTAAGCTGCTCCACAGAATGCCATGTCGAAAATTCATCAAAAAACCTCATCTGGACATGATTTAATATAATAAATACAAAGGAACCTAAAAAAATTTAAACGAACGAAAGTTGTTTCTAAGAATCTCTAAAAAAAAATACAACATTTTTGACTAGCCACAGGTTTGCATGTTTCCAGTGCTGCCCTTTTATTTGTATGTATGAAAAGAAAGGCGATTTGCAACTCACTAGAGCTTTTTACCCATTATTATCTTGTCAAAATGTTCAGAATAGAAACATTTTTATCGATGTAATGACAAGGAAAATGTCGCGAAATACTTCAAATAAATACATTTATGATGTGTATTAAAAAGGAAATGATGAACGAACAAGAAAATCTGAAAAAGCAAAGTTTTGATTGAAATTAAAAATCATAGAGAAGGTAGCTTTTTTATCGACGAGAGCAGTTACAGTCGTGATTCAAACACATCTATGAAGTCGAGCTTATTGAAAAGCTTGTGGTCAAGAAAGAGATATCTGTGTTGGCATAGAGTAGTTTGGTGCGCATTCAGTAAATCTATAAAACGAGTCAAAGACTGGTGATGGTTATACAAGAAATTGAGCATAGGTAAATGCTAGGTATAGTTGGAATTATGTTTTGATGATACTACTTTATTTCAATCAGTGCGGCTCTTTTATATGTTTATATGTGAAACATGATCATGAACCTACCTACGTAATGCTGTTATAATTTAAAAACATGTATGTTAACATAACAAGGTAAGTATCAACATAATATGGTCCGTTATTGTTTATGTCACATCGTACTGTTATGAAGTGTGAATGAAATGTTTGTAAAGCAAAAATTTAGATATGGATTTTTTTATATAATGTTGATTAAACAATCTGCATATACGGGTGGCCCACCACATTCGCCTCGGTATTTCTACGAGAAATGAAGAGAGTTAGGGAAAAACTTTTAGCACAGTTATATGTGGGTCCATGAGGAGCATATTCCAAAACTATTTTGAAATATATAGGGTGATCCCCAAAAAAATTACATACCAAAGTTATATTTTTTCTTATGGAACACCCTATATTTTTTATATTTTTAGATACTATAGACAAAATAAAGGTGAGTTACTATTATATTTCCCATACTTAAAACTGACCGTTTCTGAGAAATTTTGAGAAATTTAAAAATACAGACCATAATTTGAAAATTGTTTTCACCCTGTAACGTGTAACGAGTTGCTCGTGATTAAATGTACTGTTTAGCTCAAAGGTGAAAGTTAACTACTACATGAAATTTTTAATGCAATATTATACAGAGTGGCGAAAAAAATTGCCTCAAAATTTGGACACACATTTAATTAAATAACTTTTTAAAGTTGAATGGAACACCCCGTATTTAGTGGCGTAATTTGACGCAGAATTAGATTCCCTTCAAAACTATATTAGGGTTCCCTATACCTATCTCTTCTGCTTTTTACACAAAAGGCGTTTTTATATTTTACTTATGAGTAATTTTTTTATCCTAAAAATGAAACACACTGTATTGTAAAAATGAAACACACTGTATTTAAAAACCTTTTTATTAAGGAATACGTAGATTCGCTAGAAGCAGAAGTTTAAATTTTTTAAAATACGGTGTATCTAAAGTGAAATGCAGGCAAATGTAAAAACTCAAATTTATTGCCATTTCTGAAATATTAAAGCGTTCTTCAAAATAAGAAGATGCACGTGTCTTAATTATTGAGGCGAAATATGTTAAATTCGCTTGTTTCTTAGCAAATTAGACTTCATATTGAAATAAATACCAAAATTACAATATGGGGTCAATAAAAACATACATTTACGATTTCCTATAAAACCTATTATACTATTTTTTTAATAATAGTAGGCTCTGGCCTAGATGACGTTAATTATTATTAAGAAACAAAAAGAATTTGACAGTGACACAACTTGTTAATCAAACCATTATCCAGAGTTCAGCACTCATTTCAAGAAAGAGTTTGCCTATGCATCAAGAATAATGGACACCATTTTGAGCATTTATTAAAATAATAAACTATTTAAGATTCTTAATTTTTCGATAAAATGACTTCAAAAATGCTTTTTAAGCTTTTCATTACAATACAGTGTGTTTCATTTTTAAGATAAAAAAATTACTCATAAGTAAAATATAAAAACGCCTTTTGTGTAAAAAGCAGAAGAGATAGGTATAGGGAACCCTAATATAGTTTTGAAGGGAATCTAATTCTGCGTCAAATTACGCCACTAAATACGGGGTGTTCTATTCAACTTTAAGAAGTTATTTAATTAAATGTGTGTCCAAATTTTGAGGCAATTTTTTTCGCCACTCTGTATAATATTTCATGTAGTAGTTAACTTCAACCTTTTAGCAAGCAGTACATTTAATCACGAGCAGCTCGTTACACGTTACAGGGTGAAAACAATTTTCAAATTATGGTCTGTATTTTTAAATTTCTCAAAATTTCTCAGAATCGGTCAGTTTTAAGTATGGGAAATATAATAGTAACTCACCTTTATTTTGTCTATAGTATCTAAAAATATAAAAAATATAGGGTGTTCCATAAGAAAAAATATAACTTTGGTATGTAATTTTTTTGGGGATCACCCTATATATTTCAAAATAATTTTGGAATATGCTCCTCATGGATCCACATATAACTGTGCTAAAAGTTCTTCCCTAACTCTCTTCATTTCTCGTAGAAATACCGAGGCGAATGTGGTGGGCCACCCTGTGTAAGAAAATGTAAAATCCCAAGAAAACGATTTATCTCAATAGCGAGGCATAGACGAACACATTTTCTGACAGATTAGCACGCGGCGAGCAGAAGTGACAGATAAATCCGTACATTTATGACAAGCCGTAGCTTGCATGCCACAGATTTACCCCATAAACGTACACATTTACTTGGCTTTGAAAATTCGTGAGTGAATCGTAACGATTCAACAAGTGCGGCAAAAATCAGTAGCAAGGAATTTTCAACTGATTTTATTGAGGTTTATCGGCAACATACTGCTTTGAAGAAAGTCAAAATCCCTTAGTATGTAAATACAAATTAGAAGAAATTTGGATATCGCGCTTTAATAGAAGTATAAAAAGTATAAAGTGAATTGTGGTAAATATATTGTTAAGAAAAAATTCAGTTCTTGAACAGTAGAACCTTCAAAAGTTTTACGTCACTGGCCACGTTTATACCGTGTCTTGGTATGCTGACTAATGATTATATTCCAACCAAATTATGTTAGTCAGTGTGGTATAAACTGTGCACTTGGTCAAGTAACTAGCTTGGTTTGGTACCGAAATTTGTTGTGTACCAGACTATAATACTAAGTTGACTAAGATGGTGTAAACAGTATGATAAGTTTTACCAATTGTGACTGTAAATTTTGGTTTGAAAGATTGCTAAGCGTTCTGTCGTGGTTATCGCACTGGCTGAATGAACCGAATGTAAACAATAACCATAAAAAAGAGAACGAGAGAGTGTTAGTGAAAAATATGTTTTGTGATTCCTAACCTTAGTTTCCGCATCATTACCTCGGAAATTGTTTTATATATTTTTGTTAGTATTTTTTATAAGAAATGAGTTGCTGTGGTTCAGAACTTCCTATAAAAAGTCCAAAGGTATTAATTGGACAGATGATGAAACCAGTGCGTTTCTCCAAATATTTTTGGACAAGAAAATTATATCAATTTTGGATGTCAAAAAATTTAAACACCTAGACATTTACAAGAGCCTTGAAGAAGACTTGTTGAGTAGGGGCTTTACAAAAACTGCTGAACAAATAAAATTAAGAATGACAGCCTGAGCTCACTGACATCCGGACATTGTCATTGACAGATGACACAATTCCGAATTAGATAGCAGAGTTTCAAACCTTTCTCGTGGTTACATGACTAAATAAATACCAAACCAGAACCAAGTTGGTTAATTAATCATTTGACAAAACACGATGTAAATAAATGATTACTAAAACATTTGGTTTGAATTTGGTCACATACACTTGGTAAGGTTACCAAATTCACATACGGTATAAACGTGGCCACTATCTCATTCACGTAACCATTATTTATTTTTATAAATGTCGTTTTCCTTTTTTGTTTCCATTATTATTTGCAAAAATTGTATTGTACATTAGGGCCCTGGCACTAGTAATAATAATTAATTTTCTTTTCTTGTTAGTTTGCGACATTTTCAAATAATTCCACGCACACTCTGAATTGTGAACTGTATATGCAGTTGGCGTGGTTTGCGACCCCTTGAAATTTCCAAAGAGCCACGAGCCATGCAAATCCGTTGCGCAAATCGTCAAATTCTTCCATAAACAGGCAGATTTATTCGTGGTGAACCAGCACGTCGGATAATTCGTACGACTGGCATGGATGTTTATGGTGTCGGTCGTGAAAATGCTCGACGTTTCTCGCTATGAGTAAATGTGCCACTTTTGATCGCTGCGTGCAAATCTGTCCGAAAATGTGTTCGTCTATGGCCAGCTAATGAATAGTCCACAAATGTTAATTTTTCTATCGAGAGCATATTGATATCGCATAATGCTGTTTCGGAGGGTATACACATACATATGGTTTGCCGTGAGTAGACGTGTTCCACATCGTGTGCTGCTAAATTTTGCTAATATTGAAGGAAAAACTGTGTCTGTAAATCTGATTTCTGGAGTGGTTACTTGTTTCGTGTGGGCCTTTTAAACAGTTACATTGCGTTGTAAGTACAATATTTGTAATAACATGACAACAAGGAATCAGAAAAGGGGCGAGGACGGAGATCAATTGCACCTAGCAATTAAGTCCGCAGTCAATAAATTGTGCACGTCAGTGTCTTTCATCACCGAGCTAACTAACTGCATTTTTGAGAAAATTCGTGGAGATATTGAAAAGGAGCTGGAGACATTACAGAAGAAAACCACTGAGTTAGAAAAGGTAGTCCAGAAGCAAGATGATACCATTAAATTGATGGCCAAACAGAACGAAAGATTTGAGAAATGGATTCGTAGAAATAATATTATTGTCTACGGATTGGAAGAGATGAATGATGAAAGCATTAAAGATCGAATTTTACAAATCTTCAATACTAAAATGAACTTAACTATTAAAAATTCTGATGTCGGAAGCTGTTACAGACTGGGAAAACCTAATGCAAAGAAATCTAGGCCAGTGTTGGTGAATTTTTTCAATGGATATACCAGACAAATTATTTTTTCCAACAAAAAGTATCTCAAAGGTACCAAATACGTAATCAAAGAAGATTTAACGAAGGAACAATCAACTTTGTTTAAGATGGCCATACAAAAAGCTGGAAAAGATGGTAAAGTGTGGACAAGCTCAGGTACCGTCTTTTTGAAGTTGGCAGATAACAATATTACCAAGATTATCTCCATTGATGATTTGGCTGAAGTTTGAGTTCGTATATGCTAAAATGAGAATTTGTTTTTTCTTTTTTTTTTCTTCTTTCTTCTGAACAATTTTTCTGAAGAATTTGGTTATATTTGGTGTCAGTTTGGTAATTTTTGTTATTCATCTTTATATAATATCTAACTGAAATCACTATTACAAAAGTTCAAACATTCTAATAGATTAATTAGTGGCACATGGGTGCAGTTGGGATGTGTTCGGATCCAATACTCTATTTCGAGTTCATAGTTTTTACTTTCTTTATTTATTTTTTTGGTTTAATTTCTTATCGTACGGACTAAAATAAAAATGCTTGGCAATTTATACATAGGTTGTCTTAATGCAAGGTCACTTGTGCCTTCTTTGCAATCGGTAAAATTAATTATAGATGAACATCAATTTGATATATTTTTTATTTGTGAAACATGGTTAAATGAAACTATTAGAAATGATGTAATAAATTTTGATGGGTATAACTTATACAGAAAAGATAGAGGTAGCTTAGGAGGAGGTTTGTGTATTTACGTAAATAATAAGATATATAGCGAAGAATTGAATCATCGTGGAACGGTATCGGAACAACTCTGGGTAAATATAAAAATTAAAAGTAAAACTTTTGCTCTTGGTGCAATATACAAGCCTCCAAAAATAAATAATAATTCTTTTATAGCTGAAATGGAAGATATTCTAAGTTTAATACATCCCACTGTAGATGAAATTATATGCGGCGGAGATCTTAACATAGATTTTTTAAATACCGATGATAGTTATGTAGACAAGATGTCATCTGTTTTAGAGTGCTTTGGCATTGGTCAAATCATAGAAACTCCTACAAGAATTACAGCTACTACTGCTACTTTACTTAATGGTATTATTACCTCATCTAACTGGGTTGTTGAGAGGGGAGTTATCCACGCAACAGGTGTCATTGCTGATCATGACATAGCTTCATGTACAGTCAGGGTGTGTGTTGAGAAGCAGGGTCCTAAAATGATAACGTACAGGTCATTTAAATATTTTAATGAAGATGATTTTAGAATAGATTTATATAATACTCCATTTGTTAGAATATATGATCAGGAAGGGGTTGATGGAAAAATAACATATTTAATTAACTGTCTGGTTTGCCTGTTTGACAGACATCTACCTTTGATAACATCGCGTGTTTCGAAGCCCAGAGCTCCTTGGTTAACTGGCGCTATTAAAGAAATGATGACAATACGTGATAAAGCACTGAACAGGTATAAGAGAACTAAATCTGATCATCACTTTCAGTTATAAAATCAAATAAGGTACTACACAATTTCAATATTAGAAGGAGAAAAAAATTTTTCAAAACGACAATTTGAAAAATCCTGCTGAAATAAATGAATTTTTTATCAATTCTTGTGTTACAAAAGAACCTCCTGAAGAATTACTTTAGTCATACAAACACAGAAAAATAGTGGAATCAGATTTTGAATTTCTAGAGGTGAATGACTTATTTGTTTATCAAACAATAAATGCTATAAACACAAATGCTGCTGGTGAAGATGGATTAAATTTAAAGCTATTGAAATTATGCTGTCCACATATAATCCCTTACATCACACATATTATAAATTTTTGTTTAACTCATAATATTTTTCCTGAACTTTGGAAAAGAGCCGTTGTAAAAATATTGCCTAAAAAGTCAAATCCACTTGAATTCAAAGATTTGCGCCCAATAAGTATCCTGCCAACTTTATCGAAGGTACTCGAAAGGGCTATAGAAGTACAATTAAAGAAACATATCGATCAGTATTCATTATTACCTATAACGCAATCTGGATTTCGGAAAAATTATAGTTGTACAACGGCACTTCTCCATATTATTGATGATATTGTTCGAGCCTCAGACAAAGGTGAGTGTACTGTTTTGGTCTTGCTAGATTTTAGCAGAGCTTTTGACACTATCAACCATAATCTATTGCTTGAAATTCTACATTACATAGGACTGTCGAATAATGCTATGAATCTCATGGCATCATACCTTCGAGGTCGTAAGCAAATGGTTTTGGTTGATGGGCAATCCTCTAATTATATGGATTTGAAATGTGGAGTCCCCCAGGGTTCCATATTGGGGCCATTGCTTTTTGCTATATATACTTCCTGTCTGGTGAAAACTCTTCAGATTTGTAATGTATACCTGTATGCGGATGATACTCAAATTTATTATAGTTTTCATCCCAGTATGGTAGTGGAGTCATGTGACCTTATAAATGAGGAACTTGATAGGTTCATTGAAGTTGCAGAGGATCACTGTCTTAGTATTAATTGCAGTAAATCTAATGTTATTTTTTTTGGCAACAAAAACAAACGAGATGAGATTTCTGATAGTGTAAAGTATTGTAATAAAAAATGAAGTACTTCAAAACGTAAGTGAAGCCAAAAGTTTAGGGATAATATTGGACTCCAATTTAAAATTTGAAAAACACATAAATCAGATTATTCAACGTGCATACTTCACTCTTAAAACTATTTATGGCAATAGATATTTCCTCCCTATTCAAATAAAATCAAATCTGTGTGAGTCATTAATACTGTCAATATTTAATTATGCAGATGTACTCTATGGTCCATTCTTGTCCAGCCAATATCAAGTAAAAATACAAAAAGTACAAAACTCATGCTTACGATTAATATTTGGTATCCGCAGAAGAGAACATATCTCACACAAATTGAAAGATAATGGTTGGCTAAATATGAGTAATAGAAGGAGATTACATGCTGCTGTTCTTTTTCAAAAAATTATTTTCGATAAAACACCCTCATATTTGCACAGAAAAATCACCTATCGATCCGATATACATAATCTGAATATCCGATATAAAGGAACCCTTTCACCGCCAATCTTCAGACTAGAAATATTCAGGCGTAGTTACACTTATCAAATATGTTCAATATACAATCAGGTCCCTACCATGTTAAAATCCTACAGTTTGCAAAGATTCAAGAAGGCATATAAGAAACATTTGTTTTCAATGCAATCCTGATATACGTACGATGGAAATTAGATTAAGAATAGCTATAATTGTTTTACTTTCATTCTTTTATTTTTTTATATATTGTTAAGTTCAACACACCTAGCGATATACTTGAGGTTAAGTGGAAGAACAGTTTATGAGCTGATTTTATATTATCTTATAAACTGAACTTCGCCTTTTGCTTTGGGCCTGATTCACATTATATATGTTTTCTTGTTTCTATATATGTAAGCAATAAAGTCGTTTATTATTATTATTATTATTATATGTAAACGGGTATACACATCATTTCACGAGACTTCTGAATTTCTCAGGTCATACCTAGTCCAATGAAATTATATCTGAAACTCAATTAACAGTGAAAAGCGTGTATTTGACATTTTTGGAGCTTCTCCAACTCTCCGCGAGCATAATTGCTTTGTGTTTTTGTTGGTATGGAATTCCATACTTTCTGACTCTTCTTGCCGTTGATAAAGTTTTCAGTCTAAGAGTCGTTCAAGATCAAGTCTGGTTCACAAGTGCCATTCCGTCCCGTTGGAGAAGGCCCCTCCACGTAAAATTATGATCAAGGTGCCATTGGATGCGGAATTTTATCTAGTTATGATTTACGCTTTGTCCCATGTTTCGCAAACAAATAGTTCAAAAGTTATAACAAATTTCGTTAAAAAAAAGAGGGGTCGGTTTTTTGCAAATACCTATCTCGAAAACTATATATTGCAGATATCGGAAATCTGAAAAAAGATCCAAAAAGAGCAGGAAAAAATTCCTTCCGGAACCGTAATATCAATATTTATAATTTTAATTGAGCGGTGAAAATACGGGTGAAAACGGACTCGGCGCACGCGCTCGGATGCTTAACCCTTTGTTGCCTGACTAATCAAAAATATAAGTATTCCAATTTTTTTTGTGACCAAGTCTATTGAAATGATGAAATTAGTGTATTAAAATTATTTTAAATTTTTTGAGACATTTTTTCTAAAAAAAAAATAGAGGTGGTACTTGAAGTACCGACAGGCATTGGGAAGAACCTTCAAAAGGTATTTTTTTTTATATATAAATCAAAAAAGCTTCTTATGATCATACAAAATATTGAAATCAATCAGAAACAGTTCTTTATTGAATGATAAGATACATAGTTCGGAATACTTTACAAACTAGCACTACATATTGTTTATCATCGGGTAAATCCTCATAAGTGATTTCCTCAATAATCTTCAGGAGTTCTGCATCTGTTAGAGGTTCATTCTTTTGATACTTATCATGAATTATTTCCTGTGACGTCGACTGAAAGACCATAAATGAGCAAAAACAATTGAAAGATTAAAATAAACATACCGCCTATGCTCCATCCATTTCACCGAATTGTAGCCTGACTACTTCAGAGTATGGTACCAAAAATAACCATAATACAATAGAGCTACTATTCACTCCATAGAATAATTCAACACCTTCGTTTATGAACGTTTCCTCAAGTGAATAGTGCAACTACACTCATTATCAATTTCACCCAACCGATAAGTTATCATTTGAATAATGCATATTGCTGTTCTCTAGCAGCAACTCAATCACAGTGACTATCAAATATACTTTAGAGTACCGTCCGGCTGGGAGAAGCTTTAATGGTAACATAATTTATATGAATTAAAATAAATCCGATACTTCAGAGTACCATCCGTCAACAAAGAGTTTTAAACATTTTTTTTTAACTAATTAAATATGAATATTAAGGAATGAAAAAATCAGGCACTTGCTGGATATTTGAATAAACAATAATCCGCCGGCAAAACATTTTTATAAAATTTTATTTTTTTTTTTTTTGGAAGTAAACAAAAAAACATCATTATAATTATTATTACTTATAAACTATTGAAGATACGACGAGAACACTTGAAGTCTTTATTGTTCTCCATTTACAAAAGTAATGCATAAAGTAATCAATAAAGTTTTAAAAATTATATGTTATGTCAATATTACTTTTAGTTTCTAGATACCAAGGCTGAAAAAGTCAGAAAATTTCCTTTTCCTCAATATTTTTTCTCATTACTGAATAAATAATGTAGTAAACGCTTCGACCAAAAGCTCAAATTGTTCATTGTTTAATAAAGAACAAAAAAGACCTGAAGTATTTCTATCGTATCTTTGATAGTTTATAAGATATTCAAATTTAAAAACCTTGAAAAAAAAATTTGTTCGGGGTATTTTTATAAATAATAACAAAAAAGTAAATAAATAATTGAGTAAGAGCTTGAAATGAAAGCTCAATTTGTTCATTGTTTTATGGAGAAAAATAAAGACTGAGTGTTCTCGTCGTATCTTCAATAGTTTATAAGTTATAATAATTATAAAATAAAGAAACAAATAAAAGAGATTTTTTTAAATTAAATAAAAAATACAAAACAATTTTTTTGCTTAAAAAACGACACATGGTCATTTTTGTTTATGTTTAAATATAGCGCAAAAATTTATTTGTTTATAACAAATTGTTCATTTAATAAACAAATAAAAAATTAAAAAATTTATTTTTCAGAATAACAAAGAACAATAGAAATAATGATTGCAAAAAACCGACGCCACTTTTTTTTAACTAAATTGTTTATAACTTTTAAATTATTTGTTTGCGAGACATGGGACAAAGCGTAAATCATATCTACATACAATTTCGCATCCAATGACACCTTGGTCATAATTTCACGTGAATCCAGGGTTTTCGATAGCTCAGTTGGAAGAGCATAAGACTAGAAATATTAAGGTCGTGTGTTCGAATCCTGCTCGAAGATGGTTTTTTCTGGTATTTAAAAATTTGTCTACAATGCCACAAATTCCTAACTATTTTCTATATATTAATCGACTAACCATTATTACAAATTGAGGAGCACAACACGAAAAGGTCAGTCGAGTTCGAAACAATCGAACGAAATGGGACGGGACGAAATGGCAGACTATTTATATCGAATTTGAACAACTAAACCCTTTCCTATGTTGATATACAGATAGATCAAATGAAATATTACCGAATTTAGCGAAATCTTCCTCTATACTATCATAAAATTGTGAAACAGTAATTGTTTTTTATTTGTTTGTTCGAGCATCTCGCAAACACTACTTGCCCGATTTTAATGCAAATTTGTGCTTGAAAGCTTATGATAAGTCTAAAAAACTGGTATGTATTTATATAATAAAAACACATTTTACATTTTTTCATAACCAAGTCCAACCAATATGAGGTGAACTCTCATTTCTAGGAGTTCGGATTTCTGTCCACGTTCTGTGTTCTTGTTTCTCAAAAGGTCCGATTTCACGGCAAATTCACATTTGCCATCTTCAAGTGAAAGTCTAGAAATTCGATGGTTTCGAACTCGACTGACCTTTTCGTGTTGTGCTCCTCAATTTATAATGAAGGTTAGTCGATTAATATATAGAAAATAGTTAGGAATTTGTGGCATTGTAGACACATTTTTAAATACCAGAAAAAAACATCTTCGAGCAGGATTGGAACCCACGACCTTAAGATTTCTAGTCTTATGCTCTACCAACTGAGCTATCGAAAACACTGGATTCAACATCTGCAATTCGCGATACCGTTTTTTCCCAGAATCCAATGTTAGTTGTGGAAACATGGCAAGTTGAAATAAGAAATGTAAAATCTACGTGTGTTGTCAATGGTCATCAAAATAGGTAAAATCTGTTCTTGAGCATTGACAACACACGTAGATTTTACATTTCATATTTTCACTTTCCATGTTTCAACAACTAACATTAAATTCTAGGAAAACACGTTATCGCGAAATGCATATGTTGAATCCAGGGTCTTCGATAGCTCAGTTGGTAGAGCATAAGACTAGTAATCTTGAGGTCGTGGGTTCGAATCCTGCTCGAAAATGTTTTTTTCTGGAATTTAAAAATTTGTCTGCTATAAACGTGTAGGCTAGAGCCTTTTTACAAGTTTTAGGGTGTTAAAGTTCAGGAAATTTCATAAATTCAATAAAGAAGGTAATTTTGGGGGTGTTTTATATTTCATTCTTCACATTATTTAAGAAGATTTGAGAACGAAAACAAACGAACTGGCCCATAAAAATTATGTTATTTGTCTCATTACTAAAGTACGAATACAAACCGGGAGGTCACGCAACCAGAACGAACTGTAGAATTTCTGTAGACCGCTGTTTTCCCAAAATATTAACCTTTTTCCTGAAAAATCGCTTGTTCTTGTTGAACTTTCATATCACTTCTCATTTTTTCCGTAAAATTTCCACTTGAAAGCTGAAACATATTGTGCTATCTTTAGTATTGAAATAATTATTAGCGAAACTCCGATACTATTGAAAAAATTGTCGATTGAAGAGTCCTCAATTTTTTTTTATATATTGGAGAAATGTTTTTTTTTTTTAGAAATCGTGAAGCGCAATAAGTTTGCTCCTCCGAAGATTTCAGATCATTTCAATCATTTTTGAGCAATTTTTGAAATTTTCCGTAAATCCAAATTTATGGATTTCCAGGTTATTTTTTTCACCATGCTTAAAACTCAATTTTGATATTTTTCAGAATCTTTCCAAAGGCACTTGATATTTCCCACTTTGATGTTCTCTCAATAACTATCGATTGCATTTTTGAGAATTTGAATTCTCCTGATACTACGGTCAAACTTGTATTGGATTGTTTCTAGATATTTTATCTGGAGCAGTGGTTTTTCTAAAAATCAAAATACCATCTTACATTTTTTTATATCATTAGGCAATAAATACATAAAAAAATGGACTTCTTGTGATCTGTCGATTGCAGTTCATAGATATTATTTCGTTTTTATAGTGCGGGAATATTCTTCCGCTTTTCATATATTAGCTTTCACATTATTTCCGGTACTATTTGTATTCAATAGAAAACTTCATTTGCATTTTTTGTAGGAGAAATCAAGTGAAATACTTTTGTTCCTGCAACATTTTTAGATATTTTCAATTATCTTCGAGATATTTAGAATTGTAAAATTGAAAATATTTCATATTTTGTAGTACGGTCAAATTTTTTTCTCCTTTTCCGTTTTCTTTTGCTTTAAAAAAATATAAAATGTTGCGTGTCCTTTTTTCACGAGAGGCTTGGATGGAATTTCATTTAGATCGAATGATTTCCAAAAGCGAAATAGGTTCATTGAAAGAATAGACAGTCTCTGGTATATATTGAAAACATATAAGTATAGGATTTTTTCTGGGCTGCAGGTCCCAACTGGGACAGTTTTTTTCTCATGGAATCAACCCTTGTAAATAATTACGAAGATGCAATTCTTCAATTTTCCCATAAAAGATAATTTTATTAAGTTATATTTAGGCTTCATTTCATTTATGTCAACTAGGCAATATTCTGATATTTCATTTTAAATGGCCCTTTGAACATAATAGAAAGGTAACGCCTATAATTAACGGCTTTTTGCGGCATTGCCTGATGTTCAATATCAAAAAGACAGACTAGCATGGACCAAAGTGAATTTCCCTGGTTTTGGTACGAATAAACCGAACATCTAAATTCCTGCAATTCTGAGAAAGATATTGTTTTTGTTTTTTTTTTTGCTAATGAAAATTGCAATTGTTATTAACAAAAAACAAAAACAAAAAATGGGTTCAGTTTTTTGGGAATAACTCAAAAACAATAAGCGATAGCGAGAATTGAAAAAAAAATCTTAAAGAGGGGGAAATTTCCAATAAAAAAGTCCCGACTATATCTCCATTATTTATAATTTTAATTTAACGCTGAGAATAGGGCTCCGCGCGCGCCGTCTCTAAAGAGAGTACATCACACAAAATAATGTTTTTATAGTATTAAATATCAATTTAAAAAGTTCAATAAATTATGGTGTGTTATTTACACTTGAAAAAACAAGGTCCCGTTGGGAGAAAAAAATAAGTTTTTTTTTCAATAAGTTAGGCAGTTGTTAATTAGTCCTTATTTTTCGGAGCTCGGTTTTCATAAAAAACGGCATAAATGTTTAAATAATAGCTCTAAAAATTGTTCGCTACTTGGAGGAGCCCTTCTTTTATATATATATATATATATATTAAACTTTTTTTTTCATCCATATGTTTTACTATTGCTGTTTTTGCATCAAACGAAGGCATTTAATAACATTAGAAAAAAAAAATTTATAAATTGTTTATGAACAAATTGATTAGTTTGATATTTAAAAAAAAATCTGCCATTTTATTGTCTAGAGAATATAATAATTAAAAAAAAATATTATCATTTATAATAGTTGTTTTACATTATTTAAATAATTAGTTAAGAACTTTTTTTCTTTAAAATCCATAATTGGCATTCCTCAATAAAATAAAAAAAATATTAAAAATTTAATTGTTTATTAAGTTAACAATTCTCATTATATTTTTTTTCTGAAACTACTAAAAATGACAAAAACAACCTATGAAACAAAGTGTCAAATTTTTTTTAATAATATTTAAACATTTATGCCGTTTTTTATGAAAACCGAGGTCCGAAAAATAAGGACTAATCAACAAATGCCTAACTTGTTGAAAAATATTTTTTTTTCCTACGAGGCCTTGTTCTTTCCAGTATTAAAAATTAAATAAAATTTTAAAATTAATATTTAATACTATACAAAATGTTTTATGTGGTGTACTCTCGTTAGAGACGGCGCGCGCATGCCGTAGCGGTCGCGCGGAGCCCTATTTTCAGCATTAAATTGAAATTATAAATAATGGAGATAGAGTTCCGGGAGTCCAGATGTTTTTCATTGGAAATTTTCTCCACTTTAGGAATCTTTTTTCCGATTTCCGCTATCGCTTATAGCTTTTGAGTTATTCCCAAAAAACTGAACCTCTTTTTTTTGTTTTTTGTTTTTTGTTAATAACAATTGCAATTTTCGTCAGCAAAAGAAACAAAAAAAATGTCTGTTTCAGAATTGCATCCCGAATGAGCTATTGCTCATATTTTTTGGAGACTTGGAACTATTTTTCGCAGGAAACTCACTTCCCGACTAGAATATACCTCAGAACAAGATCTTTTTGCACTATCATCATATCATTAGAAGTTACTATTTATATGATTCATCATTGATTATAGTTACTGTAGGTACAGTTGGTTGGGGATCTTTTTTAACTATAGGAGATGATCAACAAAGAAATATAAAAACAGTACAAATAAAAAAATAGATACCCAATTTTTACCCAGCTCTTATTCGCATCTTGATAGGTAAATTGAAAATACCACAATAGTCGGTTTATCCCTTCAATGTTATCAAATCATTGACGCCTATGGTCACCTATATCAATTCCAACTGCCTCTGAAAGAAATCGTAATCTCTTAAAAAATACTAGTTTTTTTCAATTTTCAACTCTGATTCAGAAAGAAAACTCTCCGTACCCCATTCATATCCGTATATAAATAATCATTTATATTTAAAACAACCAGAAGGAATGAAAGTATAGAAGTTTTATTCAGACAAGGATTCTATTGTTCATGTGACTTTTCTGTTGTTTCCTACATATTTGTTTTGTAATTCATTAAAATTTTCGTGAAATTTCTTCTTTATTTGCGTATATATAGTCCAATCTGGGACTTTTTATCTATATTGCTTGATTTTAATATGTTTTACGTACAATCTACATTATTTTATATTTGTAATTCCCATTGAAGCACCCTGAAGATTACTTTATGAAATTCGAAACGCCGGCAATAGATCGACAGTAGTTTCAGTTATTTCGATTTTATCCCAACCAACTGTACAGTAACTAAAAGTCAAAACCGCACCCATTTGATAGCAATAAATTGTGGAATTTACCTTTTCGAGTGGCCGCACAATGTTTTTTTAATGTTCGTTCACTCTGTACTTGATCACTCCTAATTTATGTTGGGAGGTGCGCCTTTCTTCTCACAATTCTCGGACTTACAAACTGGAATAAAAAATTCTAATTATCAAAACCGAAAATTCCGAGATTACGCAACTTAGCCGAAATTTACTAGGTCATTACTCAAAAAAAGTATTTTTCACAAAAAACATGTGTATAATTTTTTTGTAGGGAAATGTATACATCAATTTTAATGACAACAATATGAGAAAATTTTCTAAATTGGGAACTAACTAATTCTTCTGAAATACCCTACCTCGTTCTCTCTTTGCAGAAAATATGCTTTTCTCAGAATGAACTAAACACTGCCATATTTCAGGGAATTCGCCATCTTGTCTTCATTATCTCTATTTCTCCTTCGAGTTTCTTTTCCACCCCCGCAAAATTCAATATTACCCTTTTAAAGTCGGTTATCCCGGAAAAAGCAAGCAGCTGCATATCGGTCGGTTTAGAAGCGGATTGAGTGGGATTCCATCAGATATTCCTTTGTTCAATACATTTCAGAGTGGGTGTCTTATTCCATATTTTATGTTTCTTTCAAACGATGCAGCTTTTTATTTCACAATACGTAGACATCTTAAAAATCTCGCATATAGTCTCTTTTGGTTTAGTCTTTTTTAGTTCAGTTCACCGCATGAGAAATATATCAATATACAGGATGATTCATGTTTACTAAGGCGTAGAAGGGCCAACAACAAAATATTTTTTTAAAACAATTGGAATTGTCACTTCAAAGTGACAACTGTCAGTTCAAAGTGGCAATTCCAAATAAAGAGTACAGGCTAAAGAACGTTTTGCAGGAATTCCATGTAAAGATAGCATTGCCTTGTAGCAAATATGAATTTCTTCGGATCCGTTTTCCCGCATTACTTTAAAAATAAATTAACTGTAATTAGAAACGGAATCAACAACAGATTAAAGTATTACCTACCTTATATTTATGGGAGAACGAATGACTCTACATGGAGTGGCACTCCCCGCGCCAAACTTGTCAGTTCACGCGCCGTCGGATAGGGCAGGCTTGGCGATCTTCGGCGAGTCCCGTCGTTTGTCGGTAATTGAACACGGTTCAAAGGAGCTCGGACGATGGCGCTCAACACGTGTATACCGATCCAACGACGCGGCTAGGAGCGTGGCACTGTCAGTGCCGTGGTATATAACTTTCACCATGGAGTGGTCGAATGAAGTGGAATTTTTGTCCCTCCATGAAGCCGAGCCGATTATTTGGAACCCACGGGATCCAAACCATAAAAACAGGAATTTAATTCATGATGCCTGGAAGCAAATTGAAGAGCAAATGAGTGATTGCAATTAAACCAAATCATTTAAATTTTTACCGCCAACACTGCCGGCGTACAACAGACTACAACCGCTGCGTGTCCACGTCTGAAACCGCGATCCTACACGCGCCGTGGGAACGACCCGACACATTTCGTTGCGCCAACCTTGACACTCAATCCTCAATCCAGGATTGCCACTCCACGTGCCGTTGGATCCCGGCTTTTTAACTGGTTCGTATGCAATGAGCAGTGTTGCCAATGTAAGATGTAAAAATTACTCACTTTCAGCTGCTGTAACCCTCACATTTTCGCGCCCAAATTTGGAATTCATCCTCACATAATCCTCACGTTGATGAAATTAATGAAAAACATATTTTCCATTATTACATTTTTAATGGAAACAATGTAGAAGAAGCCACTTGATTTAATAAAACACGGTTTTTATGCCTTCTTTATTATTATAATAAACAGTATGAACAGAAAACATTAGACTTCAAGTTAAAAATAGATAAAATGATAGTATAAATCGAAAGACCTATTAAAGAGAAAGCAAACAAATAATTCTTCTTGCATTATCACATTTTTTATTTTTGTAAAGAAAAAATAAAGAAAATATTTCTATAAACTTAAGGAACTGTTGAAGAAAACTTAATGTCTGCATTATTGAAGGAGGAGTTGAATTCATTTAAAATTTTCAACTGTCAAACCGTTAAAAGTTGTCAAAAACAATAATCTTTAATATTGGGTCATTCGGGAATTCGGGAAACTTAAAAATTCACCGCTAGAGGCACGCGTGAGCCTTTGTGTCTTTATTAATATTCCCTTTTGCCCTATTATTTGAAATACGTTCAACTATTGGGAGATTCCTTGTTGTATTTTATAAAAAATCCTCACGAAATCCTCACATTTGAAAAAAAAACTCACAAATTACCCGCTGCGGTGTGAAACCCTTATAATGTAAGGAATTCCTCACATATTGGCAACACTGGCAATGAGACATGAGAGCTCCCAAATGCAAGCTCTGCTCATGCCTCATTGTTCATTGTGCGTTTTCAGTTCATCAAAGTGTTTATTATCTAATCTCTGAACGGTCCTGAGCACCAATCACTTCGAAACCTATAACCTGTTGCCTGTTTCATGGCTTTGTAATCCCAATTTTTTTGAAGCTTCACACACACGTCCAAATTTCGGTCTCTTTTTGGAAACAGTTGGCACACAATTCTCAGACATTTTAGAATGCGTGTCGTATTCTGACTCACAGCCACCGACATAACTTTAATCTAGACCGCTAGAGGTCATATCTCCACCACTCGAAAAATTCATCCAAATCGAATTTATGTGAACGTGTCTGGGCAAAGCGCAGAAAGCACAAATAATGTCATTTCAGACATTGACATCTATGTGATTTTGAATCGTCACAGACACAAAATGCGCATGCTCTAAAAGCTCTTTGATATCTTGTAATTGGATGAATTCTCATCATACGGGATCAGCAGTCTAGATTAAGGTTATGTCGGTGCTCACAGCCAAAGCGTACTATTCACTTGAAATACACTTCTTACACTACCTTACATTATAACATAAGGTTACAAAAAGTAGGGGTATAGTGGGAAATTTTGGATTCTCATCTGTCTTTTATACATATGGTGGAGCTTCATTCTATTTGCCCTGCTACTATTGAAAAGCTTTTTACTAGGCACTGTCATCTGTTTTGTTCTGTACGGTATGGTAGGCAGGAAGTAATGGCTCTTGGCTATGACTTGAGGAATTTATCTCAAATATGGATTGGATTGGACCCACATCCTTTTAAACCAGTAATCTTCAAATGTTTTTGAAACATCTTTTGTTGTTGGCCCTTCTATGCCTTACTGTCACTACAACTGTCGCACTCCAGTTGAAAGCGAGTTCAATATATAAGTTTTTTTTTTTCATTTCACAACCCAATAGGGACTGGATTGTCTTCAATTCGGATAGCTATGTTACCCAAAATTGGTTAAGTTGTGTCTCCTTTTAGTATGTGTGAATCAAATAATATATAGGGTGTTCGTTTGAACATTTTCGACGTCTTTATTACTCCAATATGAGTCACTCCGTATATCGTTTTTTAATACGGTAAAAAATGCTCTAAAGATGTTTAATGAAATTGTTTTGCTAAAAATGAATTTACGCCTGACTTTATGGAAGCACGTTGTGATGTAAAAGTTGGATAACACTAGAAACACGTATTGGATTTTTCTCCTAGAAGTAATTTCTCCTCTTTTGGATCAAGTGTATTTTTATGGGTACATCTTTTACAGGAACAAGAAACCTATCAATATCAAATTTATTCGTTGTATTTGGCGTAAAAATCTATGAAAGAAGTAGGTGACGATTGTATCGAAAATAAAATAAAATATTCACCACGCAGTTCTGTTTATTAATTAATTTGAAATACACATTCAACCCTCTGAAGTCTTCTTCAATTGAGACCCAATTATAGTGTTCATTTGAGATTATTAGGAGTATTAGGAATTGAGTTTGGTGGTCCATTAACAATTCTTTGAATTCAGTTGCTTGCGTTAAGGACCGATACAATATAAAAACATATATCTTCGACGTTTCGAATTTCAATGAATTTATCATCAGCGCTCGATGGTGGCAAGTACAAACCATTTTCAATTATGTTTTTCAGAAAAGCTATTTTACTTGTCTTTTTTAACTTTATTCAACAGATACAACATCCAATTACAGAATAGGCATATACAGATATATCATTCGACTGAACACATTCATAATATCAATAAAAAAATACACTAAATACTTCTATATTAGATATCTATATGTATACCTGATAATATGGCGCCCAGATTATTGAGGCATATTCCAAATTTGATCGGAAAAGCGAAAAATATAATTTTTCAAGAGCCCTCTCTCTTCTCCAGAATCCCTAGAGACCCTGATAATGAATCCTACCGTCACTTCCAAATCTCTGAATCCAGTTTGTAATTATGATTGATTGGATTCAGTTTGGTGGCAAATAACATTATGTGACATTTGAAATCCTTCAGGTTTAAGTTATTTTCGATGCAACAGGCACAATTTCATGGTATATTTTAAATCATCGGCTATAGTAAGTGACTGATAGTGACAGCAGAAACTGTAATTTATAAACATGATGAAAATAACGGCCCGAGATTAGACCCTTGGGGCACACCTGATGTTTCGAGGACTTCAGCAGAAGCCGACGTATTACTTTCGATCGTAATAGAAATTTTGGGTTAAAACAAAAGTTAAAAATTTGTCATGTAAAATTCCATGGTCCAGTCTATCGAAAGACTTCGAAAAATCTATATCAGAATCAGAGATGTGCTCAATGATACAATTTTTTTTAATTGAAGATCTGTTATCAGACAAGCACATACACTATTGCATGAGCTTAAATATTATAAGGTCTGTGATCTGATTTGCCTGCAATCAGCTGCCATTTAGTCACTGGATGTTTTAGATGCGTTTATTATATTTACACATACTCCTCATCGAATCTGAATTGGAAGAGTACGGTAATTCTCAGTTCTAACCCACTATGTGCTAATTAAAAAATATAATTTCATTCAATTAAAAGGCTGCGAAACGGTGTGGCATCACATCAGTGTCGCCACATTACGGATAATCATCTAAATTGCTGCTAATTTGAAGATCCGTGCGCGCTGCTTTGCTACCGTTACTTACACTCGTCATTCTCACGAGACACTAGTGGAATTACATTTGGCAACACTGACCGCCGTAGGAATTTCACGATGTTTTCTGGTTGGATGCCGAATGAGAACTTTTCATTCCATGCGATGAGTATGTGACGTGAGGCAATCCCAGTACCTTTTCGTATAGAAATTATTGTTTGATCTTCTTCGAGTGCTATCCCCGAATCGGAAGTTGGCAATCATCACTGCTATTTTTTTGTTTGATATTCATCGCCTAATTCTGAAGCTGCTATTTACCTTTTCGGAAAACTATTCCGCGTATTCATCTGTTTGATGTATCTCTATGATTTTGTGAAAAAATATTCAGTTGTCTCTCAATATGTATTTTTTATTCAAATTTCAAAAATATATGAAAACATTAAAAAAACACCTTATTGTTAATTCTGTTCATTGCTTGAATCTCACTGCTGATGTCATCTTTACTATCAACAATAGCTTCCTGGAAAAAAATATTGACACTTTCTCTTTTATTTATTATTTCCAAAAAAGCTGGCCGTTGGAAATTTTGTTGACATTTATCAAGAATCATTCAAAAGATCTTCTCTTGAAACAAGATCAATGCTCCAAGTAATATTGAAAAAGTCGTTACTACAACATTTCTAGTTATTCAAATTATGTCAAAGAATTATTGAGTTTGATTGTAAATGACAATAAATGTTGGAACATATATAAAGAGTGTAGCAATTGCTAATGTTGCTTGAAATCGTGGCTGTCTATGATAGAAAAATTGAAAGGCATGGGTGGAAAGAATAATTTGGAACTGTATGTCCTATATTGATGCTCATTAAAAGTATTTTCCCACAACGAAGTTTCTTTCTTTCAAATTTTCTACTCTTAGATAGCCATGTTGAATGAAATTGTTTATTATGTCGATATGTCTAATTTTTCACTGATACACAATTATATTTTTATCGTCCGTTGAAATTTATTGGAATAAGCTTCGTCCATTCTATGTGCATACCTAGACGATTCTGTGCATCACTCATGGCAATTTTGAGTTTTTCTATAAAGTAATATTTCTTATTGGTGTTGAATTGTACACTGATCTACGTTTTGGTAAACAGTCGGTACAGAAGATGGCACCAAAACGTCGATGAGTACCAGTTGTTGGAATGAGTTTTCTACAGAATTCTATATATGATACCTATTAAAATGTCACATTGTTTGTACATATCCCTGCATATTTCTAAAAATTGTAAATACTATATTTTGATATCTTAGAGAGTCTATAGCTGAACAGTTATTATTAGTGAGTTTATTGTTATGTTTGTTGATTGTTGCTTAGGTTATTTAGGTGCGATCTCTTCATCTCCGGTCATTGGAACTGGCATTCGTTATAATAATAATGTTTATTCACAAAAGTATAACAGGTTTTAGAGTTGCATTTTCTATATATAATTCAAGAAGTAAATGAACAATGACATAACTCAAGTAACAATTTCTTGTGCGACAACATCTGAAGGCACATTATAAACGCTGCAGAATGTTCTGTATTGTAAGCGGAGATGAAAAGTCCGGCACTTAGTGGTAGATATAGTCCAAATAAATTTCTTTTCTAGTTTTTGTACATTTCCATTTACGCTTCTGTGTCTATTATAACATATTCTATTGACTGATGAATGAATAAATGTTCGTGATATTCGGAGTTGTTATTTATTTACTGTTTTTTCTTTCTCAAGTCTCCTAGTTGTAATTTTTTTTGGGCATGGCTCTCGAGAGGCAAATTAAGTAAAATGGACAGGAACAAATTGAAATATCATATATATTTTTAGATTATCAGTGAAACAGAGAATATACTGTAACCTTTTAGAGTTCGGGGATTCTATGGTTTATCAGTTCTGGCTAGGCAGTTCCGTTTGAGATTTCCTGAGTGTAACGTCTCTCAGAAAGGCATTGCATAATTTTTAGAGACAGGTCTTGCCAATCTGAATATTTCTAAATTTATCAACTTCTGATAATTCAATTAGGCAATATATTATCATCTCAGATTACGTTGAGTTCGATTAGTGCACATTATAATTCAAAGACAAAAATAACTATAGGAATTTCCTTGCTTGCAACATATATATAATAATTCATAATCAGAGCTTAATAAAATTTATTTTTCGTCAAGCTCAAATCTTTGTTTTATGTCTGCTTGAAGGAGATGTAATATTGAGAGGAAAACTGAAATTATTGAGTGGAAAGTTATAGTTTGTATTTAGAAGAGTTCAACAAGAAAAAATAGAAAGTCTAAATTCAGTGGAGTGATCCAGGAACCCAGATTTCTCCCAGTCTAGAGATGGTCCGGGGACTTCAATATAAGTAACTCCGGTAAGTAAAAGTATTTTTGGAATTATCTGGCAGAATCTTCTGTCTGCATTCACGAGCCCACGTAAATTATGAATTTGAGAGTTGGATTAATTTGGCTATCGCTCAGCCAGACGGCCAAAAAGTAATTTCATTTCGATAATGATATTTCGCTCAAATAATAAGATCGCATTGTTATACTCCTGCCACAGATCTAACAGACTCATTATAAATACCCCATGACAGGTTTTAATGTCAGAAAACACTAATTTCAAAGTGTCTCTCCAAAAGAAATGATTCTAACTTTTTCCATCTTTGCAAAGTGAGATTGCTTCTTGAAAATGTGTGATCGTGGAAGCGTGAAATAGATTTTCGTCGACAAAAATGTATTGAAGACCTAGTGAATGCGATGTCTCTCTTGCATCAATGTTACGAATGATTTCTGGTAAGTACTCTTTTTTGGAAAACATTCTTCTATGCCTCATTCATCTTCATGAGTTCTCAATTAAGACTGGAATATAAAATCAAATAACTATCTGAATAAAAATGCAAATTTTCAATTTCGGATTTTTTCTTTTGAGTTAGGGTCTTTTTAGAATATCTATCAGATGTAGTTCAATGTCCAGCGTGGCTATAGCCGGGGAAGTAGTTGTTTTCTGTTAGAAATTCACAAAAAATAACTTCATTTTTATCATGGATTTTTCAATTCACTGAAAAATCTTTCAATCAATATTTAATTGAGAATGTTTCCCTTTTCAACATGAATACCCCACAAGAGGTTATCTTGACGATGGAAGATAGTGACTAAAGTTTATCTTTCAGTCGCAGATGATTCCACATCTGATTTTATGAACATCCTGTTCATATTTTCAATAAATCAGTTTAGATTATGTTATTAACTAATTTTCTTAAAATAATCAGGACATGCCCAAGTTTCCATGCTGATTTGTGGTTTCAAAATTTAGTTAGCAGTTTGTATTTGATTAGGAAAGAAGTTATTTGGTGTCAATTACGTGTTGTCTAAAAATGTTCCATCTGTGAGAAGAACCCAGTACGTCACGTGGAGGAACGGGCGATAATGGTGTCACCAAAAGAAAAATAAGCGATACAAAATAATTAAAGCGCGATGTTTTATCAGTTGACACAAGAAAAGTTATATTTGACGTGTACCATCCTTCGTGAAAGTTGATTATCAAAATTTAGTGCAGTGAAGGAAGCTGCAGCCATAACACGCAGGCCAGTAAAAACCGTTTGGTGTGTAGTTAATAAGCCTGAAGTAAAGAGAAGAATAAAAATGATAAAAAAATTAAGACAAGTTGCGAGGAGCAAATTTAAAATCTTGCCGCGCAATAATATCTATTTTATATTCGCGGCAGCTTTTGAATCTTCTACTCACAGAATAACCTAGTTCAAAAAATCAAACACATTTTTTTTCTTTTGAGTGAATTCGTATAAAAGCTTGCCTTAATTTTTTTAAATCATTTTTATTCAATCCTTTTTAGTCATTCATGAAATCCGTCATCTTCTGACAAAAATTGGTAATCTCCGACCTCAAAAAAGACCACATAACAATTTTGATTGGAATCAGGCCATAATAAAAAACACGTCACCATTTTGGAGCCGCCATCTTGAATTGATGAATTCTGATAAAAAACATCATTATGTCCGACCCCAAAAACCTCCAAACACCAATTTTGAATGGAATTAGGCTATAATCACAAAATTCGTCGCCATCTTGGAGCCACCATCTTGAATTCGGGGATATTGACCAAAAATAATGATCACCGACCCCCAAAACCCCCACATACCAATTTCTATTGGAATCGAGTTTTGTCGTCGCAGTATTGGAGCCGCGATCTTGAATTTATGAATTTTGACAAAAAATTCGTGATCTCTGTCCCGAAAATCCCCACATTTTGAATAAAATCTAACCATAATCACAAAACTCGTCCGCCAAGTTGGAACCGCCATTTTGTTTTTCTCTAGCTAAAATTCCATAATGCATTGTCACCGGAATTATGAACACCTGCCAAAGGACTACTACTGTGACGTCAGGGAAGCATATTTTCAAAAGGTACTCCTCAATATAGTATTTTGACGAGAAAATATTGAACAGTACACATTTCTTATACAGGGTGTTTCATAGAGAGAACCACAACGTAAGTTCAATTTTTTTAAGGATTAATTCGAAACCCTCTACTTATGGATTGATTTTTGGTATAGGTAATACCACTAACATATGCGTGTCTCTAAGCTTCAAAATATACAAGGTGGTTTATTCGTCGGGAAATTACCTACAAAATAAATCGGTATACACATCATTGTCCGATATAATTGACAAGTTTTTATACACTATGATAAACCTTTTCTTATGTAGGTATAATTCAAATACGGGGCACCTATTTCGTACAGGCAGATACTTACAATATACGTGAAGAGCGAGTTATATAGTATATTAAAAATGATACAACTTATAGTAGTTATTACCTAGCTTATTACTAAATAAATGTACTATTTTTATCAGAAAAATATGTTAATTTAGGATGATCCATACAGGCAAGAATTAAACTATAGGTACAAACGTATATGTATTGCAACAACTATCAGAAAAATTAAATGAACCGTTAAACTCATTTCCACACCACCACAGAGGTAAAGGTTTTGGTTGTTTTTTTTTATAGTGTTTTTCCAAGTTATTATTATTGTGTACATCCCACAACGTTTGTTTGATAAGGTAAGTTCTCGTTCTAATAATTTCAAAAAACAATTATTCTTGATGGTTGGCTATATGGCTCAACCAAAGCGAAATCTGTTAGCCTCAAAATTGTGAACGGGTAGTTATTAACTTCATGAAATAATTTCTCTGTTGCGCAACTGTAGAATTATTGAGTGTTTGCAAAAAACTATTGTGTTTTATTCGTGAATCACCCTGTAACAGTATATCATCCTGTAACGGTATATCCGTTTATCATAAAAGTGACTGCAGATTGCATCCTGAGAGATGTGCTTTGGCAGAACATGTGAATAAATTTGACTACCAGATGAATTACGATTCAGTGAAAGTGCTAGCGACAGAGTAACATTCATCAAAGAGAACATTCTTCGAAATGGTTTTCATTTCCCAAGAAAATAATTGCATCAATAAAAAAAAACAGAGATTAACCATTTGAGTCAGATATACTCTTATTTATTGCCTTAAGATATCAATCAAAATTGACAACAATGCAATATCAAATAATAGTTATTTTTAACATTACCGCCACCTGGCAACATCAGTTGGTACTAATCTAACTGTAATAATTTCCGAGTGACACTCGTCAGGTGTCGTTGGCTTAAATATAATTGCGGGAATTATTCCTAACCTGTCAGTTTCACTTGTCACGCCGATTTCGACTTCCTGGTGTCGTGGGAGATGGACGTCTACCACGCGGGCAGAAAGTCAGGTTAATGTTAGTTTTTGTACAGCCGTTCCACGTGCATCGAAAAGTTGAAAAAAAATGTTGTGAAAGTATTAGGCATTCGTGGTATCACTCCGAGTGAGACAATCCAGTTCACCCCCCGAAGAGAAATCGAAGCCTACAGAATACGTTCTGAGGTGATGAGGATACAGGATGTTGAAATTTAACAAAAAAATCAGTTCTTCCCCAATAAAACCGCTTTGGCTTTTTTTCAACTTTGCTACATGCAAATTACGCATAAAAATACATTTTTTCCATGATAAAGGATTTCTTAATTTTCATCAGTGGCGTCTCTGTTAACATGCCCTGCCATATTTTAGATCAAAATAATGATACGCCACTGTCTTCTTTCCAAATAAATATCATTTTTGTAATTGTCCTCTATCTTCTCATGAAAATGGCCCTTGCCTTTTTTCGTCCGGCGAACGGTTTTTGAGTTAGAAAATAAAATGCATTAATTTGCTTGTCCCTATGCGAAATCAGCCTTGAAGAGTAGTAGGCTAGAAACATCTAGTATGCTAAGAACACATTTCGTTGTTTTCAACAAGTTTGACACTTCTTTAGCTAGATACGTGATATTATTTACGTTATAAAAACTTGTTTTTATTAAAAAAAACATGGTAAATTTTACAAATACCGAATTAGCAGACATGCATTACTTGTATGGGCTTGCTGACGGGAACCCATATGAAGCCAGGCGACTGTATCAAGATCGCTTCCCAAATAGAATGGTTCCTGATGCTCGAACGATATCAAGCACCCACAGAAGGTTATGTGAAACAGGAAGTTTTGAGCCAATTCATCACTTGAAAGGAGCACATCGGACTGCGAGAACTCCAGCAATTGAGGTAGCTGTTTTAAATTCAGTTGACGAAAATCCTGAAATAAGTACGAGGCAAGTTGCAATAATTTGAATATCGCCCATATTCTAGTATGGAGGATTCTTCATGATTATTTATTATATCCCTATCACATTCAACGGGTTCAGGCTCTACTTCCTCGAGACTTTCCATTACGAGTGAATTTCTGCCAATGGTTTCTCCAAAAAGTTACCGAAAATCCTTTATTTGACAGGGAAATTTTATTCACGGACGAAGCTAGTTTTACTAAAAACAGGATCAGAAATTTTCATAATAATCATTTTTGGGCCGAGGAAAATCCGCATGCAATCGTGGAATCTCATCACCAGGAGCAGTTCTCAATAAATGTCTGGGCTGGAATTATTGAAGATTACCTAATTGGACCTTTTTTTTACTGCGCAGATCAAATGGACATAATTATCGCCGATTTCTTAAAGATAATTTGCCAATTCTGTTGGAAGATGTTCCTATTTTAATGCGACATCGCATGTGGTTCATGCACGATGGTGCACCTGCTCTTTTTATAATCGCTGGATAGGTCGTGGGGGAACAGAGTCATGGCCAGCTAGATCCCCAGACTTAAACAGTCTTGATTATTTTTTTTGGGGACATCTTAAGACTTTGGTGTACAGTTATAACTGAGGAAGAATTGCGGAACCGCGTGATAGTTTGCTGTGAAGCAATAAGGAATACTCCAGGAATTTTCCAAAGAGTACGCGAGTCAATGGCAAGGAGGGCTGAAGCGTGCATACTTGCAGGAGGCGGAAATTTTGAACAGTTAATTTGATTTTGGTATATTTTGTTCATAATAGTTATGTTTTAAAAAATAAAAAATGTATTTTTATGCGTACTTATTACAAAAACTAAATAATAGTCACCATAAAATTATAAAAATCTTGCTTAGATCCTTTGGTTACCACAATGTTGAAATTAAGACTAAGATAAAAAATCGAATAGGGACAAGCAAATAAATGTATTTTATTTTATAAATCGAAAACCGTCCACCGGACGAAAAAGAGGCAGGAGACCATTTTTATGAGAAGAAAGAGGTCAATTACAAAAATGATATTTATTTGGAAAAAAGACAGTAGCGTATCATTATGTTGGTCAAAAATATGCCAGGGCATGTTAACAGGGACGCCACTGATGAAAATTAAGAAACTCTTTATCATGGAAAACAATTATTTTTATGCGTACTTTGCATGTATCAAAATTGAAAAAAAAGCCAAAGTGGTTTCAGAGATATTGGGGAAAAACCGATTTTTTTGTTAAATTTCAACATCCTGTATCTCAGAAATAAAGCGGTTGCGGACCTATGTATATGAAGAATTTTTCTTGAAATCATCCAAGGAGTATCGCCCTTTAGGATCAACATTCAATTATGAAACACCCTGTATATAATGCTGACAGCGTTACGGCATAAAACAGCTTTATGAGAGTTCGGGTGACCAGATGTAAAATGAGGAAAGTGTGCCACTGCTGCCCACATATATGAATTATTTAGTTGTTTTATTGTATTTATCCTTGTTCTTGATTGTAAGTTTTCCAAAGCTTGTTATTTTGGTTTAACATAAAGTGTGTTGATAATAACTCAGTAGTGTTTAATTTATCATCATCTACAAGACAGTGTATAGTGTAGTAGGTAATTGTATTTCGTAGTTCTGAGAAAATGCCTGGGGCCACATGCAGTGTGGAAAGCTGTATGAACAATAAACAATACGTATAAGTGCAAATTTAATTCCATAACTTTTCAATCATTTCCAAAAGATAATTACTGATACCATTGTTTAAAGAGAATCTTCTTTCTCTTTAAACAATGCTGATACCATGTGAAAGGATCTTTCTGGTCTTCTTCCATATTGTTCTTTGAGGCTTTAATAATACATCTACAAGAATTGATACATTTGATGTATTTTTTATTTATTTCTTCTCTGCTCGGAGCATTCAGCCACGATATAGATCCATTCTACCTAAATTTGAAAATATGTTCTATGAAGTTTATCTGTTCTGCACACATCAGAGTAAAAGGAGGTTTGCCTAACCTCAGATTATATATATATATATATATATATATATATATTATATATTATATATATATATTATATATAATAACCCTGCAAGCAAGCCAGCAACTTGTCACATCACATAGACCATTTATATTTATACAGGGTGATTCAAAAGTACTTTGACACACTTCAGGAGGTGATTCCTCACAATATTCTAATATGAATTGTCCGAATATATATATATATATATATATATATATATATATATATATATATATATATATATGTCCGGAAACGCCTTCGTTTCCAAGATACAAGGTGTTGAAGTTTTATTTTTATTTTCGTTTTTTTCAAATAACTTTCGAAATACTGACCTTAATTCAACGAAAATTGGTATCGAGAGGTTTTTTGAGGTGTCGAATTCGAACCTGATGTTACTATTGCTCTTACTCGTAGGGGGCGCCACCCACACGTCTTTTTTTTAACTTTCTTGAGCCCACATTTTTCAGTAAAAAAACCAATTCCTCTATCATATCCACGTAAAAAAGCTACCCTTGTTACAAGTCGCTATAAGCAACCATTTTCTAGATATTTCGACTTGAAAATTTCAAGTCGATTATTTGATAATCGATGCGTGTTGAAGTTATTACCATTATTTTGCATTTTTTCACAAGAATGCTTAGGAAATGAATTTGACGTTCAAGTAAGTAGTTTTGGTAATTCAATATTATGTGACAGTTGAACGTTTTGTTGTTTTGTTAAAGTTTCTGTAAGTTTTAAAACACTAATTTTGAAAAAATGGATTATTTAAACAATAATGCTCATTTAGCCAATATGCATTTCGTTTATGGCCTTGCAGATGGCAATGCGCGCGAAGCAAGACGTATTTACCAGGAGCGATTTCCTAACCGAGTACTGCCTTCAGCTCCAACATTTACCAGAAGACCACGAGCAGTCCAAACCCCAGAATTGGAAGAAGCTGTTTTGAACGCTCTCGAGGAGAATCCAGAAAGAAGTACAAGAATAATTGCTGAAGCTGTCAATTTTACTCAGTCCACAGTTTGGAGAATTATTCACGATCAACAATTTTATCCATACCATATTCAAAGGGTACAAGCTCTTTTGCCACGAGACTTTCCCCAACGCATTACTATGTGTCAGTGGTTTTTGGGAAAACTGGTTGGAAATCCTCAATTTTTAAGATATGTACTCTTCACGGACGAGGCAAACTTCTCTCGAAATGCTATCTCAAACTTTCATAATAACCATGTTTGGGCTCTGGAAAATCCGCACGCAGTTAGTGAAAGACATTATCAGTATCAATTTTATGTAAATTTATGGGCGGCAATAATTGATAACTACTTGATAGGTCCTTTGTCTCTTCCGTTCCGACTGAATGGTGCAACTTACAGATTCTTTTCAGAAAATGAAATGCCAGGACTACTTCAGAATGTACCATTGAAAATTTGTATCCGCATGTGGTTTATGCATGATGGGGCTCCGACCGATTTTAGCGTTGTAGACAGGGAATTGCTTAACACTCTGTCTATCCAATTCGATGGATCGGTAGGGGTGTAGAAGAACCTAACCAGGCTTGGGCACCAAGGACCCCAGATCTAAGCCCGCTAGATTTTTATTTTTGGGGACATTTGAAGTCACTAGTTTATAAAACTCTAGTAGCGAACGAGGAAGATCTAAGAAATCGAATAGTAGACGCCTGTGGAACAATTAGAAACACACCAAGAATTTTTGAGTGGGTACGAGATTCAATGACTAGAAGACTGAATGCCTGTATCTTCGCTGAAGGTGGATACTTTGAACAATTTATTTGAATACAATTTAGTTTCCTTTATTTCATTTTATTCTACAAATTCAAAATTTATTGAAATAAAATGTTGATATTTCTTGCAAATTTTATTAAAACAAATACAGATTTTGCTCCCTTGATACAAAAATAACTATTTCAAACGGTAAAAATAAATAGAATAGAAACCAAAACTACTTACTTAAACGTCAGATTCATTTCTTAAGAATTCTTGTGGAAAATGCAAAATAATGGTAATAACTTCAACACGCATCGATTATCAAATAATCGACTCGAAATTTTCAAGTCCAAATATCTAGAAAACGGTTGCTTATAGCGACTGTAACAAGGGTAACTTTTTTTGATAGATATGATGGAGGAATCGATTTTTCTACTGAAAAATGTGCTAGAAGTAGGTACGCTCAAAAAAGTTATGAATCTTCAAAAAAGAAAAAGACGTGCAGGTGGCGCCCTCTACGAGTAAGAGCAATAATAACATCAGGTTCGAATTCGACACCTCAATAAATCTCTCAATACCAATTTTCGTTTAATTAAGGTCAGTATTTCGAAAGTTAAAAAAAACGAAAATAAAAATAAAACTTTAATACCCTGTATCTTGGAAACGAAGCGTTCCCGGACATATATTGATTTGGACAATTCATATTAGAATATTGTGAATATTCCTGAAGTTTGTCAAAGTACTTTTGAATCACCCTGTATATCGAATTATTTGGCTTCATACAATACCCCAATCAATTTGGGAATATTATTTTGGTCGTCTAAAGAAAAAGAATAAAATGATTGTTGAAAAAATAGTAATTTGCATCACTAGGCTCTGCTCGAAAATGATGATTGCAACTAAACCATCTTAAAAAGTTCAATTCAAATCGCTCTATTCAGTTATTTTCGTTCCAGCAGTCCTTGTATTTTACAACAATAAAAGTAAAAAAAAATATACACAATGGCCCGAAACCGATCGAATTATATTTGTTTCTTATGTCTGAAAATCGGTTTGAATTGTTCTATATTCGCATAACAATGTATTTTTGGTTCATGAAGACATTTCCAATCGGAATTATCAGTGCTCATCAGAGCTATTTTGGAATATCCATCCACATATTGAATTGGTCGATGGCATATCTTTGTTTTCCTCATACAAATTTTACGACCTCTTCGCGATAGTTTTTCCCAAACTTCAAAAGTTTTGTTTGGAGTGTAATCCTAGAAATTGGCAAGACTTCCGATTTAGTTCAGATTCAGCCGCAGACATGAAACTCATTCGAACAGAGAGGGTGTACATTCAGAAGTTTTTGTACAGTTTTCAGATTAAAAATGATACTGTATATTTCAATCAATTGATAAATAGGTGAACAAGAAGTCATTTGGGTGTTTTGGGAGTATTCTACGATATCGCGTATTGGATATGTATTTAGAGAAATGCAGTTTATGAGTGGCCTAGGTCATTTAAAGAAGTATGAACTTTTTTATTTTAATATTTGTGTGTATCAAATTTCTGTGAATAATCTTGTATTACCGAGATCGAAGCGATAATTGTTATTGCACAAATCAAATGAGTACATTATCAAATGTAGTGTTTCTCTAGCTAACCCACCACCAATTCTAATATTCTTCTTCATGGTTACCATTGTTGTAAAATATTGAATTGATTTTAGTCAGAAAACTTGGAAATAAAGCGAAATTCGGTCATTTTGACAATAAGTTTTTATGTAGAGTAAATAAGTTTTTATGAAGAGTAAAGTGGAATAGCTATATTACTCTAAAGCTACTTATGCCATCCTCAATGTAGTAGTCAAAACTTATTCCGTTTCTTTGAAGGTTGTAGACGATGTGGTAACTTGATGACTCTCGTTTCGGACGCCCAACGTCTCAATGAATTTAAAAGGTTTTCACGACGTTTCGAATGCTTGTATCTGCAATCATCATCACGTAAATACTGACAAGTGCAGGTGCTATTTACCTATTTATATGTCTGTCGGTGCAATGGTGCGGGTAATTCCGCCATGTGTGGTGGTGCGCCTCTGCAGTCCGCCAGAAAGAGCAATTAGTGGTTTCCATACGTTCTTGATCTCAACGCTTGGTTGATTAAAGGCTTATTGGCTTCGATGTAGGCGGCCTCTTTGAACCTCCGTTTGAACCAATGCTCCTCCCTATGTAGAATACTTTTGTCGTCCTCTAGAATTCGATGGTGCTCAGTCCAGGCGTGGTCAGCAATTCCCGATTTTGACGTTTCTCCACGTTGAGTCCATTTCTTGTGTCCATCCAATCTTACCGATAACGACCTCTTTATCTCTTCAATGTAGGAATCTCCGCATTCACATGGAACTTCATAAATGCAATACTCACTGATTTCATTTTTGTTGTCAGATTTGGTCTTGGTGTGGAAACTCTGTAAAGTATGCCGGATTGGAAGCAGCTCTTGATGTTGAAGTTGTTTCCGATCCTTCTGATCTTCTCGGAGACACCTCTGATGTACGGAAGGCAGATCACTGTGCTTTGTTGTTGCTCTTCAGATGCCTTCATTCTCTCAATACTTCAATACTTCTCCTTGGAGTTTCTTGGAGTATCCATTCCGGTGAAGGTCCTCTCTGATGTGGTTTAATTCGGCATCTAGTGGCTCCTCGTCGTTACATATGTGCATCGCTCTCTCTACCAGTATTCTCACGATCCCTCTCTTTGTAGCTGTAGCTGTAGTTTAGGTTTTTCTGTAGACAGAGGTGCAGATTCCATTGCCTATTCTCTCAACGTTCACATCGAGGAAGGGTAAGGCGCTGTTGGTTTCCATTTCTATCGTGAATTTGATCGAATCCCATTCTGTTAATTCTTAAGAAGAAATCCTGGATATGAAAGTGTCTACCTCGGTCAATCACAGCTTTGGTTTGTATTCTGCCTCTCGTATAGCCAATTCCTCGAACCACTCCATGTATATGTTGGCAATAATTGGAGAAAGGGAGTCCGTCGACTTGAGAGAAGAATCGGTCCTTTTCCTGGAAATATGAGTTCTGTAGGCAGCATGCAGTAATTTTAATATTGCTTGGATGGGAAGGTCAGTCCTCTCGGGGAGCTGGTCATTCTCTTCGAGTTTCCTTTTCATGATGCTAGGGGATTCCTCTATAGGGACATTGGTGTAAAGGGCTCTCCACGTCGAAGCTGATGAAACGATCTTCTGGTCCAAGTTCATCATCTATGATGGTGTCTACGGAGTGCTTGGAATTCTTGACGTATGAACTGCTATTTCCTTGTGGGGGTTGTAGTATCGGTAGGAGGTATTTCGATAACTTGTAAGTTGGTGATTGGTCTCAGTGGTATGTCTGGTTTGTGGATTCTCGGAAGCTTGTAGAGATGCGGTGTTTTGCTGTAGTGTGGAGTCAGATTTGATCGCTCGTTGTCTGGAATGAAATTTTTAAATTTCCTCAGAGTGTTGTAGATCTTCCTTTTAATAGTGGGTGTTGGATCCTTCTAACACTATTAAGACGATGGACGTCTGAAACGAGAGTAATCAAAACTTATTCCGATTGTTAAGGTTACTACTTTGTTGTTTAATCAACGCTATTAGATCTTACATAACCTCAATAAGCAGACAAAACGTGGTCAATGAATGTGGAAAGTTTTCAATACTGTGATCGATAATTTTTGTTCCTCTCTGGTTAAATTGTTTTCAAATATTCCAACACTACCTGAGGTAAGTAAAAAGATTAAGTTATCAATATATCACATGAAATCTACTGAATTTACTTGTGGAATATTTTATAAAGTTCATTTCTGATAAGTGTGGCAATGTGGACTACTAATGATATGGTATTTTGGATTATTCTACATTAACAGAACTTTTCTTAATAAATTATTTTATTGTCATTTTGCAGAAAAATGCCTCGAAAAAATCTGAAAGGAGAGAATCGGTAATTGGAAGACATGCGAAGAGCGGTAGAAGCAGTACAGCAGAAGAGATTAGGTTATTTGGCAGCCCCTGAAAGTTCATCGCACCACTCTCCACAGATTCCTTCAGTAAATATCAACCAAATAAAAAAAACACCTCTGGGCAGGAACAGCAGAACTAGAGCAAGAGCTTGTGGAGTATTTACTAAATATGGAAGCAAAACTATTCGGTTCAACGAGAAGCGATGTGCGTTCTGGCATATCAACTGGCAGTCCGCAACAATTTATCCAACCCATTTTCCCTGCTTCATGAAAGTGCTGGTAAAGATTGGCTTCGGCGGTTCTTGAACAGACACCGTGATGCTATAAGAATCCGAAGATCGACAGGAACTTCAGTCGCCAGAGCGACTGGATCCAGCAGAAAAACAGTTAATGGAAAAAAATAATTTCTTCCAGATAGAATTGTTAACGTGGACGAAAGCGGTCTATGCATAGTTCAGTCTAAATGTCCAAGTGTTTAGCGATGAAAGGAAAAGTCAGATAGGAGCTCTCACGTCTGCCGAGACACGATCACTCATAACTGTTGTTATGTGTATGAGCGCGTCTGGGAATTTCATTCTGCCACTAATTGTTTTTCCCCGTAAGAACAATAATGAACAACTGAGAAAAGGCGCTCCACCTGGATCCATATTTGCTTTCCATCCTTCAGGATGGATACAAACGAATTTATTCACTATTTGGTTCAATCATTTTATAGAAAAAACTCCTCCAACCAAAGACAATATGTTCTTCTGATTTCAGATGGGCGTCATACACATGCCAAAAACCAGAAACTTCTTTGTTACCATAATTAGCATCCCTCCGCATACATCTTCTAATATGCAACCATTAGATGGGATGTAATGGGTACTTCATTACAATGAAGAATTCCGAACATTTTTAAGAACTTACTTACGTGCAACAACACTTTTCGATATCGCAGAACTATTTGGGAGAGCATACCTCAGAACACAATGGGGTGGAAGAGCTCTAAAGGGATTCCGAACTACCGGAATTTTCCCTATCAACAGGAATGTCTTCACAGAAGAAGATTTTTTGGCAGCTGAACATACTGAAGAACAAACTTATGATTATCAACAAGAACAAGATGATCAAGGCGTTCAACAAGGCATTCAACAACACCAACGAGGCACAGCTCGTCCACAAGATATCGTTCGAGTGCCAGCTTTAAAAAAGAGAAGGGAAACTCGTGGGAGAGCTCCAGGAAAGGCAAGAATCATCACGCCAAATAAAGAAGAGTTTGAAGAAACAATAAGAAAAAGGGAAGAAAAAGATAAAAACATTGAAGGTAGAAAAAACAAAAGGTAAAGCGGCTCATTTCTGATACAGAACCTGAACCGGGGGATGTTTAGAAGGGAAGATTAGACAGAAAAAACATTTCGTTTACCTCAATCTTCTTCTGAAAACGAATCGGAAATTCCCGTACACGATGATTCATCTACGGAGGAAACATTTCCATCTGAAAATCCGACGGATGATGCTACCTGGATTTTTTGTGAAGGGCAGTTTATTGAAGATCGTTGTGGAGAAGTATGGGTCATGTGTATGATGTGCAATTGTTGGGCACACGAAGCATGTGCTGGTGCAGAAAAGGAAGCCTACGTCTGTGATTTCTGCAGATAAGCGACAACTCCAAGTGTTCTCAATTTTTAGTTTAATTTTTTTAAGAATTTTACCTTTTTTGTTATTTATGTTATATGTGAAATAAATTCACTAATTTATTCCGATCATAATTTTCGTACAGAAGAAGGTATTCCACATTACCAAGCAGGTATATTCCACATTACCCTACCATTTTCAAATTTGTTAAAATTGCCCATTTCTCGAGTAACTGATGTAAGACAAATAATAATCTCTCCCACAGATGTAGGATTGTTTTGACAACCACTGATTGGTAAATGAGATTGTTTTTTCAATTTTTTTAAGCTTTAAAATAAAAAGGTATTCCACATTCAGCGCCCTTATTATATTAATGTCAGACTAAACAAGTGTCAAAAATTCTTGCCTAGCGAACTTAACAATATAAACATAATAAAAGTGAATAATAGTCCATTCGAATATATCAAACGACGACGTTACATTCTCCCCCACCCCCCCTGTAGTTTGAAGGCATTTGATCAGTCCATAACTACTTTCGCTAGTTTTGCCACATGTCTTTTAAAAATGTCATCGGGTCCAGGAAAAACTTCTTCGACTCTACCCAATTTCCAACAGTTCCCCAAGGCATTATCTCCGATCATTATGACAGTATCATCCTTTTGATTAGGTCTTCCATCGTCACACCAAACGTTTCTTCTTGTTAATCTAGATACTTTTTCATCCATCTTTTCCAATACTCATTTGCTATCCTCTGTACTTTTCTCCATTCTCGTTTCAACTCATACTGTCCCAATTCTCCAAATCCGTCTCCATTTGCACTTCCAAGAAGAAAATGCTTAGGAGTTGAGGCTTCAGTAAGTGGTCTCGTGTTCACCATGTTTTCAACTTCGGCAAATAATGTAAGTAGGAGTTCGTCTTTCAATGTCTGATTCATGAGAATGGTAAAAAGATTTTTTACTGAACGTATAAGGCGTTCTCACACTCCCCCCGTGTGCGGACTTGCGGGATGAATCATTTCCCATTCGATATTTTTCAACTGCATCTCTTCTTCAAGTTGCCCTGGTCGATGTCGTTGATAGCTTTTTTCAGTTCATCCATAGCACCACGGAAGTTAGTTCCGTTATCAGAAAAAAATGTGTTTGAGCGGCCTCGTCTGGCTATGAATCGTCTCAAAGCCATGATTGTATAGTCGGTAGAAAGTGAGTATGCTACTTCAAGGTGTATTGCTCGAATTGTTAGGCAAGTGAAGAGAACGCCCCATCTTTCTCTTGTCTTCTTCCAACTGTAACAGTGAGAGGTCCAAAGTAGTCAATACCAGTAAAGGGTTTCACTACTGGAATTAGTCTTTCCACGGGTAACTATCCCATCACTGGTAGCTCTGGTCTTGTTTTTTCAATTCAACAGAGCTGACATGAAGCAAAAACCGATTTTACTGCTGATCGGCTATCTGCGATCCAATATTTCTGTCTAATTTCATTGAGCACTAGTTCAACGCCTTGATATCCATATCTTGCGTTCTAGTGTTAGATAAGCCTCGTGAAACGATGTTTATCCGGCTCGAAAGACCAATATAAAATACTGAATTTGGTCAGAACAGCGAAATTTGGTAAATTCAACAATAATTTTGTATGTATCAATGTCAGACTGAAAAAGTGTCAAAAAATTTTTGCCGAGCCAACTTAACAATATAAATATAATGAAAATGAATAATAGTCCATTCGAATATAGCAAACGACGACGTTACAGTTGTTGTAATCCGGTGTTCCATCGATTGTGCTCCTGTCTAACGTTGTGGTCAGCTCAGCTCGACTTTAGTCTGACTACATGTTGTCCTGTGACTTTTACCTACAGGGTTATATTCAACTCGATTTGTTTCTGAACCATCGTTATTTTTTTCGATACGAAAAAAGCCAGTCAAGCAAGCAGCAGCTTTCTCACCTCGCCAAGCTATTATACCGTGGCTATGGGATAGAATTTATCATTTTGGTTATTTTTACTGAACTTAATGCTGCTGAACTTTTGTTTCCTTTTACAGAGATCCGATCCGATTCACAGCCCAATACTTTAAAATCGACGCCAATTCTTCCGCCGTCCGATTTCCATCTAATTGATACTTCCTAACATCGCAAAAGTCTATAAACGCTTTCCATACAAAATGTTCACTGTAAACAGTATTTTCTTCTCGTCAGTCTTACAATCAAATCGTGACATTTTGAAATTATTAAATATTGGAAACGTCAAAATCGAAATAAATCAAAATGTATCCATAGTAACGTAATAGAGTGGAATCAGCCATGGAACCTGTTTTCATGATGAAGTTGTTCTGATTGGTTGTGTTCAATCAGATGTCCTCAAATCAACTAATTTCATTGGATGTAAACTTGATCAAAAAAATTTCTACATAAATACAAGGTTCAAGAAATGAACCAAATAACAAATTCTACCTCGCTAAACATCTAGCAAGCTCTCTCCAGCTTTTAGCAGAGGAATCTTCATCAAGACCAAACCCAAGATACGAAAAGACACCCTCGATCTCACCATTGTATGAACAGCTTGCACTTTCTATTCCAAGGAACATATTACAAACAAGCAAAGGCTCTTCAATAGGTTCCCCCCTTTTCCCGGTCCTTGCAAACCTCTACAAGGAAGGCTTCGAAACTAAGGCCATAGAAGCATTTGACCACAAGCCTACTGCTGGTTCAGATACGTAAATGACAATTCCGTCATATGGCCTCATGGCTACGAAGTCCTCCAGAAATTCCTGGGTCACCTTGATGACATTCATACCAAAATGAAGTTTACAATGGAAAGCGAGATGGATGACTCTCATCACAACAACTAACGAGTTCTTCACACAAATGGTATTCAGAAAACCTAGTCACACCAACCGATATCTACACGCAAACTACCATCACCATTCTGCCAAACCAACTCCATATTAAACTCCCTCATCTACAGATAAATTCAACTCACTGATAACCACAACATACCACAAGAGTTGGGCAAGCTGAAATCCGTTTTACTTCAAAATGGTTATAAGAACTCATAAATCGACAGGTCCATTCGCCATCAACTAACCCGCCCTAAAAAATGCCTAAAACTCGAACATACAGTGTTTCTCAAAAGTCCCCTCCCCCCCTCTTATTTTTGGAACGATTATACATAAACAAGTGAAATTTGGAAACTCAATATTAAAGGTTGTAAACTTCCCTACTAGTGATGATAGATGACGAAATCGTCAAAGATGACGTCACAAGGCCATTGTGACCAATTATTTTAAATGGAACCCTACGGCAAGCGACACCTCTTTTAAAAGGTATCGAAAAAACCTATTCATTGGTACTAATTTTGTTTGTGTTTATGGCAGTTTTGGCAACTCGCTTTTAAAAAACGCAAAGTTGTGATGAATTAAATCAGTTAATACTAAAATTCAAAATTCAAGCTCCGCGTCTGGATAGTTGTCAAATAAGCTGACGTTTTTGTTAGTCTCCCTAATTCGACATTTTTGTAATTGTCCAAGTTTTTGTACATTTAATAATTTGTGTATTGTTGATCGAACGTTTGACTGTTTTTAGCAGCTTTTGGTACTTTTAATATTTTTGTACATTTTAATAATTTGTTAAACTGTTGTGAGCCGGACGTTTAAGTGCTTCAAGAAGCGAAATGGTACGTGCTTTAGGTGATAAAGTAGCAGCGATCCTAATTCTTGGTGAAACTGGACAAAATATTCATGCAGCAAAACGCATTTTCAATGAGAGGTTTCCCGATCGCCCCGTTTCGAGGACTTATTTAAGGGAACTTCTTCGTAAGTTTGAAACAACGGGTAGTATTAATGATGCGAAACGATCTGGCAGACCACAAATTTCTGATGAGAAAAAAATTGATATACTGGCAGAAGTAATAGTTAATCCTACTTCTTCAACAACTCACGTTGCATCTACCTGTGAAGTGAGTCGAAGTACAGTACACAGGGTATTGAAAAAAAAAACAAATTTCATCCATACAAATTAAAAATGGTTCATCAACTCTCAGACGACGACCCAGACCGAAGACTAGAATTTTGTGAAAATATGGAAACTAAAATTAACCAACAGCCGGACTATGTCAAAACAATTTGTTTTAGTGACGAAAGTACTTTCTATCTAAATGGAAATGTAAATACAAGAATGTGAGGTATTGGAGTGACGCAAATCCTCACCTGTTTCGTGAAACACATACCCAATTTCCCCAGAAGGTGAATGTTTGGGCAGGTATCCTGGGAAACCACATCGTTGGGCCTCTTTTTTTAAATACTAATTTGACTGGTGAGGTTTATCTGGAGCTGTTGCAAAACGCAATGAAACCGTTAGTCCTTGAAATTTTGGAAGGTAATCCAGATGAATTCGGCAATTTGGAAATAACATTTCAACAGGATGGTGCTCCACACTATTACGGTACAGTAGGGCGGTATTTGGATGAGGAGTATCGTGGTAGATGGATTGGACGACGAGGTTCAACGGAATGGCCAGCTCGATCACCGGACCTCACACCTTTGGATTTTTTTCTGTTGGGGTACCTTAAATCGAAGGTTTACGCCACTGAACCTGACAATATTGACGTTTTAAAACAACGTATTGTTGCAGAATGTGAGGCTGTTTCCGCAGACACATTTGCAAAAGTACGAGAAGAGTTTAAAAATAGGATATTTCACTGTCAGGAAGTGAATGGAGGTCACTTCGAGAAATTTCTTTAAGTAGATACTGATTCTTAAATCTGTAATTAATATCATACTGAATGGAATTTAAATTTTAATGTTTACTAATGAGTCATTAAAACTGCCATAAACACAAACAAAATTGGTATCATTGAATAGTTTTTTTCGATACCTTTCAAAAGAGGTGTCGCTTGCCGTAGGGTTCCATTTAAAATAATTGGTCACAATGGCCTTGTGACGTCATCTTTGACGATTTCGTCATCTATCATCACTAGTAAGGAAGTTTACAACCTTTAATATTCAGTTTCCAAATTTCACTTGTTTATGTATAATTGTTCCAAAAATAAGAGGGGGGGAGCGGACTTTTGTGAAGCACTGTATAACATCTAGTCACATAAACCTTTTCTATCAATAATGTTACAAATCAACAACAACAAAATCCCGAAAAACACGAAATCAAAACAATGTTTACGATCAACAAACTAAATTTCCAAATTCCTCAGATCTCCCAAAGACACAATGCCAAACGAATTTCAAGGCATTTATGAAATACCAAGATGTGCACACGAATAGAATATCGTTGGTAAATACTGCTGATATTTTTGAATGAATGTATCAGTTGACAAAACTTCCACTCTCAAGGTCATAACGTCATCACTTTGACAGCAATAAATTATGTGTGTGTGTTTGTGTTGGATAATCCGTTTGCAACAGATATTGCAATAAATTGTAACTTTACCGGGTTTCTTGATTACCTATTTTTCTTGTTAACAATTCGGTGAACATTCCAGAGAAACCATAATAAGGCTTTGGTGGATGAATGTTGATACCCATGTTCCCCCTTGTTCTGCGTCAGTGCTCGTGCAGTCGGTGTCCATAAATGGCGCCAGAAGCAATTTTTGGCATTAAGGGCATTAGTCTGGATGCGATTTGCGAAGCGCAATTTTTCATTCTTGCAGTCGAATAAATCGATGGATATGTTTCCTTCCTCCGCTCCGTGGTGCTCGCAAAAGTTTTCCGAGTGATGAAATACTGCTACTCCTTTTATTCTCTTGTTTATTCCATTGACCCCCGCCCGCGTTGGGATTGTTCGGCTTTGCGATGTTGTTTGTGGAACATTATTCCAATTGGACTGGACTTACAACCAGTAACGATTACAAAATCTGCAACAGTCAGGAACGTTTTCAAATATGACGTGTACTTCTTCAGGCATTTTATAAGCATGCCAAAAACACAAATACATTGGTGAAATAAACATGTGAAAGGAAGGTATAATAATGATAATGATTGATGTATTTATTCCCAAACATAGGTTTCTACAAATATAAAAAATATATGAGAAAATAGCAGGCATAACGACATATGCTTAATATTTATTTATTCATACAAATCCAAACAGGCAATATAGGCCTTATTACTTGAATAGGAATAATATGAGTTGATTTGTTGAAAATATAAACAGGATGTTCATAAAATCAGATGTGGAATCATCTGCGACTCAAAGATAAACTTTAGTCACTATCTTCCATCGTCAAGATAACCTCTTGTGGGGTATTCATGTTGAAAAGGGAAACATTCTCAATTGAATATTGATAGAAAGATTTTTCTGTGAATTGAAAAATCCACGATTAAAATGAAGTTATTTTTATCAATATTCAATTGAGAATGTTTCCCTTTTCAATAATATGACTTAAATACATGAGGTAAACTACATACCAGGTGAGTGGTAAAATTATATGATAAGGAGAGGGAGGGAGAGGAGGTATTTACTAGATGGAAGTCTGATAACAATAATCTGATTACTAGAGGATCACGTGGGTTGTTGAGATTAAGAGGGATATGAAACAATAATGATGATATCAATATAGTATTTTGGGGGGAATTTGGTTTTAATTTTGTACAGAAATATGATTATGTTATGTATCTGTTTTCCAAGGATACAAATGAAAACTCTTCCCTTAGTTCTCTTGATCTTACAGAAAGATAGTCGGGCCTCCTATGATGTTTTTTGAAAACAAAAATCTGAGAAATTTATTTTGTATTCTTTCAATTATGTCCAAATAAGTTCTCGGTTCTCCACATCAAATTATCGAGGCATGTATATTCTACATTAGGACGAATCAAAGTATTATACAGTATTTTCTTAGTCTATATATCTATGAAATGTGATCATTGTCTTATAATAAAACCCCATATGGTTGGCAGATTTTGCAACATTTGCAATATGCTCACTGAATGGTAACTTATCACTATATGTTATGCCTAAATCTTTCGGAACATTTTGCCGCCTCAAATAATCGGTGCCTATCATTTAGTCAAAGATTATGGGATCCTTTGAGCAAGTTATTGACATGACACTGCACTTTGTTGAACTGAAGTGAAGTCTATTTTCCTGGCTCCAGTGGAATACATGTAACATATCTTTTTGTAGTGCTACACAATCCCTAACTGTACGATTTTTTTTGTACATTTTGAGGTAGATCATTTATGGAGAGAACGAGTAATAGTGAGACCCTTGTGGTACTACAGAATTTACAAGGTGTTCTCCAGATACGTGCCCGTTATATTTGACAAGATAATCTCTATTTTTCAGATAGCTACTGAATAACTCTAAATAATCCTTGAGAAATCCATAGTTGCTCATTTTCTTTAAAAGAAGATCGTGATTAACGCGGTCCATTCATAATTTATACCTGAGGTATTGCAAACCAGTTTAGTGAAAATCATTTAGTGAAGTGAGTGTCTTTTGTTTACTTTAATTGAAAAAAAGTTACAATCTTGGTCTTAGTGGGGTGGTCGTGTTGATTGAGACACCTTGATTTCGCTCACACGGACCAGGTTGGAAGTGTGACCTCCTAAAGTCACCAGACCTCCTTTCCTCAGTATACTTCTGTGTGACCTCCTAAAGTTATCAGTACTTATGTCCTTAGTATACTGCTTCCCTCAGTGGTATAGTCTGTGAAGAAGACGATGGGAATCAGAAATTGTTACAATTTTGGGGAGAACTAAGGATATCTTTTGAACCCCAAGCTTATGATTCAAATTTCAATTTAATGAACCTAGAAATGGTCGAATTCAACTAGTAAAGAAAATTAAACCAGTGCCTACAAATGACTGGGAAAATATAAGTTACAAATAAAATGAATTTCTTAAGCAAATTAAGATATTTAGCAAAATCTATAACAGGAAGTAACTGTAAAGTTGGTTTGATTTAATTCTTCAAAAATTGATAACAATTATTGGAAAATAATCACTGAGCAATACAAAAAACCCACCCAAAAGAATTTCCACAAAAATTATGTCAATTTAAAACTGGAATAAATTTGATAATTATTGAAAGGTACTAGAAGAGTACAGAGTGAAGATGGTAAAAGGTAGTTGAACAAAAAAAATATCCTCAAAAAGAGAGGAGAAAGATAACTAAAGAACGAGGACTAAGCCTTGTTTCCAGAGGAAGAGTATAGTGTTCGACAACTAAAAATATTCTTCATAATTTTCCAGAGGAAAAGTATAGCATGCCAAATCAAAATATTTTGGTAATTTTTCAGAAAAAACTATAGTACTCGGTAACTATATGGAGAGTGTGCACACTTCTTAAAAGTGAGCACGATAAACACTCAAATAAGATAAATGGTTAAGATATTCTTCCAACAGAGGAAATGCCGATAGATAGAAATCTACCTAGACATACAGATGTATGTGCTTATATATCCACATATATACAGGGTCGCTGATATGTATGGAAACGGTAAATTATCTCCTAAAGTAAGATAGCTAGCGAAAAATTTAGGACACAAAAATTTTAGGGTTTTTTAAAATCTATTAATTAAGGAAATGAATTACACAGGATCAGTCAAAAAGTCATGACGAAACATAGTTGCTTTTTCTTTAATGGCACACCATATTATTCCATATTTCAATTCTTCTCAAAATTCTAAATGAAATTGAGAGATACCAAATTTTCAAAATAACTTTTTACTACTCTCAAATTTATTAAAGAAAATAAAAAAGCATAATTGTTCAGGGTTGATAAAAATAGCATGAAACGAAAAAATGTGTTATTTATTGATGTCCTGGATGAAAAGGGAAACATTCTCAATTGAATATTGAATAGAAAGATTTTTCTGTGAATTGAAAAATCCACTATAAAAATGAAGTTTTTTTTTCTTTGTGAATGTCTAACAGTAAACAACTACTTCCCCGGCTAAAGCCACGCTGGACATTGCATTTTCATTCAGATAATTATTTGATTTTCTATTCCAGTCTTGATTGAGAACTCATAAAGATGAATGAGGCAAAGAAGAATGTTTTCCAAAAGAGAGTACTCACCAGAAATAATTCGTAACATTGACGCAAGAGAGACATCGCTTCACTAGGTCTTCATACATTTTTGTCGAAAAATTGTTTCACGCTTCCACGATCATCAGGAAGACCGGAAGAAATAAGAAACACATTTTCAAGAAGCAATCTCACTTTGCCAAGATGGAAAAAGTTAGAATCATTTCTTTTGGAGAGATACTCTGAAATTAGTGTTTTTTGACATTAAAACCTGTCAAAATAATCAAAAATACACTTTTACTAGCCAAAGAGCACACTGACCATACATTTTTCCTTGATCGATAAAATCCCTAGCACTTATGATACCCTTCCATGATCACCCTGTGTATTCGATTGTTTTGTCTTCAGCTCATCCTCGGCCTACTTTATCGGTTCGTCTTCGAGTATGTGATTGTTGGCCGAAGGTCGCATCCCAGTGACGATTATTAACAGATGACGAGATAACACATATAAATTGACGGGGAATTGACTGCCTACTGTTTTCACCCTTGCCAATACACGCTTCGAGTAGGCCATGCACTAATTGTGACCGTTTCACGCTGCTTGTTTCGAGGCTGGGAAAACAATTGGTAGAGCGAGTGTGGATATAAAATGGAGCATAAAAGGATAAAGAGGACTTTAGCGGGGATGTTTATTTTGAACAGAGCACGATGTGCGAAATATGGGATATGATCAAGTTGCAAGTTATTGGAAAATATTGGATGTTTAACCGTGACAATACCCAAGTAGCACAGAGTCATAAAATTTGCATGATCACTACTTATAACATCTTAAAGATTACGCATTTGCCATGTTTCATGACCAAAAAGTTAACGTGCGTTTTATAACTTTTAGGAGTTGCTATGATGTTATAGAGTACAATAAAGAATTCTCGAGATGAATGTACTGTGGTTTGTACGAATGAATTGTATGTGTCGTTAAGTAAGCTGAAAAGCAGTTGTTTGAGGTTATTTTTGAATCTTTTCAATAACTACATATCATACTCATGTAATGTACCGTAGGTTTATAAACAGATGAACATTGGTCGTGATTATGTACCTTCAGTTAGGATTCTTTTTGAAACGTAGTTCCTTATCGCGCGTTGCGAAAGAGGGCTAGACGGAATAAATTAAGACCAAAAGTTGTAACGAGACTTTCGCTATGGCGTGCGCGTGTTTCTCTGTCTGTCTCTCTCTCTCTCTCATAGAAAGCAAGCCAGTTATTTTCGTTTCGTCTTTCTATTTCACATTGAACAGTGTGGTGTCGCGACGATTATTTTTGTTGAGTGTATACAGGTTTTTTGTACATAATAAATAATAAAAAATAATAACAATAATGAATCCTGACAGTGTTTCTGCACAAGTTCCGGAATGCAATGTTTATAATTTATCTTTTTTTAATTCCTTTCTATTTAACCAAGTCATCGCGTTATAATCTCTCCATTATTGTGTGTTTAGCAAGTGTACGCGTCATAAATTTAAAAGCAAATTATATTTTAATATTACAATATCAATGCGTATGTATTTAGCAAGCCGTGCGTGTTCTAACCACCTATACGCTGTTGTGTTTACGAAGTCGAGAGAGTATATATATATATATATATATATATATATATATATATATATATATATATACACTCTGTTGTGTTTACAAAGTCCCGCGCATCTATGACGTGTACGAAAGAATAGACAGACAGAGTGCATATATATATATATATATATATATAAAATATTATTATAACTTCAAAAAAAATAGAATTTCATTACAATTCCTTCACTAATTAATCGAAAGGAACTTCGTTCCATCCGGGTGTCCCTTGACACCTCTCAAGTTTTTTTGTTGGTTATATTGTGTTATGTAGGTATTCAGTTCTATAATTTGTAAATATAAATTATAATGCCAAAGCAAAAATCTAATCTGCCTTAATATATATAAAAAAGAGTACCAACCCCGAAATTAACAGCAAACAAAATAATTCAGACTTACGAGATACAATTTAAAAAAAAAATATATTTAATAATAATAATAATAAAATATGTTTATTCGCCCGGAATGATTTACAAAAAAAATAGACAATATGTGCCAATTACTACATGAATAAACAAACATAGTCACAGCTTGTGCGTGATAAGAAAACTTAAGTCTAGATATGGTTTACAAGGAAAAGTACAAAATTATGAACAACACAACATTTTAAAATACAACATATGAGTATATAATAATATTACAATATAAAGACGTTGAGTGTAGAATATACAGTATAAAATTGCAAAATATAATTTTAGTAATATAAAAGTTAATGGACAACATTCAGAGTGTGGAAATGAGGAGAAAAGTGACTAATTTAAGGATGAGAATGTATATAAGTTTTAAAATTTCAAATCATATATATGATCAAATAAAATAATAGAAAAATAGAAAAAAGAAAAATAATGGAGTATCTTAATTCCGTCACATAATTCAATTAATGTGAATTTCCGATGGGAGGGAGAAATGAGAAAACATTCAGAGAGTGATATCATCGTATCTAACAATATACCATTCGTCTAGCATAATATTCTTTATGTTGTACAGGGCGATGAGGAAAAAATGGGAAAAAAAGTTGTAATATAAATTGCTGATTTTTTGGAATTTTAAAATTTCCCCAATTTGATCATATTATTTTGAAAACAAAGCTGCTTTTCTATCTCCCTCGTATAGGGTCGTATGAAATTCAATTTTGGTGTTTGCATTTCAGGTTTGGGATAAACAGAGGTTTTTATCACGAATGATTTTTTTTGAGAAATCAATAATAAAAAAGTTTTCCATATGCTGCGAACTTCATGCCGGACACTGTATTAAGGACTAAAAAATTGAAAATATAAGAAAGAAGTCATTTGACCAAAAAATTTCTCCTATGTGAAAAATATGAGGTGCTTAATATCAGTTTTCTCAATATCATCATGAAAAGTGGGTAAAGAGCAACCCACGCTTTTTTATATAAGAGAAAATTTTTTGGTCAATGACTTATTTCTTAATATTTTCAACTTTTCAGTCCTTACCGCTATATACGCATCTTTTTTAGTTTTTTCAAACTATAATTTTATTTTTAACTTTTTGTCCATATTGCTACAAAAAACTAAAAAAGACTACGGGAGAAAAACTCTTCGATTGATTCATCGGCATGAGATGGAAGTTATAACTGAATTTGGCGAACGCGCTAAGTGCATTCGAAATATGCTGAGAACGGCTTCAGTGCATTCACCATATTCTACTAGTAGCCTTGTTCCATCATCAGATCAGCCTCAAGCTACCAAATTATAGTATTGGCATCCAAACTACGTCATATACATACAGTGCTTCTCGAAAGTCCGCTCCCCCCCTCTTATTTTTGGAACGATTATACATAAACAAGTGAAATTTGGAAACTGAATATTAAAGGTTGTAAATTTCCCTACTAGTGATGATAGATGACGAAATCGTCAAAGATGACGTCACAAGGCCATTGTGACCAATAATTTTAAATGGAACCCAACGGCAAGCGACACCTCTTTTGAAAGGTTTCGAAAAAACCTATTCAATGATACTAATTTTGTTTGTGTTTATGGCAGTTTTGGCAACTCGCTTTTAAAAAACGCAATGCTGTGATGAATGAAATCAGTTAATACTAAAATTCCCAATTCAAGCTCCGCCTCTGGATAGTTGTCAAATAAGCTGACGTTTTTGTTAGTCTCCCTAATTCGACGTTTTTGTAATTGTCCAAGTTTTTGTACATTTAATAATTTGTGTATTGTTGATCGAACGTTTAACTGTTTTAGCAGCTTTTGGTTCTTTTAATATTTATGTACATTTTAATAATTTGTTTAACTGTTGTGAGCCGAACGTTTAAGTGCTTCAAGAAGCGAAATGGTACGGGTTTTAGGTGATAAAGTAGCAGCGATCCTAATTCTTGGTGAAACTGGACAAAATATTCATGCAGCAGAACGCATTTTTAATGAGTAGGTTTCCCGATCGCCCCGTTTCGAGGACTCATTTAAGGGAGCTTCTTCGTAAGTTTGGAACAACGGGTAGTATTAATGATGCGAAACGATCTGGCAGACCACACATTTCTGATGAGAAAAAATTTGATATACTGGCAAAAGTAATAGTTAATCCTACTTCTTCAACAACTCACGATGCATCTACCTGTGGAGTCAGTCGAAGTACAGTACACAGGGTGTTGAAAAAAAAACAAATTTCATCCATACAAATTAAAAATGGTTCATCAACTCTCAGACGGCGACCCAGACCGAAGACTAGAATTTTGTGAAAATATGGAAACTAAAATTAACCAACTGCCAGACTATGTCAAAACAATTTGTTTTAGTGACGAAAATGGAAATGTAAATACACAGAATGTGAGGTATTGGAGTGACGCAAATCCTTACCTGTTTCGTGAAACACATACTCAATTTCCCCAGAAGGTGAATGTTTGGGCAGGTATCCTGGGAAACCTCATCGTTGGGCCTCTTTTTTGAATACTAATTCAACTGGTGAGGTTTATCTGGAGCTGTTGCAAAACGCAATAGAACCGTTAATCCTTGAAATTTTGGAAGATAATCTAGATGAATTCGGCAATTTGGAAATAACATTCCAACAGGATAGTGCTCCTCCACACTATTACGGTGCAGTAAGACGGTATTTGGATGAGGAGTATCGTGGTAGATGGATTGGACGACGAGGTTCAACGGAATGGCCAGCTCGATCACCGGACCTCACACCTTTGGATTTTTTTCTGTGGGGGTATCTTAAATCGAAGGTTTACGCCACTGAACCTGACAATATTGACGTTTTAACAACGTATTGTTGCAGAATGTGAGGCTGTTTCCGCAGACACATTTGCAAAAGTACGGGAAGAGTTCAAAAATAGGATATTTCACTGTCAGGAAGTAAATGGAGGTCACTTCGAGCAATTTCTATGAGTAGATACTGATTCTTTAATCTGTAATTAATATCATACTGAATGGAATTCAAATTTTAATGTTTACTAATGAGCAATTGAAACTGCCATAAACACAAACAAAATTAGTATCATTGAATAGGTTTTTTCGATACCTTTCAAAAGAGGTATCGCTTGCCGTAGGGTTCCGTTTAAAATTATTGGTCACAATGGCCTTGTGACGTCATCTTTGACGATTTCATCTATCATCACTAGTAGGGAAGTTTACAACCCTTAATATTTCGTTTCCAAATTTCACATGTTTATGTATAATCGTTCCAAAAATAAGAGGGGGAGGGTACTTTTGAGAAGCACTGTATAGTTTAACCATTTTCAATTGCAGAAGCTGTTTCTATAAGGAAGCAAATCAGAAACTCACTTCGCTTACACGAGCGTATATGCGAAGTAACGGAACGAAAAAAAAATAATGTGTACTACTCGTAAACATTCTCCGTCGCCGAACGGAAGATCGAAAAAGCCGAAAGTCAACGTGAGTTTGAGTGACAGCTGTCTAGTTCTACAGAAGATTCGCCTGAGCAAAACAAAACTGACCAATGATAATGCTTGTAGGTGTGTCGATACGTTGAGAGGCCGAGAAAACTAATAAATCACGAGTTATAATTGTGTATGAAGAGGTCTGAATAAATAAAAGCCAGTAGCGTCTCTCATCTGGGATCGAAATAGGTTTTAAAACAACTCCTGTTGTTTTGTTGGAAAATATAACATTTTTTTTCTACAATAGGAACATGAAATTATGATGCCTATACTTCCTCGCTTATGGCATATTTTTTTATTTTAACGTATTTTTTAAATATTTAAATATCTAAATAAAATTACCACTTCAAGGCTGCGAAAACTTCCGCTTCAAGGCTGCGAAACTTATTTTTTATGCTTCTGCAATTGTAAATGGTTTAACTATACCAAGGCCGTACCCAGGGGAGGGTTATGGGGGTTAACCCCCTCCACGAAATCTGTAAAATATATCTGGAATAAGGTGAAAATAAGGTAGTTTTATGTACATCCCATACACTACTTCACATTTTCAAATTTTGTTTAAATACCCTTAGTTTTTCTAAATATAAACTATTCGTAATATTCCAACTAATGATCATGTGATGTATTTCCGAATAAAAGTTGATGTTCCGACCTTAGATGACTTAATAAGTCAACTAAGTAACAGATTTTGCGACCATAAAGTGGTACTTTCCACACTGTACAATCTGATTCCATCTGTCTGTTTAATGATATATAATAAAATTTGGTAAAGATAGATAGATAGATAGATCTTTATTGTTTTTCAAAACTGTTTATAAAAAGGATTGTTTTTTTACAGATATATAAGGATGAAAACAGTATATAAAACAGTGTTGTGTATTGTGTTAGTGTTTTTATTTATAGAAAGAAAGAGAGAGATTTATGAACTATAAGAGCTTATGATATCTATATAATGATAGATTATTTATTCAAAATGAAAGATCTCAATTTCATGATGTTGTACAAATGGATATATATATATATATATATATATATATAAATTATTATGTAATATGAATTTTTTAAATATAAAATATTGTAATATTTTTGCCCCACGTTTTGGGTGCATTTTGTTATGTTTTGATGAATTGAAAAATAATAGTTGTTGTTATATAATAAGATAGCTAATAATTTTCGTTATTCTTTGTGAACCAAATTGATATGATATAAATATATATTTCTGCCCCTGTAATAATAATTGCCAGCGAACGTCACTGTTCTCTCGTCACGCTACCAACAGTTGGTACGCTCTTATCTCAAAAGGTGGCCGGTTCAAAGCAATAGATACACTGCCACTGGTGACTTCAGTTTATTGAATGATCTTTGTTATGATAGTTGATCATTGTGAGAAAATAAACAACCAAATATCAAAAACAATTATCTCCTTTATTCAGGAAGACTTAAAATTACCTGGCCTACGAGAAATAACTTATACTAGAGTGAATCAAACAAATATTCACGGATAAATATAATAAATCAGATCATGGATAGATAACAGAACCTCACTTTTCGTGAATGTAAAATTTTCTGTTATTGTTCAAAGTAAAGTGAAATAGCGTTCTTCGAATGTGCAATTGGTTATTTGTGAAATAGTTCTGGACCGGAAATACACTATGAAAGTTTTTATACCTGGTTGGAACTGTTGGTGTTCAAACTATACCATAAAACAGGATGTCTCCTCTCTTCATTCGCTGTCAGGACTGCAATACCAGTATCAGGAACGATATAGATGCGGAAATCAGCATCAGGATCCGTGGTTATATTATATCATCTAAGGTAATATTTGTTTTTGTTTCCCAAATGATGGAATTATTCCATTTTTTTATTAGTAAAATTTGTGCGTGCTATCTGCTTGGAAATATTTTTTATCTTCCTCGAGGCTTTGTTTTTCTGTCGCTTAGATACATCTTTTTCCTGTTGTTTTCCTATTTGAATTTTTGAATTCGCGCACTAAATTGTCACTTTTTACTGTTTATATTTATCTTACTCAATTTATATATCCAACTATTTTTCCATACTTATTACTATTTACAAATTCTAATAATAATTGCTTATGATACCCTCTCGTTGCTATTCTCTCACAATTTCTAACTTTACACCTGACCATCTATTCTCTGATTGGCTATCTTTCATAAAGACGTTTGCTGTTCTCTCATTGGCTACTTTTAGTTAGCTACAATTTCATGTACAGTGTGTTTCAAGTTTATAAATGTGTTGATTACTTTTTATACATGAAAATTTTGTAAATCTAGACTTTTAGTTGTCTTTTGAGCAATTATGGGTTATGATAATTTTGACAGTGTATACAATTGATTGTTTTATCGTACTTTGACATTTTTATCTATCCACATTATACCTAGGCTCACAAAATATATAGAATTTCAAAAGTTATTCAAAAACAAACTCTTGAAACTAATAATTATCTATTAATAAATTATTCCTTTTGTGGGTTTTAGTCTTTTGAAATTTACAACTGGCATAATATAACATAACAATATATATATATATATATATATATATATATATATATATATATATATATATATATATATATATATATATATATATATATATATATATAATATATATAAATATATATATATATTGTTATGATGAGGTGATTGTGGTTTGTTTTTATTTATTATTTATCTATTCATTTTCACAATCAGACATCATAACAAAAAAAAAAATTTGTTTTACTAAATTTGTTACTATTTTCAAAATATTTTTAGCTAGTTGCCCTTTGAATTTAATTTAATGTTCATAAATGAATACCCATATAAATATTTCAAATGTCCGGCTATGTATTTTACATTTTTCTCATTGATTATTCTACTTTATTCTCTTTACCTCAGCTAACTCAATCGGTACGCCTATGGAATCTCAGGAGTCAGTTCTACTGTGGAGCCCTCTGGTAGTTCTTGATGTCAGTTTCAGAAAATGGCAACTCCTTATTGCTCAAACATTGAAAATAATGCAGAAATTCATCGAAATAATAATGTCCTCTATTCTGCGATAATTAACTTAAATTAGTGCTTCATAGCAAAATATACATGAAAAATGAAGTTATGTGATAATAAAAAGTGAAATGTAACCTATTTTTGTAGGTTATGTGGTCTATATACTAATTCATGAAAGTGTTCTATCGAAAGGGTTCTTTTAAAAGATTTATTTTTGAAAAACACTGAGTTTAGTACTTTTATGGTTCAAAGTACCTGTGGCTTTTGAAACGAAAATGTTCAGTGTCTCGGATCGCTCTCCCGTTCCTGGAAACTGCCGTTCCAATCTGCAGCCCCCTTGTCGACTGTGAATTCGCCCTCGTACTGGTATATGTCTCAAATGAGAAGGTAAGATTCGTTCTGTATCTGGTTTTTTTATCAGCTATAGTTCTTTATAGTATTTCCTTGTGTTGTATTGGCGAATAACTGTTTTTGTAACGAAAATATGATTTCTTGAGTTGGTTCTTCTAAAATTATTTTTTCTCAACCTCCTAGCTTGTTGATTTTTTCCCTTGATACCACACATCCTTTGTTTTCTTCTCGAATTTTCGATTTACACGCACTTTTCGTTGCACTTTTCATTATTTTCGTTTATCTGACAGTTTTTATTCACGAATCGTTTCTGAATACCTTACATACTATATACATGATATATAAAAAATATTTTTGACGTTTTCTGCTTTTCATATTTTCAATATTCATAATTTTGCATCAAGATCTTTCCTGGCATCTCATTGGCTAGTGTGTTCAGATCTAATTTCATATACAGAATGTTCTAACTTTAACATTTTGTTGTCTGCTTGTGCTCAACAATATATTAGTAAATTTTGATTTCTATAATTTTATAAATTATGCCAATTGCTTGTAATGTTGAAAACATGTTTATTTCAAACATAGGTATCGACTAATATAGCATAAATTACTAAATATGAACATTTTTTTGTTTATGTGCTTTTTCAATTTATAATTTTCATTTTAACTCTTTGAACATTTAACACGTACTTCTAAACATAGCAATATAAATTGCATTTGAAGAACGTAATATTATTGAGATCATCGATGAAGTTCCCAATGTTTGAGAGAAATTCTGAATTGTGTGGTCAAAAAGTAGGTGTCCAATTGTCTCATATCTTTGTTGGTTACAAATGGTACAGAACTCTCTCGGATTAAAACGGTAAGTGCTCCCGTGGAAGGTGAGCATCAACATGTATTCGTTTGATACTCTGATTTGTGTTATGACTCGGGTTATCTTTATTTGCATTCTTATATTGGGATATTCCCTTGAGCTCTCAGATAGAATTGGGTAGAAATGTAGAAAAGAGGACTGTACTGCCAACGATCTGTCTCCAAGTCGGAGTTTCGACTCAAAATTATTCAAGAGATCTTTTTTATTTCTTTTCAGAATTGCCGCATCAATGTCTGCTAAATTTGTGTGAAAATTTTCAAATTCCAGAAATGTTTTTATTCGTTTGGTCCAATTGTATTTGGGGTCGGAGGTTGTTATTTTCCAGTTGCCTTAGAAAACAGATCCTTGGCAGTCTATGGTCTTCCATTTGACAGAGTTTGATGAGTATGTGCTTAAAAATTGTAGGAGATATATTTACTCGTCCGGCTTCTAGTCTGACGATGAAATCTGGGGTGTCGATAGGAAGAAGTACTCTCTTAAAAAAATTTATTTGTATTCGTTCCAAGAGATCGATATATCTTGTTCCCCATGCTGGTATACGGCTAGTTACAATGCTGAGGGCTAGTGAGTCGAGTAGTTGCATACGCGATGCCCAGCAGTCTATTTTGGTTTTACTCATCAGAGCTATCACTGAGCCAGTACAATGCTTCGCTTTTTCAACAGTTGTTTGTGACATTTTATTGAAAAGAGAGGAGGAAGAGAAGGTGACACCAAGATAGACGAATTCTTTAACAATACCAATTGGGTTGGTCTTGTACAAAAATCTGCTTTTCTCTAATCTCGTTCCTCTTGAGAATAATACTATTTTGGTTTTATCAACGTTTACCTGTAGGAGAAGGTGGTCCCTATATATTCTTCGAGATTTTTACCAAGTTCAACTTCTGATTCAGAGAGAATAACCAAGTCATCCGCATAAAGCAACATCAACAGTTCCCGCTTATTATCTAGATTAATTTCTCTCGCATCCCTTGCTAAGAAAATTGCTCAATATCTGCAGTAAATAAGGAAAATAGTAGAGGGCTTAGAGGGTCACCTTGGAGTACTCCAGTTGTTACATCACAAGGGTTGGTGTGTCCTTCAGAACCAAGGATGCTCACTGAGGCTTTGTCATGAATATTTCTATAACTGAAATCATTTTTGAGCTGATTCCCAGACTGAAAACTTCCTGTCATAGCAAAGAGTGGTTGACAGAGTCGAATGCTCTCTTGTAGTCCACGAAAAGGGTGAGTACTTTCCTTTTTCTGAGTCGTAACTATAGTTGTAGTAATAAAATTTGGTAAAATGTACATTGCATTATTTAGGAACTTTAGAACCAAACCACCCCCCCCCCCGAAATTTTTCTCTGGGTACGGCCTTGAACTATACCTACCAAATTTCATTTCGATACGACAATTAGAAGTAGGTTAAAATTGACTTCCAAGATTTGATTACATTGTTTGTTAATTACAAGTGAAGCTAATAAAAGCTAAAATAAAAATACATTTGAAGAAAAGATGTTTGTTTGGTCGGCATTTTTTCAGTCCACCCTTGTACTAAATCATTGAATGGCCAATTTTATATTTTTCACCGATAAGTAAGTAAGTCATTTAAATACGGATAATTCATAGTTTTCCCATGTAATGCCAACCCTTGCGTTTCTCCACCCCACTGTGCAAATTCCAATAAATTTAAGATGCTAGTTTGGATAGCACATTTTGAATTTGCAGATGCAGAATTTCAAATACAAATCCATCACAATCTAAAAATCTGCCAGTCACTGAATTTTGAGATCGGTTATGTTATAATCGTCAACTAGAATAAATCTGTGTACCTATTTCCGCGATCACTTAATCGTCTTCACCTGCCGTCGACATAAAATCAAAGTGGGCTTTGCTCCACCTGCTTAATTCTCGCGGCGGGCAGGGGCTGGGTTCGTCGACCCCTCGGTGGCCCGTACCGGGTGCAAGTTGCAACCCATCCTGGTGACCCACTTTTCAAGGCTGTATCGACTATTATGCCCCACTGATGGCGGAGGCCTCTGAATTTAGGTGACAAGGACGGAAATGGGGGTGTGCTGCCGCTTTTAGCCGGGACGTAGCTCTGGAAATCAACAAACTTCTTGACGGAAATGCCCCCTCACTAGCCCAGATTAAATACACATACTTGTCAGCCATATACCATAATCTTCTAATGGGTTTTACTCTTGAAAATGTATACAGGGTGATTCAAAAGTACTTTGACAAACTTCAGGAGGTGATTCCTCACAATATCCCAATATGAATGGTCCAAATAAATGAATATCCGGAAACGCTTCGTTTCCAAGATACAGAGTGTTTTATTTTCGTTTTTTTTAAATAACTTTCGAAATACTGACCTTAATTAAACGAAAATTGGTATTGAGATGTTTTTTGATGTGTCGAACTCGAACCTTTTTTTTTTTTTTTTTTTATGTTCTGGTTCCCACGAAAAGGGATATCCTGTAATGTTCAGAGAACATCGTGGGAACCTAGGGAAAGAAGGTAGGAGTTGGTGTTCTTCTTAAATTTCTGAAGGTTGTATGCCTCGGGGAACACCTCCTAGGCAATGAGTTCCAAAGCCCCGCTGTTCGTTGGATGAACGAGTCTTTGGAAAGTAGATGTTCTGCAAGTTTCCAAAGTGACCACGAAGTGGTGTGATGACTGAACTTGACGGGTTAATCTCGAAGAGACTGCCAAAGCAGGAACGATTGTTGATATTTCAGAAGAGCATCGCCCACGAAAATATCTATAAAATAGAGACAAATCGCCAACTTTTCTACGGTGTTCCAGACAAGTGAGCGAGTTTGTAAGCGAGGCATCACCGACGAGACGAATTGCCCTTTTGGACAGAATCCAATAGCCTCAGGATATGTTTAGGTGCCGCACTCCAAATATGGGAACAGTATTCCAGGACAGGTCGGATCTGTGCCTTATAGATCATAAGCAGCTGACTGGGGTGAAATAGCTCTTGGCACGAAACAGAAAACCAAGTTTTGGGATGCACTTTTGGCAATGGACCTCACGTGATTTTCCCAGGAAAGGTTATTGCTGATAGTAATACCAAGCATCGATATGGATGGCTTCAGTGGTATGGTTACTCCTGACAAAGTTATGTTAGGCACAGTGAGATCGGCTTTTCTAGAGAAAAGACATGCTTGTGTTTTGTTTGCATTGAATTCTACCAAGTTATTAGATCCCCATTCGAGAATTGTTGCCAAGTCCATATTTATATTATTAACATTTCTTCCTCGTTCATTTCTGGTTTCACGGGCTGATATAGGGGCCCTGGAAGAGAAAGCGGTATGGAGGGTACTATCATCGGCAAAGCTGTGTACTGGACATGAAGTTGCTTTCAACAGGTCGTTGATGTGAAGTAGAAATAGTGTTGGTGCGAGAATGGATCCTTGCGGAACACCAGCATTTATGAGTAGAGTGTCAGATGAAACTCCATCGACCACTACATGGAGAGACCTGTTTGAGAGAAAACTAGCAAGCAGAGAACATAGCTGAGGGGCAAGCCATAAGACGGAAGCTTGGCGAGGAGTCCCTGGTGCCAAACTCGATGAACGCCTTGGAGATATTAATGCCACAGCTAAAGTTTCTCCATGCTTTTTAATAGATAGCTGCCATATATGTGAGACGTAAGCGAGCAGGTCACCAGTTGATCTCTGATGGCGGAAGCCATATTGCCTATCGTTGACAATTCCTGAGTATTCCAGATATTTCATGAGCTCGATGTTGATGGCTTTTCCATGACCTTTGAAATAATAGATAGCAGTGCGATAGGTCTGTAGTTGCTAGGTAGGGCCTTTTTGCCTTTTTTAGGGACTGGCTGTACTCTTGCAATTTTCCAATTGGACGGAAATACCCCCAAATTGTAAGAGTGGTTGAACAACTTGCAAAGAACAGGTGTTAGTTCGGGGGCACATTTCTTGAGAACAATCGGCGGGATTCCGTCAGATCCACAGGCTTTGTTGGTGTTGAGACCCAGCAAAATCTTTCTGATAGTACGTTGGCGAAAGGTGATCTCGGGCATGTGACTGTCAATAGGTGTAATGTTCGGGGTTGTTTTCCCGATGAATCCAGAGTGGAATTTCCAGCAAATAGGTGCGCAAAGATATTGGCTTTTCCTGGGCAGTCGTTGCTAGTGTTCCATCTTCTTTGGTTAGGGAGGAAATGAGCTGGAAGTGAAATTTCTTCCCACAGCTTTGCGAAAGACCAAAATGAACGGGATCCGTTAGGACATTCAGCAAGTTTTGATCTTATTTTGGCTTTGTGGGCATCTTTTGAGCATTCTATTGTCTCTTTACATATGCCTCTAGCCTCGACATATGCTGCTCTGGTCTCAGGGCCCGGATTTTTAGCCATCGATGGTATGCTGCCTGTTTGGAAGCCACAGCTCTAGAGCAGTTTCTGTTAAACCAGGTCTTATCGGATGATGTTCTTCTTTCGGTATTCGGTATGTAAATTTGCATCCCCAACATGATGATTTCAGAAATTGTCTCAGCACATCGTGTTGGATCTACTGAAGAGAAACAAACTCTCTTCCATGGAAACGCTGAGAAAAACATACGAAGACCTTCCCAGTCGGCCGAATTGTAATGCCACATGAGACGGGGTGGTATTGTGCAGCTCGATGGTAAATGGAAAGAGCATGTTGTGGAGATGAGGTGTGGTCAGAGTTTCCAAGTGGGGCACAAACTTCTATTCTATACGGGTCAGGATTGGTGGTGAGGAAAAGATCTAGTGTATTGGCAGACTGGTTGTTGACATCAGGGATGCGGGTTGGTAGCTCGACCAGTTGTTCTAGACCATGAGTGATGGCGAAGGCCTCGGCTTGACGACCTGCATCATCTGTTTTGTTAGAGAATTTGAGCCAGGCAGCGTTATGTACATTAAAGTCTCCCATGATTATGGTTTCAGCTGTTGGATGGTTCTCCTGAATGTAGTCCAGTTTGAGTGATAAAAACTCAAAGAGGTCGTTATATGAAGGTTCATTAGGTGATAGATAAAGGCAGCAGAGGAACTTAGTCAGTTTGGTATCAGATAGCTTGAACCACATCACATCAAAGTCTTTCGGTTCCAAACTCTCTTCACGCTGGCATGAAAGGTTAGCCTTGGCGTAAAGGCAAACTCCACCTTTGAACCTGAATCGAGAATGGAGTTCGTAACCAGGACAAAGCATATGGACCTTGTTGGTGGACGAGTTTACTTGTGTTTCTGTTAGAGCCAGAATATCCGGTTTTTCCGTCTGTAGGTGATGGTGGACGTCATTGATGTTCTTGTTGAGTCCGCGGATGTTGCAAAATTAATTTTAATGTTGAGTCCCTCGAGTACCTCTCGCCCGGAAATCGAATGGAGAGGTATTTTACTTCCGGAGTGTTTTACTCTAGGAGACTTCATCATTATTACTATTGTTCATCATTATTACTATTACCTGAAAATAAAGAAGGAATTGGGGAAAAGGAAAGAGGGAGACCGGAAAGTATCGACCGATGTTACTAATGCTCTTACTCGTAGGGGGCGCTACCTAAACGTCTCTTTCTTTTTTAAGAGTACTTCTAGCACATTTTTCAGTTAAAAAAAATCCTCTATTATATCTTCGTAAAAAAGCTACCCCTGTTACAAGTTGCTATAAGCAACCGTTTTCTAGATATTTGGACTTACATACATTTACAGAAAATCGATACTGATAATGTCTTTCACTACCTGCGTGCGGATTTTCCAGAGCCCAAACATGGTTGTTATGAAAGTTTGTGACAGCATTTCAGGAGAAGTTTGCCTCGTCCGTGAAGAGTACATATCTTAAAAATTGAGGATTTCCAGCCAATTTTCTCAAAAACCACTAACACCTAGTAATGCGTTGGGGAAAGTCTCGTGGCAAAAGAGCTTGTACCCTTTGAATATGGTATGGATAAATTATTGATCGTGGATAATTCTCCAAACTGTGGACTGAGTAGAATTGAGAGCTTCAGCAATTATTCTTGTACTTGTTTTTGGATTCTCCTCGAGAGCGTTCTAAACAGCTTCTTCCAATTCTGGGGTTCGGACTGATCGTGACGTTTAGCCCGGAAAAAATTAAAAAACATTTACTGAACACTAAATTAAATTCATCTCCTGGCTTGGATGGAATGAGCCCCTTCTTCCTAAAGAAATTTGCCGAAACTCTCTGCTCTCCTTATCAAGAATCATGACTGTCTCTTTCGCAAAATCTCAAATCCCACGGGCTTGAAGAAGGCATCTGTCACTGCTATTTTCAAAAAAGGGGATAAACTCAATCCAACCAACTACAGGCCAATTAGTCTTCTATCCGTACCTTCCAAAGTAATGGAATCAATAATTGTAGAAGACATGTCAGAATTTTTAACAAAAAACGCAATCATACCATCGGAACAACATGGTTTCATCAAAGGTAAATCCACCACCAGCAATCTTCTACAGTGCATAAACGATTGGACGATGGCTCACGATAAAAAAATACCGACAGATATCGTTTATCTTGACTTTGCCAAGGCTTTCGACAGGGTCCCAGTGAGGAGGCTAATGCACAAACTTGACACACTCGGTATTCGGGGCCAACTAAACTCATGGGTTGAAAATTACAAGACAGAAAGAACTTTCACGGTCAAAGTGGGTCACTCTTTTTCTTCGGACAGACAAGTCACAAGTGGAGTCCCCCAGGGGTCTGTTCTTGGCCCACTCCTCTTCGTTGTTCATGCAAGTGATCTTGCTCTTCATATAAAGTCCTGCAAGTCCTTTTATGCCGATGATAGTAAACTGTATGGAAATGCCATAGTGGAACATCAACTCCTCCAAGACCACCTCAACTCGATTAGTCGGTGGTGTGAGGATTGGCTTTTACCTCTTAACGTCGACAAGTGCGTCGTACTTCATCAAGGAAAGAACAATCCACTCCACGCGTACACAATAAACGGTCAACAGATACGTGTAGTGTCTTCACATGTCGATCTGGGAGTGACTATTAATACTGACCTAACTTGGTCCGAACATGTTATATCCACATGCAAGCGCGCCAACACACTGATCTACCTCATCCGCAAAACGTTCTCCCATCTATCATACTCAAGTTCCATAAAACTCTACAAAACCTACGTTCGTCCAATTATGGAGTACGCAGGTCCGGTGTGGTGTCCTGTTTTGGTGCGCGATAAGAATTTGTTGGAAAACGTTCAGCGTCGAGCCACGCGTATGACTTTTGGCGAAGTGCGTCCAACCTATCCCGAAAGACTGAGGATGGCACAACTGATAGCTTTTGACCAACGTCGACTCCGTGGGGACCTCATCATATCCTTCCGTATAGCTAAGTACAACTATGCTAATCAGAAAGAACTTTTTGTTTTCAACAATGATTCGCGGTTACGTGGTCATAATCTCAAATTAAAAAAGGAGAAATTTGCCACTAGGCAGAGACAACATTTTTTGGTGAATCGTATTTTCGAAACATGGACTAACTTACCCAACGATGTTGTGAATTCTGAATCAGTGAATAGTTTTAAAAACAAATTAGACATTTGCTTATTTGCATAATTGTTCCTACGTATATATTAATTATTTTTCTTTTGCATGCACTGTATAATCTTGTTGATCACTTTAGTTTGTTTTTTTTAGGCTTACATAGGACTCTGTCCTCAGCCTTTACTTATATGTAATAATAATAATATCAGCTACCCACTTAAAGCTACCTGTGTCTGCCAAACGATGGTGGAGACTGGTAAATGTTGGAGCTGAAGGCAGTACTCGATTAAGAAATCGCTCCTGGTAAATATGTCTTGCTTCGCGCGCATTGCCATCCGCAAGGCCATAAACGAAATGCATATCGGCTAAATGAGCATTACTGTTTAATAATCCATTTTTCCAAAATTAGTGTTTTAAAACTTACAGAAACTTCAACAAAACAACAAAATGTTTAACTGTCACATAATATGTAATTACCAAAACTATTTCTTAAACGTCAAATTCATTTCCTAAGCATTCTTGTAAAAAATGCAAAATAATGGTAATAACTTCAACACGCATCGATTATCAAATAATCGACTTGAAATTTTCAAGTCCAAATATCTAGAAAACGGTTGCTTTGAGCGACTTGTAACAAGGGTAGCTTTTTTCGTAGATATGATAGAGGAATTGATTTTTCCACTGGAAAATGTGCTAGAAGTAGGCTCAAAAAAAGTTATGAATCTTCAAAACAGAAAAAGACGTGTAGGTGGCGCCCCCTACGAGTAAGAGCGAATTTGACACCTCAAAAAACCTCTCAATACCAATTTTCGTTCAATTGAGGTCAGTATTTCGAGAGTTATTTAAAAAAAACAAAATAAAAATTAAACTTTCACACCCTGTATCTTGGAAACGAAGCGTTTCCGGACATATATTTATTTGAACAATTCATATTAGAATATTGTGAGGAATCACCCTCTGAAGTTTGTCAAAGTACTTTTGAATCACCCTGTATAAAATGAGAAAAACATTTTAAAATGCTAGTAGATACGGATAGGTATTTTGGATAAAACATGTCTATGTCGAAATATATATTTTATGTTAGGTCTAATGTAGTTTTACAGAAAATATATTATCAAATTGCGATTTACATAAGTATAACAGTGGCAGATGATATACAGTGCCGTCGTAAAGTTGGCTACATATGGGAAAAAAAATTGTTATTGAAATTTATGAAAAACTCTAATGGCGGATCGTTTCTGCATGTCTGACAACTAAAAAATCCGTTGCGACTTATATCACGTGCCCTCAGATTTGGCGGGAATTTTGAAAAAAGTTGCCTGTGGTGCCGATAAATGGGTCAAATTGAGAAGATATCGAAAAAAATTATTGAGAAAATGTGTTTGGAATTCGAAAAGGACCCCATGAACTATATTGAAAAAAAAAATACCAAATACCCTTACTAAGAAACATTATACATTCTTGTTTTATCTGGAAACAGCTTTAATAACCTGAATCACATGAGTTTGGGTCAAAACTAATCAAATATTTGTGGAATAGACATTTTGCGGGAGATTAATTATGAAAACACAATTAAGTCTTGTCACTAGGTGTAGTCATGCCCTGTATATTGATGCACATGAGCTTATTCAATATTCTCAACTTCCATGACTTAGCTATATTTTGGAAGTTTATGAGGCGGCTTTGAAAAAAGATCTACTTTTGTTGTAACAATAACAAATGTCACAATAACTTGTTGTCAATTTTGTTGAATTTGTCGTTCTTCAGTTTTTGTGCATTTCAATCTATCAATAGAAATAGCTCCAAAACTGAGTATACAAGAAAAAATAGAAATAGTATTGCTATAAGGCGAAAATTATCAAAGCACATGAGAACTATCTGAAATTTCAATTGGAAGGCATCCAGACCAAAATTTGCATTTTACTACGGTGTCAAAGATATGGCAAAAATTTAAGGAAACTGGTTCGGTTGAAAACCAATATAAAAGTGTTCACGTTAAGCCTGTTGTAAATAATGAAAATAATGTAAACAATGTTTTACTGGCAGTCACTGAGACCCCAAGAGTTTCGACGAAAATTATGGCAGAAAAGGCAGAAATATCTCAAACCAATTTTAAAGCAAAATTACTTCCACCCATACAAACCAAAATTTGTGCAAGTACTGCGAAACAGGGATTATGACGCTCGATTTTATTTTTGTGCATGGTTCCAGGGAATGTTAGAAGACAATCGTGATTTCTCAAACAATGTGCTATTTTCTGACGAAGCAACTTTTACCTCAAATGGTGTCATCAGTTCTCAAAATTGTAGATGGTGGGCAGATCATAATCCTAATTTTATTATTGAAGCCAATGACCAATATAGTTTTGAAGTGAATGTATGGTGTGGAATTTTAAATGAGCGAATTGTAGGTCCCTTTTTTAGACAAAGTTTAAATGGCAAACTTTTTACGGACCGAGATATCTACATTTATCGACAACCTACCATAACAAGAGCGGGTTCGTTTATTCTTTCAACAAGATGGGGCTTCTATTCACTTGGTGAGCAGTGGATAGGTCGATATTCAGGTAATCATTGGCCTGCTAGGTCTCCAGACCTAACGTCGTGTGATTTTTTTTTATTGGGTTACCTGATAAGCAATGTTTATAAACAACGCCCATTGCGAAATGTAGAACATTTAAACATTGTCTAAGGAATTGTGCAGCACTGATCAACATAACTATGTTGAAAAATGTTCGCCGCGAAATGTTTTCCAGAATAATTTTATGTATAAAGCGCGAAGGAAGTCACGTAGAATATTGAATTTTTGTACATTGTTTGTGTATTCAGTTTTATTTATTTTTCCACATCCACCTAAACAATACTAAATTCAATTATGATAAATAATGTATTATAAAGTTTTAATTACAAATATTAGTTGGTTTAAATTTTATTTACTGGTTGAGAATATTGAATAAACTCAAGGGCATCAATAAACAGGGCATGACCTAGTGACAAGACTTAATCGTGTTTTCATAATTAATTTCCGGCAAAATGTCTATTCCACAAATATTTGATTAGTTTTGATCCAAACTTTTGTGATTTAGGTTATTAAAGCTGTGTCCAGATAAAACAAGAATGTATAATGTTTCTTAGTAAGGGTAGAGGAATAAAATGTTTTTTTTTCAATCTGGTTCAAAATTGGTACCTGGAGTCCTCGTTGGATTCCAAACACATTTTTTTATAAAAATCTTGTCAATTTGACCCATTTTTCGGCACCACAGACAACTTTTTTCAAAATTCCCGCCCAATCTGAGGTCACGTGATATAAGTTGCAACGGATTTTTCAGTTGTCAGACATGATCCGTCATCAGAGTTTTTCAGAAATTTCAATAACAATTTTTTTTTCCATCAATCATACTCCAAATCTGCCAATTTCTCCTGCGGCTGGAAATAGCCGTGTAGGGGGTCGTAGTAACTTAAATGTGCGAGGCGTCCACGAAACGACCGTGGATCGCCTGTAGGAATTGAGATTAGTCGTGATAATATTAACCAGTTGGACGAGGAATGCTCTTTTGCACTTTCACCAAAATTTGGTGATTTGAATTTATGACTTTATGACGGACACTGTATATGACCTTAGTAGTTTATGCAACGTGAGCTCAAGATTTATGAGTCTTACATGAGTGTGATAGACGTCGCTACGAGTCCTCATGTAAATTAACATAAACCTTAACGCGAATGATTAAAAAAAACACCAAGCATTAAATAAAACAAAAACACAACTTTAGAATTTGTATTTCTTAGTACTCAGTTGAGATATACAATAGTAAAAACGGGATAGAAATTAAACATCACTTTCTCATACTTTTAACCTCAACAAAATTACTAAAAACGAATACTATTTATAAGATTAAGTAAGACAGGCAAATCCCTAACGTACATTTTTATTCCATTATTTATTCTGAACCTGACGCATCATGTATACTTTTCTCAGAATATTTGAAATTTCTGTGATAATTGTGATATAACTCAGGTATTGCTTTCGAATTAAAAAGACTATTTGAATTTCTTGACATGTTTTTGGGTAACCTTCCACAGTCTGAAAATGAAAATATAATCAGGAAAATCTATACAAGTGTAGAAAGGGCAAACTAATTAGTTCACCCCGATAAGTTATTGCGTTCACCAAATTATATTTCCTATAGAAAAATGATTCAATTAGTCAATAACTTGCCGTTATCTGAATTTGCCTAGCAAAAAATTAAAAAAAAAATCAAAATATACTTCTCTATTTAGTTTTTGCTTGACGTTTCGGGGACTATATCTGCCCCCGTTCTCAAAATCTTCTAAATCTCCTTTAATTGTTTTAATAATTTGGATTTTTCTCGCAGAGTCTTTTTCGCTTTTTTAACTGACGGATGTCAATTGAGATCTGCCAAAAAAGTTTGAGAGTGACGAATTGCTCATTTGATATATGGGATGTTGTTCAGATCAGTTTATTAGCATTCTACCATATCTCTACTTCCTCTCTGAGTAGAGGTAACCATAAGTACGATCTATTTCAACAGAATTTGTTGAAAAGCAGTTAGTTATTGGAAGAAGAATACAGGCCGTTTTCTTATAATTTTTCCTCTTTGATGTGGTACTTTTAATCAAGATTTTTAGGTGTCCTATTCCATTCAATCATATGATCGCCATTGGATGTGAGAATATGTTCTGCAATTTTTGATCCGGTTATTTGTCGATTTCTGATGTAACTCTGATGTTCACTTTGGCGCACTTCCAATGGTCTTGACGTTTCACCTAATAACTTTCACCACACGAACAAGGTATGTTGTAAACACAGTTTTTGGTACTTTCTTCTGCGTTTTTTGGTTTTGTTTGTGTTAGTATAGATCTCAGTGTGTTTGTTGTTCTAAATGATGTTCTCACATCATACCTATGTCCAATTCGTTTGATCTTTTCAGATAATCCGGGGACATAAGGTATTATGTTGGTTGTGAAATGTGTAGGTGGTGGGAGTACTACTGTTGGTTGTGTAAATTGGTTGTTTGCCCTTTCTACACTTGTATAGATTTTCCTGATTATATTTTCATTTTCAGACTGTGGAAGGTTACCCAAAAACATGTCAAGAAACGTTGTTCCTCCACAAAAACCACATTCATTCAATACTATTTGAATTTTATTTTGCTTTTGAAATTGAAAGTAAACCAGTGTAATCCGGGAGCATATCAGTTTAAGAGGCATATTCATTCGGGACATTTTTTAACTTTCTGGTCGTATGTGTATCCGTTTTTTTTTTCTAAATCAATGTTGTAGCTAATTTCTGATAGAAAGTCATAATTCAGTTGTACTAATTTTGGTTTTTCATTTGTAATTTTAATACGCCTCAATTTATTTCATTTAATTTTGAGGTTATTATCAAATTTTTCATGTTCATTAATTAAGTCTTTAAAGTTAAGGTTTGACTCTTATTTAAATTCTGTTACTAAATAAGGATTTTCAGGAATGTATACAATTTGATGTTTTTTAGGTCTTTCAATAAGCGAGTGCATTGAATCTCCTTCGTTCTGTGTTTGACCTACCTCATGAAACACATATTAACACGCTGTTAACAGTCACACGGTTTATAGTCATGCGGTTTTCAACGGCGCAAGATTATATTCATTTTATCAAGAAATAAGATTGGATAATATTTTCTATAGAATATCAATTTTTAATATTCATATTCCAAAAACCAGACATAGAAAATAAATGAAACTTACCGGGTGTAGGGTAATTTACTTTAAAGTATAACTGAAAAATATGATTCAAATTGACAGGTCCATTCAAGAATAATTAACAAACATATACAGTGCTTCTCAAAAGTCCCCTCCCCCCCTCTTATTTTTGGAACGATTATACATAAACAAGTGAAATTTGGAAACTGAATATTAAAGGTTGTAAACTTCCCTACTAGTGATGATAGATGACGAAATCGTCAAAGATGACGTCACAAGGCCATTGTCACCAATAATTTTAAATGGAACCCTACGGCAAGCGATACCTCTTTTAAAAGGTATCGAAAAAACCTATTCAATGATACTAATTTTATTTGTGTTTATGGCAGTTTTGGCAACTCGCTTTTAAAAAACGCAAAGCTGTGATGAATTGAATCAGTTAATACTAAAATTCCAAATTCAAGCTCCGCCTCTGGATAGTTGTCAAATAAGCTGACGTTTTTGTTAGTCTCCCCAATTCGACGTTTTTGTAATTGTCCAAGATTTTGGACATTCAATAATTTGTGTATTGTTGATCGAACATTTAACTGTTTTAGCAGCTTTTGGTACTTTTGATATTTTTGTACATTTCAATAATTTGTTAAACTGTTGTGAGCCCAACGTTTAAGTGCTTCAAGAAGCGAAATGGTACGTGCTTTAGGTGATAAAGTAGCAGCGATCCTAATTCTTGGTGAAACTGGACAAAATATTCATGCAGCAGAACGCATTTTTAATGAGAGGTTTCCCGATTGCCCCGTTTCGAGGACTTATTTAAGGGAGCTTCTTCGTAAGTTTGAAACAACGGGAAGTATTAATGATGCGAAACGATCTGGCAGACCACAAATTTCTGATGAGAAAAAAATTGATATACTGGCAAAAGTAATAGTTAATCCCACTTCTTCAACAACTCACGTTGCATCTACCTGTGAAGTCAGTTGAAGTACAGTACACAGGGTATTGAAAAAAAAACAAATTTCATCCATACAAATTAAAAATGGTTCATCAACTCTCAGACGACGACCCAGACCGAAGACTAGAATTTTGTGAAAATATGGAAACTAAAATTAACCAACAGCCAGACTATGTCAAAACAATTTGTTTTAGTGACGAAAGTACTTTCTATCTAAATGGAAATGTAAATACACAGAATGTGAGGTATTGGAGTGACGCAAATCCTCACCTGTTTCGTGAAACACATACCCAATTTCCCCAGAAGGTGAATGTTTGGGCAGGTATCCTGGGAAACCACATCGTTGGGCCTTTTTTTTAAATACTAATTTAACTGGTGAGGTTTATCTGAAGCTGTTGCAAAACGCAATAGAACCGTTAATCCTTGAAATTTTGGAAGATAATCCAGATGAATTCGGCAATTTGGAAATAACATTCCAACAGGATGGTGCTCCTCCACACTATTACGGTGCAGTAAGACGGTATTTGGATGAGGAGTATCGTGGTAGATGGATTGGACGACGAGGTTCAACGGAATGGCCAGCTCGATCACCGGACCTCACACCTTTGGATTTTTTTCTGTGGGGGTACCTTATATCGGAGGTTTACGCCACTGAACCTGACAATATTGACGTTATAAAACAACGTATTGTTGCAGAATGTGAGGCTGTTTCCGCAGACACATTTGCAATAGTACGAGAAGAGTTTAAAAATAGGATATTTCACTGTCAGGAAGTAAATGGAGGTCACTTCGAGCAATTTGTTTAAGTAGATACTGATTCTTGAATCTGTAATTAATATCATACTGAATGGAATTTAAATTTTAATGTTTACTAATGACCCATTAAAACTGCCATAAACACAAACAAAATTAGTATCATTGAATAGGTTTTTTCGATACCTTTTAAAAGAGGTGTCGTTGCCGTAGGGTTCCATTTAAAATTATTGGTCACAATGGCCTTGTGACGTCATCTTTGACGATTTCGTCATCTATCATCACTAGTAGGGAAGTTTACAACCTTCAATATTCAGTTTCCAAATTTCATTTGTTTATGTATAATCGTTCCCAAAAATAAGAGGGGGGGAGAGGACTTTTGAGAAGCACTGTATATTAGGTGCAAAACCTATTTCAACTTATATTTGTAAACATGTGATTGTAGCTTTTTGTAGCTAATCATATTAAGCAATTATTAGTCTTTTTCAAGTAGTTTTGGCGATTTAAAGTCTCAAAAAGGCTGTTTTAAGAATAAAAAACTTTTTTTTTAAACAATTAGGTAGTGTTTTGGAAGAAAGTTAAAATAAGCTAAATTGTCGCTATTTTTAACCCACCCTGTATCATAGGCGGCTTCTTTTGTCTTAACGACCGACTGACTGATATGTCATTTGACTTCCTTGAAACCAGCAATGCTATTATTTAGTTACTAATTATCTAAAAAGTAATACTTTTGCATAAGTGAACCTTACTATATTTTAGTAAAACAGCCTTTTTTATGATTTTGAAAAATTCATATCTCCGAAATTAGACATAGAAACTAATTTAAACTTGCACGTGAAACTTCTAGTGACTTGTACCACAATATCCCAAAAAAATTTCAAAATTGACTGGGACCCATTTTACCATTATTTGGTGCGGGGTTCTTTGTTGATGTGGTCGCTGCTGAAGACTTTATTTGCTTTATAAACAATGTTCTTCCTTTTAAAAAACGCAATAATCTTCGGGAACCTATGTTCACATCATTCTTCACTAAAATGGTACTTTTCAGTATGCTCCACGGGGTAGAGGATTCAACAAAAGCTATTCTGACAGGGTTAAAATGATTCCAACTTCATTCGGCGGGCAGGAACTCTTCCCGCCAACAGTCTGAAATTGTCTTGTTTCGACTAGCTAAACAGACACTGAAACTCGCAGTTTCGATACAGGTAATATGAAAATAGGTACTTTACGGATGGTTGCCGAGATTGTGGAGGCTGAATTATAAACCTTCAATAACAAAGATTTAAACAACTTGTTTACTCATTTCGTGTACATTTTAGAGATATCAATAACAAACACAGTTTGCCAGACTCATTGGATAAGTGGATTTATCCCTGAAATGAAGTGGAATGAAGCTCTAATTAATTAAAGGTTGTATTGATAGAAAAAAAAAACGGGAGTAATTTTTTGCCTGTCAATTCCACCATAATCGACGATGAACTTCGTGGAATTGTTTCACCTGTTTCATTCCGTTGAAGTATTAGTGTTGTAGCAGATTGTTCATCACAGTCGATTGATTGCGTTTGACGTCAATGCGGATTGATTTTCAATTATTACACATTGCTTGACATCATCGATGCAAGAGTTTCGTGAAAATATTCCCTTTCCGTTAGGAAAAAACCCCTGTACACGCAAAGGAATTGACTGAGGTCACGTTTTGATGTTTCAGAGGAAAATTATTGCGCCGGAAGTATTATTATGGTCAGAGGCGTTTGATGATTATTAGTGTTCAGGGTTGAAATGTTAGTTTAGGTTAGTTTTTTTCATATTTAATTTTTTACAGAATATAAATGGAAATTTGCTTGATAAGGATATACTATCTGAACCCTACAATGTTAACGGTTCTGCTTTAGTTACCAGAAGAAAAAACATACCGGGTTTAACACAGAAATATACATCATTCCACAAAACCAGATCAAATAGAAATAGAAATATTCATTTATCCTTTGTGACATTACAAACATGTATAGGACAAGTCAGTCACCCGCTGTAAAAGGTGTATTTTGAGGTTATCTTAAAATTATGAACACGAATAATATATAACAATATACAGTTGGTATGAATAACATAAAATAAAATAGTATTAAAATATTACATTTCCTATAAACTAACAAAGAATATATTTATTGCACTATAGAGGCATATTTATGCAAATACAGACGGCATAGACAAAGACAGTTCCTACAAGCTATCATGGAGGTATTCTTTTACACTATAGTAGCATTTTTCTAGCATTACATTTTTATGGTCTTTTTGAAATTACTGAAGGAGTCCATACTTGTAAAAGTTAGTGGGAGTTTATTATAAATTTTCATTCCCATGTATCTAAAACTATTTTCAAGTTTTGTAGTTTTGTGATCAGAAATCCTGGTATCATAATCATGATTTGAAGAATTCAGTTCAAATTTATCAATATATTTTCTTACATACAAGATACACTGGTAGATATAAATGCTGTAGAACGACATAATTTTATATTTAATGAATGTGGGCTTACAAGTTTGTCTGAAGTCTAGGATGAACATTTTTCGTATGATCTTTTTCTGTGTTATGAATATTCTATTGGCATCTGTGGAATTTCCCCATAAGATTAGGTTATAACATAAATGACTGTACACTAAACTGTAGTAGACGTTAATCACTGCACTGGTGGGCATGCAGTCTTTAATTCTTGAAATTGCATAAAAGGCCTTATTAATTTTTTTTGTTAACTGCGTTAATTTGCTCTGTCCATCTGAGACTAGAATCAATATGTAAGCCTAAGAACTTTGTTGTGGTTGATTCAATCATATAACTCTCGACTCGACATGTTAGAGAGGATGAGGTGGACGTAATATTATTGGAATGAAAATATACACACTCTACCTTATCGATATTAACCTGGACCCTACAATGTTAACACGAAAGAATTTACAGTATCTGCAATGGATGATATGAGTTCCTCTGAGGTATGTGCCGAGACCGCCAGTGAGGTATCGTCCGCATATATCGTCAGTAGTTGCGATTTTAGTTGAAGTGGTAAGTCGTTTATAAAAAGTAGGAATATTAGCGGTCCGAGCACAGAGCCCTGAGGAACTCCTCTATTCATATTATGAATGTTGGATAGCATCCTTTACTTTGACTATCATTTTCCTATTGCTGAGAAAGTTCACAGTCCAGTCCAAGAAAATTCCTCTAAATCCAACATTGTACAATTTATTCTCGATGAACTCAATGTCTAAACTATCGAAGGCACGCGATAGGTCGAAAAACAGATCTGCCATGTGCTTTCCCTTATCTAGTTGCGCGTAAACATGCTCAAAAAGATTGCAAGCAGCAGTTTGTGTTGATCTGTCTGCTCGGAATCCATATTGGTGTGTGGTTATGAGCTCGTTAATATTAAAAAAATGTATCATCCTACTGTAAACATGTTTTTCAAATATTTAAGGAATAACACTTAGCACTGATACTGGTCGATAATTGGATAGGTTTTCAGGATCATTTTTCTTGTGAATTGGGATTTACTATATTAACTTTAGCAAATTTAAGTGACGATGGAAACTTGCCTTCTATAATCGATATATTTATAAGATGACTCAAGTGAATTAATAGAGATTCAACACCTGCCTTCAATATTTTTACTGATATGTTATCAATGCCTGCACTAGGCAGGTTTTTTATCACATCCCCGACTTCCTCTGGTGTTACAGGATTGAAAAAGAATGTTTTGTTGAACATTTTAGATGTAGTACAAGATGTTGGCCTTTAGTTTATAAAATAGTCATCAAGGTCGTTTTCCGTTACTTTAGTAAAATATTCACCAAATGTATCTGCTATATCTGAAGAACATGTTGAAATTTCACCCTCAAAGGTGATTGTTAAATCCGGGTTTTTTCTTGTTCTTCCGATTTCTTTGTCAACTAAATTCCAGATTGTTTTAGGCTTATTATTAGACGTTGCTCATTGAATTGCCGTTTGGCATTCTTGAGTAAATTGTTATGTTTGTTTTTTTCAATTCGATATAATTCTTGGACGTCGCTTTGTTCCAAATTTTTACTCAACCAATGGAGTTCCTCAGATTTTTACTACTTTTTATCACTTGTGTTGTAACCCAACCTAATTCTTTATCGACATGCTGCTTTTTATATTATTTTTTAAGAGGGCAATATATGTCTATATAATCAGGGCCGGATTAAAAGGTGTGGAGGCCTTGGGGCAACAAAGGAGTGGAGGCCCCTAATTATTTTTCTAACAATTTTTTTTTTTATTTATTGCGGAACAAATCAAATTATTTCGACACGAGCATATGTAGGTATAATAAAATACAAGAAATAAATTAAATTACAGCGTAAACAAATGGATTCTTGCGAGCTTTTTTCGACGAAAAGTTATTGATGTTTTCGGTCAAATCCAGCATCTGGAGAAAATCATTCTCAATGCTAAGAAGCGATAACTTTGATAGGCGGCTTTGTCTCATCGTAATTTGCCTATTTTTTACATTTTTCATTTTGGAAAATGAGCGCTTTCCAGTGCAATTCGACACCATCAAAACCAAGTACATTCTCAGTTGTAATATCACAAGAGAGTGAAAATAATTCGACAGATGTTCGAAAACTTGTTGCCAGGCAAAAGACAAGGGAGACCAACTGGCTCGAGTGGCCATTGCAAAATGCCAACAAGTTTGAGAAAGAAATCTAGATAATTATTGTCTACTATATCGAACTCTCGTGTGGTATTCTTTAGATTATTTTTTGATGTTACGATCATAAACACATTTCCTCGCAGAATTATATAATGTACTAAACCGGTTTTGATTCATTTCTCACTTTTCATGAAAATTGATGACAGACGTCAAATTAAAAATATAGGTTATCCGACAATACAAACAAAATACCTCAAATTATTCCCGCGACAATTTTCTAGGTAGAATATTCCCACTATTGATTGGCCAAAACGTATATGAATTATTTCAAATGAACGTTTCCATTGGTTTCTAGTAATGTCAAAAAATAATCACCGTAATTTCAATATTTGGGAATGTAGCTCTGAAATTTTGGTTTTCAAGAATTTGATAGTAGAACAGCTTAGATTGGTCTTTTTGATAGTCCTTTTTCAGAAGGATTTACATTTGTTGCGGAATGTCATCCTTTCAGATTTCGGGGATTTCTCTGTTACAAGCGCGCCACTCAGCGGACACTTGTCAACGCCAATAAATAGGAAAAACAGGTATAGACGGGAAAAGTGTTTGTAGAATCGGCAGAAAAATAGTCAACAGAATTTGCAACTTTTGTTCTATTATGGAATGCGCACAGGGCTCTTATAAATAATTTGATGGAATCATATTCATAAAAAGAAATACTATTTTATTTTGCTTATGATTATTGAATTTCATTATGAATCTAGATCGCTTGTGTCATTCGAAGAATACATTAGACAAAAAATCCTCCTTTTAATAAATTTTTTTTTTTTTTAATTCAATTGTTCTTGTTTTTACAGCTAATTTCGATACCATATAATATTTTGTATAATAGCATGATGTTTTACTTGGTGATTGTTTCTCGCATATACACATGATTCATCAGATCGAAGATTAATATTAACCATGGATTTTGACAAGAATACTAAACACGCTTTTGAATGTTTAAAACGAAAAATTAGAGGACAAAGTGGGAGAACTGCTCTTTCGTTGTCAGATTTTTTATATATAATTTTGCATATCCTTCGGTATTTTTTACCTAAACATTTCTATTGTGGGGGCCCCTCTCCTGTGGAGGCCCCGGGGCTGCAGCCCCGTTTGCCCCCCTCTTAATCCGGCTCTGTATATAATAGGTCAAAATGTTCATGAAGGTGTTTGTACAGTCTTCAATATTAGATTGAAGATACACTTCTTCGAAATCTGCTGTGGACAATGCATTTTTAAACTGATTCATATTTAGTTCAGACATGTCACGATAACAGATTAATATTTTATTTTTTATTTTTGATGGACTAAGTGCATTGAAAGAGAAAGTTATGTGGTTGAAAAACAAAAGAGCCAAAATAGCTATTTATGTAACAAGCACGGGACGCAAAATTATCCAACGTTGCGAAACCGAGTTGGACAATGCGTCGAGTGCTTAAAACACATCGATCAAGCAACGAATTTCATACAAGATTTTTCGTGAAAGCGGACAATTTGATATTTTTATTTGTATTTTTAAACATTTTGAAAAGTGGGCAGGTAATCTGTTGCTAAGGCATTGTTTATGCATTGTTTAATGCCAACAGTTCAAACGTCGCGCGTTGCCGTATTTCCTACAAAGTTTGCAAAAAATTGCTAAAAATGAGTGATAATGACGAGTCTTTGGATATTGAACAAGAGGCTGAAGCTACGCTATCCACGTTAGTGCCCGAAAAATCGAAAAATTCATACGAAAACTCCTACAACAACTTTGAAATCTGGGCCAAAGAAAAACATATTGAGAATTTTACAGAAAATGTATTACTAGCCTATTTCCTGAAGCTATCCAGTACCTTGAGGCCGTCAACTTTGTGGAGTAAATATTCAATGCTCCGCACCATGATTTACCTGAACAAAAAGAATCATAGGGCAGAAAGATACGCCAAATAAGAAATTGAAAGAAGTTTTCGCAGAGGCAGAAGCTAGCAACATTGCCAGTACTAGCACGATGGCGGATTTGAAGGTGTAAAAAAAATCGATGTGTCATAAAACAATATATTATCGATGTTACAGTGCTCACAAACCTTGTTATGTTTTGATATTATGAATCATTGTGATCCATCAAAACGATTTCTGATAAAGAGAAAGCCAATCATTTATTCTTGTTATGGAGGCGCGGCCTGAGATATGGCAACGTTACAACGTTGCAAAATTGTTCGAAGCTGTCAACTGTGGGATTGGTTGATCGGGTGATTACGTCAAAACATTTTGCCATTGCTCTAAAAAAGCATTTTTTTCGTCCTCGCCATTTTAAAGTGAACTAATTGGAACATAACGTTCGGGACGTCCAAAACTCAAAAACAGTGGAATGCGAACAATCCTCCATTTTTTCGCTGTGAAAGTGATGGGGAAGGTTTTGGGATAGTCCAACTCGATTCCTAAAAACTGAAAAAATCGTTAGGAGCAATCGTCATTACAAAAAGGCAAAATTGCAGAAAAGGGCCATATTTTGCAGATATTTTTTCCAACAAGACAGTGCCATTATGAGCGGTTGCACATCGAAATCCACGAAATACGGTTTGAACTACTAGATTATAGGGAGGGTAATGGAGGAAATTTTACCCCCAATTCTATATTGATGAAATGGCCAGCACACTCACATCTCGACGTCGAGAATTTGTTATTTAAAAAAAAACTGATTGAAATAGCTCAAAAACTATTGATGATAGAGAAAATAAAAAAACAGGTTCATGAAGAGGAACTCTATCTCAAGTATTTATAATATTAATTCAACGTTCAACGCGTGGGCGTTAATGCAGGAGTACAGCACCTCTCCAGAGAGCAATGCACATAAAATATATTTTTTTTATACTATTGAATATAAATTAAAAAATTCAAAAGAATTATAGTATTATCTGAATACTTGGAAGAATGTAATTCCGTTAGGAAAAAAATGTTCATTGAATTTTGATAATGTGAGGCTATTGTTAATTTAAGTAGTTTTTTTGGAACCGCCGATTTTATTAGAAATCGAATTGTTCGCAGAATGACGCCATATTTTTTTTGCTTCTAGGAGCACATTTTACATGTGGCTAAATAATATCACGCTATAAATTGTTTAAAAGATTATTTTGTTAATTAGGTATTTCTAAAGTTAACAAAATATGAGAAATCGAGTAGATATTGTAATTTTTTATTGATATTTCATATTTTTATCAGTTTTATGTCTGACAAAGGCAATATTATTTTTTTGTTTATTGTTTATAATAGTTTCTTCAATTTTTTTATTATTTAAATAATTATAAGAATGTTTTTCTTTAAAATTAATAATTGTTCTTCTCTACCTAATAAGAATTTTTTCCATGAATAATGTTATGTATTTACTCAACAATTAAACAAACTCTGATTGGCAATTTGTTTTTCAATGGATCAAAAAATAACAAAAACAACCATATTCAGCAAAAAAAATTGTTTGTAATTTTTATAGAACTTTCTAGAAAAATTATAAAATAAAAATTTTGAACAGTTTGTCGTATATGCTTGTTTTTGTTATTTTTTGTTTCATTAAAAAAAACACATCAAAGTTTGTTTATAACATATTGTAACGTAAATAAACTTAACTTGGTTTAAATAATTTATTTCACACTTAATCTACAACTTAATTTATATTACTACGCCACTGTATAGCTCGATGGTATGGGCTCGTTCAGACTGTTCACTCCCTCTTGAGGGCGGTCTATTTATCTCCGATACAGCATTCTCGATGTTTCGAATTCTTCCAGTTGGCGACGGCATGTTCCAATTGTTTCCAATATTGAGCGCTGCATTACGCGGAAGAGGGACTGATGGTTCTCGAATATCTCCGGGATGATCTCATCGCTGTCGATGGCGACGCGGGAGGCGACAGGTCCGGCCTAGGTTCGTTACATTGCCCCCTTCTTAAAGACATTTCGTCCCGAAATTTCATCCTTGGAGTGTGACGATATCTGCATGACTCCCCATATCTGCACCGTGAAGTTCGATGGAAGTAACACTCCACGGTCTTCATGATCGGTCGTGGAATAGGGTTACAGCAAACCAAAATCTTGACGCCGCTGGATCTGAATATCGCCTCCAGCATACTTCTTATGACTCTCCAGTCCAACCCATCAATACCACAGGATAATTTTGGAATTCTAGATCCACTCAGATTCTGGTCCACCATAGTATCTCTTAGTTTGGTGAGACTCTTCCAGACATCTTCAGGAGACGGTTTATCTTGGGAATGCCTTGGTGACTAGGTAGTAGATGTTTCTCTGGCCTTTCTTCAACTGTAGCACCCCACCAACTTCTGGATTCTGCTCCCGCAGTGTTTGGAGTTGACCAAATTTCTTGGAGAACACTACGGCGATGCCCCTGGACATTCGAAGATCTTCTGCCACACAGTGCGCTAGTGCGTAGTCAGCAGGCACCTCGAAAAGGTCTCGTGACTCCTCTCTAGTAACCCCATGTAGAACTTTCTGCCCGTTTGAATACAAGGACATAAACTTCTCGAACGTCATATCATCCTCCGGTGGCTTGAGGGTGCGAACTTGGTCAGGGTTTCCAGCGTACGGGCCAACCTGTTGAAATGGACGACCCTTGGTTTCCCTCGGGGTGGCTTATGGATTCGGTACACAAGGTCGTTTATCCTTTTCACGATCTTATACGGGCCTTCCCACGAGTTCCGCAACTTTGGTGATAGTCCACGACGACGTTTGGGGTTGTACAGCCAAACCAGGTCATCAACCTTAAATCCTCCGGCGTCGGCCTTGATGTCATAGGTCTTCTTCATTTTATCGCTGGCACTCTGGATGTTCAACCGGACTCGTTCGTGGATGTCGTCCATTCTCTGCCGAAGTTTGTTGACGTGTCCTTCCCGCAGTGTCTTGTCCCGGCGGTATCCCAAACTTCAGGTCACAGGGCAGTCGCAGTTCTCGGCCCATTATAATACTAGCAGGAGTTTGACCGGTTGACTCGTGTACTGCGGATCGATAGGCCATCAGGAACAAATGAAGATACTGGTCCCAGTCTCTTTGATGGTCAGAGACAACCTTGGACAAGTGGCGGTTGATCGTCCTGTTCATCCGTTCCACCATTCCATCGGACTGCGGATGTAGGGCCGTGGTTCTTGTCTTGCGGATGTTCAGCAGTAGACATATTTCTGAAAAGGTTGGATTCGGAAATTTCTGCCTTGATCCGAGTGCAGCTCCATTGGAATACCGAATCGACATATCCATTCTTTCACCAAGACGTCGGCGACGGTGATGGCTTCCTGGTTGGGCAGGGCATAGGCTTCCGCCCACTTACTGAAGTAGTCCATTGCCACAAGGATGTATTTATTCCCGTGGTCGGATACGGAAAACGGGCCGGCGATGTCAATGGCGATTCTCTCGAACGGGCTGCCTACGTTGTACTGACGCATCGGGGCCTTGGGTCGTATTCGAGGTCCATTGCTAGCAGCGCATACAGCGCACTTTCTGCACCAGTCCTGGACGTCAGCTTGACAATTGGTCCAGTAAAACCGTTGCCTCACTTTCTGCAGGGTCTTCGTCACTCCCAGATGTCCTCCAGCGACTCCATCATGGATTTCCGCAGCACTTCCTCTTCTGTTCCTGGGAACAATTATTTGGCGTCTGTCTTCCCCACCAATATCGGCCTCCAAACACACGTTTCAGGATCCCATTGTCCAGAATAAGAGAGTTCCATTGTGCCCAATAGGACTTAACAGCCGGCGAGTAACCTGCGACTTCCTGCCATGATGGTCTTCGATTGCCCTTCTTCCAGCTGACGACTAAGCCAAGGTCGGGGTCTCTCTCTTGGTCTTTCTGGATCTTGCTGCATTCCAGTTGTCATCCATTGCCGCGGTTCTACAAAGTGTTGCTTCTTTCTTCTGCTCGTCGGCAATGAGAGCAATCATCTGGACATGGTCGTCGCGACAAGTGCAGCTGCATTCTTATGGCTAGTGCCGGCTCGATGTTCGATCTCGAAATCGAATTCTTGGAGTCTCTCGATCCAACGTGCTACGTGACCTCAGGATTTTTGAACTGTAAGAGCCATTTGAGAGCTGCATGGTCAGTTCTCAACAGGAATCTTCTTCCATACACGTACTTGTAGAAGTGTTCCACTCCCTTTACAACAGCAACAGCTCTGCCTGGTGACACAGTAATTGCGCTCTGGTTTGCTAAGCGTCTTGCTGAAATAACCAATGACCTTCTCCTGTCCCTCCTGGATCTGAGATAGGGCAGCTCCAAGTCCCACGTTGCTGGCGTCCGTATCCAAAATGAATTTCCTTTGGGTAGGGGATAGCTCAGTATAGGTGCGTTGATCAAAGCTCCTTTCAGCTTCCTGAATGAGTCTTGACATTCTTCGGACCACTGGAACTTTGTTTGGCCTTCCGTGAGCTTGGTCAGTGGTTTAGCGATGTTGGGAATCCCAGCACATATCGGCGATAGTATGTGCATAAACCAAGGAAACTTCGAAGTTGGTGAATGTCTTTCGGGATGGGCCAATCCTTAACACTTTGATCTTCTGGTCATCCACTGCTACTCCTTCCCCAGAGACAACGTGGCCGAGGTATCGTACTTCTTTTTGGAACAGATGGCATTTCTTAGGGCTCAGCTTCAATCCGAGTTCCTCAGTCGCAGGAATACTTCCTACAAGTTTTTCACGTGGTCCTCAAACGATCTGCCGACCACAATTATGTCGTCGAGATACACTAGACACGTGTTCCATGAGTAGATCCTTCAGTAATGTTTCCATCAATCTTTCGAATGTGGCGGACGCATAACAGAGCCCGAAATGGCACAACGCTGAACTGCAACAATCCGGAGCCGATGGTAAAAGCAGTCTTTTTCGATCTTCCTGAGCCAGTTCTACTTGCCAGTATCCACTTTCAGATCAAGGGTCGAGAAAATCGTGGAACCAGCCAACGTGTCTAGGGTGTCATCTATTCTCGGGAGAGGGTAACTGTCCTTCTTCGTGACATTATTAAGTTGGCGATAGTCTACACAAAAGCGTGTCGATCCATCCTTTTTCTTCACCAGTACGACTGGAGAGGACCAGGGACTGTCAGATGGTTCGATAACTCCTTCTTTTCCCATATCGCTGACTATTTTGTCAGCCTCTTCCTTCTTGGCAAGAGGAAGTCTTCTTGCTGATTGCCGGATCGGTCGGGCACCCCCAGTATCAATCTTGTGCTGGACCACATTAGTTCGACCCCCTTTTCCTTGTCCGGTATCGAAGATGTCTTGGTACTTTTTGACTAAATCTCTTAGTTTGGGCTGTTGAGCTGGTTTTATGTCTTTGGAAGAGATGGCAACTAATTTTTCTAGTTCTGTGGGCAAGTTGTTGGGTTGGCTAATCGTACCTCGTACGCTCCGGATCACTGAGGAAACTGACGAGCAGTGCCCCAATATTGTTCCTTTCTTCAAGGTCACTGGAAAATAATTGACGTTCATGACCCTTACCGGCACAAATTTGTCAGCACGCAACAAGGTCTTCCCTAGTGCAATCTCGTCCAATTTTCATCATGAAGTTTGGGCTCGAACATCACCACGTTTCCACTGCTCGTACTCCCGTCCAGGCGAGCCTCCAGAATGGTTTCAGCCCTCTCAGGTACGCTTACATCTTCAGCCAACAATACACGGATCAACTCCTCGCTTCTCCCATGAAGCACCAGCTCTTCTCCGTTGACACGTAGGACGCCGTCTTTGAAATCCAATTCAAACCCTCTGGAATTCATGATGTCCATTCCGATGATTGCATCGTCTTCGATGTCCGCTACAAGTGCCTGATGTTTCACTTTAGTGTTGCCCAAAATTATTTCAATCGATAGCTCGCCATATACAGTAGCTGGCTCCCTGTTGCTGTGCGTAGCTTCCAAGTTGTCGGTTCAATCCGTTCCGGTGTTCTGCAAAGGAAGGCCTGAGAATTGTCCTAGTCGCACCTGTATCTAGCAGCTGGTGCAAGGCTCGTTATTGATGAGACCGTCTACGAAGACACCCTTTGTTCTGTCGTTGAAGGATAGCGACATATGCGTTGTTAACCGGGGCTTGCCGGACACATGCCGACGATTGCCCTTCTCATCGACCTTTCTTAGTTTTCCTGCATCGGAGTCGATGAATGTTGACATTTGCTACGCACATGTCCAATTTTGACAATTCCGGCATCTTATATGTCTTTTCTCAGGCAACACTTCCTTCATCACTTTTCTTATGGCAGCTCGTTAGCAGGCTCCGTGAGTCTTCCTCAATCGTTTGAACTTTACTTTGGCTTTTGCAGCATTGTTTTGCTGCCTCAAATTCCAAAGCTCGTGCCAGTGCGTCTACGAGATGTGTTGACGAGCTAATATCAACGCTTGTCTGGTTTCTGGTCACGGAGTCCATCCAAGAATGCCTGAACCGCTAATCGCTCCATTACATTTTCCGGTATGGCTGGATATGCGAGACGAACCAAGCGTGCAATGTCAGTTTCAAATTCTTGTAAGGATTCGCCCGATTTTTGGCAGCGATTTTTCAGCTGGGAGTGGTATACGTGTTCCAAATGGGCCTGGCCATATCGTAATTCTAGATGTTTAATCAGCTGATCATAGTCCTCCTGTTCTTGGGCGGTAAGAGTTTGTAGAATATTCGTCGCTTCTCCACGTAATGCAAGTGTTAGTGCTACAGCTCTTTCCCCTGCATTCCATCCATTTGCTTTGGCTGCTGCTTCAAACTGTCGGCGGTAATTTTCCCATGGAGTTTTTTCCGTCGAATTGAGGCTGCTTCATGGAAAGCTTCCTATTTCAGAAATGACCTTGACATCTTTTAACCCTCTTGAACTTTATCCAAGTTCAAACTCAAGTCCAGCATTGCATTTTCGTTAACCATCTCTGTGGAGGGCGCACTATTAATTCGTTTTTCCAGCTTACTGATCGTTTCCTTCATTTTATCTACCTCCGTGTTCATTTGTCCTAATTTTATCTATCTCTGTCTCAACGGTTCCCATTCTTTCTTCTAGAAAATTAGCCACACCACCAATTCTTTTTTTAGGCCTTCTGTGTTTTCCAGGAACTTCTCTTCCAGGCTTCTTGCATTTTCTCGAAGCTTTCTTCCAGATTTCTAGAAAGCTTCTCTTCCAGATTTATAGAATTTTCTTGAAGCTTCTCTTCCAGATTTCTAGAATTTTCTTCAAGCTTCTCTTCCACATTTCTAGCATTCTCTTCCAAAGTCCTCGAATTTTGTTGCAGCTCTTCTTCAAGGATTCTATTATCGGACTCAAATCACCTCCGGGAACTTCGAATAAAAATGTTTCGGGTCCTCACCTTCTTGTATAAGTCCTTCTGCAAGTCTTTCCTGGAGTACTTGCTTTTACCTGTTGTTTCCAGTTCCCTTTCCTCCAACCCTGTTTCAATTCCGCTACCTTCAAATCCGCAAGGCGCACTTTTCTTGAACACATTTTGTCTTTGACGAGGTATCAGTCTGTTTCACACGAAAAGTTTATCAGTTTGTTAAAAATTCACTTCGCGAATTCTTTCCACGGGCCACCAGTCTATTGTCTGTTTCACGCGAAGAGTGTATCAGTTTATATTCCCACGCACAATTGTCCACTTCTGCGAAAACCGGGCCACTGTATATTTTCTGTTTAACGCGAACAGTATATCAGTTTATATTCCCACGCACAATTGTCCACTTCGCGAAAACCGGGCACTGTCTATTTTGGGCGTACAAAAAGGTCTATCAATTTATTTTTCTGACTATCCACCCACGATCACTTGTTTATTTTCAAAATCTCACTTCCGACACCAATTGTAACGTAAATAAACTTAACTTGGTTTAAATAATTTATTTCACACTTAATCTACAACTTAATTTATATTACTACGCCACTGTATAGCTCGATGGTATGGGCTCGTTCAGACTGTTCACTCCCTCTTGAGGGCGGTCTATTTATCTCCGATACAGCATTCTCGATGTTTCGAATTCTTCCAGTTGGCGACGGCATGTTCCAATTGTTTCCAATATTGACCGTTGCATTACGCGGAAGAGGGACTGGATGGTTCTCGAATATCTCCGGGGATGATCTCATCGCTGTCGATGGCGACGCGGGAGGCGACAGGTCCGGCCTAGGTTCGTTACAATATTGTTAAGTGAATAAACAATTACATAATAATAAAAAAATTTTTAATTATAAACCAATTATAATCATTATTTAAATAATAAAAAAAAAAAATTAAAAAAAAAGAAATTTTTTTCAATCATAAACTATCAGCAACCTAATGCAAGAAAACAATTTCTGAAAAATATTCAACTTATTCATTTGTTTATGAATATTTTTAAACAAATTCCGTATTTTTTTTTAAATCGTTGTAAAATGCCTTTGTCAGACATAAAACTGATACTAATGTGAAATATCAATAATTATAAGAAAAGTACGATATTTACTTAATTTCTCATATTTTGTCAACTTCAGAATTTTATAATTGACAAAATAACTTTCATACAATTTTATAGCGTGATATTATCGAGTACACATGTAAAATGTGCTTCTGGAAGCAAAACAGAATATGGAGTCATTCTGTAAACAATTATTAGGTATTTAATAAAATCGGTGGTTCCAAAAAAATTACTTAATAAACAATAGCCTCACATTATCAAAATGCAATGAAATAATTATTTCCCATTGAAATTACATTTTTAAGTGTTCAGCTGATAGTTTATATATTTTTTTAATATATATTTTTAAAAATTTTGTGTGGTTGGTTGGATTAGCTCTACTTCATGTTCATAGAGATGTGCAAATAGATGTTTTAAATGTTATTGAAATGTTTGCAAATAAGAAATATAGGTTTTTTATTCTTATTTTAACGAATGAAATCTTTGTTTTTGTACCTAATTATAAGTATATGCATATTTATCTTTTATTTTATTACATTTTGAATTTTTGTTTGAATTTGAATGAACAAAAATACTTATGTATTTTGGTATTTAACTTCTTTATGTCATTACCCCCCTCAAGCATAATTCCTAGATACGCCACTGGCTTGACCAGCCTCCTTACTCGCCAGATCTAGCCCCCAAACGACTTTTTTCTGTTCAAGCCAAAAGTTATTGTGCTTGGAAGATATTTTCGTCAAATGAGTACTACCTGGACGGGTTAAAGAGATGGGGGCATCGCTGGAAGAAGTGTGTAGACATACAAGGAGACTATGTAGGGGAAAAAATCATTTGAAGATAAAATGTCCACCCTCGTAGGTCCATTGAATCTCACAATTTCGTTTGAAGGATATAATTTCAATAATTATAGAGGCAAATTATACTTCCACTTCGTTACTGATGAATGTCTGAACGTGATTCAGAACTTTGCGTTTATTTTGACTAATTGTGCTGCTTGATAACATTCCAGAGAGTTTTGTTTCTATTGCTAGAATCATTCACTTTATACAAGCTTTTATTTAGTTTCACCTGTCCCGGTGTCTGTCTGTAATCAAATCTTGCAAGTTAAATTTTACCCACTTCTAATCGCCCGATTGATTTGAAATTTGGCGGGTGTACATAATTCTGGTGACATTAGCATTATGAAATTCTTGTTATGAAAAAAAAAATTGGCGGCTTCAATATGGCGGACAATTTTTGGGATTATGGTCAAAATTCAAAAGTTCAACATGGCGGCTCCAAAATGGCGGACGAGTTTTGTGATAATGGTCCGATTCTATTCAAAATTGGTATGTGGGGGTTTTTGGGGTCGAAGATTTTTTTACAAACTTAATTTTTATTTAGTTTCACCTGTCCCGGTGTTTGTCTGTCTGTCTGTAATCAAATTTGCAAGTTAAATTTGACCCACTTCTAATCTCCGATTGATTTGAAATTTGGCAGGTGTACATATTTCCGGTGACAATGCATTATTAAATTTGTTAGGAGAAAAAACACAATGGCTCCAATATGGTGGACAATTTTTGTGATTGCGGCCCGATTTTATTCAAAATTGGTATCTAGGGGTTTTTGGGGTCGAAGATTATGATTTTTTGTCAAAATTCAAAAATAAATTAGGAAAAAATTACTAAACTAGTTATTTAACATCATAAATACTAAAAAATAATAAAAAAAAATGTAAAACATTAAAACAAACTAAAAAGTTAAAAATAAAAATATATAAAAACTTTTTTGAGGACAAGCTTTTATACAAATGCACTGAAAAGGAAAAAAATAATTGCTTTCATTATTTGATCTAGGTTGAAAAGGGAAACATTCTCAATTGATCTAGGTTATTCTGTAACAGATTCAAAATCTTGCCGCGCAAGATTACCTATTTTGTATCCGCGGCAAGCTTTTGAATCTGTTACTCACAGAATAACCTAGATTTGAATCTGTTACTCACAGAATAACCTAGATCAAACAATGAAATACATATTTTTTCCTTTTTAGTGCATTGTATAAAAGCTTGTTTAAAAATGTTTTTTTTTAATTTTTATTTCATATAATATAAAATCTACTCCTGGTGTTTCTCATTTTCAACACCCTTCTTTGCTATCTTATATTATTGTCATTATCAGAGTCCTCGTAGGTTTAATCTGCTTGAGGCTATCATTTTTTTTTCTTCAGTGGGGCAAAAAGGGCAATTTTGTTTTATTTCTGGAACATTTATGGAAAGCTGTCTCGAAGCACCAATGGAAATGTTTTCAGAAAACACCGAAAGCTTCAACGTTTTTCGTCCCATCAAGAAGATGTCGTTAAAACGAATTCCTGGCGGACAACATATATGGAAACTTATGAACAGTTTAACGACTCGTGCTTTATATTTCACTATGAGTTTATATGAACTATAACAGAAAACACATAAATCGTTTTATTGCTATGAGCCTTATTTTCGCGATTTCTCCTCATCCGTTTGAAACGCGCTTTCCATATTTCCTCCACTGTTTTCCAAGCTATAAAAATTCCCGATTGCAAGGAGACCTCTGGGGATAGCACGTCACTATGAAGATGTGCGGTTCACAAATCGAAACAAATATTATAAAACATTTCTTTTGGGTTCGTAACCTTAAAAATTCGCGAAATAATTTTATTTTGTTCCACCCCGTACACATTTCAGAATATGAATGTATAATATGCCCAGTGAAATATATCAGGTTTGATGTAGAGATTTCGTCAGGTGTGGCGTTCTACATCGCATTATTGTTATCTTCGTATACTGTAATGCAACTGACAGTGCACTTTGCAAATGTCACTTTGGACAATGAATACAAGTTCTGCGTTGCCCACTTTTTTTTGGGTATCATTTACACTCAGGATTATAATTTTTTTTAATGGAATGACCGTTATTAGTTGGATACAATGTATTGTTGGTAGGTATTATTACTTGATGTACTTGGAATATTTCTAAAAGTATTCACTATATTCTGATGATTTTCGGCATTGAGATGTAATAGTATATTACGTATCAAGTGTTGTAAAAAGCATATTACGCTCGAATGGAAAAATTACGCACGAAGCCGAACTTCCATGTCCAGTAATTTTCATAGCTTGTTGTTTACTAACGCTAGATTGTAGTAACTGACTAACCGCAGTGGCGCGATTAGAGTGATTTATTACCCGACTGCATCGAAGCAAAAAGGAAGGTTATGATTTTGACCGGAATGTATATATGTGGGTATGTATGTATGTATGTATCTTCATCTGTTCCCTCATAACTTCTAAACTACTTATAATAATTTGACAAATGAGGTATCGTTGGAAGCGTTTTGATGTCCTCTGGTTATAGGCTATGTGACGTCACATTAAATTGAATATGGCGCCCTCTAGAGGACATAAAGACATGAACTAAAAAATTTTTTTTAATGATGCCGTGTTGGGTATCAAATGAAAGGGCTTAATTGGCACATTTCAAATATATATATATATATATTGTTATGTTAGGAAATGTTTATAAAATAATGAAAATAATAATTCATTATTATTATTAGGTATTTAAGTTATCGTGGTTCATGCTATGTTTGTTTTATAATTTTTCTATACTTTTTACTGTTCTAGAATCTTATACAATGTTCTAGTCAATGCATATGTCTCAAAAAGTCAGTAATGAAGTATCTCTAGTGTCATAAGTATGTTACCAACGATACATTCATTTTGCACAAACAATAAAAATAATATGGAAGTTTAAATGAACGAAAAAGCTTTGGATCTCAAGTAGATGAAATGGTATTCAAGTTGGAACATCCTGTATGGTAAATCAGCGAGATGTCAAAAACAATGCTAGGGAAATAATAAAATATAAAAATCATGAAAACAGAAAAATGTCAAATATGAATTTTAACCAAATTTGTACCTACATATAATATAAGATCTAGAATTATACATTGTAAATGAAATCATTAGAATAAGTTAGAATAACAAGAAGTCATACAGAAAGTGGGAATAAACAAAATATATGTGTTTTGCCAAGAAGAAATGTGGAAGCTTTGAGGAGATGAAAAATTGATGTAAGAAAACGAAACCATGTCCCAATTTGGAAGAAAAAATTATAATAAAACACAAGAGAATAACAAGCAAAACTATCCTTACACGTTATACAACGAATTCAGATACGAATGGAAAATTAAACAAACAAGAAAAAACCACTCACCTTATTAAGATAACAAAAGTCCAGTCCGTGACATTGCCAGGAACAAAAGGGGGCCTTCTGCAGTGTAGCTCTACTTTTCCAGAGAGCACGAACACTTCTAACAGTCAGGAGAACACCAAAAAGGAAGAATAGCAGGTATTTGAAAACCAGAACTAAATAAAGTGCAACATATCAGGACCAGACACTTATATTGGTTTTTTGGATCAATTGTGTCCATTCATCTGAACTTTTTTGGTCTTTTCTATGCTCACAGACTGTTCATAACATTGAAACGTTTATTCACCAAGTATTTTATCATACATCAGCAAGTTTTACCATTTCACATCACTGTTCTGAGTTAGATAAGTTAGATATCGCAGATTAGGTCAATTTAAGGATGTATTTCAATAAAAACAACAACTATTTGACGATTTTTCTGCATTCTTTGTTTAACTATTGAGCATCTAACCAAAATAGCACGTTTGACATCAAGCAGCGCTACAAGTTGGCATTACAGAACCCTACTTATGAGAACGGAGATGCGTCATACTCCATAGGCTTAGCTGGGATAAGGTAAACGAGTATTGAAAAAGAGCAAGAACAACATAGCCGGAGTTTCATTACTGTTATGATAGGTACTTATTTTTCAAAATGATTTAATTAAAAAGGAAATCAATGAAACAAATTTATCATAACAAATATTTTAATATGATGACTCGTTGTTATTAAAAAAATAAAATAAGTAACATAACAATATATATATATATATATATATATATATATATATTGTTATGTTAGGAAGGACCAGTAATATATTTTAAAGGCGAAAAAGAAACAATTTCTTAAAAAACCACAAAAATAATAAATATTAAATAGTTAGTAGTTCATGAGAAATTGTTTACCTTTTTTTTTGAGATTCTAGTTCCTTTATGAAGCCTCTGTATAAGATTGATAGTTAAAAATATGCAAATACTATAATGCAATCATTTTCATACATTGTCAAAATGATTACAACCTATAATTGTTTAAAATACAACAAAAAAGTCTAGATTTACAAAATCATTCTGAATTAAATGTGATCAACAAAATTATAAGCTTGAAACATACAGTATATGAAATTGTATCTACCTAAAAATAGCCAATGGGAGAACAACAAACTTCTTGATGACAATAGCCAATCAGGGAACAGGATGGTCAGATGGAAGATTTGAAATTGTGGAAAAGTAAGAACTGAGAAATGTCAAAAATAATTATCATCAAATATTGTATTTAGTTTATAAGAAATGTAAAATATATTAGTTCATAAGTGCCAAATTAATCAAAGTGCGACAAGGAAGTGCGTGAGTTTGAAAATTCAAATAAAATGGACAAAACAGAAATGGTATCCAGGGGATGAAAAAACAAAGCTGAGAGGAGATTGAAAAAAATTTAGGAAGAGAAGCGAGGTAAAGAAATTTTAGAACTTTCATTAAGGAGAAGATAGTTTTTCAACACAAAAACCAATACAACTTCTGAATAATCTCTACACAAAATAAACAAGAATAAAAGAAGATTACCTTTTTTGGTTATCTACATGAAACTTGTCCAAGCTGATTTCGTGGATTTTGGATGGTTCCTTTTGAAATGGTTAGTTCCTGAGAGGAGTGGATGAAATTGGAATTCAGATTATGCCAGGTATTGCATCAGCGACAGTTCCAGCTCCAGGTATAAACTTTTAGTGCACATCACAAACATCACAAACTTTACAACGTAACTCGTATATCTGAAGAACTCTATTTTATTTTGGTATTGAACTATAAAAGAACTCTTCTAACCCAAAAGAAAAAGTGAGGTTATGTCTACAGTATTCATCACTGTTTCTCATTATTTTCTATGAAAATTTGTCAATTGATCATAGTATAAGTTATCTATCGTAGGCCAGGTTAATATAAGTTTTCCTGAATGAAGGAAATAATTGTTTTTGGTAATTTTTTGGTTAATTTTCCACAATGATATGCTAATAGTTCACTTATAAACACTGAACTGAGAATATTTCGATTGACATCAAAACAGGCAGTGGCTCTATTGCCAGTACCGGCTCCTGAGGCGAAGGCGTACCAACTGAGATTAGTCGTGGTAAGAAAAGTAATAATAATTGGCAACAACGTGGCGAGAAAACAGTAACGTTAGCTGGCAATTATTATTTCATAACAATTAGCTATTATCATATCACAATATAACAATTGGCTTCCCATCGCGGAGCTGAATTGCCTACATAAGTATTAGAGGTAAATCAAAATCGAAATCAAAATATTTATACAAGGAGAAAATATTTGTGGGGCAATAACAATAACGTGGGGAAAATTTACAACAATTATTATTTAAAAGCGATTATTATTTCATAACAATTTGTCTCCCAACGAGGAGCGAAAATAATTAGCTATCAATATTTCATAACAATATATAATATTGTTAGCTGTTGCTCGCGGTTTTGCTTGCATGCACCCGATAATTGGGAATAATTTCTAAAATCACGCCTCAGATGTGAGCCAAACATATTTTCTTTCCAAACCACCAAAAATTCATATATAATAAATACGTTTTATTATAGATATGGTGCACATGTTAAATTATATAAAAAAACAAAAGTCTGTAATAATAATGACATGAGCTGGGAGTACCTCCACGCAGTAAAGGCGGTAAAATCACGCTCTAAAAAGTATGAAATAAAAATAAGTTCAAAAACTTAAAGCCGACTACTGAAAAATCACGCTCTAAAAAGTATGAAACAAGAAAATATTCTCATCTGGAATTGTTATGTACAAACTATTCAATATTTATCGTCTATTAAATAAACAACTTACACGTAATATATGTTAATGTATTTAATACATTTTCATAGTGATGTTCAGAGGATAGCCGTGGTCATATGACACTTTGCCCTAAAGCTTATGATCGCTTACTACTGTTTGAATTTACTGTTTTATTAGGGTAGGTGGCATATGACCACGTCTATCCTCTGAACATCACCATGAATATGTATTGGATACATCAATAGTTATTTAATCAACTAGTGTATTAATGGTGGCGATTAATGATCGATATATTTTAACGCGAGAGCGAAGCAAGTGCGTTAATGTTCGTGATCATTAATCGCCATTTTAATATACGATTTGATTTAAAAAAAAATCCGTCGACCTCGTTCCTGGGGTCAACGTGAAATTTTCGATAACCAGGAGGAAACTCACAATATTTGGATTTTAAAATACATAAATATGACAGCGCGAAAGTAATATGATTTGACATTTGAATAATATTCGAATTGTGTATGTTTAGTTGTCTATACCACAATTATACATTAATGGACCAAATCGACCATTTACAGGTTATTAATGGTCGATTTCGTTGTATGTTTAGTTGCATATATCACAATTATGCATTGAAAGATAAATTGAAGTTATTAATGATCGATTTCGTTAATACGAGGTCGCCGGAAAAATATATTACGAAAAAGACTATCGAGTCATTTATTACCAAAGAGGAATTAACTGAGCGGTTACATTGTCGCCTACAGAGCAGAAAGTCACAAGAACAAATCCCGGTAATCCCGGTCAGAGTAATTTTTTTATATTATATAAAAACAACGGCTGGACCGAATTATTTTTTTGAATGTTCGTAATACTCCGAATAAGGTTTCTAGGAAAAGAAAGGATTTTTAGAAAAGTTATTGGAAATGTATTTGTCCTGGAAAAGTTTTCAGGGATATATAATAAAAATGAATGTCACAAACTTTTTTCGGGAAAACTTGGATAACATATGGAAAACTTGGATAACGAAGGAAAAAGAAAAAACAGGAAAAAGGATAAGGAAAAAGGGTAAGAGGAAAAATGGATAACTTGGTAGCAGGATAATGAAAAACGGGATAATTTTATTAAGGCACTTGACAGGATCTGTTTTTGCCAATTTAAAATCCGTGTTTCCTCATCTCTCTGATGCTTGAACTAAAAGAAGGAATCTTTGGAGTCCTCAGATGAGAAAGATATTGAAAAGTAAACATTTTAACCGTCACTTATCTAGTGTTGAAAAACATGCTAGGTATTCTTTTAAAGCCGTTGTTACAAATTTCTTGGGCAACAATAAAACAGAGGAATTTGAAGAATTACCACAAAATGGGAGTGAACATGTACTTAGAAATTCATTTTTGGTATACGCTCCCCAAAACGGCAACTTTGGGAATTAAAAAAAAATCCGTAAAATGCTACTTTTAGGGACTTGTCCGTAAAGTGTGGCCATAGCAACACTTTACGAACTGAATTTGATTCATTCATAAAACATAACTGAACATTAACGGATGTTTATAAATACTATAAAAACTATGAACCGATAACATTTCGCCGCAGAAAAGCTAGGAATTTTAATTTTTTCAGAGTAAAATTGTCAATGGTTATTATTGCGGTAGGTACAAACATGATGACTTTTACACTCTCTTTCTTCGAACAATCGCAAACAAAATGATACTAAATTCAAACAAGAAATAATCCACTTACAATAATATATGAAAAATGGTTTAGTTTGGGTACAACTCAAGTTTCGATTTTCACACCCAAACCTACATACATATATTCAGTGGCGGATTTACAGATTTGCAACGTAGGCTATTCAATTTTTGCCGCCTCTAAATTTTGATATCTCAGTCCAAAATCATATCACTTGTGCTATCCATTCAGCCAGACACTCTAACCGAATGGTCATGTCGTTTGTTCTGGCGTTACAACACAAATACGACTACGCAATGCATGCCTTAAGCGCGAAGCGCGTAGGTATAGCTCGTCCAGTATTGAAACGACCACTTTGGCCTTCCCCTACCTAACAACCAATTTTTCTCGAAGATACCCGAACCATTGTCTAACTGTGGCAATTATTAGAAATTCCATAGGCGTACCAAATTATTTGGTATAAGCGAAACACGAGACGTAGTTTTTGGCGGACGAGTTTTGTGATTATGGTCTGATTCGATTCAAAATTGGTATGTGAGGGTTTTCGGGGTCGAAGATTGTGAAATTGAATATATAACTGCACTACCTATTTATTAATCAAACAAACCTAACCTTTCAAATGCTGCATGACGCAAATGCTGGTGAAGATTCGCCGTAGCATAAGCAGCCACATCAAATCGAGTCCACTCGTGTTTTCCCCCCTCTACCTACCAAACGGTCGTTTCAATACTGGACGAGCTCTATGCTCTACTCTTGCCTAAAAATCTAAATCCGATGTTTTCTCACATTAAACCGTACCTAACAAATACGATGTACATGTATATTATTTAAAAAGCAACTTATCAGAAAGAAAAATGATCGCTGAGCTCATAAAAATTATTTTTTCAGTTATGATTAATTATTTTTTATCTAAAAAAAGTAATTTTAATGCCATATCGTATGGATTTTTGAAGATCGTGTTCACAGTAAACACGATTACTTTCGAAAAAATCATTTTTTCACTTAAATTTTTTTTAATATACTCATTTGACTGGAGAGAAGTCGTTGAATAAAAAATTGCTGCTTAGTATTTTTTCATCTTATAATTAATTCATTCCGATTGGCATACTCTGAAAAAGTTGGCTTTGTGAAAAAGTTAACAAATGTACTAATGTTAACATTCAATTTAAATAATTCGTGTACGACATGAGCGCTTAAGGCATGCTCATTTGGATTTTCCAAACTTTTTCTTACTAGAAATAAACTAATGAACTGATGAAATGTATCAATTTTCTAATCAGCAAATTGTCTAACTTCATATTTTGTGGAGGGAATTTTTTAATTGTCAAGTCGCAGTCGTTCAAATATCAGTTATTCGATTCATTTAACCAAACCAAAAGACTATATCTCTATAAGATATTGAACTAGTTTTTTATTTAATAAAAATTAGTCAATTTTAGTAAGTATTTTTTACGCATAAAGAAATAACTTTCTGAAATTGAATTTGACAATTTGAAAACTTGCTCCAGCAATCATGATTAGACCATCGATATTATATCAAGATTGAATTGTGTAAGGAGATCTCATAATTATTAGGTACACGGAGAAAAAGTTATAGCAGTTATCAGTGAAGAAAATATGTAAAAATAACTAAAACTTCGATTTTTGTTAAATATTTTAATTTCTCTCCAATTTTCGAAATTCGTATTTTGTGTGTATATAATATATTTTTTTTAATTCATGAACCAAATTTGCCGCCCCTTAAAATTTGCCGCCCTAGGCTCCAGCCTACTAAGCCTGCTGATAAATCCGCCACTGCATTTATTGGATGATAACAATTTATATTTCGTTTATTCCAAATGTCACTTACTATTCAGGATTACACGAAGTGGGTGACATCTAGCATTCACGATTCGAATGTCAAACTAGGCAAAAAAGGATTTTGCTGTTCTGAATACATTTACAATTTATTTCAATTTGGCGTATCTTCTGAATGGTTGTCATATTTATTATATTCAACGGTCTATATTCCCATAATACGTTACATACATATAAAATTGACTAAAAACACAATAAGAGAACATAACAACAAACGCAAATGTTACTGACTAGTTGACATATTTGACATTTGACACGTTGGTAATGAAAAATCTGATTCGATGCTGCCGATGCTGCCTACAAATATATTCGCGTATTAATAGCAGAAATAAGTAAGTAAGTAAGTAAGTTTATTTAATATAGGTATGCTAATATACAATATATAAATATAAATGTTACATCTTAACAATAATAACATTGTAGTAAAATATTCGCTAAGCAAGAGTATGAAATGATTTGTTGAAAATATAAACAGGATGTTCATATAATCAGATGTGGAATCATCTGCGACTGAAAGATAAACTTTAGTCACTATCTTCCATCGTCAAGATAACATCTTGTGGGGTATTCATGTTGAAAAGAGAAACATTCTCAATTGAATATTGATAGAAATATTTTTCTGTGAATTGAAAAATCCACGATTAAAATGAAGTTATTTATTGTGAATGTCTAACAGAAAACAACTACTTCCCCGGCTAAAGCCACACTGGACATTGAACTACATCTGATAGATATTCTGAAAAGGCCCTAACTCAAAAGAAAAAATCTGAAATTGAAAATTGGCATTTTCATTCAGATACTTATTTGATTTTCTATTCCAGTCTTAATTAAGAATCTTTCTATCAATATTCAATTGAGAATGTTTCCCTTTTTTAAATATGAAATGATATTGAAAAAAAAAGGAAATAAATGAAAATTATATTATTTTACATATTTTATAGTCCTAAACAAATGAAATGGTGTAACTATGGTAAATAAACCTTAAACTGATTTAAATATATTTTGATTTCAGGTAATCTATAGGTAATTTTTTGAAATGTATTATAGAACTGCTACTTATTATGTCTTTTGGAAACTTGTTATATTCAATGAGACCTCGGTGGAATAGTGAATTCATTGATCTCGTGTAATTTGTTCTTGTTACATGAAAATTCATGTTACCTCTTGTAGGGTAATCATGAATTTCATTTTGATAAATGATGAATTGATTGAAGTAGGTAGGTAGTTTTCCTGATATTATTTTGAAAATAAAAATCATAGAATAATAAAACACTCTGTCCTTAACTGATAGACAATCAAGAACCTACAGCATATATATTATGGGAGTGTATCTGTTACATTTCAACAATATTCTCATTCCTCTATTTTGCAGTTTCTGCAACGATGAGATACAGTTTGAATTGAGAAGAAATAATAAGGAAGGACAGTAATCAAAGTGAGGTTTCATTATCGTATTATAAACCGTTGAGGAGGTTTGAAATGACAGATATCTGCTGATTCGCGTGAAAAAAATTATTTTTTTTGCAATTTTTTTGTTAATATATTGAAAGTGTTTTTTTAAGTTTCGTGAGTTGTCTATCATGAATCCAAGATATTTAAACTCTTCTACCAATTCAATTGTTTCACCATAGATTTCAATTTTTATCAAGTTTTTATCCAACAAATTGTTTTTATGTTGAGTGGTTATAATCATTGATTTTGTTTTCTTTATGTTGAGTTTCAGTTCATTAATTGTGAGAAATTCTGAGATTTTGCCAAGTGTTCGATTCATTTTTTGAATAGCATTTGGTAGATCAACACCACTTGCTGTTAGTAGGGTGTCATCTCCGAAAAGATTAATAAATTCACATTCCTGAATATAATTGATATCATTCAAGTATAACATGAACAACAGTAGTCCCAGTACACTCCCTTGCGGAACACCAGTATTGATGACTTTATTAGTTGAGAATGTATTATTTATTTTGGTACATTGCGACCTATTTTCCAAATAGCTTTTGAACCAGCTGTAGGGACAATCGGTTAATCCATAATATTGAAGTTTCAAAAGTAGAATAGAAATATCTATGGTTTCAAAGGCTCCCTTGAAATCCAGAAACACTGCCACTACATATTTGTTTGAATCAATATCTATTTTCCATTTTGACAATGTTACTTGTAGGACAGTTTCACAGGAATAACTAGTTCGGAAACTAGATTGAAATTCCATTACGAGTTTATTTTCATTAATATAGTCTAAAAGTTGGCTGTAAGCGGTTAGTTCAAGTACTTTTTCCAAGCATGGTAGTGTATTAATTGGTCGAAAATTAATAGCTTCACTAGTATTTGCAATTTTGGGTACTGGGACAACTGTGCTATTCTTGAGTTGTTGCGGGAAAACTCCGGTTTCCAGAGAGGTAGTAACAAAGTTCAAAATAACAGACCAATAACATCAAACACATTTTTTTAAATTTTGTTGTTGATAATATCCGAATTGCATTTATTGTCTAAGTTACTTGATATGATTTTCAATTCTTTCAAAGTCAGTGATTTAAATGATGAGAATTTGCATTGAATTCTGGGTGAATTGGTATAAGACCACGGGAGAGAAGGTGGAATTCCATCTCTAATTGATACAATACTTTCAATGAAAAATGAATTGACTATTTCAGCTTTATCATGATCTGTTACAGCTTTTGTTGTTATTTGACCTGTTTTAAAAATTATTTGATTTGGGATAGCGGGATTTTTTGGTTTTATTAGAGTTTTTAGTGTTTCCCACATTTTTTTTGGGTTGTGTGAACAATTGTCAATTTTTGTTTTATAATACTCATTTTTAGATTAACTACTCCATTTCTACAACTCTTATATGTGATCCAGTTCATTTGTAAAAGGTTCACATCATCACCATTTATAAATGCTTTGCTTAGTTTAACAACTTCATGGTCATGCCAAGGTAATTGATTTCCCTTAATTTTATATGATATTAATGGAGAGATGATATTTACTTGCCTCCCATTATTTCCCACAAAATCACATCAACATCAACATCTATTGAATTTAAATTCCAATTGCAAAGTATAATTGATTATTCAGTAAATCTAGATTTCTTGTACTATAATTTCTATATGTTCTGATGGAATCATCATTAGATATGGATGTATTTCTGATAGAGACTGAAATAATGCTATGGTCAGTTATTTTTGATGTTTTATGTACCTTATAAAAACAGTCAGCTCTGTTACTTAAAACATAATCGATCAATGAGCTGCTAGTGTTAGTTACTCGGGTAGCTTCATTAACTAGTTGATCGACCCCATTGATGGTTATGAAATTTTTAAACTGTTGAACGTTATTGTCATCTATGTTGAAGAAGTTCAAATTGAAGTCCCCCCCAGAATACATCGATTTTTCACATTGAAAAAAATTTCTGCCCAAGTTTCAAAGTGTTCAAAAAAGTTACTGAAATTAGAACTAGGTGAACGATATAGGCATCCTAAAAGTAAATTTTCGCCCTGAATTCTAAGTCTAATTACTAAGCACCAATAAACTTTATCTATACAAATATTTTTATAAATTTTGAAGACATACTCATTTCTTAAATATATCACGACACCTCCAGTACATCTGTTAGATGAATCACGTCTCACAATTTTGTATCCATCAATCTCAAGTTCAAAATCTTCCATGGCACAGGTTGTACGTGTTTCACTAAGTAAAAGAATAGACGGTTGATAACATATGATGTCATGGATCAGTTTGTCGTGGTTGGCCATCAAACTTTGGATATTGGCATATATGATGTCACTATTGAAGGATATATCAGGATATTCAGTAATTAGTTTTTTTCCTCTCTAGGAGATACATCAACTATTGTAGGTATATTATTTATATAACTAATTCTTTTGTTATTTATTCCTTGGGAAGTGAGTTCAGCAAGTTTAGCCTTGACCCAAAAATTATGATTCCAGTAGCCTTAATCATATTTTTGTTTCTAAGAATTTTCAAGGCATCCTCGCTGTTCTTAAGAACAACTTTAATTGGTCTGTTTCTACCATTTACTAATTTACCAATTCGGAATGTTTTCTTGATCGTTACTTCTTCAGAGCCGAGTATTTTCCTTGCACATTCAGTATCTTCATTTAGTCTATTTGGAAGACTGTTTTGAGTTGACTCTTGAATGTTACATATTATAATGTTTGATGCTCTACTCTGTCTTTCCTGTAACTCTTGGACAACAGTGTTAAGGTTACCATCCATATTCTCTTCTTTAGCTTTCAATAGCATTTCCTGTAAATTTTTATTTTCATCCATTAACTTTTTGTTGATTTCTAGTACCTCATTTAGTTTTCCAACGATTCCGGGCACTTTTTTGAAATTTTCCTTACAACTGGTACAGAAGTAAAGCAGACTACGTTTTCGAATTATAATAGCTCTTAATTCAGAAGGAGCAAGGTCAGCACATTTTTCATGAACCATTTCCGCACAGCAATCACAGGTAGTTATCTTTTCATTATCATTTTTGTTTATTTGTGAATCACACCTAGCACAAACCATTCCAGACATGTTCTGTAGATGTATCCTAATTCCGGCCCCGGTCTATTTATTTATAAATGGATTTGCTTCAGTTACCTTTCTTTTTTTGGCTTGGAGATACGGTTATTTTGCTGGTGACAACAAAAAGTGTTTACACTCTTGAATTATATTGATTATGCTAGTCAAATGCAATTTTTGGCACTTTGCAAATGAGAATCACCATTTCTTATACACTTGTTCCCCATACTTGCATGATTATTCCGTGAAAAAATTAAAATATTTGATCGTCTTCATCTAAAGTAAACGCTAAGTGCATGAGGAGCACATTAAAGTCTATCTATCTATTGTAACTTCTTTATAAGATCATAGTTCCTACATGAAACATTCTTTGGAAAGCTTATACAAAAAAATATTGTTTACAACATGTACGCAAATGGCTTTCGCGGACTTATTTTCATATTACGGACTCGGCTAGTGCCTCGTCCGTAAACATTACGATTCGTCCGCGAAAGCCTCATTTTGCGTAATTGTTACATAAACACCTGGATTTTTTCCCTGATAACCTGGGAAGCGTAAGTGATGAACATGTTGAACGTTTTCATCAAGATTCAAAGTCGTTTGAAGAGAGGTACCAAGATTTTTGGGATAAAAATATGTTAGCCGATTACATCTGGTCTACCTTGAGGGAAACTGACCCTAACAATACAAAAGACAGAGTAATTTAAATCAGTTTTGATTTTTTTAAGATCCAAATATGTAAAAAGAGTAAAATTCAAAAAATAATAATATTTCAAAACATTTACGTCCTAATTTTTCTTCACTTCAGTATCCAACTAGGCGCTGATTACGCTACCAATCCACACAAAAATCGTGTAAACTAGTGTAATCATCAGTTATCATATTGTTGTATTGAGATAGAAATCCAGGTAAGAACTGTCTATTTCCTTGTGTGCTTTAGTTCAATAGCTGAGTGAACTTTTCTTCTTTATGGAATTCTATAGTCAAATCGAACCGATTGGAAACCAGTTCTATTGTACTTCTTTCTTTCTTGTGATTCGAGTCATATTACATAGGAATATTGAGAATCGTTCGGAGATATTTGCATCCTTCTCCAACTTTTGATAGAAAAGTTTGAGGTTTATACAAAAATAGATAATTTTTTTTTGAGAAAGATTCACACAAGTCGTCTTTACAGCGTTTAATTTCTCCAGAAGTTGGGTATCAGAAACAAACTTTTGATAAATAAATTTCTTCGAAAGCTGGCAATCAAGTCCGAACTCTTGATAGATTATACATGTTTCAGGCGTATATACATCCATCTTCAGTAATTTGATACAAAAGTGGTAAACTAAATGTGGTGGAAGAAAGATTCACTATACAATATTAAGGCACACCCTTGTGTTGAAAATGTGCCTTAATAAGTATAGTTAATCTTTCTTATTTACACCCACTACATTTAATTCACCACTTTTGTGTCAAATCACTGAAAATGGATGTATATACGTCTGACACATGTATAATGTAATCAAGAGAAATTTATTTATCAAAAGTTTGGTTTTGATACCCATCTTCTGCATCTTCTGGAGACGACTTTGTGTCTTCTTCCCTCCCGTGCCCCCCCCCCCCAAATGATCTCCCACTTTGAGAATGAACGAATAAACTACTTCTTTCGCAAAAATAGTAATGCTGTCTAATATCTCCGAAAAGCGCGACATCAATTCCCTTCAATTATTTTGCTGTTGGTAAGAAATTGTATTCTGTTACCTCCAGATCGATAGAACCATTTGATAAACTACAATTTGCCTTATTCTCGATCGCTGAGGAAGCGACCCAGATGTATGTGAAATCCCAAATTGTATCGAGATGGAAATGATTTATTTAAGCTGCTTTGAACTTAGATGAATGAATATTAAATAAACACATATATACCCTTCCAGATGATCCCTTGAGTAGGGAAGTGAATGACAGACAGAATGGACCCGTTAAATATTCAGTTTCTTTTCCAGAACCGCCAATAGTGGCAAAGAAGTACCGAGGAATATTGACAAACACCCCTTTCAGAATGTGAGAGGAAACAAAAGTTCTAAAAGCCGTTCAAGTGAAAATAAATGAACTAGAAATATTGGTCGAAAATCAAATTATTAAGTTCTTTCCTTATACAGGGTGGCCCAGGGTTATACCGCCAAACGCTTAGGATCGGTTTTTTAGGTAAACGTAGGATTTTTTTCGAGATACAGGGTGTCAAAGTTCTTAGAAAAAATTTGATATAACAAGGTTAGTTGTTTTCTTCACTTTGAAATTGAATATTTATCTCAGGCAGCCTACAATGTATACATTTACCACACAATTAGTTCAACATTGTACATTATTCAAAAATCGAGTTAAATGTTCATTGCATTCGGCCATTGCCATAGTTCTCCTTTGAGTAGGTCACCTGAAATTAGGCGGGTGGCACTACCCAAAATTTTGTCGAATTTTACAAAGAACAAAACAGGATTTAATTTTTTTCAGATTTTTAACCACTGTAATTCGTTATAAAATGGCATTGTACACAAGTCATTCACCCTGTATATATATACGGGATAATGGGAAGCAAGCAGAGTCAAAGGCATAACCTAGATGAAACAACACAAAAAAAACAGGAAAAAAGAAATTCTACACGGACGGGAGTTTTCAGAGAATATAGAAATTCGAACTTATCGTCTGGGGCCTCTTTTAAAAACATAGTAATGTTTTCCATAGTCAAAACTTTTGATTTCTTTGCTTCGTATGTGACATTTTGACGTTTTAAAAATGCAAGTAGCTTTCTCTATTGTGATATATCCACATTTTCATTTATTTGTATAGAACTTTTCAACATGGAATATGTAGATCATAAACAGGATGCCTTAAGAGCTTTTGCCTAAAGACATTGTTTGAAACACACTAAAATATGTGTAAAAATTAGATCACCTTCTCAAAAAATTAAAACACAATAGAATTACACTTTCATCAGTTCTTAGTTCGTTTTTTGGCTTCTTCCAATTACAAAATATTTAATACCTTCTCGTATTTTTCCTTGGATTTTAAAGGCCGAGTTTATTTCCTCTAAAATCCAAGGAAAACTACGAGAAGGTATCAAATATTCTGTCTTCTGAACAATTTTCTAAACTGTTTTCAGTAGCAAACTCACTTTTATAATTGATAAGTAACTCAAACTCATGTCGTCTCACAAAAATGAAACTTGTTAACTGTTGTTATGTAAATAAACAAAGTCGTGTCAGGTTACTACGTTACCAAAATCCTACACAGGTAACTACTACGATTTTTTTTATTTCTAACTTTGTGATGCTTTTATATCTATGATGATTATTTGCTTATAACTACTAACAGAAAATCCAAAAAAATAGTATTAACAAACCTCGTAAGAAAAGTAGTTACTCGCTCGATCTCAAAAGCTATATTCATTTATTAAAACTTTGCTTTTCTAAACTTGTTGTTCAATATATATACTATTAACAATTACTGTCAAACTGACACATTTTTCAAATACACACAAACAAATTTTAGTAACCGGGTAAGAAACAATGCACTTTTCACTTATAATATATACCACTAGAGCTTCAATTATTACTGGAAATTTTTTCGAGAACACGAATATTTTGAAAATTCTCCCCGGTCGAAGACGAAGGAGAATTTTCTAAAAATTATTCGTGTTCGAGAAAAAATTTCACACAGAAATATTATTAAAAAAATACTAGGATAATGACGGTTTTTGATGGTTTTGAAATTTAAATAGTAGGCTTTGTATGTTAATTCAAAAGGATAATATTTTTTTTATATATGTCATTTTTCAGGTGCGTGGTGTCAAAAGTGAAGAGTATAATTTAGTGTTTTTATGAAAATGTCTCGTTTTGGGAGAGAAAACCAGGACATAATTAAAAAAGAAGTTCAATATCTGATCCCAGATAATACCAAAAAATCAATGGCAAGCATTTGGAAGCAGTTTCTAGAATTTTGCGATGTCTTATAATATACCCGAAAAGTTACCTGTTGAACAACTGGCTAGTATTCTAGAAGATTATTCATTCAATATGAGAAAAGCAAATTCGGAAGAGTACAAAGAAAGTGTTGTAAAAGTAATGTGGAATTCAACTGCAAGACGACTACGGAAAATGTATTATGAAAAATATAAAGTTAAATTTGATCCGTTTTCTGACATAACGTTTAAAAACGCAAGAGCAGCACGTGATGCCAAAGGTAGGGAACTACAAAAAGATTCAGCAAAACGAAAGCTCAGTGCTTCGGCGTGATGCAGAATACATGAAGATTGTAGAACTGTGGAATGAAGATTGTCCAGAAGGTCTTCAACGTAAGTTTTTTCACATCGTTTCCCACGAATTAGGTGCAGCAGCAAGTATTGAATACTTTGTGGAAGAGACCGATAACTTGGGCAACTTTACTGGTCGCATAGAATATAATCCCATTTTTAACCGACGAAACCAAAAAGGAAGAGGTTTTCTATTCGACCCGTATATTTTTTTTTCCATCATATTTTTTTATGTATGATCACGCATAACTTTTTACTGAGGCGTCCGATTCCGATAATTCTTTTTTCAGTGGATAGGGAGTACTTCGAATTTGGTCCCATTTGAATTTAAAAGATGAAATCCACCCCTAAGGGTAGCGAAATGAAGGATATTGATTACGCACCCTCTGAATTCTGGTCCGTTAACCGATTCTATCAGGCATAACTTTGTACTGGGTTCTTCGATTTGGATGATTCTTTTTTTAATAGATAGGGTATACCTTATATTTAGATTTCGAAAGGAATTAGCTACCCATACGGGTAGAAAAATAGGGGATAATTGATTTTTCACTAGTGAACATTGGCACACACATACGTAGTTGACAATGACAGATCGCTACTGACATTATTCTTGTTCCACATCCGTCAAAATCAGTATATTTTATGAGAGGATGGAATGATATACAAAGTAATGAAATAAACTAACCAGAACAACGAAAATAATTTATATTACAACAAATAGTAAAAGTAGATAATCATATTATTTAACTGGTAATAGTTGAAGTAAGGTGGGTAAGTAAGTATTTTGGAAGTAATCGAAAAACAAGTAGGTAGTAATTGGTAGATTTTAGCCACAAAAAATTGAAAGATAAAAACTTTTTAACAAAAAATTAAACCGACGAAATACGGAACTGAAAAGTAAAAAATAAAAACTTTTTAACAAAAAATTAAACCGACGAAAAAATCAACTGAAAAGCAGAAAATAACATAAACCTTTTTAGTCTAAATGATAATTGAGCTCCTAAACTAATGTAAGTAACTGATTTTGAGTCGGCGCCAAACAAACTACCAATTGAATTAGGTGAAGCGTAGTTTGTTTGGCGCCGACTCAAAATCAGTTACTTACATTAGTTTAGGAGCTCAATTATCATTTAGACTAAAAAGGTTTATTTTATTTTTTGCTTTTCAGTTGATTTTTTCGTCGGTTTAATTTTGTTGAAAAGTTTTTTTTCGAAGACAACACAAGGCGGCTCAAAAAAGTTAGGTGATAGCAAGTGGCTAATTACAAATATAAATAATTCAAGCATATGTCCTGTTCGTTTTTTCAGGAAGATGATGGAAAAAAGAGGTGATTTTATAGAGACCAATCGTTTGTTTGTAACTCCTAATCCATTTTGGGATCGAAGAAATTCAAAGGGGTGGTATGAGTATTGTCCATTGGGGAAGAACACGATTTCAACATGGTTTAAATCGGCTGCACAGAAGATTGGTGAAACGAGTTCAAATCACGAATCATTCGGCGAGAGCAACTGCAGTGTCCAATTTGGCAAAAAAGGGAATTGGGGAGCAGCAATTGATTAAAATTACAGGCCATAGTAGCAGTCAATCCATAAAACCCTATTTACAGATGGATATAGGTCATCATAGAGAAATTGTTGAAGCGTTGCGGTGTAATCCGAATTGCAGCTGCGCCAATGGTTCAGAGTGTCAAAAATGGTGCAATCGGATGCGAATCAACCATCAGTTATAACTTATAATAATTGTATATTTAATGTTACAAATAATAATAATTAAACTAATAGTAGTGGTCAAAATAACAGTAATAATAATTAATAATGTTCTTTGTTGCGTAATATATCAAATTTGCTTATATGGGTGATACAATTATTTTTCTTCAGTTAATATTTAAGCAGCTATAGGTATTGGGATATCAATATCGGTGGTTTTATTTATAAATTTGTTCTAAATTTCTATTCTAAATATTCCAAATTTGTATTGTTTAAAATTAAAGAAATGTGGTTTGTTATCTGAGAGATCATTCTAGTTTACCTGGTGATGTTCAGTTGACTACTGTACGTCTTCGAGTGAAAGAAATGAGTCTTCCAAGTTCAAATCATTATTGTTGTGTACCTCAGTGTGACTCTTGGGCAAAACGATCCCGTTGTACTGGAATAGCTTTCATCATTTTCCGTGAGAAAATATACGTAACGTTCTGGTTTATACTAATGTAGGATTGAGTGAGTCTATAGGGCTCTTGGGATCTTGAAGGAAAATACAGTTCCTTCCCAAAATCTTCCTGTATCGTATGTGACCAAAAAAAGCGAAAAGAGAACCTTTAAAGAGGGTTAAGAGAAAAAAGATATATTATCCAATATACCGAAGATTATTCATACAGTATGGAAAAAGAGTGACTATATATGTATATATTGGTGATAAGTGTTATATATTTAATAAATAAAAAATATACGCGTCGACTAGAGAACCTACTCCTTTTTTTACAAGCTTTTATTTAGTTTCACCTGTCCCGATGTTTGTCGTCAAATCTTGCAAGTTAAATTTGACCCACTTCTAGTTGTTCGAATGTGAAATTTGGCAGGTGTTCATAGTTCCCGTGACGATGCATTATGCATTTGTTAGAGGAAAAAAAACAAAATGACGGCTCCAATATGGCGGACGAGATTTGTGTTTATGGTCCGATGGTCAGGGTCGAAGATTATGAATTTTTTGACAGAATTTATGAAATCAAAATGGCGGCTTCAAGATGTCCGACGATTTCTGTGATTATGGTGCGATTCTATTCAAAATTGGTATGTGGGGGTTTTCGGGGTCGGAGATTATGAATTTTTTGGCAAAATTCACAAATTCAAGATGGCGTCTCCAAAATGGCGAACGAGTTTTGTAATTATGGTCCGATTCGATTCAAAATTGGTATGTGGGTGTTAGGGGTACTTACTAAAAAGCACAAAATAAAATAATTAATAAAAAAAAACTTTTTAAAAACAAGCTTTTATTCAAATACCCTAAAAAGTACGAAATAATTGCTTTGGATGTGTGACGTAGGTTATTCCGTGAGTTATAGATTCAAAAGCTTGTCGCATCTGTATTCGAAATGAAAACTTTGCGCGACAAGCTCTTGAATCTAGAACTCACGTCACACATCCAAAGCAATTATTTTGTACTTTTTAGGGTATTTGAATAAAAGCTTGTTTTTAAAAAGGTTTTTTTATTATTTATTTTATTGATTTCGTCGGTTAAAAAGACACGACTAATTGTCTTACCAACTAGTGATGGGGCATTGCCAACTTATAATACTTACAAATGACATTATCTGCTAAAACTTTAAACCTCCACGACAATAAGGACACATTTTCACACAATCTTGTTTGTTTTAGATAAAATAAAAATAAAATTTATTTTGTTGGTTTTATTTCAATTCGAACATTCACAAATAATAGTGTGTAACATTTTTTTAAAATAATTCATAATAATAACTCCAGATGACTTCACTAAGCTGTCCAGAAACTGCACACTTTGTCTCCTTCAGATTGAGTTTTTGCAAATGATATTGTCTTAAGATTTAAATACACCACTTCACTAGAGTTTTGAAATGAATAACACTACACAAAAAAAAACTGGAAACGAATACAAAATAATTTTAAGAAAAACTCAAAACAATGAAAGAAAAAGCCAAGTGAAGGGAGATAAAATATGAAATGCAGTGCATAAAGTACACAAAGTCGTCTTCACCAAGGATTCAATATGAATTGAAACTCATCTATGTTAAGAAAAAAACCGTTCTTTTAGTCGAAATAAGACAAAGTAAGGATGAAAATGTATTAATCGGACCTCATAAACATGTTCAATTATAATCTTATTGATGATAGTACATTAGGGTGTATACGGGGCATAGTAAAGAAAATCGTTATTCCGGATTTTTTTCCAGCACAATTTCAAAACCAACAAGTTATATTTTGTTAAGATATCATAGTTTCAGTCTATTGTAGGCGAAAAAACGTGTTTTGCTTCTTGATGACTCTCTCTGTTTGAAATATATTTTTTTTTAAATTTTCGAGTATACCCCAAGACTGAAAACAATTGATCGTTTTTTATTACAAAATTAATTGCCACTGTCCATTGAATAAAAGAAAAGGGTAACATTCTGATGAACTCAATTGTTCAATATTACCTTTCATTTAGATACAGGGTGCGTAAATTTTTTTTTTTGGTCATTTACAATGTTTTTTTTGAAAAACTGTTCCGTTAATTTGGACCATATTTTATTCACAATATTTTGAAAATGTTGAAAAGGGAAACATTCTCAATTGTGAGTTAGGGCCTTTTCAGAATATCTATCAGATGTAGTTCAATGTCCAGCGAGGCTTTAGCCGGGGAAGTAGTTGTTTTCTGTTAGACAATCACAAAAAATTATTTCATTTTAATCGTGGATTTTTCAATTCACAAAAAAATCTTTCTATCAATATTCAATTGAGAATGTTTCCCTTTTCAACATGAATACCCCACAAGAGGTTATCTTGACGATGGAAGATAGTGACAAAAGTTTATCTTTCAGTCGCAGATGATTCCACATCTGATTTTATGAACATCCTGTTTATATTTTCAACAAATCAATCTATCATACCCCATGACAGGTTTTAATGTCAGAAAACACCAATTTCAAAGTGTCTCTCCAAAAGAAATGATTCTAACTTTTTCCATCTTTGCAAAGTGAGATTGCTTCTTGAAAATGTGTTTCCCATTTCTTCCGGTCTTCCTGATGATCGTGGAAGCGTGAAATAGATTTTCGTCGACAAAAATGTATTGAAGACCTAGTGAATGCGATGTCTCTCCTGCGTCAATGTTACGAATGATTTCTGGTGAGTACTCTCTTTTGGAAAACATTCTTCTTTGCCTCATTCATCTTTATGAGTTCTTAATTAAGACTGGAATGGAAAATCAAATAACTATCTGAATGAAAATGCAGATTTTCAAATTCAGATTTTTTCTTGTGAGTTAGGGCCTTTTCAGAATATCTATCAGATGTAGTTCAATGTCCAGCGTGGCTTTAGCCGGGGAAGTAGTTGTTTTCTGTTAGACATTCACAAAAAATAATTTCATTTTAATCGTGGATTTTTCAATTCACAGAAAAATCTTTCTATCAATATTCAATTGAGAATGTTTCCCTTTTCAACATGAATACCCCACAAGAGGTTATCTTGACGATGGAAGATAGTGACAAAAGTTTATCTTTCAGTCGCAGATGATTCCACATCTGATTTTATGAACATCCTGTTTATATTTTCAACAAATCAATCTATCATACCCCATGACAGGTTTTAATGTCAGAAAACACCAATTTCAAAGTGTCTCTCCAAAAGAAATGATTCTAACTTTTTCCATCTTTGCAAAGTGAGATTGCTTCTTGAAAATGTGTTTCCCATTTCTTCCGGTCTTCCTGATGATCGTGGAAGCGTGAAATAGATTTTCGTCGACAAAAATGTATTGAAGACCTAGTGAATGCGATGTCTCTCCTGCGTCAATGTTACGAATGATTTCTGGTGAGTACTCTCTTTTGGAAAACATTCTTCTTTGCCTCATTCATCTTTATGAGTTCTTAATTAAGACTGGAATAGAAAATCAAATAACTATCTGAATGAAAATGCAGATTTTCAAATTCAGATTTTCTCTTGTGAGTTAGGGCCTTTTCAGAATATCTATCAGATGTAGTTCAATGTCCAGCGTGGCTTTAGCCGGGGAAGTAGTTGTTTTCTGTTAGACATTCACAAAAAATAATTTCATTTTAATCGTGGATTTTTCAATTCACAAAAAAATCTGTTTATCAATATTCAATTGAGAATGTTTCCCTTTTCAACATGAATACCCCACAAGAGGTTATCTTGACGATGGAAGATAGTGACAAAAGTTTATCTTTCAGTCGCAGATGATTCCACATCTGATTTTATGAACATCCTGTTTATATTTTCAACAAATCAATTTTGAAAATGTTGACTATATCATATACGATAGTTTTATGAACTTTGTATGTTGCGTTTCTAAGATATGCATTTCTGAAGTTTACGGTATTACGATAACCCCCTATCGATTTAACAAAATTTTATGGAACCTTTCGACACATTCAATCTTTATATATATAATTCTACTGTACGTGTGTGGCACTGAACTCCTCCTAAACGGCTGAACCGATTTGAATGATTTTTTTTTGTATGCGTTTGGGTGGCGCCCTGGATGGTTTAGATTCACAAATCAGCCCGGCAGATGGCGCAGCAGTCGGTTTCTAGGTTATTTATCTATAAACGGCTGGACCGATTTGAATGAATTTTTTTGTATGCGTTTGGTGCCCTGGATGGTTTAGATTCACAAATCATCCCCATAAATGTTAAGGGTGGTCCACCCCTTAATTTTATTTTTATTTTTTAGAAAAAAAATATTGTTTTTATTTTTTTATGATACAGCATTCAAAAATACATACAACTCTGAATTTTCACCCTTCTCGATGAACCCCTATTTTTTGGCAAGATTTTTATTTTTATTTTGTCATGACTTAGAATAAAATAATTCATATTACTCTTCATTTTCACCCTTCTACGATCAGCCCCTATTCTTATTTTTTTTATTTTATAGAAAAAACGGGAGTGCAGGAAAACGGGATAACGGAATAACGGGAATAACGGGATAACGAAAAAACGCGATAACGGGATGACAGGACAAGGGAATAACGGGAAAACGGAATAACGGGATAAAAAAAAAGGGATAACGGAAACGGGATAACGGATAACGGGAAAACGGGATAAGGAAAAACGGGAAAACGGGATGAGGGGATAAGGGACAAACGGGATAAAGAAAAAAGGGATAACGGGATAACTGGATAATTGGAAAACAGGATAACGGGATAACGAAAAAACGGGAAAACGGGATGACAGGATAAGGAAATAACGGGAAAATGGAATAACGGGATAAATAAAAAACGGGATAACAGGAAAACGGGAATAACGAGATAACGAAAAACGGGAAAACGGGATGACAGGATAAGGAGATAAGGGGAAAACGGGATAACGGGATAAAGAAAAGAGGGATAACAGAAAAACGGGATAACGGGAAAGGGATAACGGGATAACGGAAAACGGGAAAACAAAAAACGGGATAACGGGATGACAGGATAAGGGGATAACGGGAAAACGGGATAAGGGGATAAATAAAAAAAGGGGTAACAGGAAAATGGGATAACGGGAAAACGAGATAACGGGACAACAGGAAGCGGAAGGAGTCAAAAGCATAATCTAGTTGGAACAACATAAAGGAAAACATAGGAAAAAAGAAATTCTACGCGGACGAGAGTTTTCGGGAAAAACATTTTAGGAAACATAGAAATTTGGACAGGACAACATCTGTCGGGTCCGCTAGTTCTATTATAAAACCTTTCGAAATCAATTATTTGGTACTATAAACAACACAAACCACACTCAACAACAATTTGGAACTCAACAGTATAGACTCAAAAAAAAATCGAATTATAAATAACGATTTCTAATATTAAAAAGTCAATTAATATCATGGAAATTATAACCGAGACCCAATTTGCCATATGTTTTCATGCGGGGTTCTTTTAAGAACAAACGTCTTGTATCTTTGTTGGGTCGGAATTTTTTTAGTCCATCCTCGGGAATTTTTTTAGTCCATTCTCGTATTGGTCTATTTTAGCAATTTATTCATTCCTGGCTGAGACACTTTTTTTGCTGCTTGCAGGTCACCTGAGAAATTAGCTAATTTTTTACCAAATTTCAAATAAATCTGAATTTCCAAAATCGAGTATATCGAACAAAACAACCGATGATGTGCTACAACCAACTCACCCCGTCCCCCAATAACTGCAGCTCCTTGGCGATGAGATTACGCCGCCGAAAGATGCTGGAAGCTGGCTCCAGACTGTCGCGTCATCATCCACCCGCCCAGGGTTGAATTTCGGGGTGTGGGTCCTTCTGGCCCAGATCATTCTATTTTTAGAGTCGACTCTTACATGTGATGCCGCCGATTGTGGCCTCGTTTCAGCTAGAATATTGACCCTAGGCTCGGATTTCGCGGTGTAGTGGGATCAGGGCCGTTCCTAGCAGGTGTAAAGGTGGCTCCTTACTTTGGCAGCCTATTTTTGTTGTTGTCCAGGATGACAGATTCCAGACCAATACTAAAAGAGGTTTTTGGAAGTCAGAAGAATACTATTATAAGTACTTCAAAATAATCAGGTTATACATCGATAACTTGTTGCATAATTACAAAGAGTGTCAGTTCGACAGTTTAAATAATCCGACCGCGAAGCGGGAGGATTATTCTGTCAAACTGACACGATTTGTAATTGTGCAGGAAATTTGAGATGTATAACCGTATTTATTTTGAAGTACGTATTTTATTTGATAGATTATTTTTTGAGTAATTAGTAAATATAAACAATTTATTAATTTAAATACAAATTGGTACAATGAAAATTACAATTATTATATACTACGTTTTTTTAACTGAGTTATTTTCTGCGCTGGAAACGTGGCTACTGCTCATTGAAGTGCTGGAAATACCGAAGGTGTTATTACTTGAACCTGTAGCGTTTTTAAAATTGGATCTCATCTTATTTATTATGTTTTGGTGATGTTGTTCATCTAACTGTAGGTAGGGTTTGATAGTATTATTAATATTGCTATTACCATGTCCTGTTAAACCTGCTTTTGCCAATTGTGAAACAGCAGTGGCTCGGTGAGAAAGATTTGAAAATGTTTTGTTTGTCATATTTCAATTTGCCAATTCTGCAGACTTTTTGGTCCATTTACTAATTTCATGCATATTTTTGTACCAGCCAAGGGTTTTTTGTTTTCTCCAGTTAGGATTTACTGTCAGAAATAACCTATCTGTTTTAATATTGATGTTTTCGCTTTCTTTTTATCATTAGTTTATCTAGAAGTCTCTCTGGACAACGACTTATTTCATTATGGTTGGGTACAAGCCATTAAATATTAGCACGCGGTTTTGCTCCTCCCTGAGTGGTTTTGGTAAAAATAGGATTATATACCAGTTGGAGTATCATTTCCAATTTCCTTTTGAAAATAATGAGTCATGCATGACGCTCCTTCATTTTCTCCCCACGTAAGTTCTACAGAAGCAATTAAGAATTTTTTTATTTGTAATCCTTCCGGTGTATTTTTATCAAACGCTTCTATCATTGCTATGTACTCGGTATCTTTAAATGCTGATGCACTAACTTTTCTCTTGTCCGGTAACATTTGAAGTTCCCTTCTTTTTGAATTTCTTGCGTTTTTTTTGGCTAAAAATATGGGACTAGAGAATGGATCAATTACTCTATTAACTCCTTCATATATTTTCCTTGTATTTGTTTTGGCGTTACGTTCCACATCGTTTTAACCACATTTTCTTTATAATATTCTCCATTACCTTTTCGCATATTGAAAGCCCAATCTTTCAAAATGGATGCTATCATTTCAGTGGAAATTGATTCATTTAGTACATAGTTTCTTTCACTACAAAACGTAAGAAATTGTTTCCATACGTACTTTTTCGTTTTCACTGTATTATGAGGCTCAGTATTTTGTATACTTTCGTCTTTTGCATTTAATGATAAATCTCCGAATCGGCTCATTTTTGAACAATTATTGATAAACGTCAAAATTTGACGGTCCTGTTAGTTTGTGTATTGTTGTATATTGATGTGATGTGTGATGATGTGGTTACTACGGAAATGAGATTATAAAATTTTCGATTGGTGGAGCTACGCTATGTATAATCAGGTATTATCAAATTTTTTATTTATTTATTTATTTATTTATTTATTGCTCATATAATATACAGTTATAACATATGTATAAAAACTATGGAAATAATAAGTTGCATTTGATTTTTTCTTTTACACCTATGTGTATAACACTTGTATGTGCAAGTATCGATTAACTAGATTATTGTATTTTATTTTATTTATTTTATTTTATTCATATGTAATCTACAGAAAATACATTCCATTAATTGATTACAATTTCAACTATTAATGAATTAAGTGAGCTACAAAACCTAATAACAATATAATAATATACAAAATTATTCCATTATATTAGCAGTTTCTGAGAGTGAATATTATCATTAAACAATTTTTTAATATGTGATTGACAAATGAAGAATGTCTATTTATATATATACACATATATACATATATATATATACATATATATATATATATATATATACACATATATACCCATACACATTATATATAGTTATCAACTGAAGGAGAAGAAAATAATCCAAATTAAATTAATCTAAATTAATTCCGACATTAGTTTGTCATTAGTTTGTAGAGAGGTGCGTTTTTACCTTGATATGCATGTTTTAGTTTCGATTGGTTTGATTTATATGTAATCTTGAATATGCTTAATATCATTTTCACGTTAACGATCTGTGATAACGTAAAAAGGATTTCATTTCTGAAAACAGAAGGATTTTTGGATACTATGGTGGGATCTAAATCATTTGTAACTTTGCACAGTCTATAGAGAGGTGCATTTTTGCCAAGATTAGTGTAAGCTTTAGGAAGAACGAATAGAGATGTGGTTCTGTGATTTTTATTAGATTGTCAGTAAATTAATTTTCCTAAGAAATACGTGGAATTGATTTCATTATTGAGTAATTTGTACATAAATAGTGCAGAAGCAATTTCTCGCCTGTGCTCAAGTTTGATGAGATTAAATTCTCTCAAAATAGTCACGTAAGGTATATCAAAGCAGTAAGTTCCTGTTTTTTTAAAGTAGAGATATCTGAGGAATTTTTTTTGAATTTTTTCAAGTTCATTTTTGTATTTTTCGTAGTACGGTGACCAGACGATAGAGGCGTATTCCAGAATGCTCCTGACCTAAGTGTTGTATACCATTATCAATGTTTTTATATCCGTGAATCTACAGGAGTTCCTAATTACGAATCCTAATATCTTATACCCTCTATTGATTATTGTATTCACATGATGATTGAAATTGTGTTCTCCATCAAAGTAAACACCTAGGTCTTTCACAACATTTTTATCAGCGAGAATATTATTGTTTATAGTATATTCGAATTGAATATTTTTTTCCTTGAAAAAGACACTGAAAAACATTTTCCTATATTTAGAGGTAGTCTGTTATTTTCTGACCAGGTTGCTACTGCTTCCAGATCTTCTTGTAGACTATAACAATCATCGATTTGATTAATCTTTCTATATAACTTAAAATCATCTGCGAAAATCAAGCATTCTGATGACCTTATACAGTTTGGCAATGTGTTTATCAAGCATAAAAAGAAAAATGGACCCAAGTTGGAGCCCTGGGGTACACCTGAGCGAGTAATAAATTTTTCCGGACAACCCCCCTTGAATACCACATATTGTTTGAGGCCCTTTAAATAAGACGCGCATAGTTCTAAAATTTCAATTGAAAATCCTAGTTTACAGAAATTATTGAGCAAAATGTCGTGGTCGACCTTGTTGAATGCTTTTGAAAAGTCTGTATATATAACATCTAGTTGTCCAGCAAGGTCAACCACTTCATTTGCACTTTGAGAAAATTGAATAAGGTTGGTAACTGTCGATTTTTTTAATGTGAAGCCATGTTGATTATTCGATAAAGTAGGCCCGAGGAATTTTACCATTTTCAGATATAAAATTGACTCAAATACCTTGCTGGGTACACAAATTAACGCAATAGGTCTGTAATTCGTTATTTGATTTTTATCACCATTTTTCAATATGGGGGAGACTTTGCTTAGTTTCCATAATTCTGGATATAACTTGGTATTGATTATAAGGTTGAATAAAATTTTTAGGGGCTTTAGGAAAAATTCAGCTCATCCTTTTATTATGAAAGCCGGAATATTATCTGGTCCTAGTGACTTTTTGGGTTTCAAACGTTTCATGGCAGCCAATATTTCTTCATCAGATATGGCTTCTATTCGAAAATTATTCGTGATATTTCGATTGATCTCTACGTGTCATATTTAGCCTCATCAAGAGAATATACACTTTTGAAATAATCTGCGAATGCATTCGCTGTTTCGGTATTATCTGTAGTGGAAGTGCCGTTGTAGATCATTGCGCCACTCACAGTGTCAGAGTTTTTTTTACAGATTTCACATATTTCCAAAATTGTGAGGGATCTTCTTTTATACAACCTTCCATAGATTCAACATACTGCCTTCCTGATATCACGTTTGATTTTGGATCTTAAACTAACAAATATCTGTCTGTAATTATCATTCTTAGTTTTTTTGAATTGTCGCCTGGAATAGTATTTTTTCCTTATATCTGATATTATGTTTCGGGTGAACCAAGGAGAAAATGTTCTTTTTTTATACTTAGCTTTGGGAACACACTCATCAAAAATTTCATATACATATTCATAGAAAATACCTAATATAACGTTGACATCTTCACTAGAAGTCATTTCATCCCAACTAACCTGACGGAAAAGATTATACATTTTTTCAAAATCTGCCTTAGCAAAATTATACTGCGAGTTGAATGTTTTGTTATGTTTCGTTTCACTAGGACCATGTTTAAGTACACAAGAAAGAGCGGGGTGATCTCTGTTTTCTCGGACTACGGGAAAATCGCACCTCTCTACTTCAACTGTTTCGTTAGATAAAACTAAATCAAGAATTCTATTTCTACAGTTTTCTGAGGTATTAAATTGTTGCAAACCGAATAATTCTAGGAACTGAATATATGCCATTTCTGCATTAGATAAGTTATTAATTTCAACAAGTTCTTTAACTCGCGGAATATTGAAATCGCCCATTATTATAATATCTGCATGGAGCTCGAAACTAATTCTCTCTATACTATCGAAAAAACAACTATATGACCGAAATGGAGATCCAGGTGGTATATAGACACAACAAAAATATATTGTATTGTATTTCAAATCAATTTTCACCCACAGATCTTCGATATCTGGCATACTACAAGAAAATGAAATCAACTGACTATCAAAGTATGATTTGCCGGCAACTAGGACTCCCCCACCTGTTTGCTTTCCCGTACAAATAAGATCTCTATCTTTTCTGTGAACTGTATATCTGCCATCTATAATTTCATGATCGTATACCGATGGGGTTACCCACGTTTCCGTCAAAGCTATGACGTCAAAATCGGAGGTACTTATATTTAGAAAACAATCATTAATTTTAGTGTTCAATCCTTGGACATTTTGATAAAACAAATTCAATTTCTTTACCTTATAGTTAGTGCACATCATTCAGACTAGTAACAGAATCTATGACATATACCTTCGAGTTCTCTTCGAATTTTCCCATTCCTCACCCACAAATACCTAACATTATTCGCCTTTTTGAACTCCCTGCATTTCGCGAACTGCACTTTATTTGCACTGGTCAGCGCCTCATTGATATACACTGGATCTTTACGAGTGCATTTATTCTTGAATGTTACAGTTGTTCCATGGTTAAATATATCTTGAATTGTCAAAGGGTTCTTGATTTTTCTTGCTTTGATAAAATCTTCTTTTTTCATCCTCGACACAAACCTGAGAAGAATGGTCCTCGGTTCCCCATTTTTTTTGCTGTCTGCCAGGTTGTCTATAACAATAATCGACTTCGGGATTTTCCACTACCGTATTTAAGATATAGGTCGAGTATCTGGTTATAAGTGTTTGTTTGGTTTTATAATTATAATATATTCTAATGTGTAAATGATAATCGGTAACATAAATAATTAACCTAAAATTTTTGAGTATTTTTAAGTTTAAAGGCTTTCATAACAAAGCTTCAAACTTATTGTAGTTTGTACAAATATATTTTTTACAATTTTTATTGAATAGTTTCACAGTGCTAGATGTTTTTATTTCTCGAGGCAATATATTAGAAACTTTTGGTGCCAAATAATTCACAAATCTTTGCGAGGAGACTTTTTTGAACATTGGACTTGCTATTTGTTCATTATGTTTTGCTCGTGTGTTATAAGAATGAGATATTTGTTGTAGGTATTGACTATTTTTGTAGTAGAATGTTGAAATTGTTATGAAATAAAGATATCTGGCATTCAAAATGTTTTCATTATATAATAAACTGGTTGGAAAGAGCTTACCTCTATTGAACATAACTTTTAGTATGTAATTTTGGACTACATTTAGTGGATGAAGGGTGTTATGATCCGCCCCATACTAATATGCCATATCTTATAAGGGATTCTACTAGTGATCTATGTACAATAATCAGTTGTTCTTTATTTAGGATTTTACGGATATGGTACATTTTGTATATGAGTCTACGGACTTTTTTCACGAATTCAACGATATGTAGATCCCATTTAAGATGTTTATCGATGGTAACACCTAAATACTTGATATTGTCACATTCTGTTATGAGATCAGTAGAGTTCTCAATTTTAAGATTATTGTACTTAGGTCTATTATAATTAGGTCTATTATAATTTGTTATTGAAAATGGTATTTATTTTGTTTGTTTTTGTATTCAGTGAGAGTTTATCAAAATCCAGCCACTCTTTAACATTTTATGCACCTTCTGCCGCTTTTACTTTTACACCATCCCACGAGTCGTCTTCGAAGATCAATACAGTGTCATCTGCATATGAGATTGTAGATTTACTTATATTAAGGCTTAGTAGTGAATTTATGTATGTGATAAAGAGTACCGGCCCCAATACAGTGCCCTGGAGGATGCCTAGTTGCGTATTTAAAGGTTCACTTACTGAGTCTCTAATTTCTACAGTATGTTTCCTATTATTGAGGTAGTTCTTGAAATTATACAAGGTAACTCAACTAAATTGAACGTTCTGATTGGATAAAAATTAAACGAAAAAAATTATATAATAATATAACAAGACCTATATTTTGCCGGTTAAAAATGTTGGCAATATACGAAAGCATTGTTGCTAAGCAATAGAAAGCTACATCTGCATAGATAATTAAAACTTTTTAACAAAAAATTAAACCGACGAAAAAAGAAACTGACAAAAAAGAACCTTTTTAGTTTTACTAACTGAGCTCCTAAACTAATGTAAGTAACAAATTTTGAGTCGGCGCCAAACAAACTAGTGAATCAATTACGTAAAGCGTAAAATGATGACAGCGTTCTTGAAGTCAATATCAGTGAGACAGCTACCCGAATGGGCTCACACGTTAGGGCACACGTCGTTGCGAGTAGTTCTTTGAAGTAATTTAATGATCTTCGTTGATTGTTTGTTTGGCGCCGACTCAAAATTAGTTACTTACATTAGTTTAGGAGCTTAGTTATTAAGACTAAGAAGGATCATTTTATTTTTTGCTTTTCACTTTCTATTTTCGTCGGTTTAATTTTTTGTTATAAAGTTTTTATTGTTTAATTTTTTGTGGCTAAAATCTACTAATTGCTACTTACTTAATTTGGGTTACTTTCAAAATACTTACTTACCCACCTCATTTCAACTATTAACTGTTATATACTATTCCTTGTATAATGGCCATGATGTATAAGAATATTATAAACAAATATTTGCCTTATATAAAATATTGTTGCTTGTGAAGAAAGCATGTCGCTAGGAAAAGTAGGTTCTTATATATGATTTTCAGAAATAGCTTTTGTTCTGTTTTCAGTTTTTTCAGATGAATAGCAGCGACCCCTTTCCAACTTAGTAGATATAGTATACGGAATACGATATTCCACAAGTCCGAAGTAAATTATTTCTAAGTAATTTACTCAATTATTTGAATTTAAATAGATTACTCCTAAAAGTTTTTGTGACATTCATCATCTATCCATTGTACCCATGACCGAAATAGCAAAAGAACAGTTGTTATCTATACAGTGTCTCACTTCTCATGGAAACAGCCCCGTATCTTCCGTAATTATTGGAGTAGAATTCTGAAATTTTCACGATCGTTAGATATACCGAGGATTAGTCGAAATCCTTTTTGGGGTTAACCTGAGTGGCATACACTGCGCGCCAGGCGCGATGAATATAACGATTTTTGCGAAAAATAATATTAGGGGGCAAGGTAGGCTCAAAAAATTCTTACGGATTAGTAATCGGGACATCAACTTTAGTACCAATCTATATTTTTGCTGGAAAATTTTCAAGTCTGAAAAATCCGAATTTGCCTCACTTTCCATGGAAAAGCCCCGTATCTTCCGTAATTATTGGAGTAGAATAGAACTCAACTATTAACTGTTATATACTATAACTAGCTGGTACCAGTGACTTCGTCCGCTTTGAACTTGTATTTTTTGTGACGACTATTACAAATTCACTCACCCCTTTAAGAACGAAATTTCTAAAAATACCGAAATACGTATTTCTTTATTTGTAATAAAGACCTCAAATACCAATTTTGATGACCTTTACTTCAAAGCTATCGGAATCCTCACACAAACTTTTACCCGCCTAGGGGCTGCATTTATAAAAACACTGAAACATGTAGTTCTTCATCCCTTACAAAGACTCTAACTGGAAAACTAACGGAACCCCCATACAAACTTTCGTCCTCTATTTCACACCTTCAGGGATTGAATTTCTAAAAACACTGAAATACATGTTGAAAAGGGAAACATTCTCAATTGAATATTGATAGAAAGATTTTTCTGTGAATTGAAAAATCCACGATTAAAATGAAGTTATTTTTTGTGAATGTCTAACAGAAAACAACTACTTCCCCGGCTAAAGCCACGCTGGACATTGAACTACATCTGATAGATATTCTGAAAAGGCCCTAAATCAAAAGAAAAAATCTGAAATTGAAAATTTGCATTTTCATTCAGATAGTTATTTGATTTTCTATTCCAGTCTTGATTAAGAACTCATAAAGATGAATGAGGCAAAGAAGAATGCATTCCAAAAGAGAGTACTCACCAGAAATCATTCGTAACATTGACGCAGGAGAGACATCGCATTCACTAGGTCTTCAATACATTTTTGTCGACGAAAATCTATTTCACGCTTCTATCAATATTCAATTGAGAATGTTTCCCTTTTCAACATGAATACCCCACAAGAGGTTATCTTGACGATGGAAGATAGTGACTAAAGTTTATCTTTCAGTCGCAGATGATTCCACATCTGATTTTATGAACATCCTGTTTATATTTTCAACAAATCAATCTATCATACCCCATGACAGGTTGTAATGTCAGAAAACACTAATTTCAAAGTGTCTCTCCAAAAGAAATGATTCTAACTTTTTCAATCTTTGCAAAGTGAGATTGCTTCTTGAAAATGTGTTTTCTATTTCTTCCGGTCTTCCTGATGATCGTGGAAGCGTGAAATAGATTTTCGTCGACAAAAATGTATTGAAGACCTAGTGATGTATTCTCTGTTCAAATATTTTTTTGGAAAACATTCTTCTTTGCCTCATTCATCTTTATGAGTTCTTAATCAAGACTGGAATAGAAAATCAAATAACTATCTGAATGAAAATGCAAATTTTCAATTTCAGATTTTTTCTTTTGATTTAGGGCCTTTTCAGAATATCTATCAGATGTAGTTCAATGTCCATCGTGGCTTCAGCCAGGGAAGTAGTTGTTTTCTGTTAGACATTCACAAAAAAATAACTTCATTTCAATCGTGGATTTTTCAATTCACAGAAAAATCTTTCTATCAATATTCAATTGAGAATGTTTTCCTTTTCAACATGAATACCCCACAAGAGGTTATCTTGACGATGGAAGATAGTGACTAAAGTTTATCTTTCAGTCGCAGATGATTCCACATCTGATTTTATGAACATCCTGTTTATATTTTCAACAAATCAACTGAAATACATATTTCTTCTATTTGTAAACAAATACTTCAAATATCAATTTTCATAACCCCAACTTGAAAACTAACGGAATTCCTATACAAACTTCCAATCCCAATTTAACCCCACTCATTTCACCCCTTTAGGGGTTGAATTTCCAATAACACCGAAACACATTTTTTGTGATTTGTAATAAAGACCCCCAACTACCAATTTTCATAATCCTAACTTTAAAACTAACTATACAGACTTTCCACCCCAATTTCACCCCTTTAACCCAGTACAAAGTTATGCGTTGTAGAATCGGTTGAGAAGTAAAAATTTAGTGGGTGAACCAACATTAATTCTCCATTTTCCTACCCTTAGGAGTGGTTTTTTTTTCAAATCCAAATGAGACCAACTTCGAGGTATACCCTATCCATTAAAAAAAGAATCATCACTCTGTAAAAAGCTATGCGTGGTCATACATAAAAAATATATATACGCGTCGACTAGAGAACCTCCTGCTATTTTTTTCGTCGTTTAAAAATACAGAGCGCTTTTTTATGCAGATGTAGAGTGCTTTTGGTCTAAGGCAACCAATCAATCAATTTTTCAATCAATCAATTTATTCATCATAAAATATACATATAAATTCAATCACAAGGACCAAAGACAGATGCATGTTTATGACAAGTCACAAATAAACATCAAAACAAAATAAATTAAACATCAAAACAAAATAAAATAAAATACATACCATTAGATTAAAATATATGATAAAAATTGAGAAATTCATCTTTGCAGGAACATACTTTCCGGACAATATATCATGAAAAGGTAGAAGACGTGAATGCACAAGAGACAACAAGAGAGACAATCGTATATATAAGTATGCTATATTGAATACAAATCAAATCAATTGCATATATCGCGAACATAACACAAATTATACTAAGTACTCATCTATAGTGTAGCAGGCCTTCTGAACTAGCTGCTGTTTCAGTCTTGTTTTGAAAATATTTAAATTGAGGGAGCTTTTAATATGCTCATCAAGAGAGTTGTATAATTTACAGCCAGTAAAAAAAAAACTTTTTTGGTACAGCGTAGTCCGGTGATTCTCAGGTTGTAGTTGGCCATTGAAACGTGTATTATGGTCATGCTTCTCAGCAGTATTCAAAAACTTGTTTTTATTTTTATAGACGTATGTACAAACTTCCAGTATATATAAGCTTACAACAGTTAGGATTTTGAATTTTTTAAAATAATCTCTGCAGCTCGTTCTAGTATCGATACTAGCAAGAATTCTAATCGCATATTTCTGAAGTACCAATACTCTATTCACATGTGCACAATTTTCCCAAATCAAAACTCCATACTTTATATGGGAATGAAAATTTGCATAGTACAATGACAGTAGTGTGTACTCACTACAGTGGTTCTTCATAAATTTCAGACTATGACAGCTACTCTGTAATTTTTTACACAAACAATCAATATGACAATTCCAGTGAAGTTGCCTATCATAGGTAACCCCCAATAGTTTCACTGATTTACAACTTACTATTTGCAGTAATAAATTTTATATGGCAAATACCGCTTAGGTTATTATTGTTGGACCATTTTACAATATTGGCAAATACCGCTTCAGCAGTAGTTTTCAGCTTATTGAGATCCTTGTCAACAACCAAAATATTCGTGTCATCTGCATAGCAGATAACATGAACATTCTGAACCCTTTGAATATAGAGAATGAGATCGTTAGCAAAAATGTTGAAAAGTAGAGGACCTAAGACAGAACCTTGCGGCACACCTTACTCTACATCCATTTTTTCAGAGAAAATGTTATTGACTCTTATCATTTGTTTTCTATTACTGAGGTATGACTCGATTAAAGTTAAAGGCAAACCTCTTATTCCATATCTCTCTAATTTGGCAGTGAATAATCGATGATCCACTAGGTCGAAAGCTTTCGAGAAATCAATGAAAATGCCCAAAGCAAACATTTTTTTGTCGATACTTGAAATGATCCGACCGCTGAACTCAGATAGTGCTGTCTCTGTACTTTTGTTACTGCAGAAACCATGTTGGTCGGACGATAAGAGTTTGTACTTAAGTAAGTAATTGGTTAACCGATCCTTAATTGCCATCTCAAATAATTTAGAGATACTGCATAACAGGCTTATTGCTCTGTAGTTAACAAAATCATTCGGATCTCCTTTCTTGTAAAGTGGCTGAACTATTGCCAGTTTGAAGTTATCTGGGAAATTTCCTTCCTCAAAACAAAGATTGATTAGGTAATTCAGAGGTTCACTAATCCACGAGCTGCTTTCTTCAATAAATTATTAGAAATATTATCATGGCCAGAGGAGTTGGAAGATTTCAGTCTACTTATTAATGACTCAACTTCAACAAACGTAACGGGTTCTAGATAAAATGATATGTGCGATAAGGAAATATTTGAATCTAAAAAGCTATAGTCACGTTCAAAATTTTTATTGATAGAGATGGTGAACTGGTTTGCAAACTGATTAGCAACAATCTGATCTGGTAAAGGATAGTTATTTTGTGTAATAGTTAATTCATTATTTTTATACCTACCTGTTTTCAATTCATTAATCAGTTTCCACATAGCTTTCGTTTTATTTTCCGATCCATGTATTCGCATGTCATTAAATTTAATATTCGCTGCTCTCAGCGCATTGCAGTATTGTTGCTGCAAGTATTTGCTTATGTCCTTATAAATATTGTTGGTCTTAGCCAAATCGTTGTAAAGACTAACCTGGCGTTTCAGTATTATGATGTCTTCTGTGATCCATTCATTTTTACATGGTTTTCTCTTGTTCCTAATTGATATTTCACGTAGAGGAAAACATGAATCTAAATAATGAATCATTAAATTCGTGAAGTTGTCAAATGCTGCATTCAACCTTCCTTGACTATAAACACTATGCCAAGTTTCAATACTTATGCAATTTAGGAAATCAATATTATTTTGGTCATTGAAAGATCTATGCATTATATGATGTTTTTTATTACGTTCCTCATCAGCTGCTGCTGACGTAGAATGTAATATTTTGATACGTTGAGAAAAGTGGTCAGATAAATGGAGATCGATCACTTCAGCCCTATGAAATTTGAGCTCAGAACTAACTAAGAAATTATCAATGCATGTACTGGAAGTTTGTGATACCCTGGTTGGTTCCTTCACAGTTGAAAATAAACTTAAAACATTCAATAAAATGCAGTTGTGACTTCTTGTAGAAAAATTTACGTTAAAGTCACCACCAATAATGACCTGCCTGTTAGCAACTGTTCTCAGGTTCAAAAATTCAGTGAAGCAGTCCAAAAAAAAATTAAAATCTCCTGCTATACAGCCCAAATTGAACCGTCAGAATATTAATTTGAGTTATATTCGTCAAGACAAATGCTCAAAAAATAGCAAATTTTCATTTCATAAAATTATTTGAAAACAATGATTGAAAGTACAATGTTCATAATTAAGTCCGCGCCTTGAATCGGTAATCATTTCAGAAGTCGAAGCCGCTATCGTAGCTGTAACTCCCATTTTTCTAATAATATTAGAATAACCATTTCAGTCATCAACTTTAATTTTCTTTCTCAAAATTCTGATATCGTCTAGTAGAAAGAAATACTTTTTTTAAAGATTTTTTGTGAAAAAATAAATGATTTTTTTATCCCCACCCAAGATATGTAGTGTCTACAAATGTGGACAATGTGACTTTACGATAAGAATCAATCTGAAACAGAAGAATGCTGAGAAGTATTTTATTTATCATGTAAAGCTACACAACAGTTTCTATTTTCGGATAAACATAGGTGGACTCCACATTTAATGCAATAGACACGTGTTTTACCTTTGCAGAGTTCCAACTTGCATCTGGCGGCATCTGGTTTACCATCCACTTCAGGAAAACGGTCATATTTATCATATCTCAGTTCACCAATTAGTTTAGTTCCATACTTCGCTTTTTTCTTCGAAGTTCCTTCGTCTGTCATTCGTGGGCGTCCTGATTTGGGTGTTTTTTTAGATGAGATAAAATTTTCGGCAATTAGTTGTCTAAACTCCCAAAGATCTAAAATTTGTTTCGAACGCATTCCTGCAGAAGCAGCATCCTTTTTATACTCTAGCCATGAATTTACCACAGCTAGGTCGACTGTATGTGTCATCATTCGAATCGTCCATTTTTTCGAGCGTCTGTAAGATCTGTACATACTCGGAAGAAAATCTACCTTATCTACACCTCGCATATTACTACTGTATAATTTGACAGATTCTGGACGTGAAACTTCAACGGAATTTGGTCCCATATCGGCGAAGAATGGCTAAGAGGCCTTGCACTAATGCATATCCACAAGGACATTGTTTTGAACGAAGAAAATCTAATGGAACGTTTCTCTAGAAGAGGAGTGAGACGTTCTTCATGTAGAATGTTAGTATTTTGCTAATCATTTCATTCTAATGATTTGATCTACTTTAATTATATAAAATGTACCATGCTGCGTTTTGTCTGTGTATTGAAATTGATCACTGACGTGTAAGTAATTGTACAAACTAAGTGCCCCTCCCCCAGAATCAAGATATATGACCGCCCTTCTTTTGGATCAGCCATTTTGTTTCGGCACAGATTTTTTCACCACCTTGGCAAGTTTTCGTAAATATGGGGTTATTTCAAATACGTCCTAAGTAAATGTTAAGTGATGCTCCCTGAATATAGGTAAAAGACTTTTCTTACGTGTTTTTGTCTTCTGAACACGAATCCGGAAATGCGGCGATCTCATACCGTTTCCGAATTAGAACACTTTTCTTTTTTATAACTTAATTTTCAAGCACCGTTTTCTCGCCCAAAAATCACTCAAAATGCCTCCTTCTTTTTAGCAGCATAAACAATAAACCCTAAGTAACTTATTTTCGGTACAACTTCGCACAAAATATTGCCTGTTTTATCGAAAAAATCATCCTTCCTAAACAGTTACAAATAAACAAACTTCACACATCTGACAGATGAAATTTAGTAACTTTCACTTTTCTGCATGTTGGTAATAACAAATAAATCACCGCCAACTTTCTCCATGCAATTAATGCAGTTCTGTTTTATACCAGAGCAGTATATTCTATGAATTTCATCATTTTCAAATTCAATCAATGATTGTTTACAATCAAATATTCTAATGACAAAATGGTTCCCAAAAATAATAGGAAATATGAATGAAGGGGAAAATATTAGTTATATTTGAATTCGAAAAGTTGGCGGTGATTTATTTGTTATTACCAACATGTAGAAAAGTGAAAATTACTAAATTTCATATGTCAGATGTGGGAAGTTTATTTATTCGCAACTGTTTAAAAGAAGAATTTTTTCGATAAAACCGGCAATATTTTGTTCGAAGTTGTGCTGAAAATAAGTGATTTAGGGTTTATTGTTTATGCTGGTAGAGGGGAGACATTTTGAGTGATTTTTGTGCGAGGAAGAGAGGGATCGAGAGAACATTGGTAGAGAGAGCAACGCACATATGCAACGACGTGGAGTCACTAGATGCCGAGTTAAATCACATCAGAGAGAACCTTCACCGGAATGGATACCCCAAGAAACTCCTAGGAGAAGTATTGAAACAAATCCAGAGGCCGGAAACATCTGAAGGGCAACAACAAAGCACAGTGATCTGCCTTCCGTACATCAGAGGTGTCTCCGAGAAGATCAGAAGGATCGGAAACAAGTTCAACATCAAGAGCTGCTTCCAATCCGGCAGTACTTTACGGAGTTTCCTGACCAAGACCAAACCTGACAACAAAAATGAAATCAGTAAGAATTGCATTTATGAAGTTCCATGTGAATGCGGAGATTCCTACATTGGACAGACAAAGAGACCGTTATCGGTAAGATTGGATGAGCACAAGAAATGGACTCAACGTGGAGAAACATCAAAATCGGGAATCGCTGACCACGCCTGGACTGAGCACCATCGAGTTCTATGGGACGACGCAAGTGTTCTACATAGAGATGAGCATTGGTTCAAACGAAAGTTCAAAGAGGCCGCCTACATCGAAGCCAATAACGCCTTTAGTCAACCAAGCGTTGAGATCAAGAACGTATGGAAACCCCTGATTGCTCTTTCTGGCGGGCTGCAGAGGCGCGAAACTTCAGGCACCACCACACCGCGCGAAATTACACGCACCGCTGCACATGGCGGAATTGCACGCATCATTGCGCAGACAGTCATATAAATTGGTAAGTAGCACCTAAACTTGTCAGTATTCACCTGAAGACGATTGCAGATACAAGCATTCGAAACGTCGTGAAAACCTTTTGAATACATTAAGACGATGGACGTCCGAAACGATAGTAATCAAGGGAAAAATGGTCAATTACCGGGTGCTGGTCAACTACCGGTGCCACAACCCTGTATTTGGGAACAAATTTTACATGATTCTATCATATTTTTGAATTGATGTGACATCCTGGGCCACCATATTGCCGCCCTTGCTCTTCTTAAGCATTTTGTTAAACCAAAATTACCAACATGATTTTCCATTCAGAGGTGGAAATAACAATCCGATCATAACAAAGTACACTGTCAATCAAACTGAATTAATTCCTATATTTATAAAAGATTGCTCGATAAAATGACACTCTGGAGGATAATAACATTCTGAAGACTACAAACAAAAAAAAATAATAAAATGAATAGATGCTTGGTGAAAAATAAGTAATATTTATATGAAATAACGTGAATTCAAGCAATTTTAAAAAACGTAACCTATACATTTTTGTTAGATTACGAAAAATACTACACTGGATCACAATCTTGCAACGCCAGTATTCACAGGCAAAAGCCAGTAGGTAGTAATGAGAAATCACTGCACGAACATATGAGTGGAATGATCTTGTTTTTGCAGCAGGGCAGTCAGCAATCTAAGAACGGTCCTGAACGGGATCGATGAATGGGATTTTATGACCGAACACCTCCATACTATGAGTGTGTTTTGTTTTGGGGAATGGGGGCCGGTAAGCGTGGGAGAGGACGAGTTTCGATTCTGCCGGAAGGGAATATTTAGTCGAATTCCTCCTGAATTATTACTATGGCTAGGAGGCACGCGATGTCACAGCAAAACGTCTATTCTCAACGAACTTATCTATTTTTAACACACTTGGAAAGGAATTCATGGTTTCTTTCCATTGAAAGAGTGAAAGAGGTCCACCCACTGAAATAATCTGAATCGGTCTATCACCATGGCAACGTATGTATTTTAGTGGATTTTTTTCCTCTTGGTTACCCAACAACGAATTAAATCGGAAATTTTTTGACGTTTCAATGGGAGAATAATATTTTTTGACAATACTGGTTTTTTTTCCTTCATTTTATTTTGATACTTTTGAATGACATAGTTAAAATATTTTCTATAATCTTCGGACACCTCCTTTCTTCTTAAAGGCGAAAAAGCTGGACTTTGAATTGAATGAATTAAATATCTATGTCTAATAAAATATATATAACATTTAGAGACTATTTTATTCACCATTTTCCATTTAGCACTTTCAATTTTGAGTAGCTTAGAAGCAAATATTCCTAAACAATTCGAAACAAATTTTCTTCCTTTAAATAGAAACCACAATCTTCTATTAATGCGGGAAAATAAGACATAGTACGATGATTCATCATTACATCAGACAATTTTATGCATATTTTACATACAGCATGATTTTCAAATCGATACATTTTTTGACTGCACAATATTCTTTTTACTACAAAACTCGAGTGAAACCGGAAGTGACCGGAAAGTGAAAAATATCCGAAAACTCTCCTCTTTACATACCATTCACCTATACCAAATCTCATTTTGATATACCTAATATTCTAGAAGTTATTACTTGTCTAATAGATTCGTTGACACCCGGTATACCAATTTTTTTTTTTCATTTTATATATACATTTATTTAATTTAAGTTTTTAACCGACGAAACCAAAAAGGAGGAGGTTCTCTAGTTGACGCGTGTATTTATTTTTATTGTAACGTAAATAAACTTAACTTGGTTTTATTAATTTATTTCACACTTAATCTACAATTTAATTTATATTACTACGCCACTATATAGCTCGATCGTATGGGCTCGTTCAGACTGTCCTACTCCACTTGAGGTTTTCCTATTTATCTCCGATACAGCATTCTCGATGTTTCGAATTCGGACGGTTGGCGACGGCATGTTCCAATTGTTTCCAATATTGACCGTTGTTTTCCGCGGAAGAGCGCACTGGATGGTTCTCGAATATCTCCGGGGATGATCTCATCGCTGTCGATGGCAACACGTGAGGCGACAGGTCCGGCCTAGGTTCGTTACATTGCCCCCTTCTTAAAGACATTTCGTCCCGAAATTTCATCCTTGGAGTGTGACGATATCTGCATGACTCCCCATATCTGCACCGTGAAGTTCGATGGAAGTAACACTCCACGGTCTTCATGATCGGTCGTGGAAGAGGGTTACAGCAAACCAAAATCTTGACGCCGCTGGATCTGAATATCGCCTCCAGCATACTTCTTATGACTCTCCAGTCCAACCCATCAATACCACAGGACAATTTTGGAATTGCTAGATCCACCAGATTCTGGTCCACCATAGTATCTCTTAGTTTGGTGAGACTCTTCCAGACATCTTCATAGGACGGTTTATCTTGGGAATGCCTCTTGGTAACTAGGTAGTAGATGTTCCTCTGGCCTTTCTTCAACTGTAGCACCCCACCAACTTCTGGATTCTGCTCCCGCAGTGTTTGGAGTTGACCAAATTTCTTGGAGAACACTACGGCGATGCCCCTGGACATTTGAAGATCTTCTGCCACACAGTGCGCTAGTGCGTAGTCAGCAGGCACCTCGAAAAGGTCTCGTGACTCCTCTCTAGTAACCCCATGTAGAACTTTCTGCCCGTTTGAATACAAGGACATAAACTTCTCGAACGTCATATCATCCTCCGGTGGCTTGAGGGTGCGAACTTGGTCATGGTTTCCAGCGTATGGGGCCAACCTGTTGAAATGGACGACCCTTGGTTTCCCTCGGGGTGGCTTATGGATTCGGTACACAAGGTCGTTTATCCTTTTCACAATTTTATACGAGTTCCGCAACTTTGGTGATAGTCCACGACGACGTTTGGGGTTGTACAGCCAAACCAGGTCATCAACCTTAAATCCTCCAGCGTCGGCCTTGATGTCATAGGTCTTCTTCATTTTATCGCTGGCACTCTGGATGTTCAACCGGACTCGTTCGTGGATGTCGTCCATTCTCTGCCGAAGTTTGCTGACGTAGTCCTCTCCCGCAGTGTCTTGTCCTGGCGGTATCCCAAACTTCAGGTCACAAGGCAGTCGCAGTTCTCGGCCCATTATAATACTAGCAGGAGTTTGACCGGTTGACTCGTGTACTGCGGATCGATAGGCCATCAGGAACAAATGAAGATACTGGTCCCAGTCTCTTTGATGGTCAGAGACAACCTTGGACAAGTGGCGGTTGATCGTCCTGTTCATCCGTTCCACCATTCCATCGGACTGCGGATGTAGGGCCGTGGTTCTTGTCTTGCGGATGTTCAGCAGTAGACATATTTCTTGGAAAAGGTTGGATTCGAAATTTCTGCCTTGATCCGAGTGCAGCTCCATTGGAATACCGAATCGACATATCCATTCTTTCACCAAGACGTCGGCGACGGTGATGGCTTCCTGGTTGGGCAGGGCATGGCTTCCGCCCACTTACTGAAGTAGTCCATTGCCACAAGGATGTATTTATTCCGTGGTCGGATACGGGAAACGGGCCGGCGATGTCAATGGCGATTCTCTCGAACGGGCTGCCTACGTTGTACTGACGCATCGGGGCCTTGGGTCGTATTCGAGGTCCATTGCTAGCAGCGCATACAGCGCACTTCCTGCCCCAGTCCTGGACGTCAGCTTGACAATTGGCCCAGTAAAACCGTTGCCTCACTTTCTGCAGGGTCTTCGTCACTCCCAGATGTCCTCCGGCGACTCCATCATGGATTTCCCGCAGCACTTCCTCTCTTCTGTTCCTGGGAACAATTATTTGGCGTCTGTCTTCCCACCAATATCGGCCTCCAGCAACGTTTCAGGATCCCATTGTCCAGAATAAGAGAGTTCCATTGTGCCCAATAGGACTTAACAGCCTGCGAGTAACCTGCGACTTCCTGCCATGATGGTCTTCGATTGCCCTTCTTCCAGCTGACGACTAAGCCAAGGTCGGGGTCTCTCTCTTGGTCTTTCTGGATCTTGCTGTCATTCCAGTTGTCATCCATTGCCGCGGTTCTACAAAGTGTTGCTTCTTTCTCTTCTGCTCGTCAGCAATGTGAGCAATCATCTGGACATGGTCTTCGCGACAAGGCATCTGCATTCTTATGGCTAGTTCCGGCTCGATGTTCGATCTCGAAATCGAATTCTTGGAGTCTCTCGATCCAACGTGCTACTTGACCCTCAGGATTTTTGAACTGTAAGAGCCATTTGAGAGCTGCATGGTCAGTTCTCAACAGGAATCTTCTTCCATACACGTACTTGTAGAAGTGTTCCACTCCCTTTACAACAGCTAACAGCTCTCGCCTGGTGACACAGTAATTGCGCTCTGGTTTGCTAAGCGTCTTGCTGAAATAACCAATGACCTTCTCCTGTCCCTCCTGGATCTGAGATAGGACAGCTCCAAGTCCCACGTTGCTGGCGTCCGTATCCAAAATGAATTTCCCTTTGGGTAGGGGATAGCTCAGTATAGGTGCGTTGATCAAAGCTCCTTTCAGCTTCCTGAATGAATCTTGACATTCTTCGGACCACTGGAACTTTGTTTGGCCTTCCGTGAGCCTGGTCAGTGGTTTAGCGATGTTGGCGAATCCCAGCACATATCGGCGATAGTATGTGCATAAACCAAGGAAACTTCGAAGTTGGTGAATGTCTTTTGGGATGGGCCAATCCTTAACAGCTTTGATCTTCTGGTCATCCACTGCTACTCCTTCCCCAGAGACAACGTGGCCGAGGTATCGTACTTCTTTTGGAACAGATGGCATTTCTTAGGGCTCAGCTTCAATCCGGAGTTCCTCAGTCGCAGGAATACTTCCTCAAGTTTTCACGTGGTCCTCGAACGATCTGCCGACCACAATTATGTCGTCGAGATACACTAGACACGTGTTCCAGAGAGTCCCTTCAGCACTGTCTCCATCAATCTTTCGAATGTGGCGGGAGCTTTACAGAGCCCGAATGGCATAACGGTGAACTGCCACAATCCTGAGCCGATGGTATAAGCAGTCTTTTCTCAATCTTCCTGAGCGAGTTCTACTTGCCAGTATCCACTCTTCAGATCAAGGGTCGAGAAAATCGTGGAACCAGCCAACGTGTCTAGGGTGTCATCTATTCTCGGGAGAGGGTAACTGTCCTTCTTCGTGACATTATTAAGTTGGCGATAGTCTACACAAAAGCGTGTCGATCCATCCTTTTTCTTCACCAGTACGACTGGAGAGGACCAAGGACTGTCAGACGGTTCGATAACTCCTTCTTTTCCCATCTCGCTGACTATTTTGTCAGCCTCTGCCTTCTTGGCAAGAGGAAGTCTTCTTGCTGATTGCCGGATCGGTCGGCACCCCCAGTATCAATCTTGTGCTGGACCACATTAGTTCGACCCCTTTTCCTTGTCCGGTATCGAAGATGTCTTGGTACTTTTGACTAAATCTCTTAGTTTGGGCTGTTGAGCTGGTTTTATGTCTTTGGAAGAGATGGCAACTAATTTCTTAGTTCTGTGGGCAAGTTGTTGGGTTGGCTAATCGTACCTCGTACGCCCGGATCACGGATGAAACTGACGAGCAGTGCCCCAAAATTGTTCCTTTCTTCAAGGTCACTGGAAATAATTGACATTCATGACCCTTACCGGCACAAATTTGTCAGCACGCAACAAGGTCTTCCCTAGTGCAATCCCTCGTCCAATTTTCTCATCATGAAGTTTGGGCTCGAACATCACCACGTCTCCACTGCTCGCACTCCCGTCCAGGCGAGCCTCAGAATGGTTTCAGCCCTCTCAGGTACGCTTACATCTTCAGCCAACAGCACACGGATCAACTCTTCACTTCTCCCATGAAGTACCAGCTCTTCTCCGTTGACACGTAGGACGCCGTCTTTGAAATCCAATTCAAACCCTCTGGAATTCATGATGTCCATTCCGATGATTGCATCGTCTTCGATGTCCGCTACAAGTGCCTGATGTTTCACTTTAGTGTTGCCCAAAATTATTTCAATCGGTAGCTCGCCATATACAGTAGCTGGCTCCCTGTTGCTGTGCGTAGCTTCAAGTTGTCGTTCAATCCGTTCCGGTGTTCTGGCAAAGGAAGGCCGAGAATTGTCCTAGTCGCACCTGTATCTAGCAGCATGGTGCAAGGCTCGTTATTGATGAGACCGTCTACGAAGACACCCTTGTTCTGTCGTTGAAGCATAGCGACATATGCGTTGTTAACCGGGGCTTGCCGGACACATGCCGACGATTGCCCCTTCTCATCGACCTTTCTTAGTTTTCCTGCATCGGAGTCGATGAATGTTGGACATTTGCTACGCAATGTCCAATTTTCGACAATTCCGGCATCTTATATGTCTTTTCTCAGGCAACACTTCCTTCATCACTTTTCTTATGGCAGCTTCCAAGTTAGCAGGCTCCTGTGAGTCTTCCTCAATCGTTTGAACTTTACTTTGGCTTTTGCAGCATTGTTTTGCTGCCTCAAATTCCAAAGCTCGTGCCAGTGCGTCTACGAGATGTGTTGGACGAGCTAATATCAACGCTTGTCTGGTTTCTTGGTCACGGAGTCCATCCAAGAATGCCTGAACCGCTAATCGCTCCATTACATTTTCCGGTATGGCTGGATATGCGAGACGAACCAAGCGTGCAATGTCAGTTTCGAATTCTTGTAAGGATTCGCCCGATTTTTGGCAGCGATTTTTCAGCTGGGAGTGGTATACGTGTTCCAAATGGGCGTGGCCATATCGTAATTCTAGATGTTTAATCAGCTGATCATAGTCCTCCTGTTCTTGGGCGGTGAGAGTTTGTAGAATATTTGTCGCTTCTCCACGTAATGCAAGTGTCAGTGCTACAGCTCTTTCTCCTGCATTCCATCCGTTTGCTTTGGCCGCTGCTTCAAACTGCCGGCGGTAATTTGCCCATGGAGTTTTTCCGTCGAACTGAGGCGGCTTCATGGAAAGCTTCCCTATTTCTGAAATGACCTTGACATCTTTTATTCCCTCTTGAACTTTATCCAAGTCCAGCATTGCATTTTCGTTAACCATCTCTGTAGGCCTTAATTCTTTTTTTCCTTTCTTGCTCCTAATTTTACTTCTCTGTCTCAACGGTTCCCATTCTTTCTTCTAGAAAATTAGCCACACCACACAATTCTTTTTTTAGGCCTTCTGTGTTTTCCAGGAACTTCTCTTCCAGGCTTCTTGAATTTTCTAGAAGCTTCTCTTCCAGATTTCTAGAATTTTCTTCCAGGCTTCTTGAATTTTCTTGAAGCTTCTCTTCCAGATTTCCAGAAAGCTTCTCTTCCAGATTTAAAGAATTTTCTTGAAGCTTCTCTTCCAGATTTCTAGAATTTTCTTCAAGCTTCTCTTCCAGATTTCTAGAATTTTCTTGAAGCTTCTCTTCCAGATTTCTAGAATTTTGTTGCAGTTCTTCTTTCACGGAATTAGTAGTTTCTTCGAGTTTATTCATTACCAAACTTAAATCACCTCCGGGAACTTCGAATAAAAATGTTTCGGGGTCCTCACCTTCTTGTATAAGTCCTTCTGCAAGTCTTTCCTGGAGTACTTGCTTTTTACCTGTTGTTTCCAGTTCCCTTTCCTCCAATTCCTGTTTCAATTCCGCTACCTTCAAATCCGCAAGGCGCACTTTTCTTGAACACATTTTGTCTTTGACGAGGTATCAGTCTGTTTTACACGAAAAGTTTATCAGTTTGTTAAAAATTCACTTCGCGAATTCTTTTCCACGGGCCACCAGTCTATTGTCTGTTTCACGTGAAGAGTGTATCAGTTTATATTCCCACGCACAATTGTCCACTTCGCGAAAACCGGGCCACTGTCTATTTTGGGCGTACAAAAAGGTCTATCAATTTATTTTTCTGACTATCCACTCCACGATCACTTGTTTATTTTCAAAATCTCACTTCCGACACCAATTGTAACGTAAATAAACTTAACTTGGTTTTATTAATTTATTTCACACTTAATCTACAATTTAATTTATATTACTACGCCACTATATAGCTCGATCGTATGGGCTCGTTCAGACTGTCCTACTCCACTTGAGGTTTTCCTATTTATCTCCGATACAGCATTCTCGATGTTTCGAATTCGGACGGTTGGCGACGGCATGTTCCAATTGTTTCCAATATTGACCGTTGTTTTCCGCGGAAGAGCGCACTGGATGGTTCTCGAATATCTCCGGGGATGATCTCATCGCTGTCGATGGCAACACGTGAGGCGACAGGTCCGGCCTAGGTTCGTTACATTATTTTCATTTTATGTATGATCACGCATAACTTTTTACTGAGACGTCCGATTCCAATAATTCAGTGGATAGGGTGTACTCCGAAGTTGGTCCCATTTGAATTTAAAAGATGAAATCCACCCCTAAGGGTAGCAAAATGAAGGATATTCATCACTCACCTTCTGAATTCTGGTCCGTTAACCGATTCTATCAGGCATAACTTTGTACTGGGTTCTTCGATTTGGATGATTCTTTTTTTAATAGATAGAGTATACCTCATATTTTGATTTCGAATGAAATTATCCACTTTTACGGGTAGAAAAATAAGGGATAAATGATTTTTCACTTGTGAACATTGGCACACACATATGTAGTTGACAATGACAGATCGCTACTGACATTATTTTTGTTCCACATCCGTCACAATCATCATATTCTATGAGAGGATGGAATGATATACAAAGTAATGAAATAAACTAACCAGAACAACAAAAATAATTTTTATTACAACAAATAGTAAAAGTAGAAAATCATATTATTTAACTGGCAATAGTTGAAGTAAGGTGGGTAAGTAAGTATTTTGGAAGTAATCAAAAAACAAGTAGGTAGTAATTAGTAGATTTCAGCCACAAAATTGAAAAATAAAAACTTTTTAACAAAAAATTAAACCGACGAAATACGGAACTGAAAAGTAAAAAATAAAATAAACCTTCTTAGTTTCAATAACTAGGCTCCTAAACTAATGTGAGTAACTAATTTTGAGTCGGCGCCAAACGAACAATCAACGAAGATCATTAAATTACCGCGCAACTCGATGCCATCATTTTACGCCTTACCTAATTCATTTGCTTGTTTGTTTGGCGCCGACTCAAAATTAGTTACTTACATTAGTTTAGGAGCTTAGTTATTGAGACTAAGAAGGTTTATTTTGTTTTTTACTTTTCAGTTCCGTATTTCGTCGGTTTAATTTTTTGTTAAAAAGTTTTTAAATACAGTGCTTTTCAAAAGTCCCCTCCCCCCTCTTATTTTTGGAACGATTATACATAAACAGGTGAAATTTGGAAACTGAATATTAAAGGTTGTAAACTTCCCTACTAGTGATGATAGATGACGAAATCGTCAAAGATGACGTCACAAGGCCATTGTGACCAATAATTTTAAATGGAACCCTACGGCAAGCGACACCTCTTTTAAAAGATATCGAAACAGCCTATTCAATGATACTAATTTTGTTCGTGTTTATGGCAGTTTTAATGGCTCATTAGTAAACATTAAAATTTAAATTCCATTCAGTATGATATTGATTACAGATTTGAGAATCAGTATCTACTCAAAGAAATTACTGGAAGTGACCTCCATTTACTTCCTGACAGTGAAATATCCTATTTTTAAACTCTTCTCGTACTTTTGCAAATGTGTCTGTGGAAACAGCCTCACATTCTGCAACAATAACGTTGTTTTAAAACGTCAATATTGTCAGGTTCAGTGTCGTAAACCTTCGATTTAAGGTACCCCCACAAAAAAAAAACTCAAGGTGTGAGGTCCGGTGATCGAGCTGGCCATTCCGTTGAACCTCGTCGTCCAATCCATCTACCACGATACTCCTCATCCAAATATCGTCTTACTGCACCGTAATAGTGTGGAGGAGCACCATCCTGTTGGAATGTTATTTCCAAATTGCCGAATTCATCCAGATTATCTTCCAAAACAAATATTGAAAGTACCAAAAGCTGCTAAAACAGTTAAACGTTCGATTAACATTACACAAATTATTAAATGTACAAAAACTTGGACAATTACAAAAACGTCGAATTAAGGAGACTAACAAAAACGTCAGCTTATTTGACAACTATCCAGAGCGAAGCTTGAATTTGGAATTTTAGTATTACCTGATTTAATTCATCACAGCTTTGCGTTTTTTAAAAGCGAGTTGCCAAAACTGCCATAAACACAAACAAAATTAGTATCATTGAATATGTTTTTTCGATACCTTTTACAAGAGGTGTCGCTTGCCATAGGGTTCCATTTGAAATTATTGGTCACAATGGCCCTGTGACGTCATCTTTGACGATTTCGTCATCTATCATCACTAGTAGTTTACAACCTTTAATATTCAGTTTCCAAATTTCACTTGTTTATGTATAATCGTTCCAAAAATAAGAGGGGGATGGGGACTTTTGAGAAGCACTGTATACACATCTCCTCGTGCATTCTGTTTATATATACATACTGTGACTACTTCCATATCGTATTTAAAAATGTATACTCATTACTTTTATACTAAGATAAGTTTCATACAATGTAAATTTTTTTGCAGGCCATCTTGAGACACTATAATGTGAGTCTCTCATGATGAAATCAATACAATCTTTATACATGTTTGTTCATTTATATGTAACTAAAAGCCATGTCCATTTTCTGAGATTGAATAAACTTATTATTATTTCAGGAGACTATTTAGTCTCGACTATTTCCCAGAAAAACAATTCTCACGATAAACTATCATTTTTTCAGCTGCATCCACTGAGATAATTTTTCCAACGGATATGGATTTTTTTATTTAAATAAATCTATCTCGGACCAAAGTAGAAATAAAACCAAAAAACCGTAACACCTAACAGTTCATTATCCAACTTTCGCCCTTGAACGTTTTTTACTTGTACTTTAGTGAGATTCATTATAAAACAGATTATTTTTTCGTGTAATTTTTAATCAATCAGAACGTTCCATTTAGTCAAGTTACCTCGTATAATTTCGATAATACCTGATTATACATAGAGTAGCTCCACCAATAGAAAATTTTACAATAATTTCATTTCCGTAGTAACCACATCGACATCAATATACAACAATACACAAACTACCAGGACCGTCAAATTTTGTCGTTTATCAATAATTGTTCAAAAATGAGCCGATTCGGAGATTTATCATTAAATGCAATAGACGAAAGTATACAGAATACTGAGCCTCATAATACAGTGAAAACAAAAAAGTACGTATGGACACAATTTCTTACGTTATGTAGTGAAAGAAACTATGTACTAAATGAATCAATTTCCACTGAAATGATAGCATTCATTTTGAAAGATTCGGTTTTCAATATGCGAAAAGGTAATGGAGAAAATTATAGAGAAAATGCGGTTAAAACGATGTGGAACGTAACGGCAAAACAAACGCCAAAAAAATATATGGAGGAGTTTAATAGAGTAATTGATCCATTCTCTAGTCCCATATTTTTAGCCGCACGAAACGAAAGAAATTCAAACAGAAGGGAACCTCAAATGTTACCGGACAAGAGAAAGGTTAGTGCATCAGCATTTAAAGATACCGAGTACATAGCAATGATAGAAGCGTGGGATGAAAATACACCGGAAGGATTACAAATAAAAATTTTCTTAATGATGATACTCCAACTGGTAGAATACATTATAATCCTATTTTTACCAAAACCACACAGGGAGGAGCAAAACCGTGTGCTAATAATAAATGGCTTGTACCTTGTACCCAACCATAATGAAGTAAGTCGTAGTCCAATGAGACTTCTAGATAAACTAATGATAAAAAGAAGCGAAAACAACAATATTAAAACAGATAGGTTATTTCTGACAGTAAATCCTAACTGGAGAAAACAAAAAACCCTTGGCTGGTAAAAAAATATGCCAATTGGAGTGCATAAAATTAGTAAATGGACCAAAAAGTCTGCAGAATTGGCAAATTTAAATATGACAAACAAAACATTTTCAAACCATTCTCACCAAGCCACTGTTGTTTCACAATTGGCAAAAGCAGGTGTATCGGAACAAGAACTTAAAATAACAGGACATGCTAATAGCAATTCTATCAAACCCTACCTACAGTTAGATGAACAACATCACCAAAACAGCACTTCAATGAACAGTAGCCACGTTTCCAGCGCAGAAAATAACTCAGTTATAAAAAACGTAGTATATAATAATTGTAATTTTCATTGTACCAATTGAACCAATAATCCTCCCGCTTCGCGGTTGGATTATTTAAAATGTCAAACTGACACTCTTTGTAATTATGCAACAAGTTATCGATGTATAACCTGATTATTACTACTGATTATTCATTAAGATAAAAGTTTATAGCCAATAGAAATGCAACATCACACTAATATTCCGACAATATCAGACATGGCCATGATCATCTGGCATATCTAAAACGTCGGTTTTGATAGTTCACAATTTGAGAAAATATGATCATGTGACTCATCAAATTAGGGAACTTAAATTAAATATGAGCACTTTCACAAGATATTTTTTCCTGAACTTCTTACATAAGTTGCTTATGAGTTCTACCCCTGCTTATCTCAAAGGAAAAACTGATTTTTAGGCAAAATGTCCACAATATAAATTTCAGACACCAGCTGACATTAGTAATGCCTCATCATACCACGTCTCTCTTTGAAAAAAGTTTTACATACGACTCAGATATTCTCACTACCAAGAGAATTAATTCAAAGGATTACACCCGTCGCATTTTTGTAAATCAATTAAGAATAATTTATTACATATGACCTGTAAACATGTGAATTTCAAGCTAGATATAGGTTTTAGGTTTAGGCTTAGTATTAGCACTAGAATATGAGTTAAGCACAGGTCTCAATCCTCATATTACTATGTAATATTCTTTTGAGGAAATAAAGACGAATTATTATTATAACTACTTTAGTACTTATATACAAGTATTTTTAAATGTTACTACTTCCACTCAGCTGACTTAATTTTATCTAAAACAACGAAATTCAGACTACCCACTATAGTACACGAACGCCATTCTGGGCACTTTCTGAATTGCTATTTAATGCTTTATGGATACCATTTTTTGAGTTGAATAACCATATGAGATTGACCTCCTTACCTCAACCCTCCATAACCCCAATCTTGTCGTCAGGGGCGCGCCAACTATGTGGCGAATATGTAGGCAAAAGCCACGGGCGGCAAAATCTAAGCGCGGGAAAATCTAAGGGCGGCAATTCGGCTAAATACGACCTCTTCTTTCTAATGCCGCGCGTCGGCTCCAATTCATGTTTGATGCGTGATTCTCTTTCGGTACTCTTTTGCTAATAGCGATAGCGGCTAGTGCCTAGCATAAAAAGTCCGAGTATCACAGGTGTCTTAGCGGTAACGGTAAGTATCAAAAACAAAGAGAGTAAATATAGAGAAATGTTTTTATTGCTTTTTTTATTCGAGAAGGGCTTAAAATTCGTCTGTCGGAAGCCGCAAAAAATGAAAATTAATAAAAATATGACTAGATTTTGTAAAATGGGTCATTCTAGTTTGTTCTGCAAATCAGATTAGTTGATTAGATAGTTAGTTAGTGAGGTGAATATTTCAGTTTAAAAAATGGTAAGTAGTGTAACTAAAACTAAATACGGTATATTTTTACCATTCTACGCTTAATTCTAATTAAAATTTCTGAAACATGTTCTATATCAAAACTCAGTCGTTTTCGAAATGTTTGACATTCAAAATTTTTTCCCATAGAAGGCAATTAACAATATGGCTAATAATTTTACCTTGCAACTACCAACTACTAATTGTAAAGTATTTTTAGGTAATTTTTTTTTCAAGGTTCTGTAATACATATTTATTTTCAACAAATGTTGTTCAAAAAATGTAATCCAATTTATTGGTAAAGACAGATGTAAAATGTTTTTTTTTCAAATAGATCACCATGTAAAATATCCTATATCAAAACTCATCTGTTTTCGAAATATTTAACGTTTAATTTTTTTTCCAAAAACGTAAATGAGATTGCTAACAATATGACATTTCCTTGAGAATGTTTCCCTTTTCAACATGACATTTCCTATTTTGAGGAAAAGGGCAAAAAAATAAAACGATTGTCAGGTCATCAGTTCCGCCAACAAAGACGGCAGAAAATGGAAGAGAAGGAAAAATTAGCTGATTCTTTGAAGAAATATTTGAAACCTTCAGAAATAAGTGTTGTTCCTGAACTTGAAAATACCGACGATGCTCGCCCTAGTTGTTCCTCAGCCCCAAATTCCTCATTTGTTTCTGATTGTAATAATATAAATAGTACCCAGGAACATCATACTGAGAACATTCCAGCAGCGGCAACATTACTATTTTCTAACTCCACCGTAATATCTGATGACCCTGGAGAGTGGCCCGAAATAATTACATCCGCAGATGCAAGATTTTTAACGGAAGAAGGACCCCATCAAATTACGAATTGGATCTATCCAGTAAACTCACAAGGCCAGAAGTTTTATGCCAGATGTTTTTATCGTAACCTCACCAATGGAGAGAAAGTTAAAAGGGAGTGGCTGATTTACTCAACAACAAGAGATGCGGTTTACTGTTTCGGTTGCAAACTTTTTGGTAAGTCTTTGACCAACTTGTCTAATAAGGAAGGGTGTTCTGATTGGAAACATTTGTCACTAGTACTAAACAGATACGGAAAGAGTGACTAACATAAAAAAAATATCGGATCTTGGTTAAACTTATCAAATATGTTATCTAAGGGAGTTACTATGAATGAAAGTCAATTACGTTCACTGCATGTAGAAAAAAATACTGGTATCGTGTCATTGAAAGAATAATTTCAGCAATGCAGTTTTTATGTCGTCAATGTTTAGCTTCACGTGGTAGATCTAATAAATTATATGAAAATAATAACGGAAATTTCTTAAAATTAATAGAAACGTTCACCAAATTTGATTCTGTAATGGAGCAACATGTTCGACGCACACATAAAAATCAAAGCAGCGGCAGCGGTAGCGGTATGGCGAACTATTTAGGCGATAAAATTCAAAATGAATTGATAATTCAATCGGCTCAAAAGTAAGAACTACTATTTTAGATCTAGTGAGAAAACATAAATATCATAATCCTCGACTGTACACCGGATGTGAGTCATACGGAACAATTAAGTGTTTAAGTTTTGGGGTTTTAGGAGTTGACGAAAAAAATAAAATACCTGAACATTTCATTTTATTTTTTCCTATAGTTGATTCTACTGGTGCTGGCTTGAGGACAAGGATATGATAATGGAGCAAACATGCGTGGAATACACAGTAGATTACGTGTTAAATATAACCCGCGAGCATTTTTTGTTCCTTGTTCGGCGCACTCATTAAATTTAGTTATTAACGATGCTGCTAAAATTTCTTTTGAGGTGTCCGGATTCTTTGACATTGTTCAAGAGATATATGTGTTTTTTTCCGCGTCAACCAAAAGATGGTCAATTTTGAAAACGTGCCTTACAGATTTAACTTTAAAACATATCTGATACACGCTGGTCCAGTAGAATAGACCCTATAAAACCTTTGAGATATCACATTGGTGAGGTTTATGATGCTCTTTTGAAAGTAATGGAAGCATCCGCATTTTCAAAAGATTTTAGTACATCACACCTAGCTCGATCACTCGCAACAAAAATCCAAAACTACAATTTTTTAAGCTCTGTAGTAATCTGGTACAATATTTTATTCAAAATCAATTCTCTAAGTGAATTAATGCAGAATCAAAGTATAAATCTAAAAGCTTAGACTGTCTAAACAAAATGAAAAATTTTTTTTTAGACTTCGAGATGATAAGGGATTTAGCGAACTTCTTGTAGACGCCAGGGAGCTGAAATTAGAAATTGAACCAAATTTTATATCTTCACAAACAGTTCGTCAAAGAAAAAAGAAAAGACAGTTTGATTATGAAAGTACTGTCGAACTAATAACAGACCCGAAAATAAATTACAGAGTAAAAGTATTCTTCTCTATACTAGATACGACCTTATCATCTCTAAAACCCTTATTACACTATGCCTTTTTCGTGCCTATTTTTGGGCTTATTTTCATGGCTATTTGTTAGCTGAATTTCCCCAAATAACTGGCACTATTACACCGTGCCTTTTTGATGATTGTTTCAGGCGCTAATTTCAGAGCTGCAAACCTAAGGAAAATTGACATTTACCTTAAATGATTAAGTAATTTAGTATACCTGGACTATTTGTTTCAACTTTTTCTTTACCTGGCACACGATTTTTTCTTCTTTTCTGTCACACTGAACAAAACGAAAACTATGTGATTAATTTCATCTATTTGTTGGTTATGTCAAGTCCTGTTTTGGCAAACCTGACATTTCCACAAACGTCCTTGAAATCCCCTCGATTCAGGCGGAAAAAATAGAACCAGTCCTATTTATTTTCACGCCTGAAACAATCAACAAAATAGCCACGCGCGCATGCGTATTTGTTTAAAATTTCAGCCACGGGCAGTCAGGCAGACAAATAGGCACGAAAAAGGCATAGTGTAATAAGGGTTTTAAATAAAGATTCAAGGGGTTGGAGCACTTTAATAACATTTTTGGATTTATTTATCAAATGTTCAGCTTGAATGAAGATGAATTAAGAAACTCGTGTGAAAATGTATCATTTCATTTGAAAGATGAAGCACGTAAAGAATCAGATATTGATGCAAATGATTTATTTGAGGAAATTATTTGTTTAAAATGCCACTTACCAGAGCAAAATGAGTTAGATCCTCAGTTAATTTTTCAACACATTTTAGAGAACAATTTAATTTCAACATTTCCAAATACTGCAGTGGCAATATGAATTTTTTTAACGACCAGTATCTGTAGCATCAGGAGAAAGGTCTTTTTCAAAATTAAAATCAATAAAAACTTATTTACGATCAACTATGGCACAAGAGAGACTCAGTAATTTGGCAATTATGTCCATAGAAAGTGACCTTATGGATTGTATTCCTTTAGTCGAGTTGATTAAAGATTTTGCCGAAAAACGGGCAAGAAAAGAGTGCTTCCAATAAGTTATTTTGTTATTTTTTTTCTGTTATGTAACATTTTTATTGTTTTGTCACATTTGTTATTGCTTTGCTTTTTTACATTTTTCGTTAATCCTTATGTCTAAGACTTGTCAAGATCTTCTAAATGTTATGGGGATGAGTAGTCAGGTATCATGCTGATTAAAATCAGTACACTTTTTTTTATTTGAGCTTTCGGAAATACTCATTTCATTTATTTGCAAACATCAAATGATAATGATGATTTAAAATTATAGATTATACATTATACGGTATATAAATTGACACATATTTCATTTCAAAATTAGATAAGTAATAGCGATCATTTCAATTTTGTGTGTACCCCCTTATCTGATGTATCAGTATCAAAATTAAATATAGGTATAAATTTTTACTAAAAAAGGGGTAAGGGGTGTAAAATTATATTTCGCCCACAGGCGGCCACATGGCTTGGCGCGCCCCTGCTTATCGTGGATTAATAGAACTTGTGTAGTTTTGTTGACTGATATCATGTTGCCTATTTCCCCATAGATTAATAGGAATTCGTTATATGGCAAATGAAGAGGGAAAGAACGAACTACGGGAAAACCCGGGCCAAAGGTGTGTCCTCAGGGTTCTACAGGAAAACCCAGCCAAAGGTGTGCATACAGGGAAACAAAGTGATCTCCAGTCATCACTTTGCTTTTGTATTCAATAGGAAGTTTTACGCAAAGCTCCTTGAATATGACACCACTGCTGGATATTGTAAATAAACTTGTCAGGGACCGAAAAGTTCATTTTAACGTACATTAGTTATAATTAGTGTAAACTAATAGATAATTAACGATTGTACAATTAAACTGATTTCAAGAGATTGTGGCGCCAAGTATAACTTCCCAGATTATGATTTTTTCCTGACCAGCGCCATATTATTTATTTCGATTTCGCAAATCAGTCGAGATTCATTCCCAAAAATATTGTTCCTTTGTCCACACAAGTGATCATATCTGAAGGTGAGAGCGGATTAATTATTCAAAGTGTCATTTCAATTTGTAACGATAATTTTTCTCTTAGTCTTACGTCATCATGTATTTTCCTATTGAAATAGCCCTAAATAGCTGCTGTTCTTTATTCATCATCAATATGGAATCATTATCAATCAACAATTTTTTGAGATGATTATAATGTCAAATGTCAATGAAGAAAAATAATTCCATGCTAGTAGTAAAAAACATATTCAAAAGTGGGCGTGAGCTTTGTTACGTTACACGCTTTTGGTGACTCTAGTGCCGAAAACTTGCCATAGGACAATCTACTGTTCCACGATGATAATAGAACAAAACACAAGAATTGTACTTGGCAAAATAATATGTTCTCGGTGGATTCTGTGTAGAAAAATGTGTATAAAGTGTAACAAGAGTTCGAAAATCGCCCTTTTAGAACTAGAACCTTACGAAATAAGTTTGGAGTAGAAAATAAAAACCAATATTACCTTAAAATATTAAATCAAAGCGAAATAATATTTGGAAAATGTAATATTGTCGTTTTTTATCGTTTACATATATATTCAATGTATATTCAATTATATATTCATGTATATTCAATGTATATTGATGTATATTCATGTATATTCAATTATATATTCAGTTATACGCTGAACGATACCCACACAGAAGACACCCATAAAGAACCTTTTTCAAAAATGTGGAGAGAAGATTCCGAAAAGAACCCAACAATGGAGAAGATGATCGTAAGTGAGGAGGCAGAAATAAACGTTTTGCTTATGTTGATTTTGATCCAACCGCTTCGACGCGAGAATTGGAATACGCTAGAAGAATTTAAAAAAAACACCATTATCGTGCTTATAAGTATACAGGGCCGGATTAAAAGGTGTGGAGGCCCTGGGGCAACAAAGGAGTGGAGGCCCCTAATTATTTTTCAAACAAGTTTTTTTTTTATTTATTGCGGAACAAATCAAATTACTTCGACACGAGCATATGTAGGTATAATAAAATACAAGAAATAAATTAAATTACAGCGTAAACGAATGGATTCTTGCGAGCTTTTTTCGACGAAAAATCATTGATGATTTGGGTCAAATCCAGCAACCGGAGAAAATAATTATCAATGCTAAGAAGCGATAACTTTGATAGGCGGCTTTGTCTCATCGTAATTGGCCTATTTTTTTCATTTTGGAAAATGAGCGCTTTCCAGTGCAATTTGACATCATCACATTCTCAGTTGTAATATCACAAGAGAGTGAAAATAATTCGACAGATTTTCGAAAACTTGTTGCCAGGCAATAGACAAAAGAGACCAACTGGCTCGAGTGGCTATTGCCAACAAGTTTGAGAAAGAAATCTAGATAATTATTTTCTACTATATCGAACTCTCGTGTGGTATTCTTTAGATTATTTTTTGATGTTACAATCATAAACACATTTCCCTGCAAAATTATATAATGTACTAAACCGGTTTTGATTAATTTCACACTTTTCATGCGAATTGATGACAGACGTCAAATTAAAAATATAAGTTGTCAGACAATAAAAACAAAATACCTCAAATTATTCCCGCGACAATTTTCTAGGTAGAATATTCCCACTATTGATTGGCCAAAACGTATATGAATTATTTGAATTGAACGTTTCCATTGGTTTCTAGCAATGTCAAAAAATAATCACTGTAATTTCAATGTTTGAGAATGTAGCTCTGAAATTTTGGTTTTCAAGAATTTGATAGTAGAACATCTTAGATTGGTCTTTTTGATAGTCCTTTTTCAGAAGGATTTACATTTGTTGCGGAATGTTATCCTTCTCTTAGACCCACACTTTCAGATTTCGGGGATTTCTCTGTTACAAGCGCGCCACTCAGCGGACACTTGTCAACGCCAATAAATAGGAAAAACAGGTATAGACGGGCAAAGTGTTTGTAGAATCGGCAGAAAAATAGTCAACAGAATTTGAACTTTTGTTCTATTATGGAATGCGCACAGGGCTCTTATAAATAATTTGATGCAATCATATTCATAAATTGAAATATTGTTTTCTTTTGCTTATGATTATTGAATTTCATTGTGTATCTAGATCGCTTGTGTCATTCGAAGAATACATCGACAGAAAATCCTTCATTTAATTAAAAAAAATGTATATTTTTTTTTAAATTCAATTATTCTTGTTTTTACAGCTAATTTCGATACGATATAATATTTTGTATAATAGTATATGATGTTTTACTTGGTGATTGTTTCTCGCATATACACATGATTCATCAGATCGAAGATTAATATTAACCAGGGATTTTGACAAGAATACGAAACATGTTTTTGAATAGAAAAATCGAATTAAACGGTTTTCTTCACATAAAGGATTCAATATAAAATTGAACCAGAAAATGGTAGATCTCAGGTGAAAAACAACTACTTTCCTGGCAAATGCCACGCAGAACGTTGAATGATATTCACCTGAAAATCCATGCATACTTCCATATAATATCAATGGACATTGATTGTTGACTACTCCGTACTGATGAGGGCCAAGAAGCCTGAAACCGGTATGCGGATTGTTAGGTGAACACGACATAAATTAAACATAATCGAGCTTATCAGAAAGAAACATTTGCATTCAATGTCCATTATTTGGAAGTATGCATGGATTTTCAGGTGAATATCATTCAACGTTCTGCGTGGTATTTGCCAGGAAAGTAGTTGTTTCTCACCTGAGATCTACCGTTTTCTGGTTCAATTTTATATTGAATCCTTTATGTGAAGAAAACCGTTTAATTCGGTTTTTTCTATTCATTCCACTTCACATGGCACTTATCTTTCACTATATGCTAGACGGGCTTGCCACTCCTACTGAGAAGGAATCTTTTATTTAGAAGCCTATCGAGGTGGGAGATTTTCGGAGTGTTTCTTTCTGTCACTAGGTACCGCCAGTTAAAGTTCATCTTTTCCGGCGTACCTATAGGTGTTACAAGCTCGATGATGGTTTGTTTACGTTGTGTCTCACTTCAGCCAGAGTTCTTTGGACCTTTGGCTGGTTGACTACTCCGTACTGATGAGGGCCAAGAAGCCTGAAACCGGTATGCGGATTGTTAGGTGAACACGACATAAATTAAACATAATCGAGCTTATCAGAAAGAAACATTTGCATTCAATGTCCATTGATATTATATGGAAGTATGCATGGACTTTCAGGTGAATATCATTCAACGTTCTGCGTGGTATTTGCCAGGAAAGTAGTTGTTTTTCACCTGAGATCTACCATTTTCTGGTTCAATTTTATATTGAATCCTTTATGTGAAGAAAACCGTTTAATTCGATTTTTCTATTCATTCCACTTCACATGGCACTTATCTTTCATGTTTTTGAATGTTTAAAACTAAAAATGAGAGGAAAAAGTGGGAGAACTGTTCTTTCGTTGTCAGATTTTTTATATATAATTTTGCATATCCTTCGGTATTTGTTAGGAAATTTTACCTAAAAATTTATATTGTGGAGGCCCCTCTCTTGTGGAGGCCCCGTGGCTGCAGCCCCGTTTGCCCCCCTCTTAATCCGGCTCTGTAAGTATAACTTACACAATTAGTTGACAAGATTCAAAAATGTTGTTTTCCACAGCTTACTAAGTTGAAAAATTATTCGAACTGCAAGGAAACTCATGAACTAGTTGTAGATTTTTGAATTTATACAGTTTGTTACTGCACCGAAATACAAAAATGATATGTAATTTTTTCCTTAATGTATGTTCTAGAGAGACAGGTAGGTGGCCCATAGGGGTTCCATTTGAAAAAAATGAATTTTTGATCAAAATGTGATGTGACTGAATTGATTAACCAGTAAGTGACACAAAAAATAATTTTTCAGAAAAAAATAAGTTTTTTTGATATTTGCGACTCATTGTGAAGAGCTTCGACCTAATCTCATTTATCCACGAGGTAAAATAAAAATAAAATTCCATTGTTTCAAAAAAATGACATTTGACATAAGTTTTGGACTTTTGACCTGTTGAACTTGAATATGTAAAAATATACAGGGTGTTCCATTTGAAAAAACAAAGTTACTGGCATTTCCAGAAAAACCGGAAGTCCGCCATATTGGATTGTAATGTGATCAAATCCGAAATGGTTGCTTATATAACTGTACCAAATTTCAGAAAAATCCGTTCACGAATGCAGATGTTACAGGGGTGGCCCGATATCCCGAGTCACCCGGTATAATGAATAAATATTGTCTCAACATTATTCACAAAAATGTATACAGATCAATTCCATTCAAATAAATTCCCAGCACAAAATCTTCCAAATAAACCAAATCAGTAAATCGGATTAAAATATCCTTTCACCCAAATAACAAATTCAGGAATACCTGATTCATATCAAATTATGATATCTCGTTAGAGCAGCCTTCCAATTTAAGCACAGATTACCATGGCAGGTACCAACATCCTAATTAGGATGGTAATCTTACACCAGGTACTATTTTCCCGCAAAAATGTCCCAATTATTCAGTCAGCGTTTTGTCTTCAAAGTGAATTGTTCTTCTATCAGTGAAGTTTTGCAAATCTTTGCTCAAGTGGTGAGTCGATATCGTATTTGGTAGTTCATCTAGAAAAATTGTGAGATAAATCTAATCACCTAGAAAATTTGTAACGTAGGGTTGTCAAAAATTATTAAAAGTTAGTTTAATCTATCGTTCAAGTCAAATTTTCGAATATTACTAAATCAAACTATTATTCATTATTATCACACAAATGCGAACGCAGAATTGCAGATCCCCTCACGATTAGAAAAGACGCCATTTTTGTTATATTTAACACGATTATTTGTTAATCAAAAAGTCTATTGAAACTGTCTCCAATGCTCTGTCTAATTCAGATGGCGCAAAATTGCACGAAAAAAAGCATTATTGTTAAACCCTGGCTATATACAGAGTGTTATGAATTCACACACCACTCCTAAAAAAAAGAGTATGTCGAACCTCACATTTACTTTTACCAAAGAAACACTTTAGAAAACACAATATAAGGATTTTACAAATACCGCCAAATGATGTACAGTGCTTTTCTTTAATGTCCTCCCCCCCTTTTATTTTTTGAACAAATCAACTAAAAAAATTGAAACTTGGGATAATGAAATTGATGCATGAATACTATATTTTGGAGTAAAACTTTCAAGATGGCAACTGGGTGCCACCTGGAAAAAAAAATTAAATTGAGGGTCTTGTGACACATCCTTTTGAAGCTCCTGACGAAAACTTCACAACCCTAGAATATAAAGTCAATATCTTCACCTACTACAAAATGGCGGAACATTTAATAATTACCTGAATACAATCCAATTAATATCGATACATCTAGAAATATTTGTTTTTCTCTGTCATATGGCAATCCCAACAACCCGATAAGGTTTGATAGGTTATTTTTTTTTAAACAAAAAATGACAAGAAATGCCAGTACGACAATGAACATCATTGTTCAGTTAAAATATTCTCATTTAGTTTTCGGTTTTACTAGTAAATAGGTACCACGTAAACTATCTCTAAAATGGTCAATTCTCGTCCATTGGAAGAAAAAATCGAAACGATTTTTATTTGCGGTGCGACGCGTAACTTTCACGAAATCGAAAGAATTTTTAATGATCGTTTCCCGAATCGTCCTATCGTAGAAAATATTTAAGGGAACTTGTAACCAAATTTACAACTACCGGTAGTGTACAGAACAAAAAGCCCCCAGGTCATCCGTCCATTCCGGAAGAACAGCAAGTTCAAATAATTGGTGAGATGATAGTAAATCCTCAACAGTCTACTTCCTCCGTCGCGAATGTTTGTGAGGTGTGTCCTTCTAATGTGTGGAGACTTTTGAAGGGGAATAAGTATCATCCATACAAAATCAAAATGGTACACCAGTTAATTGAAGTTTTTTTTTTTCGACTATGTTCGAAAAGCGTTGTATAAAGTGAATTGCAAAAAAATTGTGTTATGTCTTCATTATTAAGTATATCCGTCATTGCTTGCCAAAAAATTGGTCATGCTCAATCTAAATTTTTGTAGTCATAAAAATATTATTCATATTTCAATCTGACAAGAGTTTCTCTTTCTCATAAGTGTTTCTCTTTTTGAAATATCATAAAAGTTCTTATATATATATGTCAAATGAACAAACATAAATGTCAAAACGGCAGTAATTTGTCAATAATAAATCTTCTTTTACGGCCGCCGCTCAACCTAAAATGCAGGCGTTTTCCGATGGCGAAGTAGGCAATAAATCATTGGTAAGACAAAATGTATATATTTATTTCATTTCAACTTTATCTGCTTATGGTAATAAAAATGAGTGACAGCTGTCGGGCCAGCCCAAATTACACTAAGAGTAACGTCAGGTAATGTCAGGTCTCACCAATGATTTATTGCCTTCTTCGCCATCCGGAAACGTTTTAACTATATATATGCTCGTTCGAAAGTAAAACACAGTAGTTTTGATATTTTAATCAAACACAATGTATATTATATAAATTAATATCTTCATTTGACCTTCTGCATTATTACCTAAGTTCACAATTAATTACCTCTGGTCACTATAATATCTCCTTTTCAGTGTTCTGTATTTTTTGAGCATGTACAATGTCTCTATTTCTTTTGCAACATATTCTCCATGAGCAATCATTTTTTCAATTTTCTCTGCATCTTGTTCTTCTTTATTTTTCATAAATGCGCCATGTAAACGTTGTCGAAAGAATTCGAAACCTTTTGGCCAGTCTTTCCCAAGATGAAGTAGCTAAAAAATAATAAAAACCAAAGTACTCAAAAATTTTCCTTCCAGTATTCTTTACGTTTCCGGTTTCCGTTACTGTTAAAGATAACCAAATCCCCATCATCCCACAGAGCTATCAGTAGTACAAGGTTTGAATTGAGCAGCAAATTTTCTATTCGGATTCAGGAAGAATAAGCAAGGAGTGAGACTATTATAATATAGTCCCTGTATGCCAATTGACATTAATCAAATGAGTACTTAGGTATGGTATACAGAGACACGATTTTAAACAACTTCAAAACTGATCTGACTGCGAAAAAACGGGTTCGGAATAATAGCCATGACGAAAAAATAATTTCGTCTGTACCTTCTCAGAGACGGAGAATAGAGACACTAATCTCAATACAAATAACTATTAGCTACTGTGACTATCTAGCCGATGGGTATATTATGATGAACATTATAGTTTATATCAATCATTCAAGCCCACTTACAGTTTTGTAAAGATTTATAACACGGCCTCGCTGAGCTAGTTGTAACATTTCGGAATTTCCTGATGAAAAATTTTCACATTATGGATATAGGGTCGTAATATAAAGATAACTTTTTACAGAATGATAATTTTATAATGGATGTGAAAGTAGGGTTCAAAAGTCCATCAAAACAATGAAACCATTTTTAGCGTCGTTCCCAGCACAAGAAATACAAAACCAACCGAACCTTGTGTTCCATGTTATTAAGTATTCTGTGGTACCAGTAACCAAGTTGCCAATCTGCGTGTAATTTCACGAAATTCTTGCAATCCTGATACATTGCGTGCCGGTTTTGTGTAATGTGTAATAAAAATATGCGTGTAATTTCGTGTAATCCAATGCACAGAAAAAATACATATTTTTATTCGAAGGCTGATTGCCGAGCTACTAGAATACATTCTGAGGTCAGTGTCCTGTCACCATGATTGACTCCTTCCAACCATATATTATTTGGATGGCGCATACTCTCACAAAATTATAGGCTATCCCAGACACATTTGCCATGCGTTGTAGTGATGGGGGTACTCGAGTACAAAGAATCGGAATGTACTCGATTCTCAAGATTACTCCCCGATGATACTCGAATACTGGCGGTGAAGTCACAGAACACCCTAACTTTCTACCACAGAATACCCTAACTATTAGGGTGTTCTGTGGTAGAGGTATTTGAGACATAAGGCGGCCTTCCATACCAGCTTTTTGAAGCTGACTTCTTGCCTCCAGTCAATCAGAGAACTTCAAAACTAGCCGCCGCTTTTTCAAGGTCATGCCGCTAGTTGTTGATTCAAGTTTTACTTTCAGCGTCAAATTGTTGACCATCCTTGTTTATAAACATGTTGCTCTCCTTTTCTATAGATAAATATTACCAAAAAATAATAAATTATGGAAGTGCCGTTTGGTTTGGTGAGTTTGTGGCAACTGATAATTAAAACATAATGGGAAAAATGCAATTTTCTAATAATGTGCACCCTGTAACTTTAACCTGAACACTAAGTATTAATCGACAGTTGACGTAGAAACGCCGCGTTTGTTCTGCTCTATGGAAATGGTCACTTGGAAATAGCAGCACTTCTTTCAAAAAAAGTTGACGCTAAAGCTGGATTTATAGTTAGACGGACTGTAACGTAGACGCACTGTATACGTAACAAACGGACTGTTAAATATTATTGAATTTATAAATCGACGGAACGGAATTTTTGCGCATGGGTAGAAGTGATAGTGATATTCAACATAACCTACACATTATACGAATCATAAACAGCCTGTGTTGGTTTGGATTTGTATTATATTCTAAATATTTATCTATACTTCGTTTTCTGTGTCACAATGAATTATGAAATACATGAAGGTATGCTTCTTGGTGCCGTCGTGGGACTGTTGTTGTGTGCAGTAGCATTGGAAAAGTGTCGACAAACTCGAAGAACAATAATTATGCGACTAAGACGTTACAAAACAAGACCCATAAGCCGTAATAGAAAAGTAGAGAATGCCTACAATAATTTTTTAAAGATGAAGACTGCTGATCCAGATCAATTTTTTAAGTATACGTGAATGACTGTTCCAGTATTTAATGAATAATTACGTCTTGTAAAAAACATAACACATAATTCTTTATTTTAATTGGCCGGACGCAAGAAACGTAGTGTAAAAGATGAAAGTTGGCCAACTCTTCCGTTCCAGTCCGTTTCACTTACGTTACGTCATGCGTTTACGTCCATTTATAAACAAGAGTACATAAAATCTATAGTTGATCTTTTTGCAGTGCGTCTACGTTTACAGTCCGTCTAACTATAAATCCAGCTTTAAAAGCTGGTATGGAACAAAGAGTAAACGTTATCCGAATAGGAGGTACTAATAAGCTCTAGCCAATTAGAATATTTTAGTATTAACCCGTCATAGTGACGTACATGGACATGAGTACAGGTGGCCAACGTAACATACAGAGTGCTCCAATATACATTCAAGAGCCTGTAACTCTCAATACCAGAGTGCGGAGTGCGCTAGTTCGCCACTGTCCAGAGAGAATGGTGGCCATGACATATCCACAAACGTCACTATGACTCACAAATGATCTTTCATCTCTTTCTGTTGGTGTCACCATTGTCTTATGGGAAATAGACTCTCCTACTCAGATAACGTTTGAGCTGGATTTATAGTTAGACGGACTGTAAATGTAGACGCACTGCAGAAAGATCAACTATATAATTTATGTACACTTGTTTATGAATGAACGTAAACGCATGACGTAACGTAAGTGAAACGGACTGGAACGGAAGAGTTGGCCAATTTTCATCTTTTACACTACGTTTCTTGCGTCCGACCAATCAAAATAAAGAATTATGTGTGATGTTTTGTACAAGACCTGATTATTCATAAAATACTGGAACAGTCATTCTCGTATACTTAAAAAATTTGTAGACACTTTTCCAATGCACACAAGAGTCCCACGGTACCAAGAAGCATACCTTCATGTATTTCATAATCCATTGTGACACAGAAAACGAAGCATAGATAAATATTTAGAATATAATACAAATCCAAACCAACACGCAGGCTGTTTATGATTCGTATAATGTTATGTTGAATGTCACTATCACTTCTACCCATGCGCAGAAATTCCGTTCCGTCGATTTATAAATTTAATAATATTTTACACTCCGTTTGTTACGTATACAGTGCGTCTACGTTTACAGTCCGTCTAACTATAAATCCAGCTTTACACTCTTTGGGTATGGAAGGCCACCTATAGATGTAATCAGGATATTCTTGAATGGCAACACTGGCACATCCATTGTTGTCACTTGTCATGCTCTGTCAAAGGCAAAAAATATCAAATAATAAACATGTCTTTTAAGGGTAGAACAACCGAAAGATCATACGTATATATCGCATGCACGAACTCAATGTTGAGTTGAGGAACACTTACGAGGCGAAATGTCTCTAGTAGTTGAACAAGAAATGGCCACCAAACTGGATGGCAAGAATCAGACTGATGCAAATTTAAAGGCCATTTTGAACAACCCACCAAGAATCACTCCAGCTGTCCCAACACCTGATTGGAATGCTTCCACAAGCCAAACTCACAATGTAAGTTTTTTGTTTAACCAGTCGATTCTAGGGCTTATATTTACTGAGATTTTTCTTCATTTTCCAGTTTCCTATTATAAACACTGATCGGCGCACCATTGCTGTATCTCTTCCTGGAACTGCTGTTGGAGAGCCACACACTAATATCACCCTACAGTAAGTGTCCACTTGAAAGATAATGTGGAAAAATGCAGTTTAGAGAGAATCCACAGATTTGATGAATACATTCTTATTGTAAACAAACAAGCCTCCCAAAAAAAAAAAATCCTGCGGTCAGTCATAAAAAAAAGGAAAAATATGCCGTTTGGTGAAACTATCGTATTTGTATATGGTATCTATAATACTTGTACACTTTTAACTTTTAGAAAAAACTGTTTAACCTGTTTACAATTTCATTAAAGTCCTCGATTATTTCACCATCAAATTCAACTACTTTAATATTATCTGTTTAACCTGTTTACAATTCCATTAAAGTCCTCAATTATTTCACCATCAAATTCAACTACTTTAATATTATCTCAGGCTTTTGACCTGTTATTTCTTCCAATGATTTCCACATTTCTTTAGTGTTACCCCGACAGTTTTTTTTCTTGGTAGTACTTACTTTTTTCATCTATAATAGTACTTAACGTATTTCTGTATCGTATATATACCTCCCACTCTTTTTGTCCGAAGTTCAACATGCACTGCTTGTAAGACTGAACCCTTTTTTTAATTGCATCAAAAACTTTATCATTGAACCATCCGTTATAGTTGTTACAAAGCATAATTTCCCGTTTCGGCATATCATCATCTACAACATTTAATAACCCAGTAAAAGAAGGGAACACAACCTAATCTAACTTGGCTAACCTTGCTATCAAAGTTGAATGCAAGCCAACCAACCTCAGAAATAACACTTTTCTCCACTCACGGACACTTCTTTTGCGGTGACATCACCTAAACCAAAAATGTTGATGATATGCGAATTCCGCCTAAACTGCATTTTAACCATAATGTATCATTTACAAATAGTTGAGTGAATGCTTGAGTTTCATTCTTGGTAAACCACTGCCTTTTCTTTTTTAAGGAATTGTGTTGCCACAGTAAACCTCCAGACTCCTTTGGACCTGCAAATTATTAACGCCAGGACTAGAAACTCCGAGTATAATCCGATGCGGTTCAACGGTTTAGTAATGAGGCTGAGGGAGCCTCGTTGCACGTCCCTGATATTCAAATCAGGGAAGATAGTATGCACAGGATCTAGGAATGAATATGATGCCTTGCTTGCTAGCAAGAAATTCGCCAGGATTATACAGAAACTTGGATTCAATGTGAGTAAGAATGGGTCCAGTATATTGACTAGCAATTTCCATAATTTCCCAGTTGTAGAGATTATTAGGGATTTGTTAATTTTTTAGAAAACTAGTTAAATATTAGGACAAATTCAAAATTGGGAAGATATTCTGTACTTCCACAACCCAAAAACATTCAGTAGTTGCAGTTTAATGTAATATCCTCTTCGGACCCACAACTCACATATTATGTGTTCAAATTCAAAATAGCATCTATTCGGTCCTTTTAAACTATAAATTATGCGTAGTTCATTAACTAGTTCCTAGATGGGGTTAATAAAATGTGTACACATATGTGGGTATTGGGTCCAACCTTGAAACATGGGCAAATTGCACATCCGTAGTGCCAAGTTACACAGTTGTGTATAAATAGAGAAAAATACTTTATTTTAAAAGCAAAAACAAAAATTAAGACCATTCTTGTTCCTTAACTACACACAAAAAAATATTACAAGCAAAGCATTTTATACAGGTGCGTTTACTACATCCTGGATTTCTGCTCCTTTGGGCTTCTAAGGTCCAAGACTTTTGGCAGATGTACCGCGTTTGATTTTTCAACTCTGGAGGTGCCAAAGATACAGTTCCAGGTCTTCCAAGGGTCTTTTTTGGCAATTCATGTTCGTTTTCCTCTTCGTCAAAGTTTGATACCGTCAAAGCACTAGTAACACCCCTATAATCCAAAATAGATTTCTTTTTTATTCCCAAATCCTGGCAGTATTGTCTCTACTGAAGCCATCCATTCATTGCAGCACAATCCATGAAATGTTAAAAAATTCTTTGTTTTATGATAACTCCGGTAGGCCGCTATCATTCTATTTGCCAAATCTACTCCCCCAAATTTACATTGTAATGCTTCACTACCGAAAGTTGAGGAATTTCTATGTATTTTTGATCTGGTCTGGAATACCTTTCACACCTATGCGACGGTTCAACTGTGTGCGATGTAGATGCCTCTTCCCATTTTTTTCATGTTGTAGTCGGTAGGAAATCCCACATTTGGGAATCTGTTTGACATCGTAGTTCCTGGACTAGATATTAATTCCTTTATCCTCAACATATCTAGAAGGGTTACACATGTAAAGTAACGATCAAAATAAATGTTAATTTGAGAAGGACAGCTTTTACTGAGACGTAAAACTGCTCTTCCCCCTGATCTGTTCTTTCTCGGTGTCTTCTGGAAAATTAGTAGTTTTTCCTTGGTAAATTTCAAAATCGAGAAAAATGCCCTTTGGTGATACTAACACATAGTTTTTCAATGCTGTTGGGTTTAGAGAAGGCAATCATTTGTTCGACTTTGCTTACATTATCGAGGAAGTGTCAAAACAGCTGTAAGAAATGCGTTGATAATTGGTTGGACTTTCCAGAGCTTATTACGATTCTTTTCTTCTTCTGGGACAGCTAAATTATTAATAACATGAATGCAATTCCTAACTATCTATTTCTACTTTGAGCATTACAAATAAGTGGAATGTTAAAGGATAATGACTAATACATTCGAATCCTGGGAAAGCAAAGTGTGCTCATTAAGAGTGTCAGACCGACGAAACATTTAATTCTCTTGCTGTTGCTCCCAGCAACTTAATAAAAGTTTGTTGAAAATAAATGTTTGTGTTCTCAGTAACTTTTTTTTAAAAAATTTCATCATAGTACTGGCTAAAATAATCGCTTTTCTGCATTCCTTGATTGAATAGGGAACTTTGGAAAACTAGGTGCGATGTCAAAATCTTCATTTATATCTCACCATCTTCCGTCGAAAGGTTTCTGTTTCTTCTCGACTCTTTATCTTTTGCGATTTTTAGGGATCGCATTTGGTGTAATTTTTCTTTTTATGCTGTTTTTTTCGGCACTATTTTGTACAGTGTTAGTTGCTGCTGTTATTTATTTTTTATGTCTTGGTTGCTGATTTTAGTAACGTGGTTTATTTGTTAACGCTAATAGAATCAGAGGAGTCAATCGCATTATCGTCAGGCATAACTTCCTCGTCATTGTCTAGTTCTGAATTCGAAGAATTTTCCAAAGAGCCTGGACTGTAATCTTTCTCATCATGGGTGGTGTAAAAGTCACTATTTTCAAGGATTTCAGCTAGTTCTTCATTGGTTAGGGCAGATTTTCGAGCTGGAATAATAAAATAAAAACTTGTTAGCGTTTAAAGGCAATGTATGTCCACATTTGTGGACAAATAAAAAATGTATGAGTTGGTCTTTAGACCCAAGGTACCCAAAAGTGGACAAATAGAATCAAATGTTGTTTTTTTATTAAACCAGCCTCAAATATTCTAAAACCAATTACAGTAAGTCAATCCTACTTATTCCATGGGTAATAATTAGCATTAAAGAAGTCCGGGATCGTTTTGATAAAAATAATATTTTTTACTTAATGCGACGTGCCTGGGAATTTCGAGAATCAGCTGTGCTTGTAGACGCCATGTGCTGCCACTTGCTTCAATGTCGAGCGTCGTGTTACTACTTCTACGGATTTAGGCTTAATTTCAATCGCTGTTTGCCCTTCAGGGTGCAAATAAGCAGTGGCGTGCCGGTTTTTTTTCTAATAAACAATAAAAATATGTATACAAATGTTGTATGCAGGGTCCGAAGAGGATATAACAATATTTTTGGCAAATTTTAGGCGTTTTACTTTCCAATTTTATGTAAAAAATTTGAATTGTTGATCCAAAAAATGCTAGATGTGGAAATCACAGTCAATTGATTCACTTACTATTTTTTAACATTGACTTTAAAAATCTCAAAGTGGAGGGGTTTCTAATCTTCTGTTGTGATTTTCTTCTACTCTTTCCACGTTTTTCAATTTAGCGGCATAATTTTTATTTTTTTTTTCAGATTCGGTTCACAAATTTCAAAGTGCAAAATATGGTGGCCACCTGTGACTTGAGATTCCCCATAAAGGTGGAAAATTTGAATATGATGCACGGTCAATTTAGCAGGTATAAATATTCCCCTTTCTCTTCATCTTCAACTTGAAAATGATAATATGAATGTATTTTGATACGTCATATTTCAAGTTCATTCGTATTTAGAACCATTCATTTCAAATGTCAAATCGTATTTAAAATAACCAGCAATGCTTCATTTATCTGATACCCTCAATGATATTTTAGATACAGAACTGAATTATTTGAAATACAGAAATAGTATTTCAATATACCCAGAAGTATTTCAAATATTTGTAATGCATTCAAAAATCCTTAAATTAAAAAAAAAAAAACTTCATTCCGGAAATATTTGAAACCCTCGAAGGTTTTTCAGATACAGAAATAGTATCAATATTCCCAGAATTATTTCAAATATTCATCATTAGTATATACAGGGTGTAACTGAATAAGTGTAAAACATTTAAGGAGGTGATTCCTCATCGAAAAAAAGATAGGATCTTTCATATAAAGAAACTTCATTGGAGCATCCCTTGTTAAGATACAGCCCCTTAAAGGGGGTACATAAAATTTGTATAACAATTTTTTTCACAAGCACTGAAAAAGTTACAATATTGAAATTAACCTGACGTTTTGTACTACCAAAAAGACACTTAGCCAGTAATTTATTTGGTTTACCCCATGGTTGTAAGGGTGAAAACGCAACCCCTAAAATTTATTTCCAATGTAACTTTTGTCTTATTATTTGTTTACCATTTAAAAATTTATTTCCGATAGCCTGTTTCATTCTAAACAAAAAATGTCTCTTGGGTTTTTTGCCCAAAATAAACCAGTAAGCAGCAAAACATTATTTTACAAACAACTACAGAGATACATCGTCATAAATGCAAAAATACGAAACTAATCTATCTAGTAGGTCGCTATTAGCGATAGTGACAATTAAATTGGTATGACGCTGTCAGTTTGGGAATTTTCGAAATTGAATTAATACTAATTGTGTGTTGTTGTTCTGTTCTTAATTTGTTACTTTAATAATTCACTTGTTAATAAAATGGCATACACAAATGAGGAAATGGCTGATATGCATTACGTTTACGGTCTGTCGCAGGGGAATGGGTTAGAAGCTTCTAGAAGATATGCTGAAATGTATCCTCAACGGCAGCATCCTTCACATAGAATATTTGCTCGACTTCATCAACGATTCGAGAATATGGTTCATTCGACAAAAGACGCAGGATTGTGGTGCCATCGAAATACTGAACACCACAGCTTGAGGAAGCAGTACTTAATTTGATTGAAGAACAACCTACTACCAGTACTAGAAAGATTGCTTTCCAGCTAAATGTTGATCATATGACGGTATTTCGAATTTTAAAAATTTTATACCCTTACCATCTGCAACGAGTACAGGCACTGTTACCGCGAGACTTTCCGAACCGTCTTGAATTTTGCAATTGGATGCTGGAAATGATTAGAAGAAATTGTGACTTTCTGAAGACGATAGAATTCACAGACGAATGTAGTTTTTCTCGGGACAAGATTATTAATTTTCATAATTACCACATATGGGCTGATGAAAACCCTCACGCTATTGTCGAAACTAGCCATCAAGAACAGTTTTCTCTTAACGTGTGGCTCGGAGTTATTGGGGATGATTTAATTGGGCCTCATTTTCTACCTCCTCGATTAAATGGTGAGGCATACGTTCAATTTTAAGAGAAGTGCATCCAGTACTGCTGGAGGAAGTTCCTTTGGGCGTCAGAAGGGATATGTTTTTATGCATGATGGGGCTCCCCCATTTTAGTCAAGTAGCACGCTCAGCATTTAACTGAAACATATGCAAATCAGTGGATAGGTCGAGGAGGACCACATAAATGGCCGCTCGATCCCCGGATCTCAATCCTCTCGATTTCTCTATTTGGGGCCATTCACAGCATTTGGTATATCTACTCCTGTTCGCATGTAGAGGACTTAAGAAACCGCATCATCGATGCGTGCAGGGTAATCAGAGAGACTCCAGGAATATTTGAGCAATACGTGGCTCAATCGCCGACGCCTGGGACGCATGCGTAATGTTTGAAGGTAGACATATTGAACATTCACTATGATTTCTACATGTTGTGTGTTTTGTTATTAATAACTTAGTTTTGTTTATTACCCTTTAATCGTTTAATGCAGGTACTAACTACAAAATAACAATAAATCCAGTTCGCATTTATGACGATGTATCTCTGTAGTAGTTCGTAAAATAATGTTTTGCTGCTTACTGGTTTATTTTGGGCAAAAAACCCAAGAGACATTTTTTGTTTAGAATGAAACAGGCTATCGGAAATAAATTTTTAAATGGTAAACAAATAATAAGACAAAAAGTTACATTGGAAATAAATTTTAGGGGTTGCGTTTTTCACCCCTTACAACCATGGGGTAAACCAAATAAATTACCGGCTAAGTGTCTTTTTGGTAGTACAAAACGTCAGGTTAATTTCAATATTGTAACTTTTTCAGTGCTTGTGAAAAAAATTGTTATACAAATTTTATGTACCCCCTTTAAGGGGCTGTATCTTAACAAGGGATGCTCCAATGAAGTTTCTTTATATCTAAGATCCTATCTTTTTTTCGATGAGGAATCACCTCCTTAAATGTTTTACACTTATTCAGTTACACCCTGTATATAAATACATATATACAATTTTTTCGTTTAGATATTAGTTTTGTTCAATCCTAAAATTGGAATAAACGTTTCATATAAAAAACGGAATATCAGGGAAATCATGCAATACTTGGTTGTGGTTAAAGTCACCAGTTAATAGCACATCTCATATTGAGTGAGTGAAAGTATAGAAAGAATGTCAAGATTCAAATGCCCATATCTCCCCTAATGGTAAGCGAAAATGAATACAGAATTGAAATACCTTTCGAATGAGGTGTCACAAAACCCACTTTCCCATTTATTAACCGACGAAACCAAAAAAGGAGGAGGTTCTCTAGTCAACGCTTATTTTTTTTTTTATGTATGATCACGCATAACTTTTTACTGAGACGTCCGATTCCGATATTTAATTCTTTTTTCAGTGGATAGGGTGTACTTCGAAGTTGGTCCCATTTGAATTTTAAAGATGAAATCCATCCCTAAGGGTAGCAAAATGAAGGATATTGATCACTCACCCTCTGAATTCTGGTCCGTTAACCGATTCTATCAGGCATAACTTTGTATTGGGTTCTTCGATTTGGATGATTCTTTTTTTAATTAGGGTATACCTCATATTTGGATTTCGAATGAAATTATCCACCCTTACGGGTAGAAAAATAAGGGATAATTGATTTTTCACTTGTGTACATTGGCACACACATATGTAGTTGACAATGACAGATCGCTACTGTCATTATTCCACATCCGTCACAATAATTATATTCTATGAGAGGATGGAATGATATACAAAGTAATGAAATAAACTAACCAGAACAACAAAAAAAATTATATTACAACAAATAGTAAAAATAGATAATCATATTATTTAACTGGTAATAGTTGAAGTAAGGTGGGTAATAAGTATTTTGGAAGTAATAAAAAAAAGTAGGTAGTAATTTTTAACCTTCTCAGTCTTAATAACTAGGTTCCTAAACTAATGTAAGTAACTAATTTTGAGTCGGCGCCAAACGAACAATCAACTAAGGTCATTAAATTACTTCAAAAAAATTACCAGAATGTCACTGCGCAACTCGATGCCATCATTTTACGCCTTACGTAATTCATTTGTTTGTTTGTTTAGCGCCGACTCAAAATTAGTTACTTACATTAGTTTAGTAGCCCAGTTATTGAGACTAAGAAGGTTTATTTTATTTTTTACTTTTCAGTTCCGTATTTCGTCGGTTTAATTTTTTGTTAAAAAGTTTTTTTTTTCATCCAAATGAGGTCACTCTTGTGCAGATGACGTCATAATGGAGACAAGTATCGTAAAAAGTAGTAATCCCATACAAGTGTGCCAAATTTGGTTGAAAAATATTAAACCAATCAATATTAATATGGCGGGGACTATTTACATCTAACTGTATATATATATACAGTCAAAAACGGATATAACGACATTGAAGACCGTATAACTAAGGACGCTATATCCGATAGTTGTTATAAGCAATATAATTTTTTTTTATTTCAATGAACATTTAATTTATATATCGCCATATGATGTGATATTTTTCTTCAATATTAAACATTTTTCTCTTTTTTTGCGACCTGGTGACGCAAAGAAGCACAATCCAAATCAAATCACAACAATATGCACCTATGACCTGTCAAGTGTCTTTATGCTCACTAAATCAAGCGTAAAATGTTTTGTTTTAGTGAAAAAGTAAGACGGTTGGTCGTTATAGCCGATTAATTCCGATGACGGTTCGTCGCTTTAACTGATATGTCGCTTTATCCGGTGTTTTTATAAGCGATGTTTACATAGGTACTTATATTGGGATTCGGCCAGGACGTTGCCATTTAGTCGTAACTGATCCGTCGTTATATCCAGTTTTGACTATATATATATATATGAATGAACTTATTGTTCTTTAAATTTTTGGTTACATTGACTTTGTTTTATTTAAAGTTCTTGTCTATGCAAAAATGTCAATTCTTCAATATGGATGAAACAAAGTCATAATTAATATGGTTCTTACAGGTTAGCAATAAATAAATCAAACATATGAGGTCACAAACACAATTTCAAAGAACTATCCACAAACCAATGATAAAACAAAGTATTTGCAAGAAAATCCCATTCAGGTTTGGATCAGGAAATGAATGTATGGTTTGGATTGAGAAATAAAACAATGTATGGTTCACTAATCTAGCTTCTCGCTGTCAATGTTCAAGGTAAACTGAAATATAAATATATTTTGAGAGACTGAGATTGGTGGCGCGCAATTCAAATGTAGATTTTTTTCTCACTTTTCATTATATTTTTGTGATTTTTTTCATAAGAAACTCCTTTTTAATTTGAACTGTTAGCAATGTGCATCAAATTAAAATACACATAATATTTTTTTTGGTATTGTACTACTGGGAATCGTTAAAGAAATTTTGCAGTGGTTATAATAGGGGGTAGAAAGGATTTCTAAGCCAAATATTCTATGAGTCATACACACATTCCAAAATGAAGATAAAAGTCAATGTAATGATTTTAAAGGAAATAACAAGGGTCTCTAGGTTTCATCTTGCAAATCTAATAACCCTTTTCTTTAGATTCTGCGAGTCTAGGCAAAATATACCATTCTTGCTGCCGATATATTCAATGATTTCGAAATTATTTTTATTGCAATGCATCCTGAATATTCACACAAAATCGAGATGTGAATATTGAAGGAGATATTATTACTCAAATATAGCCCCAGAAATTTGGTTACTAACTGGTTACATATTCTTGTATTCCTATGAGAATTTCGTTTAAAGTGCAATTGAAAGATAATTTGTTGGGAGCACAACTTTCTTCACTTTTATTATGTCTGTACTATAGTGATGTCATCTGCAAATAGAATCAATTTTTCTCTAATATGAAGACCACACAAGTCACAGATTGAATTTTTATATCTCTTTGTTGAGTGAGATCAGATAAGTTAGAGTGGAACCATTCCTATGAAACATCCCTAGAGCATGACACATTTGAAGGCTTTGGTTAGGGGACATAACACAGATGTCACTGCATCATTCTCCATAATTATATTGTATATGTTCTCAAGTTATGCGAACATGGCATCAATAGTGCGTTCATTTTATTGCAAACCAAATTGCTATTTTCCATGTCTTTCAGAGTAATTTTCAATTCATAAGGATTTATTGGTGATGGAAAAAAGGTCCCGTACAGAAATCATATTGAAATAATTAATTGGATATTTTTGTGATGTATTCTTCGAAGACATAGTTTTAGTTATGAAATGAAAAACAAGTATTCGATGGTTTGAAATGTTACTGTACTATTGTAGAAGTCATGCGTTATATATTAAAAAGGCGGCTCGATATGAAGTCAAGCAGATTGAGGGTGTTGAGATAAACAAAGTCATTATCATGATCTGAAGATGGGTTTGAAAATTAAACCTTTGGTGACCTCTTAAATTGATTTGGAAATATAAATAATTCAGTTTCAAATTTTATTACTTTATTTTATATAACTTGTTACCGTGATCCTAAGACAATTGTCAAACATTGTATCAATTAATTTTCCATTCATTTGAAAAATTAAAGTTGATGATGGTCTCAAGAAGACGAAACGTTGCATCTAAGAACTGGCCAATGTGGCTCAGTAAAAGCGAAAATTTGAAATAATGTTTTTTAAATATTTCTAAAATGAACGAAGTTATTTGAGATTTTCTTTCACCATTTCAGTCATTGAAAAATTCTGCAACTTTGCCAAAATTCAACTTTCTCCGTATCTCTGAGATCCCTGTACATACAATGGAATAGAATCAATTGATATCTGAATACTGAATTGTTTATTAACTACCATTACTTTTTTTTTCAGTTATGAGCCTGAACTATTTCCCGGTCTTATCTACAGGATGATCAAACCCAGGATTGTTATGCTCATTTTTGTTAACGGCAAAGTAGTATTTACTGGAGCAAAATCCAGGGCTGATATCAAAGAAGCTTTAAATAATATTTACCCGATTTTAAGGAGTTTCAGAAAGAACTAAATCAATTTCATTGTTGAGTAATATTTGGAACAATTTCTTTCCACAGTATTTTTTCATTTGTTTCTGTCATTTATATTCATTCCATCTTTTGCACAAATTGTGTTCAAATGTAGTAATGAAGGAATCTGCAGTCCACCGAAATTGTTCATATCTTCTGTTACATAACATTATTATAATTTATTATTTTGTAATATTGCAGAAAAAATTATGGATGTAATTTTTCACGCAATTGTTGACTCTTGGTTAAGGATCGTTGAAAAATTAATTTCTTATTTCAATAGGTGAGTATACTGATTGGGACATGTTTAAAGTATGCTGTATTTGAAATATACTTTTTATATTGTATGATAGTCTGAGTATGTATTTTCATTGAAATAAAAGTTTTCAATAAACATATTATTTGTTAATGATCCATTTTCTCAACTGATAATCCCTACTTTACCTTCTCCAATAGTCTGCATCTACTCGATTTGAATATGGGCGCTAATAATTATTTTTGTCGTCTTTGTAGAAGTGCTAGTAAAATGCCATAAACTCTTGGTTGGAAAGAACTGATTAACAAGTTAAAAAAACGGATTAATGCTTGTTCCCGGGCCTAAAAATATGTGCGATAGCTCATTCGATTCGGAATGACGTCTAGAAAAATGTATCTCGAGTATTTATTAGCACATAAAAAATTATTTTGATATTGTTAAATTGTTATTAACAAAATAAGTTGAAAAAAAAAGATATTCAGTTTTTTGTTAATAACTCAAAAACTATTAATATTTAAGAATTTTTGAAAAAAGATCCTTAAAGAGGTGGAGATTTCCAATAAAAAAGTCGCAACTCCCGGAGTTCTGTCTCCATTATTTATAATTTTTATGTCTCCGCGCGGCCGTTACGGCATGAGCGCAATACCGCTGGAGACAGTATATCACACATTTTTTTTTTTTTATAGTATTAAATACTAATTTAAAAATTTGAAAAAATTATGGTGTCATCAGAACACTTTAAAGAATAAAACTACATTGGAAAAAAAAAATTAAGTTGATTTTTCAAAAAGTTATACATTGTTATAGTTTTCCCAATATCAATTGCAGAAGCATAAAAAAGTCTTGCGGCGAAATCCTGTGAGCAGCAGTGTCGGAGATAACTAATTTTATTAGGATATTTTAAGATTTTAAAAATACTTCATAAATAATGAAAAATGAAAAAAAATTAAAGACACGCTTTTATTTATACAAATATGTTAAGAAAGAAAAATAATTTCATTCATTGTTTGATGTAGGTTATTATTATATCCTAATACGTATTTCGATCGGCACACACCAAGACCACAGACTGGTTTTTAATCTTTCAGAGCTATTAAAACACATATATAACGCATGATTTATGACTTCCCATCGTATAGACACACCCCCAAGTATTCGATTCGATTCGATTGGCCCAGACGAATCTGTGACAGCTGTCACTCAGGTCCACGTTGACTATCGGCTCTTATGATCTTCGCTTCGCCGGCGGCGAATGTTTACACGAATTAGTACACATTATTTTTCGTTCCGTTTCTTCGCATATACGCTCGTGTTAGCGAAGTGAGTTTTTATTTGCTCCCTATAGAAACAGCTTCTGCAATTGATATTGGATGGACTATAATTAACTAATTTTTATCCAATCTCTGTTTTTAAGTTGACATAAAAGTTTAAATAATTGACCTATACATTTTTTTGCTTCTTGGAGCCCTTCTTATATACATACTTAAGTTCACGTGATAAAAGTTTATTAAAGCTTTATATTTTGTTTGTTATAATTTTTTTAAAGGAACAAAAAATGAAATATTAAAACAATTGTTAAAAAAAAAATTATTGACATTTGTTTTACAAATTTTTACGTCATTTCTTAAGAAATTGTTTATAAACAAATAGGCAAGTATAATATTAAAAAAAAAAAATTCTTACCATTTTATTGTCAAGACAAAATGATGATTAAAAAGAAAACCTTATATAAATTTTTTAATTGTTTCTTTTTTATATTTCGTTTAAATAATTAATTAAGAAATTTTTTTTCCTCTAAAAATCATAATTGTCATTTATCTATAGGTTAACAAAAAACATATTTTTTTTATCAATTTCATTGTTTATTAAGTTAACCAATTTGTGGCTCTCGGTTCATTTTCTTCCTGGAAGTAAACAAAATTACAAAAACAGCCATATACCGGGTGACACAGGATATCGGGCCACTCCTGTAACTTCTGCATTCGTGAACGGATTTTTCTGAATTTTGGTACAGTTTTATAAGCAACCATTTTGGATTTGATCACATTACAATCCAATTTGGCTGACTTCCGGTTTTTCTGCAAATGCCAGCAACTTTGTTTTTTCAAATGGAACACCCTGTATATTTTTACATATTCAAGTTCAACAGGTCCAAATTGTTTTTTTATTTTACCTCGTGGATAAATGAGATTTGGTCAAGGCTATTCACAAGGAGTCGCAGATAACAGAGAAACATGATTTTTTCTGAAAAAATATTTTTTGTGTCATTTATTGATGAATCAATTTAGTCACATTTTTTTCAAAAATTCATTTTTTTCAAATGAAACCCCTATGGGCCTTCTACCTGTCTCTCTAGAACATTAATTAAGGAAAAAAAATACATACTATTTTTGTATTTCGGTGCATTAAATTGTGTAAATTCAAAAATCTACAACTAGTTCATGAGTTTCCTTGCAGTTCGAAAAATTTTTCAACTCAGTAAGCTGTGGAAAACAACATTTCAGAATATTGTCAACTAATTGTGTTTCGCTGTCATCTTTCATCTCAACTCTCGAAAATTAGTTAACTTCCGAGAATTAGTTTAGTAGAAATGTAAAATCAAAATTATAGTTTCACAAGAAGTGAACAGGTCGAAATGTTATTAATTTACAGAGAATTTCTTAAAAACAGTGTCGCCGCTTGTCAGTTATACGCTGAACGATACCCACACAGAAGACACCCACAAAGAACCTTTTTCAAAAATGTGGTGAGAAGATTCCGATAAGAACCCAACAATGGAGAAGATGATCGTAAGTGAGGAGGAGTGTTTTGCTTATGTTGATTTTGATCCAACCGCCTCGACGCGGGAATTGGAATACCAATGCAATGTCAGTCGAGAAAACGCTAGAAGAATTTTAAAAAAACACCATTATCGTGCTTATAAGTATAACTTACATAATTAGTTGACAAGATTCAGAAATGTTGTTTTCTACAGCTTACTAAGTTGAAAAATTATTCGAACTGCAAGGAAACTCATGAACTAGTTGTAGATTTTTGAATTTACACAATTTGTTACTGCACCGAAATACAAAAGTGATATGTAATTTTTTTCCTTAATGTATGTTCTCGAGAGACAGATAGGTGGCCCATAGGGGTTCCATTTGAAAAAAATATTTTTGATCAAAATGTGATGTGGCTGAATTGATTAACCAGTAAGTGACACAAAAAATAATTTTTCGGAAAAAATGGAAGTTTTTCTGTTATTTGCGACTCATTGTGAATAGCTTTGACCAAATCTCATTTATCCACGAGGTAAAATAAAAAAACAATTTTAATTTCAATTGTTTTAAAAAAGTGACATTTGACATTAGGTTTGGACTTGTTTTGACCTGTTTAACTTGAATATGTAAACATATACAGGGTGTTCCATTTGAAAAAACAAAGATTTCCAGAAAAACCGGAAGTTCGCTATATTGGATTGTAATGTGATCCAATCCGAAATGGTTGCTTATATAACTGTACCAAATTTCAGAAAAATCCGTTCACGAATGCAGAAGTTACAGGGGTGGCCCGATATCCTGTGTCACCCGGTATAACGAAGTACTGAAAAAAAATGTCGTCAATTTTTTATAACATTTTAAATATTACGTGATACCGAAATCAAAATGGCCTCTTAATTTTTCAAGTAACAAATAGATATAATTTTTAAATTATAAGAGATACGATAATGGGCATTCAGGACATTTTTGTGAAGGATTAATCAATCTCTGAAATGGATAAAAATCCAAGTTTGTAACTATTGCTAATCAGTTACAAGCATTTGTTTTTAAAAATCCTTTTTTTTACATTTTAGTACTTTTTTGACTTATAACTTGTTAAAAAATGAAAATACAGCTGTGAACCAGACAATTTTGTTTAGTGATAAAATATCTACCAAATAACCTTTACATCATACCCATATCTCTTATAGTTTAAATTATAAACATATTTTAATGGATATTTATCAAACTTGTGTTCCGTTATATACGATATTTCATTTTATATTACAGCACTCATTTATATTTAGCAATATATTTACTTTCTATTCATTTTAATAAATTATAGGAGCTTCTAACTGAAGGTGCATCTATTGTTTATTTAAAAAAACATGTTTTTAATTAAATTATGAAATTTTACTCTACTTCTAAATTTTTTAGTTTACTTATATTTTTATACTTTCATCATAATAAAATAGTAGAATAGAAGGATGAAACAGAATCCATAAATAAATACAATTTTTTTAATTATAATTATTAATAATATATTTCAGTTAATAATACAGAGTTTTTTAAATACGTTTTCTTTTATTTTTTGAGGGAGGAATTTCAAAACTCAGTTTATTGATGCTCCGAACCGATCTGGTTTCAACCCTTTCTTTCGATGACAAAGGTTTGAAGAGAGAAAGCAATAAGTCACAATTATACAAATATTCTATTCTACTATTTTATTATGATGAAAAGTATAAAAATATAAGTAAATTTAAAAATTTAGAAGAGACAGCTGAGAAAAAGTCCATAATTTGATTAAAAAATTTATGTTTTTTAAATAAACAATAGAGGCACCTTCAGTTAGAATATAATTTAGAGAGAAAAAAATTTCTTAATTATTTAAACAAACGAAATATAAAAAAAACGATTATAAACAATTTATTTAAGGTTTTTTTTAAAATTTTTTTTGAATATTATACTTGTCTATTTGTTTATAAACAATTTCTCAACAAATGACGTAAAAAATTTTTTTCCTACGTTAATTAACGCCATTGTTTTTAACATTTTTTTGTTATATTTTATTTTTTGTTCATTTAAAAAAATTATAACAAACAAAATATAAAACTTTAATAAACTTTCATCGCGTGATCTTGTTAAGTATGTATATAAGAAGGGCTCCAAGAAGCAAAAAATGTATAGGTCAATTATTCAAACTTTTATGTCGACTTTTGTAAAAACAGAGATTGGATAAAAATTTGTTAATTAACAATCGTACAACTTTTTGAAAAATCAACATATTTTTTTTTCAACGGGGATTTATTCTTTCAAGTGTTCTGATGACACCATACATTTTTTAATTTATATTTATTACCATACAAAAATTATTTTGTGTGATACTGTCTCCAGCGGTGTTGCGCTCATGCCGCGCGAAGACCTATTTTCGGCGTTGAATAAAAATTATAAATAATGGAGATAGAATTCTGGGAGTCGGACTTTTTTATTGGAAATTTCCTCCTCTTTAAGGATCTTTTTTCAAAATTTCTTAAATATTAATAGTTTTTGAGTTATCAACGAAAAACTGAATATCTTTTTTTTTTCATCTTATTTTGTTAATAACAATTGCAATTTTTTATGTGCTAATAAATGCTCGAGATACATTTTTCTAGACGTTATTCCGAATCGAATGAGCTATCGCACACATTTTTAGGACCGGGAACAAGAATTAACCCGTTTTTTAACTTGTTAATCAGACTATAATTGCCCACGTCAACCGTTGGGGAGTGCAAATGGTTTCAGCTATTTCGAGTCTTCTTTTCAACACATTACGAAAATCAGTGGATTTCTTTTGGCTTTTAAAGCTTTTAGAATCGTGCTCATAGTGTTTGGTATTTAGAATGAAAAACAACTTTAACTTTACGGATTATTAAGTGAAATCTGGAGAAATTTCCAACAGCTGGCAACACTGCCAGGGTTATTGTTCGCGGTAGATGGAATGTGATGATAACACAACCTTTTACGTTTGATCTTTTCCGAAAACCATAACGTCTCAGAGTTCAACTTTAGAGGTTATGAATACTAAACACTTACCTTCAGTAGTTATAGCCGGATATCGGCAATGAATGATCATTGAATGCAGGGTTTCCATTATCACTTTTTGATATAAATTTAGTTGTTCAATTATTGGAAACACATGCCCCCTCATATAATGCATTATTTTCGGGGACACCCTGTATACGCGCGAGGCATTTTTCAATATACTTTAGACAAGCCATGGTTTCCAGAATTCCGAGAGTATGAGATCCAAACTTGGGAGGGGTGTTGGATTCAAGAATTGGAATATTTTTCATTATTTCGTACACTCCCATCATTCCGCTTTCACCGGAAACGACCCCAACTTGGGAATTTCAAATGGAACACCCTGTATATTTAGTTTTTTGTAGATTCTAGGGACGATTCCGAGTACAATCACATGGTTTTGAGACCAAGAATTGATACATTTGATTTTTCAGAAGCCTTTTTATTTTTCCATGTAGGGTGCGTTGGACCCACTTCAACCAATCATGGACATGACCTGTTTTTTGGCGCCCATGTATTCGTTCTGTGATTCAAATACATCCATTCTGGCGTTGAAACGATGACGTCATATATAAAACGCATTCATAGAGTTTTGAAACAGTCGAATTCAGTTTCAAAACATAATTCGTTGTTTTGTAATTTCCACAACGAATCCATTGATTGTTTCGAATCGAAAATCGGATGGATAACAATTATAATACACTCATTATTTGTCAAAAAATCATGAGGAAATTGAGGTATATTGCTCATCAAGTATGCTGTGGATACAAATGTCAGATTCATAACTTCAATTTTACTCTTACATCCATAAAACAAAAACTAAAGAAATTATGTTAAAAGTGTCAGAAATTTTCAAGAACTACCTCAATAATAGAAAACATACTGTGAAAATTAGAGATTCAGTAAGTGAACCTTTAAATACGCAACTAGGCATCCCCCAGGGCACTGTATTGGGGCCGGTACTCTTTATCACATACATAAATTCACTACTAAGCCTTAATATAAGTAAGAAATCTACAATCTCATATGCAGATGACACTGTATTGATCTTCGAAGACGACTCTTGGGATGGTGTAAAAGTAAAAGCGGCAGAAGGTGTACAAAATGTCAAGGAGTGGCTGGATTTTAATAAACTCTCACTTAATACAAAAACAAAATACATAGCATTTTCAATAACAAATTATAATAGCTAATTACAATAATCTTAAAATTGAGAACTCTACTGATCTCATAACAGAATGTGACAATATCAAGTATTTAGGTGTTACCATCGATAAACATCTTAAATAGGATCTACATATCGTTGAATTAGTGAAAAAGTCCGTAGACTCATATACAAAATGTATCATATCCGTAAAATCCTAAATAAAGAGAAACTGATTATTGTATATAGATCACTAGTAGAATCCCTTATAAGATATGGCATATTAGTATGGGGCGGATCATATGAGAACACCCTTCATCCACAATTTCAACATTATACTACAAAAATAGTCAATACCTACAACAAATATCTCATTCATATAACACACGAGCAAAACATAATGAACAAATAGCAATTCCAATGTTCAAAAGACTCCTTGCAAAGATTTGTGAATTATTTGGCACCAAAAGTTTTTAATATACTGCCTCTAGAAATAAGAACATCTAGCACTGTGAAACTATTCAATAAAAATTGTAAAAATATATTTGTACAAACTACAATAAGTTTGAGCTTTGTTATGAAAGCCATTTGTAAACTTAAAAGATACTCAACAAATTTTAGGTTAATTATTTATGTTACCGATTATCATTTACTCATTAGATAATATTATAATTATAAAACCAAACAAACACTTATAACCAGATTCAAATTCAAATACATTTATTCAAAGGTAAATTAAAAATGTGGATTACAAGAGATAAAATGACAATTAACTGTGAATAAATGTGAGTACTCAGTAAGTGATTTAAGAAATCGTTAAAATAGTAGAAGTACATAAGATAATAAAATTACATAAAATTATAAAATACAAGTATATGACTGGAGAGTGTCATTGGAGTATGTTTTTTTACACCTTTTTTTTTAATTTTTTTTTATTTTATTTTTTTACAAACATGTGGTTTTAGAGAAATCGTTAAAATACTAAAAGTACATAAGAATAATAGAAGTACATAAAATTATAAGAGTACAAGTACATTACTAGAGAGTATCGTTGGAGTAATAAAATTAGAAATACATAAAATTATAAGAGTACAAGTACACTACTAGAGAGTATCGTTGGAGTAATAAAATTACAACACGTGGATTTAGGAAAACAAATTTGGAATGACTTATACGCTCTAATTATTCTATATCGACAACGTTGAAATCAGTGAATAAGTCTTAGTTTGCGTATACTTTGAATATATTTAAGAAACGATGGTGATATGTATAATCTTTCTAGGTTTGCTGAATATGTGAGATTTGAGTTGTTGTTTGAAATTTGCTACAGAACTAATATTTTTCAAATTCTCAGGTAATGAATTATATATATAGGGAGCAATGTAGGGATATGCTCGTTGGCAAAGTGATTTTGTCATTTGTGGAACAAGGAAGTGATGTCGTTGTCGTGTGTTATAATTATGTGATGGAATCTGTGCTATATGTTTGGTTTGATGATATTTCAAGTTAGCCGCAAAGTAATACAACTATCGGACATCGAGTATTTTGGCATCTTTATAAAGTTCATCAGTTGGATATGTTGGTTCTCTTGAGGTAATGATTCTAAGGATCCTTCTCTGTACTACTTCCAGAGAGTTCAGGTGAGTATCAGTTGTGCCACCCCATCCTAATAACCCGTATCGCAGGTGACTCTCAACTAAGGCAAAGTATAGGGTTTTAAGTTGAGACATTGGCAGGATTTTTTTGAGGTGCCTGAACTTATATAGTAAGGTCTGTAATTTTTTTGTTACATAAGTAATGTGATGGTCCCATCTCAAATGAACATCAATATATACTCCTAAATATTTAATTTTGGTTTCAGGTTTTATGACAACGTGTTCACCATGTATATTGAATGTCAAGCAGCAGATACTCAACCAATAGCTTAAATTACAATAATCTAGTTAATTGATACTTGCACATACAAGTGTTATACACTTAGGTGCAAAAGAAAAAACTAAATGCAACTTATTATTTCCATAGTTTTTATACATATGTTATAATTGTATATTATGTGCGCAGAAAAAGTTATCTTTTTGGGAATTTTAATTGGCTCTGATATTTGCTCACCCTTAAAGTTTTAACTTGTTTTCACTTTCGTTACTTTTTAGGTCTAGTTCTTCTACCATTTATCTATCCCTATCTTCCCATCATATGATAGAATTTTAGAATAATTCAATTCATATCAACCTACAAAATTTTGTATTTACTATGTTTGTTATTTTACCTTATATTTTAATCAGTTTATTAATTTAGCTATAAGTATATTAAGTTCATGTTGTTTAAAACCCTTTCACTGCTGATTAATTTTGGCTGACTTATATTTTCATGACACTTTTATTTGGTTTAAATGGTAAATACTGGGGTGATAAACACAATTTACAACACATTACTGAGGTGCTCAGAACAAAAACATGCGGTTCCAGTCAAACATTTCGAAGGTACCTTCACCCGGCACTGAATCAAACTTTAAAATGCTTGATGAAACGTTCTGTATAATTACACATTTTTCGATTCCGCAAATATCTCCAAGTAGTGCACTCAATTTTTCAGATTTATTCCCGTTCACATCACAGAATTCTTATTGTGTGGTAAAATCTTTAAAAATCAAAAGTGTGCTATGGAAACAAAAATAACTTTGACAAGTAAGAAATTAGTGTTCATCGTATAACTAGTGTGCTTTAGGTCATTAAATTATTCAACAAACATTTATACAAGCGATGAAAAAGTGGACATGCTATTAATTTATCATGAATTCAAAAAAAACGAGGAAAGCAGCAACTTTTTATGCTGAAAGGTATCCCAACAGACACATTTTAAATTTCAAAACAAGGAAAACACTTTCAGAATCTTTGGTTTTATCTCTTCTAAATTATTGTAACATTGTCTACTATCCATGTCTTGACAAATGCACTCGAAATCGACTTCAACAAGTGCAAAATACTTGTTGCAGGTTCATATTTAATCTAAGGAAATATGATCACCTTTGTCAATACATCCTGAAGTTGAAGTGGCGCAAAATTTCTAAGCACCATTTCCTCATTTTTTGCATAGATTGTTTAATACTAAAAGTCCACCATACCTTCTTGACAAACTAGTGTTCAGAAACAATTTACACATTCTTAATACCAGACATTCACAGATACTTAACATGCCACACCACCTGACAGCTTTGTCAGAATGCAGTTTTACTTATAATGCAGTGAAACTTTTTAATTCCTTCAAACCAGAATTATCAACTCTACTGAATAGATATAGAAAAGTCGCTAAAAATGAACTGCAGAACCAACAAGACTAGTCACATTGCTACATATTTTTCCTCTCTTTCTTGATTACAAAACTACTAAATTGTTTACTTATATCAATATTATTAATATTGTAAGTGTTTTCTCTTTTTATTTTATTATTTTTATTTTTGTATTGTTACCTTTTGTAAACTGAAAAGGTTAAGAGTTCAAGAGTAGGTATTTAGATAATCTTCGCCTTTTCAGAGCAAATGCATGTACATCTGTTAAATAAAGTGTATTTATTATTATTATTATCCATGTTTTCAATATTTCCCCGTTGTGAAGAAACAACTCAGACAAGAAACTCCCAACCATGAAACTTTTATCATTGATGAGGTGACGGAAATGAATGTATTTGTAGAAGTGAATCCTACCACTTCTAGGGAAATTGGCCATGAAGGGTTTGCTAACATAAATCCTGCTATGTTACGAAATGTGATACGAAATATAAATAAATGATAGAGTCAGGAAGTTGGCGGAATACACTTCGAACATTTAATTTCCTTCAACTAATCCTAGTATTGTGAGTGCTTTTTTTTGTTGGAATGGATTATGAAATTCGTGAAAATTGATATTTTTCAATTCAGTTTCATTCAATTTTGTATCCACCAGATACTTGATGAGCAATATACCCCAATTTCCACATCATTTTTCGACAAATAATTAATGTATTAAATTGTTATCCATCCGATTTTCGATTCAAAACCATCAATAGATTCATTGTGAAAATAAGAATCTAAGGAATGTGTGTCTGAAAAATGTCATTTAAAAATACTTTTTTCAATGGTTTGTGAAATATCTAACTGCCATAGGTACTCATCTGGGCGGAAAACACTGTCCATCAGATTGGTTGAAGTGGGTCCAACAGACTCTAGATGCAAAAATAAAAATGCTGCTGAAAAATCATGTGTATCAATTTATTGTCTCCAAACTATGGGATCGTACTCAGAATCGTCCTCAGAATAAAAAAAGAGGAAAACTCCATTTGAAATTCCCAAGTTGGGGGGTCGTGTCCGGTGAAAGCGGAAGTGATGGGAGAGGGTGAGATTTTTTCCAATTATTGAATCCCATACCCACGGAACTCTGAAAACCATGGCCTGTCTAAAAAATACGTTGACACCCGATATACATATGGGACTACTCCTTACCGGTACGTAATTTTCTCTATTTTTACACGCTTTATATTAGCTTCACTTGTATGTTTGTTTGTTGGTTTGTTTGTAACCGATTCCTTTGGGCGCGATTTTGACCCACCTCCAGACATCCGAATGATTTGAAATTTGGCAGGTGTACATAATTCCGGTGACAATGCATTAAGAAATTTATGTGTGAAGAAAAAACAAAATGGCGGCTCCAATATGGCGTACGAGTTTTGTGATTATGGTCCGATTCGCTTCAAAATTGGTATCCGAGAGTTTTTGTGGTCGGAGATTATGATTCTTTCGTCAAAATTGAAAAATTCAAGATGGCGGCTCCAAATGGGGACGAGTTTGTGATTATGGTCTGAGTCTATTCAAATTGGTATGTGGGGGTTTTTGGGGTCGAATATATGATTCTTTTGTAAAAATTGAAAATTCAAGATGGCGGCTTTAAAATGGCGGCCGAGTTTTGTGATTATGGTCTGATTCTATTCAAAATTGGTATGTGGGGGTTTTTGGGGTCGAATATTATGATTCTTTTGTAAAAATTGGAAAATTCAAGATGGCGGCTTTAAAATGGCGGCCGAGTTTTGTGATTATGGTCTGATTCTATTCAAAATTATTATGTGTGAGTTTTTGGGGTCAAATATTATGATTCTTTTGTGAAAATTGGAAAATTCAAGATGGCGGCTTTAAAATGGCGGCCGAGTTTTGTGATTATGGTCTGATTCTATTCAAAATTGGTATGTGGGGGTTTTTGGGGTCGGAGATTATGATTACCTAATTTGATAAGATTATTCCATTTTTTAATTTGCAAAAAAATAATAGAAATAATAGTTAAAAAAAACTAAAAAAACACGCTTTTATAAATAAACCACACTAAAAGGTAGGAAATAAATAATAGTTTGAAAAAAACTAAAAATCACGCTTTTATAGCCAAACCAGACTGAAAAAATAGAAAATAAGAAAAAAATTTATTTTATTTAAAAAAAAGCGTGGGGTGCATGGTATCAATAATTATATAGTACATTACACACCGAGGCGATACCATGCACCCCACGCTTTTTTTTAAATAAAATAAATGTTTTTCTTATTTTCTATTTTTTTAGTCTGGTTTTCTATAAAAGCGTGTTTTTTAGTTTTTTTAAACTATTATTTATTCTAATGCGTTCTCTATTACGCGCGTTATTTCGTTTCCATGCGTTTTTATCCCCGGACGAAATATCCCCGACAAAATATCTCCAAGACATCCCCAGACATCAGACCCCCAAGACGAAATATTCCTGGACAAACGTACACCCGCACACAAGACAAATAATTATTTTCAGTTGTAAATTCATTAGAAAAAAATAACCTAATAACAGAATATAACAAAATTATAATTACAAATAAACAAATGTACATTTTTTCTCAATACTTTCAAATTAATCAAAGAAATACCTATTAATTAAATAAAAATGTTATCTAATGAATAAAATAAACATTGAAACAAAACACAGATAATCAAATTAAATTTACACCAATATCAATCTGATTAATATTCAATTCAGTGTTGACTTGTTCATCTTTGATAGACTTTAAAAAGACGCCGATATTGCGATTGTGCCACACCTCTGTAGGATTATTAATTCGCAACAAATCATTAACAACTGCTAGATAGCAATTCATCATCAGCTGAATGTAGAATTTTACACTCAGCTGATGGTGAGCCTATATAGGTTCGAAACATGTACTAATCGATGGTTATTTACTAATCTACCATCACATAACTAATCGATTGCGATATTAAAATGTGGAGATGACTTTGAGTTTTTCTACTTCGTAAAATATGGATATTTAGTCCGGAGATAATATGTCATGGGGATATTTTGTCCGAGGGTAAAAACGCCTGATACCGTTATTTCAGGATTCATAGAAGAATCTGTATAGATATGTCGTCGTGCAAGATGAATGTCACTCGGAATGAAATGTTAATAATTGAGATTCACAATAAACAATATTTTTCCCTTCCACTCTCATGAACGTGCATATAATTGAAAATAAACTGTTTTTTTAAATTTTGTTTTGAGTCTAGTGACCCAGTTTATTCTACAATGTATCTGAAATAAATATTAATTAAATACAATTATCAAAATAAAACTAAAAGAATCACAGTAATCAGTGAGTTTTTTTGTCATCGCCAACGCCTAGTCTGACATCAATTTGTGGATAAGTTGACGTTTTTTCAGTTGAGGTAGAAAACTTCTTAGTAGTGGTTGTTTCAAATTTACCATCCCATGGTGCGTATCCATTATCATTCCCATTGTGAGAATTGTAGAATTTATCATCAGATCCTGGATGTTGCCCATGGGGGCCATAGTGGTACCCTTGGTCGGGCTTGTGCCCAAATCCCTCGTGTGGATTTTGCCCAAATCCGCCATGGGGGTTTTGTCCAAATGCTCCGTGAGGGTTTTGTCCAAATCCTCCATGAGGGTTTTGTCCAAATCCTCCGTAAGGGTTTTGTCCAAATCCCCCGTGAGGGTTTTGTCCAAATCCTGGCTTATTTCCGTTGCCATGGTTATGATCATATTTATTGCCATGGCCATGATTCCCAGAACCTGAAACAAATTTGAAGACTGTCATTTTCGAAAATTATAGCAATTTTTCTTGAAATATATTTTCAAAATTACATCGCTTGTTTGGCAACTCTTGAAAACTAAATCGATCCTTCATACATTATGATAATTTCAAGGTATTTGTAATTTACGTCAAAGTAAAAAGAATATTGAAGAAATTGTAGAATATCATCAACCAAATGGAAAACAACCACTTTTTTATTCAATGTCAGTTTAATTCCAGGCAGACCATGTTTATAACGTAATGTAATGTAGCTCAAAAAGATATAGAAAGGAGGCGAAATGTCCAGAAGAGCCTGTTGGCAGAAATATGAGTAGCTGCGGGGCAAGATCAACGTTTTTGGGAGAACTAGGCGCGTTCCGATATTCCAATTCTGTAGGACACAAATTGAAAAACGTTTTTGTCAAAATTCATAAAGATGGAGGACGAGTTTAGTGATTATGGTCCAATTCGATTCAAAATTGGTATGCGGGGGTTTTCGGGGTCGGAGATTGTGAATTTTTTGTCGAAATTCATGAAATTGAGATGGCGGCTCCAAGATGGGGGACGAATTTTATGTTATGTCCGATTTGATTCAAAATTGGTAAGCGGCGGTTTTCGCGGTCGGATATTTTGAATTTTCAGTCAAAATTCATAAATTTAAGATGGTGGCTCCAAGATGGGGGACTAGTTTTCTGATTATGATATTTTATTCAAAATTGGTATGTGGAGGTTTTCAGGTTAGGAGATTATAAATGTTTTGTCAAAATATATACATTTAAGATGGCGACTCCAAGATGGCGGACGAGTTTTGTGAGTATGGTCAGATTCTATTCAAAATTGGTGTGTGGGAGTTTTTGGGTCGGAGATCATGATTTCTTTCAGCTCAAAACTTACAGGGAAGAGACCTTGTAATAACGATGCTCTACTAGAAATGAACAGATTGAAGAGAACTAACTAAAAAGCAAAATATAAAATAACTAATAAAAAAACTTTTTAAAGACAAGCTCATGTAAGCCGTGCACTAAAACGTATAAAATAAGTTTAAGTCATCGCTGACAATGATTTAATTATTTTTGTTGAATGATTTGTTTCAAAAAGCTTGTCGCTTCGACAAGTTGTTACTTGCCAACCAATCATTGTCCAATTAAATTAAATTATCAGAGATGACTTAAACTTATTTTATACGTTTTAGTGCACGGCTTAAGTAAAAGCTTGTCTTTAAAAAGTGTTTTTATTATTTACATTAAAGTAATTTTTTTGGTCAATGACTTAATTCTTATTATTTTTGACTTTTTAGTTCATATATTGCTACAAAAGCATGTTTTGTAGTTTTTTTTAATAGAATTTTATTTTTTACTTTTTAGTTCATTTTGCCAGAATAGCGTGTTTTCCAACTACGGAATAAAACTCATCGATTAATTCATCTACATGAGAAGTTTTACTAACTTTTGATGAAAGTAGATTATGGGGGTGGGGGGTCGATATGGCCACAGTTTATAGCTAAAAAATAAGTACTAAGACTGTACAAGTGAATTCACCAAATGTTCGAAATGTAAATTGAGCATTTTTACCAGAGACTTTTTTCTGACGATCTAGGTGGGAATACCAGGTCATAGCTATGAAATTATTGTATTGTCATCGGTTTCAAATGATTCAGACGTCTGGAAGTGGGTGAAAATATTATGTTACATACATTCATACATACTAATAAAGCGCGTGTAAAAATGAAATGAAAATAAATATTGATGTTTGAAATGTCACTTAATTGTAATCATAGGATTAGAGAACCATGAGAAAAAATTTAGTATCACTTCCGGTGAAATCGAAAGGAGGAATCAAATCATTTATATGTTAAAAGGTGACGTTCATCGAGTATATATAGGATATGTTCCAAATTTCAATCATTCATACTGAAGGAGAAGAAGGTGGTACTGTAACGCCCAATATATAAATATATACTTACCAGTAAAATGAGAATTTCCCAAACCAAAGGACGATGAATACTGAGTTTTGGGAGACGATGAAATTCCGTGGTGGCTTTTGTGCTTCAATTTGTGGCTGCGGAAGCTGAATCTAGATTCAATGACGGGATTTCCATCGGGCGTTTCGTCCTCGGAATCATCTTCAGAATCTTCCGTTTCTCGAGCAATCCGAGTCAAAAGATTATCTGAAAGGGGATCAGCTTAAGCGATTATATAACCCATCCAGTTAAAGTAATATCATAACGAGTGACCCGTTTAGTCGGAAATGACTTTTGAAACGATGTTTTTGGTAGATTTCATAAAAATACTACCTATTGAGGATATCACGACTTAAAAAAAAATGTTCAAAGTTTATATATATATATTTATATATATATATATATATATATATATATATAGATATATATATATATATATATATTATGATGGATATGGGTTGTTTATTTTGTTTCTTATTGATTGATTTATTATTATTATTTTATTAACCACTAGTCATCACAATAATTTTGCAATTTGTTATGATAGTAAGCTTGATTGCTTGATTAATTATCAATTTTACTTGGCCACCATATTAATGAGGCATAGGTGACCATGGGTTTGATACTCGTTTGATATAACCAGTACTTATATCATTTTAGGCTTCAAACCCCATGTCTTGCCAAAAACTCTGCGGAACGTCCAGGTTGCCGCTGTAGCCTTGGAAAAAATATTTTTAATATGATTGTTCCATGTTAATCTCTGGTCGATTATGACGTCCAGGTATTTGACTTCATTGGAAAAAGTTAGCTAATGAGTTGCATTCAGGCTTGGGGCTATCTGTTCATACTTACGCCTCTTTGTCAATGGAACCAGCACTGTTTTGCTAGGATTTACATTTAGTCCCTCCTTTGCCCACCAGCTTCTGATTATATTTAGGGCGGTCTGCATGCGATTGGATATTATCCCGTCATGTTTGCCCCTAATAGTGACGGCCAGGTCATCGGCGTAACCTTGAGTCGTAATTCCAGATTCATGTAGCTTCACTATCAGATTATCCACGGTCAGTGACCACGCGAAGGCGATAGAACCCCGCCTTGGAAACAACCTTTTTCCGATATCATTCTGACCGTTTCCTCTCCGTGAGCAGCTACAATGATTCTGCTTTTCAGCATCATCTGATCAGTGATATGTTTATATTCCTTTCTCTAGCGATCTGATGATTAATCGTTGACTTGCCTGCTTTATAGGCGAAATGTTTTTTGTGAAGCGGTCTGTGCAAAAGGATTTCACTTCTTATATAACAGTCTATAATTGTGTCCATTAATTACAGGACAAAGGAGGTGAGACTGATGGGGCGATAAGACTTTTGAATTATTTCAATGCCATTTTGTAATAAGGCGGGGAATATTCCGTCCTTCCGGCCCATTTAAAAGGTTCGAAGCTCTCTGGCCCATTTGATCTTTTGGGTGATGTAGATTTTCCCCGCTGGTTCTGTTGGGGTTGGTAACAACCCCTTCCAGCTGAGCACTTTGCAGTTCGTCTTCAACAACCTTGGACCCAGGAAAGTGTGTCTGGATGAGAATACTTATGCTTTCCTTCTGGTTTTCTGCCATATCCACCGTTCGGCTTTTTGATCAGACCCGTTGGTCTGTTCTTTAGAAATAACTTTCTGGAGGCGTTGGGCTGGGGCTAATTCCGTAATCCCCTCATACATTTGCCTCCATGTTCTTCTTTTGGATTTTCTGAGTTCCTTGTTGTACTCCATGATGTTAATTGAAATGAGCTACTACATGACCTATAATTCCGATAAATAAAACCTTTTTTGTAGATAAGCATTTTGTGATATTTGTTTTTTTTTTTTTGTTGTTTTTGGTAATAATGTTATGATTTCATTATAATTTTTTTCAAATCCACCATCCATTTCTAATGATCGATCGTGGTGATGTTTGGTTTGAAGGGGTGGTGCAAAATTATCCTGCTGCCCGGTGAAAATGTACCTCGAGTCGGCACTGAACATAATAAATTTATCACAGCAATTATCCCACTTTATTATTGAAGGTTCAGGTTTTTTAAAAGCAATACTGTTGCTGGAGATTTCATGTTAATTCCGTTTAGAAGAATCTCACCGTTAATTGATTGTTTGAGAGAAAAATTTTATTTAACAGAGAATAATTCACCTCTTCAACCAACAACGAGATATGGTATAATTGATGCAGTTTTCTCAAGAATATTAGAAAATTTGCAAATCAGAGTTTATTTTTCTTCTTTTAGTTATTATAAACCTTTAATTTTATATTAAAATTTTCATAATAATTGAATTCATTCAATTGCAATGCTCGACATTCTGTTGCACACTGTACATTATATTATAAATATATACTATTAAATTCTGACATGACTTATTTAATTACTGGAAACTGCAGCCTGCAGCACTCAAGCAAATCCTCAACATCGCAGGCAGCGCACGTTTTTTTAACACGCTTTTTTTATTATTAGCTTCACTTGTAACTAACAAACAATGTAATCAAATCTTGGAATTCAATTTCAATCTACTTCTAATTGTCGTATCGAAATGAAACTTGGTATGTAGTTTGGATGACAATACTATAATTTGGTATCTTGGAGCTGATCTGATGATGGAGCCAGGAGGTGAATAGTGGAACTCTTCAGTGTCTACTACTGAAACATGGTGAATGAACTGAGGCCGTTCTCAGCATAATTTGCAAATCAAATATATGGCGAATGCACTGGTTCTCAGCATATTCGCCAAAATTTAACGAGTCCAGTAAATAACATTGATGAGGAGAAAGATCTCGTCAATTGAATAATTGGTGACCAAATGTATGACACCGACATTTCGTTAATTAAAGTAAACTTTGGCAATGATGGCGAACATGTTATTAAGGTAGTTGTCGTGAAATCCACTTCCGATCAGATTGCGTTTATATTCATATCACTTTTAGATAACATTATTACCTGTATCATATAACATTTTTGGAATGATTCACCAAACCTAAAGCGAGATATAAGGCTTCAAAGTTCCAACGTTTAACACGTAATCCCTATAGTTAGCTACCACGGAGACCACATTTTAAGGCATAACTGAAAACCCTCCATTCAGATCTTTTTGAAAAAATTGCATATTATTAAAAGGTCAGTAACAAATTTTATATACAAAATTAAACACGCGTAGCCATACAGTTATTTAGTTATTGTCATAAGAAGTTTCTAAATTATTGCGTATGAGAAGTGCAAGAGAGGGAAGGCTGAGAATCGTGGCAACGCCTCAAGCGAGCGCTCGTGACTCAAATAAGCGAGACCGCGAGGGTCTTGCTGTTTTGAATTGAACTGTGTTTTGGAATGCATATATTTATGAATACTAATTGTGAATAATTGCGTTAATGTATTTGAAACATATTACAATAGGAATATATTGTTATGTTGTGATGATATAAATTTTATTATTATTACTACAAATTACAAATATATTTTTGCACCGCGTTGGGCGCCACTTGTAATGTAATGATAATATAACAAATTATTATGTTATTATTTCACCCCACACTTTGGGTGCCAATTTGTTATGTATTGATAAATTGAATAACAATAGTTGTTGTTATATAATGAAGATTGCTAATAGTTTTTATGCTATTCTTTGTGAGCCAAATTGATATTATATAGATAGATATTTTCGCCCTGTATATGTATTGTATGCTGTAATAATAATTGCTAGCGAACGTCACTGTTCTCTCGTCACGCTGCTGCCAATTGTTATCACTTTTCTCACAACGGCTAAGCACAGTTGGTAACGCCCTCTTACCCTCAGATAGCCGGTTCAGGCAATAGAGCCACTAGCCACTGCTGTCTAATTTCAGTTTATTCAATGGTCATTGTTATGATTGTTGATCATTGTAAAAAAACAAACAACAACAAAGTATCAAAAAGCAATTATTTCCTTTATTCAGGAAGACTTAATTTTACCTGGCCTACGAGAAATAATAATAATAATAATAATAATATCGTCTTTATTATTTCCATATGTGTACAGTATAATTACATCAAAATTGACAGACATGAAATATTAGGAAATAAAGGGCGAAGTTCATTTTCTGCAAATCAAACACTTGCAGACAATGTTCTTCCACTTAACCCCTAAAAAGAGAGAAATGGATTGATAGACAAAAGAAAAAATATAAACAAACCTATCATTTACAATTCAACATGTTGTTTGTGAAATTTGAATAATTTCAATCTGAGCAATGCAAAATCAAGTATTCTCCTCTGAGAAATAAACAAACAGTTTTAGTAAATATATTCAGCTCTGAGAATTGAACAAATAGTTTTAGTAGTTAATTTGTATCTATTTGGATGAAGAGCTTTGAAGTTATCTGGTAACCAGTTGTATAGTTCGAAAATTTGATATTTAAAGGACCGTCTGAATAATTCAGTTCTAAAAGCAGGGATTATGAGCCACCTTTATGTCAATGTTCAGATTATGTATATCCGTACGATATGTGATATCGTTTTAGAGATAAGCTGGTGATTTTGTCAAAAGTATGTTGTGAAAGAAACATAATGTCATGATGTACCCTTCTGTTTTCCATATTCAACCAACCGATTTCCTGGAGTTTATATGACGTTCTTTGTGGTCTACGGATTCCTAAATCAATCTTAAGCAGGAATTTTGTACTTTTTGAATCTTTTTTTTTGTAGTATGTCGTTAAATTTGGGCCGTAGAGGTAATCGGCATAATTGAATACAGACAAGATGATGGAGTCGCATAGGATTTCTTCACTTGAAATGGCAGAAACTGCCTGTTACCATAAATCATTTTAAGAGTGGCGTAAGCTCGTTGTATCAATGTATTTATATACTTTTCAAATCTCAAATTGGTATCCATCACTACACCTAGATTTTTCGCTTCATCTACAATTGATAGAGATTCTTCCAGAATATGTATATCCATACATTGACTAACCGCTTCGGTCCTTTTGGACCAAATATCAGAACATTCGATTTATTTGAATTGATACATAAACAGTGCTCGGTAGCTGCCCTCAACAAATCTATTCAAATTCATTGACTAGTTCCATTGCATTATCAGTTGTTTCAACCGGAAGCTGTAGTACAACTGGGTATCATCAGCATATAAATGGGCTTGACACAATTGAAGCTTAGAGAGAAGTTGAGATGTATACAAGAAAAACAATAAAGGACCAAGTATAGAGCCCTGTGGTACTCCCGAAGAAGGTTTAGGAATTTGAACAAGCATCACCTATACATACTTTTTGTTGCCTACCTTTCATGTACTCACCTATTAACTTCAACGCATTGAAGGAAAACCAATATATTTCAAGATACCATCATCAAATTATAATTAATTGTATCAAATGCCCGGCTGAAATCTAACAAAATTAATATGGTGCACTTCTTTCATCTATCGCTTTTATTATGTCATCAGTAATATGGGTAGTCACCTGTACAACTATATCCTTTTCGAAACCGATTGTACATCTGGTATTAAGGAAAAGCGCTGTGCATAGGCCTTTATTTGAACCTCCATAGCTCTCTCAAGGATTTTCGACATTGTGGGTAATATACTGATACCCCTCAAATCCTTTCATTTCTGTCGGACTTCTCTTCTTAGGGTAACACCTGTCAACCGCTCTCCTCCACATTTCGGGCAGACATTTTCTATTAGCATACATTAATTATGTGGTGATATATGGTACAATGTGGGACAGCAAGTCTAATAAGTTTATGTTTATGCCATCACAACCTCTCGCATTAGTTTTATATCCGATATCGTTTTATATACAAATAGATCATTTATTTCCTCAAATTTAAAGTTTCCATTATTAACAGTATTATTATTATAAAATTCAATAAATTTTCCGATGGCTCTTTATGCGGGATTGACTCCAAGAAAAATTTATTTAGTTCATGGGGTTTTTCAGATTTTCAGCTATGTCATTGTTTTATCAGGAATAAACTTATTGGTCCTTAATGTCTTCCACGTTTCTTTGATGAGGTATTATTAAATTGGTATGTAAAGTATGCTTTCTTCTCTTTTGAATGGCCTCTATTAGTATAATTGCGAATTTGTCTATAAGAGTCCAAGTGTGTCTGTAGTTTATGTTTTTATATTTCCAAAGCTTTATCTCGCTCTTTTCATCATAATTTTAATAACATCTGTTAACCATGGAGCTTTTGCTTTCGTAACCCTAGATGTAACTATAGGAATATGCCTATCGAATAGCTGATTCAAACAATTAACCAAGTAGGATAGTTTTTCATCTACATTTTGTTGGTCGTATATTTTAAAGAAAGACGTATTGAATAAATCTATCTGAAATAAAATGTTCATTGAAATTTTGAAATTTCTATATGTACACATCTTTGGTTCTCGTAATTACCATTTATATCCAACGTACAGTAAACAATTGAATGGTCTGATATACTATTATGAATTATTCCTTTTTCTATCTCAACACATTCTTGGACTATGATATAATCCAACAAAGTTGTTGATGTAGCTGTGACTCTTGTAGGAACATCAATTATTTGACAGAGATCTAGTGTTTTAATACTGAGTGGAATTTTTTCACACAATTATTTTCATAATCTAAAAAATCCAAATTGAAATCCCCATGCAAATAATTTCATCCACCGTTAGCCCTATGTCAATTAAGCTATTTTCAAATTCGTCTAGAAAATCACTAGTGTTTTGTTGATGTGGCTTATAAATTACTCCAATGGCAAATGATTTTTTTCTTTATAGTGATTTTAATCCAATATTGTTCCCACACATAGTCCTGTTACTCTCAATGATTTCACAGTGAAATTTTGTTTTAGCATATATACACAATCCCTTTCTCTGCAATTCCGGTCCGCCCTGTATAGATTGAAACAATCAAATTGCAGTTGTCATTACTAATAGTATCCTTCAACCATGTTTCGCATATTAAAATTATATCTAAAGAGTTATCCAAAACTATCTGTTTAATATTTTGGAATGAGGGTAATAATGATCTCGCATTACAACAGCCTATTTTTAATAACATTCTTCAAAATAAATAAGGAAATTCTAGTTACTTTAAAAGAAATATCAGAAAACAATGAAGTGAATGCAAAGGTTTTTTGTTGGGGACTGATAAAACAGTAGGTACAAAACCTGAACGGGACGACCTAACTGCCCACAGCGCTGCTATCTTAAAATAATATGCGCACCAAAAGAAAATAGTACTAAATGTCTACTTACAGTTCAAAAGGAAAAAATAAGTTCAAAGAAAAGAAAGAGAGAACAAAAAAAACTTTTATAAGATTCAGCGAAAATCAGAGTTCAGACGTAATTCCTTTTACCCCATCCAGACTGCTAATTCTGTTAGGGCCATGTTGATTATTTAATTTGACGTAAATTCTTCCAGAATTAGTCCATACTGTGCCAGATGTCCTGATTTTCTTTACAGCTTCGCTCACAATCTTTAAATGTTCAATCGTAAGATCCTCTTATGACAATTTTCGTTGATTTTAACAGCTTTTATTATTGTAGACAATATTCTGAAGTAATTTGACGAGAATCTCAACATTATCGGCCTGTTTTATTTTGTTCCTTTTGTTGAGTCTATAGCAAAATTCGATACTGGATTCATCTAACCTGAGTTTCATTTTTGTTGTGAAAATATCCAAGATATGATTGGTTAAGTCCTCATTGCCTATAGCTTCAGGGATTCCATAAATTCTGAGGTTTCTGTTTCTTCTGATTTGTTCTTGTTTCTTTTGATGTTCCATCAAGGTGTTGATTATATCTTCCTGCTTCTGTAGTTTCTCGTTTATTTTTCGATTCTCCCCCTCTAATTCCTCGATTTTTTTGTTGTATTTTTCTTCGAATATACCAGCTATTGTTTCAGTTATTTTATTGATGAAATCATCTGCTGTACATAATTTCGTAACGAGTTCTCTGATTACTGAGTGCAGTTCATCCTCTCCCTTGCTGCTCTGGCTTTGACTTCGTGTACCGTCTCGACCCATTTTAGGTAAAAACTTATTAATCAAATTCGTTGCGGTGTAGTTTCTTCAATATGATTTAGATTAATAACATATATCGTTTGTTATAATCACTGCTTGTACAAAACTTTTAAGACTTTTACGTGCACTTATTCCCACACATTCGGCTATTTATTCGCAGCACTGCTAATAGGTCTACTCTACGTGAACATCTCTCTCTACTCCTCATACTAATGTGAATCTACAAATATTCACGGATAATCATTAAAATCAAATCATGGATAGATAGACTGAACCTCACTTTTTCCTTGAGAGTGAATTTTTCTTTTATGGTTCAAAATAAAGTGAAATAAAGTTCTTCAGATGTGAGATACGTTATTTGTGATATTGTTCATGGACCGGATGTGCACTATTAAAGTTTTTATACCTGCTGGAGATGTCAGTGTTCAAGATATGCCCTGAAACTGGATCCTTTCTCACTCCAAGCTCTATCAGGAACTCCAATACCATAAATCAGGAACCATACATATGCATAAATCAGCTTTGGACACTTGGATATGTTGTATAATTAAGGTAATATTGGTTTTTATCTTCTAATGTTGGAATTATTTCATTTTTCTTTCTCCCAAAATTTTGCGTGGCATTCCCTTGTAAATTTATTTTCGATCTCCTTTTGGCTTTGTTTGTTGCTCCCTTGGATACCAATTTCCCCTCTTCTTTTTCATTTGAATGTTTGAATTCGCGCACCAAATTGTCACATTTTACTGTTTGGGTTCATCTTATATAATTTATATATACAACTATTTTCCTATTCTTATTACGATGTACATATTTCAATAATAATTGCTTATGACATCACCCCGTTGTTATTCTCTGACAATTTCCAATTTTCCATATGACCATCTATTCCCTGATTGGCTATTCTCATCAAGAAGTTTGCTGTTCTACCATTGGCTACTTTTAGTTAGCTACAATTTCATATACTGTATGTTTCAAATTTATAAATGTGTTGATCACTTTTTATTCATGAAAATTTTGTAAATCTAGACTTTTTGTTGTCTTTTTACCAATTATGGGTTATAATCATTATGACAGTGTATGAAATTGATTGTGTTATAGTATTTTGACATTTTTATCTATCCATATTATACATAGGCTTATAAATAAATAGAACTTCCAAAATTATGTCAAAACAATCTCTTGAAACTAATAACTATTTAGTAATTATTCTTTTTGTGGGTTTTTTCCTTTTAAAACTTATAACTGGCATAACATAACATAACAATATATATATATATATATATATATATATATATATATATAAAATAAAATGTAGTTCTAGCGAGTAACGGCAAACAACAATGCATAAACTTTATTTTATTTATACATTTGTACAACACATGTACGTATAATATAATTCGAATATTTTTAAACATAAACAAAAATAATTCAGATTTCTAACAGGCTAATAAAATATAACGTATAAATCTACAAAAAATATAAACAACAATTAATGTAATATTATTTATTTTAAACTACTATACCAAATAATCACTTGATTAACATTAATAATTTTAGTTAATGCTTTTCTATTTTTAGTAACTCTAGTTTTCCATTAAAATGGGTGTAGTCATTGTAAGATACTTACCATGTGTAACTTATTTATGTTTTCTATTAATAATTTAATATTAGATATACGTACACTGTATGTGTATGTGTTTGTATGTACAGATATACACAGTGTGATGTTATTAACTGTTTTGGTTTGTTGTTTTTTTATTGTACTTTACTCCATTTTTGTTCCGAAAGGTGGAACAATGTATTGTAAGATATATAACGTGGCCAATAAAGTTCTATTCTATTCATTCTCCAATTGTTCACTTAGGTGATTAATCACAGCTTCTTCTCCTTCATCGTGATACATTTGTTTTAGAAAATCGTATGTTATATTTTGTTGCGCAATTTTTTCAATAAATCCCGTGTTATAACATTTTTCAAGGCACTTAAATTAGGTAAATTACAAGATATTCGTTTCGTTCTCAAGTCGCTCTGAAATACATTCTCTATATGATTTCATGCACCAATGAAACGAACACATTTTTGCAAAATTTGTACATCATACACCGCTTCGTGGAAATTATCTAATGTTTCGTTTGGTATTGAATCGTTGGCCAATTTTGATAGCTGGAACATTCCTGGCTCTTTTCGATCTGGGGACGTTTTTCTGAAAATAATTAGGCTATCCACAAATCCTGCCATCATGGTAAAATCTTCTATTAAATTATTATTAATGATTGCTCTTAGTAATCTAGGCACATCGAATCTCGCATTATGCGCAACGAGTAAATTTGGAGTTATAGATAAATTTAAAAATTATTTAAATGCTACCCATCAATCTACTAAATTTAGTGAATCGACTAGTACATCATTCAAATATAATTGTCCAGAAATTGTACTCAATCCCGTAATTTTTGTTGATTCCAAGTTTTTTAATAATAGTGATGATGCTCTTGATTTATTAATTCCAACGTTTAGTTGATATGTTACACCTTCTGACTTTTCCTTCGATTTTCTTCAGACTATTTATTTTTCCTTTTTTCAACTTTTGCTTTAGCAAACCTACCATTTTTTGCGCGAAATCAACATTCTCAATTGAATATTGAATAGAAAGATTTTTCTGTGAATTTAAAAATCCACGATAAAAATGAAGTTATTTTTAGTCAATGTTACGAATGCTTTCTGGTGAGTACTCACTTTTGGAAAACATTCTTCTTTGCCTCATTCATCTATATGAGTTCTTAATTGAGGCTGGAATAGAAAATCAAATAACTATCTGATTTTTTCTTTTGAGTAAGGGTCCTTTCAGAATATCTATCAGATGTAGTTCAATGTCCAGCGTGACTTTAGCCGGGGAAGTAGTTGTTTTCTGTGACATTCACAAAAAATAACTTCTTTTTATCGTGGATTTTTCAATTCACAGAAAAATCTTTCTATTCAATATTCAATTGGGAATGTTTCCCTTTTCAACATGAATACCCCACAAGAGATTATCTTGACGATGGAAGATAGTGACTAAAGTTTATCTTTCAGTCGCAGATGATTCCACATCTGATTTATGAACATCCTGTTCATATTTTCAAACAAACCACAACACGTATTTCACTATACTATAGCTAAAAAAGCTATAGTATAGGTAAAAGCGTGTCGTGTTGTGAAAATCGTAGTGAAGTTCAATTTAAATATTTTACCCGAAACTATCATAGCAATGTTGTCAAATCAAAAATTGGTACCCAAAAAATTTGTTTGAAACATGTTTTTAATGTTTAAAATCATTTTTTTTTGGAACGAACAAAAAAAAATATTTAAATCAACCAAAACAGTTTTATTTAAAAAAAACACAATGTTATTTTTTTTAAATAAAACATGTTTCAAATTCTCAGGATTTTTTTTTCTATTATTGGCATTTTATATAAGATACGGCCTTTTGCTTAAATATTTTAAAATTATTATCTCAGTCTAATTTATTCAAAACTCCACGTTTTTAATGTTTAAAATCATGTTTCTTGAACGAACAAAAAAAAATTAAATCAAATAAAACGGTTTATTTTAAAAAAAACACAATGCTTGACTGCTTGTTCATAAGAGTATCATGAACAACTAAATGCGAGCGATCGTATCGTTGGATTGCGACGTTGCCAACAGTCCAGTCATGGCTTATTTGCTGTGTCACGCATGCTAGTTGCGTCTCTATGTGTACAATTCCCTTGAAAAAGATCCTACTAATTCAGCGTTTGAACATGTATCGCGTCGCGCTACAATCTAGCCTAATTTTTGACACTGTAGCACGATAACTTTCTTAAGCCCATAGCAAAACAATTCCCCGCCAAGTACAGTATGTTGAAAGGCGTAACGTTACCCACTGGTAACGTTACGCCTTTCAACGACGCGACGCCAAACTCAGAATCACTATTCTGAGTTTAACGTCGCGTCGACCGTACATAAGATGCAAGGTTGTACGTGGATCATGCAGTGATCTATTTGGTACCTTTGCCTCTGGATAAGCATATGTTGCTTTGAGTCGCATAAAATCGCTAAATGGACTTCAGATTGAGGAATTCGACTGCTCAAAGCTCAAAGAAAAGACTCCTTGCAATACCGAAGCATTGATGGAAATGGAAAGAGTGCGTGCTCAAAGATTAAATTTCGATGCGCAAGAGCGTGAATGTAACAGAAGGTAACAATAAATATACCCTATGATCCTACTCATGCGAATAATCACGTTGAAACTTGGTGTACCTTACTTGTAATTATATGTAAATATTATACGTTCAGACTATGTGTGTGTAATGTATTTGTAAATATGTGAATATTATAACTTAATTAATATACAATTTAAAAAAATGCAAACTAAATGCATTCATTTAAGACTAAAAATGACAAAATAAAAATATGTAGTTTAATAAAACTAAAAACACGCTTATTTTATCACGCACTTAAAATTATAAAATAATTAAATGACTTGTTTTAGTTAGGATATTGCCACTATTTTAACTTCATTGTAGAGTAAACGCAAACATAATTTTTTTAACAATACATGGAGGATAGATATCCTAGGTAGTTAATACTAAGCTTGTCACTTCTTTTATATCTAATGATTGATTTAAAAAGCGTGGAGCGCTTTTTGGTTTTGTGTAATTTTAATTAATTTAAACAAAACTCTCCACACTTTTTGAATTAATCATTAGATATAAAAGAAGTGACAAGCTTACTAATAACTACCTAGGATATCTATCATCCACCACGTATTCTTCAAAAAAAAATATGTTACTCTACAATGAAGTTAAAATATTGGCAAGGGTAAAATCATAGGTACTTATATCGTAACTAATACAAGTCAATTTAATTATTTTATAATTTTTAGTGCGTGATAAAAGCGTGTTTATTAGTTTTTCACAACTACATATTTTTTTTCACGATCTGAAAATACAAAAACGCTTTTTTTTCATTGTCAGTATGACAAAGGTAATTTTGGGAATTTCGGCACGGCACTGTCGATTTTAATGTTGAATCATCTTAAGAAAATTAATATGATATTTATTTCCGCAAATACTATTAGCAATTAATCCAGTCGTGAGTCAAAATGTGATTGATTGGAATTCTATTGATTGTATTATTGGCGCTAATAGTTAAACATTATCATTAGCAATATGTTAGAATTACAAATCACTACAGCGATCTGAGAAATGTATATCCGCCTCAAATAATATTATCGGACAAGGCCATAACCAAGTGTTTTTAGGTGGAGGGACACAACCCTTTTCAAAATAGATGTATGGGGATCTTAGAAGCGCTTGAGGGATGAGTATGGCCCGTCTACAAATTTTTCTGTTTGGACATCTATTGGGAATTGTTTTTTCGGGGGAATTAATTCTCAAAATTCATATTTGGGAAAAAATATCATGCTCGTTTCAATTTCTTTCATTGAATCTAACTTTCCAATTTCTAACAGACTCATGCTCGCACCTCATTTCGAAAGTCGACCGAGAAATCAGGAAATATCTCTCACAATATATGCAAATTGCCCATGTTAGAATGCTTTGGCAGATTATTTACAACATTCATAAAAAAACAAACTTGAATTGAAATAAACAAGCGGTGGCCTTTCATATAGATGCAAATTTCACCGACTGAATAACTTTTGCTGAGAATAACGAGGGACCTCCCATGGCTTGATATTTTGTTTAGTCCTATAAGTCTAGTAATATTAAATATTCACTAGAACTTAAATCCCAGAAAGGCCGAAACCATCGCTGAATAGTTGTATTGGGGATTCAGAAAAATAGGGAAAAGTTTACCAAAATATTTTTCAGCAGTAAAAAGTTATTAACATTTATTGCTAAAAAGAAAGGGGGATAGGCAAAACGGTTTTCGGATAGGCATATTTAACAATGTTTCAATGTTATATGACTTTATTAAAGGGAATTAATTAACATTTCATGAAAAAAATATGAAAACTTGTGAGGGGGTAGTGGTACATATATGTACCAATAACAGGGTCTTGATGTGGTATATAAATATACCAATAGTTTTCAAATGGGTTCAACAGAGTCAGCATTTTCTATTGACGATTGATCACTCTCATCACTTTTGTTACTTCCATTTTCTAAAACGTCCATATCGAGATCTCCTGATTGCTCAGAGTAGTCACTCATAATTGCATCATCATTATCCAATTCATCCTCTTCTGAAGAAGGTACATATAGGTCACTGCTACCGCCAGACTTCGAATAAGACAGACAGAGACAACTTTTCCAACTGGGCTTGAGTCAAGTGGCTTCGTAACATATTTTGTGGTATCTGTGATAAAAAACGAGTGTGCTTTAGACCACACGACTGAAGTAAAACTTCTCAGCTCCATGTATGTATATGTATATATGTTTATATAATGATGAAGTCTCCTAGAGTAAAACACTCCGGAAGCAAAATACCTCTCCATTCGGATTTCCGGGCGAGAGGTACTCGAGGGGACTCAACATTAAAGATTAATTTTTGCAACATCCGCGGACACAACAAGAACATCAATGACGTCCACCATCACCTACAGACGAAAAAACCGGATATTCTGGCTCTAACAGAAACACAAGTAAACTCGTCCACCAACAAGGTCCATATGCTTTGTCCTGGTTACGAACTCCATTCTCGATTCAGGTTCAAAGGTGGAGTCTGCCTTTACGCTAAGGCTAACCTTTCATGCCAGCGTGAAGAGAGTTTGGAACCGAAAGACTTTGATGTGATGTGGTTCAAGCTATCTGATACCAAACTGACTAAGTTCCTCTGCTGCCTTTACCTATCACCTAATGAACCTTCATATAACGACCTCTTTGAGTTTTTATCACTCAAACTGGACTACATTCAGGAGAACCATCCAACAGCTGAAACCATAATCATGGGAGACTTTAATGTACATAACGCTGCCTGGCTCAAATTCTCTAAAAAAACAGATGATGCGGGTCGTCAAGCCGAGGCCTTCGCCATCACTCATGGTCTAGAACAACTGGTCGAGCTACCAACCCGCATCCCTGATGTCAACAACCAGTCTGCCAATACACTAGATCTTTTCCTCACCACCAATCCTGACCCGTATAGAATAGAAGTTTGTGCCCCACTTGGAAACTCTGATCACACCCTCATCTCCACAACATGCTCTTTCCATTTACCATCGAGCTGCACAATACGTCTCATGTGGCATTACAATTCGGCCGACTGGGAAGGTCTTCGTATGTTTTTCTCAGCGTTTCCATGGAAGAGAGTTTGTTTCTCTTCAGTAGATCCAACACGATGTGCTGAGACAATTTCTGAAATCATCATGTTGGGGATGCAAACTTACATACCGAAAGAAGAACATCATCCGATAAGACCTGGTTTAACAGGAACTGCTCTAGAGCTGTGGCTTCCAAACAGGCAGCATACCATCGATGGCTAAAAAATCCGGGCCCTGAGACCAGAGCAGCATATGTCGAGGCTAGAGGCATATGCAAAGAGACAATAGAATGCTCAAAAGATGCCCACAATGCCAAAATAAGATCAAAACTTGCTGAATGTCCTAACGGATCCCGTTCATTTTGGTCTTTCGCCAAAGCTGTGGGAAGAAACTTCACTTCCAGCTCATTTCCTCCTCTAACCAAAGAAGATGGAACACTAGCAACGACTGCCCAGGAAAAAGCCAATATCTTTGCGCACCTATTTGCTGGAAATTCCACTCTGGATTCATCGGGAAAACAACCCCCGAACATTACACCTATTGACAGTCACATGCCCGAGATCACCTTTCGCCAACGTACTATCAGAAAGATTTTGCTGGGTCTCAACACCAACAAAGCCTGTGGATCTGACGGAATCCCGCCGATTGTTGTCAAGAAATGTGCCCCCGAACTAACACCTGTTCTTTGCAAGTTGTTCAACCACTCTTACAATTTGGGGGTATTTCCGTCCAATTGGAAAATTGCAAGAGTACAGCCAGTCCCTAAAAAGGCAAAAAGGCCCTACCTAGCAACTACAGACCTATCGCACTGCTATCTATTATTTCAAAGGTCATGGAAAAGCCATCAACATCGAGCTCATGAAATATCTGGAAGACTCAGGAATTGTCAACGATAGGCAATATGGCTTCCGCCATCAGAGATCAACTGGTGACCTGCTCGCTTACGTCTCACATATATGGCAGCTATCTATTGAAAAGTATGGAGAAACTTTAGCTGTGGCATTAGGTATCTCCAAGGCGTTCGATCGAGTTTGGCACCAGGGACTCCTCGCCAAGCTTCCGTCTTATGGCTTGCCCCCTCAGCTGTGTTCTCTGCTTGCTAGTTTTCTCTCAAACAGGTCTCTCCATGTAGTGGTCGATGGAGTTTCATCTGACACTCTACTCATAAATGCTGGTGTTCCGCAAGGATCTATTCTCGCACCAACACTATTTCTACTTCACATCAACGACCTGTTGAAAGCAACTTCATGTCCAGTACACAGCTTTGCCGTTGATAGTACCCTCCATACCGCTTTCTCTTCCAGGGCCCCTATATCAGCCCGTGAAACCAGAAATGAACGAGGAAGAAATGTTAATAATATAAATATGGACTTAGCAACAATTATCGAGTGGGGATCTAATAACTTGGTACAATTCAATGCAAACAAAACACAAGCATGTCTTTTCTCTAGAAAAGCCGATCTCACTGTGCCTAACATAACTTTGTCAGGAGTAACCATACCACTGAAGTCATCCATATCGATGCTTGGTATTACTATCAGCAATAACCTTTCCTGGGAAAATCACGTGAGGTCCATTGCCAAAAGTGCATCCCAAAAACTTGGTTTTTTGTTTCGTGCCAAGAGCTATTTCACCCCCACTCAGCTGCTTATGATCTATAAGGCACAAATCCGACATGTACTGAAATACTGTTCACATATTTGGAGCGCGGCACCTAAACATATCCTGAGGCTATTGGATTCTGTCCAAAAAAGGGCAATTCGTCTCGTCGGTGATGCCTCGCTTACAAACTCGCTCACTTGTCTGGAACACCGTAGAAGAGTTGGCGATTTGTCTCTGTTTTATAGATATTTTCATGGGCGATGCTCTTCTGAAATATCAACAATCGTTCCTGCTTTGGCAGTCTCTTCGAGACTAACCCGTCAAGTTCAGTCATCACACCCCTTCGTGGTCACTTTGGAGACCTGCAGAACATCACTTTCCAAAGACTCGTTCAGCCAACGAACAGCGAGGCTTTGGAACTTATTGCCTAGGGAGGTGTTCCCCGAGGCATACAACCTCCAGAAATTTAAGAAGAACACCAACTCCTACCTTCTTTCCCTTGGTTCCCACGATGTTCTCTGAACATTACAGGATATCCCTTTTCGTGGGAACCAGAACAGAAAAAAAAATATGTATAATATATACATGTATATACATAAATTAATTTTCTAATAACCTATAATTTCATCATTTTAGTTTGGTAAATTTAGTAAATTAGTCATGAATGATTATAAAAATTAAATAAAAATTAATTTACCTAACTCCAATAATTTGTCTCGGTTTTTGTACATGATCTATAGTGGGATTTTCTCATCAACTTCATTTGATTATTGTCATGTTCAATCACGATGTCACCAATTATTTGTAATGGTGAACCTCTACAATTAATAAGTATTTTATTATTTACGTATTAGTTAAATTGTATGTTATCCTATTTTAAAAATTTGCTGAAGTAAATTGTAGAAACGCGAGGCCGAAATACGGAAGAGTAATAAGGAGAAAGAGAGAGAGAGACAAGAAAAGGACAGAGAATCAAACGCGCCCCAATGTCGAGAGTAGAATGCCGCGTATTAGTAGAGGGAGAAAATATACAAGGAAAAAGGAACGCTGCATATGACGCTACGACGCCAGCAACTAGTATGGGATACGCACTCACCTTTATCGAGACCAATAATCCAATCCAATAATATTTATTCATTCATATTTACATGGTAACTTAAAACTTAACTAATATGTACAATAAAACAATCTCTGCTCCTCTTCCTGGATGTTGTGGGGGAAAGGGTTGAGGAGGGATGTGTTGCGGCTTTGTGCTTGGGGAAATGTAAGCCACCAGCTTGCCCTCCCGAAGGGGCAAGGGGTGGCCCCTGTTGATTTTTACAGGTAGCCTTTTTTCCATAATAGTTTTTTGTTTTTTCTAGAAATTGCAATGTTTTACGGTTCCTCCTGCTTTCGCTTATGCATCTATTATCATTGTAGATGGAGTTCCAAAATTCAAAATGTTTTAATTTTACTTGTTTCTCATTTCGACTTGTGACAACTATCCGGAAAATAAATTAATAAAAAAAAACCGGCTCACAGTACTTCCTTTATCGAGACCGTTCGCCTCGCCCGATCACACTTTTTCGTAACGCTCTCGTCACGCATTCACCAGCTTACTCCCCAAGTCAAGCGTGCGTAAAGAAGTTTTACTTCAATAATCACTGATATATCTTATGTATACCTAAATATACTGCAGGTTCATATGTGTACCATGTGCTAAAAGATATAATAAAAAAGCAAATGAGAATTAAAGAAGCACTTACCTAAATGAAAATAATGAACAGCTACTATTCCCAAAGTTTTGCACACATTTTTACAATTATTTGCGGGTTATCTCATCAATAAATAGCAAATTTACGCACAGGTGGCACACATACATCACTTTATTTACTAAAACACTGGGTTAGAGGGTTAGACTTAGAAATAGTCTAGTGAGCGCTTTCGATTAACATGCGATATGTACGTCCGAGAGTGCTTATAATATACTAACCGGTACACATAAATGCCATTTTATATGGCTAAATATCCATGTAGTATCCTCAAAACATTCACTGACTGGTACATATATGTACCAAGAGTCGCGAAAGGGTTTAAAATATTATATGATGTTTTTTATAGAGCATGAAATGTCACCTCCAAAAGGCCCTTTTCATTATTTCCGACAGAAACATTGTCTTTAAAAAGTGTTTTTATTAGTTATTTCAATAAGTTGTGTGTCTTAAAGCATACCTCAAGATTTTGTTTATTCAAAATATTTTTGATATTCTCAGAGGAGCCCTGTACATATGGAAGAGCAATATAGCTTCTGTTCAAAATTGTAAATTTTGTCTATTCTTTGTTTGATTATTTTGATTACGGTTTCCTTTAGTTCTTCTATGACCAATTTTGCAATTTTATTCGATATGAACAACCATCTAGTAGCTTATAGAACTGTTAATTACATTGAAAAAAAAATGGGTTAGTGTGAACTCTATGGCAGTGATAAATTCTTCCAGTGATAGAGGGGAGTGATTTTTCAAGATTTCTTCTTATTAATTCGGGATGTTTGTGTAAAAAGATATTACTTATGAGGATACGAGAATATGCTTTCCTGGGATAGTGATACTGATGAATTTTTTGATGTAATATTCGTTTTTACCATAATGAATAAAAAGAAGAAAAGATACAATATTGAGTAACCGCTTTTTGTTGATGAGGTAAGTACAAGTCAGTTATCGAATCAGATGTAAGAAAAAAATCAACAACAAAAATTTTCATCACAAATATTTTTTCCAGATTATGTAGAAATAAATAAAAAATAAAACCTAAAGAAGTCCCCAACTAGGGACGAAATCTCGTCCAAATGATTAATGAACTCGTCTTCTTTCGACCTGATATATATATATATATATATATATATATGTATATATATATATATATATATTATATATATATATATATATATATATATAAAGGTTCTTAAGAATCGATAAAGAAACGTTTTCTCGAATTCGACTCAAATGCGAGTACAATTTTTTTCGCCAAATCGCAATTGTGGACGTCTATCAGTGTCAAACTGATCTTTGATTGAACGACAGAGTGAATTACTTGACTAAAGCTGCTGAATATCTTTCCGCAATAATGGTGTATACGATCGCGGAAAGAGTTGAAATAATAACAATTTTTTCTAAGAATGATGAGTGCGGTAACCGTTAGCTAATTTGTTCAATGAAACGCATCCAGATAAACTTGTTGCTAGAAAATACGTTCTAGAATTAGTGCAAAAATTTCGTCAAACTGTATCAGTAGCCAACAAGAAACGAGACCCAGAACGAGAATTTCCGTTGAGAAATGAAGCTCTTGAAGTTGCACTTTTAGGACAAGTTCATGCAATATCAGTAGAACCACTATCCGCCGAATCCTGAAACATAAATTCCACCCCTACAAAATAATTTTGTGAAATTATTACTACGAGAATAGATGCTGATGATAATTTCCTTTTCAACATCTACTTTTCTGATGAGTCTACATTCTTTTTGAATTCGACTGTGAATCGTCATAATTGTCGTTATTGGTCAGATGCCAATCCACATGTTTTCCACGAAGTCCATACTCAGTCTCCTCAAAAACTCAATATCTGGGCCGGTATTTTTGGAGACCGTTTGATTGGATCAGTATTTCTCGAAGGTAACCTGACAGGAGAAACATATTTGGAATTATGAAATGAATTTGTTTATCCACAATTAGTAGACATCATTGAAAATGACGATTGTTACCATGAAGGCCACTTGATATTTCAACAAGACGGGGCACCTCCACATTAATCACTGCCTGTTAGGGCGTTTTTGGATAGAATGTTTCCTGGAAGTTGGATTGGAAGAAGAGGCTCTATAGAGTGGCAGCCAGATCTCCAGATTTAACTCCACTCGACTTTTTCCTGTGGGGTCACTTGAAAAACAAAATATTCGCAACCGAACCAGAATCTCTGGAAGATTTACGAAGGAGAATTATTGAAGAATGCCGTCGAATAACGCCGGAAATGCTACGAAATGTGAGGTCTCGTTTTGAACAGAACTTGTACTATTGTATGGAAATGGGTGGTAGACAGTTTGAACATTTAGTTCATTGACAATAATAATTATTGCGACAGTTGCTTTATCAGATATTGTTTTTATTGATTGAGTGAATAAAAAGTGATTTCCTAACTTCAAGTTCCTATAACTCGAAAACGAATCGATAGAATTAATTTACTTTTGTTTGATATCAAGAAGGGAAATACCTTTCAAATGGGGTATCACTTGCCATATGTTGCCATTTAAAAATTTAGGGGTGGCGGTCACAGCTCCGAGGGATGGAATGTATTTCGGGTGAATGTCATCGCGAACAATGTCTCCCTCGAAAATGTAGTTGATGTGTCCGAGCGTTTTCATATAATTCGGTTCTGCCGACCTACAGAGCCCCTGTTTCGTTTTCAGTGGCCCACTCTGTATATATTTGTATGTGAGTTTCTTGAACCATGTATGAATAATATAAAAAATAGTGGCAGTTTCTTGGGGATTGGTTCTGTTTGAAATAAATTAAAACTAGTGTGGGTACTATGTTTTTATGTGACGTTTCTCCAAATCTTAAAACACACCTTCCAACAGGTAAGGTTTGCTATCAAACGTTGTCACATAAAAATATAGTACCCATACTAGTTTTAATATATTTCAAACAGAACCAACCCCCAAGGAACTGCCCCTATTATAAATATATATATATTGCAAAGTTCATGAAAGTGCACATTCGAATTTCTACATGTGCTGGAAGATGTTCTTCTTATCAGAAGAGCTAAACAAGAAAATGTTAAAATTAATTCATGAATTAATATTATTTTTATAAATTATAAATTTTTTATTAAATATTAATTTTATTAATAAAAATTAAGTAATAATGATAAAATGCAATCGTTCATAAGAAATATTTGCTAAACAAAATAAACCAGAAGAACATAAACCTATAGGCTAGAGAAGTAGGTCGAATATCCCAGAGAACAACTACTTTCCTGGATTACATCCAAGGAATGCTTGCTGCGAAACAGATATTGGTCAACATATCTCGAACCTACTTAGGATGTCCACAGGATGTCTTTGTGTTATCTGTTATGGCTTGTAGACATTTACAAATTGAGTTTTATTATTACTGCTTGTCGGATTTTTGGATACTTGTATAAGTTATTAGAGTCAAAAGTAGTTTTCATAAATATATTTTATTGAAAACGTTTCATTTCGTTTATGGTGAGAAATGATGATACTAACATTAATGTTTGTGCAACACCTGAATAGGTTCACAATTGTTCCATAATAATGTTGTCATTCCCCATTCCCCACGATGACAAACTGGAATTACACTCGTAAAGTAGCAAAAACGCAAAATACCATTCGTTACAGAATTATCTGATAGATGATATAAAAACATAATCAAATGGTATAAAAATGTAGTAGTTTCTTAATCATATCAGGGAAATTTGACGTCATTTCTGAACTTGTCATGCACCTTACCTTACTATTGCGGTTTGGTGAAATGGAATTTTTGGAGTGGAATTTCAATGTTAAAAAAACCGTGTCTTTTCCGTGATTCAAACTCGAATATGAATTTCTGTAATGGATTTAAAAAAATATACCTAAAAATAAATCATAGTTGGGAATAAACAGTGACGCCGTTAAAGTGCGTATCATATGGGATTTTTTTATTATTCAGTTTTTGCAAATTTTGAGTTCATGAACAATTTTTGCTTTGAAATGCTTACGATTTTCCATATCGATCGGCTACACCTGTCAAATTTGACATTATTTCTAAAATAGTATTTTATGCAACGATCATGTAATGATAGCTATTAATACACGAGCACGAGGTAAGTTACGACACGAGCCGAAGCCGAGTGTCGTAAACCGTGTACGAGTGTATTAATAGCCATTACATGATCGTTGCATACACTATTTTTTCTACGACCAATAAATAATAAAATAAAAACAAGGATTTCTGGTCTTGTACAGAATAATTTTTCACTGCTCGGCATACTTATAGGTACGCGTTGTGATTGAATGTCGATTAAAATTCAATGTCAAACAAGTATGTAGAAACATACCACTTGATTATCCCCAAGTACGTGTTTCTAATTTTGATCACTTGTTCACCAGATAGGGCTTCAGTCTTTCGAGGTGAACAACCTTCATCTTAGTTCTAGGAGTGCGCTGGATTCTGTAAACCACGTCGTTGATCCTCTTCTTTACCTTGTACGGTCCTTCCCAAACGGTGTTAATTTGGGGGATACACCTTTCTTCCGCCGTGGGTTGTACAGCCAAACCTGGTCACCTTCTTTGAATCCTCCTGAATTAGCTTTCAAATCGTAACGAGCTTTCATCCTGTCACTGACCAGTATCAACATCTTCCGAGCAATTTCGTAAATTTTCAGCAGGCTGTCCCTCAGTGTTTCTGCATAGTCGCTACTTCTACCTCTTGCCAGGTGATCCGAACACAAGTACAGGCAATCGAAGTTCCCTTCCAAAAATAATGCTAGCCGGGGTAAGCTTGGTTGGACGGCTGCTCTGTATGCCATCAAAAAGAGTGGAAGGTGTCTATCCCAGTCCTTTTGATGTTTCTTCCCTACCTTGGAATCTTTCAACTATGCCATCTGACTGGGGGTGAAGCGTTGTGGTTCTGGTCTTGTTGATACCCATCAGCTCGCAAACCTTCTTGAATAACTCGACTTGAAATTCCTTCCTTGGTCGGAATGTAGCTCCATCGGTACTCCGAATCTTGAGAACTGTTGTCCACCAATGACCTGGCTACTGTGGATGCTTCTTTGTCTAGAATGGCATAGGCTTCCACCCATTTGCTGAAATAGTCCATGGCAACGAGGATGTATTTGTTGCCATCGTCCGTCACAGGAGAGGGCCCAGCAATCCGTTCGAATGGTGCGCCTACGTTGTATTTCTTCATCTCACCCCTGGACCATGTTTCAGGACCTTTGGTGGTGCCGCTATCTGGACACCTTCTGCACCAGCTTTGTACATCGTCTCGACATTGAACCCAGTAAAACCTCTGTCTGATCTTGTACAAGGTCTAATTGAGTCCCAGATATCCTCCTGATTTTCCTTCGTGAATATTCTTCAAGAATTCACCTATCCTTTTCCTTGGCAGAACCGGAAGATGGGATCTCTGTCCGGAATATCTCCCCAGGGGTCTGCCGGTGCCGTCCTCTTTTCAATGTAGGAAGTCCCCAATGTTTGGATCGGTTTCCTGGTCCTGTCTCATGTGTGCGGTGGTCCATTGGTCTTCAGTTAACAGTCCGTGCGTCTAATAACTGTGACTTCTTCGTGGCATCCAATACGCTGGCAGTGCTTACAGGCTTCTGGACACGGTCTTCTAGATAAGGAATCCCCATTACTATGTAGTCGTCATGGGCGATGTTTGATTTTGAAATGGTACTGGTTCAGTTTTTCTATCCATCTAGCTACCTGTCCTTCTGTATTGTTCATCTCCAGTAGCCATTTCAGGTCCTAATGAGAAACTACCTTCCATATAGGAATTTGCGGAAATGATCTACTGCCCTGACATTGCTAGAATTCCTTCCTGGTGACACAGAATTCCTTTCAGGCTTGGTCATCACCCTGCTGTTGTATTCGATATTCTTTCCTGACCATCTTGCACCTGTGATAAACAGCTCCAAGTCCGGTATTACTCGCATCAGTGTCCAGTATGAACAGGCCTTTTTTCTGTGGATATGCCAAAATTGGACTTGAACAAAGCGCTGCCTTCAACTTGCGGAAACTTTATCACATTCGATAGACCAATGGAAATTGATTCGATCTCCTGTCAACTTATGTAGGGGAGCTGCGATGTCTGCAAATCCTTCCCAAAACGCCGGTAATAGGTACATAGGCCCAGAAAACTCCTCACTTCACGCTTATCCTTCGGTCCCGGCCAGACTCGAATTTCCTGTATTTTCGATTCATTCGTTTGAATTCCTTCTGTAGAGACTATGTGGCCCAAGGAATTCACTTGCTTCTGGAATAGGGAACACTCCTGAAGATTCAGCTTGAGGTTGGCATTCCTTAAACGTCTGAAAACTTCGAGCAGGTCGGCCAGATGTTCTTTAAAATTACTTTCCATAAACATGACATCATCCAGATACACCAGGCAAGTTTTCCAAGTGAGACCACGCAATATCAGCTTCATCAATATCTCGAAGGTTGCCGGGGCATTATAGAGACCAAAGGGCATAACGGTAAACTGATGCGTCCGCAACCAGTGGTAAAGCCAGTCTTGTCGTCTTCATGTATGCCCACTTCAGGTCCAGCAGCTTGAAAACTTTTATGAGCTTGCTAATGTGGTCAGTGTGTCGTCGATTCTGGGTAATGGGTAGCTGTCCTTCTTTTTGACGTCATTCAGTTTTCTTCAATCTACACAGAATCTTGTAGATCCAACCTTTTTGGAAACTAGTACCACCGGGGAAGGGCCATGGACTCGATGATTCCTCGATAATGCCATCTTTGGTCATATTTAATAAAGTTAGCAGAATAAAAATGCTGACTTTGCAGGAAAATAAGGAAATTGTACTAATTTGCGGAGAAAATACAACTCATCGTCAGGTTGCACATATTTTTAATGCACGACATCATAAAAGAAATGTCAATAGTCTACTGTGAGCAGGATTATCGTTCAAATCGACGGTTCAGTGCAAAATACTTTGAAAGACTTATAATCCAAGAGTTCATGATGTAGGACTCAATTGGGTGTATCTTGGATGTAATATAACATGGACAAACTAGTATAACATATATTTGTAATAGGACTGGCTGAAAAGGAAGCCGTGAGAAATTTTTTACACAATAATATATTCAAGCCGTTCAAAACAAAATTTATAAATACTTTGAAAGAGCAACATTTTGACGTACGGCTGGTACATGTTTTTGGTCTCAAGAACAAAGAGAAGAAAATTTTACTGCAGTATTTTCATTATTTTATATTTTAATGGGATTTTATTTTTCATTTTAAATTTGAGAAAATTTAAATAAAAAATTAGGTTAGATATTTAATTTAGTGGGATTAATTGAATCATGTAATTTAAGGTAGATAAGAACTTAAATTAAAATTTTAAATTTTATTGGGTAAATTTAGCCAGTGTATTAACTGAAATTATTTTATTAAAAGTGTAAATTTAGATAAATTAATTTTTAATTTATTTTGCTTAGTAAAACATATTAATTGAATTTTAAGGGGGTAGATGTAATAATGGGAATAATTATGATTAAGTTTAATTAGTGTAAATAAAATTTAAATACTTAATAAGTAAGCTGTTTTGTCATTAATTTTTAATTTAAATTAATTTTTATTGATAGAATAAAAATTTTAATATGGGATTAAATTGTGAGGATTTATTTTATAAATCCCGGGCGTGATGCGAAGAACAATCAGTAGATTCAAGATTCAACTTTAGAATTCAATAATTTTGATGATTTATTTTTAATAGTTAATACTATATGGTATAGGCGACATATCTAAAATGAACCAAAAAAACTATTACGTTTCTGTTTGCTGAACTTAGGGAGGATTAACATATGTTTATTCTAAAGTTACTACAAAAAGTTTTATTTTCCTTACAATTGGATTTTATTTAAATTTAAATGAATTTTCGCGTGTTTAAATTATTAAAAAAATTATTTTTTGCAATAAATTGTACTAAATATTAGAGAAATTTAGATTTAGCTATAATAAGGAACATTAACAAAATTTGTGCGAGCAGTTTTGCGGTTACACAAATATTGTAATTCAATTTAATTAGTATTAATTAATTATAATAGAATATTGTAATAGGAACTTTAAAAGGTGAAATTTAAATTTTGTATTTAAATTATTAATTTTTATAAAGTTAAAAAAATTATTTTATAAACAGGATTAGATACCCTATTATTTTAAATGTAATTTTAAAAGCTAAATTAGTATTAGTTATGTTCTTGAAAATTAAAGATTTTGGCGGTATTTTGTCTATTCAGAGGAACCTGTTCTGTAATCGATAATCCACGATTCAATATACTTTCTTTATTAATTTACATATCGTCGAAATTTGAATATTTTATAAGAATTATAATGTTCAAGAATTTTTATAAAAAATAAATCAGATCAAGGTGTAGTATATGAGAAAGAAGAAATAGGTTACAATAAATATAATTCAAGATTATCATTTTTAAAATAATATGAATTTGGATTTGAAAGTAATTTCAACTAATTTGTTAATTTATTTATTAGGTACTACATTATAATTCTTTTCACAGCATATCAAGAACAACTTCATTCATTTGTAAGTATTACTTCGGGGAATAATTTTTAAAGATTGAAGAACCTTAGGTCTATTGATTTGGAAATGGATTCGAAAATTCAGAACTAGAGCCACTTTGCATCAATTAAAAACAGAAAAAACTCCCCCAGCAGATGAGTGTATTACATCTCAACTGGTATTTTCAGGTTTTAGGAAATTTGAATTAGCCAAAAAAATTTAAAAGGAAAATATAAAATTGTTCAAATTGGTTCAAATTTATTGAGTGGGTAGAAAACCAAAAAATAATCAAATTTGTTCATATAATATTTTTCGGCATTTTGAGAAATAACCTAACTTTTTGTAATTTTTTTTAGGAAATGTCAAATTTTACTGGTGTAGCCCATCGATAAGAAAAATCGTAAACGTCATTTTACATTATTTTTATAGCAAAAACTGATGACCATAAACTCTAAATTTGCGGAAACTGAATAATTAACAAAAATCCTATATGATCCGGACTTTAACGGTGTCACTAGTACATAAAAAACTACAATCTACGAGAGCACAAATCGCCTGATAATCTTCAAACAACTACAGAGTGATAAACATATTCGGATGTGTGCAAATCTAAGTATAATTAAGGATTAGGCATAATTACTCAAAACAGTAGCAAGGCCGGCGACGAAAACTTTTCTTCCAACTTGCGCGTGGTAGCTAAAGAATATTTAGAATTTACATTTAAGCTGATAAACCACAGGCAACTTGTTTTATCAACTAAACAAAAACTGAATACTTTTTTAGGAACTAAAAAATTGCAAAAACCTTATGATTTTTATTCAACACGATTTGGAGTTTACTAATTGATCTTTCAAATCAAATCATGGGCAAAATTTTCAGCTTCTATAGATTCTGAGTTATGGACCTTTTTTCCACTGCATTAAGTCTTCCACAGCCTATATTTCGTAAACTATTGAAAATACAATAATATTTTCAAGAAAGAGAACAAGGTAAACATGTCTTTTTTAAGCAATACAACATATTTTAAATCAATATTCGTCCCAATCCTATAGTTGATGAAAAAAAAGGAAGAAGAAAGAGAACAAGGTGAAGATCTATTAAAATAGAGATCAACAATAACTTATGCTAAAATAACAGTTATACTATTAAATTTTTTTATGATAATTATAGTTGAAGATAATGTTACTTTTTGTTGTTGGTGTTATAACAAATGTATCTTAGTTATATTCAATTGTTCATAGTTATAATGTAAGAAACAAATCGACAAAACCTCAAATATTCATAACATCGTGGTATTACTTATGTTTTTTTTTCAAAATGGAAGATTTCAATATTCAACTGAAAGTCTGTAGTTTGCTCAAAATGACTGTTTTAATGAATCCGTAGCATGTCATTACCCTTGGAAAACAAGTACACGTTCCGCCCTTTTTTATCAAGGCAATCAAATTATACTTTCACGAAACCTTGTGAAATATATCTTGAATTCATCAGTGCCGGATCTAGATAATGAGGTGAAAGGGGGCATAAAGCCGAGAGGGGTGTCAGCACGCCACTCCCTCCCCCCCCCCAAAAATTCAATTTTCACATTATACAAGAGTTCTGTTGTGTCCCTTGCTAGGTTATCATTTTAATCAATCATGAATATAAAACAGAGGGGTAGGCACAGAAAATAGGTATTAATATTTCGAGCAGATTGGTGTAAACAAATCGTTTTTCCAGTTAAGCAGATACGGCTTTTTGGCTAAGCAGGGCAGATTAGGAAAGACACACTTGTTGATATATCTTATAAGTATATGAAAGTGAAAAAAGAAAAAATAATAAACAATGGTGGGAGCATATATTTTCTCGAAATCTGCTTCGAAGTGATTATAATTTAGGTTTTTAATCTCTTCAGGTGATTTGTTATATGCGGACCAGTTGAGACTATCATCCAAGGTTATTCCAAGAAGATTAGCAGTGCCACCCTTTGATAATGTGTGATTTGCGAAAAAGTCAATTTTTGTGTTTTATTTCTGATCAAGCAGATAAGATTATTCCTATACCAGTGATCTGCTATATTTTCCACCTCATCTTCAATGTGCTTGAGAGTGCCCAAGTCTGAGTGTCTGTTAATCAATGTTGCATCATCGGCAAACATGACAATAGTGTTCGGAAAAAGGTAGTAAAAAAAATCGTTGATGTGAATAATGAACAGAAGGGGTCCGAGGACAGACCCTTGGGACACACCATATTTGATTTCAAGTCGGATAGCTTCGTGTTATCTGAGATACACTGAGTTCTTCCTGTGAGATATGATTTTATCATTTAGAGAAGTAAACCTCTTACTCCATAATGTTCAAGTTTTTCGTGTAATTTTTCGTGTAATTTTTCATGTGATTTTTTATGTCATTTTTCATGTCATTTTCCATTGCATTTTCCATGTCCATTTTTTCATGTCATTTTTCATGTTATTTTTATGTAATTTTTCGTGTAATTTTTCTGTAATTTTTTGTGTAATTTTCCTTGTAATTTTTCGTGTAATTTCTCGTCCAATTTCTCGTCTCATTTTTCATGTCATTTTTCATGTCATTTTTCATGTCATTTTTCATGTCATTTTTCATGTCATTTTTCTGTCATTTTTCTGTCATTTTTCGTGTCATTTTTCGTGTCATTTTTCGTGTCATTTTTCGTGTAATTTTTCGTGTCATTTTCGTATAATTTTTCGTGTAATTTTTCATGTCATTTTTCATGTCATTTTTCATGTCATAATACTTGTCATTTTCATATTATGTATAAATTCCTTCCTCAAAACCGTAGATGATGTTTTTTACTACCGCATAAATAGCATCAACTGTTTCCTGAACCCAAACTCAAATATATGTATTAGTAATAGTAAGGCTTTTTTCTAAATATGATTTCAATTTCTTTCCCAATAACAGGAATTAAAAATATCGGTCGATAATTGATGGGGTCATCGGGTTACCTTTTTAACACGCTAACAAACAATGTAATCAAATCTTGGAAGTCAATTTTAACCTACTTTTAATTGTCGTATCGAAATGAAACTTGGTATATATATGTAGTTTGGATTACAATACTATAATTTGGTATCTTGGAGCTGATCTGATGATGGAGCCAGGAGGTGAATAGTGGAACTCTTCAGTGGCTACTAGTAAAATATGGTGAATACACTGAGACCGTTCTCAGCATAATTTACAATTCAAAGATATGGCGAATCCACTGGTTCTCAACATATTCGCCAAAATTTAGATTAATAACTTCCATCTCATGTGGATGAATCAATCGAAGAGTTTTTCTCCCGTAGTCTTTTTTAGTCTTCTGCACCAATATGGACTAAAAAGTTGAAAATAATAAGAATAAAGTCATTGACCAAAAAATGACTTTTCATAATGAGATCAGCACCTCACGCTGTTTTACATAAAATAAAATTTTTTGGTCAATGACTTTATTCTTATAATTTTCAACTTTTCAGTCGTTATTGCCATATGTGCGTGTTTTTTTAGTTTTTTCACAATATAATTTTATTTAAAAATAGGAATAACTTTGAACATTTTCAGACAATCTGGAAAAGAGACGGCACTGAAGCATATATTTATTAGACTTTTAGAGTTTTTCAAGGACTTTATTGCATCCATGACGACAATAACGGTCACTGGTAACATTTGGGCACGGCACGTGACTCAAAAAGCCTTCAGGATCACAGTCGGCAGCGGGTAAGTCTGTTCTGGTTAGTTTATTTCATTATTTTGTATATCATTCCATCCTCTCATAGATTATAATGATCGTGACGGATGTAGGAGAACAAAAATAATGACATTAGCGATCTGTCATTGTCAACTACATATGTGGGCCAATGTTCACAAGTGAAAAATCAATTATTCCCTATTTTTCTACCCGTGAGGGTGTATAATTCTATTCGAAATCCAGATATGACCAACTATGAGGTATAACCTATCTAATAAAAAAAGAATCATCCAAATCGAATAACCCACTACAAAGTTATGCCTGATAGAATCGGTTAACGGACCAGAATTCAGAGGGTGAGTGATCAATATCCTTCATTTTACTACCCTCAGGGGTGGATTTCATCTTTTTAATTCAAATGGGACCAACTTCGAAGTACACCCTATCCACTGAAAATTATCGGAATCGGACGTCTCAGTAAAAAGTTATGCGTGATCATACATTAAAAAAAATATACGCGTCGACTAGAGAACCTCCTCCTTTTTGGTTTCGTCGGTTAAAAAAAAAGAAAAAAATACACGCGTTGACTAGAGAACCTCCTTCTTTTTGGTTTCGTCGGTTAAAAAGTAGTCAGTACTTAGTAAAAATAAACGAATAACATATTCACAACAAATGCTCGAATTGAGCTTCTTGGGTTAGTTGACAATATCTGATGAATTCTTGGGTTACGTTTGACAACATCGACAATACAATTCGTTCAGTTTCAGTTCGAATTCTCTCTTTAAGGTCTTTCAAATTGGTAGGTTGGTTTATGTATAGTTCACTTTACAAGTAACCCCAGACAAAAAATCCATAGGAGTTCAATCTGGGGACCAAGCAGGCCATTCAATGTGACCGCATCGCCCAAACCAGCGATTGGAAAAGCTTTCATCAGAAAATCTCTAACCACTAGAGCATAATGTCGACCAAATAGTAGAATCTATTTGACAAGGATGATTAATGTCTGGAAATGTTGCAGTTAAATATGGAACTACATCAGTTTGCTACATTTCTGAATACTTTCCACTTGTCACAGTATCGTAAAAAAAATGTGGTCCTACAATGGTATTCCTAAAATTCCCAGCCCACACAGTTACTTCTGGAGGGTATCGTCCGACTGGGATTTTCCTTAGCCAGTAACGACAAATTTGCGAATTCACAGTACCGTTCATACAAAAAGTTGATTCGTCAGAAAATAAGACACTAAATTCAAAACCATTATTTTGATTACACACTTCTTGCATATTTTTACAAACCTCTAGCGAAATCGTCTAGTTCATGTATAAGTTTAACTTTATATGGATGTAATTTGGCGACAGATCTCATTGTTGCCAGATAAAGTTGTAATAGGCCTTTTCATTTAGATGATTTTTTAAGGCGCTCGTTTTGAGACCCAAAGTCTGATTGGCTATTGGGAAAGTGAATAGCCATTGGTTAGTTTTGAAATAACAATTTGAGATTGGCTTAGTTCAAAATTAGCGGTATTTTCACATTATGTCAACAGTCAACTTCATGACAAATGCACCTGCATACATTGGCGTTCGTAACTTTCTTTGTAGGTTAAGTACTTATTACCTATTTTATACCGCCAAAAACCTTTCATTCGTAGACAAAATAATGTACACGAATATTTTCTAATGGTGAGTTTCCTTCTCCATGTAAATTCAAGTCAACTATCCATAGGAAAACTCGGAAATATTTTATTTCCTTAAAAAAAAAAAATTCGTTGTCAATGCCGTTGGGTCTGACAGGTAAACAAAGTTAGTCATTTGTCATCTAAATGAAAAAGCCTATTGAATGATAAGGTTTTTTTCAATTCCAAGTACCTAATACATTTAATTGAATGTCATAGGTAACGGTAGGTCTGCCACTCTTAGGCTCATTCTCAACATTGCCAATTTCATTACATTTATACAATATTTTGCTTGATGTCGATTTGCTTATTGGTTTTGGATCAGGATATTTTTTTTAATTAAAGATGTCGCTTACTTGGGTCATACTTCTTTTACCTAAGATCATCAGAACTTCTATTCGCTATATCGAATTTCAAATTATTTCTGTTAGGGTAATATTTTTCAGAAATTTATAAATCGATATGCTACACAACAAATCAATTCAATAATGACATGCAATGGTAACTAAGAACTTATTGTTTGGTTGCTAAGGGCTTTCAGATGTTTTCATAGCCTACTTGAGGTTTGGAAATATACTCGAACTAACTACTGAGTAATTTTCAGATATTCATTGCAAAATAAATGATGAAATATAAGATACCTTTGACACCCCGTAAGATACAATGACAAAATATTGGTTATGAATATTAGATGGACCAGCAATTTTAAATTTTATATTTTCGACGTTGTCAAATGTACAGTTTCTGAGATATACGAACAATATGTTTATTTTGAAATGGGACAACACGCATATTTTACAATTTTCTTAGTTTTTTATTGCCGATGCAGCATACAAACTGTTAATGGCCAATATTGACCATTAGTTTTAAGAAATTAGGAAAAATATTTTTATTGCAACCGTTGATATTAACATAAAGAGAAAATAAAATGGGCCACTTGATATTTGTTAAAGTTTAGAAAAGTCTTTGCTGTTTTTGTACTGATAAACATGATATGAACATCGGTTTCATTTCGTTAAATCAAGTAGGTTTTACTGTCAGTAGGTACGTCGTGATAGTTTTTTGAAAATATGCTTACCAGCGATAAAATTTGAGTATGTTTTATTTGCGACATTATTTGTAGGAACGAACACACGAAGAGGTATGTGAAATATTTATTAACAAGTATGAAGACAGAACTCCTATAGCACGTGGTACTGTATCTAAAATTATTCATAAATTTGAGGAAAGTGGACATGTACGAGAACTCCCAAAAAGTGGCCGCCCTGCTATTCCAGAGCAAACAAAAACGAATTTTTTTTTGGTTGAGACCCTCATAAGGCTACTAGAGTTGTTGCAACCGAAAATCACATCAGTCAAACAACTGTTCGTAAATATTTAAAAAAAGAAAAATGGCATCCCTATAAAGTACAATTGGTACAGGAACTGAACGAAGACGATCCAGATCGCAGAATGGAGTTCTGTGAAACAATGTTAAATAGATTTGACACTAATCCTAATTTCTTTAATCAAATCATTTTTTCTGATGAGGCTACTTTCCAGTTAAATGGCACGGTCAATAAACAAAACTGCAGGTACTGGTCAGATGAAAATCCCCATTGGATGGTGGAGGCACATACGCAGTATCCACAAAAGATCAATGTGTGGGCATGAATTATTAATAATACCATTATTGGACCTTATTTTTGGAATAGAACCATGACAGGTGAAGAATACTGGGCATTTTTAGAATTAGAGTTAATTCCAGAATTAGCCAGACTCTTTCCTGATGATATAAATCCTCATATCGTGAATAGATCAATTTGGATTCAGCAAGATGGAGCGCCTCCTCATTATCTTCGAGGCGTTCGTGAGTTTCTCACATTACATTTCCAAATCGTTGGATTGGAAGAAGAGGATCTACCGAATAGCCAGCAAGATCTCCGGATTTGACACCTCTAGATTATTTTTTGTGGGGTTATTTAAAAAGCAAAGAGTATGTGAATAGGCCACAGGTACTAGGACTGAAAGACAGAATTACAGAGGAGATAGAACTCCGGAAACGATTAGAAAAGTCTTGGATGACTTTTCATTCAGAATGGATTTATGTTTCCAAAAACAATCATATTGAACATCTCCTTTAATTTTTTTCTTTAGGTATTGTTTTCTGTTTATACTGCAAAATTAATTACAAAATAAAAATGTTTTTCCCAATTTCTTAAAATTAATCGTCAATATTGGCCATTAACAGTTTGTAAGCTGCAATAAAAAACTGTAACAGAAAATTGTAAAATATACGGGTTGTCCCATTCAAAAATAAACATATTGTTCGTATATCTCAGAAACGGTACATTAGGCAACGTCGAAAATATAAAATTTAAAATCGCTGGTCCATCTGATATGCATAACCAAAATTTTGTTTTTGTATCTTACGGGGTTGGGGTGTCAAAGATATCTTCATTTCCATACTTTACGCGCGCACTGTATATTAAGAAATATGAACACTGGTTTTCTTTATACTGAGTATACTGTAACTTGAAGTGTTACATATGACGTATGTGGTATGGTTGAACTCAGAAAAAGATTGGCTTTTAATTTTTTTTATTAAAATATACCATTTCTATTTAAAAAAATTATCGAGGACATCATATCTTGTAAGGTAGGGGGGGGTAAAAATATTTTTTTTGTTAAAAAAAGTAGAAAACTAAAGTTAAAAATCGATCTGTCTGAGCTTTATTTCCGAAAATAGTTAACTCATAAGATAATCGAGCGTTTCCACACTTTATGAAAGCTCTGTATAATTACATAGCTTGACTGACTGATTGACTGACGCACTGACTGACTGACATACGATCAACGCCCAGACCAAAACGCTGAACCTAAGGAGCTGAAATTCGGACAGCGTATTCCTATATAGTCCATTCCTAAAGGGGTGAAAAGGGTGATGAGAAGGGGGGAAAGTCCCGTTAGTTTTAAGTTAGAGTCATGGAAATTAGTATTTGGGCTTTTTTTTTCAATAATGAAAACGTATTGCAGAGTTTTTTAAATTCAACCCCAAAGTGGTTAAAATGGGGGTTGAAATTTGAAGGTCCCTTATTTTTAAAGTTGGGGTCATAAAAATTGGTATTTGAGGTCTTAGTTACAAATGAAGAAATACATGTTTCAGTGTTTTTGGAAATGAAACCTCTAAAGAGGGTAAAATTTGTGTGGGGGTTCCGTTCGTTTTTAATTTTGGGTCATGAAAATTGGTGTTATGGCTCTCTGTTACAAATAAATAAATCGTGTTCAACCTTATTTGAAAATTCCTTCCCTAAACGGGTGAAAATTTCTAATAAATAGTCGACACAAAGCATTACTTTCACTACCCAAATGAGATAACGGGAAGCTTGCAAGCCACAGTCATAAGCTAGATCGAACAACACAAAGAAAAACATAGGAAGTCGCGGGTGCCGGCTAGTTTCTAATAAATCTGTAGCTTAGTAATAATAAATTGTTTTTTTCGTCAGATTTTTGGATAACATGATTTCATAGTACCAATGAACTGCCAGTTAACTTAGGATTGGAAAGAATGCAAATTTGTTTAAACTAAATAAATCACCACTTCCACTTGGCAGACCAACAGCACCGATTTTTTTGTCCGAATTGAAAGGTAGACTGCCCGCGAAGTCGAGTAGAACGATGATGGACAACAAAATACCTGTTTTCATGGTAATCATAAACTTGTACATTTATAATTGCGATACTAAGAAGGATGGTCATCAACTGCCCGAGAGGACTAGGCTTTTCCTTTTAACGCGGTTTATTAATGAAAAAAAAGTAAAACAGTAATTTGTAGGTGGGGAGTTTTGGGGAACCCCGATTCAGTCTTTAGCGCCTCTAGCAGTGCCGGGCCGACGCAATAGGGCTAGGGGCTGTCGTATTCAACACTACGAGGAGGACATGGCGTAAAAATAATATCGCATTCTTTCAAAACATACCGTCTGTTGATCAAGTCGAAGTTTTTTATATATAACGATAATCCTTGGATGATTTTAAGAAAATTCTTCATATGACATAGGTCCGCAACCGCTTTATTTCTGAGATACAGGATGTTGAAATTTACAAAAAAATCAGTTCTTCCCCAATATCTCTGAAACCGCTTTGGCTTCTTTTTTCAATTTTGGTACATGCAAAGTACGCATAAAAATATATTTTTTCCATGATAAAGGATTTCTTAATTTTCATCAGTGGCGTCCCTGTTAACATGCCCTGCCATATTTTTGATCGAAATAATGATATGCCACTGTCTTTTTCTCAAATAAATATTATTTTTGTAATTGTCCTCTATCTCCTCATAAAAATGGTCTCCTGCTTTTTTTTCGTCCGGCGAACTGTTTTTGAGTTAGAAAATAAAATGCATTGATTTGCTTGTCCCTATGCGAAATTGCCGTTGAAGAGTAGTAGGATTATCTTGTGGGCTAGAAACATCTAGTATGCTAAGAACACATTTCGTTGTTTTCAACATAAACAATTTTGACACTTCTTCAGCTAGATACGTGATATTATTTACGTTATAAAAACTTGTTTATTAAAGAAAAAACATGGTAAATTTTACAAATACCGAATTAGCAGACATGCATTACTTGTATGGGCTTGCTGACGGAAACGCTTCTCAAAAGTCCTCTCCCCCCTCTTATTTTTGGAACGATTATACATAAACAAGTTTGGAAACTGAATATTAAAGGTTGTAAACTTCCCTACTAGTGATGATAGATGACGAAATCGTCAAAGATGACGTCACAAGGCCATTGTGACCAATAATTTTAAATGGAACCCTACGGCAAGCGACACCTCTTTTGAAAGGTATCGAAAAAACCTATTCAATGATACTAATTTTGTTTGTGTTTATGGTAGTTTTGGCAACTCGCTTTTAAAAAACGCAAAGCTGTGATGAATTAAATCAGTTAATACTAAAATTCCAAATTCAAGCTCCGCCTCTGGATAGTTGTCAAATAAGCTGACGTTTTTGTTAGTCTTCCTAATTCGACGTTTTCGTAATTGTCCAAGTTTTTGTACATTTAAGAATTTGTGTATTGTTGATCGAACGTTCAACTGTTTTAGCAGCTTTTGGTACTTTTAATATTTTTGTACATTTTAATAATTTGTTAAACTGTTGTGAGCCGAACGTATAAGTGCTTCAAGAAGCGAAATGGTACGTGCTTTAGGTGATAAGTAGCAGCGATCCTAATTCTTGGTGAAACTGGACAAAATATTCATGCAGCAGAACGCATTTTTAATGAGAGGTTTCCCGATCGCCCCGTTTCGAGGACTTATTTGAGGGAGCTTCTTCGTAAGTTTGAAACAACGGGTACCTAGTATTAATGATGCGAAACGATCTGGCAGACCACAAATTTCTGATGAGAAAAAAATTGATATACTGGCAGAAGTAATAGTTAATCCTACTTCTTCAACAACTCACGTTGCATCTACCTGTGAAGTCAGTCGAAGTACAGTACACAGGGTGTTGAAAAAAAACTAATTTCATCCATACAAATCAAAAATGGTTCATCAACTCTCAGACGACGACCCAGACCAAAATCTAGAATTTTCTGAAAATATGGAAACTTAAATTAACCAACAGCCAGACTATGTCAAAACAATTTGTTTTAGTGACGAAAGTACTTTCTATCTGAATGGAAATATAAATACACAGAATGTGAGGTATTGGAGTGACGCAAATCCTCACCTGTTTCGTTATACACATACCCAATTTCCCCAGAAGGTTAATGTTTGGGCAGGTATCCTGGGAAACCACAACGTTGGGCCTCCTTTTTTGAATACTAATTTAACTGGTGAGGTTTATCTGGAGCTGTTGCAAAACGCAATAGAACCGTTAATCCTTGAAATTTTGGAAGATAATCCAGATGAATTCGGCAATTTGGAAATAACATTCCAACAGGATGGTGCTCCTCTACACTATTATGGTGCAGTAAGACGGTATTTGGATGAGGAGTATCGTGGTAGATGGATTGGACGACAAGGTTCAACGGAATGGCCAGCTCGATCACCGGACCTCACACTTTTGGATTTTTTTCTGTGGGGGTACCTTGAATCGAAGGTTTACGCCACTGAACCTGACAATATTGACGTTTTAAAACCACGTATTGTTGCAGAATGTGAGGCTGTTTCCGCAGACACATTTGCAAAAGTACGAGAAGAGTTTAAAAATGGGATATTTCACTGTCGGGAAGTAAATGGAGCAATTTATTTAAGTAGATACTGATTCTTAAATCTGTAATTAATATCATACTGAATGGAATTTAAATTTTAATGTTTACTAATGAGCCATTGAAACTGCCATAAACACAAACAAAATTAGTATCATTGAATAGGTTTTTTTGATACCTTTCAAAAAAGGTGTCGCTTGCCGTAGGGTTCCATTTAAAATTATTGGTCACAATGGCCTTGTGACGTCATCTTTGACGATTTCGTCATCTATCATCACTAGTAGGGAAGTTTACAACCTTTAATATTCAGTTTCCAAATTTCACTTTTTTATGTATAATCGTTCCAAAAATAAGAGGGGGGGAGAGGACTTTTGAGAAGCACTGTATGAAGCCTACTCGACAAGTTGAAAATGGTCTAAAATAGAGATACTGCTCTCAAAATTATGTGTGATAGCTCATTGGATCCGGAATAACGCCTAGAAAAAGGTGCCAAAAGCGTGTATTAGCACATAAAAAATTGCAAAAGTTATAAACAATTGAAGATGAAAAAAAATGGCATTTCGTTTTTTGCCAATATTTCATAAACTATTGATATTTAAGGAATTTCAAAAAAAGATTCTGAAAGAAGGGAAATTTCAATGAAAAATTCCGGAACTTTATCTCCATTATTTATAATTTTAATTTAACGCTGAAAATGGGTCTCCGAGCGACATTTTTAGGTTGCGCGCGCGGCGTCAAAAGCGAGTACGACACATTAATTAATTCATTTAAGGTATTAAATATTTTTTTTATATTTGAAAAAATCATGGTGTATTCGGAACACTATAAATAATTTATTACCATTGGAAATTTTACTTGAAGTTGATTTTTCAATAAGTTAAACGATTGTTAACTAACAAAATTTTCTCAAACTTCTGTCTTAATTGTAAATGAAAAAAAATGTTTAAATAATTGTCGTAAAAATTTTCCGCTCCGTAGAGCCTTTCTTATATACATACACCATGATTTTTTCAAATAAAAAAAAAAAATACCTTAAATAGATAAATTAATGTGTCGTACTCGCTGTTGACGCCGCGCGCACAACCTAAAAATGTCGCTCGGAAACCCATTTTCAGCGTTAAATTACAATTATAAATAATGGAGATAGAGTTCCAAGAGTTTATTGGAAATTTCCTCTTCTTTCAGATTCTTTGTTTGAAATTTCTTAAATAATAATAGTTTATGAAATATTGGCAAAAAACGAAATGTCATTTTTTTTCATCTTCAATTTTTTATAACTTTTGCAATTTTTTATGTGCTAATACACGCTTTTGGCACATTTTTCTAGGCGTTATTCCGGATCCAATGAGCTACCACACATAATTTTAAGAGCAGTATCTCTATTTTAGACCATTTTCAACTTGTCGAGTAGACTATATGAAGCCAGGCGACTGTATCGAGAGCGCTTCCCAAATAGAATGGTTCCTGATGCTCGAACGATTTCAAGCACCCTCAGAAGGTTATGTGAAACAGGAAGTTTTGAGCCAAATCATCACTTGAAAGGAGCACATCGGACTGCAAGAACTCCAGCAATTGAGGTAGCTGTTTTAAATTTAGTTGACGAAAATCCTGAAATAAGTACGAGGCAAGTTGCCAATAATTTGAATGTCGCCCATATTCAAGTATGGAGGATGCTTCATGATTATTTATTATATCCCTATCACATTCAACGGGTTCAGGCTCTACTTCCTAGAGACTTTCCATTACGAGTGAATTTCTGCCAATGGTTTCTCAAAAAAGTTACCGAAAATCCTTTATTTGACAGGGAAATTTCATTCACGGACGAAGCTAGTTTTACTAAAAACAGGATCAGAAATGTTCATACTAATCATTTTTGGGCCGAGGAAAATCCGCATGCAATCGTGGAATCTCATCATCAGGAGCAGTTCTCATTAAATGTCTGGGCTGGAATTATTGGAGATTACCTAATTGGACCTTTTTGTTTACCACGCAGATTAAATGGACATAATTATCGCCGATTTCTTGAAGATAATTTGCCAATTCTGTTGGAAGATGTTCCTATTTTAATGCAAAATCGCATGTTTATGCACGACGGTGCACCTGCTCATTTTAGTGCTCTGGCACGCGAATATTTAAACCAAAACTTTCATAATCGCTGGATAGGTCGTGGGGGAACAGAGTCATGGCCACCTAGATCCCCAGACTTAAACAGTCTTGATTATTTTCTTTAGGGACATCTTAAGACTTTGGTTAACCAATTATCTAACTGAGGAAGAATTGCGAAACCGCGTAATAGTTTCCTGTGAAGCAATAAGGAATACTCCAGGAATTTTCCAAAGTGTATGCGAGTCAATGACAAGGAGGGCTGACGCGTGCATACTTGCAGGAGGTGGACATTTTAAACGGTTAATTTGATTTTGGTATTTTTTGTTCATAATAGTTATGTTTTAAAAAATAAAAAAATTATTTTTATGCGTATTTATTACAAAAACTAAATAATAGTTACCATAAAATTATAAAAATCTTGCCTAGATCCTTTGGTTACCACAATTGTGAAATTAAGACTAAGAGAAAAAATCGAATAGGGACAAGCAAATGAATGTATTTTTTTATTTTCTAAATCGAAAACCGTCCGCCGGACGAAAAAAAAAAGGTAGGAGACCATTTTTATGAGAAGATAGAGGACAATCACAAAAATAATATTGATTTGGAAAAAATACAGTGGCGTATCATTATTTTGTTCAAAAATATGACAAGGCATGTTAACAGGGACGCCACTGTTGAAAATTAAGAAAACCATTATCATGGCAAAAATGCATTTTTGTGCGTTCTTTGCATGTACCAAATTGAAAAAAAAATCCAAAGCGGTTTCAGAGATATTGGGGATGAACTGATATTTTTGTCAAATTTCAACATCCTGTATCTCAGAAGTAAAGCGGTTGCGGACCTATGTTCATATGAAGAATTTTTCTTAAAATTATCGAAGGATTATCGCCCTTTAGGATCAGCATTCAATTATGAAACACCCTGTAGAATAAGAGACAACACGCAAAAAAAATTATAAACATACATATTAAACAACACAGAAACCTATACCAGAATTACTCCATAATAAGTGACGATTCTCAACTGAGTTTACTCGCCCCATATGTAATTTGAGTCTGATGTCTAGGGATTGTGGTAATTTTTCCATGACAATTCAACCATGTATAAAAAATCGCATATGTCACAGTGCAATTGTCAGTTTGAGAGCGGCAAAAGTTAGCTGCAACTTTTACAGCGATAAATTAACTCCTATATAAAATGTGTCATTTAAAGATGACTGTTTTGTCATTTTGACAGCGATAAAAAAGGTGCATCGTTTTTTATCACCGATAAGAACGCCTGTTCCTCTTAAGCGTCTACATCTAGTATACTTACGTCACTTTAATGTCTGCCCTGTCAGTTATTTAAGTATTGTTGATAATTGATACTGAAACATTACAACATGAGTCGTTTTGGGGAAGTTTTGACTCAACAAATAACAAAAAGTATAGAAAAAGCAATCCCGCAATCCACAAAAAATACTAAAGCGTCAATATGGAGACAATTTATGGAGTTTTGTCAAGTACGAAATTACGAACTGTCGAAAATAACTCCGTTACAAAAAGTAGCAGATATATTAAAGGATTGGGCCTATAATATGAAAAAGAGGAATGGAGAAGATTATAAAGAATATGCAGTTAAATAAATTTGGAATTCAACTGCGAACATGATTCAAGAAAAATATTTCAATGAATACAATATTATCCTTTTGCCGACATAACTTTTAAAGAAGCTCGTGATGCAAGAAATAGTAAACGGAAAGAATTACAAGTTATTCCAGAGAAAAGAGAAGTAAGTTCTGTAGCATTGAACAAGAAAGATATAGTAAAAATGGTAAAATTGTGGAATATAGACAACCCAGAGGGATTACAAAAGATTCTTTCATATAGCTTCTTTTGAATTAGGGTTGGAGGCTGCAAACTGTAAAATTTACCATTTTAAAGAAGAAAAAAATCAAGATGGAACTTCAACAAGAAGATTTGAATACAATACAATATTTTCAAAGACGACACAGGGTGGGTCGAAAAAATTGGCAGACAGCAAATGGATAACAAAAACAGAAATGGATGAAGGTATTTGTCCCGTTGCATTATTAAAATTACTGTTACAAAAAAGAAATGAAAAAATAACATCTGAACGACTTTTTTTAACTTCAAATCCCTTTTGGAAAAACAAAAATTCTAAAGGTTGGTACAAAAATGTTTCACTGGGTATTAATACGATTTCTACTTGGACCAAATATTCTGCAACTAAAATTGGACTCGACATTACAAATAATAGAATTACCAATCATTCGAACCGTGCTAGTACAGTTTCCCAGTTAGCCAAAGCAGGAGTAAGTGACCAACAACTCATAAAGATAACGGGACACTCATCATCATCTTCTATTAAACCCTACTCCAAAATTGATCCCGAACATCACAAAATCTTATTAGTTCCTTACGAGCCTCGGTGAAAAATCAAAATGAATATTCTACATGTGTGAATACCAGAGAAGAAAATTTTGAAATCAGTACACCAAACCAAACAATTTATAACAATTGTGTATTTAATAACTGTTCATTTAAATAATTTAATTGTATCAATAAAGATAATTATTGTTGTTGTTCATTCATATATTCGGTCGTTAATTTATTTTGCCAAAAAACACTCGAGCTTTTCTTTTCAACTCAAAATTTTTCCATCAGTAAATTGGCTCGAAAAACTGACATTTGACAAAATCACTCGACCTTGTCAGTTTTTCTCGTAAAATTACTGATTGGCAAAATTATTTCGTCACAAAAAGAAATTTATCCGATAAAAAAAACTCTTGTGTTTTTACTATTGACAAATGCCCTAATGGTTTTTTCACTTATTCATTGGTTTATCAATTATCGCGGTGTTGGTTGCCAAAATAAATAAAGTTTGCATTGATATGTTTCTAAATTTCTTATTCATTAAATTGTCCTGCCGAATTACACTCGATGTTTGTATTGATATCGGGTAAATTTGTGTTGTTCAAATTCTAAACTGTTTCCTTTACCAATTTGACTCGAAAAACTGTCAACCTAAAAACGCTCCACCTTCGGTGTCACGTTTTTACTAGTTGACAGTTTTTCTCGTCTAATTGCTAGGCAACAGTTTCTTATTAAACAACCCAAATTTACCCGATAAAATACAAACCTCTCGTGCAATTATAAATGAAAAAAAACGAATTGAATGATATCACCGATACTACTTTTTGAAATGAAAGGCATTGTGATTGCCCGATAGATGGCGCGGGGAGGCACATCAATATTTCAAACAGCATGGAGGTCAAGTGGCACATCGTTGAAAAGATAATTCAATTTTCTTTTCAACCAATCTATTTTTTTTATTTAGCTCAAACGTTTTTTCACTATATGCATTTGAAATGTCAAGTATAACAAAATTTAAAAGCCGCACTGTATGAAAATTACAAGAACTGTTGTTCGTGTATGAAAATAAAAATCCATGTGATCTTATGATACAATGAACAAGAACAACTGTCTACAACTTATTAAAATACAATGAAAAGGAGGAGTTTTTTCGTGCCATCTTATTTCGAGCGTTTAAAGAAGAGAGAGAGAGAGAGAGTTGAGATTAATAAATCTTTTCACATCGGATGGCTTTTAGTTTAGTCTACAAGCACACTCGTTACGAATTCCAGTTCGCTTTTCCGAAAATTTTGATTCGAAATGGGATCTTCCGACTCTCGGAACTCTACCACCAATATTTATAATTTTAATTTTTAAAATAACTAATTAAATATTAATGTAAGGGAACGAAAAAATTCAGGTATTATTCAGATACATGAGTGAACAATAATCTCAACTACTAATGCTTTTGTTAATTAAATATTTTTTACAATTTTTCATAAAAACCTGTATAATTTTCAAATTGAAAATGTGAGATTTTTTCCATTTCTGGAATCCATTCTTCAAAGGGTTCAAAATAGATCCCCGTTTAAAAAAATTGTAAATTTTCGATTTTTCACTTTTTTTTATTAACACATTAAGTGGTTAAACAATTATAAAACCATATAAAAACATTTTCGATTGTTTCATTTTATAACCACTGAGAACTTCTTTTAAATTTTTCACTCCAATTGTTTAAATATTGTTATAAAGAAACGCATTGTTTATGACATTATTAAAAAAATATTTTTGACAATTTGACCACTATGATATTCAAGGAAAAATCGTTTCTTAAAAACGTTTCTTCTTGTTTGATTTAAAGAGGTAATTTGTTAATTAATGTTTTTTTTGTTAGTAAAAATCAATATTAAGGAAAAATTTTTTTAAATCATTATTTCTAATGCTCTTTCAAATTATTATTTTTTAATTTTTTATTTGTTTTGTTGTTATAAACAAATGAACATCCGTAATATATTTTTTTAGATATAATAAAATAACTAACAAAAAACCTTTTTAAAGATAAGCTTTTATTCAAGCCGTGTACTAATACGTATGAAATAAGTCATCGCTAACAATGATTTAATTATTTTTTGTTGAATTATTTGGTTTCAAAACCTTGTCGCGCGAAATGTTCATAAAAGTAGGTACCAATTAATTTCATTGGACAATGATTGGTTGGTAAGTAACAGCTTGTCGAAGTATCAATTTTATTACAATTCGCGCGACAAGCTTTTTGAAACCGAATAATTCAACAAAAAATCATTAAATCATTGTCAGCGATGACTTAAACTTATTTTATACGTTTTAGTACGCGGCTTAAATAAAGTCTCCGAAAAGGAGTTTTATTAGTTATTTTGTTTTTTGTTTTTTAGTTAGTTCGCCTTAATCTGTTCATTTCTACTAGAGCATCGTTATTACAAGGTCTCTTCCCTGTAAGTTTTGAGCTGAAAGAAATTGATCACCGACCTCAAAAACACAGCAATTTTGAATAGAATCTGACCATAATCACAAAACTCGTCCGCCATCCTGAAGGCCATCTTGAATTTATGAATTTTGACAAAAATGTCATTTTCTCCGACCCCGAAATCTCCCACATACCAATTTTGAATCGAATCGGGCCATAATCACAAAACTCGTCCTCCATCTTGGAGCCGCCATCTTCAATTTATGAATTTTTGACAAAAAATGTCATTTTCTCCGACCCCGAAATCTCCCACATACCAATTTTGAATCGAATCGGGCCATAATCACAAAACTCGTCCTCCATCTTGGAGCCGCCATCTTCAATTTATGAATTTTTGACAAAAAATTCATAATTTCCGACCCCGAAAACCCCCACTTACCAAATATGAATCAAATCAGACCAAATTACAAATTTTTTTTTTTCTCAATATGAAAATTATGAACAACTGCCAAATTTCAAATTAATCGGACGACTAGAAGTCAGTCAAAATTCACTTGCAAGATTTGACCCAAACTAACAAACGAACGAACTAACTAACAAGTGGAACTAAATAAAAGCTTGTAAAAATACATTACCTACCTCAAATATATCACTAAATGTCAAAATATATACAGGTAGCCCAGTATGAACAATAAAGGATTTGTACAAGCTGATACAGGCAACAAAAACTATTGGAATGAGTGTGATGAAACCTGGAAGAAAATGCAATTAACATACGAAGCTGCAGTTACCTTTAGCCAGTCCAGTGCTGGCACGAATGATCAATTTCGGTTTTCAAATTATGGAGTGTTTATCGGCTGTGGTGATTCATGTTTATGAGACCTGAGAATCCCGTGGAGAAAAACAGTTTGTTACCACGAATTGGTGAAATGAATACTTATTAATTACCGTTTAGGAAAGTTTATTTAAAAGTGTACGGCACTACTTGTCCGATTCGGAGATGCCTTGCTGCTTTTAAGCATTGAAATTACCCAGTTTTTTTGGAGAATACCGAATAGCGATTATATCAAATGAATGGGATTGAAGCCTTATTAGAAGTTAATATTAACTAATCCAATTTTGGATATCTTTCCATGTTTTGGGTTTTATCCCTCCTGGAAATAAAAAATATTAATTATGTGTTCTTGAAGGACAAATTTGTAAATTTCATTCTTTTCTATACGGTATACTGGAGTTTCGTTGAAAGTTATTCATGCTTGATACATTCTTCAGCTCCACTTCTTTTTACCCGACTACGGCGAAGCAAAAAGGAGGGTTATGATTTTGACCGGTATGTATGTTCATCTGTTCCCTCATAACTTCTAAACTACTTATCATAATTTGAGAAATGAGGTATCGTTGGAAGCGTCTTGATCGTCGGCTGGTTATAGACGTCACTTTAAATTGAATATGGCGCCCTCTAGAGGACATAAAGTCATGAACTAAAAAATAATTTAATGATGCCGTGTTGGGTATCAAATGAAAGGGCTCAATTAGCACATTTCAAATATATATATATATATATATATATATATATATATATATATATTGTTATGTTATGTTATGCCAGTTAAAGGTTTAAAAGGAAAAAACAAAAAAAAAAAAATTACTAAATAGTTATTAGTTCAAGAGTTATTTTTGAATAACTTTTAAATTCTATTTATTTATAAAACTTTGTATAATATGGATAGATAAAAATGTCAAAATAATATAACACAATCAATTTTCATACACTGTCATAATGATCATAAACCATAATTGGAAAAAAAAGACAATAAAAGTCTAAATTGACAAAATATTCAGGAATAAACAGTAATAAACACATTTATAAATTTGAAAAAAACAGAATATGAAATAGGAGAGAACTAAAAGTAACCAATGGTAGACAACAAACGTCTTCATGATAATAGCCAATCAGAGAATAGATGGTCATAGGTAAAATTGGAAATTGTGAAGGAATAGCAATTGGTTGATATCATAAGCAATTATTATTAGAATTTGTAAAAAAAGTATGGAAAAATAGTTGGATATATAAATTGAGTAAGATAAACCTAAACAGTGAAATGTGACAATTTAGTGCGCGAATTCAAAAATTCAAATGGAAAACAGGAAGGGAAACTTGTATCGAGGAAACAACAAACAAAGCCAAGGAGGAGATTGAAAATAAAATTAGAAGGGAATGGACGCAACATTTTGAGAGAACAAAAATTGAAAGAATTCCAACATTTGAAGAGCAAAACTAGTATTACCTTAATTATATATCATTTCCACGTCTCCAAAGCTGATTTCTGCATCTGTATGGTTCCTGAGTTATGGTATTGGAGTTCCTGATAGCGCTTGTAGTGACAAGGTATCCAGTTTCAGGGCATATCTTGAAACACCGACATCTCCAACAGGTATAAAAACTTTAATAGTGCATTTTCGGTCCTGAACTATTTCACCTATAACGTATTTCACATCTGAAGAACTTCATTTCACCTTATTTTGAACAATAACAGAAAACTTTACTCTCACGGAAAAAGTGAGGTTCTGTTTATCTATCCATGATTGCAATTTTATGATTATCCGTGAATATTTGTATATTCCCACTAGTATAAGTTATTTCTCGTAGGCCAGGTATTTTAAGTCTTCCTGAATAAAGGAGATAATTGTTTTTGATATTTTGTTGTGTGTTCTTTCACAATGATCAACAAACATACCTACGACCATTGAATAACTTGAGTTTGACATATCAAATAAGGGCTAAATTGCTTTGAACCGGCTAACTTGAGATGAGGGCGTACCAACTGTGCTAGCTGTGGTGAGAAAAGGAATAACAATTGTCAGCTACGTGACGAGAGAACAGTGACGTTCGTTGGCAATTATTATTACCACATACAAATTATTATACAGGGCAAAAATATCTATCTATATCATATCAATTTGGTTCACAAAGAATAACAAAAATTATTAGCTATCTTATTATATAACAACAACTATTATTTTTCAATTCATCAAAACATAACAAAAGGCACCCAAAACGTGGGGCAAAAATATTACAATATTTTATATTTTAAAAAATTCATCATTACATAATAATATATATATATTGTTATGATTGGGTAGAATATAGTAATTTTTATTTATACTTATTCTTAATAATTGCCCACATTACTTCGCTCCGCGTTGGAAGCTAATTGTTATTATATGTTGTGGGTTGTTTTTTTTTTGAGGTTTATTTCAATGAAATTTGTAAAATTATTTCTTCCACCCAATACCATAACAAATTTACTAAATATTTGTAAAATTTTCATTATTTTTACTCTTTGTAATTCCCTTTGAAATTATTCTTATATACCATTGCCCTACTGATTTTCTAGAATTTCATATTTTTCTTTTTTCTCCCTGCTTTTTATTTCCTTTCTTACCACGACTGAACTCAGTTGGAACGACTATGCCTCAGGAGTCGGTACTGGCAACAGAGCCACTCTGCCTTTCTTGATGTCAATAGAACTATTTCAGTTCAGTGTTTATAGGTGAAAGATCAGCATATCATTGTGGAAAGTAAACCAGATATTATCAAAAACAATTATTTCCTTTATTCAGGAAAACTTATATTGACCTGGCCTGCGATAGATAACTTAAACTATGAGCGATTGACAAATTTTCACTGAAACTGATGAAAAACAATGAAGTATATTATAAATATAACCTCACTTTTTATTTTAAGTTGAAACATTGTTTTATAGTTCAATACCAAAATTGAACAAAGTTCTTCAGATATAAGAGTTATTTTGCAAAGTGATTCAGTTTGTGATGTGCACTCAAAAAGTTTATACCTGGAGTTGGATTGTCGCTGATTTATTTCCTGGTGATTCTCCGTAATCCTGCTTCATCTACTCCTCTCAGGGACTCTCTATTGCAGTGGAACTCTCCAAAATCCTTGAAATCAGCTTGGATAAGTTTTCATGTCGAAAACAAAAAGGTAATCTTCTTTTATCCTTAAATATTTTTTTGTCGAAATTTTCCAGAGGTTAAATTGATTTGTTATTGTTAGAAATCTTTCTTGTTATCAGTAAAAATCCGGAATTTCTTTTCTCTCAAATTTTTCAACTTTTTTTTTTAAAACCTTTTTCCTCCTCTCGCTTTGTTTTTTCCTCCCTGGATACGATTTCTGTTTTGTCATTCTATTTGAATTTTTGAAAATCGCGCACTTCCTTGTCGCACTCTCACTAATTTGTAGTTATTTGAGAAAACTTATCAACCAACATATTTTACATTTCTTATAAACTAAATACAAGATTTTATCATAATTATCTTTGACATTTCTTTGTTCTTACTCTTCCACAATTTCAAATCTTCCATCAACCCATCTATCTCTATTCCCTGATTGGCTATTTTCATCAAGAAGTTTCTTGTTCTCCCATTGGCTATTTTAGTTAGATGCAATTTCATATACTGTATGTTTTAACATTATAATTTTGTTGATAACATTTAATCCAGAATAATTTTGTAAAACTAGACTTTTTGTTGTATTCCAAACAATTATATGTTGGAATCATTTTTTTAAATTAAAGAAAATTACTGCATTATAGTATTTGCATATATTCACCTATCAATGTTATACAGAGGCTTCAGAAAGTAAATAGAATCTCAAAAAATGAACAAAAAATATCTTATGAACTACTAACTATTAATTATTTATAATTTTTGTGTTTTTTTTAAAGAAATTATTTATTTTTCATTTTTTTAAATATATTTTTTTAAATATATAACTAGTCCTTCTTAACATAACAATATATATATATATATATATATATATATATATATATATATATATATATATATATATATAAAGAAAAATAGTATCTTGACTGGAAAAGTATTTACGAAAGAAGGATTAGAGGAGAAAAAATTGTTGTTTTTTTTTTATCTCTTTCCTGAGGTTGCAGTCAGTTCAGAAGCCCAATGTAATGAGTACTCTCTGTTATTTGTCAAGCTTTCGAAATTTATTTTATTTCATTTTTAAGGCATGTAGAAACAAGAAAACAATTGCTAATCACAAAAGGAACTTGGAAAAATATAAGAAACTTACCAACGTGAGACTGTTACAAATAAAAAATAGCGAGACACACATAATATTAAAACATACTTAAAATGCAATTCACTAATATATCTCTATATATATATATATATATTGTTATGATATCAAATATATGTTAACTATTAAAATAATAAAAATTTGATAAAATGATACTTATACATCACATGAATACCTGCTATGGTGGTTTTACAATTTTTCTGTGCACTTCACTTTTCTGAAACCTTTTACCATCTTATGTTCGACGCAGATCATCAAAGAGTTTAGCAGTGGAGCTTTTCTATTGACATCAATATTTTTCCAACTATCCATTTAGATTGCACAACCTATAAAAAGAATAGACATCAAAATCTACATACAAAATCTTAGAATTCAAACAGATAAAAATTATATATAAGCAAGAACATCCTGTATGCTGAATTAGAAACTCAAGGGAACATGACAGGGACATGTCAAATAATTTCTCATAAAAAATGATAAAATATCAAATCTGAGAACGGAAAATGGTTGAATAAGAATTGATAACCAATTTGTATAAATAATATTAAGTATAGAAATATAAGCTGTATATAAAATAACTTTCATAGTGTAGAATAAGAAAAGTTGCTTTTAAAAGTGTGTGAAAACTGAAATTTCGTGCCCAAAAACAAAAATTGATGGTTGCTACGGGAGGAAAAAACAGGGTCGAAAAAGAATAATTTTGGAAAAAGCGTTAGAAAAATGAATCCAAATGAGCAGAAAACACAACTGTGAGAGCAATTCCAATCAATAATCCAAACCAAGAAACAGCATACAACTATTTGAGCAAGAAACCACTTACCTGCTATCCAGATCACATTCCACACAGGACATAACAAACGATAAAAGGGGTCAACGTCGGACAGGTTCACTTTCCAAAGCACTGGACACTGCCAGGAGTCTTCGTGAGTGCACAAACGCAACGAACTACAGGTACTTTTTAAAAACACAAATGAACGAAGTGATATCATTAGACACTTTTTTGGGGTCTTTGATAATATTTGTCCACAGTGGTGAACTTTATTTCATACTCTTAACCACTTTGTCAATGTAACCTGTAAATATTTATTTGCTCATTCATTCTATTGCGCATGAGCAAGTCATGTAATGGTTTTTCGAATTCATAAATTCAATTATATTTAATATAAGCTAGATATCGCAGGAGTAGGATTTTGAAACGTTTGGAAATTAATTTCAATAAAAGGAAAACAAATTTAACTATTTTCTGTTTCGTTATTCATCATTTGATCATATCACGAACTATATTTTCATGAAACAATAACTTGACTTCAAACAAAGCAACTAGATGGCGCAACTGAACTCTGCTGAGCTGTAGGATGATCATATCTCCATAGGCGAACCGTCTGAGCTGGAATAAGGTAACAAAAGAAAGGTAAAATGGTGTTTGAAGAAGATTAAGAACAACATAGCCGGATTTTCTATTGCTATGATAAGTATTTTTTTTAAAGAATCAAGTTAAATTGATAATAAATCAAATTCAATCAAGCTTACTATCATAACAAATTGCAAAATTATTGTAATGACTTGGTTAATAAAATAATAATAATAATAATCAATAAAAAACAAAATAAAATAAACAACCCTTATCATCATAATAATATATATTGTTAGCTGTTGCTCGCGGCTTTGCTTGCATGCACCCGATAATTGGGAATAATTTCTAAAATCACGCCTCAAATGTGAGCCAAACATATTTTCTCTCCAAACCTACACAAAATACATATATAATAAATACGTAACGGAAAGTAGAGAAAAAATATAAAATTATCGTCCAATCTCCTTACTGTCGGTATTTTCTAAACTCTTTGAAAAACTTGTGAAGAAAAGGATAGATAAATTCATGGAAAAATTTGAAATACTTTCTAACAATCAATTCGGATTTAGAGAAGGTCGTAGTACAGAAGATGCCATATTGAATCTTATTGAATCTGGACAAAAAACACCCGCTTATATCATTAAAGAAAAAGACCGATCAAAGTATCTGGGAATAACTATAGATAGACATTTGAGATGGGACCTCCACACCGAAAATGTGAAAAACAAATTGAGGAGCTTACTGAGTAAGTTCAGATACCTTGTGGAATACCTGAATACGAAAAATTTAAGAACATTATATTATGCACTCGTACAGTCCCAACTAAATTACGGAATCCTTGGCTGGGGAGGCGTGGCGGAAAGTAATCTGTACAACTTAAATATTGTTCAGAAATGGATTCTGAGAATCATCTATAAAAAAAACATAAGATATTCCAGTGACCTGTTATATTCGGAGAATGCTATTTTCGACATAAGGCAATTATTTTGCCATCGAATACTAACGACTATTCATAAAAATAAAATTAAATTACAACCAATTGAACATCAATACGACACTCGAACAAGAAAGACATCCACATTTGTACCGAACCGAGAAAAAACTATAGGTCAACGATCCGTTGAATTTATAGCTCCTAAGTTATACAATTTACTACCGGAAAATTTGAAGAATATGAAAAATTTCAAATCATTCAAATATAACGTTAAAGTATGGATAACAAACACCGAGAGAAAATTCCTAAACGATCTCATCGACTTAAAATTTCTGCATTAATTTTAGTCAGCATTACACAACCCTGACCACACCTCATAAAAGATATACGATACGTCAAATCAAACAGAATTCGACCCAAAATACCCAAACGCGACCATACCCGATCTACGACTACACAACAAAACTGTAAAATGTGAACTCTACATAACCAAAAATTAATTATTATTTATATGAAATGCAAGTGTTTATGTTATGTTCGTTACTTATTTATTTTACAAAAATTAGTGTTTTTAAATAATATGCATGCATAATTATTGTTAGATTTTATTATATTAATTATCACATACAAGCTTCTAGCACAGTTTATAGCTAAAGAATCAGTTCGCTCACTTGGCGTCGGCACTTTGATCTTTATGTTCCCGTTTGTACACTGCGCAACTCTGATTTTTATCCCTCGCGCATACCGCGTGTTACTGTGTTACTAATACTGATATTTTTCGGATACTTCGAAGAGCGATAATCGCGTACAGTCTTCTGCGCATCCTGAATTCTTTCCCTGGAGTGGATGTTACCTTGGAACATGCATTTGGGCCAAGTGAGCTAACTGCTTCTTTAGCTATAAACTGTGCTTCTAGCTTCAGTGATTTATCATGTTTATTTTCCTGTTTCCTGTTGTATTACACCATGTAAATTCTCTTTGGAAATAAACATTATTATATATATATATATACATATATATATATATATATATATATGTATATATATATATATATATGTATATATATATATATATAAATAAAACAAAACGTGTGTAATAATAATGACATAAGCTGGGAGTACCTCCACGCGGTTTATTACCTAGGTACATGTAAAACAATAAAACCTAAAAAAAATGTAAATCGGCTCTGCAAATACTTTTTCACGAAATTATAACCCCAAAATAATTTAAATAAAAAGTAAGTTCAAACCCGACTACTGAAAAATCACGCTCTAAAAAGTATGAAACAAGAAAATATTCTCATCTGAAATTGTTATGTACAAACTATTCAATATTTATCGTCTATTATAAATAAACAATTTACTCGTAATATATTTTAATGTATTAAATACATATTCATGGTGATGTTCAGAGGATAGCCGTGGTCATATGCCACCTACCCTAACAAAACAATACATTTTAACAGTAAGCGATCATACGCTTTAGGGCAAAGTGGCATATGACCACGGCTATCCTCTGAACATCACTATGAATATGTATTAAATACATTAAAATATATTACGTGTAAGTTGTTTATTTAATAGACGATAAATATTGATATACATAACTAATTCAATAAATATTCTTATTTCATACAGAACTGATTATATCGGAGAACGAACTTATTTTTATTTCAGTTTGTTTTATGGTGAAAGAAAATATTGTTTCATTTTTGTTTCCGTTCACAATTCTGGATGAAACAGTTCTGTAAAGATTAGTTTGGGGAGTTGTGACTTGAATCGATACCTCTTTGAATATGTTCTCTCAAAAAAAAATAGCATTCTCAGTATATTTGGTTGACGAGAGTATAATAATTCTCTAAAATGTATTGGTGGTTAATATTCACATACAGAATGTTTCTTATGATCTCGGAATATTACTCAACCACATGAAATATATCTGTGTTATTATAAGGCTTCAATCTCATTCATTTGCTATACATAAACTTAATTGTTGTTCAGTATTCTCCAAAAAATTCTCTAATTCCAATGCTCAAAAGCAACAAACAAAACATGAATCGTCTAAATTAAATTTGAAATAATTACATCTCCGATTCGGACAGGTAGTATCGTAAATATTCATGAACGACAATTAATAGGTATTCTTCATCATTTCCCCATTTCGTGGTAACGAACGGTTTTTTTTTCCACGGGATTCTTAGGTCTCGTAAACGTGAATCACGCACCAGATAAACACTTGATAATTTGGAAATTTAAATTGATCATTCGTATCAGCATCGGACTGGGCCAACGACAACTGGGCTAACATTTTTTTTTCTTGGCGAAGGAGGTTATTTCATCGGATCGCTTTTGAAAGCACTGTTCATATTTAAGAAGAAGTTGAAATTAATACTATAGATTTCGGTAGTAAAATGAAAACTATTTTTAACCGACGAAAAAAGGCGGATAACTTTTTACAGAGTAGTCCGACTTTGATGATTATTTTTTTATTGGATGTGACGGTATTCCACGAATTTGGTTCCACTTGAATTTGAAGAAAAATCCACCCTTAAGGGTAGGAAAATAGGAAATGATTGCTGGTTCACCCACTGAATTTTTACCTGTTAACCGATTCTACCACGCATAACTTTGTACTGGGTTTTCCGATTCCGATGAATCTTTTTTTATTGAATAGGGTGGTATACCTCGAAGTTGGTCCCATTCAAATTTTAACGAAATTTCACACCTAAGGGTAGAAAAATAGGGGATGATTGATTGATTTTTCACCTGTGAACCGATTCTGTTGAAACTTGGCATACATATGTAGTTCTGATGACACTACAACATAATGGAGACCTGGAGTTAATCTGATGATGGAGACGGAAGACAGTTGAGGGAACTCCTCAGCGATTTACAGTAACTATTTTTTAAATATTAAAAATATAAGTAGGTTGTAATCAGCAGATTAATTTAAGCCACAAAAAATGAAAAAGATACACTTTTTTATAAAAAATCAAACCGACGAAAAAAGAGACTGAAAAATAAAATAAACCTTTTAAATCTTAATAACTAAGCTACTTAACCAATGTAAGGAACTGATTTTGAGTCGGCACCAAACAAACAATCAAAGAAGATCATTAAATTACTTTAAAGAAATAATAAAAAAAAATACATAAAAATGCAACGTGCAATTTCCATCGATAAACAATAACATTCCCAAAATGCACTCCTCACGACCTCTCGCACTGTGCCCTCACGTGTGCCCGTTCGGTTAGCTGTCTCGCTGATATTAACTTCGGGAACGCTCGGAATTTTCTGGCAAAGGGGCGCCGCCGCGCATCCCGCTGCCAAAATTTTACGCTTTACGTAATTAATTTGCTCATTTGTTTGGCACCGACCCAAAATTAGTTACTACACCAAATACTTCCAGACGTTATTTACCAAAATTCTCATATTTTGGGGACGAAGCCATTTTCTGGAAACATTTGTCGATCGAAAAGTCCATGACAATCCTTATTATTTTCTGAAATTGAAGAAAAAGTTTAGACTTTTGAAGAAATCGTGAGAAGTGATAATTTTGCGCTACCTAAGTTTCACTATCATTTCACTCGTTTTAGAGGCATCTCAAATTCTACATGAGACATCTAAGTTCATTTATTTACAATAGTAATCATTCAGATTTGTTTTTTCAGAAAGTATCAGAGTTTTAAACTGGTAATCATCAAGGAAAAAATTGTTCGGACAGCTTTCTCAATATCTACCAACAACATTTGTGTCAATTTGAATTTTCCGGATAGTACGGTCAAATATTCGCTCTTACTTTTTTTGAAACATTTCTTTATTGCTGGATGAGGGAGAAAAACTATATATTTTTTATTTATTGACGCGACCGATATTGATGACATTTCATATTATAGTAAACGAAAGATATTTCACTGAATTGGATTTACAAAACTCTGACACGTATTTCGCTATACGATAGCTTCTTCAGGTGGATATAACTGATATTGATATATATATATATATATATATACATATATGAATGACGAGTGTTTAATGCCATTTTATAAGAAATACCAGTAATAAAAAATTATAAAAAAAATTAAAAAAAAAATTGTCAAATTCGCCCAAATTTTGGAAACCCTTGAAACAGCGAAGTTTTGGTTGGTAATACATTTTTTCTGGCGTATTAAGGACTCATTTTTTTATGGACTATCAATTGGTAGCTGTTGTGAAAGAGGTTAGATTATAGATTAAAATCCTTATATATATATATATATATATATATATATATATATATATATATATTCTCCAGATTCTCAGAATAAAGGTCCTTTCAGTCAAAAGATTTATTCAAAACGTTTCGAATATTTGTATTTGTCATCTTCACTAAAACAAGTTAACCTGAAGATGACAAATACAAATGTCGAAACGTCGTTTTGAATAAAGCTTTTGGCTGATAATGACCTTTATTCTGAGAAACTGGAGAAAATAAATAAACATTTTTGGTCAAGAAAATCAAAAAAGAATATATACAGGGTGTCCCATATAAAACTCCGCGGGCAAATATCAGGGAAATGAAAGATCATATCCATATTTCGTGAAATAAGAAGATCTTGATGTCAAAGGGTCCTCTTATTTACGTAGAGATCCATCACTAGGCGTCATCCGTTGAGGCGTAGCAATACCGACACCAATTTTTGTTAATGGCATCCCAGATTTTTCAGTGCTTTTTGCGATTCTGTATCAAATTCTGAATGTAGCCATATAGCACACTTGTAGTTTCCCTTGAATACTTATGAATACTCATTGCATATTATAAAGAGGGCCATGAATAAGTCAAAATAAAAAGCAATAACACGAGTTTAATCAAATTGACCAATAGTGACAATAATGTTTGTTTATTATACCGTTGTTATGGAAACGGCTTTCATCACTCCATAATATTTTGTTCAGAAACTGATCATCATCATGAATACGGGTGGACAACCATGCAATGAAGTTCAATCTCCTATCAGCAACTCCTAAATATGGGAATAGATTATAGTTATGAACAATAAAGATTATTATAGTTTAACCATTTTCAGTTGCAGAAGCTGTTTCTATAGGGAGCAAATCAAAAACTCACTTCGCTAACACGAGCGTATATGCGAAGAAACGGAACGAAAAATAATGTGTACTACTCGTAAACATTCTCCGTCGGCAAACAGTAGATCAAAAGAAGATGCAAAGAACCGATAGTCAACGTGGGTTTGAGTGACAGCTGTCTAGTTTTGCAGTAGCCAATCAAAACGGACCGCAAGCCAATGATAATCCTTGTAGGTGTGTCTATACGTTGAGACTAATAAATCACCAGTTATATACGTGTTTCAGGAGGTCTGAGTAAATGAAAGCCAGTAGCGTCTCTGGTCTGGGAACAAAATAGGTTTTAAAATATTCTATAGTTGTGTTGTGTTCTGTTGGAAAATATGGCATTTTTTCGACCATGGAAAAACGAAATTATGATGATCCGATTGCCTATTAATACATAATTTCTCATTTATGACATATTTTTTTATTTTAACGTATTTTTAAAATATTTAAATATCTAAATAAAATTAGTTATCTCCGCCTCTGCTGCTCAAAGGATTCCGCCTCAAGACTGGAAAACTTGTTTTTATGCTTCTGCAATTGTAAATGGTTTGACTATACCTGGCTGTAGTCCTTGAATCAGATGTATTTTGTAGGGATGGAATTTGTTTTTTGACAAAATACGTTGTATTGACGATTTCGAAAATCACAATCCATTGCTACTTGTCTGGTAGAACTATGTGGTTCCAATACCATTTGACCTAGCACTGCAACAATGTGATTCTCATCTGTAGCCGTTTTTTGTTTTTTTTCGCTTCTTTTCATTAAAACATCCATTTTGTGCCAAAGATTTGGCTAAGCTAGTGTAAGTTTTGTCTGACGGTAATCTTCTGTCGGGATACCGATTAGCGTATATTCTCACTGCTTCTTTTGCATACCATACATTATTGCTTCGCCATAAATACATATCATATCCAACTTTTCTGCATTCGAAAATTGGACCAATTTTCAATTTTACGAAAAACCAACACAAAACTGGATACATTTTCGTAAAATCTGATGAATACTCGTATTATTGCATTTATTTTGACGCTTTCATGGCCCTCTATAATATGCAATAAAGTTGGTGTTTTTCATCAGTATTCAAGGGAAACTATGAGTGTGCTATATGGCTGAATTCAGAATGGCAAAAAGCATTGAAAAATCTGGAATGTCGTTTAAAAAAATTGGCGTTGGTGTCGCGACGTCTAGTGATCGATCTCTATGTAAATAAGAGGACCCTTTGACATCAAGATCATCTGCTTTCACGAAATATGGATATCAACTTTCATTTCCCAGATTTTTGCCCGCGGAGTTTTATATGGGACAACCTGTATATATATATATATTTATATATATTTATATATATTTATATATATATATATATCTATAGTGTGATCTATTCGAAATGGAAATTATCTACAGAACCCACCTTCTCATTGAATTGTTTTTCTCCAAATGACATCACGCTTGTGCGGATGACGTCATAACGGAGACAAGTATCTTGAAAAGTAGTAATTATGGTCCCATATAATCGTGCCAAATTTTGTTTTTGTCTATTTACGTCCTCACTGTATATCGTTTATATCTGATATTCTCCAACCCTGTTTACAGCCTAGGGAGCAAAATTTGGACATGAAAAAAATGTATTCTCAAGTTGGAAGATGAAATAAAAATGACGTATTTTCCTGATTTTATTATAAATCAACAGCTTAATATATATTCGGGTTCGAATTTTCAAAAATTCCTCCTTAGCGAGTCTACATTATAAAATAAAACTTCTAACAAAATTTTATATTCTTAGCTTCAGTGGTTTCGGCTAGATGATGAATCATATCATATATATTTATTTTAATATATAGATAGATGGAGATTTAAGCACTCTGCTCACTAGACCTGACCGTACCCTGACCGTAATCGTTCCGACACCTTTATTGGGCAACTTTACATGAACTGTTTACTGCAAGTCAGGTTCATTATATATATACAAGAAATATAGACCGATATGTCTACTAGGCTGTCTAGGAAAACTATATGAATATCTTAGTAAACAAAGACTCGAAAATGAGTTAGAAGCGAAATCAGGAATCTCATCGACTCAATTCGGCTTCAGGACCCAAAGGTCTACAGTCAGCGGAGTCCAATATGTTATCAATAAAGCGACACAGAGATCAGAACTATGGAGTTCCATTATACTTATAGACGCAAGGGCTTCCAACACCGCCAAATGGCACCTCATTATGGAAAACCTTAATACCTGAAACTGAGCCCCTACCTACTCTGGACGATTGGCTAATATCTACAAGAAATAAAATTCAAAGTGGGGCAATACAGCCAGAATATGTCTCAAGGAGTTCCACAAGGGACGGTACTTAGCCCCTCTCTGTGGAATATACGACGGGATGCTTACCTTGAACCTACCGCAAGAAAGCTCAACGGTAACATATGCGTATGACCTGGCTCTGCGAAGGACACGCTAGTACGCCGTGGCAACCAGTGTCTGGGAAAAATTAGAATATGGATTATAAATGGCTCCAGCAATCGGAAGAGATAATCGTGGTCCATGCAAGAGAGAAGGAATACACTTCACTATAGAAGACACTAGGATAACTCCAAAGAAACACGTCAAATACCTAGGAGTATTTCTAGACAAAAATTATTGATAGAAGCAGAAAGTACAGTCATTTGTCGCCCTTTGTCGCCCATGTTTCTTTAGATAATGCAGACAGTGAGGCCTTGACACCAAACCATTTCTTCGGCTTATATCATGGTGAAAATCAATGGCAACTATCTTGGACCTCACCTCAGAGTAATCTGTGAGGAGTGTCAGGGGAATCAAAGCCGAAATTCTTAAGGTTATTATTGAGGTTATTAGCAAACCCTTAATGGACATTATAAACAAATCATTCGAAACAGGAATATTTCCCCTCAATTCTGAAAAACTCGATAGTAACTCCAATATTCAAATGTGGAGAAAGTGATAATGTCACAAATTATAGGCCTATCTCCGTACTACCATCAATAAGTAAAGTCTTCGAAAAAATCCTGAAAACGAGATTAAACACATTCCTAACAAAACATAATCTACTATCAACATCTCAGTACAGGTTTAGAGATAATAAATCTACTACGGATGCAATTCACTCCCTAACGAAAATCATCTATGAATCCCTAGATTCAAGTACCCCCTCCATAGGTGTTTTCATAGATCTGAAAAAAGCGTTCGATACGGTCGACCACTCCATACTTTTAGATACCCTAGAAGATATGGGTGTGAGAGGTGTGGCACACAAACTATTAAAAAGTTACCTAACAAACAGAAAACAAAGAGTAAGAATTGAAAATCAGGTTAGTACAGAAACGACAATAACATGTGGTGTACCTCAAGGAACAGTACTGGGGCCGGTGTTATTCGTGATATATTTAAATGACTTATTCATACAAGAAACAATCGGAAAAATCATCAGTTTCGCGGACGACACGGTAATATACTATAAAAATGACGACTGGTACAACCTCAAACTAAATATTGAAAAAGATCTAGGAAAACTCAAAGACTGGTTTGACAGTAGATTACTCACTATAAATTTCGACAAAACTGTATACTTACCATTCAGCAGTCTCTCGACATCCTTGCCAGAATACACTCTGAATATTCAACAAGACCTTGTAATCAAACCAACGAAAAAAATTAAATATCTAGGCATATATATAGATAATCATCTCAGATGGGACCATCATATAGAGTACTTAACAAAAAAATTACGATGTATTTTATATCGATTCAAGCAGGTTGGAAGATTTTTGGATTACAAATACAAAAAAATTCTATACCATAGTTTGGTCGAATCACACTTGAATTATGGCATTATTGGCTGGGGAGGAGTATCAAGAACACACCTGCATGCACTTGAAGTCTCTCAAAAACGATTTCTTCGAATACTGCTCAACAAACCTGCAAGATATTCAAGCGATTTACTATACACAGAAACACAAATATTAGATACAATTATACAGCGTCCAAATAGGATGTCTATATACAAAAACAAAACTGAACATGACACCCCAAACCATCCATACGCGACGAGAACAAGGCACCAACATTACATACCAGTTACCTCTAAATCCATAGGACAGAGAAGCTACTGGTATCTAGCACCGAAATTATTCAATTACCTACCAAAAGAAATCAAAGACGAAACTTCACTAAAACGCTTCAAAAAACAACTATTAGCATTTGTAAAGAAAAATAAAAGAACTGATATTCATAAATTGATTGAAGGATCATAAAAAAAGGGAGATTTAACTAACCTAACCTAACCCCAAAAAATATAGTATTATATGCTCACATTTATCTACTTGATCCCATAGAACATTTTACTCTTATTACATAATTGTTTTTATCTACACTATATTATTTACCACTATATACAACACCTCTGCAAATATTGTAATGTTTATTCATGTTTATTTAAAAATTTTTTTATGTATTTTCTTTTTCACAGTAAAAATTGTTCTTACTATATTTATTGATTATTATGGCAATAATGTAATGTTTATCTATGTCATATTTATATTTATATTATCTTAAAATTGTTTATATTAGATTCCCACATACAAGTATGTATAATACTTCTGTGGGTATTGTCATGTTTATTCAGATTATATTGCGAAAAATTTGTCACTACGGGCATAAATTGTATCGATTTAATCACGAATAAACGTCATTATTATTATTATTATATTACCAGATATTCCAGTTCTGTGCTGGATTGGATGGCGCCGTTCAGAAATGTTTTTCCTTGTTTATTTTTTTTTTGGGTTGCTATCATACAGTTAGGTAAAATGGGATAAGTGAAAAAAAAGTTATTTAAAAAGTTTAAAACAAAATATGCGTAACAAATTTATAGAAAATTAAATAAAAATAGAAGCAATATGAAATATAAAGTAAAATGAATAGTTATTTGATCAACTAGTGTATTATTAATGAACGAGATATTTGCTCTCGCGTTAATGTTCGAGATCATTAATCGCCATTTTAATATACGAGTTGATTACAAAATGTTTCCATCAATCTCTTTCCTGGAGTCAACGTGAAATTTTCGATATCCATTTGCTTCAACTAGGAGGAAACTTACAATATTTGGATTTTAAAATACATGAATTTGACAGCACGAAGGTAATATTATTTGATCTTTGAATAGTATTTCAATACATGTATGTTTAGTTGCCTATACCACAATGATGCATTGATAGAGAAATCGGTTATTAACGGTCGATTTCGGTGTACGTTTGGCTGCATATATCACAATTATGCTTTAATAGAGAAATTGAATGGGAAAAGAGGTCATTAGCGATCGATTTCGTGCAGATTAAACAGACTCTAGTTATTTTTCTCTCGAAAACAAATATTTGTGTAAAAAGTGACAGAATACCCCCAAAAACAGATTTCAAAATGAATGTGTTTGCAGTGAACAATTCTCAGAAGAAACATCTCAAGAGAATGTATTTTCATGTAGAATATGCCATTTAATCCTTGAAGTTTTCAATTGATCCTGCAACGGAGAATGAACGTTCGAAATAAAAGGAATTATTCTTTCTCTAAAATGTCATTCATCATTAAAAATTTCAAAACCCAGAAACACACTGAAGTATGTTGATTAGGAAAAGAATAAGTTGTTTAATTTACTCTGTCGTGTATATATATATATATATATATATTATGTTAAGCAATGTTGTAAAATAATTAAACTTATAATTATCATTATTATTATTAGGTATTTAGTTATCGTCGATAAAGCTATGTTATTTTGCAATTTTCTTTACCTTTTTACTATGCTCTAGTCGGTGCATATGTATCAAGAGGGCAGTCCTGAAGTAGTTCTGTTATCAAAAGTATATGACCAACCAAATATCTAATGAAAATCCACAATTAAATCATGTCAAAATTGAAATTTACAGCAAACATTGAATTAAAGCAAGATCAACGGATATATAAGTTTTGAACATCCTGTATGACAATTCACATAAACAGGAAACCCACCAATGGGATTCGAGAGAGTTTGTGTGGGAAAAATGAGGATATATAAAAGATGTAATGGCAGAAATTGTAAAAATATAATTTTATACGAATTTGTAAATAGTATGTAAGAGTTAGAATTAGATTTCATGCATAAAATCATTAGTATTAATTAGAAGGCAAATAATTAGGTAGGAAGTGATACAAAATTCGAAAAGCTGTGAGAAATAAAAAGTGTGAGTGTTACCATGGGATGAGATAACAAGTTTGGAAAAAGATTGGAAAAAAGTTCAAAAGGTGAAGCCACTTACAAAATTTTAAAAGAAGCTTTCATAGATAATATAAGAAAACCTGCTATAAAATTTCCGAACGAGGAATAATTCTTGAAAGGCTGAACAGAAGAAGTACATAGTAAATAAGAATTCCACCTACCTGGTCTAGAGGATAAATCTTGAAAGGAGAGCAAGTAAGCTGTCATTGAGATCCCAGAAATGCGTCCACGGGATTGGAAACTTCAACAGAAAAGCAGCCACAAGGTATTCAATAACTGAACTCATCAAAGTGCAACTTTTCACAGTAAACCAATAACTTTGCGTGTCTAAATCACTGGTTACTTTGTTTTCGGTTGAACTTTGTCAAAGGACTGATAATAAGTTCAAACATTCTTCTTCAATACTTTCATTGTCACAAACATCCATATCGCACCATTTTATGTCATTGTTTGCTAGTATAAGGTAGCTATCGCAGAGTAGGGTATTTATAAGTTTTGATTTGAATAACAAACCAACCAATTTGATTATTCTCTGCAACTGGTGTTTATTTTTCAATTTTTAGCCTCACTTTTCTCCACTGAACAGCTTTTCTTATCGAGACGTTAGTGCCAGGTCGGCAATACAGATCGCAGGAATCGACTGCTGAGAAGGAGTGACTTGCATAGGCGTACCTGACTAGCTGGGATAAGGTAAAAGAGGTTGAAAAAGAGAAAGGTAACATAACATAGCCGGAGTTTTTATTTGTTATGATAGGGATTCAGAAATTATAATCTGTGAAATAAATTACCCAAAAATATATACAAATTAAAATCATATAAAAACCAATCATAACAATATATATATATATATATATATATATATACTATTTTATTCATTTTATTAATATGTAAATAAACAAATATGTACAGCATATAAAAAATTGGAACCCTAAAAACAAATATACTCTATCACAAATCTAGTTATTTATGTACAGATTTAATTTTGCACCTCCCCACACACATAGGAAAAATCAATTTTCAATACTATTGAATAATTTGCGATTCTTTCTTTCCATTTCAGTAAAAATGTGAAATTTTGCAAATAATCATTTTTTTAACATATTTTTCTATTTGTAAAACATGAAACATTTATTGGTACATTTTGTGTATTATTTCATTGAATTCGTTCTGTATTCTACTAGAAAACGTTTCTACATTTCAAAAATCCACTATTTTTAAAAATTTTTCCAAATTCCAAGATTACCAAATGAACATGTATAATGATTTCAGCATTTGCGTTGATAAAAAATTGAAATTGTTCAACTTTGTGGTGAATGCAGACCTCACAGAAAAGTTGCCAATACATTCAATGAAAGACATCTCATCAGGCATTCAGCTGTTTCAAGAATTAAAAAAGAAGACTGTCTCTCTGCACAATAATTTCCAGAAATCTTACATGAAGTATGTCGCTGAAGATACTGCTTTGAGAGTTGTTAGAAGATGTGCTTTAAAACTAGACAGCTTCTCTTCCCAAACCGGCAAATGAACTGACTACAAAATTTTGAACTATATGGATATCACCCATACAAAAATTCATCAGTACCCTTAAAAAACGGAACTATATTGCCAGGTACAGTTTTGCCATATGGTTTGAAAGGAGGATAGGACATTTATCAGGAATCATTATTTAAATAAAAACATAACAATATACTTACCACGTTTTTAAAACAGTCTAAAAAGTATAAAATAATTTCTCTTCACCCCATACAGATTGTCCGGAAAATTTGTGTTTGTGAATTTTTAATAACTGAAAATACCCATAAGATCAAAAACGAAAAAAATGGGGGCATGCAATAGATAATTGATGCACGAATAGTTGGGGTTTCCACTATGAATATTTTTTGGTATTCAAATGTACTACATTTACACTTTGGGTTTATAATATTTTTCTAGCATTACTTAGGTCTATACTACAAAACCACCACAATAAATCTGGCTTTAAAGATTAATTTTAAATATACTCATACAGCTAAATGTGATATTTGTAAATTTCTCATTATTGGTGTGTTGTTGATTAATCACCTATTTGATGTCAGTTTTAACAAAAGAAAGGTCGACTCCATTTTGCTGTGGTGATTTCTTCTAAACTGAGAAGAGAATATTCAAATAAATGAATAAAAGTTTCGAAGAACATCTGGTATTGAAAGAACCCATGATATGGTTTTATAATGACTCTTAGGACACTCAGAATGTGAAAAACGGTTTTGTGATGACAGTTTTACACAACACATTAATTTCTTCTTCTTTGCATGAATACTATTTCCATGACTTTTGATATTATGGGAAAAATATTCTGTGAGACAGATCCATGATACGGTTTTCCTGGACAATGAATTAAGATGACCTTTGCGAATTTCCAATGTTCAGGATAGTTAGTTTAGAATTGATTGCTCCTTAGAATTATTATTACAAACAACCAGACAGACTAGTGAGCGAGTTAAAATTGCTGTCACCCAGTTCTGAGGTATGTTCAAAGTTTCAAGTATCTACCTCATCAGGAAGTTAATTCCTTACTATTATTATTATTACAGACAGACAAGAAAGCGAGTTAATTTTGCATTGTCATCCACTTCCGATCTATGTTTCAAGTCTCTAGTTCATCGGGAAGTTAGTTTAAAATAATTGCAAAATTTATACCAAAAAGAAACCGAGTTCAAAGAAGGTGGTAAAATAGAATGGAACTGCTTCATACCAGAATTGCCTGAGGTAGTTTACAGAATGCCATAAGTACTCTTTCAAGATTCTGTTTGTATCTTAGAAAATTACATTTTTGGCTTCTTTTTCATCAAAATTGAATTAGTGAATACTTTGATTTCCTCAACAAACCATTTTCTGGGTAATTATCACTGACACAAAGACGATCTGTTTTATTTCAGAAATTCGATTATAGCCGCCTAAAGGCCCTGATTTCACCTCGTTAGATTTCTCTCGTGGAGATACGCAAAGAACGAAATTTGTAAATACTATCTGTTTAGAGGTGATCAACCTTTTTAACTGAAATGGAAGAAATGAACTCAAATTGCCAAAAATTCAAATCAGGCATAGGTGGCTGAGAGAGTTTAACTTTATCCATCATTATTTGTATGTGTCTGGATTATTCGACGAGATGGTTCGTATACCTTATGCGGCTTTAGAACAGGTATATGGTGTTCGAAATGCTTTACTGGGTTTGATATGTACTTTGCTGTGAGATTAGTATAACATTTCTTATAAGGACATAGCCTGGAACGAAAATCATCTTCCTGTTTATGATTTTCTTCTTGTCGTTTCAAGGAATCCAAACAGAATTTGCAATAGGATGTTTTTCTCGTAGTGTGAAGCTTCTCATGCCTTGTCAAATTACTTTTGAAATTAAAAGACATCAAACATAATTTGCAATTGAAAGGTCTGTCCTCCGCTGAGTGAAGTTTTTCGTGCAGATTCAGATTTCCCTTGTTAGCAAAACTTTGATAACATACTCCACACTGATATGGTTTTTCCCCAGTATGAATTCTCTCATGCGGAATAAGACAGCTTTTACGGAGAACGATTTTGAACAGAAACTGCAACTGAAAGGTTTTTCTCCGGAATGTAGTCTTTCATGATGCACAAGGCCGCATTTTCTAGTGAAAGACTTCGAACAAATACTGCAACTAAATGGTTTTTCTACTGTATGAGTAATCTCATGTCTCGCCAAAGACTTCTTCAAAAGATGTTTTGCACAAAATTTACACTGTTCTGTTGTTTCCCCAGTGTGGATTTTCTGATGGACCACCAAGACAGCTTTCCTAGTGAAGGTTTTCAAACAAGTATTGCACTGGAATATTTTTTCTCCACTGGATCCTGAGACCTTCTCGCTGGCAGTTTTGACTCCTGAAACCAGAGAAATTATTCAGCAAAGAGGATACATTCCATGATTCACAATGATCTACAACATACCTGTACCTTCCTCTTCAAACTTATCTTCATTTGGTGTCTCTTTGCCAGTTTCGGATTTGCTTTCTATCAACTCAGCATTTTCTGTTTTCCACTTGAGATTGTCATCAACATCTGGAAATTCAGAACTTTATGAAAGATCCACATATAATTTCGGGAAATCTGCAAGAACGTCTAATGAGTTTGATCTGGATTTTGGTTTTATATAGTTTTTCCTACCTTCTGTTCGTAATTCTTCTAATTTGACAAATTCGGGTGTGCACCATTTCTCATCCTGACCCTGTTCTAAATAGATATCATCGCATACAAATTCACTAGAAGGTTCATTTTCGACAGGCTCATCTTTGATTCTTTCTTCCTTCGAATTCACATTGAAATCATTTTCGCTATCAACTACAACTGCATATTCTATATCGCTTGACAAATCTTCACATCCCAAATGTTTTGATGCCATTTGTAGGTATATTGTATGAGGAGAAAGTGCACAAATTCTTCCCTGTAGATAAAATTTTATGCTCCAGGTCAGTGAATCATCAAGATGTTATAAAATGCACTTCATATTCACAGTATTCACACAGTACTTTTTTTGTATATAAGAGATATTGAATCATTTAATTATTCCAATCCAACTTCTACAATAATATTTATATTTATTGTACATGTACAATATACAATACAGTGCTGCCGCAATAATGAATTTTAGCGAACCGGAATTCTGTCAAAAGTCCAAACACCCGACTATCGGAGCACAATGTAAATATTGAAAGTAAAGTAAGTCCTTCCTTTGGTAGCACTAGACGAATGCGCATGCGCAATGGCTATCACACAACCTAACTAAAATTTGAAAATAGCTACTGCGAAATTATTCTCGTTGTATTAAGGCGCAAGCGTATGAACGTATTGCTGCGACCGATGTACTTTTCACGAGTCTCAAGGATTATTAGGACGGGGTTTGTCCGGCATCTTGTTTTATCATTAGAGGGGAGGCGCCAAGTTTGAATGTACAATGAAAGTAGTTATGTTGAATCCAATCGGTGCGATGCGAGTAAATTGAAAAATGTGCGTGTGGTTGAAAGTTATTGATACATATTTGTTATTAATATATTCTATAGGTTCTGAATGTTAGTCTCTTTATAATAGATGCAGCATATGAAAGTGGCTGTAGTGATGAAAAAGTTAACTCCATATAAAGGGAGATGTTTCAAAAAACGAAAAAGGTGCCGATGATTTTTACAAGCCATCAAAAAAGTTGGAAGAATCGTATAATCTGAGTTTGAAAAGCTTAGTGTGGAAATGTATTTCAAATACGAAGCATGAATATTTCTAACTTGTTCGATTCTTTATTAGGTGGAAATTCATGTTGAATTATTGAAGATAGGAAACTACAACTTTTGTCTAATGTCCACTGTGTCACAATATTTAACAGAGCACCTGAAGTGTCCCGGCATTTTTAACTAATAATTAAAATTAATGAAAAAACTGATATTCTAGTAAACAATAACCTACTATACACTAATAATAACAAACAAAACTTAATGAACTAAGAATATAAATTAAACATACGAGGAGCAAACAATAATCACTCGGAATCAGAAATTTCCCAAAGATAAACAATGAATAATCTCCGTGACACTGCCGTTCAATAGGCTTTTTCATTTAGATGACAAATGACTAACTTTGTTTACCTGTCAGACCCAACGGCATTGACGGTGATTTTTTTTTAAGGAAATAAAATATTTCCGAGTTTTCCTATGGATAGTTGACTTGAATTTACATGGAGAAGAAAACTCACCATCAGAAAATATTCGTGTACATTATTTTATCTTCGAATGAAAGGTTTTTGGCGGTATAAAATGGTCAATAGAAAAGGGAAACATTCTCAATTGAATATTGATAGAAAGATTTTTCGTGATTGAAAAATCCACCATTAAAATTGATAGTTATTTTGTGAACATGTCTAACAGAAACAACTACTTCCGGCAAACACTGACATTGAACTACTCGATGATATTTTGAAAAGGCCTAACTCAACATGAATCCCAAAAGTTATCTGACGAAGATAGTGACTAAAGTTTATCTTTCAGTCGCAGATGATTCCACATCTGATTTTATGAACATCCTGTTTATATTTTCAACAAATCAAGGTAATAAGTACTTAACCTACAAAGAAAGTTACGAACGCCAATGTATGCAGGTGCATTTGTCATGAAGTTGACTGTTGACATAATGTGAAAATAACGCTAATTTTGAACTAAGCCAATCTCAAATTGTTATTTCAAAACTAACCAATGGCTATTCACTTTCCCGATAGCCAATCAGACTTTGGGTCTCAAAACGAGCGCATGCGCCTTAAAAAATCATCTAAATGAAAAGGCCTATTTCTTTTTGTCATGAAGCGCTTATAAATTTCTAGTTTGAATGTGTCATTCATAGAGATTTTATCTCTAAATATGTGGAACAGTTGGTAGCACAAACAATTGGGAATTCAAAATAAGGGATACTCCCTCTGGTGTCGATTTTGGAAAATATACATACTTTCATTGTTTACTTTTCCAAACATTAATGTTTATATGATTTTAGATTCTAGCCATTGTATACCTAAAACTTGTCGAATCTCTTGTGATTGTTGACATTTAATGAAATTCTTGTTTACCTGTTGACTATTGTTTGTTCTCGAGTAAAAAAATTAGTGATTCAAGTTCAAATCATTATTGTTGTGTACCTCAATGTGACTCTTGGGCAAAACGATCCCGTTGTACTGGAATAAGTATTCATCATTTTCCATGAGAAAATGAACGTAACGTTCTGGTGCAGACTAATCTAGGATTGAGCGGGTTTATAGACAGACGATGGGCTCTTGAAGAAGAATCAAGTCCCTTCCCAAAATCCTCCTGTATCGTCTGTGGCCAAGATAAAAGTGAAAAAGAGAATCTTCAAAGAGAGGGTAAATATCTAGTTACATCACACATGCACTCTAAATATGGGGAAAATACTTTTCTTACGTGTTTTTGCCTCCTAAACTCGAATCCGGAAGAAAAATGCGGCGTAGGTACCGTTCCCGAGTTACAGCACTTAAAAAAAACTAACCTCATTTTCAAGCACCGTTTTTTGCACAAAAATCACTCAAAATGCCTCCTTCTTTTTACCAGCATAAACAGTACACCCTAAATCACTTATTTTCGGCACAACTTTGCACAAAATATCGTCGTTTTTATCGAAAAAATCCTCCTTACACAGTTGCAAATGAACAATTTTCGTTCCTTTGACAGAAGTCATTCTAAATGTGTAAGGATACTTTTTGTAGAATGGGCCACATTTTTATTTTGTGTGGACAGTCTAAAGCCGCAGACTCGAATATTCCCCTGTACTCAGTACTAAAAGCAAGTACAAATCTTGACGAATTGACTAATAATGATATTTTCAAAGTTCATCATATTGTATGTATTGAAATTTATATTTTCTGCAATTTAATGACAATTTCATTTCCAATTCTCCGTCACAAAACACATTGTGTTCTCCGTCTGTCAAAATGCAGTTAACCTCAAATTTAAATGGTACATAAAATACGAAAAACAACACGACAGTGCTTTCTTTGTGGACTGTTCTGGGGCTTCTAATTCTAGCTTTGCTATTGGTGAAGTTTGACAGATGTCTCTTTTCAACCAATAGCAAAGCTAGAATTAGAATCCGCGAACAGTTCGCCTCAAAAAGAAAGCTCAGGAAATAAATATACCCTGTTTTACTGAATTGAAACTAAAACGAAATTGGCGCCATCTGACACGCTAGTAATCTCTATTATCAAGTAGGCCAAGTGTCGCCAAGTCGTTCCCAAACTTCTACAGGTATAAGTGCAAGCACCAGGGTTTTTAGACATCTTACCTATACCCATATAGAGAAACTAAAAATTTTATTTTTATTTTGTCTATGCCTATACCAAATCTTATTTTGATACACCTAATATTCTAGAAGTTATGAATTGTCTAATAGATTCGTTGACACCCGGTATATACAATATATCACTAATAATGAAGAAATGTTTTTCAATTTGTTTATTCCATGAACTGATTTTCTGTCGATTTTAACACTTAACACGTTAAGCACCATGTGGTATAATGCGTGTGTCACCCCTAATTTTGATCCCTAGGTTAATTTTGATCCCTAGGCACAAGCCTCATTGCAATCGGTTCAATTTGGCGTCGTAGCACAGCTAGTATATCTCGCCTTATTCGTTTCTTCATTGAGAATGGAAGAGCGTGACCTGGGGAGACAACATTTAGTTTTGGTCCATGAGTTTTTTTTTTGTATTTTCTGTGATGGTTCGGTGACACACGTTCTCCTTTGAGGTTTATCATGGGTTTGTTTATCATGTTATCATACAACAATCTCCTCTCACCTATCTGACCTCAATCAATCAATGACAGTGCGTTATTAAGGCATGATGGTAATGTGGCAATACTTGTACATTCGGAACAAATGTTAAGACCATAGACGCTATATTAAGCGCAAGGATCAACACGCGGTAATTTCTAAGTTGCAATATCTCTCTAAAAAAAACGCAAATTTTTTCATTACATTCAAAAACGTACCACTAGCGCCTCTGATGGAAGTATACAGCTTTACTTCACACAGTTCAAACTTTTACCACTAGTTGCTTCGAACTGGCAACTATAATTTCACCTGTTTTCGTATATATAGGGAAGAAAATCAACCGATGAGGGCGCCACCGTTTTCTACAAATGGCGGCAAATAAAAAGTATCAGTAATATTTGAATATTCTGTTTATATTTTTATTTGAGCTTTTAATAATATTTAGGACTCTTTAGTGAAAAGTGTGACTGAGAAATGCGATTGAAGACGTATTTTCAATTATTACTGAAACATTATATTGAAAGTTAGGTTGAATATATGTTTGGGTTGTAAGAAATAGTATTGTCTATCAATATTCTTGAAACAACCACAATTGGCCCTAGTGTTTGGAGGAAGTTATTCAAGTGAAAGTCAAATCGAGTTTGAAATGAAGAGCACCTTATAATTTTAAAATTTCGAAAAAAAATTAGGATTAGAGAAATGCAAAAACAAAATAAAATGAAATCATGTGTGTTTCCTCTTGTAGAAATATATAAAAACTAAAATAACATCAGTTGCATGTTTTAGTTATGCTCAGAAGGTCCTAAATAAATATTTTATAGACAAACAATTTTCTAGGGATTTTTGTGCGTCATGTTTGATAGCTTTGAATTTTTGACAGTTCAGGGGGTATAATATCAAATTTAGAATATTTAATATGTTGTATAGAGAACAAGCATGATTTGATTTTAATTTTTCTTTGCTTCAGTTCGATTTTCAGATATTACATTTTGTGAAAATAATTTCTCAAACCCCATTTTTTTTCAAAATTTTCAAATTCAAAGGTGCTCCTTATTTCAAACTCGATCTGACTTTCACTTGAATAACTTTCCCCAAACACTAGCGCCAATAATTGTGGTTGTTTTAGGAATATCTATAGACAATACTATTTCTTAAAATCTAAACATAAATTCAACTCACTTTTAATGTGATGTTTCAGTAACAATTGAAAATACTATGATAATAAAAATATCAGTACAACATATAAACGAAGACAGATTAAATTATAGTTGACAGTTCGAAGCCATTGGCGGTACAAGTTTGAACTGTGTGAAGTGACGATGCATACGTACATCAGAGGCGCTAGGAATGCGTTTTTGAATTTAATGAAAAAATAGGGGCACAAGTTGCCAACTAAAAAAAAACTGCAAAAGTTCTGTCTCTCCAATGGCAATTGTTTGACTTTGGAAAATCGCCAATTTGATAAAATAATTCAATTACTTTTGGTCATGAAGCGCTCATATATTTCTTATATCAAATGTGCCATTTATAGAGATTTCGTGTCTAAAAATGTGAACAGTTGGTAGAGAAAAACATATTTTGTGAAAAAAAAGATTGAATAAGAGAATGCACAACACAACAACAACTGATAACAACGAAAGTCAAGCTATAAGAGAAATAAACAGCGTTCTCATGCTTAAGGTTCAAATGGCATCGTAACAGATGACAGTCGATAATGCACGAAAACACGAATCAGACTAGAACAGGTACCAACACTCGAGAAATTCCCAAAATTCCCTATTAATATAACTTTTTATATACAAAAATAAAAACACTTTGGGACTTGAGATAAATGATCCAGCATATTCAGTTTGTGATTCTCCACCTGGAGAGGCAGTTTTTTTTAAGTTGGCAGCTTGTACGAGGTTCCCCTATTGGCGCTTTCGATTTCAAATTATGGAAAACATTTTTTTACTTTCTAGGTGGTAATCGTTATGTGCAAATCAAAATATTTTAGAAAAGGGGCTCATGCGTGTTTCCTATTACTTAGTACGTCGACATTTTCGGTTTGAAATCATTTATTCGATCCTATTCCAGTTCATCAAATAACATATTTTTGAAGCAGTTTTTGCTGAATAACGTTAGTTGAATTGCCCAAAAACCACTGTACTGGCCACACACGGCCGTGAGGTGCATTATAATACAAAGAGGCGGCATAAGAAGCGAAATCAAAATACAATTGGAAGAATTCAATAATCAAAAATTGTTTACGTTTAATTTTACGTTTGTTACTTACCCTTTCTTCTCTCTTCCATCTGCTGGCATGTCTTTAAATTTAAAATGATTGAGTTGTTTGCGGACTATCACACATTTTGTTTCATTTTCTGAAAGCGAGATGAATAATGAATTATTTATCGCAAAATGAATTCGACAAATTATACTTTTTCCAAAGTTTAAGTTATTTTGTTTCCAGGAAGAAAAGAGGGAAACTATTTCAGTTGTGATACTTTTGACATCAAATTCTTTTAACTTTATTTTCGGGGGAATTTTATATGTGGTACACCATGTTTATTCTTAATTTAGTTTTTCTTTGTTTTCTTGTGAATAAGGAAAACATCTGAGAGAATAGAGGATGGAAATAATACAAACCTGAAATTAAAAAAGATTTATTTCCGAAAACATATCAACATATGTACAAATACTATTACTACAATATTTCATAGAGAAACAAATGGATCAATAATATAAATTAGGAAATTAAGGAATATTCACATATTTCTGGAAAATTAATACAATCTATAGGGATTTGAAAACTGATTGTTATTAAATTTACCAAGGGCTTAACTAGATCTTTTATGGTAGGGCTGCCATTTTATGCAAAATATTAATATTTATAAATAAATAAAAATACCGAAGAAGCCCTAAACTTACTTACACTTGTTTTTGCCATAAAGTCGATAATATGTTTTCAATATGTGTCATTGAAAACATATTATCGATATTAAAAAACACTATTGGGTTCGACAGATGTGATCACCGGTTTGGTGTGAAATGAAAATAAAAAGAGAAGGTGATACCAGAAAATGTGTCAAATTGACAATTGAAAGATATCGAAAAATGTTAACCCAGAAAAGTTGTTTAGAATGGAAAAAGAACTCCATTAATCAACTCTTTCCATTCTATTACTACGAAAAATCATAAATTATGTTTTTATTGAAAACAGCTTTATTCAACTAAATTACGTGAGTTATTTTTGAGCTTGTGTCAAAACTAATCGAATACGTGTGAAATAATCAATTAGCGGAAATAAATTTATAAAACACGACCTGGTCGTGTCTGTAGTCATAGACTGTATATTTACGAAACTGTATTTACCTATACAGATTATGAAAACCATGGAGAGTAGGTTAATGCAGTTGTATTCCCTTCTAAAAGCAGTATTTTATTTTTGTGTTTGTTACATAAAAGCTAATGCATGAATGAAATATTATGATGAATAATCGAAAATGAGAAGACTTTCAAACAAAATAATGAGCAATGGTCAAATATAAATTCATTAATAACTTATTGGAAGTAAGTAACCATTGGCCCGCTAGGTTTCCCGACCACGATCAATGTGAATTCTTTCAATGAGATTACTTTAATAGAAATGTGTCTAAACAACGTAATATAGAAAATTTAAGGAGTTTGTGAAAGGAATTGCGTGGCAAATTTTTACAATTTCATAAAACTAGTTTGGAAAACGTTAGGCCCTTAAAATATTTTCCAGAAGAAAAATACTGTATTATTAAGTTTGGATTGTAATTATTAGTCAATCCAAAGCAAACAGTGGCACGACCACACCAAACTTTTTAAATTTATAATTAGTTTGCATTTTTTTCTTTTTCTCAGATATGGTTGTCCTTGTTGCATTATGAAATATTCTGATATCTTGTCGCTTCGACCAATTTTTTGGTCAACTTTTTTTTTATTCCAACCAAACCGGTGATAACATGACATGTGTTAAATGGGTTTTTTGGTTTTGTTGTACATGCAGAAACGAACCCTCATATTTTTTTTTAATTTCATTTATACGTTGAAATATACCCGAGTTAGTACAGTAAACAAAAGACACTCCTTCACTAAATGATTTTCACTAAACTTAAATAACTCGTCAAAAACTCATTATTAATGAACAGTAAAAAAATAAAATGCCATTTCGGATTTTATAATATTTTATATTGTTGGATAAAATTGTATATCAGACATGTAAGTTCTTACATATATGTCACAAAATAGCTAAAGAAATGTAATGTTACTTATATACACCATTACTTACAATTACCAATCTATTTACATCGCTATAAAAATCGCTATAAGATGTCACTCACAGAGTTATATACGAGTTGTTAATTTTACTACAGTCATAATTTCATGGTAAATACATCACGTGCCGAACTCATACAGGGGATTCTTACAAAATTAATCTAATTTCGCTCCATACAGTTTTTCTATTATTTTTCCACTTTGATATAATTTTTGCATTACTCAAAAATTCTTTCGAATTTCAAAGTTTGAGTTCCTTGATTATAGAGACATTTGAGAACCAACGATTTTCAGGTATACCATAAAACTTTTCATCTATATTTTGGACTCTAGAGCGTACAGTGTGTAAAAAAAACGAAAATATTTTCTGATAAGTCTTGGAAATAGACACTGACAATAGGAAAAACCAACTGCTGCAAACAAATCAGAACGTATTAAAAAAAATCTAATGTAATAAAATATCGACGATAATGTAATGAAAAATCGACGATAATGTTATAAAAAATCGACGATATTTTCCTATAATTTGGTTTCACAGAGGATTTATCTCAACTAATTTGATGTTCCGAATTTAAGGAGGTCTTCTGCCAAAAAATAAACTTATAGATTAGTATATGACACTTTATCTGGTAGTGTCTATATAAGACGTGCGGCCGTGGAAGATTTTTTGTTGGTATTTGTCACGTCATAATTAACAATTCAGAATTCGAACAAGTCAGCATTCGAAAAACACCGATTTTTTATGTACTAGGTACTGATGAGAATTTGATTTAACTATTTTTTTTTTCTACAATTGTCAAAAAGTTCACTTTTTTGTGTAGTTGGCACGCAAAGTGTGTAATTTGTCAATATCAAAATACTGTTTTATTATTTTTTCTACTCCCCCTACACAAAATGACGAAATTTATACAGCACGATCAACAACCAATACGGCAGCATCTGTAAAGTAAATCGCACGACGTATTAGACCATAAGCATAGAAGCCTTCGGTGAGTTGGCTCATGGCAAACGCAATAACGGCAACCTCAGTCGCCGATAGACTTGATTTGACCGATTTTATAATTAATGGTGTCGCGATTTGGTCACTCAGTTTTCTAGGACTTTGCCAAGATCATTTTGAAGAATCAAATTTAAACTAACTAACAAATAAATAGATTTGTTGGTGAAAAAAAAAATATGTCCAGTTAGTAAGACTGAAGAATGTGAAATGTGTAGTACATAACTCACCACGATATAGTGGAAAAAGCGAAAAATGCTTCGTATAATTGGTTACCAGCAAAATTTCGTGAAAGATACGAAATAGTTTATCGAAAATTCATGGACTGGAAGCTGAAACTCAAAATCAATTCATTTTCAGAAAATGTTATGTTAGCATATTTTGAAGAACTGTCCAAAGAAATGAAGCCATCGTCACTTTGGTCAATTTATATGATATGATAACATTAACATTGCGACTTATCTCAAACTATTGGCTTTGCTAAAAAGAAAATCAGATGGTTTCAAGAGTGAGAAATCGAAAACGTTGACATCAAAAGAAATCAATGTCTTTCTCCAAAACGCTCCAGATAGCAGATATTTGCTTACGAAGGTATTCACGAATTATATAAATTAACAGGCAAGTATTGATACTTTTTTATTCCAGGTAGTTTTGATTTTCGGTATTAGTGGTGCTTGTAGAAAGCAGGAGTTACACAACTTGAAGCCTCAAGACGTGGAGGATACAGGAAAATGTCTGATAATTCATATTGCCGATTCAAAAACCAAAACGCAACGTTCATTTGTCGTTTCCGAGTTCTTTTATCCAATTTGTAAAAACTACATCAATCTACGCCCTGCAGGACAATATGTTCAGACTTTGCCTTTCTTTTTGAATTACGTAAATGGAAAATGCACCAAGCAATGTGTTGGAATAAACAAAATCGGCAGTATTCCAAAACAAGTGGCAGAATATATGGGCTTAGCGAATCCCAAACAATACACAGGCCATTGCTTTAGGCGTTCTTCAGCCACAAATCTTGTAGATGCTGGTGGCGATATGCTAGCATTAAAGAGACACGGTGGTTAGCGGTCATCAGCAGTGGCTGAGAGCTATATAGATAATTCTATGAAAAACATGTCTGCCAACTCATCAAAAATTACATGTGCCATTAATAATACTGCTACATAAAGAAACAAACCCGCCCTCTCTTGTTTTTAATAACTGCACAGTTACAATTAATAATTATTACAATCAAAAGTAAACTATACTAAATAATATAATAACTTATTATAGTTGAATTATCTTTGTAGTTATTTAATTGATTCATTAAAAATATTTTCACTTAATGGCATCCTGATTTTTATGGGAATGAATGCGGTCGTAGAAAAAGTATAGTACACAACTCGAGTTGTAAGACAATTACGCACTTCTAGAATTACACACTCGCCGCTTTGCGGATCGCGCGTAACTTTTTCTAGACGTGCGTAATATGCTTCTTACAACTCTTGTTATGTAATATACTATTACGGAAAAGTGTGCAAAAAAGTGCACTTTTTTGAACGGTTGTTGCTAGCTAGGCGATGAGAAAGTGCGAAAAAAGTGCACTTTTTTGAACGGTTGTTGCTGGGCGATGGAATACTGACGTTCTCGCGGGTCTCGAATTCAGCGAGACAGCAAGCGAAAAAAAATCAAGGCGGCCCGCAGCAATAACATATACCCCTTAAGGGAGTGATTCATTAAAATTACGCAAAGGTGGCTGTAGCTATTGCGTCTTCAGAAACCAGATGTCATTAATAATTAGTGACATGTAAAGTCGTCTCTCGTAATATCTCAACATTAGTAATACTTTATAATTGCGAAATTAAATGGAAAGCGATGAAGACTTGAACACCACAACAGAGGAGGTCGTGGATGGTGCGAGAACATAAGTACTTAATATGCTGCCAAAAAAAATCTAAGGAGATATATCTGAAAGAATACGAGTCTTTCATGACATGGCGTGAAGAGAAAGGGATTAATAGCTTCACAGGGAGGGTATTGCTCGCTTATTTCGAAGAAAAATCTAAGAAAATGAAAAGTTCCACCCTATGGTCTAGTTATGCGAAAATCAAGTCCACGTTGTTAGTGCATAATAATAATATCGACATCAGCAGATATGCAAAATTGGTTTCATATTTGAAAAGAAAATATTTCGGCTATATGCCTAAAAAGTACCCAACTTTTACAAGAGATGAGATTTTTATAAGTTCTTACTTGACGCTTGTCAAGCAAAAGGTAAATTTTCACTCTAATATTATACCTATGTTCTTTTAACTCTTTTTTTAACGAAATGCATAAAATGAATCAGAAGATGTTCTGATTATGACAATTTCTGTTACAAAAACTCTTGTTGAGCGTCGATTTACGGACATGCACTCTGAATATAGGGAAAAACTTTTCCTAACGTGTTTTTGCCTCCTGAACACGAATGCGGCGGTCTCATACCGTTTCCGAGTTAGAGCACTTTTAATTTTTTTAACCTCATTTTCAAGCACCGTTTTCTCGCACAAAAATCACTCTTTTTACCAGCATAAACAATACACCCTAAATCACTTATTTTCGGCACGGGGCTTGTGGCTCAGTGGAACGAGCGTCGGTCTTGTGTCAACTGTTTCCACCTGGCGCGGGTTCGATTCCCGCAGCTGGTGAAAAAATTTTTCAAGGTCCCAAGAGTGGTTTCGGATCCCACGATAAAAGGTAAGGTCCCCGTGATCTTAACTCGTACAAGTTTTCATTAACTTCTGAGGGTTGGTCAAACAACTAAGAAAGCGGTTAAAAACAAACAAACAAACTTTGCACAAAATATCGTCGTTTTTATCGAAAAAATCCTCCTTCCCTGTTCCAAATAAACAAATTTCACACATTTGACAGATACAATTTAGTAACTTGCCTTATTTTTCATGTTGGCATTAGTGAATCACCGTCAGCTTTCGAATTCAAATGTGAGCAATATTATAGTTTCTCCTTCATTTATGTTTTAAAGTAATAAAAAAGTTTTTATTTGATAACTTCAAAATGGATTAATATATTAATTTGAAATTCAGCAGGTCGGTTTTTAATGTAAAAAGACATATTTTAGTAAAAAATCATGTTTCATATCTAGATCCAGTGGTGTGCAGTTATGTCCCCTTTTTTCCACCATTTTCTACGCCCGTGGTATTTGAGGCTATTTTTTTTTTATTTCTCAACAGTTTTCACGTAAAAAACGAATGATCTTCTAATAACCTTTACATACCGAAAATCTTGTGGTTTTTAAGATATTTAATGTTTTTATGAATTCTGCAAGATCGCTTTTTATTAATGAAATAACCAACAGTATTTTCTTGGGTTTCTTGAATAACTACTTTAATGATTAGAACATGAAACAGCAAATAATAAAAAAATTGAATAATATCCTGTGTAAACATAATTTCCTGTCAACCAAAGACCAGTGTTCTGACACTTTTGATAATAGTAAGCTGTGGATGTCAAAGATGAAATGGTAAATGTCATTCTGTTTAAAGTCAAAACCAAAATAAATTATTTGCAATTAAATTAGTTTGTGCAACTATAAGACTGTTTTTGGTATGATGGATTATACTTTTGAAGAAATAACTGATATGCACCTAATATACGGGGAAACCAGGAACAATGGTAGACGTTCCGAGCGCTTGTATAGAGAAAGATACCCAAATCGACTTAGATTTCCATGTCACACAACGTTTGCTCAAATTGACAGGAGATTGCTGAATTTGACAAATCAGTTTAAAAATAGAAGGAAATTAAGAACTGTGAGTTTGAGGAGGATATTCTCAATCGTATTGAAAACAGACCAGAGTTAAGCACACGTACCATTGCCAAATCTTTAAATGTAAGTAACAGAACTGTGTGGAAAGTTGTGAATGAACAACTGTTGTATCCTTATAAGTATACCCGAGTTCATGCCCTAAAACCAACAGATTATCCTCAAAGAGTGGCATTTGCCAATTGGTACAGGCAGAAGTGTTTAGAAGATATGCAATTTACCGAATTTGTTTCATTTACTGATGAAGCCAAATTCACACATGAAGGAATTTTCAATTCAAGGAATAGCCATGTCTGGGCTGAAGAAAATCCATATGTTATTCGAGAACGGGAATTTCAGGAAAAAATCTCGGTTAACGTGTGGACAGGCCTATTATATATTACCTAATAAACTCAATGGCGATATTTACTGTAATTTTTTGAGAGAAATCCTGCCTGACTTATTAAACGACGTTGCACCATTGCATATTAGAACAAATATGGGTAATGTATGGTTTCAGCACGATGGGGAATCTGTACATTATTCTCTAGCAGTCAGACAACTTCTAACCCAATAATTCGGAAATAACTGGATAGGGCGAGGTGGACCCAATATGTAGCCTGCGAGGTCACCGGATTTGAATCCAATCGATTTTTTTTTGTAATTTGTTGGCTGTTTAGTATAAAATTGAGTTTGCATCGGATATTATTTATTTTGTAAATTATGTTATTTTTATTGTCATAATTGTTTTGTTAATAAAAACAATGGTTTGGAAAAAATATTTTTAACAATATTTTCTCGATGTTTCAGAAGCGTCTCCAAAATGATGTACTGTTACATTTTCTAATCATTAAAAGTCTAGTAGTTATGAAAAATTAAGATTTTTTTTTTAAAGAAATTTCAGAGAAAAATATTGTTGGTTATTTCATTAATAAAAAGCGATCTTGCAGACTCCATAAAAACATTAAATATCTCAAAAAACCACAAGATTTTCGGTATGTAAAGGTTATTAGTTTTTTACGTGAAAACTGTTAAGCAATACAAACAAAATTAAAAATAGCTTCAAATACCACGGGCGTATAAAATGGTGGGAAAAAGGGGACATACTCTTCTAACTGCACACCACTGTATCTAGATATGAAACATGATTTTTTACTAAAATATGTCTCTTTACACTTTAAAAACGACCTCGTTATCCTTTTCATGTCTTGCTCTGCAATTCCTTAACTTCATTCTATGAATTTGCTGTACATAGAATCACTGTGTTTCAGTAAGGAATTCAAATATACAGGGGTTAATAACATGCTAACATTTAAGGAGGTCTTGGGTCCATTTTGAGAAAAAAACTTCATATAACCTAGATGTCTTAACTTTTAAACTACAGGGTGCTAAAGTGTTAAGAAAAAAATCTTTTTTTATGATAACTTTGATGTGACCCTAGATATTTTTGTAAAACGTAGTACGCATCTCCTATGTATCAAAAGGCATTTTCTGCTGTACAACATAATTTTTTATTCTTGCCAGTGGCGTTCGTGCGAAATTTGCACTGAATCATTTGAAGGAAGCTGCTTTCTTGAAGAAAAAATATTTTTGAAATCCTCATTCCTTTCCGAAAAATCTGTTCTCCTAATCTTTTCGTTTGACGTACGGTTTTGGCATAAGAAAATAAAATTCATTCATTTGCACGTTGTTATGAAATCGGGTATCATCAAGGATTAAAAACGTATCTAGTAGGTGAGAAGCAGATTTTGTTTTGTAAACATAAACAGTTTCGACAGTTGTCTACCTGGTCTAGTTGTCACGTATTTAAGTCATCAAAATTAACAATATTATTAATATAACATTTTGCGAATATGCATTACATATATGGGCTTGCTGATGGTAACGTACTGGAAGCCAGGCGGTTGTATGAAGACCGCTTTCCAAATAGAAATATTCCGGAAGGGAAGTTTTGAACCAGACAATCATCTAAAAGGAGTACAACGTACCGTAAGAACACCAGAAATTGAGGTAGCGGTTTTTAATTCAATTGAGGAAGATCCCGGATTAAGTTCACGAAAAATAGGGAACAATTTGAATATCTCACAAATTCTCAATGACTTTTTATTATATCGCTATCATATCCAACGGGTTCAGGCGCTTCTCCCTCGCAACTTTCCATTACGGATGAACTTTTGCCAATGGTTTCTTCAAAAAATGTATGAAAATCCATTATTTGATACTGAAATTTTATTCACCGATGAAGCCAATTTTTCCAGGAACGCCATCCAAAACTTTCACAATAATCATTTTTGGGCTGAAGAAAACCCACATGCAATCTTGGAATCCCGTCACCAGGAGCAGTTTTCCGTTAACCTGTGGGCTGGAATTGGACCCTATTTTCTTCATGCAAAGTTGAATGGGCAGTTTCTCAAAGAAGAATTGCCAGCTTTGATGGAAGATGCTCCCATTTAGTAAGAAATCGACTGTGGTTTTTGCACGACGGGACGCCAGCGCACTTCGGTGTTCTGGCGAGCGAATATGTAAACCAAAATTACAATATAGAGGTCTCCGGACCAATAGAAAGGTCCGCGGACCTCAATAGTTTAGATTATTTCCTGTGGGGTCATATTAGAACATTGGTTTACTGCACACCAACCAATTCATACTGAAGAGCAGTTGAGAATTCACATCATAGTTTCTTGCAAAACTATTAGAAACAGTCCCGGCATTTTTCAAAGAGTACGTGAGTCCATGACCAAAATTATTCGTCAACTAACATCTGTCAAAAATAAAAAAGTGTCAAGGTTCGAAACTTTGCCATTGAATTATTCCAAATCTATTCGATGGATTAGAACTAAATTCGGCAGGGAGCAACCCAACAAAAGAATCTCACTTCGTCAATTGACCGATCAAATTGACTCCGTACAGCCCTGAAAATGTTTTATTTCAAAATAACCCCATTCTCCCAAGACCCGTGCCGGTCAAGTTCTGGGGTGTCCCACAGCTTATTTTTTTTATCGTAATTGTGCATTTCTTTTACATCAAGGTAATTGTAAATATACAACTGATGGGGGTTACGGCAATGCCTCCATTTTGAATGATGACGTTTGTTATGACACAAAATTGCCAACTTTACAAAATCTCAAAATTACTCAGGAAATTCAAGGAATAAATGATATTATTCTACGTAAAACTCAAGCATTCATTTTTGTATTTTGTATTGTCCGTCCTACTTCCAAACGAAATATAATTTTAACTAGCAATTGTGCCTATCTCGAGTTAAAGGTCCGAGGTCAATGAAGCGGCAAACCAATCATCAAAGGAAATGGCGGAGCTTCCTATCTGTGCGTATAATCTGTGACTATGGTTGAAATTCAGAACTCGTAGAGAGGTTAGGATAACAGTGACACACACACACGTATAAAGTGTCCGAAAGAGATTCGACTCCGAACCACAGTCAAGGACTGGTGGCGTTCTTAGGTTAGGAGTCAGGTAAATGTGCATGTATGCCGTTATTAATACGTGCATCGCAAAAATATAATTACAGTTGTGAAGTCTAAGAAAAGTTTTATGCATTAAATAGTCCCGTACTTCTCTACGCCGGTAACCAGGCCGGATGACAACGGACTTGTCGGAAGCAGGGACGATGGGGTGGTATATTGCCAAGAGCAAGACTCGTGCCACCCTTAGGACGAAGCCCCGAAGTTACGTAACAGGTTACGTAATAGGGGGAGAGCTGAATAATAACGCCGTATGGAAGTTACATCCAAGAAGTTATATAGAGTGCGTTCCACTAAGCGCTAACAACGATCACGCTCACGACCGCGGTTTTTCCCGTTCCACTTGCTTGCGAGCGTTACAATCGAAAACTCGGGTGGAATGGACTGGAGCGTTTACCGTTCATGTAAACATTACAAATGGCGAGCTCGAAAATAAGTCAGAAGCTTGAAGAGGTTACGTTTTAATTTATTTATATTTTAATAATTTACGTTTGAATATAATCAAAATATCTTGTATGCCGACAGTTGGATATTTGTTGATGCAGCGCAATAATGCTTCAGAAACTACTTCTAGTTCCGAAGAAGTGTGGAATGCAATTTTACAAAATCGCGTTCGTGAAAAGCGAAAACTTAGGCCATGTATATATTATTAATTATAAAAGTGTAATTGACCGTTATTCAGATGCAGAATATTTACCTGTGGTCGCACGTTGAGCATCTGCGGGAGAAACATAAGTTTCCACTAAAATATTTCTCTCAGAGTCATACAAGGTAATTTTTTCTGTCGCCTTTATCTTTTAAAAATTGCGCCGAATTTCTCAAAACGTCTACTTCGATCCAGCTCTTCATATGGGTCGTTGTGGGCTCGGCGTGAGCGAAAATAATGACGTCATTAGTGACGTTTTCGCCACGACCATAACGACCGTGGTCGTCATGTGGAACGGCTGAAGGAATATTTTGATCGTTGTGAGCGCTTAGTGGAACGCACTCATAGAGAGAGAGAGAGAGAGAGAGAAGTGTTCCGCAGAAGTTGCCAAATTAAAAAAACCTTCAGAAGTTTTGCCTTTCCAATGGCAATTGACTTTGGTTGTATTGAAAATCGCCAGTTTGATATACCAATTCAATTACTTTTGGACTAAAATTAAATGATCCAGTTTATTCAGTTTGTGATTCGCTAAACAACCCAGATGAAATTATTACACGCATTGCCCCTTTTCTAGAATATTTCGATTTGCATATGAAGATTACCTCCTAGAAAGCTCAGCAACAAACTTAGAAATTGAAAACGCTAATTTCGTCATCACATTCAAAAACTTACTCCTAGCGCCTCTGAAGCACGTGTGCATCGTGACTCCACACAGTTCAAACTTTATCCGCTAGTTGTTTCGAATTGTCAACTATAATTTCATCTGTCTCCGTTTATATGTTGAACTTCACAAATATTTATTTAACAACTACTTACTTAAAAAATATTAATATGGATACTAAACAAAAAATAATATACAGGACAATTCAATTTATTATTGAAATTCAACATTTTGCGCATCTTTCGAAAGGTAAAGATAAAGTCAAATATCGAGCTGTCATTAAATATTTGTTTTTGAGAGGCAATACGCCTACGCAAATCAAAGACAGGTTGGAAGCAGTGTTCGGGGACTCTGCACCATCATTTACCACCGTGAAATTTTGGGCAGTTGAATTTAAACGTGGCCGTTCAGGACGTCCAAAAACAGTCGCTGTAGCGCCATCTGTTGTTCACAGTCCTTGTTATTGCAGGCACAACATTCACCAAGCTCCTCCTACATTTTTTTAAATTGATTTTAGGCTGTGCTAGCATGTAGTATGATCCCACTCGAGTTCCAGTTCCGTACGTTTTCTAATGTTTGTGTATGTACAGTACCTAGTTTGGCAATAAGTTATTAGTAACCTTTTATTGAAACATAAGGGCAATGCCAGAAATTAGAGATGAGATGAGATAAAAAATTCTCGTGACAGAAGCCTGATGTACCTTCAGAGCACAGCGCGCCAAAACCGCTGCCATACCGAAAAGGTCAAGGGAGCGAACTTCATAAAAGTCGTGAGTACTGTGGAAGCTGAACCTTGGAGTGGTTTAGTAGCGATAGTAAAAAATTCCTGGGCAACTATAGAGCAGAGAAATTGTACAAAAATGTTAGGAAGTTTCAGGATTTTTCCCACCTGGATAGACAAGCTGGGAGATTACAGCAAGGAACAGGTAGAACGCTTACAGCAGAATATAAAAATAATGAGAGAAAATAGGATCAACATATTTGTTCTTCACAACGAAATTGTTCCCAAGAATCCCTCAAAAGAAAGTCTTATCAAATGACTTTTTCCGAAATATAATGTCTAGTTTTTTTCACTTATATGTCCATCAACTAGATATTAAAATAATATAATTAACATTGTTTTTCAATAATGTCTTGATATACATTTTTTTTCTATATGCCACTTTGTGCAGTGTTATATAAAAATGACGATTATTTAAAAAACTACAATCTTACAAAACCATTTGTAGTTCCATAATTGTCAACATAAAATCATCTTAGAACCACTCTCATATCAAGGCAATAAAGTCACTGTTGCCCAGTGTTCTTCAACTGATATACATACTTCCTTCATCATTGTTTTGATCGAATCTGATTCGATAATTATGGTACCCGAGTTTGGCAGATTTTTTTGATGTCTTTCGACATTACCCTTACGAGTTAAAGATTTCTCATTGAAATTTTTCCCAATTATGAATTTTCTCGTGCTGTATCAAATTACTTTTTTAAAGAAACAATCTTGAGCATACTTCATGTATTCGAGCAAACGATTTCGTGCAAAATTTCACTAAAACCTCTCATGCTGTGATTGTATGGATTTTTTCGTGCATACTCAAACTATCCCCGAAAAAAAAAACACTGGTGATCTTCCCAAATGGCATTTAATGAGTTCTCTCGTGCCTCATCAACCAACCCTTAAGAGCAAACGATTTTGAACAAATGTCACACTGAAACAATTTTTTATATGGTTTCTTTCCTGTATGAACCCCTTCAGTCTTTCCAAATTCCCTTAGACTGAACGACTTTGAACATATTCACACCGAAATGGCTTTTCCCCTGTATGTGTTCTTTCATGCCGGATCAAACAACCTCTTAGAGGAAACGATTTTGTACATAATTTACACTGGTACATTTTTTTCTCTGCATGGAGTCTCTGATGGAACACCAAGTGAGCCTCCTCAGTAAAGGTTTCTAAACAGATTTTGCATTGAAACAGTCCCCCCCTGTTTGATCCCACTAAATCCATTTTGGTGGTTTTGATCCCCCTGGATGATGTTTTGGCCTCTTCTATATCATCAATTTGAAGAGGTGTTTCGGAATCTGAAGGAAGAAATAGACATTCATTCAAATCTGTGTCTTAATGATTTTTTTGAAAAAATTAACGGACCCACTTTAAAACTCTTATATAAGAAATCAAGTTCATGAAAAGATCTATGGGAAATGAATTACGAACTCTCAATTATATTACTTTCTGTCTGAGATCAAATCACCTATTTTTGTTTTGATGTGGCACAAGATGTTGAACTAGCCGATAAAAACGAATGGATAAGTGATAAAATTAAAATCAGGGGTAGCCAAGATGAACCAAAATTAGAACACTAGTTTTGTACCAAAAACTAGTATTTCGAGAATATCTTCTCTCCAGTGCCACCTTGGTCAAAAATAGCTATTACAAAAATTATAGAACGCGAAATTTCCTGCAACATTTTTCAATCAGATGAATAGTTCCCGAGTTACAGCGGAGTCAAGCCCAGCAAATTTTAATTAGGACACCGAACTGTACGAATCTACCAAATAAGAACTTCCGGACTTTTTGCAAGCCACTGCTGGCCTATAAAAATATAAAACTTTTTTTTTGGCATTTAACGCATATATTTTTATATTTTTTTTATCTAAAAAATATAACACATTCAGTATTGTTTATTTAACAACTATTAAATTATAAACAAAAAATAATTTTAACCGCAAATTAATTTTAAAAAAGCTTTTCTTAATATTTTGTTTGAATAATAAAGAAAGTAAAAAAAAAATTATAAACGATTTACAACAATTTAAAAAAAAATTGTTTTTTTTAATCACGATATTTTCTAATAAATCAAATGGCAAAAAATCCAAAAATATGTAATCAATTTATTTGTATAATTTTTTAAAATACATCAAAACTTTAAATTATGTAATCTAATTATTTTCGTATATAAAACTAAAATAATTTTCATTTTAGTTTTTAGCTTCAATAATTCATTCAGTTAGCTTCAATAAATAATGAAGTTTCTTTCAAACTTCAATAAATAATAACTAATGGATTATAACAATTAAAAACATAATCAATGAAATATAGTTGTAAAGTCTCCACAAAGCGAAAAAATTTCAGTGGCTTTTGATTAATACTTCCGACTTGAAATATAAACAGAAACTCTAAAAAAAATTTGTTAATTAACAATAGGCCCATTTTATGAAAAATCAGCGAAAATTTTTTTTTCAGCAGGATATTGTTACTTCAAGTATCTTGGTAGCATTTTTTTTATTTTATAAGATAATATTTATTAGTATATATTTTTTTTACTTTTTACGGCTGGTTTCGGGGCATGAGTTCTATATATTTTCAACATTAAATTAAAATTATTATTAATAGAGATAGAGTTCCGGGGGTCGGGACTTTTTTATTGGAAATGTTTCCTCTTCATGATTTTTATTTATTGTTTTCGAATTATTTGCAAAAAACTAAATTCCTTTTTTGAATCATATTTTGTTTATAACTTTTGCAATTGTTTATGTGTGGGTTTGAAACTTTTGCACATTTTTCTAGACGTCATTCCAAATCCAATGAGCCCTCACTCATATTTTTACGAGCATTAGCAAGACAATAACACCATTTTGATGTCCCTAAAGCTACACCAGCATTTATGGCACAGTCCAAAAAAAACTAGTTCAGAATTTTGTACACATTACAAATTTTTTACAGTTCCCGTTTCCCAGGAAAAGGGCGTGGGCGCAACTAGGGAACAAAAAGTAGGATGGAGACTTACTTGGGTGATGTCCCAAAACACAATATCAACAATGCGTTTTCACTGTAAAATTAACCAATAACTGGGAGCAATTGGACAAGCTGCCAGTGACCTCTATAACTACAACTAGACATGTTTTTATAAAGAAATGTCTTCCAATTAAGGTTTCCCTGTATGAGTGATCATATGTCTTTTCAAAAGATAATTCGAAATGAACAGCTTCAAACATAGTTTACACTGAAATCGTTTTCCGTCTGCATGCATTTTTCATGCTGTAAAAAGTAGGAATTTCGAGAAAACGATTTAGAACAAATTTCGCAATGGAACGGTTTTATGTCAGTATGCAGTCTCTCGTGTCTTTTCAAAGTTGATTCTAAAGTAAACAATCTTGAACATAATTTGCACTGAAATGGTTTTTTCTCTTTGTGATATTTCTCATGAGACATTAAATTTGCTTTGTAAACGAATGACTTCGTGCAGATTTTACAAGAAAATGGTTTTTCTCCTGTATGGGTTCTCTCGTGTGCTACCAAATGAGATTTTCTAGAAAGAGTTTTAGAACAGAAACTACAATGTAATATTTTGCCTCCAGAAGATCTTGATTTGGTAGTTTCCAGACTTTTACTCTCTTCCACAGCAGCATGTTGAAGAATTCTTTCAAAATCTGAAGAAAAAAATGAAATCAAGGTCATTGTACTATAAAAATAAACTTGTTCTTTGTAAATAAGCTTAAATGATTTATGTTGAGGTATAGGAACAGTTGGAGATCCAATCACATTACAAAACATCAATAATGCAGAATGGATTTTTTCCATCTAGATAGAAAATGCCATTGATAACACCACACATCTATACAAGGTCAATGTACATAGTATTGAGATTATAGACCAGTATCTAAACCACCTGTTTTGAGTATACCGTGGTGAATTCTTTGATGAGTTTTCTGATGGGGAATAAAACTTTTTATCAAAATGTTTTCTTGGAGGTCGTTCAACAATGATTGATATATACTCTCTTTAGTAGATTTGGAATCTAATTAGAATTCTGTAGCAGTTTTTTTCAATATGATTGTGATTTTGTGTTATGTGGTGATGGTTGCCACGTTCTTGCTATCTCCATAAGTGATTGTCACAGTTCGCATTTCTTAAAAGTCAATACAAAGTTACAATTACCTTTAGAATTCACCACCAAGTGACAGTGGATTGGGCTGCGCGATGACAAAAGCTTACTTAACTTTTCTCAAATTATTTTATTGTGGCTTACATGATATTTATTCAAATTGAAATGGGATATTCGTTTTCAATAGACAATTTTTCTTGATTTTGTATAAAAAGGTTAATATAAATAGATCAGATATCTGACTTGTGCGAGCTTAATATTCATACCGTAATTGTTAATTCAGTTTGCATAAATGCTATCATTTTCATTACTTGTTAATTGATAATTGTTAATTGAAGCTGCATAAATCCACCATCTACATGTCCTTCTTTAACAATGAATGGACATGCACCCGCAATTTCGAGGTTATAACTTTGAAATTTTTATTTATTTTTATTTTAGACATAATACATCCAACAGGCCTAAGCCCAATAACAGGAGTATATAATAATAATTATAACAATTTGAAGTGAATAGTAAATCAGGAGTAAATGATAATCAATGGTAACAAATAATAACAAAATCATAACAAAAAGATGCCTAGCTGTAGGTCATTCAAGAGAGTGAAGGTTAGATTAAATAGAAAAGGTGATAACTTAGAATAAAGTACAGATGCACGAAGGAGATACAAGTAAAAAATTTAAAGTGTATATATGGCGAAGCTAATTTGGAATAAGTCTATACAGTTGCTTTCTAAATTCATTCAAGTTAGAAAAGAAGATGTCTACAGAGGGTACATTGTTGAGGCTTCTACACATAGTTGAGATTGGACTATTGTAGTGATGCTGTGAATTTGGCATGTCGATTCGAAAAGACAAGTGTGACCTTGACGAAATACGTGGAGTATTGAAATTTAATAGTGATAATAGAGATGTTGAGTCAACTTGGTTATTTATCAGTTTGTATACAAATATGATATTTGCTATTTCTCTACGTTTTCTCAGGCTAACAAAATTGAATTCTTCCAATAGTAAATCGTATTCGTAGTGATAAATGGGATAAGTGTGGTGTTTCTTGTAGAATAGGAATTTAAGAATTTTTTTGAACTGATTCAATGGCTGATATGTATTTGACGTGGCTAGGTTCCACACTACATTACAATATTCAAGTTTGCTGCGAACTAAACAGTAGTAGATAGAGGAAATAGCCCTGAGATTTGGAAATTCTTTACAATTACGTATTAAAAAACCCAGGGTTCTTCTAGCATTGTTTATAATTTTTTCAATGTGCTGATTGAACGTGAGTTTGGAATCGAAGAGAACACCTAAGTCTTTGCATTCATTCACTCGTCTTAGGATACCATCACCGATTCTATAGTCATATATAACGGGAGAAACTTTTCTGGAATAGCTCATAATTTTGCATTTATCAACATTCAAATGTAACTTATTCGCCGAGCACCAGTCTGATAAGAGATTTAAATCGTGCTGGAGACGAAAGCAATCGGTAGTGTCTGAGATTTCAGCAAAAAGTAGTTTACTCGACTGAAAAGTACTACATATTTCATCGATGAATATTAGGAATAGGAGTGGCCCTAAGTTCGATCCCTGTGGTACTCCTGAATAAGCTACGAAATTGGAAGATTTCACACCTTCATATTCAACAAATAGTTGTCTATCGCTCAAGTAGGATTTCAATAGATGCTGAATCTTGGGCGAGAGACCAAAAGCTCCCAATTTTAACAATAGCTGATTGTGGGATACCGTATCAAACGCTTTACTGAAATCAGTATATACAACATCAATTTGGCAACGATTATCAAGGGAATTAGATATGAACTGCGTAAACGTGCAAAGGTTAGATACAGTGCTACGTGATTTCATAAAACCATGTTGGAAATCTGACAGGGATTTACTCACATGTACATAGATGAGATCGAAAAGAATAATTTCGAGTAATTTTGAGAAACCAGAAATTAAGGCTATTGGTCTATAGTTACGAATGTCTCCTATTTTTCCTGATTTGAAGACAGGACAAATACGGGATTGTTTCCATATGGTGGGAAAAGTTTCGGTATTCAGGATGAGGTTATAAATAAAAAGTGGAGGCCTACATAGCACTTTCACCTGGGATTCAATTAGTCTAACGGTGACATTGTCAGGACCGCACGTCAATTTGTTTTTTAGCTTTTTTGCCGCCGTTAGAATGATTCCTCGCTGATTTTATTAATATGTAAATAATGACTGGAACTGATAGAGCATTCGGGAAAGGTAGTTCATTTGAGAGAGGAGAATCATGGTAGGTGATAATAGCCGCGACGTGCTCGCCACTTTCAGTTTATAACTTTGAAGTGGTGAGTCATGGACTTCGACGTGGGCACCACTTTCTAGTGGTGGAAAATTTAATAAGTTAGTTCCACTGGCCACTTTATGATGAGAGGAACTTTAGAGTGGTATATTTTAAGTTTCTGCCACTTTGAAGTTATATTCTCGAAAAGCCGCCATATTTACAGGAAGATGCTGGGTCGCCATTATTAGAGAAATAAACGAAACATTCAATAAAGATTTATTTTTCGTCAAACGTAGTAATTTATTACGTAAGTATTGGTTTCAAGTAACCAAGAATAGACAAAAAAAATGTTTGAGGGATTCAAGTACATAATTCAGAGTCGAGTTATTTCCAAAATTATAATGAATATTCAGATGGTGCGTGCTCACAATCGAGCTACAACACCCATATCTCACAGCAAACTTTCAATCATTTTAATTTCATCCCGATCAGTATCCAAATTCATTATACTTATTTACGTGTTTGTATGTTAAATATTCCTATACTTATAGTCGATCGAGTGTTAGAAATGAATCAGGCAAAATGGAAGAATAAGGAACATTTATTATAAAAATATGTTGCAGGACAGAGACCGAGCTTCATTTTAATAACACAAGCGCAGTCAATTGTTCAACGTGTCTAGTGTCGGCCACTACATATCCAAGTTTGTCCAGGTGAACACAACTTAGTTGGAATGTGGCTATTTGAGATCCAGGAACGTAGATCGGAACGTAGAGGCAACCAAAAAAGTGTTCCCCATTTTGGGCGGGTGATAGTTCAAACATTTCAAAGTTTTCCAGAATCGTGGCTACTACGTTCCGTCCACTAAAAATGCTACTTGGGTATGCTTATATTGTATGATGTATATACATAAAAGCCGTAATCGGTTAACAGAAAAAGTACTTTAAATTCCCAAGAATTGTTTTTACCAAAGATCTTAATAACAAAAAGTTAAGGTTGTATTATATATTGCAATTCCAAAGCTGAAAATAAATATTTTCTTGCCTTGGGATTGCCAATGAATTGATATTTCAAAAAACTATAGGTTATTAATCATACCACGAATTATATTTAGGACGACAATAATTCGATTTGAAAGATATACCAGAAAAATATTGTCATGATCTTAATTTGGAGCACTTAATTTACAGAAATAAGACTTCAAAACTAACAACATGAACATTAAAGAGAAAAATAAGGAACACTTTAGTTCAATTAGTTACAGGTTACAGTTGAAAGTTTGAATGTTGAGGTACGGTTTTCAAAAAGAACGCGTGGACTTGTTGACACTTTGGTACTGGTACTTGTAGCTATCATATTGTTAGTAGAGTTGACATTTGTACTATTACATTCAACACTAGTTTCTTCCATATTTTCTCCCATTTTGTTAACAAGTTCCTCGTGAAGCTTAGGTTGTACTGTAAGATATGGAGCAATGGAATTATAATTAGCATGACAAGTAATTTCAATCAGCTGTGCTGTCAAAGAAATGGTATTTCAGGAAAAGTTTAGTTTTAACGTATTTTGCATTCTGAAAGTTACCAAATAAGATTTCTCATATACGCTGAACCGTTGAGTTCTAAGAAATATCTTGAAATTCTAAGGCCAGTGGTGAACAATTAGCACCTAAGGAAGACTTTAAAACCGCTTAAAAACAATATAATCAACTATTGAAAGATAAAAAAACAAGTTTATTGAAGATAGACTATCAAAATCCAAGAACATAACAAAAACTTCTTGGCAAATCATCAATGAAATGATAGGAAAAAAAATAAAAATGATGTACAACCCTACTTTGAAAACTGTTTTCTAGGTGCAGAAATTTAATCGTTTCTTTAATGAGAAACCAAATGAACCTATTTCGCAAAATCTCCCATTGGAACATAGCTATGAGTGTAATATTCCCAATAATAAAAATATTTTTCGTTTTCAAGAAATAAACACTCGAAAATTACTGGAAATAGGTAACAAAATCGAAGGTAGTAAAAAAAGTGCCGTATATGACGACGTGCTTACCTACTTATTGAAAAAGAGTACCTTTCTTTAGCGAACCTTTTACTCATATCATTAATTCCTCCTTAAGCACCGGGAGTTTCCTGCTAATATAAAATTTGCTGTTATTGAACCCTGTTATAAAGCAGGTGACCCTGAATTGCCGACTAATCACAGACCGATTAGCTTGCTTAGCTCCTTTTCAAAATTCTTTGAAATAGTTGTATATGAACAAACTTTCGAATTTTTTCAACAAAGTAATCTTTACTACTCAAATCAGCATCTTTTTTTAAGGGTAGGAGCACTGAAACTCTTTGAATTAACAAACAAAATCAATAGCTGTCTGGATGCAGGAAACGTGCCCTGTGGCATTTTCCTGGATTTATCAAAAACTTTTGACTGTATAGACTTTGACATTCTCTTTATCAAGTTGGAACACTATGGTATAGTATTTCTAATCCCAATTGGACCGACATAAAAAGTTTCGAGAAGGAATTCTCTTCCACACGACTGAACTTTTTTACGATTGTACCAGGAACGCTTTGAAAGTAAAAACACTGGTAGTATATAAATTTCCCATTTGCCGGGCAGTGCATATGAACACTCCTCGTAGTGTTCTTATTTTTATTGCCGTTTATCGATGCTTGGTATTACTATCAGCAATAACCTTTCCTGGGAAAATCACGTGAGGTCCATTGCCAAAAGTGCATCCCAAAAACTTGGTTTTCTGTTTCGTGCCAAGAGCTATTTCACCCCCAGTCAACTGCTTATGATCTATAAGGCACAGATCCGACCTGTCCTGGAATACTGTTCCCATATTTGGAGTGCGGCACCTAAACATATCCTGAGGCTATTGATTCTGTCCAAAAGGGCAATTCGTCTCGTCGGTGATGCCTCGCTTACAAACTCGCTCACTTGTCTGGAACACCGTAGAAAAGTTGGCGATTTGTCTCTATTTTATAGATATTTTCATGGGCGTGCTCTTCTGAAATATCAACAATCGTTCCTGCTTTGGCAGTCTCTTCGAGATTAACCCGTCAAGTTCAGTCATCACACCCCTTCGTGGTCACTTTGGAGACCTGCAGAACATCACTTTCCAAAGACTCGTTCATCCAACGAACAGCGAGGCTTTGGAACTCATTGCCTAGGGAGGTGTTCCCCGAGGCATACAACCTTCAGAAATTTAAGAAGAACACCAACTCCTACCTTCTTTCCCTAGGTTCCCACGATGTTCTCTGAACATTACAGGATATCCCTTTTCGTGGGAACCAGAACATAAAAAAAAAAAAAAAAATTGAGATTAGAATAACTATATAAGGAATTCAGAGTTGAACTGGCTCAAAAGCTATATGACTAAACGTTCACACGCGTCCAAAATTAGGGATCAAAATACAAATAGGTTCATACTGTCATCAGCACTGAAGTGTGTAGGGGAGTTCCACAGGGCAGCGTATTAGGACCACTTATATTCATAATTTACATCAATGATATGCTATCCATTTCCGAACGAGACCAAACTATCATCACTATTATTTACCGCCCCAAATTTTCCCGAACTCACCCTCAATGGTAATTCACTTATGGTGAACATTGAGAACTGGTTTGTGAACTCAAAATTAGTGCTAAGCCCAGAGGAAACCAAGGCAGTGTTTTTTTTAAACAAATCTTGGGCCTGACAATTCAGATAATATAAAACTTAAGGAATATAAAATCCAGTTTTCGGCAGAAACTAAGTGCTTGGGTGTTTTTCTTGATGACACCTTGAGTTTTCCGTATCACATAAGCCGTCTCTGCAAAGAACTCAATCAGTCATGCTTTGGCCTCAGAATATTGTCAAATAATACTAACATTAGCATCGTTAGGACCTATTATGCTAGTTTCTACTCAAGAGTGCGATGCGGCATTATTCTTTGGGGAGGAAGTGTTGAATATTTTCAGTTAAGCCTTGAATATTTTCAGAATTCAAAAAGAACTATTCGAATAATTAAGAAATTCGTGTAGAAATCACTTCAAATCGCTAAATATGCTTACTGTCTCAGCAATATACATATTTGAATGTATGAAATTCGTCTTAAAAAATAGGCATTTTTTCTCACAATTCCAAATAACTCATAGTCATGATACAAGAAATATCTCAAATTAAAATATTTCTCATCACAGGTTAGCCTGTATTGAGAAAGCTGCCCAGTATCCTCGTATAAAATTGTTCAATCACTCACCTGCCCATTTAAAAGCGAAAAATAATTTTCAAGAAGTAAAAAACCCATATTGCTTTTCTTATGTTCCCTAAAACCCTATTCTACCCATGAGTATTTAGGAAGTACTTGGATTATGTAACAGATTCAGAATCTTTATATATATTCTGAGTATGTTTCACATTATTATCTATTACTCTGATATTTTGTTATATGTTTGTAATATGTAATTTAAGTGCAATAAATTATTATTATTATAAAGGAGACTTCTTGCGGAATGGATAATATTACAGTAAGAATCCTCGAAAATATGCCTATATTCACACTAGAACTTCTGGTCCGGGTAATCAATGAGTACTTCTCAAAAGGACTTTTTCAGCAATTGCAGAAAATTAGCGTTGTTATTCCTCTTCACAAAGGGGGAGATACTTCGGATTCTTCAAATTACCGACATGTCTCCCTCATACGAACATTGGGAAAAATTATAGATAAATAGATCAAAACTAGATTAATGAAGTTTCTATCCGTTCGAAAGTTACTGAATCCTCAACAACTTGGTTTCCAACCACTGAAAAAGTACTGGAAACGCTGTCTTCTCGTTTCTGAGAGAACTATATAGCACAATCAATCTCAAAGTGGTTTGCGCGGCAGTATTTTGTGACCTATCGAAGGCCTTCGATTGTGTAAAGCAATTGCGCAAGCTCCAAAGGTATGATTTCAGAAATCGAGCCTTAGCTGGATTAAGTCCTACCTCAGTAAACGTACCCAATTTGTAAAAACAAACACTAACTCAGTAACTAGATCTGTCAAACATGGAGAGGGCTCTGTACTGGGACCTATCCTGTTTCTATTGTATTTTAATGACTTGCCAAGTCTCAAGATTGATGGTAGTTCAACTATATTTGCTGACGACATGATTATCCTATGACATGACACTGATACAAATAGCCTTCACTCGAACATAGTTAGTGAGACTAGGTGGTTTAGGTCCAATTTACTTAGTTTAAATTTAGACAAAACCAAACTCTTATCGTTTAAACATAATCAACCAGTCATTCCTTTAAGCACTGACATGGTTATTGAGCAGGCATTCCTTGGAATCCATCTAGATAACAACCTAGATTTTGAGATCCATGTGAAGTCATTGTGCGGTAAACTAGCATCTGGGTGCTATGCTTTGAAGTTGGTATCGAGAGAACTGGATGCAACCACGGCGAAGGTAATATACCACGCTCTGATTGAATCAAATATCAGGTAATGGATACCCTTTTGGGGTGTCTGTAATAATCGGCTCTTTAAAAGTATATTTGTTCTTCGAAAGCCTACAGTTCACTACCTCTGCAAAGTTGGACCAAGAGCTTCTTGTAAACCTCTATTCGGTCCAATTACAAATTTTGACCCTTCCATCATTATTTATTCTCGAAACACTGTGCCTAGTAGAAACAAAACATCATATGATGTGATTATGGTATCACACGCCAAATAATAATTTGAGACTTCCTATTTTATTTTAAATCTAACCAAGAACTTCTGATCTATAATGCAAAAATTGTTAAATTGCCTGGTAATTGATGTTTTATTTCTAATATTCTTCTCAACTGCTGCATCGGAAATTAATCGTGTTGAAAAATAAGGAAAACTAATTAAAACACATACATTTGACGTTTATAATTTAAATTATTATTTTAATCAGACAGGTAGTAAAAAAAAAAAGCAAGTTTTTCATCTTGAAAATACAGCGACAAGCTGTGTTTTCGGGGGTAATCTAACAAGTGCTATGATTATCATCGATGATAGCGAGTTAAAACCGATGAAAATAGAATGACTGTGCAACAGAAACTGTATAGAAGTGTCCACCACCGGGATATTAACAGATTCGTAATTTTTATATCAAGTGAAGGAATATTTTCATTCTGGTTACCAGTACCGTATCCAGGATCTTGAAAGGTCTCAGAGGTGCTGGTTTGGGGATTCAGACGTGAATTATGGAGCTGGAAATTGGTAAAATTCAATTAACCAAATCTCAGTTAATGTTACACTTTAATAGAGGTAGTTTTTGTGAAATATCTCATTTCAAGAGTTTTACAGTATCTTAAAAATATGTTAATGAATAATGTATGCGGCAATAAACATGGTTGAGATGTGAATTATTTGCACCATTTCATTATGGACTCCAAGCTCATCAAAGCAATTTTCTTAATTTAGATGATCACTAACTGTAGTATTTCCCCAGTTAGTTCATTGTTAAAAAAACGGCTTTCCTGGAAAGTTTAACATTTTCATATCGGGGGTTTGCTTGCTTCATCTCCTCTATGAGTCATCTTATGTTTTTTCAAATGACTGCTTAGAGCAAACGACCTTGAACATAATTCACAGAGAAATGGCTTCTCTCCGGTATGCATCTTCTCATGCCTTTTCAAATGACTACTATATGCGAAAGATTTTGAACAGCTTTGGCACATAAATGGCTTTTCACCTGTATGAGTTCTCTCATGATCCTTTAAGGTAGAACTTATAGGAAAAGATTTCGAACAAAACTTGCACTGAAAAGGTTTTTCCCCTGTATGGAGCATCTCATGCTGTTTCATTTTTGTTTTATCAGAGGATTTGGAACAAAATTTGCAAATGAAAGGTTTTTCTCCTGTATGAATTCTCATATGCCTAATCATATCGTAATTTTTAAAAAAAAGCTTTGAGCATACCTCACAACGAAATGATTTTTCTCCCGTATGTATTTTCTCGTGCATTCTCAAATGACTACCATGGGCGAAAGATTTTGGACAGTATTGGCACATGAAAGATTTGTCGCCTGTATGAATTCTCTCATGAACCTTCAAAGTCAGACTTCTAGGAAATGCTCTTGAACAATACTGGCACTGAAATAGTCCTTCCCCTGTATGATATACTTCATGTTCTTTCATTTTTCTTTTCTCGGAGAAAGATTCTGAACAAAATTTGCATGGGAATGGTTTTTCCCCTGTATGAGTTCTCATATGCCTGATCAAGTCGCCTTTTCTTAAAAATGTCTTTGGGCATAATTCACACCGAAATGGTTTTTCCCCTGTATGTATCTTCTCATGCGTTCTCAAATGAGTACTGTTGCCAAAACATTTTGAACAATGTTGGCACATAAAAGATTTTTTTCCGGAAAAATTTCTCCCATGTGCACACAAACTGGAAATATCTACAAACTTCTCGGGGCAGAATTTACAACAGAACATATTTTCGGAAGTTCCTTTCCCCCTATTTGGTGTTGTACCTTCTACAGTTTTAGGTTGTCCAAAATCTGAAGCAAATTAAAATACTAAATGTTATGAAATGTTTTTTAATTCCAGGTTACAATACACTAGTGTCTGAGTTGAGACTCAAAGGACAATTAAATGCTCTCTTTAAAAAAATATTCAATAAAATATTTGAGAAATAAACATATTTTTTTCTTGACAGATATCTGCTGAAATCGCTCTGCTTTAAAAAAATATTCAATTCAATTTATTTATTTCAAACATATTTACAGTCATAGTTTATTACAATTAACTGAAGCATTTCAAATCAGTCAGCACTCTAGTGGGATAACAAATACATTGGGATAATTACGATACAAAGATGAGATAAGAGAGTGTACGTAAGCTTTGTTAAAAGCTTGTGTGTAGCACATCTTCTCACACCTTAGATATCGTACCCTGGCTTATAACAAATGTCAAGGTATGAATACATGTATAGATTGTGTAGGATTCAATACAAATATAGTTTCAGTTTTACAGTATTATTATTCTTTAAGAATGTAAAGTTATTCATTTAAAATATCAATGTTACCAACTACTACATGAAGTTTTCTCTGATTTTTGATTACCCTGTTGAATGTTTCGTGATTGTTATAGTTTTTTAGATGATTAGGAATCAAGTTAAAAATCTCCGGAAAAATATATGAGAAGTGTCTCTGCGTTGTAGACAAGTAAGCATTAGGTATGGCAAATGACTTACACGAGATAACTCTAGTTGTTATTGCATGAGCTACAGAGTTATTTGCAATATTTTTATTTTTACCAAACTTGATTGTTGATATAATATATAGTTCCTTGAGTCTGGTAAACTTATCAATACCGAATAGTTCATTTGAAGGTGTCAATATTGGTTTGTTTAAAATTATTTTTAGGATACATTTTTGCGTTATTATTAATGGTTTCAATTGTTCTTGGTATTCAATCACTGTTAGTGTTTTGAATTGAACCAGAAGTATCCACAGGACCAACCAAGAGCGTTCGATGGATTTGTGTCACAGAAGGGGGAGTCTAATAGCATATTTTTGGTGAAAGACAAACCTGTGCAAATCAACAGACCAGGGATAACAGTGAATCTATTATTGAATTCAGGAACGAACGATTTAGCCAAACTTAAGAAAATAACAATCAGCTATTCAGAAATTTGAGAACAAAAAAAACTGACCCTGAGTCTAAAGTCAAAGCTTTTGCAGACACGATGAAACTGAGGCCCAGACAATGATCTGGAACAAGATATTTTGTTAGAAAATCGAGTTCGTCGAATTTTAAGAGAAACTAACCGCAATGTTAAAAACAGTGCTCCTGAGTTCGACGGTCTAAGTATAGCGTTTATAAAAAACTAGCTGAACCGACAGACGTTATCCTGTCCATATTTCTATATTTCCTGATTTTTTTTCATGAAAACTTTGGTCCGCGTAGAATTTCTTTTTTCCTATGTTTTTCTTTGTGTTGTTTCATCTAGGTTATGCCTGTGACTCTGCCGCTTCCCGTTATCCCGTTATTTCGTTTTCCCGCTGTCATGTTTTCCCGTTATCCCATTATCTCGTTTTCCTGTTATCCAGTTTTCCACTTATCCCGTTATTCCGTTTTCCTGCTAACATGTTATCCCGTTATCCTTCTATCCCATTTTCCACTTATCTCGTTATTCCGTTATCCCGCTATCATTTTATCCCGTTATCCGGTTTTCCCGTTATCCCATTTTCCACTTATCCCATTATCCCGCTATCCCATTTTCCACTTATCTCGGTTTTCCTTTATTCCGTTTTCCCATTTTGCCGCTATTGACAGCTCGAAAATACTTCAAATATCTGTGTATACCAATTTTCATGGCGATCGGTTGAACAGTATAGAAGTTGATGCGCTGCAGCGCCGTCTAGTGGCGTTTTAAAGTAAAAGGGGTAGCATAAAAAGCTTCTCCATGGTAGAACACTTACTTGGAAAAAAAAGAATCAACCAAATATGTCGTTCTTATATAGTCAGTTATGATCGAGTGTGCATACAAAAATTATGATTTTTGCACTTTGTCCGAATCCTCCGACTTTCCTTTCCAGGACTATAACGAACAAAACAAAAACATAATTACGTATATTCATCATTCGAATCATGATAAATAATAGTTTAAAAACTAAAGAACACGCTTTAATAGAAAACTAAACTAAAAAGTAGAAAATAATTTTAAATGAGTTTGAAATAAGAATACAGTGATTAACAATAAATTCATTTCATCGTAAAAAAGCGTGGGGTGCTTGATGTCAATTGTTGTTAATATTTCATGGACATATATTGGTAAAAGTAGAATCATTATGAAAATATCTTAAAAAGCACCACACGCTCATCAAAGCAATTTTCTTAATTTAGATGATCACTAACTGTAGTATTTCCCCAGTTAGTTCATTGTTAAAAAAACGGCTTTCCTGGAAAGTTTAACATTTTCATATCGGGGGTTTGCTTGCTTCATCTCCTCTATGAGTCATCTTATGTTTTTTCAAATGACTGCTTAGAGCAAACGACCTTGAACATAATTCACAGAGAAATGGCTTCTCTCCGGTATGCATCTTCTCATGCCTTTTCAAATGACTACTATATGCGAAAGATTTTGAACAGCTTTGGCACATAAATGGCTTTTCACCTGTATGAGTTCTCTCATGATCCTTTAAGGTTGAACTTATAGGAAAAGATTTCGAACAATATTTGCACTGAAACTGTTTTTCCCCTGTATGGAGCATCTCATGCTGTTTCATTTTTGTTTTATCAGAGAAGGATTTGGAACAAAATTTGCAAACGAAAGGTTTTTCTCCTGTATGAATTCTCATATGCCTAATCAAATCGTAATTTTTTTAAAAAAGGCTTTGAGCATAACTCACAACGAAATGATTTTTCTCCCGTATGTATTTTCTCGTGCATTCTCAAATGACTACCATGGGCGAAAGATTTTGGACAGTAATGGCACATGAAAGATTTGTCGCCTGTATGAATTCTCTCATGAACCTTCAAAGTCAGACTTCTAGGAAATGCTCTTGAACAATACTGGCACTGAAATAGTCCTTCCCCTGTATGAAATACTTCATGTTCTTTCATTTTTCTTTTCTCGGAGAAAGATTCTGAACAAAATTTGCATGTGAATGGTTTTTCCCCTGTATGAGTTCTCATATGCCTCATCAAGTCGCCTTTTCTTAAAAATGTCTGGGCATAATTCACACCCAAAGGGTTTTTCCCCTGTATGTATCTTCTCATGCGTTCTCAAATGAGTACTGTTGCCAAAACATTTTGAACAATGTTGGCACATAAAAGATTTTTTTCCTGTATGATTTATCCCATGTGCACACAAACTGGATATATCTACAAACTTCTCGGGGCAGAATTTACAACAGAACATATTTTCGGAAGTTCCTTTCCCCCTATTTGCCGTTGTATCTTCTACAGTTTTAGGTTGTCCAAAATCTGAAGCAAATTAAAATACTAAATGTTATGAAATGTTTTTTAATTCCAGGTTACAATACACTAGTGTCTGAGTTGAGACTCAAAGGACAATTAAAATCATTTGAGAAATAAACATATTTTTTTCTTGACAGATATCTGCTGAAATCGCTCTGCTTTAAAAAAATATTCAATTCAATTTATTTATTTCAAACATATTTACAGTCATAGTTTATTACAATTAACTGAAGCATTTCAAATCAGTCAGCACTCTAGTGGGATAACAAATACATTGGGATAATTACGATACAAAGATGAGATAAGAGAGTGTACGTAAGCTTTGTTAAAAGCTTGTGTGTAGCACATCTTCTCACACCTTAGATATCGTACCCTGGCTTATAACAAATGTCAAGGTATGAATACATGTATAGATTGTGTAGGATTCAATACAAATATAGTTTCAGTTTTACAGTATTATTATTCTTTAAGAATGTAAAGTTATTCATTTAAAATATCAATGTTACCAACTACTACATGAAGTTTTCTTTGATTTTTGATTACCCTGTTGAATGTTTGTGATTGTTATAGTTTTTTAGATGATTAGGAATCAAGTTAAAAATCTCGGAAAAATATATGAGAAGTGTCTCTGCGTTGTAGAAAGTAAGCATTAGGTATGGCAAATGATTACACGAGATAACTCTAGTTGTTATTGCATGAGCTACAGAGTTATTTGCAATATTTTTATTTTTACCAAACTTGATTGTTGATATAATATATAGTTCCTTGATTCTGGTAAACTTATCAATACCGAATAGTTAATTTGAAGGGGTCAATATTGGTTTGTTTAAAATTATTTTTAGGATACACTTTTACGTTATTATTAATGGTTGCAATTGTTCTTGGTATTCAATCACTGTTAGTGTTTTGAATTGAACCAAGTATTCACAGGACCAACCAATGAGCGTTCGATGGATTTGTGTCACAGAAGGGGGAGTCTAATAGCATATTTTGGTGAAATACAAACCTGTGCAAATCAACATACCAGGGATAACAGTGAATATATTATTGAATCGGCGAACAAAAAAACCCAAAAAATTTCCCAAGATCTGGACAAGTATTTTGTTAGAAAATCGAGTTCGTCGAATTTTAAGAGAAACTAACCGCAATGTTAAAAACAGTGCTCCTGAGTTTGACGGTCTAAGTATAGCGTTTATAAAAAACTAGCTGAACCGACAGACGTTATCCTGTCCATATTTCCTGTTTTTTTTTTCATGAAAACTTTGGTCCGCGTAGAATTTCTTTTTTCCTATGTTTTTCTTTGTGTTGTTTCATCTAGGTTATGCCTGTGACTCTGCCGCTTCCCATTATCCCGTTATTTCGTTTTCCCGCTGTCATGTTATCCCGTTATCATGTTTTCCCGTTATCTGTTATCCCATTTTCCACTTATCCCGTTATTCCGTTTTCCCGCTAACATGTTTATCCCGTTATCCTTCTATCCATTTCCACTTATCTCGTTATTCGTTATCCCCTATCATTTTATCCCGTTATCCGGTTTCCCGTTACCCCTTTTCCACTTATCCCATTATCCCCTATCCATTTTCCACTTATCTCGGTTTTCCTTTATTCCGTTTCCCATTTCCGCTATTGACAGCTCGAAAATACTTCAAATATCTGTGTATACCAATTTTCATGGCGATCGGTTGAACAGTATAGAAGTTGATGCGCTGCAGCGCCGTCTAGTGGCGTTTTAAAGTAAAAGGGGTAGCATAAAAAGCTTCTCCATGGTAGAACACTTACTTGGAAAAAAAAGAATCAACCAAATATGTCGTTCTTATATAGTCAGTTATGATCGAGTGTGCATACAAAAATTATGATTTTTGCACTTTGTCCGAATCCTCCGACTTTCCTTTCCAGGACTATAACGAACAAAACAAAAACATAATTACGTATATTCATCATTCGAATCATGATAAATAATAGTTTAAAAACTAAAGAACACGCTTTAATAGAAAACTAAACTAAAAAGTAGAAAATAATTTTAAATGAGTTTGAAATAAGAATACAGTGATTAACAATAAATTCATTTCATCGTAAAAAAGCGTGGGGTGCTTGATGTCAATTGTTGTTAATATTTCATGGACATATATTGGTAAAAGTAGAATCATTATGAAAATATCTTAAAAAGCACCACACGCTTTTTTACGATGAAATGAATTTTTTGTTAATAACTGTATTCTTATTTCAAACTCATTTAAAATTATTTTCTACTTTTTAGTTTAGTTTTCTATTAAAGCGTGTTTTTTAGTTTTCAAACTATTATTTATTTTCAACTTTTTAGTTTTGTTTTCTATTAAAGCGTGTTTTTTAGTTTTTCAAGCTATTATTATTTAATTTTTTCAACTATTATTCTCCAATTTTGAATAGAATCACAAAACTCGTCCGCCATTTTGGAGCCGCCATCTTGAATCCTTCAATTTTGACAAAATAATCATAATCTCCGACCCCAAAAACCCCCACATACCAATTTTGAATAGAATTGGACCATAATCACAAAACTCGTCCGCCATTTTGGAGCAGCATCTTGAATTCTTCAGTTTTGACAAAAGAATCATAATCTCTGACCACGAAAACCCTCAGATACCAATTTTGAAGCAAATCGGACCATAATCACAAAACTTGATCCTTGAATTTTCAGTTTTGACAAAAAATCATAATCTCTGACCACGAAAACCCTCAGATACCAATTTTGAAGCAAATCGGACCATAATCACAAAACAAAAAATTTCTTAATGCATTGTCACCGGAATTATGTACACCTGCCAAATTTCAAATCATTCGTACGTCTGGAAGTGGGTCAAAATCGCGCCCAAAGGAGTCGGTTACAAACATACAAGTGAAACTAATATAAAGCGTGTAAAAAAAGGAATTTTCCAATTTTTTCCAACCTTCCTCCGTCTATTACGAACATTTCAACAGAAAAAAATTGCAAAAACGGTCTAGCCGTTCTCGAGTTTTGCGCTTAGCAACACAATTTGACATTCATTTTTATTATATAGATGTCCTCATATCTAACCGTATCTTGTTCACATTTTCAATAGTATAAAGGTTACATCTATATTTCCCACTTCTTGGAAGCATGCTCTGATAATACCAATTCCCAAGATCGAAAATCCTCAAAGTAATATTAGATCTGTGGCCAATCTGTATTGTGATTGGTTTATCAAAAAGAATGGAAACACTTTTGGCAGAACAGCTGTCCCAATTACTGGATGAAAATAACATCTTGACAGTTGATAACTCAGAATGCACAGTTTTAACTATTACTATAACTGCTATACTATTTATTTTCTAAATGATTGATTAGGTACTTCAAATGACATATTGTAAGTCAAGTTCCGTGCGATATAGTTTCTGTCATTTTTTAATAGTGACACTTCCGTTTGACAGATGACAGCCAAAAACTAATGGTCGCATTCGGGACAGGAACTGTATCCTCATACCAAATTTCAGCTCGATTAATCCTACGACAACGGTTAATCCTACGACAGAAACACAAATTTGAAGAAGACTAAATTCCCTTCCTTTTTTTGTATGAACACTTTTTTGTGAGTCTGATGTGTAACAAGTTACAACGGTGGAAACGTGAACATTCTTCCATAAAATCGTTCAACTGCTCGTTTTTCGAATTTTTTTAAGAAATCATTTGTAACTATTTACTATATAATTATATCTGCAATAAGAGACAGAAATCTGTAACATTCTTGATAGCCAGCCATAATTTCATTAAAAATGAAAAATGTCTTATTTCTCAAGACAGCTGACTACAAAAACCTGTTCAATAGGTGTATGTTGGTCGCATATCCATCAAATAACAACTACTTCCCTGGCTAATGCCTCGACGGACGTTGAATGACATCCGATTTTGGCAAAAGTATTATCGAGATTGGTCTGTAGTTTGTTATGGATGCTGTTTGCCTGATTTGTATATTGGGAAATCACAATTCTTTCCATTGTTTTGGTAGTTTTCTTTTATTGAGAGCTAGATTCATGAGGTAGACTAGTGGTTTCAAGATTGTGTGTGTGCGTTTTTAATGAGTTTCGTGTTGATACCATCAGGTCTTGGATAAGAGTTGTTTTTGAGGTTCGCGATGGCAAAAGTGATGTCGTTTTGTGTAATTGGTGTTAGGAGCATTATGTCCTCTTGTTGATTTGTTCATATCGTTTTGCGATATATAGTTGTTTTCTATTTGCTTGGCCATGTTTTCTCCTATTGTCGCGAAGTGGTCATTGAATGCGTTTGCTTTATCTTGATTTGTTTTCATTTCTATTCCGTTCTGTTGTATCAACGGTGTGTTTCTCGTTATTTTATTTTTAGAGGCAGAGTTAGTTGCTTGGTTTAGAATTTCCCATTTTTTTTGTAATTATTTTCGTTTTCAGTTATTTTTTTTTTTTTTTCTTTAATTTTATTTGTTTCTTACTGTATTTTTTCGTTGTGTAAGTTTTGATTTTGGTGGCATTTTCAACATAAATATTGTATTTGTTCAGGAACAAATCGTATGCTTTTTGAATGTCTGTATTTTGTAGAACGTCCTCCCACCCTTCTTTGGCGAGGTGTTTATTCAATCTGGCATAGTTTTAAACGTATTATTTTCGTTGTTAATTTTTTTATTTGTATGCCCCTGTTTGAAAATAATTGTTGCGCCTATAGAGTAATGGTCGGTCAGAGCTGTATTTATTACCATAGATTTTATTATCACCTTATCTTTCGCGTTTTTGGCGATTCTCATGAAGATGTGGTCAATAATAGATTGTATTATTTCGGTTACCCTAGTAGTGGTGTTTATGTATGAAATTAATCCGTGTTATGTGAAATTATTGATGTAGTCACTAGTATTATTTGAATGGTTATATCGTAGATTTATATTTATGTCGCCGATGATAATTCAGTTGGCTTTTTTAATTTTTTGTAGAAGTTCTCCAGATCAGTTATATATAATTTCATATCAGTGGAGGGTGGTCTATATGTGCTGTTTTCCATTTCCTTTCCGTAATATTGATTCTAATAACGTTACATTCGCTGTATTTGTGTATTTCTACGTTTTTCACCTCTAGTTTATTTTTTACAAAAACCACCAGTCTATCGAAGTTATTGGATTTTGATTCATTATAGTATGCACGATTATATCTATGCTTTTCAGCTCGGGTTCTATGTATATTAATAGTTCCTCGAAGTTTTTCCCAAGGCTCCGTATGTTGAAATGTATAACTCCCAAATTTAATTATTTCATTGCTTTGAAAACATTGCGTTAAATTGTCAAAAATGTTTGTTGTGATCTCTTCTCTGTCTAACTCGTCAAGAAATTCTAACATTATCAAAAAGAATAAAATTGAACAAATTAAAACTAAAATGAATAAAGTATATATATATATATATATATTTATATATATATATATATATATATGTATAAAAGCAAAAAGTTTTATAACGAAGAAAACAGAAGTAGTTGTTTTTTATAGATCTGCTAGTCCGGTCAATATAGACATTTAAAATAACAAAAATTCCCGGGGAGCCAAATATTGGTGGAGAGCTGGGGTTTACCATTACAAATTAAGTTTTAAAAATCCCCATCGATCCTATGTGTGCTACAAAAGTTATTCGGGGTCAAAGGTCAAAATTTGAGGTTTTTTAGATATTTCTCAAAAACAGTGAGTTTTATCGAAAAAAAACCTCAGACCAAAGTTGTAGATCTTAAAATTGCCTACAAAAATGGTGTCCTTAATTTTTTTCCTAAGAGTTACCATTTCTGAGATATCGCGATTCTAAGAGTCACATTATACATGATATGCACACATTTCCACGCCACCTGTGAGGTAGTGTACTCGGCGCGTTTTTTTACCGTGGTTTCCCCTGTAGGCCTACTCCACTAACTGTCATGACAATTTTAGGATAATTTATGGAAACAATACCAATCAAGTTCTAGATATTACCTTATTATTGATATTGATTATTGATATTGCTATTGATTATTGGGTTACCTATTGTTTTGATTTCTTTAGATATTTTAATCAGATTCATACTCTTGAAAGTCTACTTTAACAGTCATGTCTTCTTCGATTTCTTCTTCTCCTCTTCCTCTTGCTGGATGTTCATAAATTGTTCAAATGTGGCTGAGTCATTGGTCTCTTCATTAAAATCACAGGAATCTTCCTCTATTGTACTCAACTGGACATTTGAGCAAGACTGACCTTGGCAATTGGTACACGCTGGAGAACACAGCAACCCGACTTTTTTACAGCCACATTTGGCACTACAACCTTTTTTGCAATTGGAAAAAATAGTGTTGAGGAGTTTTTCTGGAGCAGGTGGGAGTAAAGTTTGAATCGGTTCCAGAGTATTATCTATCAATTTCCAACCCCAGTCTTCTGGGTTCAGTTGATTGCCTAGCCATGTTTGAACTTGATAGTATACTCGATACAAGTGTTGAATAGCAGATGCCGATGTTGGAGGAAGACATGATAGTTGTACTTGTTTCTTGTTTCGCGTATTTTTTACAAAAGTTAAGTATTGGTATTTATCAATGCAAGTAGTTTTTTTTGGAGCTCCATAAACCGCAAGAAGAAAGCGAATTCCTTCCGTAATTATTGTTTGAGGTGTGGAATCAATTTCGGTAAATACTTTAGCGCAGTCAGTCAATTTTTTTTTTTCGAATAATTTAAATACTGACGTTTTGCCCCTTCTGAACATTGCTGAAGAAGTGTCGCAGCCGGTTATCGCATGTAAAAATAAAATATAGTTTTGGCATTTGGGATAAGCAGATAAACTTCTTGGAGAATATGTTTCTGTTCGATGTTGAGCCCTTCCAGGTTTCAGAAAATAAATAATTTTATCCATTGGAGTCCTTGCAGTAAGTAGTACTAACAAATCAACATCTTCACCAACTACAATTGTTGTGTTTGTTGCATTAAATTTTTCTATTGCTGTTTCAATTATGAGGACATCTGCGTCATTTTGAGCTTGTTTCACTGCAATATTCGCAGCTGTTAATTTGTCACTTAACATTGAAATGAAACGAGATTCATTATTAATGTTAGCGAAAAATTGTTGTTGATTCGCTGGAACTGTAATAAATTCATCAAAGATCAACTCGGAACCCGATGATGTTTTTGTAGTTCGACGACGTTGTTCTGCAGCTTTGATATTCTTTGTCGAGTCACTGTAGCCGTCAAATACGTAAGCCCATAATGTCTGCGTAGATACTGAACATATTTATCAAAAATAACGCTATTTATCGAAAACGCAAGATTGAATATCTTCACGAACAATTCCTGCCGCAGCTTTCAAAGTTTTTAACCGCTTGTCTTTTTCATCCAAGTGTTTTATATCAGACCAGACTTGACTTGAAATATCTTGGTAATTGTCAATAAAACAAATAAAGTTAATTTTCCAGGCTTCTCTGTAATAATAATTCTACTGCCATACTTCAATTTCAATCGTATTTTTATAGTTCTGTCATCTAAAGCTCCATCTTGACAAACATTCTTCAATTCATCCAACGAAAACTGGCAATCATCACTCGTTTCTACGAATAGCCAGATGTTTTTCAAGGCCACGTGGGTAGAGGGGATTCAGTTAGGGACTGACTATCTTTTGAATAAATGTTTTCAGAATAGTATAATATATATAAAAGAGACACAAATAGGTATTTATACTTGTCTTAAGTACCTGATTATGTATATACGTGGCTTATATGTGCATATCATGTATAATGTGACTCTTAAGCTGGATTTATAGTTAGACGGACTGTGAATGTAGACGCACTGCAAAAAGATCAACCATATAATTTATGTACTCTTGTTTATAAATGAACGTAAACGCATGACGTAACGTAAGTGAAACGGACTGGAACGGAAGAGTTGGCCAACTTTCATCTTTTACACTACGTTTCTTGCGTCCGGCCAATCAAAATAAAGAATTATGTGTGATGTTTTTACAAAACCTAATTATTCATTAAATACTGGAACAGTCATTCACGTATATTGAAAAAATTGATGTGGATCAGCAGTCTTCATCTACAAAATTATTGTAGGCAATCTCTACTTTTCTATTACGGTTTATGGGTCTTGTTTTGTAACGTCTTAGTCGCATAATTATTGTTCTTCGAATTTGTGGACACTTTTCCGATGCTACTGCACACAACAACAGTCCCACGGCCCCAAGAAGCATACCTTCATGTATTTCATAATCCATTGTGACACAGAAAACGAAGCATAGATAAATATTTAGAATATAATACAAATTCAAACCAACACAGTCTGTTTATGATTCGTATAATGTGTAGGTTATGTTGAATGTCACTATCACTTCTACCCATGCGCAAAAATTCTGTTCCGTCGATTTATAAATTTAATAATATTTCACAGTCCGTTTGTTACGTATACAGTGCGTCTTCGTTTACAGTCCGTCTAACTATAAATCCAGCTTTAGAATCGCGATATCTCAGGAACAGTAACTCTTAGGAGAAAAATCATGTGGACCATTGTTGTAGAGAATCTACAACTCTGGTTTGAGTTTTTTTTTTATAAAACTTACCGTTTTCGAGAAAAATCCAAAAAACCTCAAATTTTGACCTTTGACCCCGAATAACTTTTGTAGCACACATAGGATCGATGAGGATTTTTAAAACTTAATTTGTAATGGTAAACTCCAGCTCTCTACCAATATTTGGCTCTCCGGGAATTTTTGTTATTTGACCACTATTTTTATGTCTAAATTGACCGGATTATGCGACTAACATACACCTATTGAATAGGTTTTTGTAGTCAGCTGTCTTGAGGAATAAGACATTTTTAATTTTTATATAATTATAATTTTGTAAATTCAAAGTCAACTCATTTACACACCACCATGAGGTAGAGTGAACGGCGCGTTTTTAAAAATTGTGGTATCCCCAGTAGGCCTAATCCGCAGATGTTCTTTTTTTTGGTCGGTTGATGTCTTCATAATCGTCTTCTTTGTCAGTGTTATTCTCTAACCCATTTTCCCATTTTTATCACCGTAGTTCTCGATGATGATCTCTGGTGCATTTTCACATGATTCACCATTGCAGAATCCGCATAACAGAGCACCTCAACCCACTTTTTCTGCAACCACATGCTCCACCGCATCTGTTTTTGCAATTGCATGAAATGACATTCAATAAACTATCAGGGGGAAGGTTTCTCTGACATTGTTACTGGAATGACCCAAAAAAATGGAAAATATTTAACAACACCTTTGTAGCGAAAATAAGTTATCAACACCACTGAAACGAAAAATTGCCCACTTTTATATGCGTCTTTCGGAGTGATTTTTATGTCTTGACATTAGTTTACTTCTCTAGAGTATAAAGTACTTAAAATTGCAAATACATATGACTGAATAATTGAAACTGCGGATTCTAAGACTAAAAGTAAAATTTGAGTGATTAATAAAATATTAATTATTAATAAAGAAAGAGAAGGTCCTATGTTTCCTAGTGAAGTTATTAAAAGATGTCCTGCAATTATATTAGCAGATAATCGAAGAGCTAATGTTCCAGGTCGAATAATATTTCTAATGGTTTCAATACATACCATAAAAGGTATCAATACAGCAGGAGTACCTTGGGGTACTAAATGCGCAAATATATTAATAGTATTGTTAATTCATCCATAGATTATAAATCTTAATCATAATGGTAAAGCTAATGCTAATGTTAAAGTTATATGTCTAGTTCTAGTAAAATATAAGGGAAAATCCCTAAGAAATTATTAAATAAAATTAAAGAAAATAAAGATACAAAAATTAAAGTTCTTCCTTGGAATTTATTATCAATTAAAATTTTAAATTCTTTATATAAGATAAAAATAATATTCTAAGTCGTGAAGGAATGAGTCAAAACATTGAGGGCATTACTAATAGCCCGATTAAAATTATAACTCAATTTAAAGAAAGTCCTAAATTTGAATAGGGATCAAACGATGAAAAAAGATTTATCATCATTTTCAAGTAAATTTTATAGTCGTTTTTTGTGTTGATGAAATTCTAATCGGATATAAAAATATATAATAATTAATGTTAAATATAAAAAAAATAATAGAAAAACATAAAAATAAAGTTAATCAATTAAAACCTGAGAATCAATTGATGATTTACATAATTTAAAATTGGTGAATCATCGAGTACTCGTTGAGAAACCCTCAATAGTTAATTTGTCCTACAAGAAAAACAATGAATTATTGGTAATTTGGTAATAATCCTCGGGATTTCAATAACAAAATATGAGATAAGGTAAATGAAAATATTTTAATTGGTTAATCCTTAATAAGGAATACATTTTATATTTAAAGTTATCCAACCACGAGAATTTTGAATATTTCCTGAAAAAAAACATTAGTTCGTGTCTTGTGGACCATGTACAATATCAGGAACCCATTAATTCGCTTAGATGAATCAATAAATGCCTGGAGTTTTCAAGTTACTTGTGTCGAAATTAAGAAATAGCATTTTCGTAACACATCAGACTTACAAAAAAGGGAGAAGGGCATAATTATATAGTATTTATATGAAATTTTCTTAAACGATCAGCAAGTAACAAGATTTTGTAAAAAACAAACTAATATTTGGTTGGACCTATTCAAGACGATAATTTTCTTGAATCAATATGTATCAACATCGATTCAAGAAAATAACATTCATTTTGTTCTGTGTAGAGTTACACCTACATCCCCAATATCTTTGATGCCCGTTTTTTATATTTGGGACGCTATGTATGTTTTCGAATCCTGATGCTGTGTTTTTTTTCTACTCTGATTGGGACATCCTACCTAAACAATCTGATCAGTCTAAGGGCCCCTTCTCGACTATATCACAGATGAACCCTCTGTCTCGAGGCGTGACCGTGAAAGGAACAAAAAAACTGAAAAATGATACTTTTTTTGTATAAATGTAATCGTCAATGAAAAAATATCTTGTAGCGCAGTGGTACGTGTTTGCTTTACAAGCAGAAGAGGAGTTCAAACGGTTAGGGTATTTTTTTTTCAATTTAATTTTCCTATGGTGTTTAGTATGGAGATTTGCCCCAAAAATATTTGGGGTGTCCTGGGGTTCGAATATTGAGATAGTCTGGGTCTTCAATTTATTTTTATTAACTGTAGTATTTTTCATTCAGCGATAGTCCACTATTTTTGTATTCAAGGTCTCACAAAAGTTCGAAAGATTATGGTTTGCTTACTTTGTCTCCCATATGGGTCATCTATGTTCTTTAAATTACTCCTTAGACGAAACGACTTGGAACAAAATTAACAAACAAATGGCTTTTGTCCCGTATGCGTTTTCTCATGACTTCTCAAATGACTATTATGGGCGAAAGATTTTGAACAGTGTTGGCACATAAATGGTTTTTCACCTGTATGAATTCTCTCATGAACCTTCAATGTATTTCGGTTAGGAAAAGCTTTCGAACAATACTTGCACTGAAATGGTTTTTCCCCTGTATGAAGCATCTCATGCTGTTTCAGTGTTGTATTATGTTTAAAATTTAAATTTTTCCCCTGAATTTCCAAATTTTTAAAAAGCATAATTCACACCGAAATGGTTTTTCCCCTGTATGTATCTTCTCATGATTTCTCAAATGAGTACTGTTGCCAAAACATTTTGAACAATGTTGGCACATAAAAGGTTTTTTTCCTGTATGATTTCTCCCATGTGCACACAAACTGGATATATCTACAAACTTCTCGGGGCAGAATTTACAACAGAACATATTTTCGGAAGTTCCTTTCCCCTATTTGCTGTTGCATCTTCTACAGTTTTAGGTTGTCCAAAATCTGAAGCAAATTAAAATACTAAATGTTATGAAATGTTTTTCAATTCCAGGTTACAATATACTAGTGTCTGAGTTGAGACTCAAAGGACAATTAAAATCATTTGAGAAATAAACATATTTTTTTTAATGTTATCTGCCTAAAGCCGCTCTGTTTTAAAAAAAAATCAATTCAATTTATTTATTTCAAACATATTTACAGTCATAGTTTATTACACTCAACTAAAGCATTTCGAATCACAGTCAGCCCTCTAGTGGGATATCAAATACATTGGGATAATTACGATACAAAGGAGAGATAAGAGAGTGTACGTAGGCTTCGTTAAAAGCTTGTGTGTAGCACAAGGTATTAATACATGTATAGATTGTATAGGTTTCAATACAAATATAGTTTCAGTTTTACAGTATTATTATTCTTCAAGAATGTAGTTATTCATTTAAAATATCAATGTTACCAACAATATACATGAAGTTTTCTTTGATCCAGTTTTTTATTACCCTGTTGAATGTTTTGTGATTGTTATAGTTTTTTAGGTGATTAGGAATCAAGTTAAAAACTTTCGGAAAAATATACGAGAAGTGTCTCTGCGTTGTAGAGAAGTAAGCATTAGGTATGACAAATGAGTTACACGAGATAGCTCTAGTTGTTATTGCATGAGCTACAGACTTATTAACATTATTTTTTTAACAAACTTGATTGTTGATATAATATATAGTTCCCTGAGTCTGGTAAACTTATCAATACTGAATAGTTCGTTTGAAGGTGTCAATATTGGTTTGTTTAAAATTATTTTTAGGATACATTTTTGCGTTATTATTAATGGTTGCAATTGTTCTTGGTATTCAATCACTGTTGGTGTTTTGAATTGAACCAGAAGTATTCACAGGACCAACCAAGGGCGTTCGATGGATTTGTGTCACAGAAGGGGGAGTCTAATATGATGTTTTTGGTGAAAGACAAACCTGTGCAAATTAACAGACCAGGGATAACAGAGAATCAATTATTGAATTCAGGAACGAATGATTTAGCCAAACTTAAGAAAAAACAATCAGCTTTGGAAACTATTCAGAAATTTGAGAACAAAAAAGACTGACCCTGAGTCTAAAGTCAAAGCTTTTGCAGACACGATGGAACTAAGGTCCAGACGATGATCTAGATCAAGATATTCTGTAAATCGAGTTTGTTGAATTTTAAGAGAAACTAACCGCGATGTTAAAAACAGTGCTCCTGGCTTCGATGGTCTAGGTATAGCGTTCATAAAAAAACTAGATGAACCGTTATCCTGTCCATATTTCTATATTCCCTAATTTTTTTTTCATGAAAACTTTCGTCCGCGTAGAATTTCTTTTTTCTTATGTTTTTCTTTGTGTTGTTCCATCTAGGTTATGCCTGTGACTCTGCCGCTTCCCGTTATCCCATAATCCCGTTTTCCACTTATCCCATTATTCCGCTATCATGTTATCCCGTTATCCCATTTTCCACTTATCCCGTTTTTTCGTTTTCGCGCTATCATGTTATCCCGTTATTCCATCATCCCGCTTATCTCGGTATTCCTTTATCCCGCTGTCCCATTATCCCTTGAGCCTGTTATTGATAGCTCGAAAATACTTCAAATATCTGTGTTTACCACAATTTTAATGGCGATCGGTTGAACGCTGCAGCGCCATCTAGTGGTGGGTTAAAGTGAAAGGGGTAGCATAAAAACCTTCTCCATGGTAGAACACTTACTTTCAAAAAAAGAATCAACCAAATATGTCGTTCCTACACTCAGTGCATACAAAAATTGCACTTTGTCTGAATCCTCCGGCTTTGTAATTCCTTTGTAATTGTCCCGAATTTTTTTTCCTGAAAACTTTTCCAGGACTATAACGAACAAAACAAAAAAATAATTTCGCACATCCATCATTTAGTGTTCTCGACAAGTTGAAAATGGTCTAAAATAGAGATACTGCTCTTAAAATTATGTGTGATAGCTCATTGGATCCAGAATAACGCCTAGAAAAATGTGCCGAAAGCGTGTATTAGCACATAAAAAATTACAAAAGTTATAAACAATTGAAGATGAAAAAAAAATGGCATTTCGTTTTTTGCTAATATTTCACGAACTATTGATATTTAAGAAATAAAAAAAAAGATTCTGAAAGAGGAGGAAATTTCCAATAAAAAACTATTAGCTCCCGGAACTCTATCTCCATTATTTATAATTTTAATTTAACGCTGAAAATGGGTCTCCGAGCGACATTTTTAGGTTGCGCGCGCGCGCGCGTTTCTATACTTTGTTGTATATGATTGTTTTTGTAAATTTTGGAAGTTTCAGAAAAAAAATCTAACAAAGTTAAAAATTTGTTTATAACAAATTGGTAAGTTAATAAACAATGGAATTGTTGATAAAAAAAAATGTTTTTTGTTACTCCATAGAAGACTGTAAATTATGATTTTTAGAAAAAAAAAAAATTGAAATAATCAATTTGTTTATAAAAATTGATCAACAAATGGCGGGAAAATTTTTTTTGCAAATCAATTTATATCTTGTATTGATAAAAAAACGATAATATGATGATTAAGAAAAAAAATTTTTTTTTAACAACATTACTTGGATTTTTTAGTTTTTGTTCAAGTACAAAAATTATTATAAACAAAGTATGAATATTTTTTAATTTTATGGCGTGATCTTGTTAAGTATGTATATAAGAAAGGCTCTACGAAGCGAAACATTTTTACACAATTATTTAAACATTTTTTTTCATTTACAATTAAGACAGAAGTTCGAGAAAATTTTGTTAGTTAACAATCGTTTAACTTGTTGAAAAATAAACTTTTAGTAAAATTTCCAACGGGAATAAATTATTTATAGTGTTATACACCATAATTTTTTCAAATTAAAAAAATATATTTAATACCTTAAATAAATTAATTAATGTGTCGTACTCGCTTTTGAAGCCGCGCGCGCAACCTAAAAATGTCGCTTGGAGACCCATTTTCAGCGTTAAATTAAAATTATAAATATGGAGATAGAGTTCCTCTTTCAGAATCTTTTTTTGAAATTTCTTAAATATCAATAGTTTATGAAATATTGGCAAAAAACGAAATGCCATTTTTTTTTCATCTTCAATTGTTTATAACTTTTGCAATTTTTTATGTGCTAATACACATTTTCGGATCCAATGAGCTATCACACATAATTTAAAGAGCAGTATCTCTATTTTAGACCATTTTCAACTTGTCAAGTAGACTAATTCGAATCGCGAGTTATGTTCTTGAGTTCGTCCCATAAAAAAAAGGAATTTTCCAAATTAGTTTAACCTTCCTTCGTCTATTACGAATATTTCAACAGAAAAAAATTGCCAAATCGGCCCAGCCGTTCTCGAATTTTGCGCATGGCAACACAATTTGACATTCATTTTTATTATATAGATGTCCTCATATCTAACCGTATCTTGTTCACATTTTCAAGATTCAAGAGCTTGTCGCGCAAAGTTTTCATTTCGAATACAGATGCGACAAGCTTTTGAATCTATAACTCACGGAATAACCTACGTCACACATCCAAAGCAATTATTTTGTACTTTTTAGGGTATTTGAATAAAAGCTTGTTTTTAAAAAGGTTTTTTTTATTAATTATTCTATTTTATGCTTTTTAGTAAGTACCCCTAACACCCACATACCAATTTTGAATCGAATCGGACCATAATTACAAAACTCGTTCGCCATCTTGGAGCCGCCATCTTCAAATTCATTTCCTAAGCATTCTTGTGAAAAATGCAAAATAATGGTAATAACTTCAACACGCATCGATTATCAAATAATCGACTTGAAATTTTCAAGTCCAAATATCTAGAAAACGGTTGCTTATAGCGACTTGTAACAGGGGTAGCTTTTTTACGTAGATATGATAGAGGAATTGATTTTTTTAATGAAAAATGTGGTAGAAGTACGCTCAAAAAAGTTATGAATCTTCAAAAAAAAGACGTGTAGGTGGCGCCCCCTACGAGTAGGAGCAATAATAACATCAGGTTTGAATTCGACAGCTTAAAAAACCTCTCAATACCAATTTTCGTTTAATTAAGGTCAGTATTTCAAAAGTTATAAAAAAAAAGAACACAAAAATAAAACTATAACACCCTGTATCTTGGAAACGAAGCGTTTCCGGGCATATATTTATTTGGACAATTCATATTAGAATATTGTGAGGAATCACCTCCTGAAGTTTGTCAAAGTACTTTTGAATCACCCTGTATACCAGAATCTTATTATTATGTTTTTACGAAATAAATTGAATTGAAAGATGGGAACAATCCCCAGGGCAAAGAAAGGCAGGCAAGAAGGTTTCTTAGAAAACCATCACCTTCGCTCACCGCAGACCTACTGAGCAAGGACAGAAGGTACGTAAAGGCAATAGTAGGCATGCTTACAGGACAATGTAAACTCAATAAGCACATGAAAACATAGTAGCATGGTTCACAAGTGCCATTTTGTTCCAAACCTGGAGGTCACTACCGAAAATTATTCGAATTATTCGATTCGAAATGGCATCTTAAAAAAATGTTTAGCTGGAAAATTGGGCCGGCAAAAATTGCAAAAGTTATAAATAATTAGTAAAAAACAAATATTGGTTCGGTTTTTAAAAAATCTCAAAAACTATTTGAGATATCCGAAATTTGAAAAAAGGCAATATTTATAATTTTAATTTAGCGGCGAAAAAAAGGCTGAAAACGCGGCTTAGCTCCCGTGGGCACCGTCCGAATCAATAAACAATAATCCATCGACAAAAAAATGTTTACCTCTATTTTTCAATTAACTATGCCTTTGTTAATAAAAAATTTTTACTTGTTGCTAAAAGCAATATAAAAATAATTTTTTGAAATTTTTAACTCTTATTATTTAAAAAATTGTTATAAATAAATGCATTGATTATTAGATTAAAATTTTTTTTTTGAAATCTAGTCATTGATAAAAATAATATTTTTAAGAAAAAATCATTTCTTAAATAAAAAAATTTATTCTAAAAAATACACTGCTATTAACAATTTTTTGTTGTTAAATATGAATATTGAGAAACAATTCTTTTTTTTAATCATTATTTATCACGTTCTCTCATATTATGAAAAAAAATTATTTACTTTTCATTTGTTTATTAAACAAATAATTTTTTATAAACAAATGAATTTTTGCGCTATATTTTTTTAAATACTAAAAAAAAATACTGGTAAACATTTTTTCTATTTTTTATATAATTTCGAAAAATGTTGTGCACTGTTTTGACTGTCGATTAAATACTGAAGACTTTTCGGCATTATTTAGCGTTTAGAAGCTGACTTTATTTAAGGATTGGTCAGGTATAAGGAGAAGGGCTAGACCCTTCAAATCCTAGAGCAGATGATTCTACAACTTAACAAAGAACTATTTCAATAGGTTGAAACCGGAATTCGAAGGACATTTAAAAATTGTAAAGTATTAAGAATAGAAGTAAGAAAAAGGCTCGTTAAAATCAAATTAATATTATCAGTTAACGTTCGAACATAATCTTTGTAGACATCCATGCAAATTTTAAATGAGATTTTAATGATAGCAAAATTACTCTAATATCAAGTAATGAGCGTGAAAAGTATAAAGTCTATTGAAAAATACATTAAAATTCATTGCATTGTTTATAACAGGAAAAATAAGAAGAAAGTTGAAATAGAAGAATAATATTATAACAATATACATTTCAAGCCGAAACAATTTTTTTTGAATGTATATTCATAAATAATATAGCCGAAAAGTTTTAAATAATTGAGTTAGAGCTTCGTTTAAAAGCTCAATTTGTTTATTAACTATCGAAGAATAAAAAAGACTTGAAGTGTTCTTTTCGTATTTCAAAAATTATAAGATATTTGAACTAAGAAGTAAAAAAAAATTTCAAGGGAATTATATAAATAATATTGAAAAAGTTAAACAATTGAGTTAGAGCTTTGGTGAAAAGTTATTTTATTAGCAATGAAGAAAAACAAAAAGGAAGCGACAAGTCAAATTGCACAAATTTTTTCGAAATTATTTAAAAAATATAAAAAAATGTTTCTATAAAAAACGACACATGGTTTTCAGTATTTTTTTTAGTATTTAAAAAAAAATATAGGCAAAATTCATGTTTATAAAAAATTATTTGTTTAATAAACAATTAAAAAATTTTTTTTTTATGAGAGAACGTGATAAATAATGATTTAAAAAAAATATTCTTAATATTCATATTTAACAACAAAAAAAAAAGTTAATTAGCAAGTGAGTTTTTTAGCAATAAAAAAATTATTTAAGAAATGATTTTACTTTAAAATCATTATTTTTATCAATGACTAGATTCCCAAAAAAATTTGTTTAAATCTAATAATCAATGCATTTGTTTCAACAATTTTTTAAATAATAAAGTTAAATTTCGAAAAATTATTTTTATATTGCTTTTAGCAATAAGAAAACAAATTAATAGAGATAATAGAAAAAACACTTTCCTTAATTGTTTTATATAAGTTTTTAATTTTATTATACCTGATTGTTAATAAAAAATTAAAAATATTTTTTTTTTAATTTTTCCAACGTGGATCTTTTTTAAAGCCTTTGAGGAACAGCTACAAGAAGTAAAAAAAAATATAGGTTTTTAGTTTAATAATTATCATGGTTTTTAAATAACTTTCAACAAGTAAAATTTTTTAAATAACAAATGCATAATTAATTGAAAAATAGAGGATTATTGTTTATTGATATGTCTAGATAGTACCTGAATTTTTTTATTCCTTAATATTAATATTTACTCGGTTAGAATATTTTTTTTTGTTCAGGTGTCAGATTCGGTCGGTGCGCACGGGAGCTAAGCCGCGCGTTTTCAGCTTTTTTTTTCGCCGCTAAATTAAATTATAAATATTGCCGGCAAGTTCCGGAAGGTGGGACTTTCTTTTAGGAAATTTCCTGCTCTTTAGGATCTTTTTTCAAATTTCGGATATTTCAAATAGTTTTTGAGATATTTTAAAAATCCGAACCATATATTTGGTTTTTACTTAATTATTTATAACTTGTGCAATTTTTGCCGGCCCCAATTTTCCAGCAAAACATCCTTTTTAGATGCCATTTCAAATAGAATGCGCCCTAAATTATAATTTTCGGTAGTGACCTCCAGGTTTGGAACAAAATGGCTCTTGTGAACCAGTCTATAGGTCTGGCAGAAGAAACCACTTGCAGGTTTTGCCAGACAGAAGAAGAAACCGCTGTCCACATACTATACGAATGCATAGCAAGGTCAAGGTTTTCACAGAAGGGAACCGAATACTCAGAGACAGAAAGCCACTATCAGGGATTCTAAACATACTCAAAAGGACGAAGCTCGCGCAAGTCATCTAAATATCAAGGGAACCACAAATCTGCAAAGGTGCGGTGGAAATAGGCCCTAGGGCACCTTTGTATACATCTACCTAGGTGAAAGTTTTTGAAAAAATTTGAAGATAATCCCCGGTATCCTCTCTCTCATGTGCACACAAACTGGATTGATTTGCAAAATTCTTGAAGCTGAATTTAGAATTGGGACTTATTTCCGGTGATTATTTCCCCCCTATTTGCTTTGCTTCTTCTCCTAAAGTATTAGGTTGGCCAACATCTGAAGCAAGTTAAAATATTAAATGTTATCAAATATTTTCTGAATTCCAGGTTACAGTACATTAGGTGTCTGAGTAGAGACACATAAGACAAATAAAATTATTTGGAAATAAACAGATCTCTTTTATTGACGCCGATCCAGCCTTCAAGTCACTCTCCTTTAAAAAATACCTTCCGTATAACTTAATTGTAATTGGTATCACCAAAATATCACTCCATATTTAACAATGGTTGGAACATGTACAATCATCTACCCCTGTACATTAGATCTGCTAATCTGAATGACTCCCAATTTAGGAAGGCAGTCAAAAGGCAAAAAGACCCTACCTAGCAACTACAGACCTATCGCACTGCTATCTATTATTTCGAAGGTCATGGAAAAAGCCATCAACATCGAGCTCATGAAATATCTGGAAGACTCAGGAATTATCAATGATAGGCAATATGGCTTCCGCCATCAGAGATCAACTGGTGACCTGCTCGCATACGTCTCACATATATGGCAGCTATCTATTGAAAAGTATGGAGAAACTTTAGCTGTGGCATTAGATATCTCCAAGGCGTTCGATCGAGTTTGGCACCAGGGACTCCTCGCCAAGCTTCCATCTTATGGCTTGCCCCCTCAGCTGTGTTCTCTGCTTGCTAGTTTTCTCTCAAACAGGTCTCTCCATGTAGTGGTCGATGGAGTTTCATCTGACACTCTACTCATAAATGCTGGTGTTCCAAGGATCCATTCTAGCACCAACACTATTTTTACTCCACATCAACGACCTATTGAAAGCAACTTCATGTCCCGTACACAGCTTTGCCGATGATAGTACCCTCCATACCGCTTTCTCTTCCAGGGCCCCTATATCAGCCCGTGAAACCAGAAATGAACGAGGAAGAAATGTTAACAATGTAAATATGGACTTAGCTACAATTCTCGAATGGGGATCCAATAACTTGGTAGAATTCAATGCAAACAAAACACAAGCATGTCTTCTTCTCTAGAAAAGCCGATCTCACTGTGCCTAACATAACTCTGACAGGAGTAACCATACCACGGAAGTCATCCATATCGATGCTGTGGTATTACTATCAGCAATAACCTTTCCTGGGAAAATCACGCGAGGTCCATTGCCAAAAGTGCATCCCAAAACTTGGTTTTGTTTCGTGCCAAGAGCTATTTCACCTCCAGTCAGCTGCTTATGATCTATAAGGCACAGATCCGACCTGTCCTGGAATACTGTTCCCATATTTGGAGTGCGGCACCTAAACATATCCTGAAGCTATTGGATTCTGTCCAAAAAAGGGCAATTCGTCTCGTCGGTGATGCCTCGCTTACAAACTCGCTCACTTGTCTGGAACACCGTAGAAAAGTTGGCGATTTGTCTCTATTTTATAGATATTTTCATGGGCGATGCTCTTCTGAAATATCAACAATCGTTCCTCCTTTGGCAGTCTCTTCGAGATTAACCCGTCAAGTTCAGTCTTCACACCCCTTCGTGGTCACTTTGGAGACCTGCAGACATCACTTTCCAAAGAACATCACTTTCCAAAGACTCATTCTTCCAACGAACTGCGAGGCTTTGGAACTCATTGCCTAGGGAGGTGTTCCCGAGGCATACAACCTCCAGAAATTTAAGAAGAACACCAACTCCTACCTTCTTCCCTTGGGTCCCACGATGTTCTCTGAACATTACAGGATATCCCTTTTCGGGGGAACCAAAACAAAAAAAAAAAAAAAAAAAAAAAAAAAAAAAACAATGTATATCTGATAGACCCTATTATAGTTTGCAGGAATATTTTAACGAAAGCTTTCAGCTGACTCTCTTAGATTTTCATATTGACTAACCAATGAGCTTTTACTGTCTTGTGGTGCGCATACGACTAATGATCTCAATTTTTTTAAAGAAAAAAATTGTACGCCACTGAAATATTTCAAATTAAAAATAATTTTTTAATTCCTCGTTTAATTTGTGACAAAAAATCTCTCTTGCCTTTTTTTCGTATGGGGCGCCGTTTTTATGCAAAAAAATAAAACATCTTTATGCGTATTTTTCATTTCTTTAATATATTATCAAGAACTATCTAATACAATAACGTTAAACCAGAACAATAACAGAAAATAACACTAATAAATGAATAGGCGCAAAGCTACAACAAATGTTTAAAATGACCTCCCTCAGACGTGATACAAGATTCAACTCTTCGCCTCATTGATTGTCGAATTCGCGCAAATATTCCTGGTGTATTTCTTATTGTCTCACACCCGGCTATAATTCGATTCCTCAGGTCTTCAACATTTTCGACGGGAGTGGAATAAACTAATGACTTGAGAAAACCCCAAATGAAAAAATCTAGAGGATTTAAATCCGGAGATCGAGCAGGCCAATGTTCCGTACCTCCCCTACGTATCCAACGATTTGGATATACAATATCTAAGTGATTAGGTACAATAATGCTAAAATGGACTGGTGCACCATCATGCATGAACCAGAAGTGTTGTCTCAGACGTAGATGAATTTCTTCAAGGAGAACAGGTAACTCTTCCTGTAGGAAATTAAGGTAAGAGTCGACTATTAGTCGTTGTGGCAGGAAATATGGACCGATTAAATGATAATCAAGTACCTCAAGCCATACATTTACTGAAAACTGATGCTGAAAATGAGCTTCAAAGATTCCATGTGGATTTTCCTCAGCCAAGAGGTGATTGTTAGGAAATTTCGTATACACTGTAGTCCAAAATTAGCCTCGTCAGTAAACAAAACGCCATTTAAAAAATTAGGAATTTGAGCGATTTGATGAAGAATCCAATGGTAAAAAACTAGGCGCGGAAAAAAGTCTCTAGGTAGCAGAGCTTGCACACGTTGATTATGAAACGGATACAATTGATGTTCTTTAAGAATTTTGAATACAGTGAAGTTGCTTACATTCAGTATGTTGGCAATTTTTTGTGTACTTGTTTCAGGTGACTCCGCAATTAACTCGAGAACTGCTTCTTCTAGTTGCACAGTTTGTACTTCTCGAGGGCGCCCGCAGTCAGCCGTTTGATTCTTAAATGTAAACGAAGCATTTGCGGACAAAAGTTATATAGCAAACTGTCATTATTTTTTCATGCAGAATCACCCCCTGAAGTTTGTCGCACTTATTCACTAACACCCTGTATTAGCATCAGAGCGCTAGCTTGTCTTTTAGTGAAAGCAATTTCGATTTATTGTGAATAGTCCTTTAATAAATTGACCTCAAATGTGGAACAAAATTAATTTATGTGGTACAATGGAGAAACATCTCCTTATTTTTCTGATTTTTCCAAACAAGGAATCAACATGTCTGTCTGGATGATCGAGAGATCACGAATGGCTCGCGAAGCGGCTGCTACGAATGCTCTAGGTGCGAATGACCTTATAAAGAGTGGCGTGTCGCTATCGGAGATAGCTAGAATAAAGTAAGTTAACCGATAAGGTCCAGTGAAGTACGCAGTATCATTCTAGGGATGAATTTCTGAGTTGGTCAAGTGTAAATACACAGCAAATTAACCACGAACCTTAGATTCGTTACAATCTTATACTACAAAAGTTTGAAAGAAGATTAAGGATTGTTAGTCTTTATCTCCCATATGGGTCACCATATGTATTTTCAAATTTCTCTTCAGAGCAAACGACTTCGAACATAATTCACAAACGAATGGCTTTTCCCCCGTATGCATTCTCTCGTGTCTTATAAAATGACTACTGTAGGTGAAAGATTTTGAACAGTGTTGGCACTTAAATGGTTTTTCACCTGTATGAATTCTCTCATGAACCTTCATTGTAATACTGATAGGAAAAGTTTTCGGACAATATTTGCACTGAAATGGTTTTTTCCCGGTATGAAGCATCTCATGGTGTTTAAGTTTTGAATTATCAGAGAGCGATTTGGAACAAAATTTGCAAGTGAAAGGTTTTTCCCCTGTATGAGTTCTCATATGCCTAATTAAATTGCTTTTTCGTATAAAAGCCCTTGAGCACAATTCACATAGAAATGATGGTTTTCCCCCCGAATGCATCCTCTCATGCAATTTCAAATCACAAGTATTAGTGTAATATTTTGAGCAAAATTTGGGTGTTTTTTTCTCAATATGTTTTTTCTCATTTGCACACAAACTGGATGTATTCGGAAGCTCCTTGACGTAGACATCTTCTATAGTTTGATGTTGATGCAGTAGTCCAAAATCTGAAGAAAATTAAAAAAACTATATGTTATCAAATAGAGGCTCAAAGAACGAATAAAATGATGATGGGTGTATAATGCCATTTCAGAAATTACACTGGTTAAAAATTAGGAATGAAAAAAATTTTTTTTTGTCAAATTTGACAACATTTTGGGAACCGGTGTCCGCCTAACCTTAGTTGACCTTCTTTTTTTTTGGAAGGGGTAAAAATCCTTTACGGACAGAGTGTGGGACTCGCACTTTGAGTTATCGGGTTCCTACGTCCCCTTTCCTCTGGGTTACCCACTAAAAAAACACCCAGTAGGCTCGTCTGGTCAAAGCCTCCGAACGACACTTGGGCCGTCTGGCCCATTGTATCTAGCCTCTTGTTCCCTTCTACTGCACCCATTCCAGTAATATTGTACCCTGCACAAGTTTGTACAGGTCCTTTGCTGAATGTGTGCTAAAGGATTGCGTATACCTCTGCCTGGAATACAGAGGTGTGAGTGCTTAGGGAGTAGCTAATCATCAATCAATCAATATGTACTTTATTGTCTGAAGCAATAAGATTCTCATTGACAAAGCATAGTTTACAATTTACAATAATGAACAATACAATAAATAAGTATATGTATGTATACATGTATAAAATCGATCCATAAACGAAAAACAATCACATCTGACAATATAAAAAGATAAAATATTAAATAGTACTCGATCACAGTTTGCTTAGAGAGATAGAGAGAAAAAAAAAGATTGTCGTCAAGAAAAAAAAAATCATATGCACAAAGCACTTATATAAATCTAAATTTATATAACACGGTCATGACACTAAAAAGAACGAAGCAACATGAGTAGGTGGAGTAGGTAAGTAAGTAAGTAAGTAAGTAATTTATTGATGCAACAGACATACAGGTAAGCATAAGTAAAAGAAGGTACAACATAATTAAAATCGCAGAATTTCTCTAAGTGATGAAATAAAATTAAATAGAGATTCCTTGAAATAAAGATAAAAATACATGACAAAACAAACTAAAAAAAAAAGGTCGATCACATAGTAATAAATGCACAGCCTTTTCGAAATGATCATTGTAGGTAATATTCCTTATATAATCTGGTAAATGGTTGAATATCTTGCAACCATTGTAGATAAAAGAGTCCTTCACTAAGGACGAATTTGTCTTTGTAAATTGATAGTGTTATGCTTGCGAATAGAGTAATGGGAAGGAGTAGTATTAAAATTATACAAATGTTTTTTAATTAAGCATACTGTTTCAAAACAGTATGTATTTTAAGGGACACAAATAATGGTTTACAGGGATCACTTGCCTTTAGCTGTAGATAAATATCTAATTGCCCGTTTTTGTAGTATCATGGTGCTTTGTAAGAGATTGATATTGCATACTCCCCAAAATGGAATTCCGTATCTTAGGTGGGACTCTATCAAGGCATAGTAACTTGTTTTTGCTACTGAGAGTCCAAATTTGTTACAAGTCTCACAGCAAAACATCCAGAGGCTATTTTCTTATTTTAATTGAAAACATGTTCAAATTTCAATTTATTGTCGATCAATATTCCCAGAAATTTAGTGTTATCGCGGCTCTCGATAGAACCATTATCCAATTTAATATTGCTCAGTTCACACCTGAAAGATATAATGTTAGTTTCTGTTACATTCAAAATAAGACGATTAGAATTACACCATTGTTTTATTAATTTTATGTCAGTAAGGATTTTTTCTTGAAGAGAGTTAGCATTTTTGTCTTGCCATAAAATGGTAGTGTCATCGGCAAAAACTGTGAATTTTCCTGATATGTTTATGCTAAGCAGATCATTAATATATAACAAAAAAAGGGTGGGGCCCAATATAGATCCTTGGGGTACACCACAAATAACAGGTGCAGATGCCCCATTCTGTTTTTGCTATATATAAACGATTTAACAGCCCTTGGCATAGCAGGAAAATTCACTCTCTTCGCAGATGATACTACTATTTTATGGCACAGCAACGATGAAACTGATCTACATCAGATCATCAGCAATGACATACAAATGGTGAAAAAGTGGTGTGACTCAAATCTACTCACATTTAACACATCTAAAACCAATATAGTTTCCTTCAGATGCACAATAGGAGACATATCCCTAGATACTAAAATGATTGAAAAAAAAACAAATTTCAAATTTTTGGGGCTATTCATTGATTGTGGACTAAAATTCAATGCTCATATAAACAACCTCAATAAAAAGTTATCCTCTGGTTGCTATGCCGTCAAAATGGCATCAAATGAGTTGGGATATTCAGCTGCAAAAGCAGTTTATTATGCTTTAATACTCGCAACTAAGGTATGGCATTCCATTTTGGGGAGCATGTAATAATTCCTCTCTACAAAGTGTCTTTGTTCAACAAAAACGTTCTCTGAGAAGCATATGCAAACTAAGACTTCAAGACTCATGCAGACTTCACTTTAAAAATCACAAAATGCTGACTGTCATATCCATATATATAATGGAAACAGTATGCCTCATACACAAACACAAATCTAATTTTAATAGAGTAAACACTTATTCTACCCGACAAAATCAGCATTTAAAACTGCCAATTCCTTCATCTTCTCTTGTGGAAGATTCATTAATATATAATGGATGCAAGATATTCAACCACTTGCCAGAAAATATAAAAGAAGTGGTATCTGGTGTTATTTTTAGAAAAGAAGTCAAGGCATGGCTTTCTGATAGACCTTATTATAGTTTAGAGGAATTTTTTAACGATTGTACTATTTTATAGTTAGAGGGAACTCAACTTTTTATATAATTTTAACTTTTTACTTTATATTAAATTTTAACGAGTCTTATTGGTTTTTATTAGGCGTTTTAAATTGTGATCTTACATTTGATAGATATCCAACTTTTTATTTAATTTTAACCTGTCTAATTTGTTTTTGTTTTATATTTTTTTGACCATTTGTGTTTTTCACAGATTAACAATTAGTGATTTAACCATTTTAACATTTTAATCTTTTACATTATTATATTAGGTGTGTGTGTGTACTGTTTATTTATTGACCTTTTTGTTATTTTAAAGCTGACTCCACACTGTCTCATCTGTAATAATTATAATGATGGTAGTTATGATCTAACACATGCTTTGTCAATGAGATTATGATTCTTTGGACAATAAAGTATATTTTGATTGATTGATTGATTTGACTATCTGACAGGGTAGTGGTTTTTACTATTTGGTAGCGATCGATTAAATAAGACTTCATCCTGTCGTTAACTACACCTCTAAAGCCGTAGTGGTGAAGCTTAGCTAACAGTATCTCGTGATCAACACAGTCAAATGCCTTTGAGAAATCACAAAATACTGCCGCAACAGCTTCACCACTATTGACATTTGTGTATACTCCCTGAAGGAAAGAGAAAATGGCATCACTGGTATTTTTTTTGCTGAAAACCGTACTGATTTGGAGAAATTATGGAATATTTTTCAGAGAATTTTATTATTATTTTTTTAACTAACTTTTCAATGATTTTAGCTAGAGTAGGTATGAGAAAAATTGGTTGGAAGTTTGCTGGCTCGTCATAATTACCTCCTTTATGTATAGGTATGACAATTGATGTTTTTAGGAAATCAGGGAAAATCCCTCTGCGAAATGAATCATTAATCAGTGTGGCCAATACCAAGAGCCTGATAGGGCAGATTTTTAAAAAATTTAATAGAAATTTCATCTATTCCATGGGTTTGCTTATTTTTAATTGTTTTTATAAGTTCTTTCAGTTCCCTAGTATCAGTATCATAGAGTAAGAAATATTGAGGAATAGGGGGATTTGTAAAGTGGTCCATAGGATTAATATTTCTTGATAAGTCTTTAGTTAATGAGCCAGCAATAGTGCAGTAATGATTGTTTAGTTCATTGGGAGATAGAGTTATTTCGGATTTGTTTTTGCTGTTTTTTCCTCTTAAATCATTTATGATATTACAGCTGGTTTTAGATTTGTTATCAGATTCGTTTATTTTATTTTTATAATGATTTTCCTTTGCAGTTTTGATCAAAGTTCTATAAATCCTCCGATAGCTCGGTCCTTGGGTTTCTGGAGTATACTCCTGATCCCGCACCATTCTCCATCTTCGATCCGTCTGTGTACCAGTTCTTGCCCTGTAGAATGGTGTTAAGTTCTGTGTGATTCCATACAGTTCTGTCTGGTACAGATACCCTGTATGACTTATAAATGAGAATCGTTTCGCAATTAGTCTGATCTCATGTCTAGCACGCTCTCTGTTTACGATGCTGACGATACTCATGTGTCCTGTCCCAACATTTATGTTGCTCAGTGTGTTTCTTAGTCTGAAGGCACCTAGCCTTGCCTCTCCCTGTATGACCAGGTGAAGGGGAGGCAATCCCAGTAGTGTCTCCATGGCTGCAGTGGGTGTTGATTTCATTGCCCCTGTAATGCCTACACAGGCAAGTCTTTGCACCTTTCCCAGTTTAGCTTTGGCACTCCTTTGAAGTGTCTTTGTCCACCACACCAGGGAGGTTTTACCACCATGTTGTACAGCCAGTGCACCATGTGTGGTTTTAGCCCCCATTTCTTGCCAAAAGAGTGTCTTGCCACAATTAAAGTGGTCTCCGCTATTCTGGTCAGTTTTGTCAGATGTTGGTTCCAGGTAAATTTCGAGTCCAGTATCACACCGAGATATTTGACGTCCTCGGAGTTTTATAGGTCCTAGCTCCTCTAATTTGCGCTCCGAGTAAATGTTGCTATGGTGGCCTTTTGAGGGTTGATGTTCAATCCCTCGAAGTCCGTCCATCGGTGTTCTCAGCTGACCTGCACAGAGCCGTAAGAAAACACTAGCAATTGCCGGATGCAATAAACATTTAAATAATGTGGAATGTTGAATTGATTGGTAAATGTACAAAAAGAGTCTAAGCATTCATTGAATGCTACCTGCGATAGGTATTCAATTTCATAGTGATGAAAACAAACTGGTAGTCAGAACTAGTAGATGAAGTCAACCCACTTTGAAGCACTTAACGAATCACAATTATAAAAAATCAGTTGTCAGAACACTGAGACACGAACAGTATTTTATTAAAAATAATATTGATGGCCATTGTGACCTAGTGATTCAGAATGATAGTGGTTTCAAGATTATCGCACGCGCCTCTAGTTTTAATTAGAAAACTGTCAACTAACGAATGTTTGTCAGATTTGACTACTGTTTTCTGATTGACTGGTGACTAAAATATTTTACTCAGCAACCAATCAGAAAACCGCACCCAATGTCTATGAGAAGTAATTTGAACATTCTTGTCTTTTGCTGAAGTTTGTGCCTACAACTGAACACCGAACTGTTTCGTGCGTTCGAAAATATCTGTGTTATCTTGAGGAATACAAAAGTTTTTTTTGCTAAGTAAGTAGCACCAGTGCTACACCGGGGCACGAAACACATACACCGATCTGTTCTTTTTAGATCGTGCTTGAGGCCCCTGAACAACACCACAAGCCTTCCCCTGTCCCCACTTGGAAGAAATGTTCATTGCAATGCAATTGGGAACCGCCGCAAAGAAGGCGCTACCTATGTTTTCTAAAACACCAAGATGGTGACCATTGTTTTATTACTATAAGTGTATTTATTTTTGTTGTTTTATTGTTATACTATTATTGAAGGTAATGAATTAGCTCGAGGAATTTCAGTTTAGTGTTTTTGAGATGGCCTCAGAGGCCAGAAGTTCTAAGTTCGCTCCGTTCTTCAGTGTATTGATAGTAATTCTAACAAAGCATATTATATCTCCACTCTCGACTTTTTTCCAAAGACAATCATTTATGAAAAAAGTATCAGAATACCGTCAATATAAAAAAAAAATTCAAAATGGTTGTGTTTGCAGTGAGAATGGATGGAATTTACTAATTCATTCATAAGTGCGACGAGTCTCTTACTCTTCAAAATACACAAGGAACAGTTTGGTGTTTAGTTGTACGAACAAACTTCAGCAAAAGACAAGAATGTTCAAATTACTTCTCGTGTACATCACGTACTGTTTTCTGATTGGTTGCTAAGTAAGATCTTTCATTCACAATCTTAAAACAGTATCTGACAAACGTTCTTTCGTTGACAGTTTTCCGATTCCCAACTAGAGACGCGTGCAAGAACACTACCTGGCAACACTGTTTATCTGTCATTCTGGATCACTAAGTCACAATGGCCATCGATATTATTTTTAATAAAATACTGTTTGTGTATTTATGTTCTTACAACTGATTTTTTTAATGATTGTGATTCGTTAAGTGGTTCAAAATGTGTTGACTTCATCTACTAGTATCACTATGAAATTGAATACCAATCACAGGTAGCCTACAGTAAATGCTTAGACTATTTTTGTACAGTTACCAAACAATCAGTTCAACATTCCACATTATTTAAATGTTTATTGCATCCAGCAATTGCCAGTGTTTTCTTACGGTTCTGAGCAGGTCAACTGAGGTTAGGCGGACATCGGTTCCCAACATTTTGTTGAATTTTACAAAAACAAAATATTTTTCCTTTATTTTTTAAATTGTTAACCATTATAATTTGTTGGCGTGGGGGATGCCGTGACAGGGATTATTAAAGGAATCGCTTCAGAGTTATTAGCACAAATAAATTCAAGGGGTGCCATAGTCAAGGGGTGTAACAGGGTAGAAAGCGGTGAAAAAAAACCTAGTATTCAGACTAGTTACTGAATTGTCTCGTTTGCATTAAGTTCTGAGGAAATTTTTTATTCGTTTTTTTTTCGAATGATTGAAAACCTGTTTAACAAAGAGTAAAACTTATTGTCATAATTAAAAATCCATTAAAACTCAGATTAGGAATCTTTAAAAAATATCTCTATATTCGACTTTACTAGAGACAAAACGAGACATCCCCACCACCGGCAAAACTCCAAAAATATAGTACTAATGTCCAAAATACTGGACTATAAAAGGGTCATATTTTCAAATTCAAACATTTTTAGAAACATACAAAAATGCTCTATCACACAATGAACTCTTTTTCACTTCACAATTTCAGATAAGTATATATGGATTGCACATCTGGAAAATCGTATCCAAGGGTGGATCCCTCCTTCGAGCCAGAGGGGCCACTGGCTCCAAAATCACAACAAACATATGACAATTGACACATTTACTTACTTTTTCAGTTTATTGCAATAGACATAAAATTGTACACATACAGACATGACCGGGAGAAGTTTTATAATTATACATAATTTTATATTATAGCTTGGAGTTTGGTTGGGAAAAGGTTAATTAACTGAAACTACTATGGATCTGTTGCCGACGTTTCAACTTTTATAAAGTCATCCTCAGGGCACTACAATAGGGATTGTGAATATTACAAGGGTGAATAGTAGATGATAGTACATGATAAATTACATGATAAAAACCTCAATAGAGGTATAAAGTACAAACAACTTGAGCTGTAAATAGGTCAAATCTTATGAAAATATTTATATATAAAATTGACATGAATAAAAATTATTGTAAAGTTGTAAAACAAATCATGTAGTAAAACAACAGGATACTTACAAGAAAAATAGGTTCCTTGTCGCAATAAAATGTATATTAACGACAAGGAACCTATTTTTCTTGTAAGTATCCTGTTGTTTTACTACATGATTTGTTCTACAACTTTGCAATAATTTTTATTCATGTCAATTTTATATATAAATATTTTCATAAGATTGACCATTTACACTCAAGTTTGTACTATACCTCTATTGAGTAATTAATTTATCATGTACTATATCTACTATCACTTGTAATATTCAATATCCATTGATCAATGACTTTATAAAGTTGAACTCGGAACATCCAGTATTCATTAATTGCCTTTCCAACAAACTCAAGTTATAATAACCAGTAAGGTCACAAAACACTATAAGATAATTATATATATATATATATATATATATATATATATATAGTAATTTTGTTTGTTTCTTGAACATTGTAAATATGTAGAATTTTGGTTTTTGTCGGGATTTAGGTTCTTTTGGAACAGAAGGAATGTGTTTTTTAGTAATTAAAATTTAAAAAAACAATTATTTGGCAAAAAAAAAAAAAATTTTTGTATTTATTTATATATTGTACACAAAATGGTTCAAGTGATACAAAAATAGAAAAAAAAAATGGTACCAAGAATAATACAAAAATAAATTAGGTCGTTAACATAATAATAAACAATAATACTAATAATAAAGTATGAAAGACTCTAATTACAAGTTGATACAATATATAAGCGACAGGGTGTAGATTGTGTACAGAAAGCACCTAAGTGACTTAACACTTGTGTTGTGCTACAAAGTAATATTAATTGATCTGAAATTATAGTTGTGTACAGAAAGTAAAGAATTAAATAGTGGTTTTAAATCATGTTAGTGTAACTATTGATGTTCTAGTATTTTGATAAATTTGAATTAATTTGCAAATATTATTTTTTTTATTCTCTTGAGAAGGTTTTATGATTTTTATATGTTTTATCTGTAGGGGTAGGATATTACAAGTTTTGGGTAACGTAAAAGTTAAGTAACGGTGACAAACATTTTTATTGAATGTTGGAGTGGGTAGCAATTTGTTTGTAGCACTTCTAGTGGTATAAGCTGTGGGAATATAATTTTGAAGTATTTTCTTTATAAATGCATACATACATAATCTGTAAAAATATAATATTCGGATATTACTAATGTTTTCTGTATATATATAAGGTTTGTATGGAAAGATCTTTTTTTCTTCAAAATTATTTTTAGGATATAGTTTTGTATTGTGTTCAGTTTTTGTAAAGAATTCTTATACATTGCTCCCCATACCAGAATACCATAACAAAAAAGTGATTCAGCTAGAGATTTGTAAATTAATAAGAGCAGATTTTTCGCTAAAAAGCTGGTAAAATTTGTAAATTAGTTTCCTCACCTTTTTGTTAGATAGTCAATATGATTGTTCTACCTTAGTTTTTTGTCAATAATTATGCCCAGGTATTTGACCTCTTTGTTTCTTTAATTTTATCTTTCAACCTGGAACTTTAATGCTGGAGGTATTAGGTCTGTTTGTTGCTGATATAGAGAAGGCGAGATAGTGAGTCTTACTACCATTTAATGAAAGGCGATATATACTCAGCCATTTAATAATTGCTTCCATGCACAGCTGGACAGAATTTTTAGTTTCAGGCCACTCAAATCGCAACCGTATCATCAGCGTATGATTTAATTTTTGCTTTCCCGTTAAAACAGAGCAGTTAATTTATATAAGCTTGGAAAAGTATTGGACCAAGAACGGATCCTCGGGGGACTCCCATTCTTATAGTCATAGTTTCACTTAAGGTATTGTTTATTTCAAAACGTTGTTCCCGATTAGTCAAGTAACTGCTAAAGACATCCAACACTGCTCTACGTATAACAAAACGTTCCAGTACGTTTATTGCATGGTCAACAGTGTCGAATGCTTTTGACTAAAGTCTAAAAACACTGCAATGCATTTTTTTTAAGTCCCTCTGTAATACTTGTATATTATACATGTATCTATATCATCATACCAACTTATAAAATAGTGGTAAAAATAGGAAAAATAACTCATAACTTGGCAATGACGCAACAGATTTCTTTTTCATATCGATAAAAGGCAATTAAGGGAGTAATTAATCTCGGGTAAAAAAAATACATGGTGTTCCATCAATAAAAAACGATTAGTCGTCTAAATTTCCAGAAATTAAAAATTCGAATTTGAGCACCCTGTAAATGAACATATTTCGAAAACATTAGAATGGCTTACGTTGAACTTAGGTACAACTGTCTGCAGATATAAATGAATGAATAAAAATAGTAAAAATAAATTATAACTTGGCAACGTTGCAAGGCATTTTGATTTTTTTCAAATCAAGTAAACGGTAAAAAAGGGAATTAATTTCGGGTAAAACATACAGGGTGTTCTATTTGAAAAAAGGGGACTCCAAGTTTCTACATTTCTGAAAAAAAACAACTTCAGTTATAAAAGAAGTATATCCTTCAAAATGTTATGGCTCTCAAAATATCGAAGAATTACCCAATAAATGGACACGGTAGAGAGGGTGGACACGTTTTCAATGGGATTGTATTAGTGAGGTCGGTTAAATGAAGAAAAAGGTATTTTGGAGTACTTTCCAGCGGAGAAATCCGATGAAACATCAGTTCTTGTGATTGGGGCAATATTGACCTCAATCCAGAGGAAATTTGTGATGCTGTGTATGGAGCCTCAAAAGACTAAAAAATTGACGCTTTTGGGAGCAGAAAACTGCTTTGGGAATTGCTTGAAAAAAACTGCAGTTTCAGATTATATGCCGTGTAATCCGGTAGCACGAGAAACTACTTAAAATAAACACGGTTAGTTCAATGGATCTCATTAAGTGTTTCTTGAAAAAATGAGGCCTGATGATGGAGTCAATGGTGTACAGACGCAACAAAGCCTGCAGACAAAAATCGAAGTCGGTGCAGAATTTGAATAGCAAGCCCGCCTGAGGACATGAAACACCAATTCTCTTATGGAAATGAGGATGAACCAAACATTTTTGTAAGCTTAAAAATACTTTTCACTCTTCCACTGTCAGCAGCTGTTGTTAACAGAAATAAAATTAATGACTCATTCGAAATGAATATATCTCAAGAACTGGCCATTGAAAATGATATTTCCAATTGAAAGGATACGAATGTCATAATAATATTGAATATTTGGTTTTGCAACTCAGATGATCAACTTCGGATTCTTTCTAAATTGAATGCTGATCTTAAAGAGCAACAATATTCATTCAATCAATGATTTTAAGAAAAAAAAAGTATATGAACATAGGTTCGCAACCGCTTTATTTCTAAGATACATGCTGTTGAAATTTCACGAAAAAATCGGCTTTTCCTCAATATTCCTAAAACCGCTTTGTATTTTTTTCCAATTTTGGCACATGCAAAGTTAGCATAAAAATATTTTTTTCTCCAAGATAAAGGTTTTTTAAAGTTTATCAGTGTTAACATGCCCTGCAATATTTGTAATAAAAATGATACTCCACTGTTTTTTAAAATAAATATTATTTTTACAAGCTTTTATTTAGTTTCACTTGTTAGTTCGTTGTGAGTGAATTTTGACAAACTTCATAATTCCGTTGACAATGCATTATAGAGTTTTTGTTAGAAAAAAAAACAAAATGACGGCTCCAAGATGGCGGAGGAGATTTGTAATTATGATCCAATTTGATTCAAAATTGGTATGTGATCATACTGTGTTCGTTACATAAACTTTGTTTTCTATCTAAAACACATTGTTGTGTTGAAGTCGACGATGTTTTTATATTTTTAATTTCAAAAAAAGTTAAATTGGAAATAAAAAACACTTGTGATAAAAACAATGTAGATAAGGCAGCTGTAAAACAAGTGAACATAAATAAAAACTTATATGTTTACATACAGCAAATTGAAACACAGGGGGACTACAAATTGTTTTATTACCATGAGCAAGTGCTTAAGTATATTAAGGAAGATGCATTTGATGATAAAAATTCATTCAGATGTGATGGCTGCAAAAGACTTCTTCATATTACATGTGCCAATGTGACTTCTACGGAGGTGCGATGCCGGTAACTTGCTGGTTACAGAAAGATGAAGTTTTTTGTGAGGATTGCGGAAATGGTTTATTACAAATACCGGTACTGAAAGCAATGATGAAAGACTTGCAATCTGAAGTTAAACAGCTGAAGACTGCATATGAGTCTTTAATAGAAGATAAAGACAACCATATAAAGGAACTTCAGTCAGTGGTTGAGTCACTAAAAGGGCAAGGACCATCTAATATTTCATTTGAAAATATGTTTGAAGAACTGAATGAACGACAAAGGAGGTCAAACAACGTCATGATCTACAATGTGAAAGAATCGTTATCCAGTGTAATAAGTGAAAGAATTGAGGAAGATAAGAGGGAGATCGGTAAAATAATGGAGACGATGGAAATAAGTGGAACTGTTAATAGTATTGAGAAAGTGCTTCGAGTAGGTCATTCAGGTGGTCCTAAACATTGGCCTATTAAAGTAATATTCTCAAATAATCAAATAGTGAAGCAAATATTGAAATCCAAGAAAAAATTGATGAACACACCTATAAAAATTAGTAAGGATCAAACATTAATGCAGCAGGGCTAGTTCAAAACGGTAGAGGAAGAGTTATCCTGTAGAAAGGCGAATGGTGAGGAAAATTTGATCATCAGGTAGAGAAGAGGCATTCCGACAATAGCGGAGAAAAAAAACTAGTAAACACCCCGTTACAAGTTTACTGCCAGAATGTGGGAGGTCTTCGCACAAAAATACAAGAACTAATAAAATCAGTACAATATTCTAGCTATGATATCATAATCCCAGTGGAAAGTTGGCTTTCTCAAGATATTTTAGATTCTGAATTAAAAATTGCCTCGTACAATGTCTTCAGATGTGATCGTAGTTGTTAAACAAGTTCTAAAAGCAGAGGTGAAAAATTCGATAAAGGCAAGTAAGGTGAAATCAGCAATAAGATCAGTAGAGCAGCTGCACAAGTGGAAAATATTGTTTTATAGAGGGGGGCATTTACATCCCACCTCAAGCTGAAGAGGAAATTTATATACAACACTGTCAGGTGGTTGAGGAAGTGATCCAGAAATACAGTCATTGTAAGTCTTTCATTTTTGGTGATTTCAATATACCGGAGGCTGATTGGACTAGTGAAGATACTGGAATTCTAATAAACTGCCCACAAAGATCTGAAGCGTTACTCCTAGCACAAAGTTATGATTTTCTGAACTGTTATCAAAGGAACCTCATCCCGAACACAAGAAAGGTATTTTTGGGCCTAATTTTCCCAATTGTACAAAACTTAGAAATAGTCACTCCATTAGACCCTCTTTTTTCAAATGGCATGCACCATGTAAGTTACACCTTCAAAATAATTAATTGTGAAAAAACAACTCGGAATATACCGGGAGTCCACGGAAGGTGGCTCGCCCCTATAACTTTTTTGTTTTCGGAGATAATGGAATGAAATTTGGAGGATCTGTTGATGCACAAAACTGCATTTTTTGACAAGTAACTCAACTTCATGCAAATTCCGGATTCACCGGAAGTGACATGAACTTTCGATTTTTAAATGGGACACCTGGTATATTTTCAGTTTTTTGTCTCCATATGACATTTAGAATACGTTGTTACTGTTTGTAACCATTTTTTTATTTTTTTTTCGAAATGATTTTTTATTCTAGAGGGCTATGGTTACGTTCAAATAACTAATTTCAGTCCTAAAATGTTTGTAAAAATACAACTTTACTGTTTTCGATCAAAATGTTTCAGCTATGTGACGTTTGATTTTAAAATTTTTATTACTATATTTTTTCAAATGGCAACATGGTGGCTCGTCGGGTTAGAAAAAAAGGGCATTTTATTACGATTAATTTGATACCGCACTCTATTAGGTTGTAAGAAAACTTTCGATAAAGAACTGAAAATATAACGTTAGAACTTTCGTTAAATGAAGAATCGTATTGAGATTAAAATAAGATTTAAAATAATCGAGTAGCCTGTGACCAACACATTATTTTACATCTCTTCTACAAAGTCAATTAGGTAGTTATTGTGTACCTCATGAAAATCATGGAAAATAACAATATCTATACAAGAACTGAAAAAGTTGATATGTTATTAGTTTTTGTAGAGTGTAGGCAAAATTCAACCGATGCTGCACAGAGATATCCTGATCGGCGATACCTGACCCGGCACTATTTTCCAAAACTGGTTAAAAAAATGCCAAATGAGCCTAATAATGATGGGAACGATTCGTTTGTTGTGAGTGAAGAAAAAGAAATAAATTTTCTGGCATACGTTCAAGTAAATATTAATACGTCACTCAGGGAGATCGCAAGAGAATGTGACATTTCGAAGTCTTCTGCAGCTAACATTTTTAAGAAACATAAATATCATTCATTTAAATATCAACTACACCAGCACCTGTACCAAAACGATAATGCAAGGAGAGTTGAGTATTGCAATTGTTTTGAAAAATATTTCAACAGAAATAATAAGCTATATTGGTAATATGCAAATTCACATTTGATGGAGGAAGGAAATTTCCAAAAACGGTTTGGTTTCAATTGTTGGGTTGGGATTTTAGGGGACAGAATTTTAGGCCCTATAATTTTTGACGGTGTCCTGACAGGGGCTAGATATCTAAGTTTCCTCACGCAGGAAATTGAGTATTTCTTGGACGGAGTTCCATTATTAAATCGAGTTGGATTATTTTATCAACAAAATGGTGCTCCACCACAGAACCTGAGCGCAGTTACGGAATATCTGCATGAAACATACAACGAAAACTGGTTTGGAAATATGGGTCCAGTTAGGTGGCCGGCGAGGTAAAATAGGACTGTTTTCAATTTATACGTTTATTTATTCCATTTCAAAAACTTTTCAGGTCACCCGACCTTACGCCTCTAGATTTTTTTTTTATGGGGATCTATTAAAAACGAGGTTTATGATGTACCTCCTGCCACACGACATGAATTAGAGGACAAGTAAGTGCAGCTATTCATAGAATTACACCAAGACAGTTGAGAAACGTTGTAAGAGCAACAATAAGAAAAGTTCGCCTTTGTCAGCAACAAGATGGAGGTCACTTTGAACATCTGGAACCCTAAAGATATGTAAATAGGTAGTTTCAATATAATTATTTCATTTTCAACAGATGCTTCATTTTAGAAAAGTTCTAACCTTATGGTATTTTCAGTTTTTATCGAAAGTTTTCTTACAACCTAATAGAGTGCGGTATCAAATTAATCGTAATAAAATGCTCTTGTTTTCTAACCCAGCGAGCCGTCCATGTTGCCATTTGAAAAAAAATAGTAATAAAAATTTTTAAAATCAAACGTCACATAGCTGAAACATTTTCATCGAAAGTTGTATTTTTACAAACATTTTAGGAGTGAAATCAGTTATTTGAACGTATCCATAGCCCACTAGAATAAAAATTTATTTCGAAAATAAAATAAAAAAACGGTTACAAACAGTAACAAATGATACATGGTTGTATTCTAAATGTGATATGGAGACAAAAAAACTGAAAATATACCAGGTGTCCCATTTAAAAATCGAAAGTTTATGTCACTTCCGATGAATCCGGAATTTGCATGAAGTTGAGTTACTTGTAAAAAAATGCAGTTTTATGCATTAAACAGATCCTCCAAATTTCATTCCATTATCTCCGAAAACAAAAAAGTTATAGGGGTGAGCCACCTTCCGTGGACACCAGGTATAATATACCGAATTTTATTATGACTTCAGAAATGCAGATTACCAAGGTCTCAATAACCATTTGAATGCCATAAATTGGAATGTGATTATCAATTAAGCCAATATAAATGGTGCAACTCCTGAATTTCCTCACATCTTGAATAGCAATAGCTTTGTTTGTACCCGTAAAAAAATTCAAAACATCCACTTACCCCAAATGGTTTGATGGGGATCTGAGGTTTCTAGTAGAGCAGAATAAGTTGGCTCACAAAAATGTTATGCTCAGCAGGATAAATCAAGAATATCAAGTCTTTTCCTGGGGGGATTGGCGCGGTGGGTTAGCGTCCGACTCATGATCGAAAGGTCGTGAGTTCGATTCTCGGCCAGGGCAGAAATTTTTCTATTTAATTTGAGAGAATCAAATGTTAAATTTCGTAGCCGGGCCGAGGATGGTCCTCGACGATTCGCTGTTGCGTTCAAATTAACAGTGCTGCTCCTAGGTGGCGTATGGAGTTAGTAACAAGGCCTACCCAGAACACTATGAAATGATACATAAAAAAAAATACTCAACTTGTGACTGGCCGAATAACGAAATGCCAAAGCCATTAAAAAAAAAAAAAAAAAAATAGTCTCTTCCGTGTTAAGACGAGCTTGTAAAGATCAATCGAAAATTTGTTATGATAACTATATACAGGGTGTTAATGCCATACTCAATTCTGACCCAAAATATTTTTGGTTGTATATCAAAAGCAAGAAATCACTCGATAGTCTGCCGTCTACAATATATTATGGAGATTGCATCGCAAGTAATAATGAACAAATTGCAGTATATTTTGCTGAGTATTTCTTTGCAGTATATTGTCATATACCCTTAGTGAGTCCGATGATCATCCTAATGTAAATGTTAATTCGTATATTTCTAATCCCAGTATATCAGCGACGATGATTTTCCAGAAAATTTCAAAAATCCTCCCCAAACTCAGCTCTGATCCCGACGTAATTCCAAATATTTTCCTAAAAAATAGTATTTACTCATCCTAACTCATCCTCTATTCCTTCTGTTCAAGAGTTCATCCAAATTGTTGGAAACACAGCTTCTTCATTCCAATATTTAAATCAGGAGACCAGGAAAATATACAAAATTATCGAAGTGTGTGCAACGTCATCTATTCCAGAATTATTCGACAGTTTAATTTCAGATCAACTCAACTTCTCGTGCAGAGAAAGTTTGATTAATAATCAACATGGTTTCTCTCGAAATAATTCGACTGTCTCCAATCTTCTCATCTATGAACAAAAAATATTTAATGTCTTGAAAAGTAGAGGTCAAATGGATGCCATATACACAGACTTTTCCAAGGCGTTTGATATAGTAAATCACCGTATTTTATTGGAGATTTCGGTTTTTCGGAGCATTTGGTTAACTAGTTTGATAGTTTTTTGACTGGGCGTACATACACAACAGGTTAAAATCAGGGGATGCAAATCATGCGATATATATGGCAGCTATCTATTGAAAAGCATGGAGAAACTTTAGCTGTGGCATTAGATATCTCCAAGGCGTTCGATCGAGTTTGGCACCAGGGACTCCTCGCCAAGCTTCCGTCTTATGGCTTGCCCCCTCAGCTGTGTTCTCTGCTTGCTAGTTTTCTCTCAAACAGGTCTCTCCATGTAGTGGTCGATGGAGTTTCATCTGACACTCTACTCCTAAATGCTGGTGTTCCGCAAGGATCCATTCTCGCACCAACACTATTTCTACTTCACATCAACGACCTGTTGAAAGCAACTTCATGTCCAGTACACAGCTTTGCCGATGATAGTACCCTCCATACCGCTTTCTCTTCCAGGGCCCCTATATCAGCCCGTGAAACCAGAAATGAACGAGGAAGAAATGTTAATAATATAAATATGGACTTGGCAACAATTCTCGAATGGGGATCTAATAACTTGGTAGAATTCAATGCAAACAAAACACAAGCATGTCTTTTCTCTAGAAAAGCCGATCTCACTGTGCCTAACATAACTTTGTCAGGAGTAACCATACCACTGAAGCCATCCATATCGATGCTTGGTATTACTATCAGCAATAACCTTTCCTGGGAAAATCACGTGAGGTCCATTGCCAAAGTGCATCCCAAAACTTGGTTTTCTGTTTCGTGCCAAGAGCTATTTCACCCCAGTCAGCTGCTTATGATCTATAAGGCACAGATCCGACCTGTCCTGGAATACTGTTCCCATATTTGGAGTGCGGCACCTAAACATATCCTGAGGCTATTGGATTCTGTCCGAAAAAGGGCAATTCGTCTCGTCGGTGATGCCTCGCTTACAAACTCGCTCACTTGTCTGGAACACCGTAGAAAAGTTGGCGATTTGTCTCTATTTTATAGATATTTTCATGGGCGATGCTCTTCTGAAATATCAACAATCGTTCCTGCTTTGGCAGTCTCTTGAGATTAACCCGTCAAGTTCAGTCATCCACCCCTTCGTGGTCACTTTGGAGACCTGCAGAACATCACTTTCCAAAGACTCGTTCATCCAACGAACAGCGAGGCTTTGGAACTCATTGCCTAGGGAGGTGTTCCCCGAGGCATACAACCTTCAGAAATTTAAGAAGAACACCAACTCCTACCTTCTTTCCCTAGGTTCCCACGATGTTCTCTGAACATTACAGGATATCCCTTTTCGTGGGAACCAGAACATAAAAAAAAAGAAAAAAAAAAAAACATCTGGAGTACCACAAGGATCACATTGTTCACCTCTGTTATTCTACATTTTTGTGAATGATATCGGATGCTGTTTTGAAAACTGAATTTCTAATGTTTGCTGTTCAGACCGATAAAATATCTAGATCAAATTCGTCTTCAGGCTGATCTTGATAATTGTACGTTGTGTGTTACAAACAAATTGTTCTCATGTGAACAAATGCCACTTTGTTTCTTTCTCAAGAGCTGGTAGGAAATTTGATACATCTTACCACTTAAATAGTCAGCAGCTAGAATATACCTCATCGATTAAAAAGTTGGGAGTCATTTTTTATGAACAGCTCAAATTTGTTGACCACATAAACAAAATTAGTGTGAAACCCTATAAAACACTGGGTCTTATTTTTCGTAATTGTTCAGGTTTTTCCATGGAAGCATTAAAAAGGGTTTACTTAGCTCTAGTGGTACCTCAGTTAGAATATGCAACTATCATTTGGTCTCCGTTTTATCATGATCACTGTGTTACTCTAGAAAGAATGCAAAATACATTTTTAAGATTTTGTTCTTTCAAATTGGGTCGTCAAATACAAAACCATGACAATTCAATTTTATTGCAAGAATTGGACTGGTGGCTTGTCCCCAATGACTTGAATCTGTCAACTTTCATGTTCCGAACAGAAACCTATTCATTTTGTATACCCCTCCATCTTACAAATTATGGCAATCATACACCTTTAGAAAGAACTCTAAAGTTATTTTGAAAATCTCAACCTATTTAGCTCAAGTCAGAACGGATTTAGACAAAACAAATCTACTGGCACTGCCATTGATGTGCTATTAAAGCATGTAGCTGCTGATGCTCTTGACAGTAAACACAACACGTTGGCACTGTTTTTTTGATATGAGTAAGGCTTTTGATCTTGTTGACCATGATCTGTTATTATATAAATTGGAACTTTATGGTGTAAGGGGACCAGCACTGAATTGGATCGTAACTTACCTTGAAAGGTCATAGCCAAAGAGTATATCTGAACGATATCTTCTCAGATATTCGATATATCTCGACAGGCGTACCACAGGGATCAGTACTCGGGCCCCTGCTGTTTATTTGTTTTATTAATGACCTTCCGACTTATTGCTCTGCTGCTTCTCTATCGATTGTATATGCAGATGATACCAATCTCGTTATATCAGCTGATAGTATTCCCACTATGCTTTGTAATGCGCAGAATGCTACAAATCAACTCTCCGAGTGGTGTGATTTGAATGGACTAGTTCTCAATATAACCAAAACTCAAATGATTAATTTTGTTACAAAAAATTCTTCAGTAGATAGCAGCCACCTAGTGAAGCTGAACAATACATCAATTCGACAAGTCTCTGACACAAGATTTCTAGGAATCAATATTGATTCCAAACTCACCTGGAGCAATCATATTGAGTATATAAAACTCAAGCTTAGTAAACACATATTTCTACTCCGTCAATTGAAAAACACACTCTCTCTTGAAGTCTCGAAACTGGTATATTTTAGTCTTATTCAGTCATTTATGTGCTATGAAATAATTCATTGGAGTGCTACATCCAAGGCACAAGAAATATTCGCCATTCAAAAAAAAGCAGTAAGGCTAATGATGGTGGTACGCCCGAGAGAACATTGCAAACCACTTTTTGTTAAAATTGGTATAATGACTCTACCATGTTTGTTTATATACCACTGCATTGTCTATGTGAGAAGGAATATTACTAATATTCCTACTTGTGGACACTCTCATGACTATAGTACTAGAAATAAATATAAACTACAACAACCATTCGCTAGACTATCAGTGTCGCAGAATCATCCGGGATTGATTGGTGTCAGACTCTATAATGCTCTTGACGACAATATCAAATCTGCCTCTAGCTTACATTCCTTTAAAGCTAAGCTGAAAAACCATCTTGTGCTGAAAGCACACTACTCCGTTGACGAATTTCTACAGAAATGAAATTTTCTCACGATTGTTTTAAAATAGTTGCTTTTAACATGTCTTGTTAAGTATAGTGTGTGTTATTAATTGTAACTTGTGCATACTGTTTCGTTTACAAATACTATTTTTCTGTGTACAAATACTGCTTTTTGCTTCTGACAGCCTAGTTTTAATGTTATGTAGATTGTGTCTGTCTTTTTTAAGCTCATCTGACGTGTTACCTAAGTTAGTATGTTACAATGTAGGTTCCTGTGTTGTAATTGAACACTTTTTTAACTAATAAATTGATTGATTGATTGAAGGACAAATACATCTGTGTTTTTGGAGTCTCTTATGATAAATTCAAGAAATCATTGAATAATATAAGTAGGTGATTGTTGTTTATGTTATATAGTAAATCCTAATTTGATAAGCTAGTTATTTAATGCTGTACATTGGCTTTATGCAAGAGCAATAGGTTCCTCTTTTATCGAGAACATATTCCGTTTATATTCTTACATACCGGATGATTCTCTAAGGTGGCTCACCCCTAGAACTTTTTTATTATTGAAGATAGAAAAACGAAATTTGGGGGTTGTGTATTATAGTTCAATTTAATTTTTTTTACATATTTACTTGCTATGCCGTTCTTCCGGGTTGACCGGAAATGACCAACTTTCGATTTTTAAATGGGACATCCTATATATTTTTACTTATTTCGATCGAGAATGACATTCTAAATCCAACAACACCTCACTTGTCAATATTTGACAAATAAAGTCATTTTTATTCCAATTTTTATTTTTCGATCTAGATCGCCATGGATTGTGTAAATCGTTTCATTCTTGATCAAGTAACATGGAAAAAATACGATTTTGAGGCTTATGACTTCATAGTCGTTTTGAGAACTATTTAAAAGTCGCAAATTAGTCCATTAAGGTTCTAAATTTTCAAAATGACCTTGATCATGGCAAAGTTCAACTTTTTCAATTTGTTGCGCGCACCACATTGATTAGCTGTTCTGCAGTGATGTTCTGGAATGCCACCCTTACTATATACTTCAGTTCTTCACGAGCAGCTGATGCTGTGTTATTCACCTGATTTTTAATTGAGTTTTTCTTTTGAGTTAGGGCCTTTTCAGAATATCTATCAGATGTAGTTCAATGTCCAGCGTGGCTTTAGCCGGGGAAGTAGTTGTTTTCTGTTAGAAATTCACAAAAAATAACTTCATTTTAATCGTGGATTTTTCAATTAACAGAAAAATCTTTCTATCAATTGAGAATGTTTCCCTTTTCAACATGAATACCCCACAAGAGGTTATCTTGATGATGGAAGATAGTGACTAAAGTTTATCTTTCAGTCGCAGATGATTCCACATCTGATTTTATAAACATCCTGTTTTTATTTTCAACAAATCAATGAAAAATAAATAATACATTATGAAAAAATGAAAACTTAAGAATGTACCCGCAGAACACTGAATAGGTCCATAAGTGCCAATCCACTTTTCTGGGAAGGTGTTATTTAGATGTTCTCTTACGGCTTGAGAATTGTGAGGTGGCGCTCCATCTTGTTGAAAATAGATATCAACTTGGTTAGCCAGTGGCAAATCTTCAATGAAATCATTAATTTGATTTCTAAGGAACTGTAGATATCTTTCCGCAGTAAGTTGTCCGTCGAAAATTATTGGCCTCAAAAGTTTTCCTCCGATAATACCCATCCAGCAATTGAAACCAAATTGCTCTTTAAAATTTCCTTCTTGTATCAGATGTAAATTTGTTCGAGACCAGTACCTTTTATTATTCCGATTGAACAGACCCAAGTTGGTGAATCGAGTTTCATCTGAATAAATAATTTTAAATGGAAAACGTACATCTTCTCTGTATTCAGTCAAAAACCAGTTGCAATAAGTTAATTTTCGGTTGTGGTCTTTGTCGTAAAGATAACGAATAACTTATAATCACACTCAGAAACAATTTGGCGAATTGCCGCCGTACAATTCACTTCAACATAGGCCAACACGTCTACTTCTTTTTCTTCAATAACGATGAAGTTATTGGCATTTTCTTCTGGTTCATTTTGCATTTTCCTTTCTAGTTTTGGAAAATAATGCCGAGTGGGATGGCGACGATTAGGGAATCTCTGAGCATGAATTCGTGCAGCATCAGTTGCATTCTTTTTTGCTTCTCCGTAAATTAGCAACATGTCAATTTTCTCGTTTTTAGTATAATTTTCGTAATCAAATTATAAACTGCACAACAAATATTTTTTTTAAAGTGACAGCATATTCATTAGCCTATTTGTTTAGGTAATAATAATAATAATAATAAATCGACTTTATTTAACAAATGTACATGCATTTGCCCTGAAAAGGCGAAGATTAGCTAATAGCTACTCTTGAACTCTTAACCTTTTCAGTTTACAAAAAAGTAATAAAAAAGAAATACAAAAATGAAAATAATAAAATATAAAAGATAATAAAAAGAAAAAACATTTACAATGTTAATAATATTGATATAAGTAAACAATTTAGTAAATTTTGTAATCAAGAAAGAAAGAAAAAATATGTAGCAATGTGACTAGTCTTGTTGGTTCAGCAGTTCATTTTTAGCGACTTTCTTATATCTATTCAGTGGAGTTGACAGTTCTGGTTTGAAGGAATTAAAAAGTTTTACTGCATTATAAGTGAAACTACGTTCAAACAAAGCTGTCCGGTGGTGTGGCATGTTAAGTATCTGTGAATGTCTGGTATTAAGATTGTGTAAATTGTTTCTGAATACTAGTTTGTCAAGAAGGTATGGTGGATTTTTAGTATTAAATAATCTATGCAAAAAAATGAGGAAATGGTGTTTAAATACATTAGAAATTTTGAGCCACTTCAACTGCAGGATGTATTGAGAAATGTGATCATATTTCCTTAGATTAAATATGAATCTGCAACAAGTATTTTGCACTCGTTGAAGTCGATTTTGAGGTAGTAGGTAGTCCTAGCAACAGCTTCAATTGTTTGTCACGGATAACTAGAATAACAGGACTCATAAGTATACCGAATACGTATTATTTGTTAGTAGGTATGATCGCTTCTTGCAATTATTCAGAAGAATTGTGAAAATAAAGTGAAAGTGTGTGGTATCAAATTATTCGTAAGAAAATGTTCTTTCACAAAAAGTCGACGAGCCACCCCCTTTCCATTTGAAAAAATCAAGTTGACTGGAAAAATTCATATTTGCGACTTTTGAATAATTCTTAAAACGACTGTGAAGTCATAGCCTCAAAGTCGTATTTTTTCCATGTTACTATCAAGAATGAAGCGATTTACACGATCCATGTCATTCTAAATCAAAAAATAAAAATTGGAATAAAAATGACTTATTTGTCAAATATTGACAAGTGAGGTGTTGGATTTAGAATGCCATTCTCGATCGAAATAAGTAAAAATATATAGGACGTCCCATTTCCGGTCAAACCGGAAGTACGGCAAAGCAAGTAAATATGCCAAAAAATATAAATTGAACTAAAATTCACAACCCTCAAATTTAGTTTTTCTATCTTCAATAATACAAAAGTTATAGGGGTGAGCCACCTTAGAGAATCATCCGGTATATATATTTTGTACATTATATTTATATCATTAGTATTTATTTTGTGAAATTTTTCATTGTAATGGGGTTTATCCCGTATAAATAAATAAAATATTATACATTTCTTCATTCGCGCCATTAGTTAAAATTTACAATAAAATAATATTAGATTAAAATCCATACATTTCTAAAATACTTGGCTTTACCCATTTAAATTTGAAGTAATGACAAACACACTTTTGGAAACACATTCCACATAGTTATAACTTTAAGAAAGGAAAAAAAAAAACATCACAGGTCAGAAAATTTATTTTGGAGATAAGTCAGGTAACATTTAACTTTTAGATTAAACTGTTCCAAATCTAGCACCCTCACATGGTTTGGGAAGACATTGAAGAACTTAATGCAAACATGATCAGTGCCCCTCCGTGTCCTTGATAACCTATGAAAGTCAGGGAGTATGTCATTACGGTTACGAGTGACTGTGTGAATCACTATGAGACTAAAATGTATGATGTAGGCGAGTCAGTAGTAAATATGTAGGGATGGAAAAGTAGTTTTTGAATCGAGACCATTTTTATAAGAAAAAAACGGGGACAATTATAAAAATATATTTGTTGAAAAAAAACAGTGGTATCATTAATTAGATTAAAAATATTCAGGGCATGTTAACAGGGACGCCACTGATTGAAATAAAAAAAAACATTTTCCTGGAAAAACCCTTTGGATTATAGAACATCACATTTATTTTTGATTACTTTCGTTTCGGACGTCCATTGTCTTAATGGATTTAAAAGATTTTCACGACGTTTCGAATGCTTGTATCTGCAATCGTCTTCAGGTGAATACTGTATTCACCGGAAGACGATTGCAGATACAAGCATTCGAAATATCGTGAAAAGCCTTTTAAATCCATAAGATGATGGACGTCGAAACGAGAGTAATAACTTACCACATCGTCTAAACCTTCAAACACATTTATTTTTATGCAATATTAAGTAGTGATCTTGGAATACATGTGCGGTAGAAAGAAAATAGTACACAATGCGGTCAATTCTTGCATCTTATTACGTAAGCGATACTAATTCCGTTTCGAATGAGTTTTCTGATGCCGTATTAAATTAGATTTTTGAATGAAAGCCATCGAACAGAATTCACACTGAAATGGTTTTTCACGTGCATGTATCATACCATGCCGACTCAAACCTCTTTTGTCAACGAATGATTTCGAACAAATTTCACACCGGAACGCATTCCCTTCTGTATGAATTTTCTCATGAATAATCAGATTAAATTTTTGTGCGAAAGTGTTCGGGCAAGTCTTACAAGCATAAGGTTTCTCCCCAGTATGAGATTTCTCGTGTCGTTTCAAATGACTTATGCAGTCGAATGTTCTTTGACAGACTCCACATTCAATTTTTTTTTCGCCAGTATGGATTCTCTGGTGATTTTTCAAGATGGAGCTTTCAGCAAAAGATTTAGAACAGACTTCGCATCGAAACGGTTTGACGCCTGTATGAGTCATCTGATGCGTTTTGAAACGTCTACTTGTGGCGAAAGACTTCGAACACATTTCACACTTGAACGGTTTGTTACCGGTATGATTCATCTCATGCACTTTCAAGTGGTGAGCTAAAGCTAAGATTTCGAACAGAATCCACACTGGAAAGATTTTACCCCTGTATGCATCAATTCATGCCGTTGCAAATTTCTTTTATCGGCAAAGGGTTTTGAACATACTTTGCAGAAGAAGGGTTTTTCCCCAGTGTGAATTCTCTCATGTACACTCAAATGGAATCTTCGTGCAAAAGGCTTTGTACAGAATCTACAACTGAACAGTTTCTCCCCGGTATGAGTCATTTCGTGGCGTTTCAAATCTCCCTTTACAGTAAAAGATTTCGAACAGAATTTGCAAATTAATCCTTCTTTTCCCGTATGAATTATCATCATCATCATGCAATGTCGACCGAGATTCCTCACGAGTTGTTGAAGAAAACTTTCGAAATGATTTTCCCTCGATAGATCCTGATATTCGTTTTCGGCAGTTTTGGTCCCCTAGAAGTAGTTTCAACCCTTCCACAGAATTATGTTGCGCCGTGATCTGAAATCTAGAGAAAAAGTGACTCAAATATATGAAACTTCAAATTTTCAAAAGAAATAAGCAAATACAAAATTTTTACCGCAGAAAAAAGTATATCTATCATTCACTAGATGTGGGAAAATTAAATGGAACTCCAAAGTCCGTGTATCAATCAATATGGCGGCAAGTAAAGTCTTGCTGAAGAGCAAGCTTGAAAACAACGAAAATAATAGTGAATAAAAGACTACAGACTCAGTCAAATTCAATTGTACCAAAAAAGGATCTAAAGTGTTGGTGTGCATAAATTGTTATGGTTATTATCATCGAAGTTGTGACAGTCATAAAATCGTTTGTTGTGATCAAAAACCACACTCATGTGTTCAGTGACCCGGATATCAACATAAAAATAGAAAATACTCTTCTTAAAGAACTCATTGCTGAAGTAAGAATCAACAATTACCTCCTTCGTGAAAATAATGGTCTACTATTGCAAAGAATCCGGGATTTGGAAGAAAAAGTGATGACCCAAAAATATAAATCAAAACAAAAGGATGACCTTCAGTTCAGCTCTTCAAGGAACAGCACAGCAGGGAAACGAAATGGAATTCGCATGCAACAGTGTTGCCATTACCAAGGCGATCAGCGATAAACTACCGTGCCAAGCAAAACAAGGAGAGTAAATGCTCCATACACGAAAACCCAGAAGATAAAGAAGAAAACAATTCTAACCAAACCCAAAATCGACTTCGTCAAACTCCAAACAATAACATTGCCTGATTGATTTGTTTAAAAATATGAACAGGATGTTCATAAAATCAGATGTGGAATCATCTGCGACTGAAAGATAAACTTTAGTCACTATCTTCCATCGTTCATGATAACCTCTTGTGGGGTATTCATGTTGATATAACCTGCTGTACAGGAGGATTTCAAACACTTTAGCGAAATTACATATTATTGATATGGCTCTGAAATTTTCAACATCACACTTATCTCCTTTTTTATAAATTGGGCGAACTTTAGACAATTTCCATAGGTCTGGGATGGTAATAGTTTTGACGCAGATATTTATCAGGCTTGTCAGTGGATTATCCAGGGCATAAGCAGTCTTTGACCATTAGTGCATATATTTTGTATATTAATTTATATTAGTATTTATTTTGTGAAATTTTCCATTGTAGTGGGGTTTATCCGTTAAATAAATAAATAAATAAAAATAAATAAATAAATAAAAATAAATAAAAAAATATTATTATAAATTTCCTTTTTTCCGCCATTAGTTAAAATTTACAATAAAATAATATTAGATTAAATCCATACACTTCTAAAATATCGGGCTTTACCCATTTAAATTTAAGATAATGACAAACACACTTTAAGAAACACATTCCACATAGTTATAACTTTAAAAAAGGAAAAAAAAACAACACAGGTCAGAAAAACTATTTTGGAGATAAGTCTGATAACATTTAACTTTTAGATTAAACTATTCCAAATCTAGCACCCTCCATGGTTTGGGAGGACATTGAAGAACTTAATGCAAAAATGATCAGTGCCCCTCCGTGTCCTTGATAACCTATGAAAGTCAGGGAGTATGTCATTACGGTTACGAGTGACCGTGAAAATCACTATGAGACAAAAACTGAGAAATGTTTCCTTTGATGTAGGCGAGACAGTGGTAAATATGTAGGGATGGAAAAGTAGTTTTGGGAATCGAAAACCGTCTGCCGGACGAAAAAAAAGTCAAGAGTCCATTTTTATAAAAGGGGAAAAAGTATAAAAATAATATTTGTTAAAAAAAACAGTGGCGTATCATTAATTAGATTAAAAATATTGCAGGGCATGTTAACAGGGACGCCACTGATTAAAATAAAAAACCTTTATCCTAGAAAAACCCTTTGGATTATTGAACATCACATTTATTTTTGATGCAATATTTAAATAGTGATCTTGGAAATACATGTGGCGGTAGAAAAAAATAGTACACATGCGAGTCAATTCTTATTACGTAAGCGATACTAATTCCGTTTTGAATGATTTTTCTGATGCCGTATTAAATTAGATTTTTGAATGAAAGCCATCGAACAGAATTCACACTGAAGTGGTTTTTCACGTGTATGTATCATCCCATGACGATTCAAACCTCTTTTGTCAACGAATGATTTTGAACAAATTCCACACCGAAACGCCTTTCCTTCTGTATGAATTTTCTCATGATAGTCAGATTAATTTTTGTCGAAAGCCTTCGGGCAAGTCTTACAAGCATAAGGCTTCTCCCCAGTATGAGTCTTCTCGTGTCGTTTCAAATGACTTATGCAGTCGAATGTTCTTTGACAGACTTCACATTCAATTTTTTTTTCGCCGGTATGGATTCTTGGTGATTTTTCAAGATGGAGCCTTCAGCAAAATATTTAGAACAGACTTCGCATCGAAACGGTTTGATGCCTGTATGAGTCATCTGATGCGTTTTGAAACGTCTCTCGTGGCGAAAGACTTCGAACACATTTCACACTTGAACGGTTTGTTACCGGTATGATTCATCTCATGCACTTTCAAGTGGTGAGCTAAGCAAGATTTCGAACAGAATTCACACTGAAATGGTTTTCCACGTGTGTGCGTTCTTCCATGCTCCCGCAATCGTCTTTTATCGACGAATGATTTGGAACAAATTTCACACTGAAATGTCTTCTCGCTTGTATGAATTTTCTCGTGAAAAATCATAGAGGCTTTTAGGCCGAAAGACTTTGAGCAGATTTTACAAACAAAAGGTTTTTCCCCTGTATGAGACGTCTCGTGTCGTTTTAACTGCTAATATGGTCGAAAGTTCTTTGGCAGACTTCGCACTGAAATTGTTTTTCACCCATATGGATTAGTTCACGACGTCTTATTTTCATTTCCTCGGCATCAAATCCAATGTTGTTTCCCCTGTATGGACCAGTTTATGCCGATTCAGATGACAGTTTTGAGAAAACGATTTCAAACAGATGTCACATTGAAAAGGTTTGTCCCCGATGCAGTCTCTGCTCTTTCAACCTATACTTACGGATGAAAGCTTGAACAAATTTACACTGATACGGTTTTTCACTTGTATGAAGTAATTCGTGCCTTTTCAATAGGAAATTTAAAGGATTTCGAACAGAATCCACACTGGAAAGATTTTTCCCCTGTATGCATCAATTCATGCCGTTGCAAATTTCTTTTATCGGCAAAGGGTTTTGAACATACTTTGCAGAAGAAGGGTTTTTCCCCAGTGTGAATTCTCTCATGTATACTCAAATGGAATCTTCGTGCAAAAGGCTTTGTACAGAATCTACAACTGAACGGTTTCTCCCCGGTATGAGTCATTTCGTGGCGTTTCAAATCTCCCTTTACAGTGAAAGATTTCGAACAGAATTTGCAAATTAATCCTTCTTTTCCCGTACGAATTACATCATCATGCAACGTCGACCGAGATTCCTCAAGTGTTGTTGACGAAAACTTTCGAAATGATTTTCCATCAATAGATCCTGATGATCCGTTTTCGGCAGTTTTGCGTCCCCTAGAAGTAGTTTCAACCGCTTCCACAGAATTATGTTGACGCCTTGATCTGAAATCTAGAGAAAAAGTGACTCAAATATAATGGAACTTCAAATTTTCAAAAGAATAAGCAGATGCAAACTGTTTACCGCAGAAAAAAGTTTTTTATATCTATCATTCACTACATGTGGGAAAATTAAATGGAACTCCAAAGTCCGTGTATCAATCAATATGGCGGCGGCAAGTAAAGTCTTTCCGAAGAGCAAGCTTGAAAACAACGAAAATAATAGTGAAAAAAAGACTACAGACTCAGTCAAATCCAATTGTACCAAAAAAGGATCTAGAGTGTTGGTGTGCATAAATTGTTATGGTTATTATCATCGAAGTTGTGACAGTCACAAAATCGTTTGTTGTGATCAAAAACCACACTCATGTGTTCAACATTCCAGTGACCCAGATATCAACTTAAAAATGGAGAATACTCTTCTTAAAGAACTTATTGCTGAAGTAAGAAACAACAATTACGTCCTACGTGAAAATAATGGTCTACTATTGCAAAGAATCCGGGATTTGGAAGAAAAAGTGATGACACAAAAATATAAATCAAAACAAAAGGATGACCTTCAGTTCAGCTCTTCAAGAACAGCACAGCAGGGAAACAAATGGAATTCGCATGCAACAGTGTTGCCATTGCCAACGCGATCAGCGATAAACTACTGCAGCCAAGCAAAACAAGGAAGATAAAGAAGAAAACGATTCTAACCAAACCCAAAATCGACTTAGTCAAACTCCAAACAATAACATTGCCTGATTGATTTGTTTAAAAATATGAACAGGATGTTCATAAAATCAGATGTGGAATAATCTGCGACTGAAAGATAAATTTTAGTCACTATCTTCCATCGTTCAAGATAACCTCTTGTGGGGTATTCATGTTGATATAACCTGCTGTACAGGAGGATTTCAAACACTTTAGCGAAATTACATATTATTGATATGGCTCTGAAATTTTCAACATCACACTTATCTCCTTTTTTAAAAATTGGGCGAACTTTAGACAATTTCCATAGGTCTGGGATGGTAATAGTTTTGACGCAGATATTTATCAGGCTTGTCAGGGCATAAGCGCAGTCTTTGACCATTAGTGCATATATTTTGTATATTATATTTATCATTAGTATTTATTTTGTGAAATTTTTCATTGTAATGGGGTTTATCCCGTATAAATAAATAAATAAATAAAAATAAATAAATAAAATATTATTATGGGACGGCATGGATTCGCTCCCTAAATAACATCCCCTACTCGTCTGTTAGTATGTCTTGATCACATCTTTGTTAGACAAAAATTAAAATAAATACACTGAAATTTAAATCTTTCAGATTAGATACTGATGTGACTGATCATCTGCCAGTAATGATTAATATAAGCAGAAATAATCCAAGTTACCAAAACAACGGACCAAACTCATATGAATACATAAACTATAACAAACTAAAACAAAAAATCTCAAAAACAAGTTGGCATGAAGTTATCCAATGTAACTGCTTTCACTTAGCTACAGAAAACTTTATTAAAAGCTTCAAGAAAATCATAAAATCATGTACAACAAAACGCATGATAAAAAATAGCAAACAAGAAAATTAAAGATTGGATTTCAGATGGTCTGATTGCTTCCATAAAGCACAGAGACAAACTTAAGAGACAACTTATGAAAAATCATAGTCCAGAATTAGAAGCAGAATATAAACATTATCGTAACTATGTCATGAATTAATAACCCAAAAATTCAAACATTATAAAAGAAAATAGAGACAACAAAACAAATATAAAAATGTATAAAATAATGGCAGACGCTACAAATGAAAAGAGTAAAAAAATGAAACAACTCTCAATATAACAGATGAAAAAGATCATGAGTTCATTAATAATATCGAAATAGCTGATTTCTGTAATAATTACTTCATTAATATAGGCATTGAAATGGAGAAAAAAATTGATTATGCACAAAACCCGTACCCCATAAATACATACTCAAATTCATCAATGTTTTTAAAACCAGTGAATCAAAATGAAGTGATTGAACAAATCAACAATTTAAAAAATAACTCTGCCCCGGGAAAAGACGGAATTAAAAGTGAAATCATCAAGTTCACCCATCTTCACATTGAAAATATCTACCTCACATTATCAATCTTATGTTCACCTCTGGGCAAATCCCATCCTACTTTAAAACATCCATAGTAACACCAATACATAAGTCCGGACAAAAGAACAAAATTGAAAATTATCGCCCAATAAGCCTAATAAATAACTTTGCCAAAATATTTGAAAAATGTCTAAAAACCAGATTAACCAACTTTTTGAAATCTAATAACTTATTATCTGATAATCAATTTGGTTTCACACAAGGAAAAAGCACTACAGATGCAATATACAGTCTAACATCAGATATTAACACAATCTCAACAACAACAAAAAAGCAATAGTAGTTTTAAATAGATCTGGCGAAGGCATTCGATACAGTACCCCAAGAAAAACTTACAGATGTATTAAACCACTCTGGAGTCAGGGGTACTGTATTGGAAATTTTCAAAAATTACCTTTTAAATAGAGATCAATACGTAAGAATTAATGAAAGCATAAGTTCGACTCAAAAAATAAAGATCGGTGTTCCACAAGGTACAATCCTGGGACCAATCCTTTTCATAACATATATAAACTCCCTACTCAACACAAATATTGAAGGTAAAATACTATCTTACGCAGATGATACAGCTGTCATATTCACGGGAGAAAACTGGGAAGAAGTTCAAAAACATGTAAAAGAAAGTATGAAGAAGACGAAAAACTGGCTACAAACCTTCAAACTATCATTGAACGTAACTAAAACAAATTACATAGCTTTCTCATAACAAATGCTAACAGACCTACGTATAATAAAATATTAGTAAAGAAAACACAAATTTTGAAATAACATCAGTATCAAAAACAAAGTATCTAGGTGTGATAATTGATCAAAATCTTAAATGGACAGACCACATAAACTATCTAACTAATAAAATTCGGAAATTGATTAGGAAGTTCTACATTTTACGAGAGTTTTTGAGCACTAAATTGTTAATAACTGTCTGTAAAACATTGATAGTCACTTATTAGGTATGGTATAATAGTGTGGGGTGGAACATACAAAAGCAACCCAAAACCATTACAGGTAATACAAAATTACATCTTGAAAATAATTTTCAACAAAAACAGATTATATGCTACCAGTCTATTATACAACGAGAGTATCTGTGATATGAGTTGCCTACATATAATTTTAATTGTTCTTCCATAAATAAATAAAAATTAAAAAAAATTGATCATTCCCCAAAAAATTAAAAAAAAAACCCTTAACCAAAACTTAGATCCTAAATTTTATAATCTGTTGCCCATAAATATTAGAAATATAAACAAATTGAACATTTTTAAGAAACACTGTAAAACATACATTGTCACCAACCTCGAAACATTCAGAAATTTCATCATCTAAGTAACAACAAAAAAATTAAATAAATTGAATTTATTTTAACTAACCGTATGCAATCTTAAGGCACATACAGGTGTTGTAACACCTAGGTGCATACAACGGATTGTATAAATGTATATGTCAGAAAATTATTGGATTATCCTAGAAACAATACTAATGGACCGAACATTGTAAACATGGTAATCATGTAATTATTGTAAATTGTTAAATGAAATTGTTAATTGAAATTATAAATTGTATTGAATCTATGCAATGGGGTTCAATAAATAAATAAAATAGAAAATAAAAATAAATTCCTCTTTTCCGCCATTAGTTAAAATTTACAATAAAATAATATTAAAATCCATACACTTCTAAAATATTGGGCTTTACCCATTTAAAGTAATGACAAACACACTTTAGGAAACACATTTCACATAGTTATAACTTTAATAAAGGAAAAAAAACAAGACAGGTCAGAAAAATTATTTTGGAGATAAGTCTGGTAACATTTAACTTTTAGATTAAACTGTTCCTCACATGGTTTGGGAGGACATTGAAGAACTTAATGCAAAAATGATCAGTGCCCCTCCGTGTCCTTGATAACCTATGAAAGTCAGGGAGTATGTCATTACGGTTATGAGTGACCGTGTAAATCACTATGAGACAAAAACTGAGAAATGTTTCCTTTGATGTAGGCGAGACAGTGGTAAATATGTAGGGATGGAAAAGTAGTTTTTGAATCGGAAACGTCTGCCAAACGAAAAAAAAGTCAAGAGTCCATTTTTATAAGAAGAGGGGGAAAATTATTAAATAATATTTGTTAAAAAAAACAGTGGCGTATCATTAATTAGATTAAAAATATTGCAGGGCATGTTAACAGGGACGCCACGATTAAAATAAAAAACCTTTATCCTGGAAAAACCCTTTGGATTATTGAACATTACATTTATTTTTGATACACTATTTAAGTAGTGATCTTGGAAATACATGTGGCGGTAGAATGAAAATAGTACACAATACCGAATCAATTCTTATTGAGTAAGCGATACTAATTCCGTTTTGAATGGTTTTTCTGATGCCGTATTAAATTAGATTTTTGAATGAAAGCCATCGAACAGAATTCACACTGAAATGATTTTTCACGGGCATGTATCATTCCATGCCGACTCAAACCTCTTTTGTCAAAGAATGATTTTGAACAAATTTCACACTGAAACGCCTTCCCTTCTGTATGAATTTTCTCATGAATAATCAGATTAAATTTTTGTGCGAAAGCCTTCGGGCAAGTCTTACAAGCATAAGGTTTCTCCCCAGTATGAGTCTTCTCGTGTCGTTTCAAATGACTGATGAAGTCGAAAGTTCTTTGACAGACTTCACATTGATTTTTTTTTTCGCCCGTATGGATTCTCTGGTGATTTTTCAAGATAGAGCCTTCAGCAAAAGATTTAGAACAGACTTCGCATCGAAACGGTTTGACGCCTGTATGAGTCATTGATGCGTTTTGAAACGTCTACTTGTGGCGAATGACTTCGAACACATTTCACACTTGAACGGTTTGTTACCGGTATGATTCATCTCATGCACTTTCAAGTGGTGAGCTAAAGCGTAAGATTTCGAACAGAATTCACACTGAAATGGTTTTCCACGTGTGTGCGTTCTTCCATGCTCCCGCAATCGTCTTTTATCGACGAATGATTTGGAACAAATTTCACACTGAAATGTCTTCCGCTTGTATGAATTTTCTCGTGAAAAATCATAGAGGCTTTTAGTCCAAAAGACTTCGAGCAGATTTTACAAACAAAAGGTTTTTCCCCTGTATGAGACGTCTCGTGTCGTTTTAACTGACTAATATGGTCGAAAGTTCTTTGACAGACTTCACACTCAAATTGTTTTTCACCCGTATGGATTAGTTCACGACGTCTTATTTTTATTGCCTCGGCATCTAAATCCAATGTTGTTTCTTCTGTATGGACCAGTTTATGCCGATTCAGATGACACTTTTGAGAGAATGATTTCAAACAGATGTCACATTGAAAAGGTTTGTCCCCCGTATGCAGTCTCTCGTGCTCTTTCAACCTATACTTAAGGATGAAAGACTTTGAACAAACTTTACACTGATACGGTTTTTCACTTGTATGAAGTAATTCGTGCCTTTTCAAAAGGAAATTGCTAGCAAAGGATTTCAAACAGATTCCACACTGGAAAGATTTTTCCCCTGTATGCATCAATTCATGCCGTTGCAAATTTCTTTTAGCGGCAAAGGGTTTTGAACATACTTTGCAAAAGAAGGGTTTTTCCCCAGTGTGAACTCTCTCATGTATACTCAAATGAAATCTTTGTGCAAAAGGCTTTGTACAGAATCTACAACTGAACGGTTTCTTCCCGGTATGAGTCATTTCATGGCGTTTCAAATCTTCCTTTACAGTAAAAGATTTCGAACAGAATTTGCAAATTAATCCTTCTTTTCCCGTATGAATTACATCATCATGCATCGTCGACCGAGATTCCTCAAGAGTTGTTGAAGGAAACTTTCGAAATGATTTTCCCTCGATAGATCCTGATGATTCGTTTTCGGCAGTTTTGCGTCCCCTAGAAGTAGTTTCAACCGCTTCCACAGAATTATGTTGATGCCGTGATCTGAAATCTAGAGAAAAAGTGACTCAAATATAATGGAACTTCAAATTTTCAAAAGAAATAAGCAAAAAAATTTCCAAAAATTTTTTTTTATTCACTACATGTGGGAAAATTAAATGGAACTCCAAAGTCTGTGTATCAATCAATATGGCGGCAAGTAAAGTCTTGCCGAAGAGCGCGTTGAAAACAACGAAAAGAATAGTGAAAAAAAGACTACAAACTCAGTCAACTTCAATTGTTGTACCAAAAAAAGATCTAGGGTGTTGGTGTGCATAAATTGTTATGGCAATAAACTACCGCAGCCAAGCAAAACAAGGACACTAAATGCTCCATACGAAAACAGGGAAGATAAAGAAGAAAACGATTCTGACCAAACCCAAAATCGACTTCATCAAACTCCCAAAAATAACATTGCCTGATTGATTTGTTTAAAAATATGTTCATAAAATCAGATGTCGAATCATCTGCGACTGAAAGATACACTTTAGGTCACTATATTCCATCGTTCAAGATAACCTCTTGTGGGGTATTCATGTTGAAAACGGAAACAATTTCAATTGAATATTGAACTGAATTAAAATGCAAAATTTGTCTTTCAGATTTTTTCTTTTGTGTTCTCAATATCTATCAGATGGTTCAATGTCCAGCATGGCTTTAGCCGGGGAAGTAGTTGTTTTCTGTTAGATATTACAAAAAATAACTTTTTTATCGTGGATTTTTCAATTCACAGAAAAATATTTCTATTCAATATTCAATTCAGAATGTTTCCCTTTTCAACATGAATACCCCACAAGAGGTTATCTTGAACGATGGAAGCTAGTGACTAAAGTTTATCTTTCAGTCGCCGATGATTCCACATCTGATTTTATGTACATCCTGTTCCTATTTTCAGTAATAATATCCCTAGGACATTGATAATAGACGAGATAATTTTACCTATACTTACAATCGAAAGCTCGTTCCTTGGTAACAGCCCGAAGCCGAAGGCTGAGGGCTGTTACCAAGCAACGAGCTTGAGAAATTTGTCCTAAAATTATGAGGCATTTGTCAATGTCCGAGGGATATTCGACGGAAAATTTTTTGACAAAAAAATTTATAACTCAACACAATGAAACATTTATTTATTTATTAAAAGTACAGTTAGTGAGAGTACAATTATTAAAATTTAACTTAACATTAGATTCGTTGCTGTTCTCTACTATAGAAGATCTATTACCGCGCATAATATTTATGATCTTGTTGTGGTGTTCTTGATCGATATTTAAGTATGGTTTTATAATATTTTGATTGCTATGACCAGTAATTTTCAGCAATTGTTGTTCTTCTACACCACTTTTTGCCAATTCGCTAACAGCAGTTGATCTATTCGAGTGATTTGTTATCTTTTTGTCCTTTACATTCAAGCCAATTGCCTCAGCAGCAGATTTAGTCCATCCATTTATTGTATTTCTTCCAACAGGTACATTATCGTACCATTTGTCAGTTTCATTTTTCCAGTGTCGATTTGGTTTTGAGAACAGTTGTGGTGAGGTAATATTGTCGCCTCATTTTGATATCAGTTTATGAAAAAGACTTACAGGGCAGCTTTGTCTTTCACTATTGGAAACCAACCATTTAGTACTTGTACAGCTTTTAGAACCACCTTGGCACGTTTTACTGAACACCGGATTGTATTCAATGCGATTTGTTGGAGAGTCATCATTATTTTTCTCGATTTGAAAAAAATCCACCAGACAAGCAACTGCCTCTCCTCCTCGCCACGCTAATTCTACAGCATCAATATGGTAAAATTTACAAGACCTTCAGGAATATTTTCATCCCCTAGCAATTTTATTTTGTTAACTTCAGACAAATTTAATGAAACCGAACCGGACTTACTTTTACATGGATCTGCTTGTAGTTTCTTCATGATTGCATCGCGGGCATCTCGGGCTGGTTTAAATACTATATTGTTAAACGGGTCAATCATAATATTATAGTCATTATACTACTTTTCTTGCACATTGTCTTCACCGTTGCTTCTTTAAATTCGGTCCCATCTTTCTTTCTCATATTGACCGCCCAATCTTTCAGTATCAACGCCAATTCTTCTAAGCTTCTATTTCATATTCATTTAATTCATATTCTCGTTCGCAGCAAAATTCCATAAATATTCCCCAAATATATTTGTTACTGTAGGTTGTATTTCTGAGGAATTTTTTCTTTGATTAGCGCATTTATACTTTGAACATTCGCATTGCCAAAACGTGACATTTTGAAATTTATTTGGAATGAAGTTGTCAAACTCAATCGTGTTGTCCTAGTGATTGATAATTGCACTGAATGCAATGATCAGTGTAATGTTGATATGATTGGGTGAAATTGTTTCATATGACACAAAATGACAAAATTTGAATGGTTGTTAGAAGTGTCAAAAAAATTTTTCAAACAAATCAATCTATCATACCCCATGACAGGTTGGTATTTAAATGTCAAAATAACATTTCAAAGTGTCCTCTCAAAATAATCTCTGATGTGATGTGCATTTCCTCTCTTTGACGGGATTCAATATGTTACAAATGATTTTGGTGAGTATTCTCTTTTGGAAAAATTTTCTTTGCTCATCATCTTATGAGTTCTAATTAAGACTGAATAGAAATAAATAACTATCTGAATAAAATGCAAATTTTCTCTTTCAGATTTAGGGTTCTTTCTCAATATCTATTAAATGTAAATCAATGTCCAGCATGGCTTTAGCCGGGGAAGTAGTTGTTTTCTGTAAGATATTACAAAAAATAACTTTTTAAATTTTTTATCGTGGATGTTTCAATTCACAGAAAAATAGTTTCTATTCAATATTCAATTGAGAATGTTTCCCTTTTCAAAATAACATTGCCGCTCAGACAACTGAAAATGAAATAGCGACACAGATACCTGAAAACGAGTTCAAAGAAGTACGGTACCGGAGGCGGCAGCAAAAGAATCTGGGGACCACAGAAGTTAACGAAGAAAATGAAAAAAAATGTTTTTCTGGTGCAGAGAGAAAAGTGTGGCTGTATGTCAATCGTGTCAAGAGAATGGAATGGCAAAACAAGGCTTTCACGAGAATATGATTACTGTTAAATAACTACCAAGTAACCAAATCAACTCAAAAGATTCGTTGTACGCACTCTTTGATAAGTTGGAAAAATGTACTGACTGACTTCTGAAATGTAGGCTAAAGAATTCAACTTCAAAAACATAAGGACTTTCTCAGTCAACAATACTGGGGATTTTTTTGCTGGATAGACCAAAGGTGCACAAGGTAGGACACAAACAGAAACATAGTGAAATGAATCATACCAACGGACTGGAAAAACAACAAAAACACTTGAACTGTGGCACTAGTTCTGTGTTCAACGAGAACTGTATATTAATATAGGGGTGCCACAGGGGTCAGTTCTGGGTCCTATTCTGTTTCTTCTGTATGTTAATGAAATTCCACAGGTACATGGTTAATTTCCACCTCACTTTACTTTATATGCTGATCAACCAAATATGTGGAAAAGGAATGTAATAGTGTTCTGGGTTCCCTGACAAACTGGTTCTCACACAACTCCTTATTTCTAAATGCTTCTAAAACATGTCTTATTCAGTTCCAGTTGTCACAACAGTACCGTGGCACAATAAGCATAACAATATGTAATGAAGAACTGCTACCAACAGATTGCACCAAATTTATAGGTATTCATTTAGATAAAAACATGAACTTCAAAACACACTGTGAACATATTGTCAGGAAATTGTCGAGTACTACTTACCTCATTAGGAATTTACGTCATAATAAACAACAATTATTGTCATTTTATTATTCCCCAATTTAATCACGGCCTGCGCTATGGCATTGCCTTTTGGGAAAACTCTCTTTTTTGTAATAAAGTATTTGTATCCCAGAAGCGTGTGATGCGATGTATAGCTTTCAAGTAGGGATCGACCGATATAGAAATTTTAGCCGATACCGATATTTCAAATACCAATATATCGGTCGTTCGTTTCTTTCCATCTTGGGTCATACAGTTGTACTAACATAGCTGAAACCGTAAAAACATGTACGCCCATAATGCGCATTCGTCGTATTATATCCAGTGATAAGGCACTCAACATGAGCGTTCGCGCAATTAATGAGAATTTAGCAATACTTCCATTTCGTCCAACATTTTAAAATCAGAATTTTCCAAAAAATATTTTTTTTTAACAATCCTAACTCTTTCAGCTATTTTGGTAGAACTGTACTGTCTCGCTTGGAAATGTATCCGTATTACTGAATGCACGTGTTGCGCTACCATCGTCGAACGTTTCTGCAGGTCCTAACTTGTATTCGTCTTCTGTCGTTTCATGATAAATGATAATTTTAAGTTGTGCCTTATTTTAGTTGTGTTCGAAGTATAGAATAGAGTAGAGGCCAAAGTGTTTGCTGTTTAACTGTTTTTAAAGTATATTATAGTGTTTGTTTGAAGTAAACTGAGCAGTGGAATTATTATTATTATTGTATGTTGTGACAAAATGCCGAGAACAAGCCCTTTATGGCAATATTTTGAAAAAATATTGAGAAACGATGAGAAAAACGAAAGTGCAATTTGCAAAATCTCCAAAAATCTGTTTTATTGGGTGGCAAAGGAAAAACGGCCAACACGTCTAATATGAAATACCATCTGTTGAAAAACCACCCAGTAGAATATCGTCAGATAACTGATTCAGGTATGTAGCAAAAACTTGTAAAAATAAAAAATATGTATGTAAATCTTTTCACTACCTTTTTAGGTAAATTGCGAGCTTAGAAACAGAAACTGAAATTGTGCCCATCTACATGAACAGTCTAATATCAGAATTCAACTTCGTCAACAACAACCACAAATAAGTATTAAAACTGCATTTGAAAATATTCGTCAATGGGATATAAATTCAGAAAAAGCTAAGGAAATTCATAAATTAATTGGTGAAATGATAGCTACCGACAATCAAACATTTTCCATTTGTTCGGATACTGGTTTTACACGCTTATTAAAAAAAGGATTTCCTTTATATTCCATACTATCAGACAAATATTTCCGTGAAACTGTAGTTCCAGACATTTTTCAAAAGTGCAAATCTCGTGTACAAAAAATAATAGATGATCAGATGATTGGAAAAATGTCACTAACATCAGATATATGGACTTGTCAACACAACAATTGTTCTTTTATTTCATTGACTGCTCATTTTTGGAACAAAAATGTATCTAGTCACCGAGAGTCATTTGTTCTAGCTTGTAAGGGTTTTCCAGGCACCCATACAGGTGACACCATATCTGAGATGTTTCAAGATCTATTAGACCAATGGAAATTGAAAAAAAAACAAATTTACCTTTTGTTGGCAGATACCGCCGCCAATATGAAAAAAGGGCAATGTAATAAAATATCAGGGTTGTTTTGTTCACACTTTACAATGAACAATAAAAGACTCCATCGATTGCCAAAGGGCAGTAATAGATGTTATTGCCAAAGCAAGGAGAATTGTGACTCATTTCAATCACTCTGCAACTACTTGTGATAAACTCAAAAAACTACAAGAACAAATGAATGTCCCAACAAAAAAACTTATCCAAGATATACAAACCAGATGGAACTCAACCTATTACATGCTGGAACGATTACTAGAACAAAAAAGGTTATCAGTATTTATATCTTGGATAATCCAGATTTGACAGACCTAACATTCCACCAATGGGATTTGGTTCAAAAGCTTATCAACCTTTACGAACCCTTTGTGGAAATAACTAAACTCTCAAGTAACAGGAGTGTTGCATATCAGAGGTGATAACCTAGTTAAAACATGAGATCTGGTACTTGAGCAAACCTTCAAAGTAATATTTTCTAGTGTAACACGCTTAGGATGATCTACAAAAAAACTTGGAAAAACGATTCAACCATTTTTTTTACTGAATAAAGTTTTACGCTGGCCACGTTGTTGGGTCCACGTTTCAAGAACAGTTTTCATGACAATGAAGGCGGACCAATCTATGAAATATTAAAAAGATAAATTACTGTTCAAGAGGGAGGCAGCGGCATAATCGAAACTATTACGGATGGTGAAAGTGATGATGGGGAGGACAATATGCCACTAGTAAAATTGCTAGCTATGGGAAAGGGATTCAAGTGCATCAAAGACGTCGTGATTTAGTTTTGGGAATTTTGAACATTTTGCTGGTGAAGGCACATCAGGAAGTTGCTAGTGATAAGAGGAGAAAGCCTTATATTATCTTGACTTATTAAGTATCAGGTTACCAGAATAGAGAATCCCGACATATGATGAAGAACCATCAACAGTTAAATCAATTAAAGGCACAAACCTGTTGACATGAGTAACCACGACAAGTAGTGATAAATAGATCCCAAGCTTTGTCGCAGTCAGAAGCTGCCATAACCTGTCAGCTTCACCACCAACAATGGAAGTGTCCCTAGCTATTATAGTAAGGTGAAATAATTTCACCTTACAGTTGCAATCGCATTAAGTTTTATTTTATTAATTGAGCTGGTAATATTATGATTCAAAACGTAGGGCAGAAAGCTTATTGTTTTTGCATCACAACCTACCAAAACTAAATTATGTATTAATTAGATATTTTAGTAGGTGAAATAATTTACCTTACAGTTGCAATCGCATTAAGTTTTATTTTATTAATTTTTAATTTCTAGTCAAAGAATTTAGTTGATTTTACGTTACATACCTTTTGTTGCCAATGAAGATGTATTTTTGATGAAAGTGTGTTTTTTTCTTCAAATTTTTTTTTTTCCCCATTAAAAATATATCGGTCTATTGGCTTTTGATATCGGCCGATACGATAATCGGCCAATAAGGCCGATATAACCGATAGGCCGATATAAATATCGGTATCGGTCAATCCCTACTTTCAAGCCCTCGAATTATTCTTGTAAGGATCACTTTGGATATTAAAAAGTTCTTATATTACCGTCCCTTTTTATATACAGTGCTTCTCAAAAGTCCCCTCCCCCCCTCTTATTTTTGGAACGATTATACATAAACAAGTGAAATATGGAAACTGAATATTAAAGGTTGTAAACTTCACTACTAGTGATGATAGATGGCGAAATCGTCAAAGATGACGTCACAAGGCCATTGTGACAAATAATTTTAAATGGAACCATACGGCAAGCCACACCTCTTTTAAAAGGTATCGAAAAAACCTATTCAATGATACTAATTTTGTTTGTGTTTATGGCAGTTTTGGCAACTCGCTTTTAAAAAACGCAAAGCTGTGATTAATTAAATCAGTTAATACTAAAATTCAAAATTCTAGGTCCGCCTCTGGATAGTTGTCAAATAAGTTGACGTTTTTGTTAGTCTCCCTAATTCGAGGTTTTTTTAATTGTCCAAGTTTTTGTACATTTAATAATTTGTGTATTGTTGATCGAACGTTTAACTGCTTTAGCAGCTTTTGGTACTTTTAATATTTTTGGACATTTTAATAATTTGTTAAACTGTTGTGAGCCGAACTTTTACGTGCTTCAAGAAGCGAAATGGTACATGCTTTAGGTGATAAAGTAGCAGCGATCCTAATTCTTGGTGAAACTGGACAAAATATTCATGCAGCAGAACGCATTTTTAATGAGAAGTTTCCCGATCGCCCCGTTTCGAGGACTTATTTAAGGGAGCTTCTTCGTAAGTTTGAAACAACGGGTAGTATTAATGATGCGAAACGATCTGGCAGACCACAAATTTCTGATGAGAAAAAATTGATATACTGGCAGAAGTAATAGTTAATCCAACTTTTTCAACAACTCACGTTGCATCTACCTGTGAAGTCAGTCGAAGTACAGTACACAGGGTGTTGAAAAAAAACAAATTTCATCCATACAAATTAAAAATGGTTCATCAACTGTCAGACGACGACCCAGACCGAAGACTAGAATTTTGTGAAAATATGGAAACTAAAATTAACCAACAGCCAGACTATGTCAAAACAATTTGTTTTAGTGACGAAAGTACTTTCTATCTAAATGGAAATGTAAATACACAGAATGTGAGGTATTGGAGTGACGCAAATCCTCACCTGTTTCGTGAAACACATACCCAATTTCCCCAGAAGGTGAATGTTTGGGCAGGTATCCTGGGAAACCACATCGTTGGGCCTCTTTTTTTTCAAATACTAATTTAACTGGAGAGGTTTATCTGGAGCTGTTGCAAAACGCAATAGAACCGTTAATCCTTGAAATTTTGGAAGATAATCCAGATGAATTCGGCAATTCGGAAATAACATTCCAACAGGATGGTGCTCCTCCACACTATTACGGTGCAGTAAGACGGTATTTGGATGAGGAGTATCGTGGTAGATGGATTGGACGACGAGGTTCAATGGAATGGCCAGCTCGATCACCCTACCTCACACCTTTGGATTTTTTTCTGTGGGGGTACCTTAAATCGAAGGTTTACGCTACTGAACCTGACAATATTGACGTTTTAAAACAACGTATTGTTGCAGAATGTGAGGCTGTTTCCGCAGACACATTTGCAAAAGTACGAGAAGAGTTTAAAAATAGGATATTTCACTGTCAGGAAGTAAATGGAGGTCACTTCAAGCAATTTCTTTAAGTAGATACTAATTCTTAAATCTGTAATTAATATCATACTGAATGGAATTTAAATTTTAATGTTTACTAATGAGCCATTAAAACTGCCATAAACACAAACAAAATTAGTATCATTGAATAGGTTTTTTCGATACCTTTTAAACGAGGTGTCGCTTGCCGTAGGGTTCCATTTAAAATTATTGGTCACAATGGCCTTGTGACGTCATCTTTGACGATTTTGTCATCTATCATCACTAGTAGGGAAGTTTATAACCTTTAATATTCAGTTTCAAAATTTCACTCGTTTATGTATAATCGTTCCAAAAATAAGAGGGGGGAAGGGAACTTTTGAGAAGCACTGTATGAACTATGTCTCTATGTTCTTAAAAATATACATAAATTCCCGTCGAACTCAAGTAATAATTCTTTTAACACTAAAAAATTAATCAGATCTAATCATGGCCCACCCACTAGTATATCGCAGTCATTTCTCGGCCCAAAACTGTATAACCATCTGCCCATATCGATAAAAAGCTGCTTAACTGAGAGAAAGTTTAGAAATGAGTTGAATTTTTTAATGATAACTTTTAAATAATAATTATGATATGTGGAATGAGAGCAAGCCAGTGTGAGTAGTTTTTAGTTTTAGTCTTCAGTAATTTTTTTATTTTAGTAAATTAAATTGAATGTATTTGAGAGTCCTATACAATTTGAGAAACTGTCAAAAGGATAATAAATGATTTGATTAATTTATTTAATTGCCAGAGTGCATTATTGTTCTGTAATTCAGTATTTAATAACCACGAATCTCAGATTCGTAACAATATTTTTCCTTTGTGAACAACCTCATACGTTTGAGCAAAAGAACATGCACAAAATGAACACTGAAATGGTTTTTCTTCTGTATGAGTTCTTTCATGCAGTACCAAAACTTGATTTATTTGTTGAACGAGTCCTTTCTTGCAGTTGCGATTTAGGATTTAGTAAAAGATTTATAATAATAATAGTCTTTATTCATACTGCCAGAAAAAATAATAACATGTGGTAAATTAATGATTAGAAGGACTGCTCTTCCATTTAACCCAGAATATAACCAGATGGCATGTTCATATTGATTACATTGGTAGTTGTGAACTATATAGACACTATGTTCATGACAAAGTTATAAAGGGATGTCGCCATAAATTTTAGTCGCAATATCTGAAAATGATCTTTGGCAAAGTGACATAAATACATGATTTTCATTGAATGGGTTTTCTGTTTTATGAAGTTTCATGTGATTCCTCAATTCAAAATTTCTAGCAAAACAGGCGGAACACAAATTACAACGGAACGATTTGTCCTTCGTATGAATGATCTCATGCCGTTTCAGGTTTTCTCTCCGAGGGAAAGAACATGGGCAAAATTCACACTTAAATGGTTTTTCGCCCGTGTGAGTTCTCTTATGCAGCACTACACCATGTTTCCTAGTAAAAGACTTCAAACAGACTTCACAATGAAATGGTTTCTCCCCTGTGTGAGTTTTTTCATGCTGCACCAAAATTGCATTTGAATGGAAAGATTTCGAACATAAGCTACAATGGTATGATTTTCTATTTTCATGAAATCTCTTAAGCGTTCTCAAATAATGCTTCATACTAGTTATCTGGTGTGCCTTCACATGAGATTGGGCACCTAAATCATTGTGATTCAATTTCACTCTGGTGAGAGTTTTGTCATCACCAGCTGATGGTTCATCTCCTTCTTTAGCATCTTGCAGCAGTGCCTCAAAATCTGAAGAAAAAATGAAAATTCCATCAATCTGTGTACCATAACAAATCAGAAAACAACAATTGCTTAAAGATGTGGACCGGAACAGAGCTCGTGCTCAAAATTGGTTTGAAGAATATCTCAGCAATAGAACACAAACAACTAGAGTTGGAAAATCATTCTCAAATTGAATTCGGACCACGACTTTCCTAATTCGTCTGAATGATATAAATTACAAGGGGGAAATGTATGTGTTGTAATGTACGGTACAATTCTATTCATAATTCAGCTCTTTGTACGAATATAAGGGTTAAGGAAGGAATATTTAATTACTGCTGAAAAATTTTGGCTAGTACAAGGATTCTTACATACGTTTGTTTGAAGGTTGTTGACGATGTGGTTACTTGATTACTCTCGTTTCGGACATCCATCGTCTTAATTGATTTAAAGGGTTTTCACGACGTTTCGAATGCTTGTATCTGCAATCGTCTTCAGGTGAATACTGACAAGTTTAGGTGCTACTTATCAATTTTTATGTCTGCCGGTGCAATGATGCGTGTAATTCCGCCATGAGCAGTGGTGCGTTCGATGTGAACGTTGAGAGAATAGGCAATGAAATCCGCACCTCTGTCTACAGAAAGAACACACATACGGGACCGTATCTCAGCTACAGCTCCAACCATCCAAGTTCGACAAAGAGAGGGATCGTGAGAATATTGGTAGAGAGAGCGATGCACATGTGCAACGACGAGGAGTCACAAGATGCCGAATTAAACCACATCAGAGAGGACCTTCACCGGAATGGATACCCCAAGAAACTCCTAGGAGAAGTATTGAAACAACTCCAGAGAACGAAGACATCTGAAGAGAACAACAAAGCACAGTGATCTACCTTCCGTACATCAGAGGTGTCTCCGAGAAGATCAGAAGGATCGGAAACAAGTTCAACATCAAGAGCTGCTTCCAATCTGGCAGTACATTACGGAGTTTCCTCACCAAGACCAAACCTGACAACAAAAATGAAATCAGTAAGTATTGCATTTATGAAGTTCCATGTGAATGCGGAGATTCCTACATTGGAGAGACAAAGAGGCCGTTATCGGCAAGATTGGATGAGCACAAGTAATGGACTCAACGTGGAGAAACGTCAAAATCGGGAATTGCTGACCACGCCTGGACTGAGCACCATCGATTTCTGTGGGACAACGCAAGTGTTCTACATAGAGAGGAGCATTGGTTCAAACGAAAGTTCAAAGAGGCCTCCTACATCGAAGCCAATAACGCCTTTAGTCAACCAAGCGTTGAGATAAAAAACGTATGGTAACCGCTAATTGCTCTTTCTGGCGGGCTGCAGAGGCGCGAAACTTCACGCACCACCACACCGCGCGAAATTACACGCACCACTGCACATGGCAGAATTACACGCATCATTGCACCGGCATACATATAAATTGGTAAGTAGCACCTAAACTTGTCAGTATTCACCTGACGACGATTGCAGATACAAGCATTCAAAACGTCGTGAAAACCCTTTAAATCAATTAAGACGATGGACGTCCGAAACGATAGTAATCAAGATTCTTACATATTTATTAGTAGTAATTTTTCTTGTAATTGTTTCTCGTATGACAGTAAAACCTCTTAAGTATGTAGGTTTATAGAATTTCTAATTCCCATTGCATTGGCTGAAGTATTCATTATCAAGCATTGACATCAAGATTTTTACAATCGATTACGATCAGTGGGCGTGCAGATAGAATTAAAGCTACGGATTTTTGTTATCGTCTGTTAAAAGTTCGGGAGGTGAGTTAGTGACCAGTCATTATCCGAGAGTGTAACTATTCCTATCAAACAAGTTATTGTAATGTCTGTCAGTTCGGAGTGAAAATTACAAGTTGGAATCGGTGTTCATAGAGTGCTAGTGTTTTGGACTGCTAGCGTTGAGAGCTAGTGCTGTGTAGTTTACCTGACAGATGGATTTTCGGCTAGGAATAGCTGATAGAGGCCATTTTAAGAAAAACATTCCAGTGTGCATGCATATACTTTTATTTCAGAGCGCTTTCCAGAAGTCGAAGCTAGCCCAGAGTATTGTACAATTAGACATGTATACATTTGTCCTAGATCACATAAGATAAAATAAAATACACTTCAGATGAAGACCTAATAGACATACAAATAACAAACTGTTTAGTTGGTTTACAGAGTATGAAAATGTTAAAAAAGAAAAGGAAAAAGTAGTAATACCAATGAAGAAAAAAAGGATTACCTACACACATGCACATGTAACTGTTCCAGATTCTCATCTACAGAGTAAAAACAGTGCTGTATTAAATATTCACAGATCTTAATTTTAAATGATGCACAAGACATATTGTTATCTTTGAATTGTTGTGGCAAAGCGTTTTACAATTTTATGCCCAGAAATCTATAGGAATGATGTGTTTTTGTAAATCGGAATAATGGAGGACAGAGATAGTTTTTGTTCCTTGCATTATGAGTATGAATATAATGCTACTGAGTTCTTTCATTTGTTATGGTTTTTTTATATAAAAAAGGCACTCCAAAATGTAGCAGCATGGTTATGGCAGGATGTCTAGTTTTTTTAACAATGGTTTACAGTGAACATCATATTTACTGGATGTTATTATTCGAATGGCTTTTTTTGCGCAATGAATATTTTGTGACTGTGACATGTGTTTCCCCAGATTATCAAGGCATACATCATTATGCTATGGAACATAGCAAAATACAGGGTGAGTCAGAAGTACTTTGGCAAACTTCAGGAGGTGATTCCTCACAATATCCAAATATGAATTGTCCAAATGAATATATATCCGAAAACGCTTCGTTTCCAAGATGCAGGGTGTTGAAGTTTTATTTTTATTTTCGTTTTTTTTTAAATAACTCTCAAATACTGACCTCAATTAAACGAAAATTGGTATTGAGAGGTTTTTTGAGGTGTCGAATTCGAATCTGATGTTATTACTGCTCTTACTCGTAGGGGGCGCCACCTACACGTCTTTTTCTTTTTTGAAGATTCATAACTTTTTTGAGCGTACTTCTAGCACATTTTTCAGTAATAAAATCAATGCCTCCAACATATCTACGTAAAAAAGCTACCCTTGTTACAAGTGGCTATAAGCAACCGTTTTCTAGATATTTGGAAAATTTCAAGTCGATTATTTGATAATCGATGGGTGTTGAAGTTATTACCATTATTTTGTATTTTTCACAAGAATGCTTAGGAAATGAATTTGACGTTTAAGTAAGTAGTTTTGGTAATTACGTATTATGTGACAGATAAACGTTTTGTTGAAGTTTCTGTAAGTTTTAATACACTAATTTTGAAAAAATTGATTATTTCAACAATAATGCTCATTTAGCCGATATGCATTTCGTTTATGACCTTGCGGATGGCAAGAAGCTGTTTTGAATGCTCTCGAGGAGAATCCAGAAACAAGTACAAGAAAAATTTTCTTATAGTGTTTTGTGACCTCACTGGTTATTATAACTTGGAGTTTGGTTGGGAAAAGGTCAATTAACTGAAACCACTATATCTGTTGCCGACGTTTCAACGTTTATAAAGTCATCCTCAGGGCACTACAATAGGGATTGTGAATATTACAAGGGTGAATAGTAGAGTAGCTTAAGTACATGATAAATTAGATGATAAAAACCTCAATGGAGGTATAAAGTACAAACAACTTAAGATGTAAATAGGGCAAATCTTATAAAAAAAAATTATATATAAAATTGACATGAATAAAAATTATTGTAAAGTTGTAAAACAAATCATGTAGTAAAACAACAGGATACTTACAAGAAAAATAGGTTCCTTGTCGTAATAAAATGTATATTAAAAAGGACATTTACATATACTTGGATTCCTCTTGTTATAATATAAATGGAAAATTGTTAACATATGTCGAAATCGACGGAGAGTTTGCTTCTGAATGAAGGCATCCAGTGAAGATTGGAAAAGTTTTTTGTTTTTTCCTCTTGGTTTCTTTCGTTATTTATTACACGTACCTTATCAATAAATAACGAAAGAAATCAAGAGGAAAAAACAAAAAACTTTTCCAATCTTCACTGGATGCCTTCATTCAGAAGCAAACTCTCCGTCGATTTCGACATATGTTAACAATTTTCCATTTATATTATAACAAGAGGAATCCAAGTATATGTAAATGTCTTTTTTAATATACATTTTATTAATTTTTATTTATATTTTTTTTATAATTTATAAATTTTTTTTTTTTTTTTTTAATTTAAAATTTTTTTAATTTTTATATATATATATATTTTTTTATAAGATTTGACCTATTTACATCTTAAGTTGTATTGAGGTTTTTATCATGTAATTTATCCTGTACTAAGCTACTCTACTATTCACCCTTGTAATATTCACAATCCCTATTGTAGTGCCCTGAGGATGACTTTATAAAAGTTGAAACGTCGGCAACAGATCCATAGTGGTTTCAGTTAATTGACCTTTTCCGAACCAAACTCCAAGCTATAATAAGAATAATTGCTGAAGCTCTCAATTCTACTCAGTCCACAGTTTGGAGAATTATCCACGATCAACAATTCAAATTCAAAGGGTACAAGCTCTTTTGCCACGAGACTTTCCCCAACGCATTACTATGTGTCAGTGGTTTTTGAGAAAATTGGCTGGAAATCCTCAATTTTTAAGATATGTACTCTTCATGGACGAGGCAAACTTCTCCCGAAATGCTATTACAAACTTTCATAACAACCATGTTTGGGCTCTGGAAAATCCGCACGCAGTAAGTGAAAGACATTATCAATATCAATTTTCTGTAAATATATGGGCGGCAATAATTGATAATTACTTGATAGGTCCTTTCTTTCTTCCGTTCCGACTGAATGGCGCAACTTACAGAGACTTTTTAGAAAATGAATTGCCGGGACTACTTCAGAATGTACCATTAGAAATTCGTATCCGCATGTGGTTTATGCATGATGGGGCACCGGTCCATTTTAGCGTTGTAGCCAGGGAATTCCTTAATACTGTCTATCCAAATCGTTGGATCGGTAGGGGAGTAGAAGAACCTAACCAGGCGTGGGCACCAAGGTCCCCAGATCTAAACCCGCTAGATTTTTATTTTTGTGGACATTTGAAGTCACTAGTTTATAAAACTACAGTAGCGAACGAGGAAGATCTAAGAAACCGAATAGTAGACGCCTGTGAAACAATAAGAAACACACCAATAATTTTTGAGCAGGTACGAGATTCAATGACTAGAAGACTGAATGCCTGTATCTTCGCTGAAGGTGGACACTTTGAACAATTTATTTGAATACAATTTAGTTTCCTTTATTTTATTTTATTCTACATATTCAAAATTTATAGGAAATAAAATGTTGATATTTCTTGCAAATTGTATTAAAACAAATACAGATTTTGCACCACATTTTTCCATGTTTTTTTCTAGGCAAAGTATACGTCGTAAGTTGACTAGAAGCTGATTCTTGATGTATTAATTGACGAGGCATTTTCCGTTTTAATGCTGGTTCAACAAATTTCACATTCTTGACTGACGTGTTTACAGAAAGCACCTCTTCCTGGGGTACTTTCCATTTCAGGTCCCTCTTCTATATTTTTTGCATGGATTCTGATTCGTCAACCACTATAGTTTCCTCCTCCTTCAGAGTAACATCAGCAGGCTCATAATCGGTTACCTACTCAGTGTCAGCCAGAGACAGTCTTTCTTTTTTGAAGGGTCCTTTGAAGTTGATACCAAATAGACGTCCACTTTTTCATACATTCTTCTCCTCTACCTGTAACAAACATATCATTAAAATAATAATATATTGCGCAGTAATTACAATAAAAAATATATGAGACTATTTTTTGTTTGGTACAGGTTTCTTGCCACACTATTCTATTCAGCTACAGATTGAATAGAAAATTGAATGGTTATGCCAATACCGACAGAAGAGAAATTAAACATCATTGCTACTGAATTTTGGATACGATGGCAGTTTCCAAATTGCATCGGAGCTTTGGATGGGAAACACGTACACTAGAAGCACAAAAAAATCCCTACTGGAACCACAAAAAACATTAAATTGTGCTTTTGGCTCTAGTTGGTCCATTCTATAACTTCATTACAGCGGACCTATTCTGGCAAACTCAAATTTAGGAAAGTTATTGGAAAATTAAACACGCAAGATTCCAACAATCAGAACTTTGCCTGGAACTCATACTGAACTGCCAATGGTATTTTACAATAAAAATTTCGAATATTCAGTAGAACGCTTCAAGGAAAACCTGAAATCTTAATGACGGTTGTTATGGCCGCTTGGGTCTTGTACAATTTTATTCGATAAAATAAAAGCTACAAACTGCCTAAAGAGGAATGCATCAAAATTAAGAAAATAAAAAATGTGACAGGCCGTCAAATCTAAGGAATTTACCTCGTCTTCGTGGAAGATCAACAAATACTGCATACTGTTCGAGAAAAGCTGAAAGCTTTTTATAATCATCCAGAGGGCAGTGTAGACAGGCAAGACGAAATCGCCTTAGTAGTTTGAAAAACTATAATTTCACACGTTTCACACCTCTTTTAGGAATGCATATTTGATACAATTTAATTATACCGGGTGTCCATGGAAGGTGGCTCGCCCCTATAACTTTTTTGTTTTCGGAGATAATGGAATGAAATTTGGAGGATCTGTTTAATGCATAAAACTGCATTTTTTGACAAGTAACTCAACTTCATGCAAATTCCGGATTTCCCGGAAGTGACATAAACTTTTGATTTTGAAATGGGACACGGTATATTTTCAGTTTTTTTGGCTCCATATGACATTTAGAATACAACCTTGATTCATTTATTACTGTTTGTAGAGGGCTATGTTACGTTCAAATAACTAATTTCAGTTCTAAAATGTTTGTAAAATTTCAACTTTACTGTTTTTGATCAAAATATTTCAGCAATGTGACGTTTGATTTTAAAATTTTTATTACTATTATTTTTTTTCAAATGGTAACATGGTGGCTCGTCGGGTTTGAAAAAAAGAGCATTTTATTTCGATTAATTTGATAGCGCACTCTATTAGGTTATAAGAAAACTTTCGATAAAAAACTGAAAATATAACGTTAGAACTTTCGTTAAATGAAGAAAAATGTTATTGAGATTAAAATAAGATTTAAAATAATCGAGTAGCCTGTGACCAACACAACTGAAACAAAGTCATTTAGGTAGTTATTATGTACCTCATTGTTTGAAAATTATGGAAAATAACAATATTTATACAAGAACTGAAAAAGTTGATGTTATTAGTTTTTGGAGAGTGTACGCAAAATTCAACCGATGCTGCACGTCTCTACGCACAGAGATATCCTGATCGGCGTCACCCGACCCGGCACTATTTTCCAAAACTGGTGAAAAAAATGCGAAATGAGCCTGATAATGATGGGAACGATTCGTTTGTTGTGAGTGAAGAAAAAGAAATAGATGTTCTGGCATACGTTCAAGTAAATATTAATACGTCACTCAGGGAGATCGCAAGAGAATGTGACATTTCGAAGTCTTCTGCAGCTAACATTTTTAAGAAACATAAATATCATTCATTTAAATATCAACTACACCAGCACCTGTACCAAAACGATAATGCAAGGAGACTTGAGTATTGCAATTGGTTCTTTGGAAAATATTTGGAGGATGACACATTTCCATAAAAAATTCTGTATACTGACGAAAGCCGTTTCACTAATTTGGGACATTTCCACAGAAATAATAAACGATATTGGTCCGATGCAAATTTACCCTTGATGGAGGAAGGAAATTTCCAAGAACGGTTTGGTTTCAATTGTTGGGTTGGGATTTCAGGGGACAGAAATTCAGGCCCTATAATTTTTGACGGTGTCCTGACAGGGGCTAGATATCTAAGTTTCCTCACGCAGGAAATTGAGCATTTCTCGGACGACGTTCCATTAATAAATCAAGTTGGATTATTTTATCACACAACCTGAGGGCAGTTACGGAATATCTGCATGAAACATACAACGAAAACTGGATTGGAAATATGGGTCCAGTTAGGTGGCCGGCGAGGTAAAATAGGGTTGTTTTCAATGTATACCGTTATTTATTCCTTTTCAAAAAACTTTTCAGGTCACCCGATCTATTAAAAACGAGGTTTATGATGTACCTCCTGCCACACGACATGAATTAGAGGACAAAGTAATGGCAGCTATTCATAGAATTACACCAAGACAGTTGAGAAACGTTGTAAGAGTAACAATAAGAAAAGTTCGCCCCTTTGTCAGCAAAAAGATGGAGGTCACTTTGAACATCTGGAACCTAAAGATATGTAAATAGGTAGTTTCAATATAATTATTTCATTTTCAACAGGTGCCTCATTTTAGAAAAGTTCTAACGTTATGGTATTTTCAGTTTTTTATCGAAAGTTTGCGGTATCAAATTAATCGTAATAAAATGCTCTTTTTTTCTAACCCGACGAGCCACCATATTGCCATTTGAAAAAAAATAGTAATACATTTTTTTAAATCAAACGTCACATAGCTGAAACCTTTTGATCGAAAACAGTAAAGTTGTATTTTTACAAATATTTTAGGACTGAAATTAGTTATTTGAACGTATCCATAGCCCTCTAGAATAAAAATTTATTTCGAAAAAAATAAAAAACGGTTACAAACAGTAACAAATGATACATGGTTGTATTCTAAATGTCATATGGAGACAAAAAAACTGAAAATATACCAGGTGTCCCATTTAAAAATCGAAAGTATATGTCCGGTGAATCCGGAATTTGCATGAAGTTGAGTTACTTCTCAAAAAATGTAGTTTTATGCATTAAACAGATTCTCCAAATTTCACTCCATTATCTCCGAAAACAAAAAAGTTATAGGGGCGAGCCACCTTCCGTGGACAACCGGTATAACTAATTTGAATTTTTAATCACATCCTATTACAACAAACTGTTATTATTATTAAAATATAATATGTAATGATAATTAATATTACATTAAAATTATCCAATATAATAATGATTGTTAAGTATTATTAAGTATATTATTTTAGGTATATGGATTTCTGCTTACCTGTAGAGCAATTGTCTTCCACATCCTACCTGTAAAAGCACTTTGTCTGCATTCCTATATTTTTCATTTGTTTCGTCATACATTGCTGGAAACTTTCTCACTTCCTCTATTATTATCCAAAAGTCCGTCCATTGCGGACTCGATGCGGTCATGTGTGTCCAGACCTTTACTTAAGTAGAGTAGAGTTTATTGACTACATTACACATTTTGTATACATTTGTAGCAGATTTTTCAAAATAAAAAATATTTATATTTCTAAGGGCGGGTTGTAACACACCAGGTCATCCTTTGGTAAAGGTTAAGAACAGGTTTTCTTTCTTTCTAGATCATGGCAATAAAAAAAGAAAGAACCTTCAGTTAGCAAAACCAAAGATGACCAGATGACAACCCGCCCTAAGAGTTACAACTAAGATCACCTATGACTAAAAGAACCAAAACACATTCCAATCTAAATAAAATAAATCGAAGCACAAATATAACCAAGTTAATATTCTTATCAAAAGAAAACACAATTCAACATGAATAAATAAAATCAAAGCCCAAACGGTTGAGTGTTTTTCACAATTCCTCGTTTGTGAATGCATAGATAAGACACTCATTTTCAGAGTAAAAACAGTTCTTCAATAAATAAGATTTAACTTTTTGTTGAAAATTGTAGAAATTCAGGCTTCTTAAACCGAATGAAAAGAGCACCGCAGTGATCTCCGTAGCCTGCTCCTGCTAACACACAAATGATCCTTTTTTGAAGAATATTTTTTTTATTTGAGTGACTCGAATTGCCCCACAAAATGATTCCATCGGTCAAATGACTATGGAAAAGTACCAAGTAGCTGGACCTAAGAACATCAATACCAACTAAATTCTTCAGTCTACAAATCAAAAACGTAGCACTTGATCATTTATTCGCCAATTTATCAATATGGCACTACTAGTTGAGCTTGTTGTCAATATACAGGGTGTCCCTGGACTTCCTCTTTTCCTCTCAGGAATGTATAGATGGGGTCAAAATTTCACCAGTACTTCATATAACTTTTGTTCCTTAAAGCCTTCGTTACCATGTTACGGGCCCTCAAAGTTACAAAATGAAAAATGTTTTTCTTTGATCACTTTCAAAGTGAATATTCAAAATCATCTGAATTTTGGTGATTGACTAAACAAATGAATTCCTTCGATGAGCTTTCATGCAGGAGTCAGTTGTTTTGCAACAAAGTCAGGAACGGACTACCCCCGATGGTCCACACCCCAAAACTTTGAAATGACTGGGATTTGTCAATATGTTTCAAAAAAACAAAGTTACCTGGACAATTTCCTGAATAAAAGTACTCGTGTAGAAAATCGATCGGAGCAACGATTTTTGATAAAAATGCATTTTTGTTCGACGACATCCAACCTGAGATGTCTACCATTATTCGAAAAGATTAATTTGTAATGAAAATAGAAATGATAGGTACAATGTTCATAACGAATTTTTATCATGCAAACACGTTTACCTTACAAAACTCATGGTGTAAATAATCAATCGCAAGCCTCAAGAGCAAACAGAAATGCAAAATCCGCTACAAAAACTACTCGATATGACCCCCGTCTCTCTCAATAGATAGATAGATAGACTTTATTAAAGCTTCAATTTGAACAGTTGAAAACTCAAGTCAATAAGTACAAATACACTTAGATACAGATATATATATATATATATATATATATATATATATATATATATATATATATATATATATATATATATATATTAAATAGACTTCAAAAGTACAAAATTTCTGAAATGACTCATCTTGCACTAGAATTAAATATTTAATAACATATCACAGTCAAAGAATAAAATAAAATACCTGGTCACAATACCATATAATATACTATAGAACATAGATAAGAAGGGAAAATAAAAAATATATGATATGGTAAAAGTTATTTTTCATAGAATTCTTTTATTGAATACGGTTCGATGTCACACAATAGATCAAATACGTATTTTTTGAAAGTGTTTTTGTTGGTGCTCTCTTCTCTGATCAACGAGGGTATATGATTATAAAAATTTGATACATGCATAATGTGGTCCTTTCTCAGTATTTTTTAATCTGTGCTTGGGTATAACGAAATTAGATTTGTGCCTTGTGGAGTACCTATGTTTGTATGTGTCACTTTCAAATTTGGATTTATTGTTATTTACAAAAAGAACACATACATAAATATAGATGGCATATACGGTGAGCATTTTGTGATGCTTGAAAATCCCACGACAGGAGTCTTTGTATTTCATATTCAACATGGTTTTCATAATTCTTTTTTGCATGATGAAAATACGTTGTAATTGAGAACTACCACCCCATATTAAAATTCCATACTTCAGTAAAGGGTAGACTGTCCCATAGTATGCCGTTTTTAGAGCCTCAAAATTTAAGTTTTTTTTCAAAACTCTTATTGCAAAACATTTAGATGCTAGTTTTTTTGCCAGATTGTCAATGTGCTTTTCAAAATTTAATTTGTCATCTATATATATGCCTAACACTTTACTCTCAGTAGAGAAGTATAATTCTTCTCCATTTCTTAGAGGCATCGACTCCGGAATGGCAATATTTTTGCAACTTGTTTTGAAAATAATGCAGTCCGTTTTCGCAGTGTTTAGAAGTAATTTATTCTCATTTAGATATGTGGATACTGTAGAAATATTTTTTTGTATTGTGTTTTCCAAATGAATGTAGTTATCAACTGGTAGAATGAGATTTGAATCGTCCGCATAACTAACAATTTTAGTATTTGAGTATTTAAATAGTTCCGAGAAATCATTTATATAAATTATGAAGAGTAGCGGACCTAATACACTCCCTTGTGGAACCCCTCCCCCCAATACATTTTCTTAGTCGGCGGAAACACCCTCTCTGCACTAATTTTATTTCTTTCTACAAGGTGTTTTTGTCAACATCTGTGGAAGAAATGGAACATAAATTTTTCACCGGATATTTTTCACCTATTCATGTGCAGCCGTTTTTATAGTTTATTCGTTTGCTTTTTATTAGTTATGTCTTCCGATGTGCGTTTTTTCAGCTAAATTTATCTTCGGGTTAAAGATTTTCTCCCATGAAATTATACTTATCAGTGAAACTCCTCAACATTTAAGCTGTGAATACGAATTTGCAACATCCAAATGTTGAGTTTCGTGAGATTCAGATAACACAACACGAAACGTGCTTATTCACGCGTACATACAAAATATGGACTGAATTCGATATTTCATAGTGGAGTAGCTTGTTTGTTCAAAAACACCACGAATCTACATAACTTGATATTTCATTTGAAAAAAGATCTACATTGCGAATGAAACTTTCAACTAGGTACTATACTTTTTGTTTACGACTTATTTTAGCATATTTTGTATTATCCCTGTTATAAATGTTGTTGAATTAACGTTAGCATTAGTATTTCTACTCTGAACATTTTTCATTTCAAATAATGGTGGACGATCGGGTTTGATGTCGTCGAGTAAAACTGAATTTTTATTAAGAATCGTTGCTCCGATCGACTTTCCACAGAGTACTTTTATTCAGAAAATTGTCTTGAAAACTATTGAAAAATTATCTTTCATTTCAAAGTTTTGGGGTGTGGACCATCGGGGGTAGTCCGTTCCTGACTTTGTTGCAAAACAACTGACTCCTGCATGAAAGCTCATCGAAGGAATTCATTTGTTTAGTCAATCACCAAAATTTAGATGATTTTGAATAATCACTTTGAAAGTTATCAAAGAAAAACATTTTTCATTTTGTAACTTTGAGGGCCCGTAACTTGGTAACGAAGGCTTTTAGGAACAAAAGTTATATGAAGTACTGGTGATATTTTAACCCCATCTATACATTCCCGAGAGGAAAAGAGGAAGTCCAGGGACACCCTGTATATACCAAGCAACTTGACACTATGCCCATCTGTTAGAGTTGCATTGGAAGATATCAAAAGCTTTTGTGAGGTCGCAGAGCATTAAAAACGAATGTTCCCCCAATTCTAAGCCTTCAACTACACTAGAGATGACATTTGTGAGAGCCTTAGTTGTTGATTGATTCGACCTGAATCCAAATTGTCCAGGACAAAGCAAAGAGTTTGCTTCTAGGTATGAAATTAATCTTTTTCAACTAGGTACTCTATAATTTTAGCTTCAATAGGAATTATTGAAATTGGTCGAAAGTTTTCTACCTTTTCTGGATCACCTTTTTTAATAAATGCAAAATCACTGCTATTTTTAGCACATCAGGGAAAAAACCCAGAGAGAAACATTAATTAATTAATAATGATATGGGTTGAGCAATGACATCAGTTACAGCTTTAAGGTAGTTGTCGTGCTACAAACAAAAATTAGGCTCGATTGTAGCACGACGCGATACATGTTCAAACGCTGAATTATTGGAATCTTTTTTAAGGGAACTGTACACTCAGAAACGCAACTAGCATGCGTGACACAGCATATTAGCCATGACTGGACTGTTGGCAACGTCGCAATCCAACGATCGCTCGCATTTAGTTGTTCATAATACAGTGGAGTTTGCTTTGAAAACATTGGCGAGGTATCGTTATTGAATATAAGAAAAACGTTCCCAGATTGAAGAAGGCCAGGAATGTTCGAGCTATCAAAATTAGCCAAAGATTCAATACCAAACGAAACATCAGATAATTTCCACGAAGCGATGTATGATTTTGCAAAAATTATTTCGCTTCATTGGTAAAGAGTAAGAATTATCAACATACATGATATCATATAAGAATGTATTTCAGAGCGACCTTAGAACGAAAGAATATTTTGTAATTTACCTAATTAAGTGCATTAAAAATGTTATATAACGAGAATTATTGAAAAAAATTGCGCAACCAAATATAACATTCGATTTTCTGAAACAAATGTATCACGATGAAGAAGAAGAGCTGTGATTAATCACCTAACTGGAAAATTGGAGAATAGAAAACATAGAGCTACTAAAAATGGGAAAGCATTTACTAAAATCGTTAATGATTTAAAAATAAATGTTTAGTCAATCAAGTGATTATTTAATATAATAGACATGAACTCTAGTAGGGCATGAACTTTTATATTTATATATGATGCAGACTGTTTCAAGAATAAAAAGAGCTGGAAGGGTCAATATTTTATTCCTAACAAAAAGGGGTTTACATGATTGTCTGTAGTTTGCTCTGCAGAGATATCTGAGTGCTCTCTTCTGCAAAACAAATATCATGTTGAAATGATATCGACTACATGCTCCCCAGAAAGGTATACCATATACAAGGTGAGATTCTACAAGTGAAAAATACACGGGTCTAGCTGCTACTGAACCTAGCTCACTTACAATAACTCTTACAGCATAGGCACCCTTTGAAATTCTTTTTCCAGGGGCCACAACGTGATCATCCCAATTCAGTCTACTGTCAATTTGTATTCCCAAGAATTTGTTGCACTGTTTGGATTCAATGGTATGGTCATTTACAATAATGTGTTGCACTTATCACACGCAATAATTTAGAAACTTCTTATGGCAATAACTAAATAACTGTATGGCTACGCGTGTTTAATTTTTTTAATAAAATTTGTTACTCACCTTTTAATAATATACTAGTTCTTCAAAAAGATCTGAATGGAGGGTTTTTAGTTATGCCTTAAAATGTGGTGTCCGCGGTAGCTCACTATAGGGATTACGTGTGAAACGTTGCAACTTTGAAGCCTTATATCTCGCTTTTGGTGTGGTAAATCATTCCAAAAATTTAATATGTTACAGGTAGTAATGTTAACTGAAAGTGGTATGAATATAAACGAAATCTGATTGGAAGTGGATTTCACGACAACTACCTTAATGATAGGCGGTATTCATTTCATAAAAGTCCATACAACTCGAATATATCAATGACCTAATGGTATCCATAACCAGGGCCGGATTAAAAGGTGTGGAGGCCCTGAGGCAACAAAGGAGTGGAGGCCCCTAATTATTTTTCAAACAAGTTTTTCTTTTTTATTTATTGCGGAACAAATCAAATTATTTCGACACGAGCATATGTAGGTATAATAAAATACAAGAAATAAATTAAATTACAGCGTAAACAAAGGGATTCTTGCGAGCTTTTTTCGACGAAAAATCATTGATGATTTCGGTCAAATCCAGCATCCGGAGAAAATCATTCTCAAAGTTGTAATATCACAAGAGAGTGAAAATAATTCGACAGATTTTCGAAAACTTGTTGCCAGGCAATAGACAAGAGAGACCAACTGGCTCGAGTGGCTATTGCCAACAAGTTTGAGAAAGAAATCTAGATAATTATTTTCTACTATATCGAACTCTCTTGTGGTATTCTTTAGATTATTTTTTGATGTTACGATCATAAACACATTGCCTTGCAAAATTATATAATATAAATATAACCGGATTTGATTCATTTCACACTTTTCATGCGAATTGATGATAGACGTCAAATTAAAAATATAGGTTGTCAGACAATAAAAACAAAATACCTCAAATTATTCCGCGACAATTTTCTAGGTAGAATATTCCCACTATTGATTGGCCAAAACGTATATGAATTATTTGAATTGAACGTTTCCATTGGTTTCTAGCAATGTCAAAAAATAATCACTGTAATTTCAATGTTTGAGAATGTAGCTCTGAAATTTTGGTTTTCAAGAATTTGATAGTAGAACATCTTAGATAGATAGATAGTCCTTTTCAGAAGGATTTACATTTGTTGCGGAATGTCATCTTTCTCTTAGACTCACACTTTCAGATTTCGGGGATTTCTCTGTTACAAGCGCGCCACTCAGCGGACACTTGTCAACGCCAATAAATAGGAAAAACAGGTATAGACGGGCAAAGTGTTTGTAGAATCGGCAGAAAAATAGTCAACAGAATTTGAACTTTTGTTCTATTATGGAATGCGACAGGGCTCTTATAAATAATTTGATGCAATCATATTCATAAATTGAAATATTATTTTTTTTACTTATAATTATTGAATATATGAAAAAAACTTTTTTTTTTTAAACAAATTCAAAATTTTTTTCTATTTATATTTTGATAATATAATACTTTTGTATAATAGTATGATGTTTTACTTGGTGATTGTTTCTCGCATATACACATGATTCATCAGATCGAAGATTAATATTAACCATGGATTTTGACAAGAATACGAAACATGTTTTTGAATGTTTAAAACGAAAAATGAGAGGAAAAAGTGGGAGAACTGCTCTTTCGTTGTCAGATTTTTTATATATAATTTTGCATATCCTTCGGTATTTGTTAGGAAATTTTACCAAAAAATTTATAATGTGGAGGCCCCTCTCTTGCGGAGGACCCGGGGCTGCAGCCCCGTTTGCCCCCCTCTTAATCCGGCTCTGTCCATAACCTTTTCAGGAAAAAGTTAAAATGAATTAATCGGTGAAGTGATATTCTTTATGAAGTCAGTTGGTTCATGATTAGACTCGGGTAGAGAAGAAATCAATGTGTTCGCTATGTTGATTAAATATCCATTGAACTCGTTCTCTGATATGAGTGTATCAGTTTTTTTATGGATTTCTCTACTGATATTCGTATAATTTATATAATCTTTGTGTAAAGTTTTATAGGTTCTTTGATGCCTGTCTCGTGGTTGCGCTCTTTTGCAACATAAAAGGCAACTTAATAAATTTGGTAACTTTTTATTCAATTCATTTTTCGGAACAGCTTCTAAACTATACCAAACGGAACTTATGCTCTCGGAGTTTTTTTAAAGAGATCCTCTAAAAAAAAACCTGTGATGATTTTTTGTGTGTCTATTATTGTTCTCGCGGCATATCAATTTTGCAATTCAAAACTTGAGACACAATTGCAAATATTTATTTCACAAGTTCTCTCGTATCGTATCAAAAGTTGATTTCTAAAAATGTTCTGAACAAAATCTACAATGTTATAAGAACAATCTCCTGCTGTTTGAATAAATCCGAACATGTTTTACATTTGAATGGTTTTTTATTTCGTGTTTCAATTTATATGTTTAGGAAAATACTCCATACATAACTTTCGCAAGTTTTTTTCTCGTTATGAACTCTCCTATGCTCTTTCAGCAGAAACACAGAATAGCAGAATTTATAATGTTGTTTCCTCTGTGTGAACGATCTCGTGCCGTTTCAATTTATATCTTTGAGCAAAAGAACACTCGCAAAATTCACAACGGAATGGTTTCTCTTCTGTGTGAGTTCTTTTATGGTCCATTAAAGTATGTCTCCTGGAAAAAGACTTCGAACAGATTACACATTGAAATGGTTTCTCCCCTGTGTGAGTTCGCTCATGCTGCCCCAAATTTTGATTCGAATGAAAAGATTTCGAACAGAATCTACAATGGAATGGTTTTCTATCGTATGAAGCATCTCATGTCTTTTCAAATAATGCTTCAAAATAAACGATTTCGAACAGGTTCACAATTAATAATTTTTGGCCCGTATGAATCATTTCGTGCAGATTCAATGTGTACTTCCTAGTAAAAGATTTCGGACAAACTGTACACTGAAACAGTTTTTTCTCGCTAGCGGAACCAGGAAATTCGGTAGTTTTGTCACGCCTAGCCGATGATTCACCTGCTTCTTCGTCATCTGGAGCAGAGTCCCAGAATCTGAAGAAGAAAAAAAAAGGAAATTCCATCAATTCCTGATTTTATTCAAGTTAGTAAACTCTACAAGACCAACGTCTGTGAATGATGTGGAATCGAAAAGAAAAAGTGAGCAGAAATAATTTTCAATGGCCGTATGCAGCCCTTGAAGTAATTATACAGAGTGGGCCATTGAAAACGAAACAGCGGCTCTGTAGGTCGACAGAACCGAATTATATAAAAACAAATCATTCCGAAAATAATTTGACATATATTTCAACCATTTAAAATAGATTCTGCAATCGAAAAAGCTGTACATTGTCATATTACTTTCTGTTTTTGGGGGGTTTCTGAAAGTAGAAATGTCAGTTATCTTCTCAAGAAACAGTTATCTTGGCAGAACAGTTGGTAGTTCATTTATATAAATTATGAAGAGTATAGGTGCTAGGACGGACCCTTGGGGAACACCAATGTTATTTTGTTGTGGATTTGAGACATGGGTTATTGTTTTAATAATGTTGGTGAGATTTATTTTTACTCGATGGATTCTTCCTTCAAGAAAGGTTTCGTAAGGTTTACCTCTTATTCCATTAGGATAAAGTTTATCAAGCAATTTTTCGTGTACTACACAGTCGAAAGCTTGACTAAGATCGCAGAAGACTCCTGTTGGATTTTGTCCAGATTCAATGTATAATGTTTCCATAAAAAGAGTTAATAGCACTGATAGTTGAATGTCCTGTACGGAAACCATGTTGATCGGGGTGAAGTAAGTTATTCACGTTTAAAAAGTTTAGGAGTTGCAAAAGCATAGAATATTCGAAAATTTTCGAGAGTACGGGAGGCACTGTGATTGGCCGGTAATTTTCTATATCTCTATATTTTAAATTTAGAAATGCCCTCAGGGAGCTACTTTTAGATAAGTCATGTTACTCGCTGGAAGAATTTTATGATGAAATATTTCAAGATTTATATTCTCTCCAAGTCAATGGCTGTTTTTATCCCATTTTTGCCTAATTAGGCACAAACTTGTTACTCTTATGTGAAATCTTGTAACTTGTCGAGCACCTTTGTTACCCTGAGTAATAATTTTATCAGTATCCATATTTTATAGACTACATTTACTCTGATTTATATTCTATAATTTTTATCTTGGTTTATTTTTATTTTAGTATACTATTTTATATGCTGTCCATGAGATTTTACATCTTTAACAATAATAACTATTTTTAGTACAAGTGAGTAAAGCGTAGCATTTAATCACGAACCTGGATGTTGAGCGCCCGAGCAGCGAAGCTGTGAGGGCCTCAACCATTAAATGCGCTTAACTCACGTGTTTTAAAATCTGTTTTTTTTCCATTTTCGCGGAAATTAAGAGAAATTATTTTGCAATTGTTGCATAAATAACTATTGTGTCTTGACTGTCGAAACAAAATTGCAACCAGCCTACTAATAATTAAAAATGTGCACTACCGTTGTGTTGCATTTAATTTGGAAACCAGCCTACTCGATACGAATAATTTGACACGGTCACTGCGCTATGGCAATGTGTATGATGATTGTTTATTGGTAACCTAGGTATCAGTTTCAATCACTTGTGATTAAAAGATTTTTTATCACTAGTGATTAAAAGTACAACTTCTCTCCCTACTTTGAGTTTTTTTTTATGTTCTGGTTCCCACGAAAAGGGATATCCTGTAATGTTCAGAGAACATCGTGGGAACCAAGGGAAAGAAGGTAGGAGTTGGTGTTCTTCTTAAATTTCTGGAGGTTGTATGCCTCGGGGAACACCTCCCTAGGCAATGAGTTCCAAAGCCTCGCTGTTCGTTGGATGAACGAGTCTTTGGAAAGTGATGTTCTGCAGGTCTCCAAAGTGACCACGAAGGGGTGTGATGACTGAACTAGGTGCCAGAAGAGCATCGCCCATGAAAATATCTATAAAATAGAGACAAATCGCCAACATTTCTACGGTGTTCCAGACAAGTGAGCGAGTTTGTAAGCGAGGCATCACCGACGAGACGAATTGCCCTTTTTTGGACAGAATCCAATAGCCTCAGGATATGTTTAGGTGCCGCGCTCCAAAATATGTCACACTTCGGTCACGAAAATAAAAAAGCACTTTTTGACTTGACATAGATTTAGCCGGATGCTATAACTAAAATACACATGGATATAGAAACTTATATTAAACATTTTCCTGTTGTTCTTTTAGGTTTTAATAATTTTAATACAAAAATAAGATATTTATGTTTTTAATTTAGATATGGTTGGGAATTTAAACCTCACAATATTCTAATATGAATTGTCCAAATAAATATATGTCCGGAAACGCTTCGTTTCCAAGATACAAGGTGTTGAAGTTTTATTTTTATTTTCGTTTTTTTTAAATAACTTTCGAAATACTGACCTTAATTAAACGAAAATTGGTATTGACAGGTTTTTTGAGGTGTCGAATTCGAACCTGTCGTTATTATTGCTCTTACTCGTAGGGGGCGCCACCTACACGCTTTTTCTTTTTTGAAGATTCATAACTTTTTTGAGCGTATTTCTAGCACATTTTTCAGTAAAAAAATCAATTCCTCTATCATATCTACGTAAAAAAGCTACCCTTGTTAAAGTCGCTATAAGCAACCGTTAACTAGATATTTGGATTTCAAGTCGATTATTTGATAATCGATGGGTGTTGAAGTTATTACCATTATTTTGTATTTTTCACAAGAATGCTTACTTAGGAAATGAATTTGACGTTTAAGTAAGTAGTTTTGGTAATTACATATTATGTGGCAGTTAAACGTTTTGTTGAAGTTTCTGTAAGTTTTAAAAAACTAATTTTGAAAAAATGGATTATTCAAACAATAATGCTCATTTAGCCGATATGCATTTCGTTTATGGCCTTGCGGATGGCAATGCGCGCGAAGCAAGACGTATTTACCAGGAGCGATTTCCTAATCGTGTACTGCCTTCAGCTCCAACATTTACCAGTCTTCACCGTCGTTTGGCAGAAACAGGTAGCTTTAAGAGGGCAGCTGAAATTATTGGAAGACCACGAGCAGTCCGAACCGCAGAATTGGAAGAAGCTGTTTTGAACGCTCTCGAGGAGAATCCAGAAACAAGTACAGTCCACAGTTTGGAGAATTATCCACGATCAACAATTTTATCCATACCATATTCAAAGGGTACAAGCTCTTTTGCCACTAGACTTTCCCCAACGCATTACTATGTGTCAGTGGTTTTTGAGAAAATTGGCTGGAAATCCTCAATTTTTAAGATATGTACTCTTCACGGACGAGGCAAACTTCTCCCGAAATGCAATCACAAACTTTCATAACAACCATGTTTGGGCTCTGGAAAATCCGCACGCAGTTAGTGAAAGACATTATTAGTATCAATTTTCTGTAAATGTATGGGCGGCAATAATAATTACTTGATAGGTCCTTTCTTTCTTCCGTTTCGACTGATTGGCGCAACTTACAGAGACTTTTTAGAAAATAATAATAATAATAATAATAAATGCTTTTATTGAAAGGTTACATACTCTGTACATAGAACCTAACAAAAGGCAGGATTCAATATCTGCGCATGAAACATCATTGCAGAGCTTGCTCTTCCATCCAACCATCAAAATATATTCATGATCATGCTTAATTTAAAAATATTCATTACAAAAATAAAAATAAAAAACAATAAAAATAAAAAAAAGAACAAAAATATATGAAAAACTATATATAAAATAAAATATTGCAGGAAATCAATACGAAAATATTCATAGAAGTTGGAAACAGGGGTGTGCCAATTCAAGTTCGTTTTATATCATATTTCAATATACGGAAAGCTGTTTTCGATTAAATATTGTTTCAGTTTTTTTTTGAACGTATTGAGTGAAAATGATTTGAATTCAGTCGGTAACCGGTTGTATAAGCGAACAATCTGATGAATTGCAATGAATTGCCGGGACTACTTCAGAATGTACCATTAGAAATTCGTATCAGCATGTGGATTATGCATGATGGGGTTCCGGCTCATTTTAGCATTGTAGCCAGAGAATTCATTAACACTGTCTATCCAAATCGATGGATCGGTAGGGGTGTAGAAGAACCTAACCAGGCATAGGCACCAAGGTCCCCAGATCTAAACTCGCTAAATTTTTATTTTTGGGGACATTTGAAATCACTAGTTTATAAAACTCCAGTAGCGAACGAGGAAGATCTAACCGAATAGTGGACGCTTGTGAAACAATAAGAAACACACCAATAATTTTTGAGCGAGTACGAGATTCAATCTTTGCTGAAGGTGGACACTTTGAACAATTTATTTGAATACAATTTAGTTTCCTTTATTTTATTTTATTCTACATATTCAAAATTTCTTGAAATAAAATATTGACATTTGTTGCAAATTTTATTAAAACAACAACAACAACAACAAAAAAACAAAACTACTTACTTAAAAGACAAATTTATTTCCTAAGCATTCTTGTGAAAAATGCAAAATAATGGTAATAACTTCAACACGCATCGATTATCAAATAATCGACTTGAAATTTTCAAGTCCAAATATCTGGAAAACGGTTGCTTATAGCGACTTGTAACAAGGGTAGCTTTTTTACGTAGATATGATAGAGAATTATTGAAAAATGTGCTAGAAGTACGCTAAAAAAAGTTATGAATCTTCAAAAAAGAAAAAGATATGTAAATGGTGCCCCCTACGAGTAAGAGCAATAATAACATCAGGTTCGAATTCTACACCTCAAAAAATCTCAATACCTCAATACCATTTAATTAAGGTCAGTATTTCGAAAGTTATAAAAAAAAAAAAACTTCAACACCCTGTATCTTGGAAACGAAGCGTTTCCGGACATTTATTTATTCGGACAATTCATATTAGAATATTGTGAGGAATCACCTCCTGAAGTTTGTCAAAGTCAAAGACCCACCCTGTATAAATGTAAGAAATTGTAGTCATGAATGAATGTTGAAAACTACACAAATTTAAGTAAATATATATATATATATGGAAAAATGTAAATCAGAATATATATATATATATATATACATATATATATAATGAAAGGAAAAATTGTTGCATATCAGTCAAATTATTAAATTAAAGAAAAAAAACTACCTCTGAATCTCTAGTCAAACGCACTACCAACTGAGCTATTGAGGACATAGGCTCCATCTGCATATTTGTGATACAGCTTCTTCCCATAATTCAATATTAGTGTTAGGAAGGTAGAAAAGATCTCGTGTACTCATCAGTGGCCTTCCAGACCAATTAACCTTTCTACCTTCCTAACACTAACATTAAATTATGGGAAAAAGCAGAATCACAAATATGCAGTCGGAACCTATGTCTCCAATAGATCAGTTGGTAGAGCGTTTGGCTAGAGATGCAGAGGTCGTGGGTTCAAATCCTGCTTGAAGACGGTTTTTTCTTTAATTTAATTTAATAATTTGTAACCCAGTTTTTACTTTCATTATTTTTCACAGAGCAATTTTCCATATATATATAATTTTTTTAATTTAAAAATACTTTTGTTTCTCAACCGATTTTTACAAGGGATATGTCAATTTACTTCTAATGAAAAACTCTTTAATTTTTCATGTAAATACTATACATAAGAAGCATTGTTGTAGTGTTACAGTGTTATTTCTTAATTTTAATAGAATTCATTGAGAAAAATATCAATTATGGATACCCCTGTCGTTGCCAGGGGCGGGTCGGGGCGGTTAAATTGCCAAGTGAGGCTTACTAAGTAAGCCTTGAGATATTTACTTATTTACGGATAAACCATTACATTTAAAGTTTACAGTTAAAATAGAATTTACTAAATTTGACTTATGACTAAGAATACGAAACTATACAATACAGATGTAAATATAAATAAAATGCAAATACTATACGATACAGAGGAGTGGCAAATAGAGGGAAAAAGGAAGTCTTATGTTGTTTGATATCTGTGACAGTTCAACCAACTTTGATATTTTTTACACGGCTTTTGAAGGATTCCAAACTCGGAGAAAAGAAATCCAAATCAGTACTATTACCATTCTTGGCAATTTTAGCTAATGGGAGAAAAAGACCAAAATGGCCTTACCATTTTGTTCAAGTAAAAGCACAGTCCTTACTCTACATGCAGATGTATTTGGTTTCTTCCACAAACGATTTTTGCTTTAGTTGTAGCTAATCAATTGTTTCAACTTTTTTCCTCAGGCATATGGTGCTTACCCTCCAAAATTATGCAAATTCGACCCTTTGTAACTTTTAGAAAAATAAACTAACTTTTAATGCAGCGTATGCTTGGGGACATTTAAGGACTTAATTACCATATCTTGAGAATGATATGAGGATGTCTGTTGAACCAGTGAAGACAGCTTTTTGGCCAAACCAGATCACTGTGCGACGAAGTGACAAATCATTTCAAATTTCTGAAAACAATACTGCATTCGAAAAAACTCTACGTTTTTTTTTTCAATCTTTCCACACCCACCGACGGACTAACATTCATCATTTCAACCATCAAAAAAAATTAAAAAACCTACATTACCGTTTATATGATTTCTAACTTTAATCAACCTATTGAATTCGATCACGTAATCGAAGAAGCACTACATTGTCGCTTAAAGGAGTAACAGAGATATTTGGAGCATAGTTACATTTTTCTCAGTGTATTTGCTACTTGTTGATGACTTCACACCTATGTTTGGGTCTTTTAGACTGATTAATAGTAAAACATCCGTCTTGATGAATTGTTTCTATTTATTGAAATAAAAAAATTAAGATATAAACAATTTGATACAGGTTTTTTTAATATTCGTTTTGGTTAAATATCATTTTGCACTCTCAAGATGACTGTTTTCTCATGCCAAACCAACTTGGATTAAGGACACACGTTTTCGGATAGATTTTACAAATGAAACGGTTACTATCCTGTATGGATTCTCTCATGTTTCTTCAGAGTGCTACTCTGAGTAAAAGTCTTGAGACAGAACTTACAAGCAAACGGTCTCTCGCCTGAATGGGTTATCTTATGCCGTTTCAAACTATCCCTTCTAGAAAAGACACCGAACAAAATTCGCACTGTAATGGTTTTACCCCTGCGTGAGTTCTCTCCTGCAACACCTTCAAACAATCTTCGCACCGAAACGTTTTTCCTGTAAAGGAGCTTTCTCTACGAATAACTTTGAACATAGTTCACACTTAAGGGGTTCTTCCCCAGTATGGCGCTTTACGTGCGCCATCAATGTTCCCTTCTGAGTAAAAGAATTCGAGCATATTTTACAAGTGAAGGGTTTGTCCTCTTTATGGCTTATTTCGTGCCTTTTCAATAGCGTTATAGATCGGAATGATTTTGAACATGATTCGCATTGGAAAGGTTTTTTTCCTGTATGGAGCATGTTGTGCAGCACCAGACAATATTTTGTAGTGAAAGACTTCGAACAGACGTCACAACGAAACGGTTTCTCTCCTGTATGAGTTCTTTTGTGGATCACCAATTTGGATTTAGAGAATTTTTTCGAACAAAAATTGCAGGGAAATAGGTTTTTTCCTGTGAAGAACGGCGAATATTCAAAATCTGCCGTTTTTTCTCTCCTGACTGCTGTTTCACTATCTTCAGTGACATTATGTCGAAGAAGCTTTCCAAAATCTGGAGAGAAAATGTTAAAATTCATCAAATAACAAAAATATTTTCTCCTTACAACCCTATAAAGTTAGCGGAGCTATTTACTTAAACATCACATATAGTTTCGGCACAATAAATCGAAAACCACCCAGTATTTATTAAGTCAGTTGGTTGGCAAAAAATGGTGTGCTAGATTGATTCTCAAGCTGGTACAGAATAGTTAGGAAGATAATTCTATAACTCTCAGATACTATATTTAAGTAGTGAACTATTATTGATATAATTGATGGAGTACAGTATTGTGTTGTTTTTGTGAAGACTAAATAAACGGAAAATAATTAGTTTGGTATTTTAATAGTCACGAACCCCAAATTCGTAACAGTTGGTATCAGGAGCGAGTATTTGAGAACAGTTAATGGTGAATTGACGATGGAAGATAGTGACTAAAGTTTATCTTTCAGTCGCAGATGATTCCACATCTGATTTTATGAACATCCTGTTTATATTTTCAACAAATCAATCTAGCATACCCCATGAGAGGTTTTAATGTCAGAAAACACTAATTTCAATCTCTCCAAAAGAAATGATTCTAACTTTTTCCATCTTTGCAAAGTGAGATTGCTTCTTGAAAATGTGTTTCCCATTTCTTCCGGTCTTCCTGATGATCGTGGAAGCGTGAAATAGATTTTCGTCGACAAAAATGTTTTGAAGACCTAGTGAATGCGATGTCTCTCCTGCGTCAATGTTACGAATGATTTCTGGTGAGTACTCTCTTTTGGAAAACATTCTTCTTTGTCTCATTCATCTATATGAGTTCTTAATTAAGACTGGAATAGAACATCGAATAACTATCTGAATGAAAATGCAAATTTTCAATTTCAGATTTTTTCTTTTGAGTTAGGGCCTTTTCAGAATATCTATCAGATGTAGTTCGATGTCCAGCGTGGCTTTAGCCGGGGAAGTAGTTGTTTTCTGTTAGACATTCACAAAAAATAACTTCATTTTAATCGTGGATTTTTCAATTCACAGAAAAATCTTTCTATCAATATTCAATTGAGAATGTTTCCCTTTTCAGTTAATGGTGAATTAAAGAAATAAACCTAACGATGATATGGAGGTCATAATGGAAAGGATCAAGCAGCAGTTTGCCAAGCAAGAGAGGTACGACGGCAGAAAAAAAAAGAAGAAGAACGAAGAAAAAGACAGAAAAAACAAGAGTATGAATAATGACGACAGAGAGAAAAACAAGAGAAGGAATGTCGACAGAGAGAAGAACAAGAGGAGAGGGAACGTCGACAGAGAGAAAAACAAAAGGAGAAGGAACGTCAAAAGAGAGAAAAACAAGAGAAGGATCATCGACAGAGAGAAAAACAAGAGGAGGAGGAATGTAGACAAAAGGAAGAGGAACAGGCTGCAAAAAAAATCCGAAAAATTCTGAAAGGACAAAATAAAGAACAGAAAGCATTTTTCGAACAGATTTTCCAGAAAATCAAAGGGCAAACCGTAGGTCTGCCTCAGTAAATTCAAAATTCATACTACAAGAATTATGTTTGACATACATGTGCTGAAAAAATGATTTATTTTACATACATGCAGTATTGCAAAGAACTTGAAGTTTTAATGGACACTAGGCAATCTCATTTAAAAATCTTATATATTCTATAAAATATATTTTAATGCAATTTTATTACGGTAACCCAAATTTCGACTTCGAAAATTTACAATACCTAACAATATTTCTGTTCAAAAAAAAATTTCTATGTAAACTTTTTTCTGAGTCCCAACAAATAATTCTGTGCTCAGAAAGTAAAGAAGTTATATTGGGTGAACATTCCCTGCTCACTCTCCTTCACTTTGTTTGAAAAATATATTTTTTATTCTTAACTTTGGCTTTTAAGCCCTACAACCGGTTTTGACATCAGAAACTAAAAAAATGGAGGCAGTATAAATATTCTCCACCTGCTCAGAATATGAGCCACCACTCTGCTTCAAATGTGAATTTGTTCCTTAGAAAAAATTCCCTTTTTTTTCTATGGGCCTTAAAAACTTTTTTTATATATTACAAATAATGAAAACCCATTCAAAATATGAATCATTTTCCTATTTCTATCCCTTATAACCAGGCTTCTGCAATTTTTTTCAATTGCACGATTGTTTGTTTCGCTCAATAATAACTAGTTTGAGAATAAGTACACTGAAGAGTTGAGCAAACTCACTGGAAATACAAGAACGGCTTCGAATCACGCGTGGATACGCCTGGAGTTCAACAAATTGCAATATTCTATTAATAGTCTAATCAACAAGTTCAAAAACGTGTTAAATAGATATAAAGCTCCTAAAAATATGAGCGATAGCTCATTCGATTCATTCGGATTGACGTCTAGAAAAATATTTTTTAAGGGTTTATTAGCACGTAAAATATTGCGATTGTTATTAACAAAATAAGATTAAAAAAAGAAGGTATTTCGTTTTTCGTTAATAATTTCTAAAATAATGATATTTAAGGAATTATGAAAAAAGAACCTGAAAGAGGAGGAAATTTCCAATAAAAAAGTCCCACCTCCCGGAACTCTATCTTTATTATTTATAAAAAAATTTAACGCTGAAAATAGGGCTCCGCGAGGTCGTTACGGCATAGGCGTACCGTCTAAAAAGCCGTTATATCACCTAAAATAATTTTTTTATAGTATTAAAAAACAATTTAAAAATTTGAATAAATTATGGTGTAATCTAGACACTTGAACGAAAAAAACTTCGGTAAAAAAAAATTTTCATGTCGATTTTTCAAAAAGTTACACCATTGTTAATTAACGATTTTTTTTCCAATCTCTGTTTTTATAAATTACGACATAAAAGTTTAAATAATTGGTCTATAAAATTTTCGCTTCGTGGAGCTCTTTTCATTTAGGTACTTAATAAAGCAATGCAAAAAAAAAATTATTAAAGTTTATTATATTGTTAATTATAATTTTTTTAATTAACAAAAAATGAAATTTAAAAAATGTTATCAAAAATTTTTTTTTTAATAATATCTTATTATTGCTGTTTTTGCATCTAATATAGGTATTAATTAACATTGGAAAAAAAATTTTTACGTCTTTTTAAAACAATTGTTTAAATAATTAGTTTAGAAATTATTTATTCTTTTTTTAAAATTTTTTTTTAGAAATCATCATCATCTTGACCTTTTTCAATGAATTAACAGAGAAATATTTTTTTTTATAAATAATTTCATTGTTTATTAACTTAACAATTTGTTATAAACAAATAATATTAACCGTTATATTTTTTTTCGAAAACTTCAAAGAATAACAAAAACAACTATGTATAACAAAGTATAGAAAAAAATAAAAAATAAAAATAATAATAAATAATAAAAATACAAAAAAATTTTATACTTTGTTATAATATTGTTTTTGTTTTTTTTTTTTAAAATATAACGGTTAATATTATTTGTTTATAACAAATTGTTAAGTTAATAAACAATGAAATTATTTATAAAAAAAAAATATATTTTTATGTGAATTCATTGAAAAAGGTCAATGACGATTTTTAAGAATAAAATAATTTCTTAACTAATTATTTAAACAATTGAAATATAAAAAAAACTATTATAAACAATAAAAAAAATTATTTAAGATATTTTTTTTTTAAATCATAATTTTACCTATGCAATAAGATGGTAAACAAAATTTTTAAAAAATCTCAAAATAGTTTGTTTATAAACAATTTCTTAACAAATGACGAACATTTTTTTTCCAATGTTAATTAATACCTATATTAGATGCAAAAACAGCAATAATAAGATATTATCAAAAAAAAATGTATAACATTTTTTTGAAATTTAATTTTTTGTTAATTTAAAAAAATTATAATTAACAAAATAATAAACTTCAATAAAAAAATGAATGAAAAATTTTTTTTAACGAGTTTTTTTTCGTTCAAGTGTCTAGATTACAACATAATTTATTCAAATTTTTAAATTGTTTTTTAATACTATAAAAAAATTATTTTAGGTGATATAACGGCTTTTTAGACGGTACGCCTATGCCGTAACGACCTCGCGGAGCCCTATTTTCAGCGTTAAATTTTTTTATAAATAATAGAGATAGAGTTCCGGGAGGTGGGACTTTTTTATTGGAAATTTCCTCCTCTTTTAGGTTCTTTTTTCATAATTCCTTATATATCATTATTTTAGAAATTATTAACGAAAAACGAAATACCTTCTTTTTTTGATCTTATTTTGTTAATAACAATCGCAATTTTTTACGTGCTAATGAATCCTTTTAAAAAACATTTTTCTAGACGTCATTTCGAATCGAATGAGCTATCGCTCATATTTTTAGGAGCTTTATATCTATTTAACACGTTTTTGAACTTGTTGATTAGACTTCACTGATCCAGTTCAAAGACAAACTGAAGGAATTCATCCAAAATAATGAATGAATATTGATATTAAAACAAAATAACAATTATACATCACTTGTGAATTTGTTAACCTAGCTGATCCAACTATTCATTTTTGTATATATATATATATATATATATATATTCATTTTTGTGTATATATATATATATATATAGTGAGAGGGTAGTCGTTGCTGACTAGTTAGGTGTAACAATTGAGTATTGGAGTGTGCAGCAAAAGAAAAAGTGTACTCTTTAAAGTTTGTCCAAGCTTTCGGAATGTTTTATTTCTATCTTCAGGGATACTACAATGAAGAATTTAACAATAAGTGTGTCATTCGATTAAGGTACTAATAACTTACAGCTTTCATATCACAGGAAAAAAATCATATGAACAAAAAAACTGATGTGAAATTTATTCCTTCTTATTAGCAATGGAAAAATACAGAATTTTCCTCAAATCAATCTGAGCTCAATACTAGTTATTAATATATCATCAAGTTGGTCCAACCTTCAGTTGGTACTAACAAGAAAAGTTACTAAAATACTCTGGCCAATCATGGCAAACCATTTCATATCAATTGGTACTACCCTCAGTTGGTACATGCTGTCAAAGCAATGACAAGTGAATAAAAATTTTCCCACATTTATAACCTATTGTACTTTTTCAAGACACACATGCTGCAGACTTTATATTTTAATATTTTAATTAATAACGTTTCAATAAATTTTAATGTGTATAATTATTAGTTGCTATTTGAACAAACAAAAATGTGTTTCCAACTTCAAATTCAGAACTTATATTTCACCGTACTTTACATGAAGAACATTCATAAACAACATAGAAACTAATCTCAACAAAGCTGTAAGTTATTAGTACCTTAAGGTCCGAATGACACACTTATTGTTCAATTCTTCATTGTAGTATCCCTGAAGATGGAAATAAAACATTCCGAAAGCTTGGACAAACTTTAAAGAGTACACTTTTTCTTTTGCTGCACACCCCAATACTCAATTGTTACATATATATATATATATATATATATATATATATATATATATATATATATATATATATATTCTTCTTTTAATATGATCGTTGCAAATTTTTTACTCGTTAGTTTATTGCGATTCTAATACTATATTATATTTATATACTTGTTTTTCCTTTTCTATATTTACTTTTAAATATGTTACAATTGTTTACTCATTGATATTATAGTAAGCATTCCATTCCATATGTCTGTATTATATTTGCATGACTATACATTGTAATATGCCTTCTTATATGTATATTAGGGGTCCTAGTTAAATAAAGATCTATATATACCCACGCATTACAGGAGAAATATACAGAGGAAAAGGCTAGACAAAACGAACATAATTAGAAATAGATAGGATACTAGCTCTAAATAGCCTGAGAATATATAATCCCCCATCTTCAACTCAATTCTTAATGACGCTTCTTATGGCCCAGAATTGCCAACCCCATAAAATCTCAAAATTAATGAAGAAAATCGAAAAAATTATTTAATTTTGGATTTTCCTCGCTTACGTGGTAGCGAGCAGACGTGTGATTGGAGCTGCTCGCAAGAAAGGCACGAAGGGATATGTTAGTCAAATATATACAGGGTGTAATCTAACCTCTTGCACACCTGTGAATGACAAGTGTATAATGCCATTTTATAACGAATTACTGCCCGAGATAGATATTCAATTTTAAAGTGAAGAAAACAACTAACCTTGTTATATCCAAACTGGTAATAAAGTCAGAACTAGTTGACTCATACTCTGCTTTGAGGCACTTGTCATAATTATCACAGTCACTTGTAAGAGAAACAACACAAACACTATTGATACATTCGCAATTGGGTTGTTGGCCTTTTTTTCGATCAAAGCAGTGCCTTTGATACACTGGACATATCTTTCATGGTAGAAAAGCTCGAAACTTATGGATTTAGAGGGAAATTATTAAACTGGATACAGTCATATCTTTCAGATCGTACTTTCCTTGTAACATTGGGTCCAACAAAAAAGACATACATTCAGGAGTCCCTCAGGGTTCTGTGAATGGGCCATTGTTGCTTATCCTTTATATAAACGAACTATTATCCAATATCACTACTGGAACTTTAATAACCTTCGCTGATGATACAACAATAATGGTTTCAGCACCGAATCCAAATCTCAGTTCTCTCAGTCATAAATGAGATTAATAAATGGTGCAAAAAAAATTGACTAAATTTAAACATTCAAAAAACTGATTGTAATTATTTCTCTAAAAGAAAATGTGTACCATATGAATTAACAAATGTACTCCAACAACTCAATATCCCAGTGTCATAAAGTATGACATTTTTAGGCTCTATGGTAGACGGAAAACTCTCATGGACAGATCAGATAGACACGACATGTAAGAAATTAAACAGTGGCTGCTTTGCAATTGGCCAACTCAAAAAAAATTTAGATGAAAAACATCTTATAAATACCTATTATGCAATGATATATTCACACCTATCATATAAAATAATGATGTGGGGACGCGCCACTGATATTCAACGGGTATTTGTACTGCAGAAACGAGTAATACGTATAATATTCAACTTAGGATGCACAGACTCTTGCATAACTTTTTTTATTAAATACAAAATGCTAACACTAGCAATCATATACATATATATATATATATATATATACATATATATATATATATATATATATATATATATATATATATATATATTGTTCTGTAATGATAATTTGAATATATTTATTTTTTTTATTATTATTATAATTATTTTTTTTTTTTTGACATTGTTATGTAATGAATTTTGTAAATATTATTTTTTATTATTTTTGCCCCACGTTTTGGGTGCCTTTTGTTATGTTTTGATAAATTGAAAAATCTAAATTGTTTTTATATAATGAATGATGCTAATAATTTTTGCTATTCTTTGTGAGCCAAATTGATATGATATAGATAGATATTTTTGCCCTGTATAATAATTTGTATGTGGTAATAATAATTCCCAACGAACGTCACTGTTCTCTCGTCACGTAGCTGACAATTGTTATTCCTTTTCTCACCACAGCTAGCACAGTTGGTACGCCCTCATCTCAGATAGCCGGTTCAAAGCAATTTAGCCCTTACTTGATATGTCAAACTCAAGTTATTCAATGGTCGTAGGTATGTTTGTTGATCATTGTGAAAGAACAAACAACAAAATATCAAAAAGCAATTATCTCCTTTATTCAGGAAGACTTAAAATACCTGGCCTACGAGAAATAACTTATACTAGGGTGAATCAAACAAATATTCACGGATAATAATAATAAATCAGATCATGGATAGATAAAGAGAACCCCACTTTTTCCGTGAGAATGACGTTTTCTGTTATTGTTCAAAATAGGGTGAAATAAAGTTCTTCAGATGTGAAATACGTTATTAGTGAAATAGTTCAGGGCCGGAAATGCACTATTAAAGTTTTTATACCTGCTGGAGATGTCGGTGTTTCAAGATATGCCCTGAAACTGGATACCTTGTCACTACAAGCGCTATCAGGAACTCCAATACCATAAATCAGGAACCATACAGATGCGGAAATCAGCTTTGGAGACGTGGAAATGATATATAATTAAGGTAATACTAGTTTTGCTCTTCAAATGTTGGAATTATTTCAATTTTTGTTCTCTCAAAATCTTGCGTCCATTCCCTTCTAATTTTATTTTCAATCTCCACGTTGGCTTTGTTTGTTGTTGCCTCGATACAAGTTTCCCTTCCTGTTTTCCCATTTGAATTTTTGAATTCGCGCACTAAATTGTCACATTTCACTGTTTAGGTTTATCTTACTCAATTTATATTTCCAACTATTTTTCCATACTTATTACTATTTACAAATTCTAATAATAATTGCTTATGATATCAACCAATTGCTAATCCTTCACAATTTCCAATTTTTACCTATGACCATCTATTCTCTGATTGGCTATTATCATGAAGACGTTTGCTGTTCTACCATTGGTTACTTTTAGTTATCTCCAATTTCATATACTGTATGTTTCAAATTTACAAATGTGTTGATCACCTTTTATTCATGCAAATTTTGTAAATTTAGATTTTTTTTTGGCTTTTTTCCAATTGATTTTTTATATTTTATTATTTTGACATTTTTATCTATCCATATTATACAAAGGCTTATAAATAAATAGAACTTCAAAAGTTATTCAAAAAAAATCTCTTGGAACTAATAACTATTTAGTAATTATTCTTTTTTTTTTTTTTCCTTTTAAACCTTTAACTGGCATAACATAACATAACAATATATATATATATATATATATATATATATATATATATATATATATATATATATATCGATTGTGCAAATTTAAGGAATAACCTTTACACTTCGAGCTCAGAAGCGTTATGATACTCGAAATCAGGGAAATTGAACCTAAAGAATCATAAGACAGTTTTGTATGAGAATCCCCTTTTACTCCTCAGCAGACTTTATAATAATCTGCCAATAAATATAAAAAAATAAAACCTATCGAAGTATTCATAAAACATCTGAAGGAGTTTCTTATGAGCTAATGTTTTTATTCTGTTGAAGAGTTTTCAGATAGCTGATCCATGCTCTATTTTAACATGTTTTGCATCGTAATGTTTCTTGTCACACTCTGTGCCAAATTTTATAATTTTGTAGTCTTATTGTAACAAGTCTATATTGTATTTGTATTGTATTGTTATTGTAGCAAATCTATCATGTTCGTGATTATTGTATTTAAGCCTGACATTTCGCATTAGTGTAAAAACAGCTTACGTGATAAATAAAAATTTATATTGTATTGAATATTTTTTAAAATAATATCACGACCATTGTAGTGATTCAGAACACGTGAACTGAACACTGTTGCCAAGCAAGATTCTCGCATGCACTGTTTACAAAGCTGTCAAGGGACGAAAGTTTGTTAAATTCTACTAGTGTTTTCTGATTGGCTGGTGAATTAAAGATCATAAGATCTTAACTAACAACTAATCAGAAAACAGTATGTGATATGCACGAGAATCAATTTGAACATAATTGTCTTCTAAAAAATTTGCCATTCTATCAAAAAATAATTTATATTATATTAGTTATATCTACTAAGAAAACGCCCGCACAGTAATTGGCGACTCCAGAATCCAACCAGAATTTAAATTTACTACTTTATTCATAAATGCAACGAGTGTTTCATCTTGTCTTCTACTCTTCAAAATACGCACGGATCAGCTCGGTGTTTAGTTTTATGAGCCAGCAAAAGACAAAGATGTTCAAATTAATTCTCCTGCACATCGCGTACTATTTTCTGATTGGTTTCTAATTCCATTCACCAGCCAATCAGATAACACTAGTAGAATCTAACAAACTTTCGTTCGTAGACAGCTTTGTAAACCGTACATGCGAGAATCTTGCTTGGCAAAAGTGTTCAGTTCACGTGTTCTGAATGTCTGAATCACTACAATGGTCGTGAAGTGAATTATGAAGTGGCAATTGTTTTTCTTAAACAGCACTCCACCCTGCTTATTACAATCTATAGGTCTCCCAATGGTGACTTTGAGAAATTCCTAGAGATCTTGGCATATATTCTTGATAGTCTAAATTTCCCCTACAATCCTATGGTCTGCATATAACAGTCAAATTTGCAACAAGAAAGAATGCTTGTCTTGATAATGTATTCACAAATATTGATACTTTGACAAACTGTTCTAAACCCTTCGATCTATACCACCTGCCTGATTACAGGAGTATAATTTTTCATTTTGATAAGACTAACACAGTCAAAAACATAAAACTAGAATAGGCCAATAACCAGTGAGGGCTTTTTTCATCTGTATAATACTATTGAAAAGATGGAGTGGCAGTTTGTCAATGATGCCTGCATCTCCCCTGAAGATCGATTTGGGCATTTTGTTGAGGTTATCACAGACTCGGTGGAGCTCTTCTTTCCTTTAAAATCAAAGATGGCCAGTAGCGGCGAACAATCTGTAAAGGTGTATAATGATGTGTTCATGCTCTGGATGCCATGAGCAAGCAATATCCTGAATTGGTTCCAAAGCATTTTGTTGCCAAATATAAAATGGCTTATAGGGCTGAAATATATAACCCCAAAAAGAGTGCTTATGATTCTTACATAAAAAACTCTAACAAGCCACAGATCACAATCTGGAAAATTCTGAAAAATAACTCCTCTTCATCCAACAAGACACATACTGATTCACTAAATGCACAGACCTTCAACAATTTTTTTATAAATATTGCTGATGAAATTATAAAAGATCTACCTGCAACCCAAAAATCTTTTGATAATTACCTCAAACTAATAGCTTCAGCTTTCGCGTGACTACTTTCAATGAAGTTAGGGAGAAAATGAACCTAAAAAACAGCAAGAACAGAGATTGTTTTAATATTAGTATAGTCTATCCACTCACTAAATTGATAAATCATTGCATCTTTTCTAAAATCTTTGAATCAATTTTAAAAGATCAAATGAACTCTTATTTTGAGCAGAATAACGTATTTCATACTGGACAATATGGCTTCCGCAACAAAAAATCAACAACTCTGGCTATTAATAATCTATTAGATCTTGTTGTGGAAGGTTTGGAAGAAGGCTTAGACACATATGCTTCCTTCTATGACCTCACTAAAACTAAAGCATTTGACTGTGTACACACTCAATTTTAATTAAAAAACTCTCACACTATAACTTTGACATCAAGAGTGAATCCTTAATCCAATCATACCTCTAAAATCAGTACCAATATGGCTATTTCAACAGCAAAAAATCTCAAAAACAACTAATTAGACATGGAGTAACACAGGGATCAATGCTGGGGCCTCTTTTGTTTTTAATTTGCATAAATGATCTGTCAAATTTCCAGGATCATTCTTTTTGCTGGCAATACAACCAACATAATTAGGTATCATCCCACAGATCCGTTGGCTGACATTGTGGGTGAGGCTCAGTCAAATCTACTTGAATGGTTTGTCACAAATCAACTCAGCCTTAACAGATCCAAGACTCAAAACTTAAACTTCACTCTTCGTCAAAATAATCCTGACCTGTCTTTAAGTACCTTGGACTTACAGGTCTTACCTGGGAAGAACGTGTTCTGCAGTTGAGTGGCAGATAGCAAAATAATTTACCTCATTAGGGCACAAGCACATAATGTATCTCTTTCGCTCTTATGTCAGCCTACCATGGTTACTTCTCATCGCATATGTCCTATGGAATTCTAATTGAGGACATAGTTCTCATGCAAAGAGAATCTTTAACCTGCAACGAAGATGTGTGCATGCCTTGGCTGGGCTGAAGTAGCATGATTGTTGTCGTCAGTACTTTGCTTCACTTGGAATACTTACTTTTCCATCCCTATATATTTACCACTGTTTCGCCTACATCAAAGGAAACATTTTTCAGTTTTTGTCTCATAGTGATTTATACAGTCACTTAACTCGTAACCGAAATGACATACTCCATGACTTCCATAGGTTATCAAGGACACGGAGGGGCTCTGATCATTCTTGCATTAAGTTCTTCAATGTCCAATGTGAGGTTGCTAGATTTGGAACAGTTTAATCTAAAAGTTAAATGTTACCTTACTAGGAAGGGTTTTTATTCTATTGAGGATTATCTCCAAAATAATTTTTCTGACCTGTGATGTTTTTTTTTCCTTTCTTAAAGTTATAACTATGTGGAATGTGTTTCCAAAAGTGTGTTTGTAATTATTTTAAATTTAAATGAGTAAAGCACAATATTTTAGAAGTGTATGGATTTTAATATAATATTATTTTATTGTAAATTTCAACTAATGGAGGAAATGAGTAAATTGATAATAATATAATTATAGTGAAGTTTCTTGACATGTTTTTTGGGTAACCTTCCACAGTCTGAAAATGAAAATATAATCAGGAAAATCTATACAAGTGTAGAAAGGGCAAACTAATTAGTTCACCCCGATAAGTTATTGCGTTCACCAAATTATATTTCCTATAGAAAAATGATTCAATTGGTCAATAACTTGTCGTTTTCTGAATTTGAATATAAAAAAGAAAAATTGACGGATGTCAATTGACATCCGTCAGTTGAAAAAGCAAAAAGACTCTGCGAGAAAAAAAAAATCAAATTATTAAAACAATTAAAGGAGATTTGGAAGATTTTGAGAACAGGGGCAGATATAGTCCCCGAAACGTCAAGCAAAAATATATAGAGAATATCTTTTAATTTAAAAAAAATAATTTTTTTTAGGCAAATTCAAAAACGACAAGTTATTGACCAATTGAATCATTTTTCAATAGGAAATATAATTTGGTGAACGCAATAACTTATCGGGGTGAACTAATTAGTTTGCCCTTTCTACACTTGTATAGATTTTCCTGATTATATTCTCATTTTCAGACTGTGGAAGGTTACCCAAAAAACATGTCAAGAAACGTTGTTCCTCCACAAAAAAACACATTCATTCAATATAGTGAAGTGTTAATACCGTCTTTTATTGAAGTGTTAACTTAGGATATCTGACTTGAATAAACATTCTTTTATGTATTGGTACTAATAAATATTTGATTTTATATTATTTTTCAAAACAATTGCGAATGTTTCCCACTGTTTGTTTCTTACAAATGACTGTGATGATTATGATAAGTGCCTCAAAGCATAGTATGAAGTCAACTAGTTCTGACTTTATAATTAATCAGTTTGGATATAAGGTTAGTTTTTTCTTCTTTGAAATTGAATATCTATCTCAGGCAGCCTGCAATGTATACATTTACCACACAATCAGTTCAACATTCTACATTATTCAAATGTCGAGTTAAATGTTTATTGCATTCGGCAATTGCCAAAGTTTTCCTGTGAGTAGAGCACCTGAAATTAGGTGGGTGGTGCTACCCAAAATTTTGTCGAATTTTACAAAGAACAAAACATGTTTTCAATTATTTTTTCAGATTTTTAACCACTGTAATTCGTTATAAAATGGCATTATACCCTCGTCATTCACGGGTGTGCAAGAAGTTAGATTACACCCTGTATATGAGTGTCAGCTCTGCCGTTATTAACGTGCATCTCAAGAATTTAATATATGTTGTGAAGTTAAAATGATTTGAATACAGTATTGCTTCGAGCAAGACTCCTATATTCACACAACGAAGCCCCTATTACGGGTTACATAATAGGGGGGGGGGGGTGCTATAAAAAGAGGTATAATCAGGGTTGGAATTTTTTCAATTAATTCAAAAATTCATGTTTTTTTTTTAATAAATCCAAAAAAATTACGATTTTTTCAATTTTTTTAAAAACCTATAGTTTGATTGAATTTTGCAAGTGCTTTAGACTGAGCCTAACGTAGATACTAAATCCTGTAGTAAACCAGCGATTGACCGAAATGTTTCAAGTATGCAACTAATAGTTTTCATCAGTTTTATTGCCGCTAATAGTGAAACTCAAATCGAAATCAAAACCGTTCAAACCTATAAAGTTTGCAGAGGAAGTAATTAACAATGTCACACCAGTGGTAGATAGCACAAAAACATGTGTTTCAGAAAGAGGAACAGTGAAAAATGCATCGCATATTGAGGCCACTATTTGGGGCGATAGCCTCTTCAGCTTCGTGACTGACACTTGAAGTCATATTCCGATTGGACACCTAACTTTTTAAATTTGATAATCAGAAGTTAGAAGAAATAAAGACACTTTAGATTAAATAAATTGATTTTAATAGAAAATTATTTGATTTTAAAAAAATGATTTAAATCATGAAATGATATTAATTTATTTTGCTCAACACAACTTTAACTTCCAAGATTCAACACCCCACATGATTATAAAAGCGACTTATTTATCAATTATTTATTTTTCATTCATTATTTTTTTCTTCCTTTATCACTTCCGTTGGCAGTACTTGTCCAATTCCCAATCAAAACATAATTTAGCAAGTTTGTGTCTAGCATAATTATTAAAGTTATCCCCTAGATGTGCATTGGCAAACCATGTCCATATTCAAATCTAAGCAACTCATAAGAAGACAAGTTTGTGTTTGGGGAAACATTTTAGAGCTGACCACCAATTTAAAGGTAGGTGGAACTTCCTATCTTTATATTTGTAATATGTGACCACGCGGTGATTACACCCTTTCCAAAATATTAGTTTTGAGAGCTTTTATTCATTCTTGTGTTCCGAAAAATTAATGACGGTGTTGAGACCTTCTGATACATTATGACAATCCAAATATTTCTTGAATTAAAAAAAGGTCAATTGATTTGGCGCATGAAAATACTTCCACAACCTGTAAGAATCTACAATCTACAACTTACCTGTTCTGTCCTGGTTGGACATGTCTTCACTAGCCTCTTCTTCATCTGTTTCAGTGTCTTCGTCTTTGATAACGATCTCATCTTCAGTCTTGAATTCACGTGCATCTGTGTGAGTTCGATCATCCGAACAATCCTGAAGATTTTCTTTGGTCACAGCAATGTCAGTAAATTTCTTGAAAGGTTTCTTGTCTTCATCTGCTAACAACTCGAAATCTTCCGTTTCACATTTGAGATTTTCAAGATCTGCAAATTCAGAAACAGATCTCAAGTGGGTACACAATACATGTATGTTTTAGATGCGTTTTTTTTTTGTGAAAATGAAAGTAGGAAGAAATATGGGAATTAGTTAATAAAATATTTCAATAACAAAATTATAGATTTAATACAGACGGTTGTCATGAGAAAACCTGATTTCAAGTTATGTTCTTTGTGGACATTTGACAAAACTGTATTTGTGTGTTCCTGCAGAATAACTAATAAAAAAACTTGTATTTAATGCACTGAAAGGCAACAAAAACTTTGCTAGATGTGTGACATCCGTTATTCTATTCTTACATCAATGAACAACAGATGCAGAAGCTTTATCGACATAAAACATGTCTGTAATTATTGGGAAGCCATCTTGAACTTTTTAGTTTTATTTAATAAACATCTCTGATGCCAAAAACCCCTGAAACTGTTACGGAAATGAATACTCTACGCCACTGCATGTTCGCCGCGGTTCTGGCTGACGGAAGGTACCAAATATATGGCCAGAATCGTTGAATGAATCGAGAATGACCGAGAAGTGACCATCGCGATTAGTCTATGTGCTGATAACCTTATAAAAGACACGTACGAGAGTTAACAGAATTTATTGTTTAGTGAAGTATAAATAAACTGAGAATAATTAGTTCAGTATTTTAATAGACACGCCACGAACTCCAGATTCGTAACAATATTGATTTTGAGTAGTAATATTATATCACGGTAGCAGAACCCCCTATGAAATTTATATGTTTTCACACATTTTGTGTGTCGTCCGATGCAAGTGACCTCTTTCCTATCATACTTTGTCCCATTAACCACAATCATCCCCACATATTTTATCGATAGCGCCTTCGAGCCGACAGTCAAAAAATTTGTCAATGAGTAATGAGTGAGTCAGCGAGTGGAAGGCAGAGTCAGCGAGGGGAATGAAGAGTCAGCGAGGGGAAGGGAGAATCAGCGAATGGCAGGGTGAGTCAGCGAGCGAAAGGGTGAGTCAGCAAGTGAGTTCATCGATTGGTGAGTCAGTCTGTAAGACGCTGAAGCTTTAGTCCGCCAGTCTGTTGGTGTGTAATGCTAAATAAAATCTTGTAAAAATGTTGGTGTATATTTATCTATGTTGATAGATCAAATAAGCATAATATGTGAACAACTGAATTAGCTGCCGTTGTTTTAAAATATGAAATTTGTATATTTTCACACATGTTGTGTCTCGTCCAATGCAAGTGACCTCTTCTCTATCATACTTTGTCCCGTTAACCACAATCGCCCCCACATATTTTGTATATGGCGCATTTCAATAAATTTGTCAATAAGTAATGAGTGAGTCAGCGAATGGAAGAGTGAGTCAGCCAGTGGGACGGTGAGTCAGCGAGCGAGAGGGTAAGTCGGCTAGTGGGAGGGTGAGTCGGTGAGTGGGAGGATGAGTTAGTGAGTGGGCGAGTGAGTTCGTCGATTGGTGAGTCAGTCAGTCTGTATGACGCTGAAGCTTCAGTCTGCCAGTCTGTTGGTGGGTAATGCTGAATAAAATATTGTAAAAATGTTGGTGTATATTTATCCATGTTGATAGATCAAATAAGCATAATATGCGTGCAACTGAATTATCTGCCATTGTTTTAAAATGTGACATTTATATATTTTCATACATTTGGTGTTTCGTGACCTCTTCCCTATCATACTCTGTACCGTTAAACACAACCTCCCCCACATATTTTATCAATGGCGCCTTTGAGCCGCCCTTCAATAAATTTGTCAATGAGTAATGAGTGAATCAGCGAATGGAAGGGTGAGTGAACGAGTGGAAGAGTGAGTCAGCGAGTAGGAGGGTGACTCAGCGAGCGGGAGCGTGAGTAAGCGAGCGGGAGGGCGAATCAGCGAGCGGGAAGCATCTTCTTTAATTTAACAATGAAGATATATTATTGCCTCCGACTACATGATATTGTTTACAGTATCAAGTTTGATAGTTCATCTCTTAAAACACAATTTTCTGACAATATATTCTGGTCATCTTGTTTCCATCTTTTTTAAAGTACACTTTTTTTAAGACGGTAATAATCTCAATTCATTATTTAAATTTACTTTTTTTATTTTACACTTCCTAGTTAGGATTATAAGACGATACATTTTTTGTGGGTGATTGGCTATTATAACTAAGACAAATTTGATCTCCAACGTGTTGCAATCGTTTCTGTCGCGATGCCGGAGACTGAGTTTCGCGAGCACTTTCTTGTCGGGCTTTTTTGGTTTTACGAGAAAGATTTGCACACGACCGACGACGTTTTCGAGCTCGTAACATTGTGAGTTATATAATACTCAGGTATACAACAAATAGATACAAACTCTCACCATGTGTACTGAATCATACACTAGCAAAGTACATGAACAATTTCACTAATAACAAATGAATATACTACAACAACAAAGTAGATGGATAATTTCAGTCACTAACAAGATACAGTCAAACTCTGTTATAACGAACTACCGAGGAAAGATTGTTCAATCAAGTGCCGATAATTCCCCTATTTCTCTGTTAGGGATTTGTTAGATACATGGCTTAGTGTTAGTACTTTCAACTGCATTGTACCAATAACCCTACTACAGAAGCATGCAGGAAGGCTGTTACATTGTCGGTTAAGCTGCAAATAATTAGAAAATTTGACAGTGGGTGCGCAAATGCACAAATTTGTCACCGGTGTGAAGTTAGCGGCCATTTTCTAGCGGCCAAATGACCAGTGGCGTCGGGTGATAAATGAAATTTGAAATTTCTTCGAATTTTCGACCAAATCGAATGGCTGAAGATTTGCAATGGCAATGGGATTTCAATTCAACAGAAAATGGTCGAACACAAAAAATGAAAAACTATAGAATGATACATTAAGAGATATTTGATATGCTTTTAAATAAAAAATCAAAACCCATCCTAAAATTTTTTTTAGCCAAGTTGATATTTGGTGTACGTGTTACTGAAAGGCTATTAATGATATACCAAGAGATTATTGATTTGCAGGCCGTCAGAGGGGTAGTTTATACTCGTCAATATTTCGAAAAAAATTCAAAACCCCCTTCAGTATGTTTACCCAAGTTCATTTTTGGTTGGAAGGATAATGATATACCAAAAGGTGCTTGACTTGCAGGACGTCAGAGGGGTAGTTCATACTTTTGTCGATATTTCGAAAAAATTCGAAACTCACCCTCAAAAATGTTTTAGCCAAGTTCATTTTTGGAAGGCTATTCAATGATATATAAGAGATGTTGATTTGAGGCGTCAAAAGGGTAGTTTATATTTGGCGATATTTCAAAAATTCAACCCCCTTCAAAAATGTTTAATTTTTTTTGTATACGTGTTGCTGGAAGGCTATTCAATGATATACCAAGAGATTTGGCGATATTTCAAAAAAATTCAAAACCCACCTTCAAAAATGTTTAGCCAAGTTCATTTTTGGTATACGTGTTGCTGGAAGGCTATTAATTAAATACAAAAAATTTTTTTGGCCGTCAAAGGGTAGTTTATACGGGTATTTCGAAAAAATTCAAAATTCACCCTCAAAAATTTAATTTTTTTTTAATGATTTGCAGGCCGTCGAAAGGGTAGTTTATACTTTATGGTATATTCTCTATGGCACGTATATTTGTTCTGTAGTGCAGTCACTAAAAATCAACATTGCTAAACATTTTTGAAGGTGGATTTATTTTTTTTTCGAAATATCGACAAGAATAAACTACCCCTTTGACGGCCTGCACAATAATCTCTTGGTATATCATTATATAGCATTTCAGTAACACGTATACCAAAAATGAACTTGGCTAAACATTTTTGAGGGCGAGTTTTGATTTTTTTTGAAATATTGACAAGTAAAACTACTCCTTTGACGGCCTGCAAATCAATCATTTCTCGGTATATCATTATATAGCCTTCCAGTAACACGTATACCAAAAATGAACTTGGCTAAACATTTTTGAGAGTAATTTTTTTTTTTTTCGGAATATCTATAGGTATAAACTACTTCTTCGGCGGCCCTCAAATCAATCATTTATTTATTTATTTATTTATTATCCATACAGACTATTAGCCTAATTACATGGATAAATTATTAGTAAATACACTATAATATTAGCTATTATATATTGATCATAATTACTAAATTATTAATTACTAATACCAGAATTGTAGGGAGTCGTCCAGAACTGCACTAAGTGGTTTTGTAAAATATATGTTCAGTTTCACAGAGTTAAATTCAATATTTGTTCTAGGATTTTTGTACGAAAAACTGTTAGAGGTAAGGTCCAATCTAGGTCCATAAGTGTATTAAAATTGTTTGCTAATTTAAGCATAGATAAAAGAGGTGCTCTCGATGATGTACCAATTGCAGAAATATTAAACATTGGTGCGGAACATATACGCCTTGGAGGTACATTAAATGGAATCCTATTGAGGATTTCTGGGGAATTTGTTAAATTGTTAATTAATTTATACAGGAATATCATTGATGTTAAAGTTCGTCTCTGTTCCAAAAATAATACTTGGAATTCAGATCTTAATTGTAATGTCCTAACGGTATTATAATCAGGCCACAAGTGGTACTTTTTAAAATACAAGTATCTCAACAGTTTGTTTTGTACTTTTTCCAAATCATTCAAATTTGTTTTATATTCTCCGAACCATATAATTGAGGCAAATTCTAATTTAGGCCTGACCAGAGAATAATATAGTAATTTAATAGTGTTAATATCGGAAAAATTCAATGTTTGCCTGATAAAAAATCCTAAAATACGATTAGCGGATTTAATCATGCTTTTGATGAGATTAGAATAGTTGAACACAAAGATCCTTTATTTCAGTTTTCCTCTCTAGGACCTCCCCCTCCATTTCATACGTTGGTATATCATTATATAGGTATATAGCCTCCCAGCAACAAGTATACCAAAAATAAACTTGGCTAAACATTATCGAAGGTAGATTTCGATTATTTTTCGAAAAATCGACAAGTATAAACTACTCCTTCGACGGCCGCCTCCATATTGAAAAACCCGAAAAAAATCGGAACTTTGTTTCTAGGACTGATAGTTACGGAAGTAATGCACTTTTTGACAAAATTAAAAAAATCGCATTTTCCGGAAATTTGTCAAACTTTTAACTTTAGAACGCTGTAATTCAGTTATGGCCTATTCTAGGAAAACAAGTATCAGAATAAAATTTGTAGGGCATTTAATTACCTACAAAATGCATGTACATTTTTTTAACCAACCCTATGGAGTGGAGGGTAAACATAAAAGTTAAAACAACGGCATATTGCTTTTTTTGGCTATTGTGACTCCACATTGTATGTAAAAAAAATCACTAATTATTTTCCAGTTTTGGCTTGAATTTGGAGTTTATACCAATCCTACTTGAGTATAAATAACCCACCAACACAGCAGATACATTTTTTAAAGATTCATTCATTTAAAAAAAGTAAGAACAAAAGGCAGTAATAAACATACAAAAATCGGTAGTAATTGAACTAAGAACTGAAAATAAAACAAATTCACATGCGCTTCGCTTGTTTCGTAGGGGGTGAGTTAATGAAGTCGGGGTCTTCATTTTCGTCAAATAGTGAAGTTACTAGATTGGCGTCGTCTTCGACGTCGACGATGACTTCATTCCTGTTATTACATTGTTGGCCAACATGGAATTTGCAAAGGGCGGGACATTTTAGGCCCGCCTTTCTACAGCCACACGCCCCCATACAGCCAGTTGTGCATCTGCATGAGATGGCCTTGAGCAGGTTTGGGGGAGCAGCGTGTCTACTCATCCTGATGGGCTCCAGTCTTCCAGCTTTTCTACACCTGCTCCAGCTCCACTCGATAGGGTCTTTGACATTCCCCATCCACTCCATGACCTGGTGGTATGTCCTCAGGAAGTGGAAATGTGCTGCGACAGTGGTCGGAAGTAATTTAGCCAGATTGAGCTTGGTGGTACTTGTTTTTAATTTGCTATAGCGAAGGTAGCTCAACGACTGTTCTCTACTGCCACCATACACGGATATCAAGATTTTCTCCACTGCTGCTGAAATTTCTTGGGGACTGGCAGCAGGGTCCTCGATCCTCTCCGCCTGCTCCAGCAATGATGGGTCTTCCCTAAAAAGTTGGCAGAATTTATTTTTTCAAACCCAAAAATGTTTGAAGTGGTGTCGCAGACCGATATTGTGTGCAGGAGCGAAATACAGCCTGTGGAGTTGTGCTTGTAGGAGGAGGCGGAGTAGATTGCCTCTGGATGTTTCCCTCTCGCTGGTTTTTTGAGGTGGACATTGTTCACCGCAGGTGTTGTGCCAGTCAGCAGGACGAGTAGGTCAATGTCTTCCCCGACAATGATGACGGCGTCATACGTGGGGGAGAGGCATTTAGCTGTGGCAATTATCAACCTGTCAGCATCTTCGGAAGCTTGGTCTGTGGCTATGTTTGACGCTTGCATTCCACTGGAGAGCAGCTGCTTCGCGAATCTGTCCTTGTTCTCCTCATTGGCCAGGAACTTATCCCGAGGTGTGGTGTTGACAGTTGTTTTGTCAAACACCACGTCTGATGATGAGTTTGCCTTGTACCTTCTTGCTCGTTCAGCAGTCTTGGTCCCTTGCTGAGTGTAGCCATCAAAAATCACCATAACATCGGTGCCATAGTGACGTTGAACGTACTTGACGTAATCCTGGCAAATCCCACCAAAGGTCGAGCTTCCGTTCCATACAACCTTGTGAAGAAGGTAGCCACCATGGAGCGTTGTTTCAACTTTTTTGTTTACTCCCCATCCGTAGAGTTGTTTGAAAAAAATGTATGCATTTGTAGGTAATTAAATTCCCTACAAATTTTATTCCGATACTTGTTTTCCTAGAATAGGCCAAAACTGAATTACATCGTTCTAAAGTAAGAAATTTGTCAAATTTCCGGAAAATGCGATTTTTTTAATTTTTTTTAAAATGCATATCTCCGTAACTATCAGTCCTAGGAACAAAATTCAAAACGTATCTTATAGGAAATTTCATTCTTCACAACATTGTAGCTAAAATGCACCGACACGAAGATATAAGCGAAAATCTGAAGAAAGTTCCAATTTTTTTCGGTTTTTTCAATATAGTGGCGGGTGGAGGGAGAAGAATTTTGCATTTTGAACGCTTAATAACCATCCTAGACAACATATAAAAAATTTAGAACTACCGGATCGTTTGTAAGGTAACCCCCCCCTCTATTTACTGGTTTATTATAACACTTTCACAATATGGCGTCTGGTTGTCGCCATATTGAATTTTGATCAGTGATACTCGCAAGATTAAGACAATTCGATTGACGTAAGAATCATCAAAATCGGCTCACGCGTTTGGTCTCTAGAGATACAAACATACATGATAAACACATTACCCTCCTTTGCGTCGCGCAGTCGGGTAAAACGGACCCACGATAGATCCCGGAAGTACCCAACACATTTTTTTAACTCATATTATTCGTTATCAACACATATTCTTCGTGTGCAGTTTCATGAATACGATTTAAAAAATGAAAGTGCGGTTGCATTGAATCTCTAATATTTTAATTAAGAGATGCATTATGATCAATCAAATCAAAAGCCTTGCGAGCATTCCACAGCAATTACCTCAACTCCAAGTTTTTTTACCTAAAGCATTAAATACAGGGTGATTCAAAAGTACTTTGACAAACTTCAGGAGGTGATTCCTCACAATATTCTAATATGATTTGTTCAAATAAATATATTTCCGGAAACGCTTCGTTTCCAAGATACAGGGTGTTGAAGTTTTATTTTTATTTTCGTTTTTTTTAAATAACTTTCGAAATACTGACCTTAATTAAACGAAAATTGGTAATGAGAGGTTTTTTGAGGTGTCGAACTCATAGGGGCCGCCACCTACACGTCTTTTTCTTTTTTGAAGATTCATAACTTTTTTGAGCGTACTTCTAGCACATTTTTCAGTAAAAAAATCAATTTCTCTATCATATCTACGTAAAAAAGCTACCCTTGTTACAAGTTGCTATAAGCAAACGTTTTCTAGATATTTAAACTTGAAAATTTCAAGTCAATTATTATTATTACCATTATTTTACATTTTTCACAAGAATGCTTAGGAAATGAATTTGACATTTAAGTAAGTAGTTTTGGTTTTTTGTAGGGTGCGCCACCTATTCTATTTATTTTTACTCGTTTGAAATAGATATTTTTGTATCAAGGGTGCAAAATCTGTATTTGTTTTAATAAAATTTGCAAGAAATATCAACATATTATTTCAAGAAATTTTGAATATGTAGAATAAAATAAAGGAAACTAAATTGTATTCAAATGAATTGTTCAAAGTGTCCACCTTCAGATAAGATACAGGCATTCAGTCTTCTAGTCATTGAATCTCGTACCCGCTCAAAAGTTATTGGTGTGTTTCTTATTGTTTCACAGGCGTCTACTATTCGGTTTCTCAGATCTTCCTTGTTCGCTACTAGAGTTTTATAAACTAGTGACTTCAAATGTCCCCAAAAATTTAAATCTAGCAGGTTAAGATCTGGGGACCTTGGTGCCCGCGCCTGGTTAGGTTCTTCTACACTCCTACCAATCCATCGATTTGGATAGACAGTGTTAAGGAATTCCCTGGCTACAACGGTAAAATGGGCCGGAGCCCCATCATGCATAAACTACATGCGGATACGAATTTCTAATGGTACATTCTGAAGTACTCCCGGTAATTCATTTTCTAAAAAGTCTCTGTAAGTTGCGCCATTCAGTCGGAACGGAAGAAAGAAAGGACCTATCAAGTAATTATCTATTATCGCCGCCCATACATTTACAGAAAATTGATACTGATAATGTCTTTCACTAACTGCGTGCGGATTTTCCAGAGCCCAAACAAAGTTGTTATGAAAGTTTGTGATAGCATTTCGGGAGAAGTTTGCCTTGTCCGTGAAGAGTACATATCTTAAAAATTGAGCATTTCTAGCCAAGTTTTTCAAAAACCACTGACACATAGTAATGCGTTGGGGAAAGTCTCGTGGCAAAAGGCTTGTACCCTTTGAATATGGTATGGATAAAATTGTTGATCGTCGATAATTCTCCAAACTGTGGACTGAGTAGAATTGAGAGCTTCAGCAATTATTCTTGTACTTGTTTCTGGATTATCCTCGAGAGCGTTCAAAACAGCTTCTTCCAATTCTGGGGTTTGGACTGCTCGTGGTCTTCCAATAATATCAGCTGCCCTCTTAAAGCTACCTGTTTCTGCCAAACGAAGGTGGAGACTGGTAAATATTGGAGCTGAAGCCAGTACTCGATTAGGAAATCGCTCCTGGTAAATACGTCTCGCTTGGCGCGCATTGCCATCCGCAAGGCCATAATCAAAATGCATATCGGCTAAATGAGCATTATTGTTTAAATAATCCATTTTTTCAAAATAAGTGTTTTAAAACTTACAGAAACTTCAACAAAACAACAAAACATTTAACTGTCACATAATATGTAATTACCAAAACTACTTACTTAAACGTCAAATTCATTTCCTTAGCATTCTTGTGAAAAATGCAAAATAATGGTAATAACTTCAACACGCATCGATTATCAAATAATCAACTTGAAATTTTCAAGTCCAAATATCTAGGAAACGGTTGTTTATAGTGACTTGCCACAAGGGTAGCTTTTTTATGTAGATGTGATAGAGGAATTTATTTTTTTACTGAAAATTGTGCTAGAAGTACGCTCAAAAAAGTTATGAATCTTCAAAAAAGAAAAAGACGTGTAGGTGGCGCCCCCTACGAATAAGAGCAATAATAACATCAGGTTCGAATTCTACACCTCAAAAAACTTCTCAATACTAATTGACGTTTAATTAAGGTCAGTATTTCAAAAGTTATTTAAAAAAAAAACGAGGTTTAAGAGTGTGGTAGTAGTACTATGAGTTTTTCTAAATTCTAATTGTGGTACAGGTAATGATCGACTCTTTTTGGAAAAATAACATAATTCCAAACAACACACAAGTGATATGATCAAGAGGTAAACACAACTTTAGCATGTGAAGTGTGATACTGTAATTTCCAGCAGCATTTGATAATTATTGATACCTGCAATGATTTGTAGGGGCGTAGAAATGCTAAAAAACATCAATTTCCCAGTCAAACTTCATAGTAGAGTTTTTAGATTGCAGAAACATTCTTACCCTCTCTGTATAAAGAAGGTAGCATTGAAAAAAATCTATTTCACAAGCTTTTATTTAGTTTCAGTTGTTAGTTCGTTCGTTCGGGTCAACTCTTGCAAGTGAATTCTGACTGACTTCTAGTCGTCCGATTGATTTTAAAATTGGCAGGTGTTCATAAATCCGATGACAATGCATTATGAAATGTTTATTAGAGAAAAAAATAAAATGGCGGCTCCAAGATGGCGGACGAGATTTGTAATTATGGTCCGATTTGTTTCAAAATTGGTATGTGGGGGCTCCCGCACAAAGTACAATTGATTATTCGGAAAAAATACAGTTCAGGGAGAATCCACAGATTTGTAGAATCAAATTTTTTTGTGAATAAACAATATGTAAATATCAGTAATTATACTCGCACGATTTGGGACGTGCCGTTTGGTGAAACTATCGTATTTTCGCTTTCTAAACACAAATCCGAAGCCAAAGCGTGGCATTTTCAAATACTTTCTGAGATACGAGCCTCCAGAAGTACAATATGCCTTATTTTTCAGTGCTATTTTGGGCCATTGAAAACACTCACCATTCGTAAACAGCACACACACCCTTATTCACGTGTTTTAGTACTTTTTGTATGAAAAACTACCATTTTCTAAAATATCCACTTTTCTTCAGAATGTAAACACTACCCGATTCTTACTTTTACCCACAGAAGCATAGTAATTTTTATATTTACGATGTTGATTGCCTTAACTCGACGGTCAAAAGTCAAACGCTACAATAGCTGCATTTTGTTGACCCCCTAATTTCTAGTCTACAGCGTGCTTCCATCAGGTACGCACAAAACGAACCCAGTCAATATCTTACGTTAAAGAAGGGAACACAACCTAACCTAACTTGGCTAACCTTGCTATCCAAGTTGATGGCCAGCCAATCAACTTTTTCATATAACGCTTCGCTTCGCTCGCGGGCACTGCGGTAGTGGTGATTTTTCTCGTTTTTTACGAATTATCATTGGGGCACAACAGTGACAATCAGTCACTAGTTATCAATCTTATGTTCCGTCTACATAAGACCACTTTTCTTGAAGAAGGCAGTTTTTATAAGTGTATATATATATATATATATATAATATGGTCCCTAGCAAAATGAAGGAGATGAAAAACCTCTCCAGTTTCAGGCGAACAATTAACAAATACTTGATCTGCTCGGAACCATATAAAATTGAGAATAGAAACCAAAGAATTTTTGCCCAGTTTTAGTTTTAGATTCAGTTATAACGTTAGTTCAACCATAGTTATAGTGTATATCTTAATGTAAGTAATAATGGAATCTGTAATTTATTTCATGGTGCTGTGTTTTGCAGGGTTTTCCTACAGTTTTAAAATGCAAATGTGCCACCTCGCTCACAAGAAGTTACCCCGGCGCACAATCAAAATACAATCAAATAATTGCAAATTCCATTTTTTGCTTTGTATTATTGTAATAGTGTAAAGCACATATAATATAGGAGTATTCTTCATTAGGAAATTAGTGATGACTTGTACTATACAAATTGTTAAATTTGTCTCTGGTATAAAATAGAATTATATTCTATTCTAATCAAAATATCTATGGCATTTACATTCATTTGCCTATATTTGTATTCATATGACATAATCATTGCCTTGGTTTTGGTGACATTCAGTTTCAGCTTATTTATTTTTATTACAAGCTTTTATTTAACTTGCTTCGACCGCGAAAACCGCCGCATATTAATTTTGAATCGAATCGGACCATACTCACAAAACTTGTCCTCCACCTTGGGACCGCCATCTTAAATTTATGAATTGTGACAAAAATTTCATAATGTCCGACCCCAAAACCCCCCTTATACCAATTTTGAATTGAATCAGTTCATTGAATCACAAAACACGTCCGCCATCTTGGAGCCGCCATCTTGAATTCATAAATTTTGACAAAAAATTCATAATCTCCACTCCAAAACCTCCAATTTTGAATCCATCGGACCATAAACCAAACTTTCCCCATTCCATTTTGTTTTCAAAAATTCCATGAGCCGCCATTAATTTCATAAATTTTGACAAAAAATTCATAATCTCCAACTCTGAAAACCCTCACATACAAATTTTGAATAGAATCGGACCATAATCACAAAACTCCTCCACCATTTTGGAGCCGCCATCTCAAATTTATAAATTTTGACAAAAAATTAATGATCTCCGACCCCGAAAACCCCCACATACAAATTTTGAATCGAATCGAACCATAATCACAAAACTTGTCCGCCATCTTGAATTTTGACAAAAAATTCAAAATCTCCGAAAACCCGCATATACCAATTTCGAATCGAATCGTACTATAATCACAAAACTCGCCCGCCATATTTCTCTAAAAAAAATTCATATTGCATTGTCACCGGAATTATGAACACCTGCCAAATTTCAGCTCAATCGGATGTCGGCAAGTGCTCCAAAAATGGATTACAAATTTTGAACGGAAAGAATGACATGAAAGAAGCAAGTTAAATAAAAGCTTGTAATAAAAATAAATAAGCTGAAACTGAATGTCACCAAAGCCAAGGCAATGATTATGTCAACTAAATACAAATATAGGCAAATAAATGTAAATGCCATAGATATTTTGATTAGAATAGAATATAATTTTATTTGTCATCACTAATTTCCAAATGAAAGAAGGCTCCTATATTATATGTGCTTTACAATACAAAGCAAATATTATTACAATAATACAAAGCAAAAATGGAATTTGCAATTATTTGATTGTATTTTCGACTGTGCGCCAGGGTAACTTCTTTTGAGCTAGGTGGTACATTTGCATTTCAAAACTGTAGGAAAACCCGGCAAAACACAGCACCATGAAATAAATTAGAGATTCCATTATTACTTACATTGAGATACACACTATAACTATGGTTGAACTAACGTTATAACTGAATCTAAAACTAAAACTGAGCAAAAATTATTTGGTTTATATCCTCAATTTTATATGGTTCCGAGCAGATTAAGTATTTGTTAATTGTTCGCCTGAAATTGGAGAGGTTTTTCATTTCCTTCATTTTGCTAGGAAGCATATTAGAAAATTCTATACATTTATAAAAACTGCCTTTTTCAAGAAGAGTGGTTTTATGTAGATGGAACATAAGATTGATAACTAGTGACTGATTGTCACTGTTGTGCCCCAATAATAATTCGTAAAAAACGAGAAAAATCACCACTACCACAGTGCCCGCGAGCGAAGCGAAGCGTTTTATGAAAAAGTTGATTGGCTGGCCAACAACTTGGAAAGCAAGGGTTAGGTTGTGTTCCCTTTCTTTAACGTAAGATATTGACTGGGTTCGTTTTTGTGCGGACCTGATAGAAGCACGCTGAAGGAGTGCCTCGGTCTCTTGTCGTGGGCTGTAGACTAGAAATTAGGGGGTCAACAAAATGCAGCTATTGTAGCGTTTGACTTTTGACCGTCGAGTTAGGGCAATCAACATCATAAATATAAAAATTACTATGCTTCTGTGGGTAAAAGTAAAAATCACGGTATGTATTTACATTCTGAAGAAAAGTAGATATTTTAGAAAACGGTAGTTTTTCGTACAAAAAGTACTCAAAACAGTGAATAAGGGTGTGTGTGCTGTTTACGAATGGGGAGTGTTTTCAGTGGCTCAAAATAGCACTGAAAAATAAGGCATATTGTACTTCTGGAGGCTCGTATCTCAGAAAATATTTAAGAATGCAACACTTTGGCTTCAGAAAGCGTAAATACGATAGTTTCACCAAACGGCATGTCCCAAATCGTGCGAGTCTAATTACTGATTTTTACCGACATAAAAATAATGGATTTGAATTAATTTTTTTTATTTCTAATTTTTTTTTTGTTATTTTAGGGGTTAGGGAAGTTTGTTTATTTACAAAAAAAATGTTCTCAAATCTGTGGATTCTCCCTAAACTGTATTTTTTTCGATTAATCTATAGTTGTTCATTCGCCATGAGGGATTATACCGGGTTTTGGTTGTCTAGCCGTTTCTCACCTTCCAATTTAACCAAATCGGGTGTGCACAATTCTTCATCTTGAAACTGTTCCTAGATGACACTCTTTTTCACTAGAATGTTCATTTTCGAAAGGTTCTTCTTTAATAGTGTTTTCTTTCCAGTATATGTTGGAATCATTCTCACTTTTAACTCTCTCTTGCTCGATATCTTTCGACACATTTTCACATTCCGAATGTGTTGATGCCATTTTGTGCTTTTGTTTCTTTTTTTCCGGAATATTTGAAAAAGTTCATTGATACACCGTTCTAAAAAAATTAGAGGAAAAAAGTCAAAAGTAAACAACTCTACCAGAAGCCCATATACAATTTTCGGCTTAATGCAGGGAAATTAAACTTGTTCGTATGTACACCGATTTAGCTGATTTCATCTGATTTTGAAACAAAAAAACTGATGAGTTACGTGTTAGAAAAAGATAAACTTTTCTCAAATAGCTGCTAAAACGGAAAACCAAACAGACCTAGAGTGTTGTCAAATAGGTCTGTTCGATTGTTGGAATTCTAAGTGAGTTCCGCTAAACGCTCATAGGCGAATAAAGATCATAGCGCCAAAATGGCGAGAGTCAAAACTACTGTGTGGGCCATCTTGTTATTTTTTACAATATTTGGATGTGAAGATGGAATATTCAAACTTGTTTAGAGTTCTGAGAGTTTACTGGGCTTGGATTATTTATTAATTTTGGTTATCTCAATGGTTGTCTGATCTGAATAATATATTTATTTGTAGTTCTCGCATAGTTGAAAGGGCTGTTGATATAAGGATGAAGTGAGTTCATTTTCAGCGACTGAACAAAAATCGGTATTTTCCGTAATTCTTTCGATGATAATGCTGAGTGAATGGACTGCCTAAACACAGATCTACTCTGTGGTCTAACTCTGACGTCGCAAAAGGGAGGAGCTCACGAACCTTTCCATCGAAAATGCAAATGCATGTTGAATGCCCATACGGAATTTTTCTTTTTCAGTTTATTCGTGATTGCGTTATAAATAAGGGTGGATATACCAATATTTTGTTAAATTAAGTCCGAATTTAGGAATTCCCTCATATTTATAGCATATTTCAAAGAGTTGAGGTTATATCATTGTTTTGTTTTGATTGTTATTCTGTATGTTTTGCTCAAATATTTTTAGAATTCTAGCTTAGAATGACTTCAAAAAACACGTTTTAAAGCTTTCCAGCATTAACGATTTCCTGGAAAATAATTAAAAAATGATAAAATGCATTGCAAAACAATGCAATTTGATGCTGATTTAAAGAAAAATACATGATATCATGAAAGATGAAACATATAATGTAGACGTAGGCTTTAGGTACTTTTCACTTTTTTATAACATGTTTATATTGAGTAAATCAGCTGATATTACTTCTGCCAATTGTTCTTGCCCCAGGAGGATGAAATTTCACCAAATTCCACACTGGCTCTGTTTGGAAAATATAACATATCCGTTACAGATGAAGCGTGTACTTGGAATGCTGACAAAATGCCACTAAAAGTAGCTGAAGAAATGTATCCCCCAAAAACAATATAATCTCAACTATCTTATATAAGCTATAATATGTTATAACCCTATAAAATATGATGGAAAATCCAAAATTTAGCCTCACTGTAAGAAAATATTAATATTTCCACCTTTTTTTATGACAGAATCACGAATAAACTAAAAAATAAAATTGATTTTTCGATGGAAAGGTGCATAAGCTCCGCCCATGGTGTCTGACGCCATGACTAAGCCAGTCCATTGGAATCTGATTAAGGCTGGACAAACAGAAGCAACACGGATGATTGCATTTAAGTGCCTTGTGTTTGAAGTCTTCCACTCTTCTGATCCTTATGGAATGGGCGAAAACACGAAATTTTCAAAATATTCTTAATGGATTCTACAGCTTGTAAAAAGTCTGTTGTTTGTCTGTTTCTATTTTTTTCCAAAACGAAAAAAATATTTAAAGTCAGCAATGTTTGAATAGCTTCTTTCTAGCGCCATTGCAAAATGTTGTGACGTAATCACCCGATCAACCAATCCCACAATTGACAGCTTCAATCAATTTTGCAAGTTGCATATTTTCAAATCAACGATTCATAATATCAAAAATAACAAGGTTTATGTGCACTGTAAAATCGATAATTATGTTTTATGACAGATCGAATGTTTCTACACTCTTCAAATCCGCATCGTCGCTTGACATTGCGAATAGTGTTCTATTTCTAACATTTATACTTTAAGAAACTTGGCAACATTGCCGTTTAACGTCACAGCCAACCCGATTACGCCTATTGGCTGCTCCGTCGTTTACGTCACAAAAAGCGCCAATATAGTAGCTTCAAAATTTGCTAATTTTCAAAAACAATAACTGTGTAATTGAATTTGACTCGAAAATGTTGTCTGGTACATTTATATATGTATTTTAAAGCATATTTAAACCGATAATAGTTATTCGTGTCGTCGCCTATTAAAAAGACATTGGGGATTCCAGGTAAAGTAAATGTTGAGAGTTTGTCATAATTCGATAAAACTCCCACATGATAATCGGAGGATATTTTACGTTTTGATTTGTCTGAAAATGGAATCATATCCTCAGCTGGAATCTGCCTAAGTATTTAGATAATTGAATCAGTTAATTGAAGTGTAGAAAATACACTATTTTTCTGAAACTTTATTCCAGATTTCAATTAATTTATCCACACATTTCTGCTTATCCACCAACTCTTCATTTTCTTGCTTCTTCACTGTCGTTGGGAGCGTCCTGTACATTCACAATTTCGTCCGAGACATATTGTTACCTGAGTTTTTTTTCTCTTTATTTAACGGTCGACCTATTTCTGCAACCAGGGCTTAACGCCGGTGAGCACTCCCTCCAAAGAGGAAATTTTGCTGAACCCTCTGAGGGTTTCTTTAACATTCAATGCTGGGTTCAACATCTATGAACTCGGGACCGCCATCTCAACGTCCCCTCCAAAGGACGACATATCTAACGTCATATCATGTGTTCATTGATATATATATATATATATATATATATATATATATATATATATATATATACCACTACGCTACAGTTGTTGGGGTATTTTAACGCACTCTCTCCTTGTCAGGTGGTCACCCATCCAAGTAACAGCCGCGCCCGATGTTGCTTGGCTTCAGATATCGATGAGACTCTCGTCAACCTGACCAGCCACCGTTAGCCCTTGTTACCTGAGTTATGGCCGTTTGCACCAACTTTTCCTCAGGTAAGGAATAACTAGGAAATCCGTATCTTTAGGAGTTCCCTAAAATAGTTATGGATTGCACCGTTGCAAATTAGGGAACACCTCCATAGAAAACGTTTAACGCCGGCAACAGGACAAATTCTAGTGACTTGCCATGAATTTGAGTTTTGAATTGTGTTGGTAGTGGGATTGGGGATAACTAACCTTTACGTTCTTTTCTTTCAAAAAATCGTAGATCGTAGGGAAAGTTTTCACCACAAAATATCCCCTTTCAGTTCTTTATCATGGGGGAAAAAGAACTTTTGAATTTATTGTTTACTTCAGAGACAACAAATTGACCAGATAAAACCAAAGCGCCCCTCATTATACAAACGACGAGAAAGAAATATTATTGAAAATGGTCGAAATTTATAAAAATATCGAAAACAAGAAGACTGACTACGATTTCCACAATATCCAAATCATCTTCAAACATTTCCATTATTCAATAAAAGAAAACCAAAACTGAATAAAATATAGGTTAAAACACTTAAAGGACCCGAATTTGTCTACCTAAGTTAGGAAGCCCTTATCTTAAGTTAGGGATAGAAAAAAGTCTTGTGCAGACTAAATCTTCCCCTAGCATTAAATTATTCATTTTCTAGTGCTTGGGAATCCTTAAAATTGTTTGTGCAAACGGGCATTAAAGAAATAAAAACTGTTGTCAGAGTCCCACCAAATTACACCAACGAACGAACCTACTGTGCGCTTGTACACATGGGAATATGTTCGTTCCGGTAACAGCTTTGATATAAGATATAAACGCAGCTCATATCTTATGTCTTATGATGTTATTTTTCTGAGGTTATGATGAATGTTATGATTTTAGATTTTTCGCTATCCAATATTTTTCTAAACTGTGTATTAATAATGAGCTTTTCTATATATTCGGGCAAAGAAGACAAATATTGACAATGACATCAAAGCATTTGAAATGTGAATATTCGATAAATGAAGTGAAGCTAGAAGTTGAAAGTGATTATTTTGATGTGAATCAGAAGGAACAAACGATTAAAGAAGAACCTGTCGAAAGTGAACAATTTAGTGAATTTCGGAGTGATAGTAGTTGTTCAGAACAGTTTCAGTATGAGAAATTGTGTAAGGGTGAGTAAAAAAGGTAGTGTATAGTCTGCCGACCAGTCGGCGAATTAAGTAGGTATATTTTGCCATTATCCATTATGTTTTATATTGCAATTCGCTCTTTCATTTCAGTGCAGAATTATCGAATTGGGTAAATGTATAGTTAGTCCACTCATGCTCCCTGAAAATAGCTGAAAAACTTTTCTTATGTGTTTTTGCCTTCTGAACACGAAACTGAAAGAATCGGTCTCATACCGTTTTGGAGTTACAGACCCTTCTTTGTTCTAGAACGTGATTTTCAAGCACCGTTTTCTCGCGCAAAAGTCACTCAAAATGCTTCCTTTTTTCGAACAGCATAAACTACAAAGATTAAATCACTCATTTTTAGTGTTGGGGAGAATCGAATGATTTTAAGAATCGAGTAAGTACTCGGTTCTCGAATACTCTCAAGAATCGAGTACTTTCCGAGTACTGAGTACTCGAATACAAAGAAAGAATTTCCTATCACTATTATACAGTGCCTCTCAAAAGTCCCCTCCCCCCCTCTTATTTTTGGAACGATTATACATAAACAAGTGAAATATGGAAACTGAATATTAAAGGTTGTTGTAAACTTTCCTACTAGTCATGATAGATGACGAAATCGTCAAAGATGACGTCACAAGGCCATTGTGACCAATAATTTTAAAAGGAACCCTACGGCAAGCTACACCTCCTTTAAAAGGTATCGAAAAAACCTATTCAATGATACTAATTTTGTTTGTGTTTATGGCAGTTTTGGCAACTCGCTTTAAAAAAATGCAAAGCTGTGATGAATTGAATTAGTTAATACTAAAATTCAAAATTCAAGCTCCGCCTCTGGATAGTTTCAAATAAGCTGACGTTTTTGTTAGTCTCCCTAATTCGACGTTTTTGTAATTGTCCAAGTTTTTGTACATTTAATAATTTGTGTATTGTTGATCGAACGTTTAACTGTTTTAGCAGCTTTTGGTACTTTTAATATTTTTGTACATTTTAATAATTTGTTAAACTGTTGTGAGCCGAACGTTTAAGTGCTTCAAGAAGCGAAATGGTACGTGCTTTAGGTGATGAAGTAGCAGCGATCCTAATTCTTGGTGAAACTGGACAAAATACTCATGCAGCAGAACGCATTTTTTATGGGAGGTTTCCCGATCGCCCTGTTTCGAGGACTTATTTAAGGGAGCTTCTTCGTAAGTTTGAATCAACGGGTAGTATTAATGATGCGAAACGATCTGGCAGACCACAAATTTCTGATGAGAAAAAAATTGATATACTGGCAGAAGTAATAGTTGATCCTACTTCTTCAATAACTCACGTTGCATCTACCTGTGAAGTCAGTCGAAGTACAGTACACAAGGTATTGAAAAAAAACAAATTTCATCCATACAAATTAAAAATGGTTCATCAACTCTCAGACGACGATCCAGACCGAAGACTAGAATTTTTCGAAAATATGGAAACTAAAATTAACCAACAGCCAGACTATGTCAAAACAATTTGTTTTAGTGACGAAGGTACTTTCTATCTAAATGGAAATGTAAATACAGAATGTGAGGTATTGGAGTGATGTAAAACCTCTCCTGGTTTCGTGAAACACAAACCCAATTTCCCCAGAAGGTGAATGTTTGGGCAGGTATCCTGGGAAACCACACGTTGGGCCTCTTTTTTAAAAATTAATGGTGAGGTTTATTGGAGCTGTTCAAAACGCAAAACCTAATTAAATTTTGGAATCCAGATGAATTCGGCAATTTGGAAATAACATTCCAACAGGATGGTGCTCCTCCACACTATTACGGTGCAGTAAGACGGTATTTGGATGAGGAGTATCGTGGTAGATGGATTGGACGATGAGGTTCAACGGAATGGCCAGCTCGATCACCGGACCTCACACCTTTGGATTTTTTTCTGTGGGGGTACCTTAAATCGAAGGTTTACGCCACTGAACCTGACAATATTGACGTTTTAAAACAACGTATTGTTGCAGAATGTGAGGCCGTTTGTACGATTTTCATTACTTGAATCCACACCTTCGTACCCCATTTTCTCTTTTATTGTTTCTCGGCCCGATCCTACATTTACCTAGTTATAAAATAAGTACCTAGGCGACCGAGCTTTGCTCGGTGTTTTTTTTTTCAGTAAAATTGTGTTTTTTCGGAGATGTTTATTTAGATACGAATCACATAATTATTACATAAATGAATATTTTGCAATCTTACCTATGGCACAGGATGAGTACAAATACACATTTTAAATAAACCTTATGAGTTCCTTGGACTAACCAAGGAAAAACATATCTAACATTCGTATTCAGATAATGTCATATATATAGCGCCATCTCACAAACCTCTTTTTTTTCTAACTGTTGCTTGTCCCTCTGAGCATTTCTTAGAAAAATGTGTTTTTATGATTTTTTTTTTTCACATTTTCAACAAAATTGCGATAGAATCTGTGCTACACATCATTGACGTCGCAACAATAAATGGATGTTCAGGGACACACCTTTAATATTTGATTCTAGGTGACCCGACAGACGTTGTCCTGTCCAAATTTCTATTTCTATATTCCCTAATAAATTTTTCCTGAAAACTCTTGTCCGAGTTGAATTTCTTTTTTCCTGTTTTTTTTGTATTGTTCCATTTAGGTTATGCCTTAGACTCTGCCGCTTCCTGTTTTCCCTTTATCCTGTTTCTAGTTATCCCGTTATCGCTTTCTCCTGTTATCCCATTATCCATTTATTCCGTTTTCTTGTTATCCCGTTTCCCGAAAAAAAATTGCCAAATCGGTCCAGCTGTTCTCAAGTTATGAGTTTACCAACACAAACAGACATTTATTATTATTATATATTCCTGAAAACTTTTCCAGGACAAAGAAATTGTTACCTACCCTTTCTAAACTGATTGAGAAGCTAGTAAAAAACAGAGTGATGGCTCTTTTGAGAAAGCACAACGTTATATATTCTTTTCAATTTGGGTTCCAAAGTGCAAAAGGAACAAGTGATGCTATTTTTAACCTTCTACAAGATGTATATTTCAATCTCAATGATGCGATGTTACGGCAGCGGTTTTTTGTGATCTGACTAAAGCGTTTGACTGTGTCAACCATAAAATTCTGCTAAATAAATTAGAAAGGTATGGCTTTAGAGATGTAGTTCTGAAATGGTTTGAGGCGTACTTATTAGGTCGGACTCAAAGCGTATCTCTTCAGAACAAAGTATCTACATATTTAGAGATAAAATGGGGAGTTCCGCAAGGATCTGTGCTTGGCCCTATCTTCTTTTTGATCTATATAAATGACCTAGCCTCAATAAATATTACGGGAAAATTTACTCAGTTTGCAGATGAAACTACCATACTATGGTGTAATGGAAATGACATGGATCTGCATCAACAAATTAACAATGATATTATCAAGATAAAAACGTGGTGTGATTCCAATATGCTATCTTTAAACATATTAAAAACTAACATCCTCACTTTTAAATGTCATTTACCAGAACTTTATCTGGGTAATCAAGAAATTAGCAGTAAGATTTAAATTACATTTCTTGGCTTACACATTGATGATAAGTTGAAGTTTGAAGATCATATAAAGATATTGGGTAAAAAAATAGCCTCAGGATGTTTTGCAGTGAAAACCACATCATGGGAACTTGGTAGGGACATGGCCAAAAAGGTTTACTTTGCCGTAATTGATTCACATCTTAGATACGGAATTTGCTTTTGGGGATCTTGCAGTGGATTTTTATTCGACACTATTTTCGTATTACAGAAAAGGGCATTAAGATACATGTGCAAATCCAAATTCTGGGACTCTTGTAAGCCTTTATTCATAGAACAAAAAATCTTACCCCTACCATTGGAAACAGTATGCCTTATCCACAGTAAGTTTGAAGATAGAGTGCATTCTACAGCACAACACATCACTAGACAAGCCCTTAATTTAACTTTACCACTTCCAAGGTCTACACAGATAAAACACTCCATTATATATAACGGCAAGAAAATGTTCAATCACTTACCTAATGAAATATATATATAATTTTTTTTTATATATATATATATATATATATATATATATATATATATGTGTGTATATGTGTATATTGTATATGTTTTTTATATATTACGTATATGTTTTTTATATATTATTGCCTGTCTTGACTTGAGAAATTGACGTGTATTGGCCTGCACCAAAATGTATTTTATGAATTGTAAGTGTATTTATGTATATATTTAGTAGTTTCCCATAGTTCTGACAATGTGGCGTTGCATGCTCAAGTATTATAGTATTATTTTGTTGTTTTTTAACCTACCACTTTGTCAATAAGAGTTACCATTCTTCAGACAATAAAGTAATTTTGATTTGATTTGATTTGAATTTCCAATAACTTTTCTGAAAATCCTTTCTTTCCCTAAAAACCTTATACTCCGATATTACGAACATCCAAAAAAACAATTAGCCAAATCGGTCCTGCCGTTATTTTTATAAAAAAAAATAAAAATGTTGCCCTGACTGAGATTCGTTCCTGTGACCATCTGCTTGGTAGGCGACAGTGTAACTGCTCAGCTCTTAGGGCATATAAAAACTAAAAAAAAACGGATGCTGATAAAACTGAATATTGGGAGCGGTATAAATATTATAGAAATCACTTTGTAAATACATTGAAAATGAAAAAAACTATATACTATGAGAATCAAATTGATAAGATAGGTAGATGCTAAACAAAAAATTTAATTAAAAAAAAAATTTTAGATATTTCAATATATATTTTGTGGAGAGTATAAGAGGTATTGTTGAAAGTATATAAAATCAAACATGGATTGAAAACAAAGGAAAAAAGTCAAATTCAGATGTCGAAATTCAAAACTACACTAGATATCCACTTATTACCTTAACAAACGTAACCTTTCAACCGCTGCATGTCATGACACTGCTGCACACGATGACAATCGTGACCACTTGTGTTTTCCCCTCTCTACCTACCATTGTGCTGTCTCAATACTGAATTCACTCTAGACTCTAGCTTATATGATCTAAGATGTTATGTGTTGAATTTGCACCACCAATGCACATTTTCGGGGGAAATAGCACATTTTCAGCTGTCTTTTGAATACAATAAAAAAGGCCGGCATGAAAACAATGCCCATTTAGCAAATAACAAAACAATACTTGGTATTTTGCAGAAATTATTACTTGGCCAGTTTTATGGAGTAAGAAAAAGTAGTGAAATGGCTTCAAAATATTCATTATATCATGAAAGTTCGTCAAATGATACAGAACATGGAGTTAAGCTTGAAGTTAAAAGCGGGGATGATTTCAATGTGCTTTGAAAGGGAGGATTAAAGAAGAGGCTGTAGAAAATGAACTATCCAGTGATAACATCTATCTAGAACAGTTACCAAATGAAACATTGTGTACCCCCGAGTTGATTAAGTTTGAGGGTATAGGAACAGGTGAGAACCACTGTAGAAAATAAAGACCAGAATATGAACAACAAACGTATCCATGGAAATTTCTCAACTATAGGTTTGTTTTGGTTGGTTGGTAGTAACACAGTTTATTGAAAAGGGACCCAGGCAAAATATTTCATGCTACGTTTGTCCTACTCTTTAGAACCGATTCGGAATCGTCCTGACTTCGAACCACAAGAAACCTAATATATAAAAATTATTTCTATATCTACAAAGATTTAATATACTCTTTTTTACTGAAAAAAAAATTGGGGTGGGTAGTATCGCTACATTCCCATAATTTTTTTGCATGACCTGAAATAAGCAATTTTAGAATGTTTTGTCACTTGGCACAACTTTTCAATCGACAACTTTTTCTTTTTTGCTTAGCTAACCTTTTAGAAGAACTCAATATCCACACGATGACGCATAAATAACTCGTGTAACCCTTTCCGTTGCGCAGTTATGGCTAATTCTTTGGTTGCTCAGAGTGAATTTCGAGGCTCTTTTTCAACCCCCCCTCCCTGCTTGATGACATAGGCGCACGATGGCGTGAGTGCACTAACAGGCAACGTACAGAGGTCTTTTTTCAAATATATAACACGTGGCGATACAACCCTTGAGTCACGAGATATATTGAAATTTTTGGCAACAACAAAAGCGTTTCATCACTAACTCTGGCAGGACTTACTATGGAAGCCTTTTTAAATACGTTTTCACATGAAAAAAATCATTGTTAGGTACTATTAAACCCATGGCTGGGAATTCTGCAAAATATTAGCAAAAGCATTAGCAAAACAGGTGAGAAATACTTGCAAACATGACCAAAAACGGGCGAAGGCCTGAAAGCGGCAAAGTAGTAGGGGTAGAGCAGCAGATTCATAACTTGGTGCAGTGCGCTTGTATTACTATATATACAGTTCCCCGCGTCTGCAGCCCTACCCCACTACTCAGCCGTTTTTGGTCATGTTTGTAAGTGTGAGAATAGACATTTTGTAGTAATATATTTCTACTTCCACAATGTTGGAAGAAAACCAAGTTGTACTAGAAATAATGAAGGCTCAGTCAGCTACAAAATGTGAAGAATTAATAAAACTGGCAAAAGGTGAACAGATAGCTCAGCCAAGAAATGTTGAAGGACAGTGGCAGACCCAAAGAAAAAAAAACCTAGAGAATAAAAAAAACGTAGACAATCAGAAGAAAAAGAGGAGAGTTCAATGGAGCAAATCGGAGAGGATGGATGTTTTTATATAAAATATCACAAGATGTAAAGGAGGAGGAAAGGAAGACCAGGGTAAATATAAAGTTACTTTACACATGCAGTCTGAATATAGGGAAAAAACTTTTCTTACATGTTTTTACCTCCTGAACACGAATCCGGAAGAAAAATGCGGCGGTCTCATACCGTTCCCGAGTTAGAGAACTTAAAAAAAAATTTACCTCATTTTCAAGCCTCGTTTTCCTGCACAAAACTCACTCAAAATGCCTCCTCCTTTTTACCAGCATAAACAATACACCCTAAATTACTTATTTTCGGCACAACTTTGCACAAAATATCGTCGTTTTATCGAAAAAATCCTCCTTCTTATACAGTTCCAAATAAATAAATTTCACACTTTGACACACGGAATTTAGTAACTGCCTTATTTTTCATGTTGGTAATGAATTAATCACCGCCCACAATAATTGCACACATAAATGAAGGGGAAACTATTGCTCACATTTGAATTCGAAAAGTTGGCGTTGATTCATTTATCACCAACATGAAAAATAAGGCAAAGTTACTAAATTCCATGTGTCAAAGTGTGAAATTTGCTTATTTGGAACTGTGTAAGAAGGAAGATTTTTTTCGATAAAAACGACGATATTTTGTTCTGTTCTTTTGTTTTGTAAGTTGTGCCAAAAATAAGTGATTTAGGAAATGTATTGTTTATGCAGGTAAAAAGAAGGAGGCATTTTGAGTGAGTTTTGTGCGAGAAAACGGTGCTTGAAAATGAGGTTAATTTTTTTTATAAAGTTCTCTAACTCGGGAACGGTATGAGACCGCCGCATTTTTCTTCCGGATTCGTGTTCAGGAGGCAAAAACACGTAAGAAAAGTTTTTTCCCTATATTCAGAGAGCATTTGTAGAGTAACTTTATATTTACCAAGACCAGTGAAAGCAAGAATGAGTTCATTGTTAAAGATCTGAAGGAAAACGGGAAACTGAAAACTTTTACGGTTGCCGGGGACAAATTCAAAGACCATTCTGGTCTAGAGGTGTGAACTACAGAAGGTTTGAGTTCAATAAGCACTATGAAAAACATCAGGCAAGAAGTGTTATTGAAGATGAAGATGGAAATCGACTAAACTCTTTTTTATGTCAAGAAAAGACAGATTAGAAAAACCAACAAATGAAAAAGTCCAATCCATCCCAAATATATCGAATATTGTAGCCAAAGAAAATCCCCAGGGCCACATTCCAAAACGCATACAGAAATAATATTGATAATTTTATCAATTTCATATATTATCTGAATATCTGTATTGTTAATAAAAAGAATAACTTGTTAGAGGAAGAACTGAGTGGTTCAAATGTATATTTTTTTGCTCTAGCTGCAACATGGGCTAAAGAAAATTAAGTGTATGGTATTTCGATAAACGAGTATAACTTCATTAGTCAATATAGTAGAAAGACTTGGGAGGTGGTGGTTGTGGACAACAGAAATCAAATTACACACTTCAAATTCCGTAACTCCATGAAACATTTCCTACACATAAATGTGTTTTATAATGATGATTTTTTTACTTTTAATTAATGTTAACATAGGTCATCTTACTACACTATTAGCAGATAATGAATATTTGCACCTAGACTGGTCTCTATGTGCAATGGTTAAATTTTTGATGTACATTTGAATTAACATGAGGACCATAGAGATTACTTTTCGAGTTATTTTTACAGTAATTTCACATATGTGGAGTAGTTATCGAAAATATGACACTTTCGATCGTTTCGAGAATAGTTTGTACTGACTTTTGAGCCTGGTTTCTAGAGGTAGTCTGTTACAAATTTTTGGAGCCAAACAGCTAACAGACCGTTGGTTGGCATCATGTGATGTAGTTAAATGTATTTTAGTTTGTATTTTATCTTGTCTTGCTTGCCATTGTGACCAAGTAATCAGCCATCTTTGCTATTGTGTTTCTCTGTCTCTCTTCTTACATTGTGTTCCACACCCAAATGGGTATCTGAATGAATAAAGAAAAAACCACGATTTTTTGCTTTTAAATGTTTACAACAAATGAAGCAATGATAGTTGCGAGTAGGAAATATAACAGGATATAACACTGGATCGTGTTTCGTATGATGGCACAGACAGTTATCTGGTACTATTTTCTCACAGAATCAGTTATTTTCTGCTCTATTGATTGGTCTAACTATCAAACCATGGCTGCGAATTCTGTGAAATATTAGCAATCACCAACGTCCAATTTGCTTAGTCTAACAAAATATATGTTGATAATTAACTGCACACTTTTTCCTTGTCACATGATTTAATCGAAAAGTAAACATAGGTAGAAAGTTTGTCAAATTTATCAAAGAATAAATTCTTTAAATGGAATCATTTTGTTATTGTAAGGTTCATAGACTGTCAAAATAATATAATAATCATAAAGATTCGTTTGGAATTTGAATTATTTTGTGTGAATTTGTTTAGTTTACTATGTGATTACATTTTCCTACAGTCATTGTATATCGTATAATAATTTTAAACTGCCCCAAAATAATGTACATTAATATTTGAATGATTTCAGTAATAACTTATAATAACACTTATATAACATTTCACTTACCATTTCTTGTGTCTTAGTTATTCTGTGTCTTTTCAATTCGATTTTTATACTGCATATGAAACAAAAACAATTATATAAATTATTAACAAAATGTCTTTGAGATGATGCCCATGTCATCTTTATGCAGCAAATATCCAAAACACATTCTAATTATTCAAATTACCTTTTTTTAAAATGTTTCTTTGCCTAACAACATTTGTTATATTACCCTGAAGTGTGGCTGGAATTTGAATTTCAGAATTTGGTGACAATTCCATGTGCAAATTAGAAGATTCCAAGGTGTTCATAGATGATGAAGATGTGAAACCTCTTGAGAATATATTTGAAGAAGTCACAGTGAAAGAAGAATATGTCAGGAATGTTCCGAGGATTCATCATACGCACCTGGGTGTACGGAAGTCAAAACTGAAGATGTAGACAACTCTTACCAGGAGAGAACTGGTAAGTTGTAGCCTGTAGATTTTTCCTTCCTTCTTCATTCTCGACATTCCTTTTTTGGTTTGATAAATAATCACAATTAAAAAAATGAAATTCCAGAATCCAAAGAAAAATTCTTATATTTTTTCTATTTGAGAAAAAATCATAATCAATTGCAGAATGGTGTATTTAGAAAATTCGCTGGACTGTATCTGTCCCCAAGGATAAAAGTTGGTGTATAGGGTGTTGTTCAAATTCACCATTCTTCCATTCTTAAGTATTTTCAGATGATCTTTATAGAAAGAATTTGTATCTATGCTCTCACCAGATTATAGAACGTAGTTTCTCTACTCATCATGAGGTTATTTTGCTGAAATTTACGTTTTACTTCATTTTACCATGGTTTTTCTTTGAAATTTGTTCCTATAATCTTGATCCTCTTATAGCCGATTTTATATATGATTCCCATGTTCCTTTTATCACACTTTTGATGCCTCTGACTTTCTACCCATGTACCTTTTTTCCAAGAATAAGATATAATAAGACCTGTACAACAGTTCTTAGAAATAAATGAAGTTCTATATCCTTGTTATATATAATCAAAAGAAATTCATATTTGTCTCGACAAAAACACTCACAGAACCCTCATTAAATAATAAATAAATAAATAAATAATTTTATTTTCCAATAAGAGATATAAAATGTATAGGAATAGTCATATACAATGTATATAAATAGTAATATATAATATACAGTTAAAGTAGAGTATTGTCCGTAATAAAAACACACACAAACACCTATGCTCAATGTACAATTTTGATAGATCATACTAATATTGAAATATTCTTCCAGTTAAAGAAGCATTTTCAGTCAGAATTTTCTCCAAAGCAGCTACTAGAATTTTTAATATATTTAACTTCTCTTAAACTTTCAGGTAAATGGTTGAAAACATACAAACCCATTATTGTGGGTGAATTACTTGAGACCTTGTATTTTGTAAAGGGAATATGGTATTTTTTCTTTTGGCGTGTGTTCACGGAGTGGAAGTCGCCCGTTAGAACAAACTTTTGTCTATTTTTAAAAATAAATACGGACAGTTCATAAATATAGACTGACATGAGGGTCAAGGTATTCAAATGTTTGAAGAGGTCCCTGCATTATGTATGAACAAACCAATTCATACTCTTTATTTTATTAGTATTCATAAACGTTAAAGTTATTTATCCAGATAGTTGTTCCAACTTACTAGAGTCTTCCACTCAGTTGATTTTTGTCATGCTTTGGGATATGTTTTTTTTTAATTCGAAGTTCCATTTATTTAATGAATTTTATCTTTTATGAAAGTTAAAAATATCATTAATCAAATTAAAAATTGATAAATACGGAGATTCCAAAGTTTTTCCGGTTACATACCAGGTGTCAAGCCATGGTTTCCAGAGTTCAGAGGGTATGATATTTAAATTTGGCAGGGGTGTTGAAAATTGGAAAAAAAAATCAATATTTCATACTGTCCCATTACTTCCGGTTTCACCGGAAGAGTCGCCAACTTGGGAATGTCAAAGTATTTTTTCTTCTTTTTGATTCTAGGGACAATTTTGAGTACGATCACATGGTTTAAAACGAAAAATTGGTACATTTGATTTTTTTGGAAGCATTTTTATTTTTGCACTTAAATCAATCTGATGAACATGAATAATGAGTAAAAAATATTATAGTTTTTTCCACCTTGTTGATATGTCCAAAACAACTAATTGTGAAAAAAGTCATTTTTTTCAAATGACATCTTTCAGACACACATTCCCTAGATTCTAAATTTCACGACGATTCCATTGATGGTGTCGAATCGAAAATCGGATGGATAACAATCCTATTCCACTAATTACACCTGCCGACAAATTAAAATTTTTGAGTGTTAAATGTCGTTAATTTTGAGTGTTCTGAACACAGAAATACCTCCATATTTGCTCTGTCACATCAGGTTTTTCTATAAAAGGAAAAAAAAAGTTTATTTTGAAATTTTAAGAAAAAATCAATTATTATTTATTTATTTATTGTTCTCATTACAAACACCAATTGGTAATCACAAGTAATGGTGTTACAAATACAATCATTACTATAGGACTATTTAGTGTGATTTCTTTTGCGTTTTTCTGGGTGTGATTTTTTTGTGAATATTATCAGGAATGTCACGTTTCAGTGACCAGCAGTAATCAGCCATCGTATTCACATTCCATCGACCTTGGTACCTTGTTTCCATAGTTTTGATGTCTTGATGAAACCGTTCTCCCTGTACTTCACTAAAATCACCAAGATATTCAGAAAAAAAATCCAGATGTGAATCTAGAAAGTTTTATACTCATATTGCATCCCAATTTTTTATATTTATCTAATAAAGTTGCCATGATATTTTTCTAGTCAGGGTGTTTGTGATTACCTAAGAAATCGTTAACAGCGTTTTTTAATGCCAGCCAAGCTTCTAATTTAGTAGTATTCATTGTTGCATCAAATTCCCCGTCTTTCATCAAAGATCTGATTTGTGGTCCATCAAACACCCCTTCTTTTATTTTTGCATCAAATAATCTTGGGAATTTTTGACTCTGGTATTTAAAACTATCATTGTCTTTGTTTAATGCTTTAACAAATTGTTTCATCATACCCAGTTAATATGAAGCGGAGGTAACAAATTTTTTTTAGGATCAATTAAGTTTTGTGTATAACATTTTTGGTTCCACAAATGTAACAAAATGTTTCCACACTATTTTGACACTTTCTTGAAGACATTTTGTTTTGGAAATGTTGTTCAGCCACAAATCATTGAAAGATTCAATAAATATCAAAAGTAAAACACTAAATTTTTTTTTAAATAAACACTCTAATTTCAGGATAAATTTTGTAAACAAAGTTACTGTAACGGCTCATTCTTATATAACGCCTTAATAACACGAGAAGTCGCACAATTTGAAAAAAGAGCGCCAAAACTTAATAATTTAACTTATTTTCATTAAAACAAATAAAATTGCCAATATATTAATTTTATCAAAAACCTGACGTGATACGATAAAATGAGGTCTGGTCTCGTCGTCAGCACCACAAAATTGGTAGAAAAAGTTAATAATATTTTAAACAAGGAAAATCATGTCGGCCGGTGTTATTTGTCGAAAAATTATGAGGAAATTGGTCTATATCGCTCTTCAAGTATGCTGTGGATACAAAATTGAACTAAACCAGATTCATAACTTCAATTTTCGTTTTGATTGAAAGGTATAATTATTTTGCGAATAAATCAGTTTTTAAATAAGTCAATCATTCGAAGGCACCTTCATTCGGAACTGAATCAAACTTTGAAATTCTTGATGAAACGCTCTGTATAGTTATTCATTTTTTGATTCCACAAGTAGGTCTACTTAGTTTGCTCACTCAATTTTTTATTCCCAATCTCATCACAGAATTCTCATTGTTTGGTAAAAACTTTGAAAATCAAAAGTGTGCTATGGAAACAAGAAACTTTGACAAGTAAGATAGTGTACATCAATAATCTAATCAGTTCGTATACCTAGTGTGCTTTAGGCCATTACATTTTTCAACAAACATGTATACAAGAGATGAAAAAGTGGACACGCTATTAATTTATGGCTAATGCAAGAAAAATTCGTGGAACCCAGCAACTTTGTGTGCTGAAAATCATCCCAACAGACATCATCCATTGCTTTCCCCCTAAAACATATAAAGGAGAACGGTCGAAAACTCGAGAGTGGTTCACCAATGAAGTGAAAATTATGAGACAAGTGGTTAATCAAAATAAACAAAACTACAGAAAAATAGGTGACCTTGAACTGAAATGTATATTCCATAAATCACAAAGTATATAGAGAAAAGATAAAAAAACAAAAAGGACGATGTATGACAATATCCTCTCAAATAGCAAAAATGCTAAAACGGCATGGAGGTTGGTCAATACAGGGCAAGTCGCCTTTTCAAAAACAGAACTCAAGTCTTACAGCTAATGATCGTTGCAAATACAGTGCATCAATGATAGACAACATCCTTGAAAAAATACCTACCATAGAATCAACGGGAGATTAACTCCTAACGGAAACCGTTAAGGACTCACTATTTTTACGGCCAACTAATGAAAAAGAAATAATGAAAATAATCCAATCCTTAAAAAGCAGCTCTAGCATGGATGCCTATGACATAAGTGTCAATAAAACTCATCCCCGAAACGTTGAGTCTCCCCTCACACACCTGGTGAACCCTTGCCTTGCAAACGGGATATTCCCATCCCATCTTAAACTAAGCAGAGCAATCCCCATTACCCTTGCCTTGCAAACGGGATATTCCCATCCCATCTTAAACTAAGCAGAGCAATCCCCATTCTAAAGAAAGGCAACTGCAATGATTGTGATAACTACAGATTCATTACAATAACTCCAATACTGTCAAAAATTAATGAAATCACAATAAAAGACTTATTAATCAGTTTTCTTGAGAAGAACAAAAATCTAGATGACCATTTATATGGCTTCAGATCCCTCAGATCAACTACACAAATGCTAACAGATTTGGTTCATCAAATAGCCAAAAATAGAGACGCCGGAATACATACACGAGCAATCCTATGCGATATGTCAAAAGCTTTCGACAATGTTTCGCACGATATTCTGTTATAAAAGATTTACAAATATGGAATTCGTGGGACAGCTCTAAGTCTAATCGAAACTTATCTCAAAGAGAGTCATGTATTATTTAACAAAGAGACCTCCAGCACTATCCAAGTTAAACACGGAGTTCCCCAGGGATCAGTGCTGGGGCCATTATTGTTTGTAATCTATATAAATGACCTACCCCAATTTATTGACACTGCAGATGTTTTTTTATACGCGGATGATTCCACTTTTCTGATTCAGAGTAAATACCAGAAGAAATCGACGGGATATCGGGCAAAACACTGGCGAAGGGTGAACTGTATTTCAACTCTAATGCTCTCTCTCTCCAAATAAAAATAAGACAAAGAGCATTTCATTTACAAAACAAAGATCTTAGGAATGACGAAAAAGTAGTGAAAGTTCTTGGCTTTACTATAGATGGAAACACGTACAAACGAGCTAAATAAGAAGTTATCTAAGAAACACTCTGTACGAAGAAACTTGGGGGAGATAGTATCTCTTGAAGTACTGAAGACAGTTTATTACAATATGGCTCACTGCCACCTAACCTATGGGATTCTGCTATGGGGAACTATCCCGGGATGCCTCGAGCTACCGGTTAGATAAAATTATCCGTACCATTGCAAACGCGGGACCAAGTGAACACGCAAAGCCGATTTTTCTTGATCTTCAAATATTTACTTCCATACAGGGTGTTATGTAATGAGTGTCTGATATTTTACAGGACGATTCCTCAGTTATTTATAAGGTGAAAAGTTCATATAAGCATTGGTCCACAAGGCCTTCATTTTTTATATACAAGGTGTTGAAAATTTATTTCTATTTTGGTTTTTCGTAAATAATTTTTAAAATAATGTCGATATTTGGACAAAAATTAGTATTTTAGCATTTTTTTAATAAGAGAAATTCAAATTTGATCTTAGTTTGGCCCTCAATTGTAGGGGGCGCCGCCTACAGGTCTGTGTCTCTTTTGGGAAGTCACAACTTTGTCGTGCTTGTATGTATCACATTTTCTAGAAGAAAAATCGATTCCTCTATCATGTTTACGAGAAGAAGGTATGCTTATCAAAAGTCGCTACAAGCAGCCGTTTTCGAGATATTTTGATTTAAATAAATCGATGCATCCAATCTTCTTCTCATTGATTCGTGAACTCTTTGAAAATAAAAGTATCAAGTAGGCTAGTAAGTTTGTTCCAATGTTTTTTTTGTGCTGTCATGTCATAAATAATATCTTGACGCATAGTCGAATAGTTTTATTTATTATTACTGTGATTATTTGTTAAAAAAGGGTAAACTTTACCAATGCATATGAGGCTAGACGTTTGTATCAGGAGCGTTATGCGAACCGCACAACTCCTACTTCAAAAACGTGTTCAAGAATTCACGCTCGGTTAAGGGAAACAAAAGTTTTGAGAAAGCTAGTCATCTGTCGGGTGCACATCGGACAGTAAGTACCCCAGAAACCGAGGAAGCAGTTCTCAATCTGGTAGGAGAACACCCGGAAACAAGCTCCAGAAAAATAGCGGTGCCAAACATTTCTCATGTTCTGGTATGGAAAATTTTAATTGATAATTTGTTATATCTCTACTATATTCAAAGAGTTCAGGCACCTACTCCCTCGTGACTTTCCGTTACGTATCAACTTCTGTCGTTGGTTTCTCCAATGCCTTATTCAAAATCTTTTATTTGAAAATTAAATCCTGTTTATCGACGAAACAAATTTCTCACGCAACGCTGTACACAATTTTCACAACAATCTTTTGTGGTCAGAGGAAAACCCCCATGCGATACAGGAATCAAGAACAGTTCTCTCTTAACTTGTGGGCAGGAATCCTTGGAGATGATTTAATAGGTCCATTCTTTATTCCGGGAAGATTAACCGGAGAGAGATATCATCATTTTCTTGAGGAAGATTTGCCTATTTTACTGGAAGGCATGGCCGCGCCGCTTAGACTACGAAAGGAAATGTGGTTTATGCATGACGGTGCCCCAGCACATTTTAGCATCCAAGCGCGAGAATTTTTAGATCAAACTTTCGGCAACCGTTGGATAGGTCGGAGAGTGCCTCAACCATGGCCCCCTAGATCACCAGACCTTAACAGTTTGGATTTTTTCCTGTGGGGACATCTAAAATCCTTAATTTACCAGACACCTATCCAAAATGAAGAAGAATTAAGTAATCGAATAATTAACTCTTGTAGAACGATTCAAAATACTCCAGGAGTTTTCCAAAGAGTCCGCGAATCAATGAGAAGAAGATTGGATGCGTGCATACAGGCAGGAGGTGGACATTTCGAACATTTAATGGGATTTTGATTTAGATTTATATCTAGTGTTCCGTTGTTTATTGTAGTTTAAAAATTAGAGTTTGAAATGTTTCTATGTTGAATTAAAAAAAAAGTTTTCAATTTTTTGTTATTTTTTGGCAAACACATGCATTGATTAATTAAATCCAAATATCTCGAAAACGGCTGCTTGTAGCGACTTTTGAAAAGCATACCTTTTTCACGTAAAAATGATAGAGGAATCGATTTTCTTCTAGAAAATGTGATACATACATGCACGACAAAGTTGTGACTCCCCAAAAGAGACAAAGACCTGTAGGCGGCCAAACTAAGATCAAATTTGAATTTCTCATATTAAAAAATCCCCAAATACCAATTATCGTCCAAATATCGACATTATTTTAAAAATTATTTACGAAAAACCAAAATAAAAATAATTTTTAACACCCTGTATATAAAAAATAAGGCCTTGCGGATCCATGCTTATATGAACTTTTCACCTTATAAATAACTGAGGAATCGCCCTGTAAAATATCGGACACTATTACATAACACCCTGATAAGGGGGACAATAACAAAAATAGAAATACAATGGGATTTCAAATCCACAAATATGATACCAGAAACAAGAACATGTTCAGATTACCACAAGTAAACTATAAAAACATTATGAAACAGACCAAATGTGTGCCCCTGAATCTGTATAACCTTAGACCAGTGGATTGAAAGACATATTCCACAAAACAACTGAAATATATGTTAAAACAATCCTATGTTTAACATCAATGACATATTCAATTCACGCTCATTTAAACACTGAACTGCTCTGTTTTCAGATAGTATATCGCAACGAAATTAGGAGGGCTTAAATAGGAGATAAAAACTTACTTTTTACTGAAAAAATCACAGCTAAAAATTTTAAAATGGCGGCTGAGCCACACCTTCAATAATTTTTTTAAATAGTATATCATTCCATTTTCGAAATCTGCTCATAAATATCTAATACAATTTTCTCCTAAATTCAATTGTTTTCGAAATATTAACGTTTGAAAAGTGACATTCCGGTTTAAAATGAAGTACGGATTTTGGTCCCTTCCGGTTAAACATTTTGCTAATTAAACGTTGTTATTAATTTGTAGTTAAATCTCTTAATTAATTCGACTAATAAGAGGCATAAAGAGAGTTTATTAAGGATAAACAGTACCGCTACCGGAAAATCTCGAAGCCTACGAATGTGTTCTGTAAATTCACAATCAAAACAAATTAGTTAGCTAAAAAATTATAATTTATTTTTGAATAACATTTTTATTTAACCCCAACAATTATTTATCAAGTGTTCAATGTGGCCCCCTTCTAAATCTTGACAATCAAGTACCCTATTATAAATAGCTTCTCTCACGTTGATGAAAGTCTTTTCATCTATTTCTTCACATTTATCAATTATTCTGCGTTCCAACTCTTCTAATGTTTGGCATTCAGTGTCGTAGATTTATGACTTCAGATACCCTCAAAAGAAAAAATCTAGAGGTGTAAGATCCGGAGATCTTGGTGGCCATTCTGTATTTCCCCTGCGACCTATCCATCGCCCAGGATAGTTTGTCTCGAGGAACTCTCTATCCATGTGATCGAAATGGGGAGGTGCCCCATCCTGCTGAAATTGTTTAATACAATTTGTCTTATTCGAGGTTCAATTTCAGTTTCTAAAAGATTTCTGTAAAGAACTTCTGTAAGATTGCCTCTGATGAAAATCGGTCCAATAACGCGATTGCCCAAAATCCCCGCCCAAACATTCGCCTTTTAGGAAACTGGGTATGTCCCTCTCTAAAAATATGCAGATTAGTATCGCTCCAGTTCGTACATTAAGTTTGTTTTTTCCATTAAGATAAAACGTGCATTCGTCTGCGAAACATACACATTTTAGGAAGCCCCGTTCTCCTTCAATTGTTCTTGTTGACCACTCACAAAATTCAACCCTCCGGTCTGGATCATCCTCCATGAGAGCATACAGGATTTTCATTTTATAGGGATGAAACTTTTCTTTTTTTAGGACTCTTTGGACAACTTTTTGAACTTACTCCACAGGATTCAGCAACTGCAGACGTCGACTGAGTCGGATTGATTACCATTTCAGCAACAATTTCTACCTTTTTTTCTTCTGAAAGAGGCGGTCTTCCTGATCTTGGAGCATCTTTCAGCGTACCAGTTGCTTGGAGCGTATTTAAAAGTTTGCGCAAATATGACCTCGAAATAGGATTCTTGGGAAATCTATCATTAAACATACGGACTGCTAGATGATAATTTCTTCCAGCTTCTCCAAATATCAAAACTGCTTCAAACTCATCGTCAAAACTACGAGCCATGATCACACTTTTCATAAAAGGATTTAGGCGCTCAACGGACTATTTGATAGTTAGCAGTTCAGTTTGACAGTAAACAAGATGTTACCGTGACAACGATTTTTCCAATGCAAACTTGATTGTAAGCAACATTAGTGTTTTTGGTTGGGTTTGAAATGACTAAAATGTCACTTTTCAAACGTTAATATTTCAAAAACAATTGAATTTAGGAGTAAAGTGTATTAGAGAAAACTGTTGAGAATTATTAGCAGATTTCGAAAATGGAATAATATACTGGGTGTTCTATGTAAAAAAAATATTGAAGATGGCGCTCAGCCGCCATTTTAAAACTTTCAGCTGTGATTTTTTCAGGAAAAAGTAGGTTTTTATCGCCTATTTGAGCCCTCCAAATTTCGTTGCGATATACCAGGTGGTTCAAAAATTAGTAGGAGGGGGGAACGGACTTTAGACGAGCACTGTGTATACCAAGATATGTTCTTGATTAGGTGGAATACGTCGTATACTGTAACAATGTCTCACTACTCTAATCTAATGTTTTGTATAAAAATAGTTTTTAATATTTTTTTATATTTGCTATTATATGTAAAAATTTACTTGTACCATTCAGAAGACACATCTTTTTGTAGACGTACCTAAACATATCGAAAATGTCACGGGCAATGCCTGTTCTCATAAATTGTCTTGTATTTTGAAGGTGAATAAATTTTTATTTTATCTTATCATGTTTTCAATATTACCCTGTTGTGGAGAAACAACTCAAACAAGAAACTCCCAACCATCAAACTTTTATCATTGATGAGGTGACGAAAATCTATGTTTTAGCATTTGTAGAAGCGAATCCTACCGCTTCTACTAGGGAAATTAGCCATGCGTTATAAATTAGTCATGAGTCGGAAAATTCAAAACATGTTTCATCATATTTTTTTGTAAGAACAATTCATTTGGCAGAAATTAACAAATATGAATAATATTCTTTCACTGCCACGTCCAAGGTGGTGATTGTCAAGTTTACTTTTAGTGGCAGATGTTTTTGTATTGTTTTTTTCCTTCAGATTTTGAAACTCTGCTTCGACATGGTGCTATGGAAGTGGGTGAAACATTAACTAGAGGGTACGAAACTACCAAATCTTCAGGATCCACTGGAGGAAAAATAGTTCAGTGCAAGTCCTGTTCTAAAACTTTTCCTAATATATATTCATTGGTGGAACACCAGAGAATCATACAAGCGAAAAACCATTTCATTGTAGATTTGTTCAAAATCTTATTATAAACAATATTATCTGGAGAAGCATGAGCAAACTCACACAAGGAAAACATTTCATTGTGGGATATGTTCCAACTCTTTTTTAAAAAAAGAACATTTAGTGGAGCATGAAGAAATGCATACAGAGAAAAAAACATTTCAATGTCATTTTGTTCTACTCTTTTATAAAAAAGTTCTTTGTTGGCACACGTAAGGAATCAACGGGAAAAAAATTTTTAAAAAAAAAATCTTTTGCTAAAAAAAAAACTTTGGGGACATGAGAGGATTCATGTGGGGGAAAAAAGACAATTTCATTGTGAACTATGTTCAAAGTCATATAATTGGAAAGCTAATTTGAGGGTTCATGAAAAAACTCATACAGGGGAGAAACCATTTTTATGTGAAATATGTTACCGGAAGTTTTCTTCAGTCGGCGGTCTGAAGGTACACGGAAAATCCCATGAAAGGGAAAATCATGAAAGTAAATATTGTTTCACTTGCAAATCTTGTTCGAAGTCTTTCAGATTCAAAGTTCATTTGAAACAGCATGAGAAGATTCATAAAGGACAATAAATTGATTGCGAAATGTGTCAATATACTCAAAAGGGTTATTTAATCATGGAGTTCAGGTAGAAAATACACCATTAATGAATATTTTTTGAACTATTTCAATATTTATAGGCACCTACAAATCTGTGATCAGCTGCAAAGAAAAATCATTATAAACACAGAATTGGCAATGCAAAAAAACAATTGGCAAAAATTGGTCTATAATAAACAACCTAAGTAACGAAAGTACTCATCTCCCCTATCATACAAATACCAATTTGTATTCATTACTTGAAACTCCTGTACATAACATAATTATACATTACATACCAAAAGTCAAAGTTTCATGTGTTAATTTGTGCTACGTTTTTCACTAATATCAGTAGAAGTTCCGCGAATACAAATTTGAAAATCACATCTAAGTGCACAGGGGAGTCACACTCAGCCCATGAGTGAAAGTTGAATGAGAAAATGCGAAAATTAGTTTAGAATTCTAAGGATAATATCCACAGTTAAAACATCTTTACAAAAAAAAATAAGATAACAAAATGACCAGAAAATATTGTCAGAAAATTATGTTTCAAGACTATTAAACTGAATACTGTAAACAATATCACGCAGTTAATTAAAGAAGATTTTGTTTACATCTTTTTTAAAGTTAACTTTTTACGCAGTCAGGTTTTTTAATTTTTAAATTAGCTTTTTTATTTTACACTTTTCAGTTAGGATTTTTCACAATATGGCGTCTGGTTGTCGCCATATTGAATTTTGTCACAATATGGCGTCTAGTTGCCGCCATATTGAATTTTGATTATTACTTTCATGTCTTTATTCACAATATGGCGCCTGCTTGTCGCCATGTTGAATTTTGATTACTTTCGTAATTACTTTAGTAACACTCGCAAAATTAAGACAATTCGATTGACGTAAAAATCATCAAAATCGGCCCACATGTTTGGTCTCTAGATCACCACAAAGGAACAAACACACATACATGATAAACACATTACCCTCCTTTACCTCGCGCAGTCGGGTAAAAAGACACCAACTGATTAGCAATCTCTAAATATTGCAAGAAAGCTAATTATAGGCCATAGGCGTACTGATTGAAATTATTAAAGGTCTGCAATAATATACAATGGCTGGGGTCTGTTACAAATGCAGCACTTCTTGTGTTTTGAAAGAGTTCAAGAATGAAGTATTTGGATTTCCTTGTAACTTATGCAAAAGGGTTATATGCAGAAATTGTTCAGGATTATCAGACAGAAGGTTGTTACAATCAGAATGTTGAGGGTATGGGTATGAGTATTAAACTCATTTTAAACAAGCTGTATTTTATTCAAATTATGATGTCATTCTGATAACTGAAACATGGCTCAATAATAATTAATCTGATGCTGAAATAGATCTGAATATGTCCTATAACATTTACCGTACAGATCGTGACAGTATTGACTCTTCAATGATGGTGGAGTACTCATTGCAATTAAATAATGTTTATAATAGTAGAGGTGTGCTCTTAGATTTGGTTTTTTCAAACATTCAACTTGAACATTCTTATGGCTAATGATTTGCGTCTTCATAATTCAGTTTCCTTTAAATAATGCAATTCCCTTTTAAATAATCATTATACGAAATATTACTTTCATAAAATATGATAAGCCATTTTATGATTTAAAAAATGCCAACTATACAGGTCTGAATGACTTCTTTGCATGTATAAACTGGAATACCCTTATTGAATTGGACATACACTCAGCAATATCCACTTTTTTATGATATTCTGTATTATGCCATTGACGTCTTTATTCCTCAGAAAGTTTGCAAACCAAGTACGGTTCCTGTATAGTTCAGCTCTGATCTCAAACATTTGATAATTCAAAAGAAATGTATGGCCAGTATGAGGATTTCCTCTTATTTCACGAATTGAGATTGCAATGCAATAGGCTTAGTAAATCATGTCATGACAATTACATCAAGAACTCAGAAAACAGAATGAAAGAGGATCCACGATCCTTTTGGCATTATATTAATAGTCGAAGAAAAAGTTATAATCTTCCCAATAACATGTTTCTTAAGGAAAAACATAGTTCTACAGGCACTGGAGTTGTCAACTTATTTGCTGACTTCTTCTCAACACTGATCAAATGATCACCGTCCCTTCATTTAACTTTGGAAAAACTTGTAACATTAGTTCTTGTAATATTGATGTAACATGTATATTTGATAAGATACAAAATTTACCCATGAAACTTTCCTCTGGTCCAGATGGAATTTGTTGTTATTTTAAAAAGATGTGTGTTTGTACTTTAGCGATGCCTTTATAATGTTCAATAAATCCCTTAATGCAGGTATTTTTCCTGAATTCTGGAAAAACAACTATATCACAGCAAGTTTTTTTGTTTCAGGTACTCCTAAAGCAATTTTTTTAATTTTCTAACAGTATGACATTCTTTTATATTTTGGGGAAGAGAATTATATTCATTTAACCCTTTATAGAATATTGAGTTCATACCCCTATTAGTAAGCACTCTACTAAGATATAAATTATTGTGATATCTTGTTTGATACTCGTGTATTTCTCTTCTGAAAATAAACTGATTTAGATACTCTGGCATTAGGCCCTTCAATAATTTAAAAATAAAAGTCAATGCAAACATTATGAGTCTTTCATTTACTGATTGCCATTGCAATGTTTCCAACATGTGACGAATATGTGTGCGCCTGTTACACTTCAAAATTATCCTCATTCCTGTTTTGAAGTTTCTGAAGTGATGATCGAGCATTATTATCTAGTAAATACAGAACTGTAGCACAGTCATCGAAAAGTGGCCGCACATAAGTGTTGTATACTTTATTTTAGTTTGGATGGACAATGCTGATGCTATTCTTGAAAAGAAGAATAGTTTTTTTGATATTTTATTTTTTATCACGTTGAAAATTGCATTTTCATTCCGATTGTTATTTGATTTTCTATTCCAGTCTATCTATCAGATGTAGTTCAATGTCCAGCGTAGCTTCAGCCGGGGAAGTAGTTGTTTTCTGTTAGACATTCACAAAAATAACTTCATTTTTATCAAGGATGTTTCAATTCACAGAAAAATATTTCTATTCAATTGAGAATATTTCCCTTTTTACCTGAATGTTCGGTTGGAAAACCGAACTTCCAAAGTTTTCCACACAACATTATGCCTAACTTACTATGCTCAAAATTCACCAGTTAACAGGTTGGCAAAGTATGGAAATTAAAATAGTGGTCATTTTGACTTGTTTGGCTTTTCATTCGCGTCTTTATTGAAAAAAATCGCAAAAATTGAAAAATTTACCCTGAACCAAAGCTCACTGATCTCAATGATCATTTTTATGTCTGTAAGTTGTACTTTATTTTAATTTATTTCGACATGTAATATTTTGACTATCTAACTTATTTAATTTTAATTTATATTATTTATTTAGTTTAGCTGTAAGTAGATTGAATTAAGGATCATGTATTTATTTATCACTTATAATTGCACGAGAGGTTTGTATTTTTCGGTAAATTTGGGTTGTTTAATGAGAAACTGTTGCCTAGCAATTAGATGAGAAAAACTGTAAACGAGTCAAATTGCTAAAGGAAACAGTTTAGAATTTGAACAACACAAATTTACCCGATATCAATACAAACATCGAGTGTAATTCGGCAGGACAATTTAATGAATAAGAAATTTAGAAACATATCAATGCAAACTTTATTTATTTTGGCAACCAACACCGCGATAATTGATAAACAAATGAATAAGTGAAAAAACCACTAGTGCATTTGTCGCTGTAAAAGTTGCAGCTAACTTTTGCCGCTGTCAAACTGACAATTGCACTGTGGCATATGCGATTTTTTATACATGAGTTCAATTGTCATGTAAAAATAAGGTTTATCCGTTGGTTAAATAAAAAAAAGCTTATTGGACTAGTCAAAATAGGTGTGTGGTAGACAATAAATATACACAAATACATTACAATACACTTTGAAATTTTGTTAAATCACATTTTCAAAAATTCGTCTGTAGAGTAAAATGCTTTACTCAAAAGATATCCATTTACCTTTGTTTTAAAACTTTTTTCACTTTCTACATTTCCAATAAGATCAACAAATTTGTTATAGAATTTTATCTGATGGTAGGTATGAGAGGCCTAACCGACGGTGAGTCTGGATTAGGGCTGATGAAACTGGTTGTTATTACGTGTGTCATAATTATATAAATCACTTTTCCTCATTAAGTTATTGTTATTTTAAGTCATGTTTAGAATAATAAGACATATATAAAGTGATGGCAATAAATAATTTTCACAATGCTCTCGTGTATTTTATCATGGATTTTTCAATTCACAGAAAAATATTTCTATTTAATTGAGAATGTTTCCCTTTTCAACATGAATACCCCACAAGAGTTTATCTTGAACTATGGATGATAGTGACTAAAGTTTATCTTTCAGTCGCAGATGATTCCACATCTGATTTTATGAACATCCTGTACCCCTCTCATGCATCGTATACTCAATTCTTTTCTGGATAGTGAATGCTTTATCTAAATGAGCTAATTCTCTCCAAAATATAAGGTCAGTTTTACTATTGTTGATTATAAGGCCATTGACCAGGCAATATTGATGGAATTCTTTTGCACTCGAGTCGAGCTTTAGAGCCAGAGTCCTGGGATTTTCCATTGACACAAAAATTTGTATCATCTGCATAAGCTACTATCAGATTTAGAGTCTTACAGAATATCTCTATATCATTCATAAATAGTATAAAGAATAAAGGACCTAGGATGGACCCCTGAGGCACTCCGACTCTCACCTGAGCGTCTTCTCATTTAACATGATTGATGACCACTATTTGTTTTCTCTCACTTAAATATGATTCAATCCACCTGTTGGCATTACCTAGTATTCCTAATCAATATATACATATAAAATTAATTTAAAAAAATTATATTAGAGGCTATGTTACTCAGGGATAGTTTAGCTTCTTATTAGTTATTTTTTTCTATCGGTTCAGCAGTTCCAGAGATTACCCCCTACATACAAACAAATTTTACCTCTTAAAATATTAATTGTTTTTAACTTTTGCAATTATTTTTTTGCAGATTTGAAATTTTCGCACATTTTTCTCGATACCATTACGAATGCAGTTAACTCACCCGTGTTTTAATTGGCTGTAACAAGAATTAACTCGTTTTTGAACTTGTGAACCAGTCTATAAGCGAGTTTTCTTTCAGAGGCATATGTTTTTGTAATGTTTTTTTCTTCAGATTTTGAAACGCTGCCCCAACATGGTTCTATGGAAGTGGGTGAAACCTTAACTAGAGAGTACCAAACCACCAAATCATCAGGATCCTCCGGAGAAAAAATATTTCAATGCAATTATTGTTCTAACACTTTTTCTGAGAAATATTTATTGGTGGAACACCAGAGAACTCATAACAGGGAAAAACCATTTCATTGTAGATTATGTTCGAAATCTTATTCTAGAAAACAATATTTGATTGAGCATAAGAAAGTTCACACAGGGAAAAAACATTTTCATTGTGGAATCTGTTCGAAATCTTTTTTTAAAAAACAACATCTAGTGGAGCACGAAGTAACTCACACAGAGGACAAACCATTTCAATGTCTTTTATGTTCCAACTCTTTCCGTCAAAGAAGTACTTTGGTGGCGCATTTAAGGAATCATACAGGGGAAAAACAATTCCGTTGTGAACAATGTTCAAAGTCGTTCAATCGGAAAACTAATTTGAGAGTTCATGAGAGAATTCATACGGGGGAGAAACCATTTCAGTGTACTTCGTGTTCTAAATCTTTCGCTCAAAGGAGTACTTTGGTGTCGCATAAGAAAATGCATATAGGGGAAAGACAATTCCATTGTGAACTATGTTCGAAGTCGTTCACTTGGAAATCTAATTTGAGGGTTCATGAGAAAACTCATCAGGGGAGAAACCATATCAGTGCGAAATATGTCAACGGAATTTTTCCTCAGAAGGTGGTCTGAAGGTACACAGAAAATCCCATGAAAGAGAAACACCTTTGGTTGCAAATTATGTTCGATATCTTTTCGTTTCAAAGTTCATTTGAAACGGCACGAGAAGATACATGAAGGACAATAAAATGAATGCAAAATTTTTTCAATATCAAAAAGTTTATTTTTAATATGACATGAAAATTGTCTAACGGGCTTAATTTGCAGCAAGGAGGAGCGAATTGACAAAATTGAGCCCATATACCTGTTCTGAAGCCAATTGAGATATATCGGATGTCCCAAATTCAATGTTACAGACGGCAATATGGTATGGTGCCTTTGTACATAACCATCGATGGGTCCATCTCACTCATAACCTATGCCAATCAAGTTAGAACTTGTGTGGTCTGTGACCAAGCAGGTCACGAGAGACGAAATTATCCAAAGTTAACGAAAAATAGGATAAATGAAATAAGGGGGCCCAAGGCACCAGGAGAGAAGGAAATAGAAGAAAACCACCCAATTACCCCCACCTACGCAAGTATAATACAAGGTACCCAAGAAAATTACGAGAAACAAAGTAAGAACCAGAAGAAAACGAAGAAAGCTACTCAGACAGTGATAGTGACATAATTAAAGCAACATTAGATATAAACTGAAACACTATTGTTCGGAAATCGACTATGTGGTATTGAACTTTCCCAGCATCTGACGATTGTTTGTTTGTATAGATCATGCAATGGTAACTTCTATACATTTTTAGATATTTTTAGAGTGCCTAACTATCTAAATGTTGAAAAATCTAAGGTGATACTAGCGGTGATTATTTGAATTTGCTGTCGCTGAACTCCAACTCAACTACTTTTGAAAACTTATTAGAATCATTCAACCTACATGCTACAATTTTTTATTATACCCGTGACTACTGCTACTCAAGTTGATAATATAGTGACTAACCTGGACAATTCCATCTTCAGGACTGGGGTCCCAGAGCCTTGTTTATCTGATCATCGGAGGCAATATATCCTCATAAATAACATTATTTTAAAAACTGATGGGCCGCTATGGACCCGTCCAGTGCATAGACACGGTTTAACAAATTTAAGATCACGCTTGGCGGAATTTGATTGGAGTTACTATAAAAATGATAATAATGTTACTCCAGACACGAAAATGCAAAATTTTCAAGGTCTTCTGAATGATCTAGTGGTTACTATTTTTCCACTGAAGAAAAACGACAACGTTTCAAAAAGAAACCACTCTTGGATGAATGATAACTGAAACGAATGCTGATACTCTCAATGCTATAAAAACTGTACACGATGTTGATAAAGATAATTGTTCCCTAAATGCATATAAGAAGCTGAGCTATGATTATAAAAATCGAATAAAAATATATAAAACAAGCATTTATTGAACTCTGTCATGAGGGACAGTTGGTACCAATAAATCATGAAGGAAATAGGAATAGGAAGAAGCAAATTGAAACCAATATATCGGTGGAGCAATTCAATGACTACTTTACTTCAATTGCTGAAAATACCATAATTGCACTGCCTAATTTACCTCATGAACCTACATTTTATTTAAAATCAATCAAAACTCCGGGACATTATTTTCATCTGAATCCTGTAACTCCAGATAATGTCTATGACATTATTCTTGGCCTGAAAAATTCAAACGTTTTTGATGTTATGAACTTAACAGCAAAATTCTCAAATTAGTAGCGGATATTCTTGCCGAACCTTTAGCTGCTTTAATCAATAACTGTTTCTCTGCAGGAATATTCCCAAATGTATTGAAGTACTCTATTGTCTTGCCATTATTGAAGAAGGGAAGCACCGATGATATAAACAATTTCCGACCTATATATATTATACCAATCATTGGTAAAAATTTTGAAATAATTAAGAAACAACTTTCTAGAAAGCAATTCCCTCTTGTGTCCAAGCCAATTTGGCTTTAGAAAAAATCGATCCACAACACAAGCTCAAGTTGTGTCGGACATTGTCGAGGGCTTGGAGGAAGGTAAACACTTGTGTGATCTTTCTAAGGCATTCGACTGTGTTTCGCATAAAATTCTATTGCAAAAATTACATTACTATGGAGTAAGAGGCTTGGATCTCGCCTTATTTTAATCTTTCTCACCCAAGTGAAAGATCCCAAAGTGTCAAAATGAGAGGTGATATCGCAAATCGTAATGTTAATACTCACGGTGTTCGTCAAGGGTCAGTTCTGGGCCCCATCCTTTTTTTATATATATATAAACGATCTATACCACTATACTTTTCCGACAAAGAGTGTTTTTTTCGACGATGATACAACTTTCATCTGTCAAAGTGCTAATTCAGAGAAGTTAGGTACGTTATCGAATGATATTATTTATTCAGCCCAAACATGGTTCCCATGCAATAAACTCAAAATTAATATAAAAAAAAATCAGTATGTTCTTGTTTCTTCTGTCTAATATCTAGTATCACCTTTTTGATCCGACATTTGAAGAATATTGTCAGCTTACATGTTCTTAAATCATGTTATTTTGGTTTATTCCATAGTAATTTGTCATATGGTATTTTACTATGGGGTGGCTCTTGCCACTCTCATAAGGCTTTTATGTTACAAAAAAGGGTAATTAGAGTAATGGCGAGAGTAAATTTTCGCGAACATTGTCGCTCTCTCTTTGTTAAATTTCTAGTCATGCCACTTCCCACTTTATTTATATATTCATCTATAGTGGAAATTCATAGAAGTAAAAACAAATATATGGTTCAATCATAAATCCATCATTACTCCATTCGCAATGTCAGCTCAATATAAGATCAGACTACAGATGTCACAAAAAAATTCTCCTAATCTGCACCTGTATAACAAGATACCTTCAAGTATGAGGTGTCTAAACTTTTATCAGTTTAAAAATAAAATAAAAGGTTTTTTACTGAAAAACTGTTTTATACGATACAAGAGTATCTTGATCTGAGCATGAGAGAACTTGAACTTAAGTGATAGACACTTTTCTTGCTTTACTTTTTTATATTATTTATTTAGTATTGTGATTTTATATTGTTTTGTATTGTACTATTTTTTGACGATCCGCTAATTCAATGTTTATGAGTATGGAAATAAATATCTATCTAAACAAAGACACACAAGAGGTAAGCAAAAAGAGGCCTTTATTTATTTACGGTAATAACCATTACAACCCAGTACAATTACATATACCTTACACCTAATATACAAAATACAATACAAAATACCATACAACACAATACAATATACAAAAAAGTTAAAAAAAATTGGGTTACTATATATATCCACAAAAACTTTCACTTTGCAGAACATCATTAATGCCCTTATTTAAAAATTGTGGTCATACGTATAAAAGAAGGAAAAAATATACATCCACTACTCAGCAGACAATTATAATCTTTTTATGATAAGTCCCATACATTCATCTAGTATTATTGAGCCAAGTGTTTGTTTTTTAGGTCACGTCTGAAAGTAGAAAATGGTATGCCGAAGTAGTTCAAATCTACTTCATTCGCATTCCTTACCATTCTTGTTAGAGGGCTGTGGAGTCCGTAGTTACTGTAATGATGTTTGATATGAAAGGTATCATTAGATCTAGTGCCAGAATTATTAGTTTTGAACTCAATATGAGATAGGAGATCTAGAGAACAAACATCACCTGCTAGCAACTTGAACAGAAAACATAAGTCGATTTCTATTCTCCTGTTCTCTAGAGTAGTTATTTTTAATAAAGGACATATGGCTGCGTAATCATAGTCATAGTTGTTCCCCTGAATTCCTAGTTTATATGCAGAAGATATTAAAAATTTATGTTGAACAGTTTAGAAAAATACAGTTCCGTATCAGAAGAAAAAAAGGAGATTCCGAAAATGGTTATAAAAAATATACAAGGAAACACCCTCGATGGGTGAGAACAATGTAGGGAGCAGCAGATATGAGATGGGAAGCGGTGAGCATCAGCTCCTTTAGTGCTGCGAGAGAGTGAGTGATATATTGTGATCCTCTGAATATTATCGATGAATCGAAAATAAGTAAGTTTCCCCAATCTTATCAAACAAACATTCAATAATGTATGAACAATAGCCTCGATAAACACGAATGGTATAAAAAATAAAGTGAAACAAAAATTATTCAAGAAATAAACTGTGATACAATAGACATGTTGCAAAGTCATGAATACATATTAAATATAGGAGAAATAAAACTTGGTACTGGCATAATATACAGAAAAAACGTTGAAATATCAAACATTTTACTAAATCCAAATGGCAGAATCCCATCTGCAACCATAGAAGGAACTCATTATGTTAATGTGTATGCCCCATCTGGAACTCAGAACCATAACCAAAGAAACAACTTTTTTTTAAATGAATTAGCTCCACATCAAATCTGATACGCCTCAATAAATAATAGGTGACTTCAATTGCATTATAAAAAGTAAAGATAGCCGGAACAGCTCACGAATTTCACATGCGCTTAAGAATGTAGTTACGAACTTAAAATTGTTGGATATTTGGGAAATCATACACAGAAACCATGTTATGTACACATTTATCAGAGCAAATTGTGCAACCCGTATAGACAGACCATATCAAATGAAAATCACTAACATAAAATGTTTACTGGTAACATTCTCTGATCATCGATCGATTTTATTTTATATGAAAGCAGATCCCATAGTAAGAGCTAAACACGGGTGGGGGTATTGAAAATGTACAAATTCAAGTTTGAATGAGGAAAATTTGATTGACTCTTGAATATGAAAGCATATCCCCAGTATAGTTCACATATAGGAGTAAGGTGGGTTAATATCTTCAAATCTATGGTAAAAAAATTCCTTAGAAAAATAGAAATAAATCAAAATCACAGTGAACTTATGAGGTTTTATAGTAATGTTCTATATGAACTCAATATAGAATTGAATAATGGGAATAATGTACATGAAGAAATACAAGAAGCGAAAAATACAACTTTTTTAACGAAAGAGAAATGGATGAAAGAAATATGTAATGATTAAATACATAATAGCGATGGTGATAGGTTGATGCTGAACGATATCATGAAGATAAAAAAAATGATATAATCAACAACATATCGATTTTCTATATAACGACAAAAATGAGAAAATTAATGCTACAAAGGATTCGCGCATGAAACTTTCACAAAAAAAATTTCACCCCAGATAACTGCTTGATGGCTCATATTAATAAAAAAGTTTAACCAGAGAAGCTACAAAGTTTTTTCATTATTTGTTTTTTTTTTTCGGAATATCTTAATATAGATTGATTTGTTTGACAATATGAATAGGATGTTCATCAAATCAGATGTGGAATCATCTACGACTGAAAGGTAAACTTTTATTTTGATGTTGTAGAAAACATCATGAGATAACTTTTCGATATTCGCAGTTGTTTTTGGGGAATTTGAAAAATATATCTTTTGAATGTATGATTTCTTTATTGTGCAATCAATGTTACAAATGCTGGTAGTATTTTTTTTCTTTGCATCATTCATCTATATGAGTTCTCAATTAGGACTGGAATAGATAATCAAATAACTATCTGAATAAAAATGCAAAATTTTCAACTTTTCTTTTTTGAGTTAGGGTCCTTTTAAAAAAATCTTTGAATTGCTTACTGTGGATAAAAGAAGAATTATGTTTGACATTTATAAAATACTTAACAGTGGTGCATCATGTCCATCCTTGGTGTCTGAAATACGTTTTGCAGTTCCACAAAGAACGCTACAGCATAATAATTTATTTTCCATTAGTTTTCACAGAACTAATTATGGTACACATACTTTTATGGGCAGAACTCTGGAATATTTAAATAAAGAGGGAAGATTGGATGTTTTCAATAGCTCTTTCCAAGTCTTTAAGAGACTAGGGATACTTTGAAGTAATATTTTTACTTCTGGAATGAACTGTAGGTACTAAAATATTGTCAATTTATACCAGTCATTTTGTTATCAGTTTATGGCCACTTTATAGTAATATTCTTGTGAATTATTTCTAGTGGGACTGTTACCTATTTTCTGGAATTACTTAATAAATTTTTGTTAATTTTATATTGACATAACCATATTGTATACTAGAAAAATCGAATTAAACGGTTTTCTTCACATAAAGGATTCAATATAAAATTGAACCAGAAAATGGTAGATCTCAGGTGAAAAACAACTACTTTCCTGGCAAATACCACGCAGAACGTTGAATGATATTCACCTGAAAATCCATGCATACTTCCATATAATATCAATGGACATTGAATGCAAATGTTTCTTTCTGATAAGCTCGATTATGTTTAATTTATGTCGTGTTCACCTAACAATCCGCATACCGGTTCCAGGCTTCTTGGCCCTCATCAGTACGGAGTAGTCAACCAGCCAAAGGTCCAAAGAACTCTGGGTGACGTGAGACACAACGTAAACAAACCATCATCGAGCTTGTAACACCTATAGGTACGCCGGAAAGATAAACTTTAACTGGCGGTACCTAGTGACAGAAAGAAACACTCCGAAAATCTCCACCTCGATAGGTTTCTAAATAAAGATTCCTTCTCAGTAGGATATAAAAACAACTACTTTCCTGGCAAATACCACGCAGAACGTTGAATGATGGAAAAAGAAAAACGAATTAAACGGTTTCTTCACATAAAGGATTCAATATAAAATTGAACCAGAAAATGGTAGATCTCAGGTGAAAAACAACTACTTTCCTGGCAAATACCACGCAGAACGTTGAATGATATTCCACTGAAAATCCATGCATACTTCCATATAATATCAATGGACATTGAATGCAAATGTTTCTTTCTGATAAGCTCGATTATGTTTAATTTATGTCGTGTTCACCTAACAATCCGCATACCGGTTTCAGGCTTCTTGGCCCTCATCAGTCATCATTCAACGTTCTGCGTGGTATTTGCCAGGAAAGTAGTTGTTTTTCACCTGAGATCTACCGTTTTCTGGTTCAATTTTATATTGAATCCTTTATGTGAAGAAAACCGTTTAATTCGATTTTTCTATTCATTCCACTTCACATGGCACTTATCTTCACTATATGCTAGACGGGCTTGCACTCCTACTGAGAAGGAATCTTTATTTAGAAACCTATCGAGGTGGGAGATTTTCGGAGTGTTTCTTTCTGTCACTAGGTACCGCCAGTTAAAGTTTATCTTTCCGCGTACCTATAGGTGTTACAAGCTCGATGATGGTTTGTTTACGTTGTGTCTCACTTCAGCCAGAGTTCTTTGGACCTTTGGCTGGTTGACTACTCCGTACTGATGAGGGCCAAGAAGCCTGAAACCGGTATGCGGATTGTTAGGTGAACACGACATAAATTAAACATAATCGAGCTTATCAGAAAGAAACATTTGCATTCAATGTCCATTGATATTATATGGAAGTATGCATGGATTTTCAGGTGAATATCATTCAACGTTCTGCGTGGTATTTGCCAGGAAAGTAGTTGTTTTTCACCTGAGATCTACCATTTTCTGGTTCAATTTTATATTGAATCCTTTATGTGAAGAAAACCGTTTAATTCGATTTTTCTATTCATTCCACTTCACATGGCACTTATCTTTCATATTGTATACTGTTATTACTTTGTAATGGGGGTTTCCCGTTTAATAAATAAATACATATCTATATAGTTAAATATCCCAAACTATGGGTAGATTTTTCTCAACTCTCTTAAATTTTCCCACACGACAGTCCTGAAACCCTTATTACTTATACACTATGCCTTTTTCGTGCCTATTTGTCTGCCGGTGGCTGAAATTTTAAACAAATACGCATGCGCGCGAGACTATTTTGTTGATTGTTTCAGGCATGAAAATAAATACGACTGTTTCTAAATTTTTCCTCCTGAATCGAGGGGATTTCCAGGACATTTGTGGAAATGTCAGGTTTGCCAACACAGTAATTATCTATTGGACTTGACATAACCAACAAATAGATGAAATCAATCACGTAGTTTTCGTTTTGTTCAGTATAACAGGAAGGAAGAACAAATCTTGTACCAGGTAAGGAAAAAGTTGAAACAAATAGTCCAGGTATAGTAAATTACTTAATCATGTAAGGTAAATGTCAATTTTCCTTATGTTTGCAGCTCTGAAATTAGTGCCAGAAACGATCATCAAAAAGGCACGGTGTAATAAGTGCCAGTTATTTGGGGAAATTTAGCCATGAAAATAAGCACGAAAAAGGCATAGTGTAATAAGTGTTTGAACATTTCATTATTTAAAAAAGCAAAACATTTCCAATCTTGAGGAAAACTATTTCTCTACAATATATGCCCGAAAACCAACACCATAGAATAGTATGCAAAACTTTGTAGAGTAGACCTCAAACTGTAGTGAATTTTTCAAAGAAATCTCCTGTACGAGTTTTGAGATTTAATTCGGAAATAAATTGTATTATGTTTATGCCCATGAAATTTTATCTATAATGGTCACATTTGGAGTTGTTTGATATATAAGCGTGTTAGTTTCGAAATTCTATTATTTTTTAGGTGATTGTAGACAAAATATTGTATGTAACTTGTGCAAAAAAGTCAACGCAGAGTACTTTTTGCACTAGTTACTACGTTACTATTATAAATGAGCCGGCAGCAAGATATACTTTAAGTGTATAACAGTTTTCGAATCCCTACTACTATATTTGCAATTAAGATTTCAGTTTTGCATATAGATGTACATATTTGTTGAATTTTTCATCTATATTAATATTTTTTTATTTGAGTTTATTTAATGTAATATTTATACATATGTGTATTTTTGCAAATAAATATTTTCTGAATTTTGCATTTTATTTATCTGAAAGAACTCTAAATATCACCACAGACCGCATATCATAAAGGACGTACATGCAAAGATTAGAAGATGAAGTCCTTTAGCAGAGTAACCTTCAGTGTAAGGGAACAATGGAGGACTTCGGCTAAGGTTCAGTGATACCACAACAAAAATTTTGGCCTTAAATCTACTGACACATTTTTTGGCTATTTTTGATAATTTTAAGATAAAAACACCTTCTGATACCCCAAACCAATATTAAAAAGGTGCGGAATTGTTGAATTATTTAGTTATTTCATAAAACACAAATGTTTAGGGAATTTGTATTTTTATAGTGATTATTTTTTCCTGGAAGGCGCCAAATTCAAAACGATAACATGAATAACTCGTACGCGTACGACTTTCCACTGTCAAATTCGTCCTATGGATATTAGAAAAAAAATATATTTGACTGAGCAGTGTTGTGAAAATTGTTTAATAGACTTTTGTTATCTACCTTTTAGTTTTTATTTACGTTAAAATGGTTGATCGCTGTTATAAAAATTGAAAAGTGACTCCAGAAAGCGTTATAAAGAGCGAGTTTTTTCCCTTTCCCAAACCAAAAAGAGATTTGGTAAAATGTCTCAAGTGGATTGAACTCTGTGGAAATGAAAACCTCCTTCCATAAAAAATAAACAGGAATGCTTATGTTTGTAGCCTACATTTTGAGGATAAATGCAAGAAGAACCAGTACCATTTTCCAATCTGCAAGTGTGCAAAATGTGGCTGAAGGAGAAATTATGGTGTGTGAAACTGGTGAAATCTCAATAGACAGTGTGGAACAGAGCAATTTCAACTAATAACTCCCAACATCTTTCTGAAACCCCTGATGACTTGAGCAACATCACTGCTAATGATGAAGACATTTTAACTGAAAACTTCCAACATCTTCCTGACACCCCTGATGACACCACCACAGCTAATGATGAAGAAATCTCCTACGTAGAGTCTTATACGCAGACTTTGGAATGTGCTCCGAAGGCAAACATATTTTCATATAATAATTTGAAAAATAATTCAAAACATTTCAAATATTTCACAGGACTTGAATTCTGGCCTTTTGAGGCACTCTTTACTCTTTTAGATGAGAATATTATGGACAAACTTGTATATATCCTTATAAAAATTATGAAATGAAAGGAAAGAAAGCAAAGTCGAAAATTGAGCAATCGGGATAAATTAGCGTTAACGTTAGTGCGAATTAAAAGGGGATTCACATTAGATGAGTTATCATTTTTCTGCAATTTGAGTAGAAACTATGTCTCCGTCACTACATCATATACTTGGATACAGTTTTTATGTTTTTTAAGATAGAAGGAATGAAAAAAAATATATTTTCCAGTGCCAGAGATATTAAAGACGTTCCTAAATGTTTCAGAAATTTTTCTGGCGACAGTATTACTTTTGTTATAGATGCCACAGAGTTGTTGATGGAAATTTATTTCAGGCAACAGGGAAATACCTTTTCTTATTATAAACGTAGTAATACAATTAAATTTCTTGTTGCAATTTCAACTGGTGCAGTGATATACTGTGATGAGGGTTATGAGGGCTTTATTTCAGAAAGAGGTTTATTTGAAAAGAGCGATATTAGACAGTTGTTGATGGAAAATGATGTTATTTCAGCTGATAGATGGGGTTTCATAATCAGTGATTTGTTAGATGAAATGGGAATTAAATTATATACAGCCGAAGAAGAAATAATAACTAAAAAAATTGCCAAAGCAAGAATTCATGTTGATAGGGCTATCTATCTAATTAAATCATATAAGATGTTTTCAAAGAAATATCCCATATTACTAATGCCCATTATTTCGAATATTTTTGCTATTTTTTGCTCTTTAGTAAATTCGTAACTTGAAATAAAAAATTCATTAAGTATCTTGAAATCTATATTTAAATGAGAGTTTAAACAAAACGTGTTGGTTTTTTATTTAAGAGGTACTAGAAAGGACCATTAATCACTAAAAATGGAATTGCACACCACTTGTAGACATTCTAAACTTTCCAGCGGTTCACACCATTATTAACACAAAAAAAAATATTTTATCTGAAGATCATGAAGTCTGAAACTTTGCAGACACTATTGACCATGCAATAGGGAGCAAAGGACCAAACGAATATTTTTAATGTTTTTGACAAAAATGATCTATAAATTACATATTTTGCCATATATAAAAGTGTGTTAGAAACGTCAATGTTCTAATTGCTGTCGAGCATTTTTTTTTTCAAGAACTGTAGCGAAATAGCATATAATAAGTAGCAGGCAATATATCAATGAGCAACAGGTTAGGTTATTCCTTATTTGGTTTTTCGCTTTAGCGTAACTTTTCACATTTTACTAGCATACTTAATTTTTTGTTTAGTTTTTTTATATTTAGTTTTAAATAAACTTATTATTTCTGCTTTTGTTTTCCCTTTCGTAACTTTTTTCGAAAATATATAAATATCCACATTTGGATATATATATATATATATATATATCAAATATATATTTTCCTTACATTATTCCTTTCATAATTTTTATAAGGGTACACAAGCTTGTCCATAATATTTTCATCTGAAAGAGTATAGAGTGTGCCTCAAAAGGCCAGAATTCAAGTCCTGTGAAATATTTGAAATGTTTTGAATTATTTTTCAAATTATTATATTAAAATATGTTTGCCTTCGGAGCACATTCCAAAGTCTGCCTATAAGACTCTAAGTAGGAGATTTCTTCATCATTCGCTGTGGTGGTGTTATCAGGGGTGTCAGAAAGATGTTGAGAGTTTTCAGTTAAAATGTCTTCATCATTAGCAGTGATGGTGCTCAAGTCATCAGGGGTTTCAAAAAGATGTTGGGAGTTATTAGTTGAAATGATTTCTGCGTTGCTCTGTTCTATTGAGATTTCACCAGTTTCACACAACATAATTTCTCCTTCAGCCACATTTTCGCACACTTGCAGATTGGAAAATGGTACTGGTTCATTTTTGCGTTTATCCTCAAAATGTAGGCTACAAACATAAGTATTTCTACTTATTTTTTATGGAAGGAGGTTTTCATTTCTACAGAGTTCAATCCACTTGAGACATTTTACCAAATCTCTTTTTGGTTTGGGAAAGGGAAAAAAACTTCACTCGCTGTTTATAACGCTTTCTGGAGTCACTTTTACAATTTTTATAACTACAGCGATAAACCATTTTAACGTAAATAAAAACTAATAGGTAGATAACAAAAGTCTATTAAACAATTTTTACAACACTGCTCAGTCGGATATTCATTTTTTTTTTCTAATATCCATATGACGAATTTGACAATGGAAAGTCGTACGAGATATAAATGTTATTGTTTTGAATTTGGCGCCTTCCAGGAAAAACTAATAACTATAAAAATACAAATTCCCTAAACATTTGTGTTTTATGAAATATCTAAATAAAACAACCATTCCGCATCTTTTTAATATTGGTTTGGGGTATCAGAAGGTGTTTTTCATCTTAAAATTATCAAAAATAGCCAAAAAATGTGTCAGTAGATTTAAGGTCAAAAATTTTGTTGTGGTATCAATGAACCTTAGCCGAAGTCCTCCATCAGTTTGGGTGACCAGACGTAAGGTGAAGAAAGTGTGCCACTGCAGCCAACATATACTAATTATTTAGGTTTGTATTGTATTTATCCTTGTTCATCTTGAATGTTCATCCTTGTTACTCTTGAGAAATTTGAAAATAAGTTCTATAAAGTTGGCTATTCTGGCACACATCATACGTCATCAAACTGGAGGTTTCGCCGTAACCTTGTCAGTATTATATATATATATATATATATATATATATATAATAACACTGTGTATTAAAACATCAAAGGGGTTTTCTGACGCAAAAACGTATTCAATCTTGCATTTGAATACGATTCATAGTGACGTCATAATTATCACGAACCGCAAGAATTCATAATTTCGAATACGATTCAATAATCAAACCTAAACTGAGAAATTTTCTGTTAGAAAGTCTGTAGACAATAAAACTTTCACGAATATTAGTGGAAAGTGGAATGTCCCACTACCAAGATTTATTTGGGGTATTATTATAAATTATGACAATCACAAAACAACGAATTAGGTTTTGAAACTGAATTCGACTTGGTTTCAAAACTCTATGAATACGTTATGTCTTGCTTTGTTTATAAAGTATAACAAAAACTAAGAAGGCTACAAAAATATCATAAGCAACATTCGTTTCTCGCAAAAAAATGCCTTCAATATTGCAAAAACTTCAAGTCTCTATCTCTTTGCCAATAACCACGATACACATTTAAAGACATCGAAATGTGTTAACACTGGACAATGGACATATTATCAAATAAAGTACCTAATTATTCATTATTGTAATTTAGTTGTAAAGATGAATGTTTGAATGAAAAGGGAAACATTCTCAATGTTTGATTGTTTTTTCAACTTAAAATTGAAGTAATAGTTCACAATTTTATAAATAAAATAAATAGGTAAATAATATCCACAAAAATAGATTATGCATAAATAGAAAAGCAATTAGGTTAGGTTAACAACACAGCAAAATTTTCAATTTGAATTATTAACCGCCAAATTATACGAATGCTTTAACCAATCACAGAGTGCGTCCCGCGGGCATTTTAGGCTACCTTCAGACTAGGCGGATCGCGGAAATGTCAAATTTTAATTTTAGGACAATGGAAACGTTAGAATTCAATCACAAAGTCATTCAGAGTTATATATGGCGGAAGTAATCAACAAACCTTGGCGGAAGCATAAACAAGAGACAAGAGTTATATATGGCGGAAGTAATCAACAAACCTAAAAGTAAACGGTGTATGTGTATGGGTTTGTGTTCTTTTCATTAATATTCGGCCCTACAAAACATAATAGTTCCTCGAATATTTGAGGCGACATACGCATATAATTGAAAAATTTATCAGAGTCATGGAGCCTCATTTCCTCAAATGAATTATTGCTTTCTCCTTGCTTCATTCTCATGTCATCAGTAAAAATCTCTCGAACCCAAAATCATCTCTTATTCCTCAATGTTTTCTTCAGCAAATATAATTCGAAGATCAACTTTTTTTTTATGTATTTCTCTAGCTTTTTGAGACCTGTTTTTTATTTTGACTAATTTGAGGCACATAGCTCCAATGACTAATTTCAATTTATTAGACTTCATCATGGATGGAGATCGGTATTTATTTCGTTCGTTCATTAATTATGGTCTATCCAATTATACAGGTTAATATACCAGTCGCGGAAATCCACATCACCTAGGAACGTATTCTGTCGGCTTCGATTTCCCTTCGAGGGGCACCGGGATAGTCTCACTCGAAATCTTACCTCAAATGCCCATTACTTTCACAACATATAATTTTTAAACTTTTCAATGCACGTGGAACGGCTGTACAAAAACTGACATATACTTGACTTCCGGTCCACGTGGTCAGACAACCGCCTCCCACGACCCCAGGAAGTCGAATCGAGATCGGTATTTAATTAATTAGAGGTTAACTTTTCAAACGTTTGAGTTAGCGCCAAACAGCTGATTTCGCGGTTCCGCATAGTGAGAAAGCTTTTTAATTTATAGCGGAAAAATGATAAGGAATTTGACATTTCCGCGATCCGCGTTCCGCCTAGTCTGAAAGTAGCCTAAGGCTAATGAATTCCAGGAATATTACCACTGCTGCTATAGGACCCGATGAAACACTATATAATTTCAATAAAAAGGAAAAAAGGAAAAAAAAAAGGCACGTAAAATGCAATTGCATAAACACTTTTCTAAAAATGACATTTTCAACGTCAAATTACGTTTACGTTTCTAGCCAATGCGCAGACTCACCTACCCTTATTCATTTCCCCTTGTAAGAACGTTTTCAGGACCATAAAATGAATCCTTTTTCCATTCTCCTCTGTGTTTAAGTTCTGTGGGCAATCCATCGACCTGCGACCTGTCAAAACGAAAGCAATATGGCGGCTGTTGGCACACATTGTAATCCGTCATAAGCTACCATAGTGGTAAAAGTGTTTATTTTGTGATTTTCTATGCGAATTTGAGTAGTTTCTCCAATTGTGGATTATAATTCGTGCTTCAACTGAAGGAAAATGCCCCTTATTTGCATTGCAGTTAACTGTGGGTCCCGTCACGACAGGGATAGAGTCGGGTTTGACCACTGAAATATAACCTATAACTGGAATGCCAAAGGAACTTCTCAAGAATGAGTTGTTTTGAATCTCGCGCAGACTACAAGAAAATCAGGGTGGGAGCATGCGCACTATTATCCGAATCAGGACCGGTCTTCCCTTTGGTAATGAACGACATATCTGAAGAAACAGTGTACAAAACGAATATCTGAATTGGCAGTTTCAGGCTGAAACCAACATTGTTGAAGTGAATTATTGAAAATATGGTAATGTATAGTATACTCATGCTCCCTAAAAATAGCTGTATGACTTATTTTTCGTGAAAGACGTGGCGCTCTCCGTTTCAGAGTTCTTTTTGTTCTAGAACTCGTCATTTTCAAGCACCTTTTTCTCATGCAAAAATCACTCAACAAAATGTCTCCTTTCTTTTTTCAGCAGGAACTACAAACACTAAATCACCCATTTTCGGCATAAACTACAAGCCGATTCTTCAACACGTACATCCAGACCTCTCACACTGACTCAAATTGAGGTTGGGTTGTTGATGATGTGAGGAAAAGCTAGGAATACATCCTAGCTTCAACACATACAACACAATCTTCAACACATACGTGTTGAAGATTTTTTTTCGATAGAACCGGCTGTAGTTTGTGCCAATTCGTTCTAAAATGAGTGATTTAGTGTTTGAAGTTTATGCTGGTAAAAAAAAAGACATTGTGAGTGATTCTTGCGCGAGAAGACAGTGCTTGAAAATGACGTGTTCTAGAACAAGAAGGTCTCCAATTCGAAAACGGTATGAGAGCGCCGCGAGGAGGAAAAAACACAGAAAAGTCCTATAGCTATTTTCAGGGAGTATGACGTCTATACATAAGGATAAACTAGAAGTTTTACTGCAGTTTTTGCATTGTAGCACCATGCACCACTGCCCCATATTGTTTTCAAAAATGTTCAGCAAAATTCATAAACACTAGAACAAACAACAACAACCACATAGGACGAAAATCGAAATCAAAATGACAAACAACATTAACAACAAACAAAGCCAAGCCGTTTCTGATTTAGTTAATCTAATCAAAGACGTACGGCATTGTTTGTATATCTTTGTAGTGATCAAAGACATGATTTTCTTCCTTAACTTTTACTGCGTCGGCGCATATTCTGAAATTCGAGTTCCCTTAGTTGGCCTAAAAGTTTCTCGCGCATATAACTATATTAGCATTTCAGTTATAGGTTATATTTCAGTGGGTTTGACTCGGTGTCTACAGTTTCAAATCATAAGTTTTTGACCAGTTGAAATGACTAATCGAGGAGGAGAAGAGTTCTATGGTTAGCTGCAATCAACCGAGAAGATCTTACGGATTCTAAAATCAAGTATCAGAGAGGCTGCAGCAGACATACCCTGTGTGCACATTCGTGATATCCTTCATTCGGTCATGGATAACTATAACTTCAGACTTTTGTGATTTGATTTGTTCCTACGCCTACTTGTATATCTCTGAACTATTGTACATTAGGAGGTCCCATTTCAAATAAAAGATATAGATAATTGATATATTTTCCACTTCAAAAGTAGAGAAAACTCCAAATGAATGTTCATATATATGTACCTACCTCCTCAAAAAACATTCTTATAGGTATTGTTATTGAATTACTGGAATACAAATTTCCTTCAGGATTCTGGTGACTCAATAAATAAAAATATTTAGAAATATGTCTTTCAATCTCAACCTTCCCTTTATAGGTATTTCAGGCAATTATCGAAAGCCTCGATCAAGTCTTGTGAAGGGTGTTGATTTGATTACTTCGTTTCGGACGTCCATCGTTCATGTATTTGAAAAGGTTTTCACGATGTTTTGAATGTGAATACTGTATTCAGATGATTGCAGATACAAACATTTAAAACATCGTGAAAACCTTTTCAAGAACATTAAGACGATGTACATCCGAAACGAGAGTAATCAAGTTACCACATCGTCTAAAACCTTCAAAGGGTATTGTAATTTATTAACAGTAACAATTGGATATATCGTGATATTTATCGAAATTGTACTATATACAAATATCAATATTGTGTCATTTTTTATAATTGGTATTAAATTAAGAGTAATCAACTGAATCAGTAAAACAACAAATAAACAAACATTTATTTATATATTCATTTGAAACATTTGATTTTTTAAAACAACTGAGCAAGAGGCAAGTCGTCCAATAAATTTTTTGACTGGATGGCATTGGCCACACAGTTTCTAAATCTGTGCGTGACATTGCCTCTAATATAGCACCAATATGACCACCTACTTCACTGTTTCCGGCCATACAAGTGAGCAGTACAAATGCTTTCATCCTTTTCGATTATGTACCAAACATCTGAAGGTTTATAATTTGCCTTTTGTGAATACTTGACCTGAAAAAAAGTTATGTTGATTAGAAAGAACTATTATGAAAGTTGAGAAGTAATTATCTTGAATATCAAATCAATGTCTCTTATAATAAACAAATGTGGCAATAAACATGATAGATCAGATCAGAAGTTATAAATTGCTTCTTATGTATTATTATTCCTAATTTATAATAATTCACTTCGATGACTCAAGATTTGCAACTGTACATGTACCCATTATAAAAAACCTTCTGCCTAGAAAAAAACATACTGGACTAACTAAAATATATGAATGATTATGCATTGTAGTTAACTGTGGGTCCCGTCACGACAGGGATAGAGTCGGGTTTTACTCGGTGTCTACAGTATCAAATCATAAGTTTTTGACCAGCTAAAATGACTTATCGAGGAGGAGAAGAGCTCTATGTTAGCTGCAATCAACCTAGAAGATCTTACGCATTCTAAAATCAAGTATCAGAGAGGCTGCAGCAGACATACCCTGGGTGCACATTCGTGATAACATCCTTCATTCCGTCATGGATACATCTACCTATAACTTCAGCCTTTTGTGAATTTTTGTGCACATTCGTGATAACATCCTTCATTCCGTCATTGATACCTACCTATAACTTCAGACTTCTGTGATTTGTTCCTACGATTACTTGTATGATTTTGCCTACTTGTATATATCTGAACTATTGTACATTAGGAGGTCCCATTTCAAATAAAGTTCATATATTTTCCACTTCAAAAGTAGAGAAACTCCAAATGAATGTTCATATATATGTACCTACCGCCTCAAAAAACATTCTTATAGGTAGTGTTATTGAATTACTGGAATACAAATTTTCTTTAGGATTCTGGTGACTCAATAAATAAAAATATTTAGAAATATGTCTTTCAATCTCAACCTTCCTTTTTTAGATATTTCAGGCAATTATCGAAAGCCTCGATCAAGTCTTGTGAAGGGTGTTGTATTTGATTACTTCGTTTCGATGTCCATAGTCTTAATGTATTTGAAAAGGTTTACACGATGTTTTGAATGTGAATACTGTATTCAGACGATTGCAGATACAAACATTCGAAACATCGTGAAAACCTTTTCAAGAACATTAAGACGATGGACGTCAGAGACGAGAGTAATCAAGTTACCACATCGTCTACAACCTTCAATGGGTATTGTAATTTATTAACAGTAAAAATTGGATATATCGTGATGTTTATCGAAATTGTACTATATACAAATATCAATATTGTGTAATTTTTTTATTATTGGTATTAAATTAAGAGTAATCAACTGAATCAGTAAAACAACAAATAAACAAACATTTATTTACATATATTCATTTGAAACATTTTATTTTTTAAAACAACTGAGCAAGAGGCAAGTCGTCCAATAAATTTTTTGACTGGTTGGCATTGGCCACACGGCTTCCAAATCTGTGGGTGACATTGCCTCTAATATAGCACCAATATGACCACCTACTTCACTGTTTCCGGCCATACAAGTACAGTGAGCAGTACAAATGCTTTCATCCTTTTCAATTATGTACCAAACATCTGAAGGTTTATAATTTGCCTTTTGTGAATACTTGACCTGAAAAAAAGTTATGTTGATTAGAAAGAACTATTATGAAAGTTGAGAAGTAATTATCTTGAATATCAAATCAATGTCTCTTATAATAAACAAATGTGGCAATAAACATGATAGATCAGATCAGAAGTTATAAATTGCTTCTTATGTATTATTATTCCTAATTTATAATAATTCACTTCGATGACTCAAGATTTGCAACTGTACATGTACCCATTAGAAAAAACCTGCTGCCTAGGAAAAAACATACTAGACTAACTAAAATATATGAATGATTATGAATTTTTGTTCTCACCTTCACAACGAAGCCAGATTCAAAGTATGTATGGATTCTAAAGTTGTATAGGGCTTCATCTGCATTTGGGAAAGCTGAGTAAAAAGCAAATACGAAATAATATCCATATTCGTAACAGGAGGAGCACCAACAACTGAACAATTCAGTTCAGAAATATTCAGTGTAAAAAGGATCTGAATCACTGATCAATCCTCAACTTCATTTAATACCTGTAACAAATACATTGATAAAAATGTAAACAAAAGATGGGGATGTATTTTCGAGCATACCGTTCACCAAAGCCTCTGCTTTTCAACAATAGTGTCTTCAGGTAATCACTCTCCATCTGAATATTATCAATTAACAGTACAAAAGCTCCGACGATAACCAAAAATACACTTTTACAAGCCAAAGGTACACACTGACAATGATATTCTTATGGCGATTATCGGTTTGTGTGCCAACAACCGCCATATTGGGTCACGTGGTATGGATTGCCTAATTGTAAAAAAGAGGAAGATTCTAACCTAACCGGGAGAGACATCGGGGGTTCCCGGGTTATGTGTGTCTGAACCATAGAGAAACTAAAAATAAAGAGAGTTGTCAAACCTGCAGAAAAAGTTGGCACCACGTTTAGACAGTGGCGACATATCGCAACTGGCCGAACTAAGTTAGTACAGGCGGGTTTTTTAAATGTATTACTTTTATATGGTTGATATGGTTTATATTTCATAAGTGATCGATTTGCCATTCCTGTATTTCATATGAATGGTTGTATCATATGAAATACAGGGATGACAAATCGATCACTACAAAATATATACAGTAATCGATCGTAGACTGTTAGTTCGTGGTTGAAATAAGTTTCAAAATAAATCTTTGTTTCATGATATCAAGAACAAAATAAAAGTTCTTATAAAATAAGAATAATAAGTTTAACACCGTAAAAAAACATTTTATTTTATCTAGGACAAGGTACAACTACAGACAAAACAATAATAAAACTCTGAAAAACAGCAAAATTAAAAATATTCTTCAGTCTTATCATGAAATCAACCAAAATGAAAACAAATTACATTTACAACATACCTTCAATAATTTTGTTAATTTATTAGCACAAAGGAGAACGAGTAGGTATAACAAATACTCCAGTTTGACGATAATCATTAAGTAGACCATGTTTTTTTTTTTTTATGTTCTGGTTCCCACGAAAAGGGATATCCTGTAATGTTCAGAGAACATCGTGGGAACCAAGGGAAAGAAGGTAGGAGTTGGTGTTCTTCTTAAATTTCTGGAGGTTGTATGCCTCGGGGAACACCTCCCTAGGCATATGAGTTCCAAAGCCTCGCTGTTCGTTGGATGAACGAGTCTTTGAAAGTGATATTCTGCAGGTCTCCAAAGTGACCACGAAGGGGTGTGATGACTGAACTTGACGGGTTAGTCTCGAAGAGACTGCCAAAGCAGGAACGATTGTTGATATTTCAGAAGAGCATCGCCCATGAAAATATCTATAAAATAGAGACAAATCGCCAACTTTTCTACGGTGTTCCAGACAAGTGAGCGAGTTTGTAAGCGAGGCATCACCGACGAGACGAATTGCCCTTTTTTGGACAGAATCCAATAGCCTCAGGATATGTTTAGGTGCCGCGCTCCAAATATGGGAACAGTATTCCAGAACAGGTCGGATCTGTGCCTTATAGATCATAAGCAGCTGGGTGGGGGTGAAATAGCTCTTGGCACGAAACAAAAAACCAAGTTTTTGGGATGCACTTTTGGCAATGGACCTCACGTGATTTTCCCAGGAAAGGTTATTGCTGATAGTAATAGTAAGCATCGATATGGATGACTTCAGTGGTATGGTTACTCCTGACAAAGTTATGTTAGGCACAGTGAGATCGACTTTTCTAGAGAAAAGACATGCTTGTGTTTTGTTTGCATTGAATTCTACCAAGTTATTAGATCCCCACTCGAGAATTGTTGCTGAGTCCATATTTATATTATTAACATTTCTTCTTCGTTCATTTCTGGTTTCACGGGCTGATATAGGGGCCCTGGAAGAGGAAGCGGTATGCAGGGTACTATCATCGGCAAAGCTGTGTACTTGTCATGAAGTTGCTTTCAACAGGTCGTTGATGTGAAGTAGAAATAGTGTTGGTGCGAGAATAGATCCCAGGAACACCAGCATTTATGAGTAGAGTGTCAGATGAAACTCCATCGACCACTACATGGAGAGACCTGTTTGAGAGAAAACTAGCAAGCAGAGAACACAGCTGAGGGGGCAAGCCATAAGACGGAAGCTTGGCGAGGAGTCCCTGGTGCCAAACTCGATCGAACGCCTCAAATGGTGATAGGAAATGGAAACTTTTGGATGGAAATAAGTACCAATTTGTGAAAAAAATTCTGCAACTGATGGATGGAAATAAGTATCAGTTTGTGAAAAGCAGCTTCTATTTTACCTTGTAAAAGACTATTTCCAGGAATTTCAGCGTCAACTCGAATAACAAAACATTCTATTTTCGATGTTGGATTCCGAATTCAAATCCATAGTATAATTTCTATCATTAATTTTTCGATGACAATAACAGTAGAATTATTCTGAAATTATTACGTGGTTTGTCATTTTCTGACAAACGTCGAAATTGGAAAATTATCATGTCATCATTCGTCTGTTGATTGCGGGCAGCGCCTCCATGCGCGACTGGCCGTACCAAAAACTTGGTGGTCAAGATCGCCAATGTTTCAAACAGTCTCTTTATTTTTAATTTGTCTATGGTCTGAACCAAAGAGAGTAAACGTTATAGGAGAGTCTATTCCCCATAAGACAATGGTGACACTAATAGAAGGAGTTGAAAGATCATTTGTGAGTCATAGTGACGTATATGGTAATGTCATGGCCACCATTCACTCTGGACAGTGGCGGACTAGCGCATTCCGCACTCTGGTATCTGGGGAGTTACAGGCTCTTGAATGTATATTGGACCACTCTGTATGTTACGGGCCACCTGTACTCATGTCCAAGTACGTCACTATGATGCCTTAATGCTACAAGACTCCGATTCACTAGAGCTTATTAGTGCCTCCTATTCAGTTTACTCTCTTTGTGTCTTAAACACAACCAAGGTTGCCAATTTGTGGGTTATTACTCACATTTGTGAGGAATTTCATGGTCTGTGAGTTATTTTGGGGTAATGGCCAGTTGTGAGTACATTGTGAGCTATCAGAGGTCAGCGAACATTTAAGTGCATGATATGAATTACACCCACCGCCGCCACTGAAACCTCAACATGAGTTGCTTCTCGATTGGCGTTTGTTTGGTAGCGGTTGACGTTGAATGACATCGTCGTTTCCTGATTGGCTGGTGGATGACAACCCACTAACTCAGACAATCAGAAAACAACAATGTCATTTTAACGTCAACCGCTAACCGAACCAAACGCCAATCGCGAGCGGCTATGGTCTAAGTTCATGGTTGGTCACAGTTGTTATAATGGCGATGGTCACTACCTATTCTGTTTTTGAACATGGACAAATGTGTTATAAGAAGCAATGAAGTTCTTACCGGAATAGAAACAGATTCTGCCGGAAAACAAGGAATACAGTTAAGCAACAAGAAAAATAGAAACCCGCGTAAAATCCGGTATTTGCTATTGCGGTTGATGGCGCCACGACTATAGCGATTTTTTTTTTTCATATATTTAGAAATACCTATTCTATGAGTTTTTTATTTTCAGAAAAGACATTCAACGAAAAACTCTAGCATATCCTGGAACATACAAAGTTATTGCTGAACTGTCCCAGTTGCTGCGCCTGGTTGTTCGTCATGGGATTCAAGGATTTAATGCCAAATAATAATGATCAAAAAGAATGCGATAGTGGTTCTGATACTCCATAGAAATGTGTTTATTATATTTCTATGGATACTTCTGACTCTGAATCGAGACGTTCGGAGTGTTCTGAGACTTTTGAAGTACCACAACAGGCACCACAAAAAAAGAAAATCTACAGAAACTTCAAAAAAAAACGAAGGTATAATTATCAACAAGGGTGGACAAAGAAAAAAAAAATCAAAAATTGGCTGTTGAAGGCATATGACATGAACATTAGTGGTAGAAAAAGTGGTAAAGTAGAATATGGTGCTTGTAAGTTATGTCATATAAGGATATTCCCAAACATCAGGGACATTACCAAACATTCAAATTGTCAAAAATATGTTTTCCTCTCAAAACATGTCGACAATACTAGATCTATTGAAAGATATTCCTTATATTTTATGTGTTCAATAAAAGATTTACTTTGAATAAATAATTTTTGAATGAAGCTAACCTACATTTACTCCCTTTTTTTTCACCTTCTTCTTAATCGATAGACAACAGATTGTAAATTTGAAGTTACAATCTACAACTGTATAATAAATTTTCATTTCGAAAGGTGGAAAAATAATTCTTATGAATTTCAGACAAACAATCATTATCTTTATTCTACTCAAATTTGAAATGTATGTCATAATTATCGATATTTTTTATAGGAAATATCGATACTATCGCAAACTATCGATGTTTAACGAGCATTTCTTATTGAATGAATAAATTTTTATCATTTGATCAAATGCCAAATGCAAACGGAAGCGGACCATAACACTAAGAAGAAAGAGAAACTTTAATCATTTTTATGTTTTATATTGTCAACGTCAAGCTGGGCACACTACACTCAAGGACATTTTATGATCCTTGCCTACAACAAAGATCTCAACTGGACCTCATGTTCTGTCAAAACAGGTTTATTAAACCCAAAGGGTTATTATTAATATATAATAACCCTGAGTTAACCTTAGCTTTTTGACAGATGTCAGATGAAGGGACAAAGGTTGAATTTATTCTGTGGAATAAGGAAACATTAACCTGTTCATGATCTAAAATTACATTTTGTTTTTTTTATATATGTAAAATCTTTCTGATTTTGATATTTTGTAGTTGTGAGTAATTCAGAGTAAACCCAAAAATTGTGGGGAAACCGGTGTAGACCTGTTGGCAACCCTGGGTGAGTATTTCTTTTGTATTAGGGCCAATTTATAACAATATCACATCATAGGCCTAGTCACAGTCTCTCATTCATAAAATCGAGTAGAATATGTAATCTGTACATTTCAATAGGAAGCATTTATGCAACTTTTTTGTTTTGTCACAATCATTACCCTAAGAATATGACAAAGGAACATATGATTCTAGACATCGATAGAATTTGCTGAAATTTTAGTATGTTACACCTAATGTATATCAGATTAATTGTATGCGACCATGATATCAATTGCATTAGTTGATACCCTGTGTAATCGAAACTTTATATTTCCTGTCATGTAATAAGCAATTTTAATATAACTTGTATGGTGATTATCAAGATCATAATGAAAAATTGATATCTATGAAGGAATGCCTTTCGTGCCATCATATTGGAAATTTTATTCAGGGGCAGTTTGAAATTTTGTGTTTTTTCTAATTCCCGGGGATTTAGCTAAGATATTCCATTAAAATGCTGAAATGTAGATTGCACAAAACATTTTTTTTGTGTCACCATAAAAAAAAAAACAATTCATAAAGGGTAGTTAATACTTGAGATTTTTTGAAAAACTTTGCCCCCTTACGAATCGGCTGATTTATATTTTTCCTATGATCGCGCAAAAATATGTCATGTGCAATCATTTTCTATCGTTTCAATAAAATAGCTTTACCAAAAACTCCCGATCAGTAAAGCTTTTCAAAAAATCTCCCCATTATTGTTAATGTTATTAAGAGAAATGTTAATGTTATTAAGAGAAAGCCCATTTCTATCCCATCGAGGATTGCCATGGTAAAACAAAATATTTTAATTTTATTTGCATTTGACACCTATCATTGTTAGTCAAGTTATGAGAGTAATAAAGTGCATACAGTATATTAAAAAGTACCGTTTAAATAGAATAATAGTGACCTGTTACATATGTAACACGAGTAGACATGTTTTTCATAGAATTTTGAAGTATATTGATCATGAGACTGAATTGTTTATTATAAGGTTCATTTTCAAATATTTGTTTCTTCGGTCAGCACTTTTTCGACCACTCTTACAAGGTAGCTGATGTGAATTTTCCCTATAGTGGCAATCTACGATTTGTTTGTGCCATCATATTCCAGCGTTTCCATAAAAATATTCATTGAATACCCCCAATCAGCAAAGTTCTTCAAATCAAGTATAAAACTACCCCCATGAGGGGACTGATTTGAATATTTTATGGGGCACAAATAATAGTTTAACGTAATAATTTTCTACCGTTGCAAATGAAATATATTCACCGGAAACCCTCGGTCAACAAAAAGTTTTCCGAAAAATCGCAGGTATAAACTACCCTTATGAAGGACAGGTTTATTTTTTTTAAGTTGATACAAAAAATATGTTTTGTGCAATCTACATTCATGCATTTCAATGAAATTTCTTAGCTGAAAATCCCCGGTCAGCAGAGTTATTAGAAAAATCACAGGAACAAACTACCCCTAAATGGGGCTAGATTGAAATTTTCAATATGGTGGCACGAAGGTATTTGTTCGCGTAAAATCAATCTTATATACCTTAGGTGTAACATACTAAAATTTCAGCAAATTCTATCGATGCCTAGAAACACCTCTTATATCTGTGCCTAGACCTTTCAGTATATGTATGCTTATCATTGAGATGACATATAAAACGCGCATGTGCATAGATACCTGTTTGACAAATGACATTAAAAATTAATCATTTCGAGTTTTGTTTCTGAAAAAAAAAAACTTTTTAACAAAAAAATAAACCGACGAAATACGGAACTGAAAAAGTAAAAAAAAAAATAAACCTTCTTAGTCTCAAAACTAAGCTCCTAAATTAATGTTAGTAACTAATTTTGAGTCTGCGCCAAACAAACAAGTAAATGAATTTTCTGACATATACATTTATACAATCTATTGTATTCACCTTAGGTGTTACAACACCTGTATGTGCCGTAAGATTGTATACGGAGCATATAGTTAGTTAATTGAATTGCAATCATAAACTTAAACTTACCATAAAATAAATATGTGATTAAAATATAAAATTTATAGTCAATATAAATTAAAATTTGAAATATTTTATTACTGATTGTTGAGAGGTATTAGAAGATATTTCTGAATGTTTCGAGGTTGGTGACAATGTATGTTTTACATTGTTTCTTAAAAATGTTCAATTTGTTTATATTTCTAATATTCATGGGCAACAGATTATAACATTTAGGAGCTAAGTAGACAATGAATTTCAGGTTAAGGGTTGTATTGCATTGGGGAAATTTTTTCAATAGTTTTTGGTGTTCGATCTGTAGAATACTGATGATCAATGAAATTTTTTAAATTCTGTGATTTATAAAAATAAGAACATGATAAATGGATATATAGGCAACCTATATCACAGATACTCCCGTTGTATAATAGACTGGTGGCATACAATCTGTTTTTGTTGAAAATTATTTTCAAGATGTAATTTTGTATTACCTGTAATGGTTTTGTGTTGTTTTTGTATGTTCCACCCCACACTATTATACCATACCTAATAAGTGACTATCAATGTTTTATAGACTGTTATATTAATAATTTAGTGCTCAAGAACTCTCGTAAAATGTAGAACTTTCTAATCAATTTCCGAATTTTATTAGTTAGATAGTTTATGTGGTCTGTCCATTTAAGATTTTGATCAATTATCACACCTAGATACTTTGTTTTTGATAGTGATGTTATTTCAAAATTTGTGTTTCTTCTACTAATATTTTATTATAAGTAGGTCTGTTAGCATTTGTCAATGAGAAAGCTATGTAATTTGTTTTAGTTACTGTTCAATGATAGTTTGAAGGTTTGTAGCCATTTTTTCATCTTCTTCATACCTTCTTTTACATCTTTTCGACTTCTTCCCAGTTTTCCCCGTGAATATGCAGCTGTATCATCTGTAAGATAGTATTTTATCTTCAATATTTGTGTTGAGTAGGGAGTTTATATATGTTATGAAAGAGTTGGTCCCAGGATTGTACCTTGCGGAACACCGATCTTATTTTTGAGGTGAACTGATGCTTTCATTAATTCTTGTATTGATCTCTATTTAAAAGGTAATTTTTGAAAATTTCTAATACAGTCCCCTGACTCCAGAGTGGTTTAATACAACTGTAAGTTTTTCTTGGGTACTGTATCGAATGCCTTTGCCAGGTCTAAAACTACTATTGCTTTTTGTTGTAGTTGATATTATGTGTTATTTCTGATGTTGACTGTATATTGCATCTGTAGTGCTTTTTTCTTCTGTGAAAACCAAATTGATTTTTTCAGATAATAAGTTATTAGATTTCAAAAAGTTGGCTAATCTGGTTTTTAGACATTTTTCAAATATTTTGCAAAAGTTATTTATTAGGCTTATTGGACGATAATTTTCAATTTTGTTCTTTTGTCCGACTTATGTATTGGTGTTACTATGGATGTTTTAAAGTAACTTGATGATTTCAGTTTTAACTCCGTCTCTTTGCCCGAGAGAGTTATTTTTAAATTATTGATTTGTTCAATCACTTCATTTCATTCACTGGTTTTAAAACATTTATGAATTTGGTATGTATTTATGGATACGGGGTTTTTTGCATAATCAATTTTTCTCCATTTCAGTGCCTATATTGAATAATTATTACAGAAATTAGCTATTTCGATAGTATTAATGAACTCATGACCATTATTATCTGTTATATTGAGAGTTGTTTTTTTTACCTTTTCATTTGTAAAAGGGCTGCCATTATTTTATACATTTTTCCATATTTGTTTTGTTGTCATCTATTTTCTGTTTATAATGTTTGAATTTTTGGGTTTTTTAAAATTATTGACATATTTACGATAATATTTATTTCTGCTTCAATTCTGGACTATGATTTTTCTAGTTGTCTCTAAGTTTGTCTCTGTGCTTTTTTGGAAATAATCAGACCATCTGAAATCCCAAACTTTAATTTTCTTGTGTTTGATATTTTTTATCATGCGTTTTGTTGTACATGATTTTATGATTTCCTTTGGGAAATTTTAAAAAGTTTTCTGTTGCTAAGTGAACGATTACATTGATAAAATTTATGCCAACTTGTTTTTTAGATTTTTTTTTTAGGGTTTTTTATAGTTTATGTATTCATATGAGTTTGGTCCGTTGTTTTGGTAACTTGGATTATTTCTGCTTATATTAATTTATTACTGGCAGATGATCAGTCACATCAGTATCTAATCTGAAAAATTTTAAATTTTAGTGTATTTATTTTTTTAAATTTTTTTCTAACAAAGATGTGATCGAGACATTAACAGACGAGTAGGGATGTTATGTAGGCCCGAATCATGCAGTCCCATTAAAGATATGTATTCATTAAAGTGTTTTTTAGTATTCTCTCTAATATATTTTTTATGTCCCCTGTGAAAATTCCCCCAAAGTTCTTATTCAAGTGGCTTTCAAAATATGTTAATAAATCCGAATTGAATACATTTTCTTTGACTGGAGGAGGCTTATATACAGCTGTGATAATTTAAAAAAATATCTTCTTTTATAAAAAAAAGTAATTTACTGACCGTTGTTTACAGACGTTAATTTGATATGACTTACTTCTACATCAAGTTGCTTTATTATAGAAGGTATTATAGCTAGGATATTGTATAGGTGAATTCACACCTACTGTTTTTGATTACTTCCAAAAATACTTACTACCCACACACAACTATTACCAGTTGAATAATATGATTATCTACTTACTATTTGTAATAATATAAATTATGTTTGTTGTTCTGTTACTTTATTTCATTACTTTGTATATCATTCTATCCTCTCATAGAATATAAATGATTGTGACGATGTAGGAGAACAAAGATAATAATAGTGATCTGTCATTGTCAACTATATATGCGCTAAATGTCTACAAGTGAAAATCAATTATTTCCTATTTTTCTAAATTCGTAAGGGTAGATAATTCCATTCGAAATCCAAATATGATCGGGACTATGAGGTATAAATTCTATCTAATAAAAAAAGAATCATCCAAATCGAAGAACCTAGAACAAAAGTTATGCTTTGACCAGAATCAGAGGGTAGTGATCAATATCCTTCATTTTGCTACCCTTAGGGATAGATTTCATCTTTGACTTCAAATGGACCAACTTCAAAGTACACCCTATCCACTGGAAAAGAATTATCGAATCGGACGTCTCAGTAAAAAAGTTATGCGTGATCATATATAAAAAAAAATAAAAAAAAAAAATATATCAAGCGTTGACTAGAGAACCTCCTCCCTCTTTTGGTTTCGTCGGTTAAAAAACTTTTCAACAAAAAATTAAACCGACGAAATACGGAACTGAAAAGTAAAAAATAAAATCATACCTTCTTAATCTCAATAACTAAGCTCCTAAACTAATGTAAATAACTAATTTTGGAGTCGGCGCCAAAACAAACAAGTAAAATGATGGTACCGGAGTTGCAAGTGGTGACATTCTGATAATTTTTGAAGTAATTTAATGATCTTCGTTGATTGTTCGTTTGCCAACTCAAAATTAGTTACTACATTAGTTTAGAAGTTTAGTTATTACCGAGAAGATTTATTTTATTTTTTACTTTTCAGTTCCGTATTTCTGTCGGTTTAATTTTTGTTAAAAAGTTTTTATTTTTCAATTTTTTGTGGCTGAAATCTACTAATTACTAACTGCTTGTTTTTTTATTACTTCCAAAATACTTACTTACCCACCTTACTTCAACTATTATTACCAATTAAATAATATGATTATCTACTTTTACCATTTGTTGTAATATACATCATTTTTGTTGTTCTGGTTAGTTTATTTCATTACTTTGTATATCATTCCATTCTCCCATATAATTTAATGATTATGACGGATGTGGAAATACCAAATAATGACAGTAAAGGGATCTGTCATTGTCAACTACATATGTGTGCCAATGTTCACAAGTGAAAAAAAATCAATTATCCCCCATTTTTCTATCCGTAAGGTGGATAATTTCATTCAAAAATCCTAATATGAGGTATACCCTATCTATTAAAAAATCATCCAAATCGAAGAACCCAGTACAAAGTTATATGTTTATAGACCGGTTAACACCAAAATTCAGAGGGTGAGTGATCAATATCCTCTATTTTGCTAAATTTTAGGGATGGATCTCATCTTATAACCCAAATGGGACCAACTTCAAAGTACACCCTATCCATTGAAAAAAGAATGATCGGAATCGGACGTCTCAGTAAAAAGTTATGCGTGATCATACATAAATATAAAAAAAAAATATATAATACGCAAGGATAGAGAACCTCCTCCTTTTTGTTTCTTCGGTTAAAAACTTTTAACAAAAAATTAAACCGACGAAATACGGAACTGAGAAGTAAAATGAGAACAAACATAAAAAATATATGTTTTTAAATCTAAAAGAATGTTTTCTTCAAACGTTTTAAATATACATGGAATTTTTACTCCGTTGGAGTAACGGTATACTTTTTACTCCGCCGAGTAAAGATATTCCTTTTACAGCGCCAGGCTGGGAAAAAAAATATCACTTTTCATTTCCCAATAACACGTACTATTTTCCTCAGTATTTCCCAAAAATAATTGGGCCATTTTTTCTACAGACGAAATTTTATAGATTAACATACCTAAACGTTTTTTATGAAGGCATTATTGATAACAAATTTTGAAATCGCTGGAGTTCCCAATTTAGTTTAATTGCACTTGACTTCATGATATCGAATATAAATTTAATTATCAATAATTTTTTCTATTCCTGAAACTTTTCGGAAACTTTGGCGAGATATAAAAACATTTTCTTTTGCCTTATCTTATTTCTATCCGCCAACATCTCCTCTTTCTCATATAGTCCGCCAGGAACTGTGTGTTAAAGTCACGTGACGGCCAGTCCATCAGTTATAACAAAGAGTAGGTTCGTAGCAAAGAGAGTAAACTGAATAGGAGGCACTAATAAGCTCTAGCCAATCAGAATCTTGTAGCATTAACGCATCATAGTGACGTACTTGGACATGAGTACAGGTGGCCCACGTAACATACAGAGTGGTCCAATATACATTCAAGAGTCTGTAACTCTCAGATACCAGAGTGCGGAATGCGCTGGTCCGCCACTGTCCAGAGAGAATGGTGGCCATGACATGACCATATACGTCACTATGACTCACAAATGATCTTTCATCTCTTTCTATTAGTGTCACCATTGTCTTATGGGGAATAGACTCTCCTATAACGTTTACTCTCTTTGGGTTCGTAGAACAATAATCTTTGGTTATAATGTCTATGGTGACAGGTGACGTCAAGTCAAGAGGAATAACCTCCCATGAGCCATGAGGTGCGTTCGGTATTGATATTTACATCATATTCGAATGTTTGATTCCCTCTGTTCGCTCGGTGACAGTTTGGGTAAATCTTATTAATGGGGGACTTTTCTCAAAGTTGCCAACCTCGATTTTTCGAGAGCAAAATGGGAAACTCTAATTTGCAAATTGCTACCCCAGGGTTACTATATATATATATATATATATATATATATATATATATATATATACTGACAGGGTTACGGCATAAAACAGCTTTAGGAGAGTTCGGGTGACCAGACGTAAGGTGAGGAAAGTGTGCCACTGCTGCCAACATATACTAATTACTTAGGTTTTTATTATATTCATCCTTGTTCATCTTGAATGTTCATCCTTGTTACTCTTCGAAATTTGAAAATAGTTCTATAAAGTTGGCGATTCTGGCACACATCAGACGTCATCAAAATGGAGGTTTCGCCGTAACCCTGTCAGTATTATATATAAAATAACCCTGTGCTACCCTTATTACTTGGCAATGGAACCAATTAATCAAATAGTGATATAAATTTTCCTGGACTGATAATATTAGATTTTTTGCCTCATCAATAATTCATATTTTTACAGGGTTGGCGAAACTGCGTATAAAATAACAAAAAACTTGTTTAGTGTAAAGTGTCAGTAGATATCTGTCAAAACGAACTCGTATGATCCAGACTGCCTGTCTGCTGTCTGATTAACTTCCATTTATTTTTGTTTTCTATACCTATGTGTAACTTCATTTAAGTTATCAGTCGCCGAGTACTTAGAACAGTGTACGATGAACTTTGTAAAATACTATTGTGAAAAATACAAATATTGAAAATGGAATCAAAACATGTATCCAGCGACATTAAACATGAAGTAAAGATTGAAGTCATAAGTAAGGGTGATTTCAATGTGCGTTTTAAGGAAGAAATAGTTAAAGAAGAACTTGTTGAAAATGAACATTCTAGTGAATACGTGGGTGATAATAGCTGCCCTGAACAGATTCGTGGAGAGACATGGTGCATGCCCGATTTGATTAAATTGGAGGATTTTTCGTCAGAAGGTGAGCACCATTGTAGAGGCTTAATAATGTATCCAGTACTCACTAGTTTTAAACACATCGATCATTTTACTCTAAATGTATAACTGGGATCTACATTTCAGACAATCGTGAAATAGAAGTGCCCCAGTTGAAAGTTGATGAAGACAAAAAGTCTCTCAAGAAACTCGTCGAAGGAGTCACAGGGCACGAAAAACATCTTCAGGATTGTTCCGAGGATCCAACAGACACAGCTGGATGTGAAGATGTCAAAATCGAAGATGAGATTGATATCAAATATGAAGACGTCAAAACTCAAACAGATGAAGAAGAGTCAAATGAAGATAAGACAGGTAAGTTGTAGACAGTAGGTTCTTCCAGGGGTCTATTCTCAAATCTGGAATTCGCTATGTCGCATTCCACATTGGTGAAATGTGTAATAAATATTTATATGTTGTATTCACAAATGTCGCTTTCGTTAGTTTCTGGTAATTCTCAGTAGAGATATTGTCAAAGGCTTTCAACAAGTTAGACCACTCCATACTCATCTCTAAACTTGATAACATTTGTTTTAATGTCAACCTATTGCAATTATTTTATTCCTATCTTACAAATCGGTCTCAGTTTGTCGAATATAGAGGTCACCAATCTGTTGAATACAACGCCACCAGTGGCGCCCCACAGGGAAGCAACCTGTCTTCCCTCTTGTTTTCCTGTTTATTAATGATATGGGATTGAGTATTGAGAGCCAAATCTTATTATTTGCTGATGATCTGAAATTTTTTCATGCCATAGAGTCACCATCTAATATTATAAAAAAAATTGGATCAATTAGCTCACTGATGTTCTTCAATTTATTTCTCAATGTAAACATATGTAAATACTCTACCTTCTCCAACAAACATAACTCCCTTGATTATAAATATTCAGTAAACAATTGCTTATTAGAAAGAACTGAGAGTTGTAAAGACTTGGGAATAAATCTTGTCAAAAAACTTAAATTTGTCTTTCACATAGAAAAAAAGTGTATCTGCTGCTAAAATAATGCTAGGCCTTATATTTTGAAAGTGGAAAGTCTTTAAAAGCAAAGAAAATTTTATCACCCTCTGGTTAGATCTCGCCTAGGATGTCTCACATGGTCACCTATCTATGCCATTCACATCAGATCACTAGAATATGTTCAACAAAAGTTGATGAAATATGTTACCTACAAACTAGATGGTGTCTACCCTAATCAGTGAATAAATAATATTTTGTTGAATAGTTTTAATTTTCTATCTTTTCAAGACAGTAGAACTTATTATAACTTGTGAATAACCTCATCGATTCACCAAAGCTACTTTTCCAACAAAATTTTCTAGTTCCAAGAATCAGTGACAGAAATGAGCAATATTTTTACTTACCACCAAGAACATATTGGGTAAATCTCCACTATTTGCTCTGTGTAATAACTTCAACCAAGTTTGCCAGGAAGTAGACCTTCATTCAACAGCTTTACAGGTATTCAAATACAAAATCAAAAACATTTTGTAGGCCTTTATTCAACATCTTTGCGAAACAAGATTAATCTTTTTCTCTTTGTATGTTGTGCAATATCAATGTGTTTATATAGTTTCGTACTTGTACCACTAATATTCTACTCAGTTTCCTGTAATTGGACCTAGTGCTTCTTTGAACAATGAAGGTTTTTTTAATGGTCTGAAGTCTTCTACATTTTCATATCGTATGATATTGATGTTTTTTTTTAGGTAACTTAGGTACATCATGTGTTTCAAGTATTATACTGTTTTATTATAACGGCACAAGAATTAGAACTCTTACTAGCCATATAGAATTTGTGGAATGCTGAAATTGCCTATAATCAGTGACAAAGAGAGTGGCATTATTATAAATATGTTCTTGAAGATGTCGCATCACAACTGATCAATTTCCTATCAACGAGTGCTGTTTTTTGCTGCTGATTACTGTATTGCTTTTTGTCTTTTGGTGCGTTCATTCTAGGTTGGTTTCTCATATGATTTACTTGCCATTACAATTCCATTAATGTCCGTTTTTTGTTGTTTATTGTTTACATATATTGACATATAACTCAAATCACCAAAACTTTGCAGGCAGAAATGAAATACATATTGAAATTACGATGTCTGATACCCACAAATTATCTTAGGGCGACTTTGAGGTCTATAGTCATTTGAGATTACAAAATTTCAAAGTTGTGCGACACTTTCCTGGTGATTTTTGTCGAAGACGACAATTATCGTTCGAGATTCGATAAGAGACCCCCAAGGTCATGAAATATTATTAATCGATATCTGTACATTCCAAGAAGATTTCGCCAGGGTTCATTCTAGCTTCCAAAGTCAGATGTCAGGTATGTTGGTTTGGAGTCAGTCAAAATGTATCTTAACAGTGTTTTCAGCTCTCATTGCGGTTTTTGTTGGATACAAGGAAGAATAAAAAGAATATAGAAAGCATAAGGCAATTGTTGGTTGTTACATAAACCATACGGGTGTGAAGTTATTCACAACCACAAAATACACCAAAAAAAAGTTTAACTCTGCTCAAAAAATATGTTTCACGTCAAAATGACAATGTAGAGCTTCGATTGCATGATCCAGTCCATAAGTTGGAAATATTTAGAATGATTCGTTACCCCGTGTGGGTGGGTGTAAAAGATGAAAAATGTAATGTCCATTCAAGCGACAACATAGAATAGAATTGAGAAGGTTGAAGACAGCAGTTCACAAAGATATATATATATATATATATATATATACATATATATATATACATATATATATATATAGAGATGTACACGGTCATTGTGAATCCCGTGAAGCATATGAACGAGACGCAGTTTAGCCCGGAGTAACCTTGTTAGTCCCGATATCGGGCTCTACAAAGTATCACCCTGTATCTCTTCACTGGGTGATCAGAATTGAATGCAGGTCATTTCCCCACGTTTTAGATCGGGACACACAATATACCATTTCCATAACCAACATACGCGATATAGTTCTTTGGTTCGAACTGTAGGGGGCGCTTTCCGTATATACACTGAATTATATACTTCTTTGTAGAGCCCACAAACTTTTGTATCGTTGTGTAGCCCTAAATTTGGCAACATCGCAATCGCTGCCTTCATGGATGTAATATATATGAATTGCTGGATCCGTGATCTGTCCTAGCGCAAGGAGTAGTTCATAATTCAATATAAAAAATATTTATCATTCATTTTTCAGATCAGGGAATTTGAGTTTGAAATAGTTACAATATTTGAAGATATATTTACCAATTTTTTTTCTAAGGGGAATTTTGTGCGATCAGTCCATCTAAATAAAGGATGGTTGGAAAGAAGTACAAAATAACCAATATTGGCTTGAAAGCCTTATTCTTCAGTTTTCATCGTAGATATTATATATTGAAGTAATAACTCGACAATACGCATCTTTTTGTTGGTAATTCAAAGATCTGGTTAAATCTTCAGTGGTTCAAAATTATTTGTTCTCTACAAAATCTGGTTTTGTAATGCTTGATTAAGATTATCCCCTGTTTTATTTGGATAATGAAAAATATTAATATCGGAAGGGTGCTTAGGGATCGATTGTGAATAAATGACAAAGAATTAAAATACAAGTAGTATATATTTCGTCCAATTGAATTGAAGTATGCAGAAATATATGATGGAAAAAATATCTCGGAAAATCTAGTTTCAGGAACAACTAGAGATAACAAAATTGAGCTTCTCAGGAAAGTAGGCAGTTGTTTTTTTTGTGCATGTTTTTCGACCATAGATGGGGAACGAATCAGAACCAAACAAAAACTGAATTATTCGCTGATGAGTACTCAATATTTTTTTGGGGTATTCCAATCACATAAAACCATTAATTTACTTGGCATAAAAACAAAAAAATCTATATTTTCACAATTATTATTTCCATGGGAAACTATCTAGATCAATCAACTGCAGCAGCAGTTCGTAGAGTGATATTTTTTTCTTCTATCGGAAAGTTTTTATTATCTTTTGAGTATTGATATTAATGAAATATTGAACAGAAATTTATTATCCACTTTTTTCCTATCTTACTTCTGAATCAATATTTATAACTCCAAAATTTCAGAATTAAATATCAATTTAATTAATATATGAGATATTGAATTTGTTGTTCCTTCTCTTCCCGCTAAGGAAGCGATCGACTATACAAAAAGTCTGAACAAACAATTGGATGAGAGATTGGTCATCTTATTTTTACTCCATATTTGACCTTGAATAGAAGTAACGTTATGTTCTCATGATGTTCTGATCGGTGCTATTTCATGAATTATTCATAAAAATAATGTATATTATGCCGAATAGGATTCCATCATTCAGAAATACTTCCCGAAAACTCGGACCTGAAACAGTAATAGGTATGTTTCTTTGTAGAGGGGAAAAACACAAGGAAATGAATATTCCAGTTTCTGATGAAGTACAGATTTTTTTTTGATTCTCAAATCTTTCAGAGAACTTTTCATCTATTGATATTTCATTGCAAAATTTTGGAGATATATATTTGTTTGGGAGTAAAACTTAAAATGATCGAAAAAACAGTTTCAGTTCCATATTTTTTCATTTGCCGAATGATAATGGAAACCTTATCGAGAAAAATAAATATATTGCCTGTTGCTTAAAGAAACTCCTTCATTGACTTTTAGAATTTGACTCTATTGTTAGATCATTTAATATTTTTTCTCACTTGAACTCCCCTGAATGGATTCATTCTTAGAGTATATAAAAAAACAATTAGCACAGATAATCTTCAAACAAAAATCTTATATGAAATGAGTTTTCGAGTTAAATGAAATGATTTTTTATCATATACTTCTTCAAGAATAATGTTTGATGCGATATTAGACACTAATGGAAATGGTAATTTTTGGTGGTGGCCCTTTATTCTTGCAAATTTAAATTGTGTAAATATTGTTTTTTTCAATATTGTACACGCAGTGGAAAAACTTATTTATAGTTATGATTCTTGAACCCGTAAAATGAGGGAGTTACCTGAATAAAAAACACAATTATTGAATTTAACATTATAAAAAAAATTCAGAATGAAATAAAATATTAATTCGTTTGAAAATATGAACAGGATGTTCATAAAATCAAATGGTGAATCATCTGCGACTGAAAGCTAAACTTAAGTCACTATCTTCCAAGATAACTTCTTGTGAGGAATTCATGTTGAAAAGGGAAATAATTTCAATTGAATATTCAATAGAAAGATTTTTCTGTGAATAAAAAAATCCACGATAAAAACTAAGTTATGTTTTGTGAATGACTAACAGAAAACAACTACTCCCAAGGCTAAAGCCACACTGGACATTGAACTACATCTGATAGATATTCTGAAAAGACCCTAACTCAAAAGAAAAATCTGAAATTGAAAATTTGCCTATTCATTGAGATGATTATTTGAAATACAATTTTCTTTCATCGATTATTTGATTTTCCATTCCAGTCTTGATTAGGAACTCATAGAGATGAATGAGGCGAAGTAGAATGTTTTCCAAAAGAGAGTACTCACCAGAAATCATTTGTAAGATTGACGCAAGAGAGGCATCGCATTCACTAGATCTTCAATACATTTTTGTCGACAGAAATCTATTTCACGCTTCCACAAGAATCAGGAAGACCGGAAGAAATGGGTAACACATTTTTAAAAGCAATCTCACTTTGCAAAGATGGGAAGTTAGGAACATTTCTTTCGGAGAGGCACTTTGAAATCAGTGTTTTTCGCCATCAAAACCTGTCATGGGGTATGATAGATTGATTTGTTTGAAAATATGAACAGGATGTTCATAAAATCAGATGTGGAATCGCGACTGAAAGATAAACTTTAGTCACTATCTTCCATCGTTCAAGATAACATCTTGTGAGGTACTCATGTTGAAAAGGGAAACACTCTCAAATTAATATTGAATGGAAATATTTTTCTGTCAATAGAAAATTCCACGGTGAAAATTAAGTTATTTTTTGTGAATGTCTAACAGAGAACAACTACTTCTCCGACTGAAAAAACGCTGGGCATTGAACTACATCTGATAGATATTCTGGAAAGACTCTCAAAAGAAAAAATCTGAAATTTAAAATTTGATTTTTTATTCAGATAGTTATTTAATTTTCTATTCCAGTCTTAATTGAGAACTCATATAGATGAATGAGGCAAAGAGAATGTTTTTCAAAAGAGAGTACTCACCAGAAATCATTTGTAGCATTGATGCAAGAGAGGCATCGCATTCACTATAGGCCTTCAATACATTTTTGTTGACGAAAATTTATTTCACGCTTCCAAGATCATCAGGAAGACCGGAGGAAATGGGAAATACATTTTTTAGAAGCAATCTCACATTCAAACCTGTCATGGGGTAAGAAGATTGATTTGCTTGAAAATATGAACAGGATGTTCATAAAATCATGCGGTATCATCTGCGACTGAAAGATAAACTTTTGTCACTATCTTCAATCGATTAGTAGTGCAAGAGCTGATGATATATTTTTCCGAATTATCTGAGCAATATGCAGACTCATGTAAAGGAGTGAAGGATAGGTATATAGGAGTGTACCCTTGTTGAACATGCAAGCAAAAATGCTCTGTTTGCCTAGTTTGATCAATATTCAATTAATTTACGTTTTATCGAGGGTAATAGAGAGAGATATACTTTATTGTCGAAGAAACAAATTCTTATTGACAAAACTTGTAGAATTAACTAAATACTAACAAATAAATAGCGACTTAAACACAGTTTCACAAATATGACATAAAGTTAAAAAATATTAGTAAGCACCTATATATTAAATAACAGATAATGTATAAGGTAAAAAATTTAGTAATTTATGGTTCAATTCGGAGAACCCGTTGTCTAACAAACGTTCAAAAGAACGGTACATCTTTATAACATTACAGATTAAAAATATCATATGTGCTAGAGGTGTTATCTCTATTTTTTTTTTTGAAATTTTCGAGAAAGCCTTTTGACTGGAAATTTTACTGACTGCGATTTGCGGTCTTATTATCTGGCCGCAAATTGCACGAGTTAAATTTCCTAGAGGCAAAATGCTTGAGGGAAAATCTCAGAGATTTTACGATAAAATCCTCTAGCACGAATGATATTTGATGAGAATATTTTCCAAATAACATTTGATACTGGATAAAATTAGCAGAATTCATGTTATATTTGAATTTTCAACGGAGAAAATTACAACAATTCTTCTTGTTCCAAACTTGAAGGAATCGTGTGTCCGTTTCTAAATGCCTTGACCCTTGACTAATGTGGCCATTCCATAGTTATCTTTGGTCAATCTATCTTTCCAACAATTAATTCATTCAGCGATTTTTAGTTTCGTAAATAAGAATAGATTTTCTCAAAGAACTGCTGTGCTATTCGTTCATTTTTATTGCATACTTGGGAGTGTTTATCCACCCATACACTGAACACTGAAATATGTATGTCTTCATTTGTAACGAATCCAATTTTTATGATCCTAACTTGAAAAGTAACGAAACAACCATATAAATTTTCAACCTCCTGTAGGGGTTAAATTTCGGAAAACCTGAAACACGTATTTATATATTTGTAACAAATACCTATAATTACAATTTTTATGAACTCCACTTGAAAAAACTAACGGTACTCCTATACAAACTTTCAACCCTCACTTTAACCTTTAGTGTTGAATTTTAAAAAATCCTGATTTTTTTTATTTTTATTTAAAAAGATAAGCCCAAATACCAATTTTCTCGACTCTCACTTCAAAACTTTCACACCTTTTCTCTCCCCCACCCCCCTCTAAGGATGGAATAAGAATACGCAGAGGTTTATATGAAAAACTTCATAATTCTCACATATCTAGTTTCTCCAGATACGAGAGTTTTCCTGATTCAGAATTATATTCTTCTAGAGCTGAAAAAGTCGATATCTCACTCGATGTTCCATGGTGTGAGCCTACTGATCGACTTTTTAATATTTCTTAGTTTCTCTGCAGATATTTCCATATAACCGGGATCATTTTCATTTTCGGTATTACTCGTCTCGCAGCTACTCAGATCGGAAAATTCAACTTCGTCACCTGAACCTGACGAAAAATCCACATTTTGGAGCTATCAGGTTTTCTCATGCGATAATCAACCTGATAATACAAAAAAAAGTATATTCATCAACTTCAAAGCGAGTTGCTTATTATTGAACATAAACATTATACTGAATATGAATTATGTGCTCACCTTTTTGCCTTTTCTCAAGTTATAATTTTGAAGGGTCATCGCCACAATCTGTTTTCCTCTGCTGGACATTTCTGCAAGTCACCGCACGCTCACTGATTTAAAATCCCTAATAAATATTTTGAACTGAAAAACGCGCGAGGCAGTAGAGGCAACGCCGCCGGGACACACAGAGGCCGTTTCAATATAGGCAATATACGTTTGGGATTCATAGCGTAGTGAAAGAATAATTGGCTCTACAACGTTTCAAAGGAGTATACAAATTTTTAAATATTGAGAATTGTTACCCCTCTAAGTGTGCTTCGACGGAACATGATGGAAGGATGTCATTGCACTGAAATATACTCTTCGCCCATTCAGGAAAGTGCGGGTTCAAGAGCGACCCGTTCATTTGGTGGGCTTCACAAGCTACCGTGTACAACTATATATATACACATATATATATATATATATTTTTTTTCTTCAATTTCTCGGAATAAAGGTCTGATTCAGTCAATTCATATAATTTCTCTTAACTACGTTTCGACATGGTATTTGTCATCATCAGGTTAAAACACTGAAATAAAAAATATGGAGTTTGAGACATATTTAATTTAACACAGTATTGAAATGTATGCACTGAAATAATTCTTTAAAAACATATGGTTCGAAATATAACAGGTTATTTAACTCAATATAAAAATATCTGTAACATTTATGAGTATTCACTTACAAATAATTTTATTTGAATTCTGCGTTCGCATCGTACGAACGTTATTGTAGGTGTGACTGCGTCGGAGTTATCGGGAATGGTTTGTTTATCTTTCATGCATTTTTACCCTCTTCATAAGTACACCGGATTGTTTATATTGAGTTCTAGTATATGAGCTGGACTGTATTTTTTTGACAGCATGTAAAGATCAGTTTTCATTATTATTACTATATACAAAATTAAAAAAAGTTGTTATAAATCTGGCTTAAGTTTTTGATATCATTTCTATTGTTAATGCTATTGGGGTCTTTTTTAATATGTATCATTTCAAGGAATGTTCTTACTCTTGAATTCCTTTCTTCGGTCAAAATTTCAACGTTGCTAGTGTCAAACTTATGTTGATTTTCTTTTTCGTGTTTGGATAAGACTGTAATGTCGGTTTTTGAGTATTTGTGGGCTTGTACTCGTTTCTGCAAATATTGTTTTGTTTGCCCTATATAGGTACTTTGACAGTCTTTACACTATATTCTATATACAGTATGAGTTTGTTTGTTTTTTGGTATTTCTGGTTTTAATTTTGAATAAATGGTTTTGTTCGTATTTTTCAGTCGGTGTGAAATAGTTATGTTGTGTTGTTCCATTGTTTTATTAATTTTATTCGATCATTTGTCTATGTATGGTAAAGGTATGTATGTTGTTGTTTTCTTTACTACATTATCATTTTTATTGTAGATCGCATGTATTCGTTTTTTTATTGTTTTTTCTGCAAAGTGGCTGGGGTAATTATTTTCTTTCAATATATTCTTGATTATTTCTATATTATTTTTCCTGAATTTTGGGTTAGCATACATTTCAATATTGTGTTAAGTTAAATATGTCTCAAACTCCATATTTTTTATTTTAGTGTTTTAACCTGATGATGACAAATACCATGTCGAAACGTAGTTAAGAGAAATTATATGAATTGACTGAATTAGACCTTTATTCCGAGAAATTGAAGAAAATATATATGTGGTTAAAAACTATATATATATATATATATATATATATATATATATATATATAAATATATATATATATATATTATATATATATATATATGAGAGGAAGGGTAACCTTTTTGACTGGACTGAATGAAAAAATATTGCTTATCAATTCGTTTGGGTTCTGAAACTGCGCAATAAACTATGGCATTACAGATCTAGAGTGAAAGATCAACTTTCTTGAAATTGAAGTGTGGAATAATATTTTACTTTTTCAGGAATTTTGTAAGAAGCCTGTTCATTCTCTAGGAAAAATATTAGGAACATTGGAATAAATTGTACATTATTTATTAGCAATAATACACTGGAAAAAATTTCTAGTCAGTAATAAACAAAAATACTTATACTAAGATATTTAGCCAACTCCATACTCATAGGGTGACTGAAGGGTCTACTAAGAACATATTTTATGAATATGATAGACTCGAAGGGAGTTATCGGTTCAAAATATTCAAAAATAGATTTTTGTCATAGATAGATATTTAACCGCCTACAAAATAACGGTCGTTGAAGATCAATAGAATGAGTTATGCAATATTTTCTGATTTTTCCAAAGTAATAAGACATACCCTACGCCACTGGTCATTTGGCAGCTAACTGAAAAATGGCTGTTAGAAAATGGCGGTGGTCTTTACACCAATGATACCGTTTGTCGAAGTCAGTAAAAAATATTAGATACTCTATAATAGTTTAGTCTAACAGACTCAATTATACCACTCAATGTTTTTCCTACTCAGAAGAATATTTTGAAACCCCAGTTGCCTCACCATATCTTTTCTTGCCACAAAAACTACATGATTTTAATATGTTTTTTACCAGTGTGAAGATAGTAGCCATTTTCCAGCAGCCACTAGCCTCTAACAGTTAAAAAACCAGTGGCGGCGGTTACATTGAATATTGTAATAATGATGAGTTTCTGAGAACTATCATGCAATGTTTGATATTAATATACATTGTCTTAAGAACTATTTGCACCATTTATGAGCTTCCAGGTTGTGCTGTGTACTGTCCTGCATATTATATTGCAAAATATGAAAGTATCTTCACAGAAAAAAATACTTTTTCAAGTTACTAGGAGAGGGTGCAACTCCTTGGACGAGGCCCCACAAATCGAAGTCATTTATGTTCTCTGTTTTTTCTTGATGCATCAAACAATGTCTTTTAAGTTACCAGGAGGGTGGAACCACATCTTGGACTCGTATAAAATCAAAGTCATTTTACTATTTACTCTCCTGATGCATTGAGACTCTCAGCAAAATGTTTTTCCTTCACAGAAAATTCCATTTTTTAAGATTCTAGGGGTGTACCTTGAACGCCCCCCGAATCAAAGTCGTTCAGATAGTGTTCTGATGCACAAAAGACTGTCTGCAAACGCAGCCATTATTTTCTAAATAAAAACAAAACGATTTCATACATTTCCAGAAAGGTGGATCCACCACTTGGCGCCTCCCAAATCGAAGTTGTTTGTAACGTGTACTCTCCTGGTACATAGAAGACTCTGTGAAATAATTTTTTTTATACAAGCACCACTTCACTGAAAAGAGTTCCCGAAATGGCAAATGAAGGAACCACAAATTGAAAAACACAGTTTTATTCAGTATGTTCAGCCTACTTCCTAAAATATTAAATTTATATATATATAAACATTTTAAGTTTTTGTAGAATTATTGACAATACAACAAGAAATCGATGGAGCTGTGGGTTTGTGGAATATGAATTCAACAACCACCTACCTTTTGCAGATTTTTCTCCATTGAAATTTGTATTTTTTATCCAATAATCTAATGGTTATGCCACTTCGAGCAAAACTCATGATAAATATAGGTGAACCATTCTATTCAAATATTACTTAAAGAAATTTTAACATTTTCCTCAGATTTGGGAACACTCTTACAGTTCGATGCCATGGCAGTAGATGTGACTTCAGCTAGTAACGACGATGCAACAAAATTATCAAGCTCCACTGGGGAAACATTACTTAATCTTCACAACAAATCTGATTTAATATCACACAAAAGAATTCGTTTAGGGGAAAAATCATTTCATTGTGAGCTGTGTTCGAAATATTTTTTCCAAAAAACATTGTTTAGTAAAGCATGAAAAATTCATTTAGGATAAAGCCGTTTCATTGCACGATTTGTTCTAAATGCTTCCTTCAAAAAACAAAAATATGTTGAGGCATAAGAAAACTCATACTGGGTGAAAGGTCATTTCAATGTGAAATTTGTTCGAAATTTTTCTGTACCAAACAATATTTGGTGAAGCATAAGATAATTCATACAAGAGAAACACCCTTTCATTGTGAAGTTTGTTCAAAATATTTCTCTAGAAAACAAGGTTTGGCACGTCATGAGAAAACTCATCTAGTAGAAAAACCATTTGAGTGTGGAATATGTTTGAAGTTGTTCAGATTGAAGTTCGATTTGAAAATGCATGAGAAAACTCATACGCGGGAAAAACTATTATATTGTAGATTATGTTCAAAAACGTTTATAGAAAACCATATTTGTTTGAACATGAGAGAACACATCAAACGGAAAAAACAATTACTCGTAGATTCTGTCCGAAGTTTTTTCTTGTGAAGCAAAATATCATTTCATTGTGAAGTACAGTTTGATCAAAATATTCGCGTCATACTTATAAAATGTCTCATAGTGAAATACTTTATATCTGCAATAAGTAGAAAAAGATGAGAACCTCCGAATTGATGCACAGATAACAAAAATCCACGTTTGCATTATTTTTTTATTTCAATCTCACCAAATAAACGTTGAAAGCTTTCACCTCAGCACAAAATTACAAAGTATCTACGGGCATATAAAAGTTAGTAACTGTATATTATAATGTAATTGGAAGAAGAAAGAAATCATTAAAATATGTTCTGTAAGAAACAGATTTAAAAAACAGTAAGGAAATAAACACTGATTATAATAAAAAATGCCTGGTCATTACTACTAACCTATACAAAAGGTGCATGGTGGGTTGAATATCCATCAGAAAATACGTCCATCGTTTTGATCGATTTAAAAGGTTTTCACGACGTTTCGAATGCTGGTATCTGCAATCGTTTTCAGGTGAATACTGACAAGTTTAGGTGCTACTTACCAATTTGTATGCGCGTACAATTTCGCGCGGTGTGGTGGTGTGTGAAGTTTCGCGCCTCTGCAGTCCGCCAGAAAGAGCAATTGGTGGTTTCCATACATTCTTGATCTCAACGCTTGGTTGACTAAAGGCGTTATTGGCCACGATGTTGGCGGCCTCTTTGAACTTTCGTTTGAACCAATGCTCCTCTCTATGTAGAACAATTGCTCGTCCCATAAATTCGATGGTGCTCAGCCAGGCGTGGTCAGCAATTCCCGATTTTGACGTTTCTCCACATTGAGTCCATTTCTTGTGCTCATCCAATCTTACCGTTAACGTCCTCTTTGTCTCTCCAATGTAGGAATCTCCGCATTCACATGGAACTCAATCTCCGCATTCACATGGAACTTTATAAATGCAATACTTACTGATTTCATTTTTTGTTGTCAGGTTTGGTCTTGATGAGGCAACTCCGTTAAGTACTGCCGGATTGGAAGCAGCTCTTGATGTTGAACTTGTTTCCTATCCTTCTGATCTTCTCGGAGACACCCCTGATGTACGGGAGGCAGATCACTGTGCTTTGTTGTTGCTCTTCAGATGTCTTCGTTCTCTGGAGTTGTTTCAATACTTATCCTAGGAGTTTCTTGGGGTATCCATTCCGGAGAAGTCCTCTCTGATGTGGTTTAATTCGGCATCTAGTGCATATGTGCATCGCTCTGTATACCAATGTTCTCACGATCTTTCTCTTTGTCAAACTCGGATGGTTGGAGCTGTAGTTGAGATACTGCCCCATATGTGTCTTCATTGACTATTCTATCAATGTTCTCGTCGAGGAAGGGTAAGGCACTGTTGGTTTCCATTTCTATCGTGAATTTCATCGAATCCCTGATTCTGTTAATTCTTGAGAAGACATCCTGGAGATGTTTATCTCCGTGATTCCATATAATGAAAGTGTCATCCACATACCTCAACCACAGCTTTGGTTTGTATTCTGCCTCCCGTATAGCCAATTCCTCGAACCACTCCATGGAAGAGTCACTAGATTTGATCTCGTCTGCCGAGTCCGCAGATTAGGCGTACACAAGAATTCTGCACCAGTTGTATTCCCTGGGCCTCTCTTTTGGTGATTGCGGGGCCATATATAGTGTCTGCATAATTCAAATGTGAGAGAACTAATGATTCGCAGAGAGTTTTTTCCTCTTTTATCTAGCATTTTTCAGTTAGAATATATCAATTTAAGGTTACAGAAAGCTGATCGAATTAGTAGATTGACATGGCCATTGAAATTGAGGGAGGAATGAAGTATAACTCCCAGGTTTTTCGAGAGGTCAGAGAAAGGAATGACATTTTCCCCAATTTTTATACTCATTAAGTTTTTGCAACGAACACGAGTGGCCTTTTTGCCAAAAAGAATAGCAGAGGATTTAGAGGGGTATATTGATAGGCAGAAGTTTTTAGATATGGAGGAGATAGCTTCCAAATCAGAATTGAGTTGAAAGTTGGCCATGGAAGATCTATTTCAGAAAACGATATCTTATATATCTGGATATCATTCGCATAGAAGTGATTAAATTCGTGGGTATAGAGTATAAATAGTACAGGTCCCAGTATCTGTTATTATATAAATTGGAACTTTATGGTGTAAGGGGACCAGCACTGAATTGGATCGTAACCTACCTTGAAGGTCGTAGCCAAAGAGTATATCTGAACGATACCTTCTCAGATATTCGATATATCTCGACAGGCGTACCACAGGTATCAGTACTCGGGCCCCTGCTGTTTATTTGTTTTATTAATGACCTTCCGACTTATCGCTCTGCTGCTTCTCTATCGATTGTATATGCAGATGATACCAATCTCGTTATATCAGCTGATAGTATTCCCACTATGCTTTGTAATGCGCAGAATGCTACAAATCAACTCTCCGAGTGGTGTGATTTGAATGGACTAGTTCTCAATATAACCAAAACTCAAATGATTAATTTTGTTACAAAAAATTCTTCAATAGATAGCAGCCACCTAGTGAAGCTGAACAATACATCAATTCGACAAGTCTCTGACACAAGATTTCTAGGAATCAATATTGATTCTAAACTCACCTGGAGCAATCATATTGAGTATATAAAACTCAAGCTCAGTAAACACATATTTCTACTCCGTCAATTGAAAAACACACTCTCTCTTGAAGTCTCGAAACTGGTATATTTTAGTCTTATTCAGTCATTTATGTGCTATGAAATAATTCATTGGGGTGCTACATCCAAGGCACAAGAAATATTCGCCATTCAAAAAAAAAGCAGTAAGGTTAATGATGGCGGAACGAGAGAACATTGCAAACAACTTTTTGTTAAAATTGGTATAATGACTCTACCATGTTTGTTTATATACCACTGCATTGTCTATGTGAGAAGGAATATTACTAATATTCCTACTTGTGGACACTCTCACGACTATAGTACTAGAAATAAATATAAACTACAACAACCATTCGCTAGACTATCAGTGTCGCAGAATCTTCCGGGATCGATTGGTGTCAGACTCTATAATGCTCTTGACGACAATATCAAATCTGCCTCTAGCTTACATTCCTTTAAAGCTAAGCTGAAAAACCATCTTGTGCTGAAAGCACACTACTCCGTTGACGAATTTCTACAGAAATGAAATTTTCTCATTGATTGTTTTAAAAATAGTTGCTTTTAACATGTCTTGTTAATTATAGTGTGTGTTATTAATTGTAACTTGTGCATACTGTTCCGTTTACAAATACTATTTTTCTGTGTACAAACACTGCTTTTTGCTTCTGACAGCCTAGTTTTAATGTTATGTAGATTGGTGTCTGTCTTTTTTAAGCTCATCTGACGTGTTACCTAAGTTAGTATGTTACAATGTAGGTTCCTGTGTTATAATTGAACACTTTTTTAACTAATAAATTGATTGATTGATTGATTGATTGAACCTTGAGGCACTCCGTTTTCCACGGTTAGAAAATCAGTAAAGTCACGATCTAATAAAACCGCTTGCATGCGGTTGTTCAAATAAGCACCCAACAAGCAAGTCGCAGCAGCAGAAAAGCCATTATAATGGAGTGTAGCCAACAATAGCTGGTGCTTGCTCCGATCGAAAGCCTTACAAAGCATAACCAAAGCGGTGAGCTGGTTTCGATCCATCGCGGTGAAAATATCATCTGTGACCTTGATTAATGCAGTGACACAGCTGTGTTGAAGACGGAAACCAGACTGATGGGGAGGAATAATGCTGCAGGATTGTAGGTGGCACATAATTTGGGGGATAATTCTTTTTTTGAAGGCCTCAGATAAGGTACACAGAATGCTGATAGGACGAAGTGAGTTGAAGTCGTCAGGATTGGGGTAGAGGAATAGTTTTTTTCCAGATGGAAGGGAAAACATTGTTATCGATACAGAAGTTGAAGACGTGACAGAGAATAGGGAGAATTATAGGGCAGCAATATAATAACATTTCAATATTGATTTTATCGACCCCATATGCTTTAGATTTAATGTGAAAGTGGGAAGTTATTGTCCGAGAGAAATTCTGAAAAAGGAAATTGTGGACAGATTATTAAATTAAAGAAAAAAGCATCCTCAAGTGGTAGTCGAACCCACGACCTTATGTTTTCTAGACATATACTCTAACCGCTGAGCTATCGAGGACATAGGAATCGATACATACTCACGAATACTATCTCTCCACAATTTAATGTGCATGTTGATAAGTACGTTCAATTTTCGATTCATTCCACGGTAGTGTAAAAACTTTATAATATCTAAAGAGATCCTTACAAGAATAATTCGAGGGCTTGAAAGCAATACATCGCATCACACGCTTCTGGGATACAAATACTTTATTACAAAAAACAGAGTTTCCCCAAAAGGCAATGCCAATGATAATAATTGTTTATTAAGTATATGACGTAAATTCCTAATTAGGTAAGTAGTACTCGACAATTTCCTGACATGTTCACAGTTAATTTTTTTATCTAAATGAATACCTAGAAATTTGGTGCAATCTGTTGGTAGAAGTTCTTCATTACATATTGTTATGCTTATTGGGCCACGGTACTGTTGTGGCAACTGGAACTGAATAAGGCATGTTTTAGAAGCTTTTAGAAATAAGGAGTTGTGTGAGAACCAGTTTGTTAGGGAACCCAGAACACTATTACATTCCTTTTCCACATATTTGGTTGATTTATTGGAAACAATTATAAAAGTGTCGTCAGCATATGAAGTAAAGTGAGGTGGAGATTGACTATGTACCTGTGGAATTTCATTAACGTACAGAAGAAACAGAATAGGACGCAGAACTGACCCCTGGGGCACCCCTATACCCCTTCATGCCCAGGTTAATTTTTTAAGTCGCTTCCTATATCCCAGATAACGTGAAAAATTGTTTATTTCTTTTTTTTTGTAATTTACTGATTATGGTGGCACTATATTAGGAAAGTATTTGCAAATGACATTTTATACTGGAGACCTCCAAAAATACGGATGTGGACTATACATGCGTTTGACCTTGAATCAGCCAATCAAATTTAATCCCGCCCACCTAAGGATCCCATTCCAGGGTATACTACTCAACTACGATATTATTCCAACGTTTATTTTAAATATGGCATTTGTTGCCACAAGTGGCACTCTGGGATATAGATCAATTTGAGCTTGTTGCCACATGTGGCAACATGGCTTGAAGGGGTTAATATTGGAGTAATCAGAATTGTTAGTTGTCACCGAGGGGAGGGTGTCGTTAGTTATAGTGACAAATTGTTTCTTAACAAAGGATGAAATCTATTGTAGTGGTATGCCACGAATTCCAAATCCATATAACTTGTTGCATAATTTATCTAGGTCAAGGCAGTCGAATGCCCTGCAGAGACCACAGAAAATCCCACCACTATCTTTGTTCTTTAAATCTTCGTAGCTTAAGGTAATGTCGCCAACTACCAGGGCGTTTTTCTTAATAAAAGCCCGGGTTAGATACTCTAACTCTCTTGAGCTGTTGGTTCATGAACTTCCTTTTCATATAGTCTTCTCTAGTGAAGTCTTAAGTGGACAATATTTTTAAATTTTTGAGCTCTTTCTTAGCAGAGCCAGCTTTATTCAGAATCGTTGTTTTCAAATTGTAGTTTTTAGTTTCTGCCATGACAGAAAGACAGTGTCCTTCAGAAATAGTGCCAATTCTGAAAATATCGGTGTATGGCCGCATGATTTTAGTTCCCACTCCCCATGTCTTGCCAAAGGGTAAGTCCAGAGTGCACGCGAGAAAGCTATATCACAAGTCGGCTTCTCGACTACTAGGAGACAGCACGAGAAAAGGCAATTTGGTAAATAATGAAAGTGGTCAAAGTTCCGATTCAGAGTGATTTCTCTTGTGGGCCAGAAGGTAGGTTCTTATTGATTCTTGTTCATACAAGTATTTAATTCTGATTTACGATGTTAATTAATAAAGTCATTCTATTTTCATTGGTAATTTTTTATTCCTTTCATGTTTGTATTTTCGGTTTTTATATTTATTATATTTTACTCCACTTCTGAGAAGTGATTATTCTGATGGACAAAAAGTCCTAATTAGCAAAGTTCTATCAACGTACATCCATAGCAAGAAACCTGAAACAAGAGATCATAAAAAATAAATATTTTACTAAAATTATTGTAAAACCATAGCCAAAAAGTAACAAAAATGATAAGAAAATTGAAAAAGCAATTACATATGTTGAATGTAAAAAAGAAATAGAAATAAAATAGAGATATTAAAAGAAAATTAGTTCAAAATTTATTAATTAATCATTATACACATGTTTCACGGTGGATAAAACATTAGAAGAACGGAACGACAGATATTTCGATAATTTGTGAGCGTGGATATACCTATCTCGTACGTTTATGAGTTATGATCATTTATATTATGAAATGTTTGAATCAACATGAAATGCAAAAAGTATAAATGTCGAACATGTGTATTAATGAATGTAGAAAGATGTAACGGTACTGAATCATTTCAATAAATGTTCAAAATGTTGACCATTATTAGTTTCCAAATACTTTTCATGCGAAAATAAACGGCATCTATTGTGGCTCTCCGAAAACGCTTGAGTCACTCGATGTTCTAATTCTTCTCTCGTGTTGACCAGTGTTCTGTAGACTCTTTGCTTGCTAGTACCCCACAAATAAACATATCTCTTTATATTTTGAAAACAAAATCTTTGCAAACTGCCAATTTGGCTTTAGAGAAAAAAGGGGTACTACTCAGGCAATCCTGGATCTCACAAAAACAATTATGGATGATATTGATGAGGGTAACTAGAATATAACTCAGTTTTTTGACCTAAGCAAAGCCTTTGACGGTGTCTCCCTTGAGATTCTGCTAAAAAAGCTAAATTATTATAAGTTTCAAAAGAATAGTAGAGATATGAATAAATCCTATCTTGAAGAGCAACCAAAGCACGTTAAAGTGGGCTACACCTCGTCAGTAGAGAGAGTGATGAGACTAGGAGTTCCCCTGGGGTCGGTTTCTGGGCCTAACCTGTTTCTGATATATATATATATATATATATATATATATATATATATATATATATATATATATATATATATATATATATATATATATATATATATATATATACAGTGCTCGTCTAAAGTCCGTTCCCCCCCTACTAATTTTTGAACCACCTGGTATATCGCAACGAAATTTGGAGGGTTTAAATAGGAGATAAAAACCTACTTTTTCATGAAAATATCACACCTAAACGTTTTAAAATGGCGGCTGAGCGCCATCTTCAATACATTTTTTAAATAGAACACCCCGTATATTATTCCATTTTCGAAATCTGCTCATAATTCTCAACATTTTTATCAAATACACTTTACTCCTAAATTGAATCGTATTCGAAATATTAACGTTTGAAAAGTGACATTTTGGTCATTTCAAACCCAACCAAAAACACTAATGTTGCTTTCAATCAAGTTTGCATTGGAAAAAATCGTTGTCGCGGTAAAGTCTTGTTTACTGTCAAACTGAACTGCTAACTTTCAAATAGTCCTTTGAGCGCCTAAATCCTTTTATGAAAAGTGTGATCATGGCTCGTAGTTTAGACGATGATTTTGAAGCAGTTTTGATATTTGGAGAAGCAGTCTGTATGTTTAATGGTAGATTTCCCGATAATCCTATTTCGAGGTCATATTTGCGCAAACTTTTAAATACGCTCCAAGCAACTGGTACACTGTAAGATGCTCAAAGATCAGGAAGACCGCCTCTTTCAGAAGAAAAAAAAATTTAGAAATTGTTGCTGAAATGGTAATCAATCCGACTCAGTCGACGTCTGCAGTCGCTGAATCCTGTGGAGTAAGTTCAAAAAGTGTCCAAAGAGCCCTAAAAAAAGAAAAGTTTCATCCCTATGAAATGAAAATCCTGCATGCTCTCACGGAGGATGATCCAGACCGGAGGGTTGAATTTTGTGAGCTGTTAACAAGAACAATTGAAGGAGACGGGACTTCCTAAAACGTGTATGTATCGCAGACGAATGCACGTTTTTTCTTAATGGAAAAGTCAACAAACATAATGTACGATACTGGAGCGATACTAATCTGCATATTTTTAGAGAGGGACATACCCTGTTTCCTAAAAAGGTGAATGTTTGGGCAGGGATTTTGGGCAATCTTGTTGTTGGACCGATTTTCATCAGAGGCAATCTTACAGGAGTTCTTTACAGACATCTTTTAGAAACTGAAATTGAACCTCGAATAAGACAAATTGTATTAAACAATCAGGAAGAGTTTGAATTTCGATCGCATGGCTAGAGTTCCTCGATACAAACTTTCCTGGGCGATGGATAGGTTGCAGGGGAAGTACAGAATGGCCACCAAGATCTCCGGATCTTTCACTTCTAGATTTTTTCCTTTGGGGGTATCTGAAGTCAATCTACGCCACTGAATGCCAAACAATAGAAGAGTTGGAATGCAGAATAATAGATACATGTGAAGAAATAGATGAACAGACTTCCATCAACGTGAGAGAAGCTATTTATAATAGGGCACTTTATTGTCAAGATTTAGGAGGGGACCACATTGAACACTTGATGAAATAATTGTTGGGGTTGGTTAATAAAAAGTGTTATTCAAAAATAAATTATAATTTTTTAGCTAACTAATTTGTTTTGATTGTGAATTTACAGAACACATTCGTAGGCTTCGAGATTTTCCGGTAAGCGGTACTGTTTATCCTTAATAAACTCTCTTTACGCCTCTTATTAGTCGAATTCATAAAGAGATTTAACTACAAATTAATAACAACGTTTAGTTAGCAAAATGTTTTACCGGAAGTGACCAAAATCTAGATTTCATTTTAAACCGGAATGTCACTTTTCAAACGTTAATATTTCGAAAACAATTGAATTTAGGAGTAAAGTGTATTAGAGAAAACTGTTGAGAATTATGAGCAGATTTCAAAAATGGAATAATATACGGGGTATTCTATTTAAAAAAATTATTGAGGATGGCGCTTAGCCGCCATTTTAAAACTTTTAGCTGTGATTTTTTCATAAAAAAGTAGGTTTTTATCTCTTATTTGAGCCCTCCAAATTTCGTTGCGATATACCAGGTGGTTCAAAAATTAGTAGGGGGGGAACGGACTTCAGACGAGCACTGTATATGTGTGAGCCCGAATCAGAAAATACTCAGTTCGCTGACGATACATCCACAAAAACTCGTGATGGTTGTCTGGAGGTAGCTGAGCTGAAGGAATTGGAGGCGCAGATGAGGGCGAAAGCTTGGTTCGACACAAACAAATTGTCACTTAACCCGGACAAAATTTTTATTTGCTCTTAGATAAATTTCTGATACTAGAGCCAAGAAGAATCTGTCAAATTTCTGGGCATTCACCTTGATCCAAAACTGAAGTGGGATGTTCTTACTGGAAAGATATGCAAAAAACTAAGCACAATCTTCTTACTGAGAAGTCTAGCTGGATCTGTTTCCCCGGACACCTTCAAGAATACTTACTTTGTCATTCAGCTATGACCTATGGCATCATAACATGGGGAAAGGCAAGCACTGTTTGCACTGCAACGAAGGGCAATTCGAATGTTGGCCAACCTTCAATACCATGAAGACTACACAAATGCCTTTAGAGACCTGAATATTATGAAAGAAAATAAGAGAAACTTCATCACACACCGTGACATCCATAACTATCCACATGGTAATTACCTAAAGCCAGACCCAAGTTTACAGGAGTGCATTATTTTTAAAATTGCCATTGAATATTAGGGGTGTACCAATTACAAGTTTTAAAAAAGCAATAAAAAACTTTTTTATCCAAAATGTTTTTTATTCAGAATCTGAATTTATAACATGTGATATAAACAATGTAAATTTTAAAGTGTAAAATGTCTTTATTGTTTTTATTGCAATATGTGAAAATTTGTCAAATGTTTTAGAATTCTATTACAATAATAGTTAGCCCTTTAGGTTTTGAAATCTGAATCTTGAATTTTAATGGCCTAATGGTATAATCTTAAACTTGAATAAGGCAATGTTTTTAAACTGGGATAGGTCTAAGTATCTTATGAAAAAACCACTTGTCTTTACTATTCACTGAGGTATGTAAACATTTTTGGAACATCAATAAACTATATCTATAAAAGTCTAGGGGTGTAAGATCGGGGGATCTAGGAGGCCAGTCCATGGATCCAAACGTCTAATCCATCGATTATCAAATCCGGTCCAATTCCAACCCGACTTCTGCTGTGCAATGAGCCGAAGCTCCATCAAGTTGATACCAACATGTTCGATATTGTTCTAGTATCAGTTCTTCAATGAAATCCCCAACAGTTGTTATCAAGATATTCAAATATTTTCGAGAATCAAGGTTTTTATCATAAATCAAAAAGCGCAATTGATTGTCCATAATTAAACAGAAAACGTTGAAACCATAATTTTTCTTGAAATCCCATTTCTCTTGTGGCGTGCGGATTTTCGTTCGCCCAGTAATGAAGATTCCTTCTGTTGAAAATATCTTCTCTCGAAAATTTTGATTCATCAGTCCATATTATCTTCTTGAGAAAATATTTGCCTACTTTTGTACGCTTCTTGTGGCTCAAGAGCTTGAACTTTATGCGATTTGTAGTCATGCATTCCATGTTCCTTCAGAATCCTATGAACTGATGAAAGTATCATACCTGAATCATAACTGCACTACGAATGGAAGCTTGAGGATTTCCGTAGAAGTATGCCAAAAATTTATTGCGTTGTTCTTGTTGTTGATGATCCAAACATTTCAAATTTCTACTCAATCTAATGAATTTCCTCAAATTCATTTGAGGTGTATCAGGATACGTTACATTGAACTCTCTGCATGTTCTGCTGATATTTTTGTTACATTGACCATAAATGATGAATGGATCCATCAAAACCACATTTGAGTAATTATTTTGTGAAATAGTACTTTCACCCCTGAATTCAGGATGACAATGAAGTAAAAATATGTCAGTTCTTTGTCAGAATGAAGTTGATAGCCTATGAACTAAATCACTATCCAATAATAGGCGAGATCACTAATTTCTGGAAAAAATACCACGATTTCCAGAACGATGGAAAAGTGGTTGGATTTTTTTCATTTTTTTTTCGAAGTAAAAAAAATACCAAAGAATTGTTTCTGTTCGAACACTACGGAAACCGCGCCAGGATGTGACATAATAAGTACAGATCGTCGACGGCGTAAGATAATTTCAGAGTTGCCAAGGGTTATTCATAATATTTCTTTATGTGAGCAGGCCGAAAAAATAATGACAGCACTCGGTATACATATATATTATTCAATTCAATATAACACATGCTGACAAAGTTCTGTTTCATTCATAGGATGAACAGAATAACATTTCCTCAGAAATTCCTCAAAATAGTGACAATGGCAACTCGGGAAAATGCCAAATCAATGGACTTATGACGTCAAAAGAAGCGGCAATAACGCTGTGTTTGAATGTCTCACTGAATTTGAGGGTTTTAGAGCAATGTTTATTCGAATATTACACAATATATTCTAGGAAAAGCTATGCATACATAATATTTCATCACTATATTTCAACGTCAAGCACATATGAAGCAAATTTGTGAGTTTGTGATTTCGCCTATTATTTTATTGAAGACGATTTCATAACATAAATGATCATAACTCACAAACTGTACGAGAGAGGTAGAGGGAAAGTACACAAAATTAAATAGGAAAATGCCACAGCTTTTCAAATAAGTAATAATATAAAGGAAGATTTAAAAAAGAGTTTAGTCATTTTCATGAGTCTCCGGAACTCTCAGTATGCTGAAAATGAGATCCGTTCATCAGCTATGATCCAAATTCAATAATTTGTAAATTCACATTGTGAAAAAATCATTATTTTTCAATGGTCAGGTTTTGCACAAAAATTTTACAAAATAATTTTTATTGCGAACACTGTTACAGATAGATATAGGGAATTAACAGGGAAAGTTATGAGGAATCCTATGAGGATTCCAAAAATGATATAATATACGGCGTGTTCCATTTGAAATAACAAAGTAGGGACTACTTTCTGATACAAGCGACAACACTGTATTGATTAAAATATTTTAAAACAATAGAGCATGTTTGATTATCCACGCCCTAAAATTTTCGAAATGATCTGTCGTTCCGTTCTCCAGATACTTCTAATATTCCTTCACCGTGAAACACGCTTATTATCATTATTAGGTTTTTTTTTTCTTTTTTGATACATGTTTTCCGTGTCAAACAAGCTAAGGCTATTATAGTCCGATATTGCAGAATATTTCTGCCCCTCTTACATACACTCATATTTTTTTCAGGTCGAGATCTGCACAGGAAGTGGAAATACCTCAGGGATACAACTTCAAATACACAACAGGAGGAATATGAAAATCTTGATTTTCAGACTAATAGTCGATCAGTTCCACAGCTCACCCCTATTTCCACTCAAATCCCTTCCCAGCAAACCATTTTCCAAAAGAGACAGCGATACCAAGGCAATGCAAAATTCAACGAAACTATAACTCAAATAGAAAAAAAGAAAGCAAAGGTTTTGGAAGAAGTCTTCAAAAAATCGTCAGGCTGATACTGATGACTTGCTGTTTTTCCGAAGTTTGCTACCTTATGTAGAGAAGATACCACCACATTTGAAATTAAAATTTAGAAGCCGTATTCATCAGGTTGTTGATGGTTTCGCTTTTTCATCAGCTGGCCAACCAGCTCAACTCCAATAAGATTCACTATCATCTTTACCACCTTTACCTTCCAGCACTTCATTTGTCAATGCAATATCTCCGTGCAGGGTTCCTCATGCCTTCAACAACTTATACATCGGATACAACAAGATTTATACTCCTCTATAGGTCACTCTCCAACATGGCTCCAGAACATGGCTAACCCAGAGAAGTTTATAAAAAAAAATTGTGTCTTCAGTTACTTATTCTACTTATAAAAAAAATCTGCAAAAAAAATCGCCAGGAATTGTAGAAATTCAACTTTGATCAACTTTGTTACTAAAAATACAACAATAGATAAAAGCTATTTGGTTAAACTAAGTAATGAAACTATCAAGTAAATTGTACTAGATTCTTAGGGGTTGATATTGATAATAAAATTATCTGGAAGTACCATGTTGATTTTGTTAAACCCTTACTAAAAATATATATTTATTTACTTAGTTGAGACTAAAAGTAATAAATATATAATTTTGAGAATTTATAGAACGCCCAAGAATAAAAATTTGGATGAGAACAAACTAGAAGAACTTCTTGAGAAAGTATCACTGGAAAATACTCCAGTTTTTATAGCAGGTGATATAGAATTGAAGGATACTGAACACAATATCACAAAATGAATTTTCTACTTAATTCCCATTCATTTTGCTTCACAATTCATGAATACACTAGATTAACCTCAAAATCAAAAATAATGCATAGATAATATCTTGACAAATTTTGACGGGGATTATAGCACTAAGATTATAAACTCTACCATTTCTGATCATACTGCACAAAAAATCAGCTTTATAACAAACGAAACAACTTTACCAACCCAAAAATATGTAAGAATCTTTTCGAATGACAATAGGGACATATTTATTGAAAAATTAAAAGATCAAGATTGGAAAATTGTACATAGTTTTAGCGAGAATAAAGTAAATAAACAATGGAATGCTTTTGTTGATACATTTTTGAAAATATTTCATGAGTGTTTTCCATTAAAGCTAGTACAACAGAAACACAGAAAAGTTGTGCGATATGATACAGAAATAGAAGAATCTAGAGAAAAACTGAATACAATGCTACTCATATCAAAAACTCACCCAAATTTCAAAGTCATATATAATGAAATGAAAAAGGAATACCATCAGCTATTAGCAAAAAAAAGGGGAGATTTCTACCTTTCTAAAAATTAATCGGTCGGATAACAAAATGAAGTGCATATGGAATATACATAATGAAAATTAAACAAAATGATTCACCATTCGAAGGAAACCCAACAATAAATGCTAATAAATATAATGAATTTCTACTGAATGTCATTCCTGAACTAATTGATAAATTGGAAAAAACTAATTTCACATGTAGTATTTCAAATAATATACAGTCAATGTTTCTTCGACCTATAACAGAAGATGAGCTAGGTAGATTGGGACAAAAAATAAAAAACAAGCATACATGTGGTGATGACGAAATACCAATAAGTCTTATGAAACTATGCATAGATCCAATCGCTGGCATTATGTGCTATATCATTAATAATCATTTAAATATGGGATTTTCCCACAACAACTCAAAATAGCTTTAGTGACACCCATCCATAAAAAAGGAGATTGTGAATCATTTGAAAACCACCGACCTATAAGTGTTCTTCCCTCTTTCTCAAAACTCTTTGAGATGGCCATGTGCGACAGACTCATGGAGTTCATGAAACACTGTAATCTCTTGAATTCTGTTCAGCATGTGTATATCAAAGGAAGGTCAGTGGAAACAGCAACTATACAGTTCACAGAAATGATTGTTGATTAATTTGAAAAAATGAAATACTACTAGATCTATCAAAAGCTTATGACTGCTTAAATCATGAGCACCTATTGACCAAACTGGAAAGATATGGAATTCGCGGAAATGTATTAGATTGGTTCAAATCATATCTATCCGAACGCCACTAAAGAACAAAATACAAGTCTGATATAAGAATAAATAATATAGGTATTCCACAAGGAAGTATAACTGGTCCTATTCTATTCATAATCTTCATGAATGACATTCTGGAAATTTTTAATACTGAAAAAAATGACTGCCAGATCACTAATTATGCTGATGACACCAATCTGTTAGTGTCAAGCACAAATTACCCAAATTTATTTAAAAAAAGTAGATCATCTGATAGAACAGAAAGCTGGTTCACGAAAAATAATTTGATTTTAAATGTAGATAAAACTAACAGAACATCACAACAAAGAATTGAAACTCTACAAACAATATAATTACTGAATAAAAAACTGGATATACAAAACTCAACCAAATTTTAGGGTATTCATATAAATGAACATCTGCGTTGGCATACACATATCATAAATATGGGGAAGAAACTGAACCAAAACTGCTACTCCATCAGGATTATGAGTAAATATCTCAATGAAAATCATGTATTTCTCAAATTTCGAATCATCAGCAAAATTTGGAATAATATTTTGGGGAAGCCATAGTAACATAGCAGATATTTTTTGCATCCAAAAATGAGACGTATTTTCAAACTTAAGTATGGTCAATCCTGTCGAGGTTTGTTCAAAGCAAAAGCATCTTGACAATATATGCACTCTATATTTATGAATGTGTAGTCACTTATTCAAAAATAAAAGCAAACTCAGTATCTGGTGGAAACCAATCATATCCAACTCGTAGCACAAACATAAGTTACCACATACATAGATTGACACTTACTGAGAAACACCCTTAATATACAGCCCTAAAGTTTTTAAATAGATTACCTGATTGTATCAAAACCTGTGAAAGTCTCAACAAATTTAAAAAACTTGTTAGGAGCTTTCTGATAAATCTAGAACCCTATTCAATTCATGAATATTTTAATGTGTAATATTTTAATGTGTAATTTATTCTCTATGTACAAAATACGCTGACGTTGTTTCGTTTTATGTTTTCCTTTTTTGTCTATATCTGCAAATGGTAAACATTCTCCGAAATATATTATATTATTATTATTTCTCATAAGCAAGAAGCCAATTTGCGATATCGCTTTCTTACGTGCACTCTGGACGTACCCAAAAGCTCTTCTGCATGTCCTGAATCGATTTACTTTTGTGTTTTGCCGAAGAATTTGGGGATTTTAGTACCCTCCAGGTTTCTTTTGCGTCTGGGGGGAATTATTGTAGGTTTGTTTGGGTTTACCCTAAGGCTTTCCTTGTTACACCATTCCTCTACTGTCCTCAGTGCGTTTCACATCAGCTCAGAGGTAGTTTGGCTAATATAAAACGTCATTGAATGAAATACTTTACTAGGTTATTTGACCTAACAGGATATTTTTATCGGATGACAAACATATTATTTTCTATTTTTACTTGCAATAACAATAGTATGATTTTTTTAAACGTCAGAATCATTCATCAAAATGGTTTGGTTTGAGGTTTGCCTCGTCGTTTTGGAGTGGCAGTCCCCACCCTAACTATTATCAGATTTGCTACAGCTAGTGTAAATTAGTCAGATTTCCTCCATTTTATCTCCAAATCTATAAACTGAGGATGGGTCATTATAGACACAAAAAATGTTTCTTTCAACTTTAATTTTTCTTATAACATATATTTTCAAGAAATCTGATCCGCAGAATGTCGAGAGTTATCGCCTCATCACAGTGCCTCCCATATTTTCTAAAACTTTCATATACTGCATGCTAACCCAACATCAGTTTTTTTCTTTTTGAGTATTTGAATAAAATACAATATTCATACAAACATATTAACATGGTGAATCATTTTATTCAAATATTACTGACTTCAACATTTTCTTCAGATTTGGAAACACTACCTCAGCTTGGTGCCACAAAAGTGGGTGTAATTTCAGCTCGTGTAGACGATCCAACGAAATCATCAAGATTACCTGGAGAAAAATCATTTCAATCACACGAGAGAGCTCATATAGAGGGAAAACCATTTCGTTGTAGATTATGTTCGAAGTATTTTTCTAGAAAACAATATTTAGTGGTGCATGAGAAGATTCATACAGGGAAAAAGCCTTTTCATTGTAAAATTTGTTTTAAACCTTTCGTTATAAAACAAAGAGATGAGGCATGAGAAAACAAGGGAAAATTTTTTAAATCATTTTGTGGAAAACAAGAAGTGGCGATCCATAAAAAGATCATTTAGTGAAAAGCCATTTCAATGTGAAATTTGTTTGAATTTTTTTTCTAGTAAACAATATATGATGGAGCATAAGATAACTCATACAGAGGAAAAACAGATCAATTGTAGAATATGTTCGAAATCTTTTTCTAGAAAACGATATTTAGTGGAACATGAGAAAACTCATACAGGAGGAAAAGCCATTCGAGTGTGACATTTGTTCAAAATCTTACTTTAGAAAACAAAGTTTGATACTGCATAAGAAAACCCATATAGGTGTAATACAATCCCATTGAAAAAGTGGCCAACCTGTATATACAGGGTGTTCTGAAAGGGGGATTAAAACTCGTTTTATTTGTGAGTGGGCATGCTATTTGATTACGTTTCAGCATTATATTTTTACGGGCACATTACAGGTTTTTTCCTATTTCAACGGAAAAGGAATTAATTAGACTAGCTTAGTACGAATTGGTTAATGAGTCTACTGAAAAATTAAATGAATAAGGTGACAAAGATCAGAGTTCAGGAGAATCAGATTGAAAATTTAATCTTTATTGGTTAAACAAAGATGACATAGTAAAGTCTCTGATGTCCTATACTGGGTTGTTATATTTTCTCGTCGAAAAATAACTAGAAAATCTTGTTGAGCGGCTAACAAGATTATCTCCCTGTATATTGTTGTTTGTTGAGCGAGGTTGTTAAAAATGAAAACACTGAATCTCATCTAATACTCAGGATATAAAGCAACCATAAATTAATTATAAATGTGTATTAATCTAAATTAAAGAAATATTAATGATGTTAGTAAACCATATTACACAAAATAATTATTACTCTGAGAAAAATCCAGAATACATTTCAATACAAATTCAACAATAGGCGAGATCACAAATTTTTGGAAAAAATACCACAATGTCCAGAACGATGAGAAAAATGGCTGTTTTTTATTTTTTATTTCGAAGTAGTCTTTCCAAAAAAACTCTCAAAGAAATGTTCCTGTTTGATGAACACTGCGGAAACCACGCCAGGACGTGACGTAAGAAGTTTAGAACTATTGCCGATCGCTGAGTTGCCAAGCGTTATTCATGAAGGTTCACGGTGGCCGTTTCTCTAACTATTCGATATGTTTCACCTGGAGGCCGCATCTGTCGGATCTTCCATAGCCTTTTTTGTGGAACCTTGTAGTTACTAAGGTCGGGTGATGACAAAAAGATAGTGGCGTATTCGTAACAAAATTAATTAGTGACCCATTTTATTCATTATTATTTGATTACATTTCAATATTTTTCCTCAGATTTGGGAAAACTGCGTCAACATAATGCTGTGGAAGAGGATAAAACTTCAGTTTTTGAGGACACAACCGAATCCTCGAGATCTACCCGAGAAAAACCGTTACATTGTAGATTCTGTTCGAAGTCTTTTCCTAGGATAGCATATTTACGGCAGCATGAGAAAACTCATACTGGGCAAAAACTATTTCAGTGTGCAATATGCACGAAGCGGTTCACTTTGAAGGGTAATTTAAAAGTACACGAAAGAACTCATACCGGGGAAAAACCATTTCTTTGTAAATTATGTTCGAAATCTTTTTCTAGTAAATTTCTATTGTTGGAGCATGAAAGAACTCATACAGGAGAAAAACCATTTCATTGTAAATTCTGTTCGAAATGTTTTCATAGAAAACTTGTACTGGTGCATCATGAAAAAACTCATACAAGGGTAACACCATTCCCGTTGGAGCATACAATGAAAGAAAAATTCAAGTGTAGATTCTGTCCGAAATATTTTTCTATTTTTTCTAAATTCGTAGAGCATGAGAGAACTCATACCGGCGAAAAACCCTTTCAATGTGAAATATGTTTGAGGTCGTTCAGTTTACAGCGAGCTTTGAAAAGGCACAGACAACGCATACAGGAGAAAGACCCTTTCAGTGTGGCGTATGTTCGAAATGTTTTACTCGAAAACATTATTTGGTGTCGCATGAAATTCTTCATAAGGGAAAATAATCATTTATTTGATTGCAACATTTTTTGAAATCGTATCATTGTTTCTTAAAAAAACACATTCTTTATAAAAGTTAGTGTTTCTCTCAAAAATGAAAATGCAATATAGAATCCTTCAAATCTCCCATGATATACGAGGAAAACAAAAATCAATAATTAAATTATTGATATTTGATTATACAGCCACCTCAACCAATTTGAATTTTTTGTTTTCGAATAACTACCTCAACATCCGGAAAATTATGAGGTATGGCCAAAAACATTACCTAATCAACTAATCTGATAGAACACGATGAACTGATCTCACTAAAAACATACAAAATCAAGTAATTTATTTTTCAGGAGTGAATACCATAATTATATGAATAAAGCAGAACTTTTTGAAAATATGACTTTTTGTTGGTTTAAATATAAGGGAAGTTTATATTGAAAGGCGAAAATTAAATTGTTATTAGAGTTGTTTCATATTGCAAAATAGGAAGAGTTAAAATTCGAATATTAGAGAATGCGATGTTTGGATTGCAGATTCTTGTTCAGCAAGGAAAAATACGTAAAATCGGCGATTACTAGGAATATGAATAAGAATTGACTCATTTCTTGTAAACCCATCAAGGTAATTGTGAACATAGACTAATATTTGCATGACATATAGGTCATTCACTTTAAGCATATCATAGAAAGAGAGGCGCGGAATGGGGAATACATGCTTCTGCAGTGAAGCAAGCAAGCACTTAACTTTATTTACGTCTTTTGTTACTTCGGCTTGTGGAAATCGGCAGATTATATTTTTCCCGTTAACCTTGAATTCAAAATAAAAATGACTGCGCTCGAGAATGTCAAGGTAAGGTTTTTTTTTTGGCAAGTTTGTAACCCAGCCACTCCATTACGTCGGGCTCAAATTGTCATATTATTGAAATGCACATTTTTCAGCATGTAATTAACCCACCTTACCTTAATCTGACGCCCTTTAATATTTCTAATGATCGTTTTTTTTGCTATTCTGATCGGCTGCCCTACTTAGAAGGCTTATATATGGTGGAGGTACTCAACAGGGAGCAAGGAGCAAGCCTTATGTGTCAACATGGAGCAAGGTATCGCCCTTATGTTAATCTGCTGCGCTTGAGTAAATCCCAAAATTCCCTATTGGGCTCCCCTATTATAATAAAGTATAATAATAGTGTTTACTTCTATATACGGTTAACGGTTAACACTTTTCTTAGAGGGCTATGTCCATTGAATTCCTTCCTCGATATTCTTTCCTTTCATAAATTCTTATAACAAATATACCATACATTAATTGCAATGAGTATCAGCTTTTTAATACGGTTGAGTAAATCCCAAAATTCCCTATTGGGATCCCCTATTATAATATAGTACAATAATACTGTTTACTTCTTTATAAATTCCTATAACAGATATACCATACATTAATTGCAATGAGTATCAGCTTTTTAATGATTTTCTCGGATAAACTGATGGACCCACAGAAATCTAGGTTGTGCGTGGGGTTTTACTTGTTCATTCATATATTTTTTTCATCAGATATATAATATTAGATTCAACAGTCATAATATTTTCCTAGAAAATTTCTATTACTGGAGCATGAAATAACTCTTATGAGAAAAAACCATTTCATTATAAACTCTGTTTGGAATGTATTCATAGAAAACTCGTTTAGGGAAAACACTATGAAAGAACGCGTACAAGGAAACCTGAATCTTTGACAGGAACACCTAACAGAAACCCCTGCAATGCTTCTTACAATTCTTTTTTGGGTTATGAAATATCATTCATAAAAGATGAGCTATCCCAAATCCTGAATACCATACATAAGTCTAGACTGGAATTGGCCAGAATGAAATTACAATAATGCCTGTTTATTCATGAAATTAATCAAGATCCTAATCTGATAACTTTTGCTTCTCAAATTTCTCATGATATTTACACAATGCGTGGTGAATGTCAGTTTACTGTCTAAGTAAATCCCTAAAAGTTTGATTTTTCTATTACCTCGGCATTGATTTTGATATCAAACTCGGTCATAATTCCATTCTGACATATTCGAAAAGGGATACATTGGGTTTTGCACGGATTGAGAAATCAGACAGAATATTCTGTACAATATTCTCATTATTTTCCTTGAACAAAAGTGTACAGTCGTCAGACAACAATAAGCAACTAATTTATATAAAGTATAAATGAAACTGGCCCAAGGACAGAACCTTAAGATACGCCCATTTTATAATGCATTGAATTAAGTTTGTATATTTTCACAAAACACATAGTAGTAAGTTTATTCATATATGTATATTTAGACTATGAAAATTGTAATTATATTTTAGGAGTCATGTTGTTTATGTACTTTATACAAATCATATATTTTATTAGTGTTTTTTTTGTACGTTTCTGCATATTCTATATATTTATTTGTTTGTTTAACATGTATCAAAGGATTACCGTAAATAAAATTTCTATTTTCTACCTTATGATTATCTCCACGCTCTGGGTACGATCTCGAAAATAATATTTGAACCATTCGTGAGGCTTGTAATTCAACTATCCGAATTACGAATTTCTGTACTTTTGTATGATTTGATAATGATGGTTTCAATATTTTCGTTAGTCCTGACAAGAGTTTTTACAATCTTTTGGAAAATATCTCTTTTGGTGTTCCAGGCCTAGGATCGCAAAAGGGTCCTTTCGTTAGACTAACAATAAAAATTAATGAAATGATTCCTGTTTGCAGGGAGCTTTAGCTTTCTTGTACAATTTTTTTAAGTCCTTTTGATTTGTTTTCGTAAACTTTTTTGAGGAAGTGTGCTGTAAATCTATGCAGTTGGGAACCACACTCCTTATATTTTTCTTCATTGACACTTGCTTCCATCAAATATTCCAACGCAATATGGAAATGTATTGAAGCAAACATAAACATAGGTGAAATCAGCAACAATTCAATAAAATACCACTTTGTTTTTTTTTCATGCAAATTGGTGAACCATTCTATTCGAAAATAACTTGATGAAACTTTAACATTTTCTTCAGGTTTGGGTACACTACTACAGCATGATGCCATGACATGGGGTGATTCTTCAGCTTGTGAGGACAATACAACAAAATTATGTGGAAAAACATTGTTTGATTGCAATTTGTGTTCTAAAAAATCTGATTTAGTATCACACGAGAGAACGCATATAGGAGAAAAACCATTTCATTGTAGATTCTGTTGGAAGTCTTTTTCTAGAAAACCATATTTAAGGCAGCATGAGAAAACTCATACAGGGAAAAACCATTTCAGTGTGAAATATGCTCGAAGCGGTTCAGTTTTAAGGGTAATTTGAAAGTACATGAGAAAACACATACCGGGGAAAAACCATTCTATTGTAAATTCTGTTCGAAAAGTTTTTGTAGGAAACAAATTTTGATGCATCATGAAAGAACTCATGAAAGGGAAATACCATTTCAATGTGAACTATGTTCGATGTCGTTCAGTGTGCAGGGTGATTTAAAAATACACGAGAGAACTCATACACAGGAAAAACTATTTATGTTGGGCCACGAGAAAACGCATACGAGGCAAAATCCATTTCCTTGTAGATTGTGCTCGAAATCATTTACTAGAATATCTATATTAGTCGAACATGAGAGAACTCACACAGGCGAAAAACTCTTTCAATGTGAAATATGTTTGAAGTCCTTTAGTTTCGAAGGATATTTGAAAAGGCACGAGAAAACTCATACAGAAGAAAAACCCTTTCAGTGTAAAGTATGTTCGAAATGTTTTTCTCGGAAAAACTATTTGGTGTTGCATGAAATCCTTCATACAGGAAAATAATCATTTATTTTATGGCCTTATTGTTTTAAAATAGTATTATTGATTAAAAGTAATATTTTTCATAAATAGGAGCCTCTCCCAAAAATGTAAATGCAATATAAATCTACGATATACGAGAGTTTTTATGGTTGTGTACAGAAATAAAGTAGTAAAGTGTAGTATTATTGTTTTATTTTTTAATTCTTATACGGAAATAATTCGCATTTCCTTCACTCTACTTCAGTCAAAAATGGGAGAATGCTTGCAAATTAATACATATTTGAAACATGTTTTTCAACTTTTCAAAAACATGGTTTTTTGGGGCATCTTTTGTATTTATCTGAAGCCATGTACAGCTTATCGAATTTGTATGGTATAACAATAATCCTACATTTCATTATTCAGGAATTGTAGTAAATATCCAATTTCGAAAAACGCTCAAATAATTAAGTTTTTTATTCCTGTTGAATCATCAAATATGCTAATATAATTAACTGGAATTTCAAGAGCTTTTTTATGTGAAAACATTGTGTTTGAATGGGCCGTGTTCCTTGTGAAGTCAATAATTTGTAAAAAATCTACTGAATGCTCAGTATACTGTACGATATGAATCTTACTTATTTTGTGGAAGGGGATTTCAGTATTGATACTCTGGGCTATAGGAGCATACTTGCCTTTTTCAATGCTGTTTTAACCACCCAAGAATGGACAAGAGTCGCCAATACTACAAGATCTTGCGTGAAAAAGATAATCACAAATTATAAAGAAACTAACCCAGAATATCTCCGATCATTTTGGTCAAATACTCAAATGTAAATCATACAATGTTATCAAAGAAGTATTAACGAGAAAACAACATGAAATTACTTTCTATCAATATTTTTGTACCACTTATTTAATATTTAATTTTCCTACAAACAGTATGAAAACCAGAGCAAAAAAACTATTATTCCAATAATTCAGAATTTTTGCAAATAAAGAAAAATGTTTATTTTTGTGGGGGAATATTGGTTCTCGACATGGTTTTCTGGGTTTTCTACCTTCCACAATCTGAAAATGGAAAAAATGTACATCAAGAAATTCTATACAAGAACAGATAGCCAAGCAGAGAGAGTAACATCTGTGAGATAGTGCTCCTGTAAATTGATAGTTTTATTTGGTTATAAAGTGATGGAAAATTCTGATTTTTGAACAACAGTTGAAGGAACTTGTGATCAATTAGGATTTACATTTGTTATTCAATGCAAGTATATATTAGAAAAGCAATTAACCAGTAAACAAAGTGGTGACACCAGCTGCATTCCAGCTTTTTGCCTTTCTCCTAAAGTGGCAAAAACTGAAGACCAGATAAAAAGTGCTAAAAAAAACCCGAAGATAAACATATATGATATAGAACCACCCATTGAGTTTGCTAATATAGTTTTATTCAGCAACAGTAGCTTTATCTTCAAAATCTCTTGATGTTCTCCTCAGCTTCTTTATAAATTCATCTCTGTCTTTGTTGTCCTTTTTTAGTGCTTCTATTTATTCAATAAGTTCTTTGGCCATATCTTCTCGTTCTCTTTCAGCTAACACTAGTTGTGCTTCTTTTTCGTTTAATTTTCTAGTTAGTATTTCGATTTTTTCTCCAACTTTATGTTGCTCACATCTTCATTTTTTTTTCTAATTGCACATTCTCTGGAGCAGATGACTTTGACCTTCTATTAGCTGTGTATATTTTTTTCTCTCAATACAGTTCTGGGAATATCAAACACTGTACAGCAGACATTTGGACATTCTTTCGTTCTGCAGCATTTAAAAGTTGCATCCATTCTTGTTTGGTTTTCCTCCTGTGTTTGCATGTATTTATTTAATTGACATAAGTTCCTGGCCTGTATTGAAGATCAATACAGGCCAGGAAGTTTTTTTCGATCAAGTATATGAGGATGAAATAAGAATTTGAAACGGAATTGCATGTTATTTGTTGGTAAAAAGTTAGATCATTTAATTCCTTGACAATGATAATTATCTTTAAACAGTTGCATTGTTACATGTTATTTTTATTGATTGAGTGAATAAAAAATGATTTCCCAACTTCAAGTTCCTATATCTCGAAAACGAATCGATAGAATTAATTAATTTTTGTTGTTTGATATTAAGAAGGAAAATACCTTTCAAATGAGGTATCTTTTGCCGTATGTTGCCATTTAAAAATTTAGGGGTGGCGGTCCCAGCTCCGAGGGATGGAATGTATTTCGGGTGAATTTCATCGCGAACGATGTCCCCCTCGAAAATGTAGTTGTAGTAAAAAAGCCTGAAACCGGTATGCGGATTGTAAGGCGGACACGACATGAATTTAAACATAATCGAGCTTATCAGAAAGAAACATTCGCGAACAATATCCATTTATATGGAAGTTTGCATGGATTGTCAGGTGAATATCATTCAACGTTCTGCGTGGTATTTGCTAGGAAAGTAGTTGTTTTTCGCCTGTCGGTCTACCAATTGTGTTTTATTTATATTGAACCTTTTGTGAAGACGACTTTGTGTGCTTTATGCATTTCATATCTTATCCCCCTGCATATGGCTTTTTCTTTCATTATAATATGCCAGTCGGGAAATTTGAGCCACTCCTACTGAGAAGGAATCTTTTATTTAGAATCCTATCGAGGTAGGAGAATTGTATGGAGTGTTCCTTTCTGTCACTAGGTGTCGCCGGTTGAAAGTTATCTTTTCCGAGCGTTTTTATATAATTCGGTTCTGCCGATCTACAGAGCCGCTGTTTCGTTTTCAATGGCCCCTCTCTGTATACAACTATTACTATATTTACAAATTATATGTTTCTTCCTTGAAAGTAGAGGGAGAAAGGGGAATTTGTTGTATGGGATGCCCAAGTGACCTCTTTTGCCCTCTAAATAGGGGGCTAAAAGGGCCACCCTCGCTGGTGTAAGCAAGTATGCATGGTACATGCTACGTTTTTGTTTTTAGATAATGCATTTACTTTTACCCAACTCCTGCAGAGCTTATATGGTTGTTCCACATATTTATAGAATTTTTCGACTTGAACTTTATATGTGTGATTACTGGAAAATAAAAAATAAAAACCAGTTTTGAGAAACTGTGGTTACTGGGCTTTTCCCTTATTTCTTTGGTTTTCCAGAGTGGAAAATAAAAACAAAAAAGTATTTCTTTCTTCATTTGCTCAGATTTGAACCAGGGACCCTAAGATCTCTGGGCTTACCCCTTAGCCATCCGGCTGTTTCGTCTTGTATATGACAGGTGATAATATGGTTCTATATTCTTTCTTGTTATAAATCTAGATTTATGAGCCCTAACGCTTATATTAGCCGTAAGGACACTATGGGGCGTGATAGCCTATTCGCTGTGTGCAAGACTGATAATGCCCTCTAGTGACTCGATAGCTGAAGTTTTCCTGTTTTATTTCCAATACTCACTATGTAACAATTTCAATTTTTTTATAATTTCTAAATAATCTACCACGATGTAACAATTTTGTGCTCACTACTAGTTCCAGATGAATCGAAGTTTTTTTCTGTCAAAGAAAAGAGTAAGTAAATGATAAAAAATATGTGTATTGATACGATAGTTCACCGCATTTGGAGGTTATCCATGTAAAGTTATGACATTGACTAAATGATATTTTGAATATCATAAAGTAATGCTACTTCTGTGTACTTTTCGGTACGGCAAGTAAGGTGCTTGCTCGTTAGTTTATTTAGGTCGCAGGTTCATAAATAAGAGAGGGAGCCAAGTAGTTTAACAAATTGAAAAAAGTAGGTACCCATATAACCCTGGCTAGCTTTAACCTGACGGGAAACCACTAAATAACATAAGATTCAACGCAAAACTATTTAATGAAATTCTCAAATGATATAATAATGAGAATAGGAATGAGGTTCACAATTGTACCTGAATATGGAATCCCACTTTTACCCTTGCAAGGATGTAAGAACGTTGAACGGTCCCTAAATAATACAAACTCGTTCAAAACTCTGACACGTATAATTGTCAACAAAATATTGGGTATTGCTTATACAGTATAGGTAACGATGTTTACTCTTAGTACTTGAACTGCATTACATTTAACATTAGTTCACATGTAAGGCCAATTGCTTTTGTAACCGAAACCAGTTCGTGAAAATTAAAACACAAATAATCCTCTGCGAGGTACTTTGTCCTGATAGAATGCCGTGTATGATAGACAACTCGGAGAGACATCCTCTGTTCATAAGGCTGATTGATCAGTTTACAACACCGTCCAGGCGTTCCCGAACTCGCAGTTTAAGTCGCTATTTGCTTTTCATGACGGGCACCGTCCCACGGAACTTGGTTAATACTTTTAGTATCCACTTCTAGACGATCAAATAGAAAAAGGAAAATATTTACGTCCCGGAATTAGAGATTGAAATATCGTGGAATAACCGAACATTTATCTCTTTGCTGCAGTTTTTGTGATGCAGTTGGAAATGAATAAAATTTACACGTAGGTACTATTTATTTTTGCAATCGACTATTGCAATTGTTATTATATGTATGTTGTTATTATACTACCCAACCATGACCGTTGCCTCTACGATAATAATAATGTTTATTCATCTGAAGTATGGTACAATATTTTTAAGGCTGAACTTAAACTGCCGTTAAACGGTAACCTACTAAAATGCCATCAATAGATATGACGTCATTGAAGTGACGCATCGGACGGCTTTTTATTGGATTTGCTTAAACTGCCGTCAAACGGGAGCATACAAAAAGGCCGTTAATCAATTATTGCGTTATCCACCAACTTTTCGAATTCAAATGTGAGCAATAGTTCCCCCTATTTATGTATGCAATTGTTGTGGGCGGTGATTCATTTATTACCAACATGAAGGCAAAGTTACTAAATTCCATCTGTCAGAGTGTGAAATTTGTTCATTTGGAACTGTGTAAGAAGGAGGATTTTTTCGATAAAAACGACGATATTTTGTGCAAAGTTGTGTCGAAAATAAGTAATTTAGGGTGTATTGTTTATGCTGGTAAAAAGAAGGAGGCATTTTGAGTGATTTTTGTTCGAGAAAACGGTGCTTGAAAATAAGGTTAATTTTTTTTTCAATTTCTCTAACTCGGGAACGGTATGAGACCGCCGCATATTTCTTCCGGATTCGTGTTCAGGAGGCAAAAACACGTAAGAATTTTTTTTCCATATAATCAGAGTGCATGTCTGATAACGCAATAATTGATTAACGGCATTTTTAGTATGCTACCGTTTGACGGCAGTTTAAGCAAATCCAATAAAAAGCCGTCCGACCCGTCATTTCAATGACGTCATATCTAATAACGGCATTTTAGTAGGCTACCGTTTAACGGCAGTTTAAGTACAGAGTATATTTAAGTGATTTGTGAATAAACGGGGAGACCTCAGAAACTGAATGTTTTCAGCTTGTGCTTGTGATTACCAGGATCATTACCTACTTCTGCCACCATGGGCGCTGTCATAGTTTCATCTATCTCCTCCAGCCTTATGCACACAGCGAATAATGCTAACCACTGCTCTATGATTACTTGATAGACAGAAAATGAGACAATTAAATTATTCATTGCCTTACTTGAAAACTGAGGCTTTCTAACATGCTGAAAAAGGTATATTTGAATTCAAATATCAAATCACTGTATGTAGTGAGTTCAAAATCCCTTATTCCATCAATTTTGCATTTTCTATTCCCTTATATGGGAATTGAATGCATTGACATATAATTCTGACAGGACCAAGTGTAGTTGTCATACATACTCGTATATAATAATAATATCGTTTATTATGCATAAAAGTACATTTTATACATAAAAGGAAAAGGGTTAGCCAAAGGCTATCTTCCACCCCTCCCAAAAATTATGTAGTGTGTGTAAGAAAATAATTATAAAATAAAAAAGAAAAATACTTATTTACTAATAATAATAATAATAATAAACAGCTTTATTTCAGAGTAGATTACAAACATTTATTGCAAAAGGTCGGTAACATAGAATGAAATGGCGTCAAACAAGGAGGTTTAGATTTCTTTGTTATAAATATTTTTAAATGAATGTTCCAGTGAGGTATGCGTTCAAATCATAGGGCTCTAAGTCTATGAGAAGTTTTTTTACTTCTCTTTTGAAAACTCCAATTTTCTTTGTCAGTTTTATTCTATTAGGAAGATGGTTGAAAAGCTTGATTGACATATAGTAGGCGCTTTTTTCAGTTGCTGTTAGTCTATGAAGGGGATACATATATTCATTTGTTCTAGTGGGATACTTATGAGCAGGTATACCTCAGTGAAGAAGAGTGAATTTTTATAAATGAACATTAGGCATTCATAGATATAAATCGCATAAATTGTCATTATATTGGTGGATTTGAAAACTGTTCTGCAAGTTTGGTTATAATTTAAGTTGTTGATTCCTCTTATTATTCTTTTTTGAACTATAAAGATTTTTTCGATATTTCGATTGCTACCCCAAAAAATAATTCCGTATCGAGCAACCGATTCGAAGTTAGCAGTATATATTGTTTTTGTAGCCTCTTTGTGCAGGTATTTTGATATAACTCTAATTCCATACTGATATTCCACTTAGTTTATTTGCGAGGTTATCAATCTGAGAAGACCAATTCATGTTCTCCAATGTGGATTCCTAAAAATTTGGTGGTGTGGGACAGTTCAAAGGAAGAGTTTTGAAGGTCCACCCTAACTGGATAATCAATGTTGTCGTGGTTTGTTCTAAACAAAATAATATTTGTCTTCGATTCGTTTAGTACAAGTTTATTTTTATTGAACCAGTCCTTAGTCTTGTTGAACAGATCTGTACTATTTACCATCATCTCTGGGAAAGTTTCGCCACCTGATAACAGACTTGTGTCATCTGCAAAAATAGTTTTGAACTGATGTTGGTTTAGGCTTGGATTACATAAGTCATTTAGATAAATGACGAACAAAAGAGGGCCGGCAATGCTCCCCTGCGGAATTCCCACGTCTGTGGGAAGGGTTTCGGATTTATAGACTCTTCCGTGTCGTTTTATTTCAACTGATTGAAGGCGCTCTGATAGGTAGGATTCAACCCACTTCAGTGCTGAACCTCTTATGCCATATCTTTCTAATTTTATTAACAATAGTTGATGATTCAAGCAGTCATATGCTTTGGATAGATCCAAAAACATCCCGAGAGCTATCAATTTTTCTTCCATCATGTTCGTTATATTTTGTGTGAATTGATATATGGCCGTTTGTGTTGACCTACCCTGTAAGTATCCATGTTGAAGCCAAAACAATGTTAGAGAAAAAAAGAAAGAAATCAATGAAGAGAGAAAGAAAAAAAAATGTATACAATCATAAAGGTGCTGATAGCTATTAATATTCTTGACATTCCATTGGTCAACTTAACGAATACATTACAATATTATACATTGAATCTTATATTAGCACTGAGCAGTAAGCAGCTGTGATTTTATTTCTTTCTTGAGTTGACGAATATTATGATGTAAAATGGGTAAAATTTCATTCAGATAACTAGGGACAATATTTGAAAAACATCCTCCATATTTGAAAGTACGGTGCCTAGGTATGTTGAATGAGTTAATTCTCAAATTGACCGAATGTATGTCAGAATGCCTGCTTAATAGACTATATAAATAACTAGGAGTTTTAGTTTGGAGCAACTTAAACAGAAAAATTGTTATCAAATATTGGACTCTGTACCTCACATTCAACTCCTTCGTTTTTAACAAAAAAGGCGTGACATGTTCACCATATGGAATGCAGCATACGAATCGCATGCAAGCATTTTGTATGCGTTGTAACTTCAATTTGTTATATTGCGGCAAAAAATTGTAATACACCGAACACCGAAAATAAGAGTTTTAACTAGCTTGAGTTTCATTTCTTCAGATAACTGATACTTGAATTTATATAGCGATTTGAGTTTGAAGAAGGATACTTTAAAAATGTTTTTCACATGTTCATCGAAAGACAAAGAGAAAATGGTTACGCCAAGATTTTTAGCACTATCTACCCAGTCAATGTCTGCGTTATCGAGAGTGAGCCTAAAGTTTCTTTGGGTTTCAACTTTTTGTCCCTGAGATCCTATGCATAGAGCCAATGTTTTATTTGGATTAATTTTCAGTCCATGATGCTCCGAGTAAAGGATATAATAGAAAGAGACACAGAGAGAGAAAGTCGCATTTTTCTTATGTTACATTTTCTATCAGTTAATACCTAGCGCAAGCCGCGTAAAGGAACTTCGTTCCAAAAATTAGAAAAAAATTAATTTTTTATATAATATATAATAACACACTGTATATGTAATTTATTGTACAGCTGATCTTGAAATTATTGTCTTAAACATAACACAATATAACTTAGAACCTAATTTATAATCGGTGCATTTTTCCTCAGGTTTTGAAACACTGCCTCAACATGATGCTCTGGAAGACAGTGAAACATTAACTAATACCACCAAAACCTCAAGAACCACTGGAGGAAAAATTATTCATTGTCATTTGTGTTCTAAAACTTTTTCTAAAAAACATCACTTGGTGGATCACGAGAGAACTCATACAGGAGTAAAACCATTTCAATGTGAATTATGTTCGAAGTCGTTCACCAGGAAGTGTGATCTAAAGGCACACGAGAGAACTCATACCGGAGTAAGACCGTTTCAGTGTAATCTGTGTTTGAAGTTGTACGCTTCGAAGCATATTTTGAAAAAGCATGAGATGATTCACGCAGGAAAAATGCAATTTCAATGTGGAATATGTTCGAAATCATTCAATGGAAAATGGCATTTAAACCAACATCTGAGAATTCATACCGGGGAAAAACCATTTATTTGCAAATTCTGCACAAAGTCGTTTAATGTAAAGAGAAATCTGTTGTTTCAGAGATGATACATAGAGGGGAGAAACCTTTCAGTTGCGAATTATGTTCGAAGTCGTTTTGTTCGAGAAGGGGTTTGAAGAGGCATGGTGTGATTCATACAGAGGAAACGCCATTCGCGTGTAGTATTTGTTCAAAAACGTTCTGTAGAAAATCCAGTCTTTCACAGCACGAAAAAACGCACACTGGGGACTATCCTTTTGGTTGTAACTTCTGTTCTAAATCGTTCACTTATAAATGGAGCCTGATTGACACGAGAGAATTCAACTGGAGAAAAACCATTTCAGTGTGAATCTTGTTCGAAATGTTCAAATCAAGATCCAATTTGAACCAACATAAGAAAATTCATGGAGTGAAACAATTTCGTTGTAGTATTTGTTCGAAGTCGTATACCAAAAAGACATTCCTCGAGAAGCACCTCGAGATGCATAAGAAAATTCATGCAGGGGATGAACAAGATAAAGAGTTTGTCTCCGCTCACTTTAGTGAAGCGGTGGATGGCTGATATACATGCTGATATTGAAGGAGGTTATTCTTGGATCCATTTTGAGAAAAAAACTTCTTATGAACATGTCCTACCTCTTGAACTAAAAGGTGCGGTACCTTTTGAACTTCTATGAGAAGAAGAGAAGAAATATTTATTTAAATAGGTTACCCTAATATACAAAAATATAATATATATATATATATATATATATATATAAAAGGGAATAACCAAAAAAAACCACTTTGTTTCAATTTTGAAACTTCTTCAGGGTCCTAAAATATGTAAATGACATTATTGTAAAAAAATACTTAAAATGAAGGAAGTACTTACAATGGATGATAAATGAACATTAACTTAAAAAAAAAACGTAAAATATGTAAAAATTTGTCGGAATGGGTTATTTATCTTTGACGCTTCGAGTGAAATTGCTACAAACAAATTCTTGGAACACCTATGGGAGCTACCATCTCACCAATCATTGCTTCGTATGTAATGGATGACCTTTTCGAAGAAATATTACCACAATTGACCTTTGAAGTTCCATTTTTTTAAAAAATTTGTAGATGATATTATTTGTGCAATACCAATGGATAAATCCGATGAAATTTTAAGAAAAGTAAATAACTACAATAAAAATTTGCAATTCACAATTGAATTAGAAAAAAATTAAAGTATTCCATTTTTAGATACTAGAATAATTCGTAGAGAAAACAATTCACTAATCACAGATTGGTATATAAAACCAACAAACTCTGAAAGATACATAAACTATCATTCCTTCCACTCAAAAAGAATGAAAATAAATTTGATTCTTTGCACGAAAAAAAGAATCGAGATGTTGGTTCATCCTTCATTGAAAAACAAAAATTTTAAAATTCTCAGAAATATTTTACTAGATAATTCTTACCCCAAAAAACTTCTTAATAGAATTCTTTTCAATACCAACTCTGATAGACAAATTAATAATGATGACACAAATAATCAAAATTCAGAAAATAACAATGAAAGGATAATTTATTTTTCAATTCCTAATATAGGAATTCTATCATCAAATATAATTAAATTATTCAAGAATGAAAGTAACATAAAAATCTCACAAAAAAATATCAAGACTATTGGAAATTTAAAGGTACGAGATTACAACCCACACCAGATTTGAAAAAATCAAATGTTGTCTACAGCATACCATGTAACAACTGTGATTTGAACTATATTGGTACAAGTTCAAGAACTTTAAATAATCGTATTATCTCTCACAGAAGTGATATAAGACTCAACAAGAAGTCATGTGCATTAGCTCAACATGCTATTGAAACAGGCCATAAAATATCATTCGAGGAAGCACAAGTTTTACATTCAGAAAAAAAAATTCTCTAAAAGATTATTTCTTGAAATGATTGAAATTAATGAATCCAATCAAAATATGAACAAAAAAACAGATATCGAAAATCTTAGCAAAATCTACAGTTATCTTCTACAAATGGATTAAAACTGATGATTCTCAAAGAATATAATATAAACATTAACACACCCACTACATATTTTATATTTTTCTGACGATTAATCATAGGTTGTCATTTCAAATCCTTCAATGTCACTCGAAGCGTCAAAGATATAAATTATTTTTTCAAATTTTTACTATTTTACGTTTTTTTTTTTTGAAGTTAATGTTCATTTATCATCCACTCAGATTACTGTAAGTACTTCCTTCATTTTAAGTATTTTTTTCACAATAATGTCATTTATATATTTTAGGACCCTGAAGAAGTTTCAAAATTGAAACGAAAGCTCGGTCCATCGTATTAAAGAGTTTTTCATAGTTCAACACTTGTGCTGACTGAACCCCTTTTTATGTTTACAATTTTTTTATTTAAAATTTTGAAAAACTCTTCTTTACTTTTCCAAGCTTTCGACAATTTATTTTGTCTTTATCACGGCTAAAAAACAAGAATGGTTAAAAAATATCAAATATGAAAAATTGGTATGAACTTACATGTAAAATGAGTTAAATTAACGAATATAGTGTATAAAATATATCGACATTATGACTTCAAAAAATTGTCACACTGATAGACATTTGCATTTTTGTGAGTAGTTGATGTTTCTTTGTTAGGTTGTACAGGGGATTCTGTATGAATATTTATTAAAATAAAAGTTCATTTTGAAAGTAGATACGAGTAGATTTTGCTTAGTTGGTCGATGTCTGATCTCTTATTCATGATATTTATGTCACTAGTAATTGCCACCATTTCTAAAAAAAGTCTTTTTGTCAAATTTTGTTCTTGATATATAATTTTTGTGTCATGATAATTCATTATGTGATCTTGGTTCACTACATGATCAGAGAGTGCACAAGAAAGTTTTTGGAGTCTACAGTCACTTTTATGACCAGTGATTCATGATTTCAATGTTTGACTCGTTTGTCCAATGTAATTTTTATCACAAGTTCCAAAAGGTATACCATAAACTAAATTGTTTTTAATCGGTGCACATTCTCCGTCTTTTAATTTTGTATATATTTTATTTATTGGAAGGATATTTTTGAATACATTAATAATTATAGGAGACAATTTTTTTATGTATGGTATTGATCCGAAAGTAATTATATTACTGGAATTTGGTACATTAGTATCTGTATTGACAGTTTCATTAGAAATTGTATTGAATAATAATTTATTGAGTAGACTATGAGGATACGAATTGTCTCTCAATATTTCGTATAGTTTTTTTTTTAATTTTATCTAAAAGAGATGGGTGTAACTATTTTATGTATTATACTCTTCATTCCTAAAATGAAATTGATTTTTGTTTTATATGGATGGTGAGATAAATAATTGATATATTTTCTGGAATTGGTAGATTTGATATGCCAATCTAATATAATGGTATTGTTTTCGGTTCTTATCAAAAGACTGTCTAAAAAGGGTATCGTATAATCTGTTTTTTCTTCTTTTGTGAGCTGAATGTTCGGATTGAAACTATTGAATACATTAACTGTTTCTTTAATCTTATCATATGGAACTCAACAAATTATATCATCCACATATTTTTTGATGAAAGGCATTTCAAAAGAAAGTTTGGGAATCCAGAATTCTAGAAGGTCATCCATAACAAATTGAGCAAAAATTGGTGAAACTGTAGAACCCATTGGGGTACCTAAAATTTGTTTAAAAAATGTATTTTGTAATACACAGTAAGTTGTATCGAAAATTAAATGAATCGTTTCTAAAACAATTTGAGAAATTTTGCAATGTCATTTTATTTTATTCTAGTGTTTCTTCATTCTCATTTCGATGACAATGGTAGGTCTATTATTGAATGATGATACAACGTCCAAACTTATGAGAATATAATCAGGAGGAATTTGTTTTTCTTAACATAAACTTTATTCAAAGAGTATACAGTACATTGATGTTATCAATTTTATATTTTACCACCTAAAGACTGAAAGAAGGCACCTAAGCGCTTATGGCTTGATTTGTACCTTATTTCCATCTCGTGGCGGCATAATTACACATTTAAAGGTATTTTGTCGACAACAAATAGTCATTGTCTTGTTCGTATGATAATATGATATATGTTACTAATTGTGCAATTTTACAATTAGGTGCATTAATACAAGAAATGATCGGCCTTAAAGTTAATGTAGGTTTATGAATTTTTTGATTGTGATAACTTTTGAAAGTATTTTTTTGTTAAATATTTTGTTGTAAATATTACATTTTTATTTGAACTGTAGGTTCTCGATTAGTTTTTTGTAGTATTGTTATCGTTTAGTAATCATTGGAAAATTGAATATAGTCATCTCTTTCATGATAACAGTAACATTTCCTTTGTCAGATTTGGTAATTATCAATTCAGGATGATTTTTCAGAAATAATTTACTTTTATTGAATAATTGATTAAAGTAATTTTGATTATCTGAAGGTTCGTGTAAATGGTTAGTTATTATATTCGTTAATTTAGCTTTGAAGAGATCTTTTTTATGTGGATCTAAATTATTTATCAGATATTCTATGTCAGCTAATAATAAAGGACCAGAAACATCACTTTTTGTTGGCGGTATGCAAAACTTATGACTTAAAGAAAGGAAAGATTTTATGTCTGTTGGAATATCAATATCAGTTGTTCTTCAACCAATTGTCTTTGATAACTAATGTTTCTTTCATTTGATTTTTCAGTCGATTCAATTTCTGAATGTTTCTAGATTTAACTTCTTCGTATGTCTTGGTGTACTTTCTCTCAGTTCTTTGTTGAAATTCTTCCCATATATGTTGAGGCAGCTTACCGTTGATATCACCGGATATTTTCTCGAAATTTTGTACTAATTTTGATAAGGAATCGTGAGTAATTTTTATTTCGAGATTTAGAATTTGTTTCCTCATTTTTATTTGGAAATTATTTACTTGTCCTGTTCTTCCATTGTGTGTTTCTATCAGTGTTTCAATATTTTTTTTACTATTTATGATATGAGTAAGTATGATGTTGTTAGTTCTGCAAGTATACATCTATTCTTCATATTCACAAGTTTGATGTTAACTTTTGAACTTTGAACTTTTCTCGACTGTACTTATATTATTTTGAGGAATTAGCGGGTGTTCAGTCTGGTTTCATATAGAGAAAAACTCTTCTTTACTTTTCCAAGCTTCCGACAATTTATTTTGTATTTATCATAGTATACCTTGTGGTACTTGTGTTAAAAATTACATTGGACAAACGAGTCAAACATTGAAATCACTAATCACTGGCCATAAAAGTGACTGTAGACTCCAAAAACTTTCTTGTGCACTCTCTGATCATGTAGTGAACCAAGATCACATAATGAATTATCATGACACAAAAATTATATATCAAGAACAAAATTTGACAAAAATACTTTTTTTAGAAATGGTGGTAATTAATAGTGACATAAATATCATGAATAAGAGATCTGACCAACTTAGCAAAATCTACTCGTATCTACTTTCAAAATGAACTTTTATTTTAATAAATATTCATACAGAATCCCCTGTACAACCTAACAAAGAAACATCAACTACTCACAAAAATGCAAATGTCTATCAGTGTGACAATTTTTTGAAGTCATAATGTCGATATATTTTACATGTTAGTTCATACCAATTTTTCATATTTGATATTTTGTAACCATTCTTGTTTTTTAGCCTTGATAAAGACAAAATAAATTGTCGATAGCTTGGAAAAGTAAAGAAGAGTTTTTCTTTATATGAAACCAGACTGAATACCCGCTAATTCCTCAAAATAATATAAGTACAGTCGAGAAAATAATATATCAATTAAACAGTAAGTAGGTAGTTAATCTAAACTAATACGAAAAATACAGAATACAAGTAAACCTAATTTAGTTCAAATATAAGGCACAATTCAATCATTAACATATTCTTCAGACATTATATTTTATCATACATTTTGTATGGATTCCAATAACTGTTTTAAAAAAATGCTTAATGATGGACTAGATTTAACTATATTTGGTAGATTATTGTAAGTAGCAAAGCCTTTAAAAAACAAACAATTCATGGCACTTCTCTTATTCGTTCTATATACATACAAATTGGCGTTGTTTCTTATGGCATATTTATGAATATATAAACTCAAATTAATAAATTCACTAAAGTATGAAGTTATTTATTATTTTATATATAAAGATCATTGTTAAGTAATACAACCTTAGAGAAACTGAAAGTCACTGCAATGTTTGTAACATGATTCCTATTCCCGTGAATCTACTCGCTTTTGAAGTTTTTGTAGTTGTGATGTTTGTTTTATATTAAAAAGGAAAATAATAGAAGCACCGTAGTCAAAGTGAGGTTGAATAATCGCATTATATACAGTGATTTTTGTTTGAGTGGATACATTTCTAGAAATTCTTGATGAAAATATAGTTTTTAGATATTTTTTGCAAATATAATCGAAGTGGTTGCCAAAAAGTAATAGAATATCTAACTGAAAAGATATTTAATACCTTCCACAATTTCAAATTTTTCATTATTAATTTGCAGATTTACTTCATTTAAATCAAGATTTTTTATCTTATATTTAGTTGTTATTATCATACCTCTAGTTTTTGTTGTATTTAATTTCAATTTATTTGCCATGGATTTTCATTAACTTCCTTAAGTGCAAATTCATTTTTCAATAGGTTTATCTAAGTTTGTATCATAGCATGCCAATAGTGTATCATCTGCAAATAAGTTTACAAAGTCAACATTAACGAACAAGTTTATGTCATTTAAGTATAGAATAAAAAGCAGAGGTCCTTAAACGCTACCCTGTGGAACACAGATATTTATATCCGATTCCTGTGAGATGTTATCATGGACTCTAACTTTTTGTTTTCTATGGGATAAATAATCAGCTAACCACTGATAAACATGACCATCAATGACATATCCTTTTAACTTCATCAAAAGAATATTACGATCAATCGTTTCAAAAGCCCTCTTCAGATCAAGAAAAACCGCTACAACAAATTCATTGTTATTAATTTCTCTTTTGAATTTAGACAAAGTAAGTTGAAATGCAGATTCGCAAGAATATTTTTTTCGAAAACCTGATTGATTATTTATTAGAATTTAATTTTTTTCAACATGTTCAAGTACCTGATTGTACACAGCTAATTCAAGAATTTTTTCGATGAGTGGTAATGTATTTATAGGTCGATATTCACTGGCCTTGATTGTATTGCTTACTTTTGGTATAGGAACACGGTACTAACTTTTAAAGAATTGGTAATTTTAGAAGTTTGAAAAGAAATATTTGAAAGGTTTAAAACGATATGGCCCCAGGTTTAAAAATGACTTTCAGCATTTTGGAATACAAGATCTCATGGACGTTGTTTTTGTTATCTAAGGAGTTAATAATTAAACGTAGTTCATTCATCGATAATGTGTGAACTGGGAAAAATTAGGATATAAATTATAATTATAGTATTTCCAGTCATGACATTATCAATACTATCAACATTTTGCTAATACTGGTAATGAAGTAGTAGTTAAATTCATTTATATTTCAGTTTTCACAATATTATTGGTTTGTGAAGTTGAATTCTATAAAGCTCGGAAAGTTTTGGCAATTTAAGTTTATACGTTTTTTAATGTTTTCACATAAGTTGAGAGTTATTTTTATACATATCTACTTTTTCAAAGAGATATTGTTCTTTTTTCCTCTTCAATAAATTCACTAATTCATTCTTTCTTTCTTAAATTCTTCCCTTTTACACTTTTATTTGAGTCAACAGTTGATACAAAATCTTTATCACGTTGTTTATTTTTTTACGAATTTCGTTGTCTGGTATGTTATTTATGTAATGGCAGACTCGAATTGGTGTACCTTATTGATAACTGGTTGACAGTTATTGGAAAAAATTATATATAACATTTACAGCTGTTGAATTTGTATCCCTATCACATGAGATTAAATCTAGTTTAATTTTATCCAAATTTTGCTCACTTATATTTCTTAAATTTCTGATAGAAGTACTTTTATTTCTGTTATTTTTTAGACATATATATATTAAAGAATGGTCACTTAATTTGGAGGTAGAATGAACAAAACATTTAGAATAATTATTATTAACTAGTACATAATCAATTAGCGTTTCACTGTAATTCTGGTTGGGACCAGTACTAATTGATCAACACTATACCTTTTCTACAACCCTGTTTATATCATAATAATATGCTGAAAAAGAACGATGAACAAATATTTTATTATAAATTAAAAATAACAGAATTTCTTTAAACATTACTTATGATTTAAATATTGGTTAATTGTTACATTCGAGCAATTATTGAAAATTATAGGAGTATTACAATCAAGATTTTTATGTATTGAGGTAGACGATGCCACATCTGTTATGTTGTTAACTGATATCACTCCAGATGAAGATGCGCCGTAATCGGATAGCGTTGTATTTTTTCTGGATTGTAAAATTTTGGTTTGTATTTGATTTTTGCTGCTAACTGGTTGATCAACATATCCCTCCGCAACGTTACTAGATTGCCAGCCTCCATGCTTTTTTAATTGGAGTAAATCACCTCCTGCATCCACTAATAGCATTGCGGAAGTTCTACGCAAACAATGCCCAGTATATTTTTGGGGATCAGGCAAGTTTTAATTTTGAGCTATTTGCATAGGAAATTTACTGAATTCATTTATTCCCACAACCTATCTAGTACACTTTCCGTTCTGGTAGTTAATAAAGAATCTTGAATTTATTTTGTCCATATCTAGTGGACGGAGGTTCATATATATTTTAGAATCTCGTAAAAGAACCCAGAAATTTTTGTATTACGTATTGTAACTAAGAATATACTGCTGGTATCTTTTACATCATTTACTATCAAATCTTTTAATTCATGGCAACGACAAGCCCCGAAATTCCAAAAACTAAGGCTACCTACAAACGTTAATATTAATATCATTAAGAATTTGTCGCAATAATAAATTAATTAACTTACCTTAGTTATTAAGTGATTTGGAGTCGGGTGCATTCTTTAAAAAATTGTGTATCTCATCGGAAGAAAAATTATTAGACTTTTGACTTTTAAAACCATCAGATTTTCGTTTAAAAAAAGAATGTAACTTGGGATATTTACTGTATCGATATTATTTTTAATCGATAAAGTGGTTCTCAACATCGAATACATAAACCATAGCGTCGATGACTTAAATTTTTTTGACAACCATCCAAAATACGCAAGCAGCACAGTTTCCGAAAATGAATTTACTTGATTATCAACTCTCCTCCAATCCATGAATTTTGCATATATTTCTTCATATCTCTTTTTAGATTGTACTGATAGTAAATCCAAAGAGGTTTCCTCAGCTTGATTTGCTATTTCTGGTGGAGTATTTGTAAAATCTAAATCACTTTCCGAATCAGACATCACGATAACTTAAAAACTAACAATGCTTTCGGTGCAAACTGACAAGTCTAAACAATTAACGAGGAACGTCAAACTAATGAAACCAGGCAACTAGATATAAATTGTTTTTAAATCTCACGATTCTATTTTGCTTTTTAATTAAACAAAAGTAAAAAAATGCATTCTAATTATAGAAATGATTCCTGTCTTTGTTTATTAATAATTTAAAGTCATCAAAACATTATATACGAGGGCAGGAAATGATTGAAAATATAAATTTAACTTTGTCACTAGAAACGAAAGACGTTATGAGAATTTCTCTCACTTGCGACGGAAATCACGTTTTCGCTGAAGGTATTCTATTACAAAATGACGTCTTTTCGTAAAGGGTTATAGAAAAATATCATTTTTTTTTTATGTTTACTCCTATATCCTGGGAGATTTCGAGGATGTTCTGTGTGTTATTGGAGGAGTCCCCAACTTTTATGAGGAATGTTTTTTTTAGTTTTCCATTCTGCTACAAACATATAGACACACTCTATGTAATTTAGTGTACAGCTGATCTTGAAATTCTTGACTTGAACATACCACAATATAACCTAATTTATTATCGGTGTATTTTTTCTTCAGGTTTTAAGGCACTGCCTCAATATGATGCTCTAGAAGGGAGTGAAACGTTAGCTAATACCTCCAAATCCTCAGGAACCACTGGAGCAAAAAATATTCACTTATAATACCACAAGAGCTTCAAAATTATCGGGTATTTCCCGATAGGTTCGTTGCAAACAAATGAGAGTCAAGTTTTCAGGTTAAAATCACGAGCGCGAAGCGCAGTGATTTCCTGAAAAACTGACGACTTATTTGTTGCGGAAACTGAGGGAAATGCCAGATAATTTGAAGCTTCGTGGTATTCGAGGATTATTTTTCCAAACAGTGGTCATTGCATCCCAATCTTTTTCCTCCAACGCTGCTGCACTTGCCCTCCGTTTTTCCGGAATCGATTGTAAAGCCTTACGCTTGGCATCACGAGCTCCTCGAGCGGTCTTGAATGCAGCATCCGAAAATGGGTTGATTTTGATGTCGAAATCGTTCAAATACTTTTCTTGAAGTAATTTGGCAGTCTGATTCCACATTGTTTTTATTGTACCTTCTTTATAGTCTTCTCCATCCATTATCTTCATATTGTAAGCGTAATCTTTCATAATGTTTGCCAATTGCGCTTCACTCGTTTCAGCACTCAATGTGTATTCCCTCTCAGTACAAAAAAGTAGTAAATTGGTTCCAAACTGTTTTTTGCCTTCTCCGTATTAATGGGAACATTTCCTTTGACTTTTTATCGATGGTGGACAGAGAACAAACTCCAAATCGACTCATTTTCATGCAAAATCTCCAATTGTCACAATTGAATTCAACCTGTCAGTTTGAAGTGTGGTTAATTTGACTGGATCATGTTTTGTTTTTTATATATAGCAACTACCAGAAAATTTTCAAAAAATTATCAGTATAATACCATGTAGGTTGTACCACGTGACGTCGAATGGTGCAATTCTATTGGTCGATATTTGGGTCGGAAAAATAATCACTTATAATATCACAGAGCTTCAAAATTATCGGGTATTTCCCGATAGGTTCGTTCAAACAAATTAAGGAGTCAAGTTTTTCAGGTTAAAATCACGAGCGCGAAGCGCAGTGATTTTCCTGAAACTTGACGACTTTATTTGTTTGCAGGAACCTTTGAGGGAAATGCCAGATAATTTGAAGCTCGTGTGTATTGGGATTATTTTTCCGTCCCAAAAAAGTAGTAAATTGGTTCCAAACTGTTTTTTTGCCTTCTCCGTATTAATGGGAACATTTCCTTGACTTTTTTATCGATGGTGGACAGAGAACAAACTCCAAATCGACTCATTTTCATGCAAAATCTCCAATTGTCACAATTGAATTCAACCTGTCAGTTTGAAGTGTGGTTAATTTGACTGGATCATGTTTTGTTTTTTATATATAGCAACTACCAGAGAAAATTTTCAAAAAATTATCAGTATAATACCATGTAGGTTGTACCACGTGACGTCGAATGGTGCAATTCTATTGGTCGATATTTGGGTCGGAAAAATAATCATTGTAATTCCTGTTCTAAAACTTTTTCTAGAAAATCTCACTTGGTGGATCATGAGAGAACTCATACAGGAGTAAAACCATTTCAATGTGAATTGTGTTCAAAATCGTTCAGCAGGAAGAGTTCTCTAAAGGCACATAAGAGAACTCATACAGGAGTAAAACCATTTCAGTGTGAAATATGTTCGAAGCGGTTCGCTTTCAAGGGTAATTTAAAACAACATGAGAATACTCACATAGGTGAAAAATTATTTCATTGTAAATTTTGTTCGAAATATTTTCATAGAAAACTTAGGCTGATAAATCATGAAATAACTCATAGAAAGAAAAAATCAATGACTTGTAGATTCTGCCAGAGATATTTTTCTGTTATTTCTAAATTAGAGATCCACGAGAGACTCATACGGGTGAAAAACCATTTCAGTGTGAAATATGCTCGGCGCGATTTAGTTTGAAGGGTAGTTTAGAAAAACACGAGAACTCACACAGGTGAAAATCCGATATGATTGTGAAGTCTGTTCGAAATATTTTGCTAGAAAATATCTATTACTGGAGCATGAAAGAACGCATACGAAAGAAAAACCATTTCATTATAAACTCTGTCTGCAATATATTTATAGAAAACTCGTATAAGGAAAACACCACCTTTGTTGGGGTATGAGAGAACGCGTACAAGAAACATGAATCTTTGACAGGAACTCCTAACAGAAACTCTGGAATGCTTCTTACAATTCTTTTTTGTGTTATAAAATATCGTTCACAGAAGATGCGGTACCCCATATCCTAAATACCATACATAAGTCTAGACTGGAATTGACCATAATGAAATGAACAATAATGCCTGTTTATTCATGAAATTATTCAAGATCCTAATCTGATAACTTTTGCTTTTCGAATTTTATATTTTCCAGCTTATTTTGATTTTTTATTACTCGCATTAATTTCATCGCTATTTAGCTGGATTGAGAAATATAAAATGACTTGATAACTAGCCAGAGATATTTTGGAGAGTGGAGTGAATAGTATTCTGTACATTCTCATTCTTTTCCGTAAACAAAAGTGTACAGTCGTCAGACCATGAACAATAAGCGACTGATTTATATAAAGTATAAATGGAACTGGCCCAAGGACAGAACCTAAGGTATGTCCATTTTATAATGTATTGAAGTTGATATAATTCCGTATATTTTCTACTTTATGATTTATCTTCATGCTCTGAGTACGATCTCAAAGATATTTGAACCACTCTTGAGGTTTGCAATTCATAACTATCTGAATTACGAATTCCTGTACTTTTGTATGATTTGATAATGAAGGTTTCTATATTTTCGTTAGTCCTGGCGAGAGTTTTTACAATCTTTCGGAAAATATCTCTTTTGGTGTTCCAGGCCCAAGATCACAAAAGAGTCCTCTCGTTAGACTAACAATAAAAACTAATGGAATGATTCGTGTTTGTAGGGAGCTGTAGCTTTCTTGTACTTTGTTGTTCTTTTAGATGTATATAGGTTCTTTTGAGTTGTTTTCATAAACTTTTTTGAGGAAGTGTGGTGTAAATCTATGCAGTTGGAAACCACACTTTTTATATTTTTTTCATTGACACTTGCTTATATCAAATATTCCAACGCAATATGGAAATGTATTGAAGCAAACATAAACACAGGTGAAATCAGCAACGATTCAATAAAATACACTATTGGATGTTTTCCATGCAATACTATTAAATTGGTGAACCATTATATTCGAAAATAACTTCATGAAGCTTTAATAACGGTTTAATTCAGGTTTTCCAACTTTTCAAAAAAATTGGCTTTCTTGGGCCATCTTGTGTATTTATCTGAAGCCATATATTGCATTTAAAATTTATATGGTAATAGAGAACAATAATCCGACACTTTCTCATTCAGGAATTGTAGAAGACATTTCGAAAAACGCTGAAATAATTAAGTTTTTCTATTGTGTTGAAACATCAAATATACTAGGGGGTGCACCAATAATTACCAATGAAGAGTTTTTCAAAAAAATTACTTAATATAAAATAAATTTTAAAAAAAAAAAATGTACAATCTTGAAAATAATGGTAAAATGTAGTTAAGAGAATATGAGTCAATAGTCATAAATCACCAGTGATTGACCAGCAAGAACTAGTACTTGACCACAATTATACCCAGTGGTTGACCAAATAAAACAAGTTTCTAAGCAAAACTGTAGATTTATTGATATAAAAAACAAGTTTTGATTTCAAACAGAATCTTATAAAAATTGATAATTTTTCAAACCTTTTCCAAAAATACTAGTTTTTAACAGTTGAAACTTTTTCAGACGGGTTTGGGCTACAATTCCTTAATTTCCGAATAATTTTTATATTCCGTTACTTCAGTCTAAATATTGAATTTTTCAGTATTACTCTCAGTTTTCTCTTAGAACAGTTTCATTATCATTAATAGTTTCATTTTCCAATTCTATATCAATGTGTTTTCCTTTATTGTATTCTTGGTATTATCATGTAATTCTTCTGCTGACTTCATTTCTGATTTTTTAAAGATTCTCGTCTTTTCTTGAAAATAAGTTAATCGAAATATAGAAACGTTAATTGGCTTAATTCGTTCTATTCCGTCTTGATCTCCCAAAGTTCGCGAAGCATCGTGTATACATTTTTTGAAATCTACTGCTTCGACTTCAAAATACATTTTCCATGCTTTTTTTTTCTAATAAAACTGGAAAAGTGGCTTTATTCAATAAATATCAATCAGAAAAAACTTTTTTCTATTTACTTTTCAAATTATTTATTAAAGTAGCAAGCGGTACCTCATACCTCATTCAGCCTCTTCGATTGTCTAATATTGCTAACATTGCTCACAGCCTGTTGCAATCGTATCTTCGTATATTCGAAAAATATCCTGTTAGTTTCATTTATTTTTTCTGGGAAATACAATGGTAAAACCTGTATTTGAAAATAAAAGAACCTTATATAAAGTAAAACATATGTACCAGATGTTGACCATGACAAAAAACCAATAGTTGACCATGACAAAAAACCAATAGTTGACCTCTACAAAACTATGGTCAATTACTAGATCCGCTTTAAAATAACGATATTTTTTTAACAAAAATAAATATTTTACTCATACGAACAGTAGTTGACCAAAGTGGTCAATTACTAGAGCTTCAACAAATATTTTGTTCTAGTAGTTGACCACATGAATTGAAATAGTAAAAACACACATCCAATAATGAATACAATGAAAATACTTAACTTTATTCATATAGCAACTACTACATCAAATATGTTTTTAATAAAACTATCAACAAGAACGGATGATTTAAGATCACTAAAAATTGTCTTCTTACCATACTTATTGCCACATCACCTGTTTTCTACCAGTGAAAGACGAAAAATGTGTAAACATCACAGTGACCAACTTCGCAAAATTTATTTGGGTTAAGGTGGTTCCCCCACGAGATAGTTGAATTAGGAAATTATTTTCGATGGAATCGTAAAATTTCAAAGGACTTTTCAATTTGAAACGCGAAAAAAAAAATGTTTTGAAGGGGGGTACTTGCCCCCTTAATCGACTCTAGAAAATTTCTTTGTTATAGAAAGTCGGCGACTCAAAAAATTGATGTTTCCGAAAAGCGCAGCAAAAAAAAAATCATACCCCCCCTCACTAGAAATTATACGTCATGGGAAAAAAAGTATCGTTTTTCGATAAAACTTCATTGGTCTTTTTTGTAGTACTCTTTTTGAACTTTTTTTTTGGGGGGGGGAAGGGGGGGTATCGTTAAAATTGATGGGGTCTGGGGTCAACTAGGAGAAAGAGTTTTTTTTTTCGTGTTCAGACCCTCAAATGGTCCTTCTTTAAAAGTCCCCTGGCACAATCCGCATTTATCTACGACCCCCCTTTAGGCTGTGCGCTTCCCCATGGACTATTTTGAATAACGAGAGTAGTTTTGATTATATCTGTCAAACTAGATGGTCAATCACTTTGATTTTTTTTCACAATATCTGTGATATCCTGCTCTAGCTCCTCCTCGTTTTTCATAAACTTCTTAATTTTAGTACTAACGGTAGAATTAATAATGTGCGCTTCCCCGTGGACTATTTTGAATAACGAGAGTAGTTTTGATTATATATGTTTTTTTTTTTTTTTTATGTTCTGGTTCCCACGAAAAGGGATATCCTGTAATGTTCAGAGAACATCGTGGGAACCAAGGGAAAGAAGGTAGGAGTTAGTGTTCTTCTTAAATTTCTGGAGGTTGTATGCCTCGGGGAACTAGATGGTCAATCACTTTGATTTTTTTTCACAATATCTGTGATATCCTGCTCTTGCTCCTCCTCGTTTTTCATAAACTTCTTGATTTTAGTACTAACGGTAGAATTAATAATGTGCTGTTTGCCTATGCATGGTCCATATGTTACGTGTTAATTGAGTCAACTTCAATTACATATATCTCGGGTTCGGGATGGTGAAACTTGTTAAAATTTTATAGAGGTGTTGTTCACATGTTAAAAAATATGTATGCTAATTTTAATAATTTCCTTATTCAACTGTCTCGTGGCGGTACTACCTTAATTGTGACATCTATAGAACCAAACCCATTCAATTTTCGAAAACATAGGCAGCCAACAAAACAATATAGTATCCTTATTTCTGTACATTAAGGGAAAAATGGTCAATTACCGGGTGCTGGTCAACTACCGGTGCCACAACCCTAATATTTCAAGGGCATTTTTTATGTGAAAACATTGTGTTCGAGTGTGCCTGTGTTCCTTGTAGAATAAATAATTTATTGAAAAAATCTACTGAATGCTCAGTATACTGCAGTATACTCTAGGCGGTAGGGAATTTAACAGCATTTTCAATGCTGTTTTAACCATCCAACAACGGACAAGAGTCGCCAATACTACAAGAGCTTGCGTGGAAAAGATAATCAGAAATTATAAAGAAAGTAACCCAGAATATCTATGATCATTTTAGTAAAATACTCAAATGTAAATCATACAATGTTATCAGAAAATAAGTATCAACGAGGGCACAACATAAAATTACTTTCTATCAATAATTTTGTACCAATATTTGATTTTCTAACAAACAGTATGAAAACTCTAGCAAAATAACTATTATTCGAATAATCCAGAAGTTTTGCAAATGAAGAAAAATGTACCAAGTTATTTTTGTGGGGGGATATTAGCTCTCGACACGGTTTTCTGGGTTTTCTACCTTCCACAATATGAAAATGGAAGAAATGTATATCAAGAAATTTTGTAGAAGTACAGAAGGGCAAGTGGGTTAATTTTGTCCGCCATATTGGATTGTAATGTGATCAAATCCGTAATGGTTGCTTATTCAACTGTACCAAATTTCAGAAAAATCCGTTCCCGAATGCAGAAGTTACAGGGGTGGCCCGATATCCTGTGTCACCCGGTATTCATGAGATGGGTACTTTTCAATTTTGCTAAAAATGTATTTCTTTTTTAAAACGCTTTTATTAGCTTCACTTGTAACTAACGAACAATATAATCAAATTTTAACCTACTTCTAATTGTCGTATCGAAATGAAACTTTGTATGTATATGCAGTTTGGATAATACTTAATTTGGTATCTTGGAGCTGATCTAATGATGCAGCCAGGCCAGGAGGTGAATAGTGGAACTATAATTCACATTTCAAAAATACGGTGAATGCACAAGGATAATTCTCAGCATAATCACATTTGAATGCACTTAGCACATTCGCCAAATTTAGTTATAACTTCCATCCCATGTGAATGAATCAATCGAAGAGTTTTTCTCCCATAGTATTTTTTTTAGTTTTTTGTAGCAATATGGACTAAAAAGTTAAAAATAAAATTAGTTTGAAAAAACTAAAAAACATGCTTATATAGCAGTAAGGACTAAAAAGTAATAAAAGGTAATAAGAAAGTAATAAAAGATAATAAGAAAGAAGTCAATGACCAAAACATTTTCTCTTATGTGAAAAAAGCGTGGGGTACTCTTTACCCACTTTTAATGATGATATTGAGAAAACTGATATGAAGAACCTCACGCTTTTTTTACATAGAGAAATCTTTTGGTCAATGACTATCTTATTACTTTCAACTTTTTAGTCCTTACTGCCATATAAGCGTGTTTTTCAGTTTTTTCGAACTATAATTTTATTTATTGCTTCCGGTAAATGATTATAGAACAAATAAATGGCTGAATAAAGAGCCCTATGTACTTGGTGGGCAGATACTGTATAGTTGTTTATTTGTCTTGTGGTGTATGCTCCTGATGGCCTATATTTAGCAAAATAGTTTCGGTTTTTTAAAACAAATTTTATGCATTCATTATATATATATATATATATCATTATATATATATATATATATATATATATATATATATAAGATAGGAATGGATAGTAAACATTTTTTTTTAAGTGACCATTGCATGATTCAAAGTATCCGAGTATCCCATTTCGGGTTGACCACCTTTGTACCGATTTCAGGAAACCTAAAATGGGTTCTGCATCTAAAATAAATAATATAAACCAAACTATGTTACTGATTTGCATTGTCGACAATACAGTGTGTTTGATTAATTTATAAATTCCATGCATTATTATGATATATATATAGCTAAGCAACATGTATAAGCTTTTGAGTTTACATGTTTTTGGATAAGACTCATTTGATACCTACTTTGTATTTTGTGATAAATAAAACCTGATTATATATTGTCTTTATCACGATCATGCTTTTCACTTGACTCCAAACACACATGTTACTTATTAATTGTCACTTGGTCGAAGCTTTTTTCTGGAAGAGAAATGCAGTATAAAATCAGCACTATAGCGATTGCGCCACCAAGTGACGATGAAATTAAATATATTTGATGAATCTCTCAAGAACTATGTGGAAATATCTACACATTTTGTGCACTTGGCCAATACATACAAAGTAAGCATAAAAACAAAAAAATCGATATTCTTTAATAACCTATTTGGGAAAAGGAATTTAATATATTGATGAAATCTTCAAGAAAAACACGAAATAGTCTACATTTTTGTGAAACTACTTCGGCAAACAACGTGACATTGCACATGAAGAACAAAAATCGATTTTTTAATTTCAGTGACCTATTTGAGTTATCAAATTTATTTGCACCTCAAAAAACGTGTGTCTACATTTTGAATATCAACATCCAGAGATGTTTGTTTTCGATGTGTATAAGTTAGTTATCAAATTCAGTTGATTTTTTTCATAGTCAGTTTATATTTTCCAAAGAAATAACCAACTTAAATATTGTTTTTCTCTGTTATAGTATATTACATCTCCTTTTTATACCAATTTCATTTCATAAAATATAATTTTTTCCGGAAAACCAGGGATTTTATGTTTCCATAAGCTAGGGTGCCTACCTGTCCCTAAACTACTCGTACGCCCCTGTGAAGGGGCAGTAGGGGGTCGTCTCACTGATCTCAGCAATATACCCTATGCAAGAAATGAACCTTTAGTCAGAAAATGTCCAAATGTTTATATTTTCCAGAAGAGCAATAAATGTAAATAAAAAGTTCAACGGTTTGGGTACCTGAAAAAATGATTGTGTATGCCTGTTGAGAAATTCCTTTATAAATCATTACAATTACAGGTAAATTTCATTTATATTCCAACTCCTATAAATCCAATATATAGAATATTTAGGGAGCAAACTGAGTTAATTTTGTGGGGATTCCCCTGTATGAGTTCTCATTCCAAATCGGAAACACATTTTATCCCATTGAACTAAAAAATTATGTTTGAATGACAATTTTTAATGGTCCTAATAAATAATTAACAAATGAACTAGTGATTCCAATGTAAAATGTTATCCAACAACTCATAATTAAAATTTGTTTTTGATACAATTTAAAAAAAAACTCGTGCTACTTTATACTCACTAAAGTTTTTCAATAATGAACATGTTGGATAATATTTATGTATTGTAGCATTCAAGAAAACGAAGGTTAAGTCCAAAATTATTGTAATTATTTATTAACACCTACAAATTCAATAGCTATAATTAATATTTTTCAAAGAAAACTAATCAATATCAATTTTAACATTAACTTCAATGAAAAAGGCAATCAAACAGCAATGGAATGATCCGCAACTGTATATTATTTTCTCAATGTTGCCGTATAACTTCGTCACTTCACTAGTGAATCAGTGAGTGAGGTATTAGATATTTAAGTTAACTTGGCAACATTGTAAACTGTACACAAGTATAATTCTAATTTTACCGCTAGGGAGAGTAAGACCCGTTTCCATTGGTCAATGACCGTTCGGCTTTATCTTTGTGTCATAATTATGTACATAAGTATAGTTCCTTAACTACAACCAGAGGGAGTGTCATTGACATTACTTGAAAAATTGAACTAATCATAGCCATTTCATATGGATAATATTTTACTTTGCATTTTGATTGATTGTATTTCAGAATGAAGTTCCAATTGTACATTTTAATCTGTATATATGTATAGATAGTATGTATTTAGAGATAACTTTGTTTAAATGTTTATTAATTTGAAACATATTGATATGTTTGATATATAACTGTAGATCTTCAAACAAAAGAGAGAACAATCAGTTTCAATTTTGTTTAGATGAATTTTTTGAGTTAAAATTACTAGGAGAGAGAACAAGTTTTTGTAGTGAAACCAACTCACCTTCACATGGTAATAAATTCACGTCTTATTGAATTTAATGTTCATATAATGTGTGTTGGATAATAGCTTTTACTTTTAGGATCTCTCAGGGGTCATTTATAATTGAGATGATGCATGTATTTTTGTTCTTTTTGTATCAATGTTTTATTCATTTATTATAAAAGAAATATATCTAATATTTGTACATATATGTGTTCATTGTGTCTTTGAAAATAAATATTTTATATTCAGAGTTTTATTTTTTTGATTATACACTTCCACTTTACCTTCGCTATGTTGACGACTGCTTGCTAATAATTCCAGAAAGCAAAATAGATTACACTATCAACAAAATTCCACCCAAAGCTACAGTTCACTTACAAAACAAATCAGAAAAAAATCTGTTTTGTTAAAAATGAAATGTTTATTGTTAAAAATTAAAGTTTATTGTTAAAAATGAAAGTTTGTTGAGATAACTTCGAACCCATTCCGAAATTTGACCATTTATACCAATAGCATTAAGTTTTGCGATTAATAGTTCATGGTTTACACGATCAAATGCTTTCGCTAAATCTATATAAATAGCAACAACCTGTTTCTTATTCTCTAAAGCATTTATAATGTAATTTTGGTATAAAATTAAATTGGTACCTTGGCTAAAACCATGTTGTTGACTGGAGATGTGTCTGCAGTCCCAAGAAAGTTTCTTTGTTATTAAGTTATCCAGCATTTTTTTAAGTTCAGACTGATTGCATACTGTCCTGTAGTTCTTTATGTTATTATGGCAGCCATTTTTTAATATAGTTTTAGATAACTATTCTTCCAAAAGTGTGGAAATTGTGTGGATCTTAAAGATGTATTAAACAGTGAGTGTATAGGTTTAGCCAATGTAAAAATACATTTTTTAATTAAATAGAACCAGATGTTAATTTCCAAGGCAGGCGCAAAGTAAGATCGAATATTTATTTAACATCTACTGTATACGAACTAACATCAACAGTTTTACTGAATCTATAGTCAGGTATTTGATTGACTGATTATTTATTGTAAACAGTTGAAAAATATGTAGCGAAAGAATTTACTATATCTGATTAGCAACAGAATCCTCATGAAACATTTGTTCTGGTAAAGTATATGATTTCTTCTTATCATTTATACATTTCCAAAAGTTTCGTGGTTCATTTGCAATGTTATTTTATATTGTTTGGGTGTAAGCCTGGAGACACTAATTTCTTAATGTTTTACATTTGGCTCTAATACTACAAAATTCTTCAAACATTTGATGATTACCTTTTTTTATATTCTTTATGAGCTATTTTTTCTGAATAATCGTTCTTCTTAGCTCTGAGTTATACCAGACTGGGAAATATGTTCGAAATTTCTTAATTGGGACATTAAGTCCAGAGCTGTGTAAATGTTATCATAAAAATGTTAAAGTTGCATATTAACGTTATTTTTAAAAGTATCCCAATTGGTGTTTGCAAAAAAGTTTTTCGTACTTATGTAGTAACCATTCTTGAAATCATAAAAGTATTCAGTATAAGACGAAACAGGCTCTAATTTATTACGTAGATTAAAGGTGACAGCAGTGTGGTGTACGGATTTATGAAATATTACATCAATTACCTCTCTTACGATTATAGGAGAAAAACAAAATATTAAATCCAAAAATACACTTCTAGAGTTGGGAATACTATTTACCTGATACAAGTTATGGTAGCTGAAAGCATTCAGTAATGCCAGCACTGGAGAATTTTCAGGACAATTAACATTCGCACCAAAATTGTCATTATCCCACTTTGCTTCAGGAATGTTGAAATCTCCACAAAGAATAAATTTGCGATCAGGGTACTCTTCTAAAATACTATCAATGACATTGATATGTTCTAAGTAAACATCCAATCTAGATGAAGGTGGAATATATACCCCTCCCATAATGTACTTATTTTCACCTAGAGATAATTAGACAAAAAGTTCTACACTTCCCACTTTTTACCGCAATTAGTAAATTCATTTGTTATTCTTTATTATTCTGTATAAGTTTTTGGTGAATTTGTAGATTCCGAGATCGTAACTGTTGATGAAGACAATAAACTTATTGAAGATGTCTCGGTGAAGGAAGAAAATCTTCAGCATTGTTCTGAGGCTCAGCTGATTTGGAAGTCAAATCTGAAGATGAAATTTATATCAAATATGAAAATGTTAAAACCGAAACAGATGGAGAGTCTGCTGAAGACCAGTCTATCCAGGACGGGATAGGTAAATTCTAGATTTTCGTTTAGGTTTGAAATCTTTGTAGAATAGTTTCGAGACAATTCATACTGAGAAGTAACCATTTAAATTATGATCTAATTCATTCAGATTAAAGTTGTAACGCGTTTTTCTAGGGTCGGAAGTTATCACCCTCAAACTATTATCTCTAGAATTGTACATTGCTTATGACGCCAAAGTACTATACAGGAAATATTGTCCTAATTCAACTTAGAATTTCAGGGTCAGATTTTATAGTGGTTTACTCCATATACTAGGGTAGCAACAAATGGTATTTTGACACTTATTGAAATCTCCAAATGACTAAAGGCCTAATTACAACACTAGTTACTGGACAACGGTTGCTATTATTTGAACAGAGAGTCGGACAAACAGCTGTTTTCATATTACCTTAAAACATTGTGTCGTAAATTGTCTGACTCTACACTTTGTATGCCTGAAACGGGAAGTACTTTCCACATAAAATTCAGAGTGTAAAACACAAATTAACAGTTTTATTCAAATATAATATGTCAAATCTTACAAGAATTATTTATTTTTGTTTACAATAAGAAATGATCGGTCTGGCCACCTTAGTAAATTTATCAAATCTGAGTTAACACAGTACACTTTATAAAACATCAATTATTCGAACAATTGAATTCTAACGAAGGAAATTTTTGCAAAACTGAAAACAAACTCAAACTACAGAAACCAATTTCAATATTATTACAAAGTTCAGAAAGTGATTTTTGGTTTCTCTGTGGGAATTAAATTAACCACTTTCAAATTTACTGTTTTATAACTTTCAAATATTCCACATTCTACTCGCAAAAATACTCAGAGCTTCACGGAGTAAACCATACCAACTTTGATATCTCGCACCAACCCTTTGTCTAGGCCAAATTGTGGTGTGCCCACACTTCCGTTTCACCCCTATCTAAGCACGACTTTAGCTGGAGGCAGTTATAAATGAAAGGGTAGGATTTGGCGTACGAGACATCAACGTTTACTTATAAAAATTAGAATTGTTTCAATTCAGATAATTAATTATTTTTCTAAACCACCTTGATGAACTAGAATGACTTAAGTCCAAATATCCGTTTATTAGGCTGGTGATGCCTTCAGATGGAAAAGTTAGTTTGCAAGTGTTTTGAGAAAAAATTGTAAGCTGTTTTCTTATCGCTTTTCGCTCGGGCTTATCTCAGAACTTGAGCAGCTGGAAAAAAATGACACACCAGGTATGCAACACATGTTATGAAAGTGTGGTTCATCAATCTTTGTTAACGGGTTTTGTCACATGATAACAACGAAAGGATGCAGAATCCAATATTAATCTTACTTTCAACAGCGGCAACTCGGTTGGAAGATGAGTGAAAAATTTGACATATTGTGTCAATTGTCATTTTGATTCTTTTGGAACGAAAAATGAAACAAATTAGTTATTTGTCAGTTGTCATCGTCCAAAATAATTCAAATTTACATTGAAATTTAAGATATGGTTTAAGGATTTAGCAATGGAAGGAATTGAAGGGAAGATTCTTGCCATTACTGGAGTACTGAAACAATTTGTAGATAATAAAATCAAATATTTATCAACCCCATTTGCCCACTTCACATACACTGTAAACAAACCTGCATTCTGTACTAGAGCAGATTGATTTTCACCCCTCACATTTCCTTCATCATCCACTAATAAAAAATGCGTTTCTGTCGTAATACTCATTATTTTGTTTTCAAGCACAGGCTTTAGTTTTGAAAAAAATAATATATAACCTATTTAACCTTTAATCACTTCTAATTATAATGTGCAATGCGCATGCGGTTGAAATATTTCAACTTTTTCACGGACTCTCGAGTTCGTGGAATAGTTGTTCATCCGATTAAATCAACCGGAGTATAGGAACGACTTTCACGAGTTAATTAGTGGGAATCCACCGAGTTTATGAACGGTTAGGATGAAAAGTTGGAGTATTGGAACGCGCCCCTTGAATCGGTGAATAAGCGGAAGCTCGATTTCAGTACAGCATGAACGATTATTCGTATATGTTCCATCACGAAGAACTGATTTCAAGAAAACTGATTACCTAAAGTTTTAACTACGGATACCCCAACTACTGGAAAACTCGCTTTTCTCAATTACCAAACAATTTAGAGAATTCACTTTTTCGCGGCTCATAGTACAAGTTCGCTTGCTTGTTCTGGGAACAATAAGCCCCACGGGCTCACAGCTGGAACAAACCCAGATTCGAATTCAATTTTGCGTTTTATATCTTTTGGAGTTATACAAGACACTTGACAACAAAGGGCGCTCTTTTTGTCCGTTTGACAACTGGACCAAAAGTCTGATTGACTTTTTGTCTCTTATTAAAAGAAATACTATGTTTCTTACTATCGCGACTTTAACTTCTTTTACTCTTCCAACAAAAACAGTCCGAAAAGCCTTTCACTCTTTTTGTACGGTGCAAAAATAAGTCAGCTCTTCCATTCTCTTGGTTTGAGGCTTTTTCCAGTAGCGTTGGGTACTTACAACTATTTTCTAAACTAGGAATTATTTCGTTGACCAGACCATGATTGAACTTACATTAAAATTGAACCCAAATAGTCAGGGACGTAGCAAAGTTATGTTAAACTTCCTTTAGCCGTTCTTAGTAACGGAGCTCAATGCTCGTTGCAAAGTGTTATACGGAAAAGTATGAAGGAACTCACACAGGGAAAAATCATTTAAAGTGAAATATATTCAAAACAGTAGTCAGTGTAATTTTATACTTAGAAATGAATAGGTGAAATAAACTCCACTGATAGATGGCTGTAGGAAATATTCGAAAATAATAAAACTGTATTACCTTTCTATTTCGGTAATTGTTCTGAGAGAAAACACTTGGTAAATTATAATAAGAGTAATTATTTGATTGCCATAAAAAACTATAAATATCAAATCGTCATATCTAATTTATTTTCTTCAATTTGATATTGATTATTATTTCCGAGAAACATATAGTTGAATTGATGTTTGAAATTGCAAAATGTAACTTGAGGTCAACTAAATAATTGACTGTTTTTTTCTTCTTCAGAGTTTGAAACACTCTTCAACAAAATGCAGTGGAGGACGGTGAAACTTTAGCTACAGAATTCACAACCAAATCCTCAGGATCCGTTGAAGAAAAAATGTTTCAATGCGATTTCTGTTCCAAAAGTTTTACTAAGAAATACCTTTTGGTGGTACACATGAGAACGCATACAGGGAAAAAACCATTTCGATGCAATCTATGTTTGAAGACATTCCAGTTGAAGAGTATACTGAACAGGCATGAGATAACTCATACCGAGAAAAAACCATTCCAATGTAAATTATGTTCAAAGACATTCAAATTCAAGCACAATCTGGAAAATCATGAGAGAACTCATACAGGGGTAAAACCATTTCAATGTGATATTTGTTCAAAATCCTACTTTGGAAAATCTGGTTTGGTGCAGCATAAAAAAACAGTCCATAAAGGTGTGAAGCCATTTTAGTTTATCTACAGAAAATAAAAATCTACACTTACATTACCATTTTTTATTTTAATTCAATCTTCTCACCTTTTTAAATTTCAGATTTTCTAATTTTGGAATTGTCCTGCAACAATCTGATTGTGAAGTCAATAATAATATGTACATGTCATTTTGGTCAGAAATATTTTTAATTTTCTAAGTAGACGTATTTTAAAAGCTTATATTTCCATCTTCTGCAAAAAATAATTTACAAGTGTATGAAAGTTATCAGCAGTTGTTGAATTTATCTCAGAATAACAAAGTTTATTATTACGCCAAGTGGCAACGCTGGCTGTTAAATGTGTTCTGCCTTTTTAATAAAAGTTAGTTAGTCGTTTGCTGATGCTCGAATGTATAGTTATTCTAATCCCAATTGGAACGGCAATAAAAATAAGAGCACTACGAGGAGTGTTCATATGCACTGCCCGGCAAATGGAAAATGTATATACTACCAGTGTTTTTACTTTCAAAGCGTTCCTGGTACAATCATAAAAAAGTTCTGTCGTGTGGAAGAGAATTCCTTCTCGAAACTTTTTATGTCGGTCCAATTGGGATTAGAAATACTATAACAGTTGTGTTTTATTTTACTGCTCTGTCTACTCATTCCATTCCCAAAAGTTTCTAACAGCAGTGCTACTCAGAAGAAGAAAGAAAACATTAAAATATGGCTTTTGTAAGAGAAAGAAGCAAACAAACAGTGGTTATAATGACAAATTATACTTACACTGACTTATCAAAGGCCTTCGACAAGCTGGATCACCAAATCCTTTGAACAAACTTGTCTAGCTTCTATTCACAACATACCAACATACTCTCCCCCCTTCTATGGGACATTGTTGTAGATGAACTAGTCATTTCTCTGAATAACCAAGGGTATTACTCTCAAGGGTATGCAGATGACTTGGTCATCCTCATCAAAGGAAAGAATACTCGAACAACCTCAGAGCTAATGCAAAATGCACTGAGGACAGTAGAGGAATGGTGTAACAGAGAGAGCCTAAGGGCAAATCCGAACAAAACAACACTAATTCCCTTCACCCGGAGAAGAAACATGGGAGATCTCATACCTCCCAGACTATTCGGTGAAACATTACAAGTAGTAGAGCAGGTGAAATATCTAGGGCTGATTCTTGACAAGAAACTAACCTGGAACCCGCATCTTCAACATGTAACCAATAAAAGCAAGATAACCTTCATGATGTGCAGGAGAGCTTTTGGAAAAACCTGGGGGCTCAAACCGAAAGCCATGCACTGGCTTTACACAGCGGTAATAAGACCAAGAGTAACTTATGGCTCACTCTTATGGTGGCCAAAAACAAATCAAAGACAGGCAAAAACCAACCTTGGGAAAATCCAGAGGCTTGCCTGTCTCTGCATCACGGGTGCAATGAATAGCACTCCAACAGCTGCAATGGAAATCATCCTAAACCTCGAACCCCTTGACTTACATGTCATTGGAGAGGCCAGGATGAGTGCATACAGACTGAAACAAACAAAAAACTGGAGAATCCGAACAACTGGACGTACCAGAATCACTCATGTTATCAAGATCGAAGAACTCGAAATGATTTCAGACTACATGCAACCCCTATACTCATTCAAAAAACCATTCGAAACCCGAATTGACGGATCTGGATGGGCCCCGAGTATAGAATCACAATCAACTGCGGACATACTCTGATATACAGACGGTTCAAAGACAGTTGAAGGAACGGGAGCAGGAATACATGGGGTGAGGCCAAGAAGGGATTACATTTTTTTTTTTTTTTTTATGTTCTGGTTCCCACGAAAAGGGATATCCTGTAATGTTCAGAGAACATCGTGGGAACCTAGGGAAAGAAGGTAGGAGTTGGTGTTCTTCTTAAATTTCTGAAGGTTGTATGCCTCGGGGAACACCTCCCTAGGCAATGAGTTCCAAAGCCTCGCTGTTCGTTGGATGAACGAGTCTTTGGAAAGTGATTTCTGCAGGTTTCCAAAGTGACCACGAAGGGGTGTGATGACTGAACTTGACGGGTTAATCTCGAAGAGACTGCCAAAGCAGGAACGATTGTTGATATTTCAGAAGAGCATCGCCCATGAAAATATCTATAAAATAGAGACAAATCGCCAACTTTTCTACGGTGTTCCAGACAAGTGAGCGAGTTTGTAAGCGAGGCATCACCGACGAGACGAATTGCCCTTTTTTGGACAGAATCCAATAGCCTCAGGATATGTTTAGGTGCCGCACTCCAAATATGGGAACAGTATTCCAGGACAGGTCGGATCTGTGCCTTATAGATCATAAGCAGCTGACTGGGGTGAAATAGCTCTTGGCATGAAACAGAAAACCAAGTTTTGGGATGCACTTTGGCAATGGACCTCACGTGATTTTCCCAGGAAAGGTTATTGCTGATAGTAATACCAAGCATCGATATGGATGGCTTCAGTGGTATGGTTACTCCTGACAAAGTTATGTTAGGCACAGTGAGATCGGCTTTTCTAGAGAAAAGACATGCTTGTGTTTTGTTTGCATTGAATTCTACCAAGTTATTAGATCCCCATTCGAGAATTGTTGCCAAGTCCATATTTATATTATTAACATTTCTTCCTCGTTCATTTCTGGTTTCACGGGCTGATATAGGGCCCTGAAGAGAAAGCGGTATGTAGGGTACTATCATCGGCAAAGCTGTGTACTGGACATGAAGTTGCTTTCAACAGGTCGTTGATGTAAGTAGAAATAGTGTTGGTGCGAGAATGGATCCTTGCGGAACACCAGCATTTATGAGTAGAGTGTCAGATGAAACTCCATCGACCACTACATGGAGAGACCTGTTTGAGAGAAAACTAGCAAGCAGAGAACACAGCTGAGGGGCAAGCCATAAGACGGAAGCTTGGCGAGGAGTCCCTGGTGCCAAACTCGATCGAACGCCTTGGAGATATCTAATGCCACAGCTAAAGTTTCTCCATGCTTTCAATAGATAGCTGCCATATATGTGAGACGTAAGCGAGCAGGTCACCAGTTGATCTCTGATGGCGGAAGCCATATTGCCTATCGTTGACAATTCCTGAGTCTTCCAGATATTTCATGAGCTCGATGTTGATGGCTTTTTCCATGACCTTTGAAATAATAGATAGCAGTGCGATAGGTCTGTAGTTGCTAGGTAGGGCCTTTTTGCCTTTTTTAGGGACTGGCTGTACTCTTGCAATTTTCCAATTGGACGGAAATACCCCCCAAATTGTAAGAGTGGTTGAACAACTTGCAAAGAACAGGTGTTAGTTCAGGGGCACATTTCTTGAGAACAATCGGCGGGATTCCGTCAGATCCACAGGCTTTGTTGGTGTTGAGACCCAGCAAAATCTTTCTGATAGTACGTTGGCGAAAGGTGATCTCGGCATGTGACTGTCAATAGGTGTAATGTTCGGGGTTGTTTTCCCGATGAATCCAGAGTGGAATTTCCAGCAAATAGGTGCGCAAAGATATTGGCTTTTTCCTGGGCAGTCGTTGCTAGTGTTCCATCTTCTTTGGTTAGGGGAGGAAATGAGCTGGAAGTGAAATTTCTTCCCACAGCTTTGGCGAAAGACCAAAATGAACGGGATCCGTAAGGACATTCAGCAAGTTTTGATCTTATTTTGGCTTTGTGGGCATCTTTTGAGCATTCTATTGTCTCTTTACATATGCCTCTAGCCTCGACATATGCTGCTCTGGTCTCAGGGCCCGGATTTTTTAGCCATCGATGGTATGCTGCCTGTTTGGAAGCCACAGCTCTAGAGCAGTTTCTGTTAAACCAGGTCTTATCGGATGATGTTCTTCTTTCGGTATTCGGTATGTAAGATTGCATCCCCAACATGATGATTTCAGAAATTGTCTCAGCACATCGTGTTGGATCTACTGAAGAGAAACAAACTCTCTTCCATGGAAACGCTGAGAAAAACATACGAAGACCTTCCCAGTCGGCCGAATACCACTTGGCAAATGCTCCACGATATTCCAAGCTGAAACACATGCTATTATGGTATGCATTCAGAAGAATCTAGAAAGTGGTTATTGGAAAAAACATCTACATTTTATCTGACTGTCAAAGTGCTATCAAAGCACTTAACAGATACAGATAAAGTCTAAACTGGTCTGGGACTGCCTCCAGAACCTCATCGAGCTGGCAAAACACAACAAGGTCACCTTGATGTGGGTGCCAGGTCACAGAGGCATTGAAGGCAACGTAAAAGCGGACCAGCTAGCTATACAAGCATCTGAAACGCTATTCACAGGGCCAGAACCTGTACACGGGATTAGCAAAAACCGATGCAGGACCCTGATCGACGAGTGGACAAAAAAAAGACACCAACAATATTGGGATCAAACTGTCGGGCAAATACACAGCAAAGTCATGGTGGGGCATCCAAACCGGACCCTGACGGCTGACCTTCTGAACCTGAACAGAACGAAGGCACGTATAATAATAGGTCTGTTGACTGGACACTGCGGCCTAAGAAAACACCTAAACACCATGGGAGTACGCAGGGAAACCGTGGAGTGTAGGCTCTGTGATGAAGAGGAGGAAACAGCCTCTCATATTATCTTCGACTGTGACGCCCTAAGTAGTAGGCGACACAGAATTTTTGGAGAGATCAGCCCGGAAACAGGCATGAATCCGAAGAACCTTATCAACAGGCTACTAAACCTAATTGAAGGCACAAACCTATTTGAATGAGGAACCACTGACGACAGAGTGATACAATAGACCCCAGCTGGTCGCAGTGTCAAGGGAAGCTAAGTGCCAACCCTGTCTCTGGCTCGTCAGCTTTCAACCACCAACCACAACATACCAATCTTCTTGAATCTTATTTGCAAAATTGCATAATCTTTGTTTAATTTAGAGGACATCATTGTTATCAGTTCACTTCTATTGGAAACAACCTAGATCCCCTTTTTTCTCAATATTCATTAATAATATCAGAAAACAATGTCTCAAGCAAATTGCTGTTATATGCAGATGACCTGGAAATGTTTAGGGAAATTGGAAAAACAAATTGAGGAACTTAGTATTGAATTGACCCCAAATAAAATAACTTCTAAGAGAATGGATTGATTTTGCGCACATGTAAAGATTTCCAAAATGAAAACTTTTATTTCAAAAAAAGTTCGAGTAACAATTTCGAATCAAGCCCTTTTTTTTCTATTTTTTCAAACCACCTGAAATTAGGGTCAAAGTTGGTTTCTGTTGATAAATGTTGATTCTTCTTGTGCGGAAATAATTCACTTATTTCAATCTCCTATTAGTCTTCTGAAGGCTTTAGATTTTTCTTCTGCACTAATAGAACAATTGAATTGATTCTGCATAACAAACTTTGCGCTCTCATATACTCTTGGAGTTATGGCATGCCAAAATGGCAATTTTCGAACTCTAATAACAATAAACTAGCAGTAACAAAATTTACGTAGTGCAAATATTGGTTAATAACGGTCTTCGGTCGTCGAATGTAGGCATGTGTATCTAATGGATAGATAATGTAATGCTACACCGATGTACTACATTAGCCCAAATTGATAGAACTTAACTACTGATAGTATTTATTGCTCAAGCATAAAACTCTGGCCATATATTTATTCGACTATAGTCCGTAAAATAAAGGCATGGAGTAATAAACCGCTCAGATGCATCGATTCCATAGACGTACCGTTTTAAATCCAGGTAGTTATGAGTACGAACTGCTAGGAAAAACCCATAATCTTTTAAAGACCAGTCCTTTTTATAACTGTAGGGTAAGAATTGGTTACAAGCTAGAATTGTAATCAGTAGCAGGTACATACTAGGTATCGCTGGTAGTGCTTTCTGGAAATTATTTGTGTGTGCTTCTGTGTTTAGCTTGTGAATATAAAATAAGATTGAAGAAGTATTTTGGTTGAAAAACAAGGACCATCAAAACGGTCAAAATTGGGTCCATTATCTTTAAATGAAAAAACATTAATCTTAAACTGTTCAATTTCGTTGCAAAATCAGAACAAAAGTGCCAGTTACAAAAGCCTATGTTGTGCATAGCGAAATGGAGCTCTCCAACCAGCAAAAACATCTCTGGGTCGACCATGGATCACGATAGACAAATAGTTAAAGCAGAGGTTAAGGCGAAAAGTCCATGCGTTTTACCTATAAAGTGAAATTATGTCTGCAGTTCAAGCTGATCCGGAAAATTTTAAAACAAATCTGTTTCAACTATACCAAACATAAGAGCCAATCTGTACTGATAGATAAACCAGATATTGCGATTTGGAGAAGAGACTATTTACGCAATATTAAACAAACCCGAAACGAAGATCGACGCATTTATTACCTGGACGAAACGTGAATATACTGTTTCTAAGTATTGGCAGAATATTAATCTAAAGTCTTTTTATTTTATTTTTTTCACATAAAATTCCCCACAAAACATATCATCTAAAAAAATATTCTCTCTCTCTCTATTTAACTTCTTGGATGTAACTTCCATACGGCGTTACTATCCAGCTCTCCCCCTATTACGTAACCTGTAACGTAACTTCGGGGCTTCGTCCTGGGGGTGACACGAGTCTTGCTCTTGGCAATATACCACCCCATCGTCCCTGCTTCCGACAAGTCCGTTGTCATCCGGCCTGGTTACCGGCGTAGAGAAGTACGGGACCATTTATTACATAAAACTCTTCTTAGACTTCACAACTGTATTGATATTTTTGCTATCTTGACTCCTAACCTAAGAACGCCACCAGTCCTTAACCGTGGTTCGGAGTCGAATTGAAATGTTCTCATTAAAAAAAAAAAACATCCATCTTCCAAACTCGTACGTACAAGAAATCTTGACATAAAACATATACCTTACAGAAAATTGGCAGCACTCAAAAGCCAAACTTCTCAGTATTGCCAACCTCGATTTTTCGCGTATAAACTAGGAAACTCTGATTTGATTCTTATTGGCTTTATGCTGAGTAAAGATGTCAGCTTTTCGCGTTTCAGCTTATAGCATTTCGCATTCTGATTGGTTGCAGTGACAGAAAGTTCCCCTCAAGGTCAATAAGCGAAAAGTTCAAATTGTTAGAACATTTTATGGAAAAAGCTGATATTTGTCCAGTACATAAGCTTAAAATATGAATGGTTTTATTTTGTTACGCTTTGAAAATGTAAATTCAGGGAAATCTGTGCCAGTTGAAGTTTTCAACAACAAAAATTATAACTTGACTACAACAAAACAAAGTCGGGTGTCATATATGACGTATCTATTCCGTCTGTGCTCACAATCTGCTCTGAATTCCTTTTTCGCATGTGAACAGTCCCCGCTTTATCATTTGGCTTTTCGCTGTAAGCTATAAGCTGTCATCTGTACTCAGCATCACTTAGCAATGGACTCATCTAAGCGAGTTTTGCATTGAAACTTTCCCTGCATCAAAAACGAGATATTCCCATCTGAAAAATAATAAAATTCAATAGGTTTTTTTATTTTGTTGTTGGTACTACCATAAAATTGACATATTGTTTGGATTTTGGAAGTAAAACCGTACCCTGGTGAAATACGCCGAAAGGAAGCAAGGACCAATACAGAGAGCGAGAGAGAAGTAAAACCGTAATTTTTAATGTCATGTGTCAAATAGGCATCTAAGGACATTCGCGTTTTGTATGTGTTCTCAATCATCATAAGCATAAAATTTGTCAACTTTGCAAAAGTTGAATGAATGCTCCCGTTGAAATGTACAGATTCAACTCTATTTTATGATTGAGACTGTGACTATGTCTATCATAGTGATATTGTTGCATAAATTGCCCTAACACAAAAGAAACAACACTTGCATAATACCACAAAAGAAAATCAGCTTTATTCCTAGCAACACCAATTCCAGATGACAGTACAAAATATGAAACCTTTCTTTTTTACAGATTTATGAAATATTTAAAAGTTAAAGACTCATAAATGAATGAATTATTGATGAGTCAAAAAATCCAATATTATCAGTCCAGGGAAATTTGTTATTGATGCCTGACTAATTGGTTCCATTGCCAAGTAATAAGGCTAGCAATATGCAAATCAGAGTTTTAGTATGCACGCAAAAAAATCGAGATTGGCAACTTTGAGAGAAGTCCCATTGCAATTTCTTGACCCCATTGTCTTGTGATAGAACACCCTAACTACACAGAAGAGTCACCACAGCTTTCCTCCGGAACAAAATTTCTATGACAATGACAATTGTTTGGTGTGTTTCTAACTGTTCACGCCCGAATTATATTAATTTTTATTTTTTCACAATTTATTGCCTGTTTGGATTTTGCACCAAATTGGCCATGTAATTTGTATTTCGGTTTTACCCCTCTCAGAATCACACTGTAAATACACATGAATAAAAAATTGACATATAAGTCAAAAATTCATTTTCATCTTGCGTTTTCATATTAAAATAATATCAGAGAAAAGTGCATAATAGCAGCAAACGCACAAACACTAACCATTCTCCTGATTCGGAGCCACTAGTCGACCATGTGTCAGGAAGTCAGGTTAATGTGAATGAATGGAAGTGATGTCCGCCGTAAAACACATTCCCAACAATACATAAGTGTTTGTGAAGTACTGCCGTAGAGAACGGCATTATATAAGCCGTTCGACGTGCATTACAAAATTATTTAAAGATAGTGAAAGTGTATATTCGGGCATTCCTGGTATCACTTAGAGTGAGACAACCCAGGGGGGCCAAGGACAACGCCTGTTACGTAAGAAATTACGTAACAGAGAATGCTAGTCAAATGCAGCAGACTCTCAGAGAGATAGCAAGACAGGACAATCAAACTTCAAGAGAGAGAGAGAGAGAGACTAACCAATCTCCAATAATGTGTTAATTTTTTGGTGTTTTTAAACGAAGTGAGGTGTCTCATCGACTTCTATTTATTAAGTTTGATTGTTATAAACCATTCAAAATACTTTTTCATATCGATTTTTGATAGAATGTATTTTAATAGGGAGTTTCAACCCAAAAGATCAAAGTGGCGACGTTAACTCATAGATATCATAATATATATATACTTTATATATAATATGATTTCTATGCGTTAACTGTCGCTTCTTCGTAGTTATTGTGTTCTGGGGTCTTGTGGAGCAAATGAATATGTCGTTTTGTTGACAGATGACATGTTGCCTATTTCTCCCACCGACATAACCTTCATCTAGACCGCTAGAGGTCATATCCCCATCACTCGAAAAATTCATCCAAATAGAATTTACGTGAACGTGTCTGCGCAAAGCGCAGAAAGCACAAATAATGTCAATTCAGACATTGACATCTAACGAGGAGCCATTATGTGATTTTGAATCGTCACAGACACAAAATACGCATGCTCTAAAAGCTCTTTGATATGTTGTAATTGGATGAATTCCCATCATACGGGATCAGCAGTCTAGATTAAGGTTATGTCAGTGATTTCTCCAGAGATTCATAGAAATTAGATATATTTCAAATGAAGAAGAAAAGAACCAACAAAAGTATACTATTGAAAGAGAGGCCCTTCGTAAAGGCCCATAGTTTCCAAAATGGAAAAGTTGAAACATTTCAAGAAAAAAAATACCACTAGTGAAGATTATTATGAAATGTTTTTCATAATAATTCGCAATTGAAAAAACAACAATTTTTTCCTCACATTCAAAAACGTACTCCTAGCGCCTCTGGTGAACGTATGCATCGTTATTTGACACAGTTCAAACTGTTACCGCTATATGCTTCGAACTATCAACTATTATTTCATCTGTCTTCGTTTATGTTGTACTAATATTTTTAATATAATAGTATTTTCAATTGTTACTGAAAAATAACATTGAAAATGAGGGGAAATTCATGTTTGGCTTGTAAGAAATAGTATTGTCTATCAATATTCTTGAAACAACCACAATTGCCGCTAGTGTTTGGCAAGTGAAGGTCAAGTCTTGAATGAATTGAGAAGCACCTTTAAATTTGGAAATTTTTTGTTTAAAAAATTATTTTCACAAAATGTAATTTTTGAGGACCAAACTGATGCAAAGAAAGAATGAAATCATACATATTCCCACGTAAGAGTGATTGACTTGCGATGTGAGTATCCTTGAAACAACCATAAATAGCTCTAGTAGTGAAGTTATCCAGAAGTCCTGGTCAAATCAAGTTTGAATAGATGGGCAAGTTTAAACCTGAAAATTTCGACAAAATTGCATTCAATCAAATCATTTGATTCCTGGTATTTTGTAGATATAAATACTTTATGTTGATATAAACAGAGACATGTTTATTATGACTCTGAGTATACGAGCTGTTTCGATTGCTGATTATTATTCAACATCCAAGGTACACCTGAATGAGCCTGATTGATTTACACATGGCAGTTGTTTCCCTGCTCGATGGAACATATTGACTAAAGTACAATCCTTTGGAACCTGATTTTCCTACATATTGTAAACTGCTGTCAATTTCCTGTGTATATCAAAATTGAACGAACCTTAGGTCCGTACTGTCATTCGGTTTGTTCGTTTCTTTTCCAGCATATATTCAGGCTCAGGCAATATTTAAATCTGTAGGTCTCTCTTCAAAATCACCTTAGTTCCCACTAGAAGGATATAAAGCAAGTGGATTACAAAGAGCATGAAAATATATGAACTATATGCATGTATTCAAATTTGCTTGCATATTTTCTGCCTAGTTGAAATTTTACGCCGGATACACATGATAGTTCACGTGTATGAGAACTGTGACATATAGTGACCAATCAGAAAACAGTACGCTGTAAGCATAAAGGCGAGAAGCTGTCATATGAACACGGCATGGCATATGGCATTGGTAGTAGAATGAACAAACCTAAGGTTCGTTCAGTTGTCAGATGTCAGATGCTTCATGCTATATTTATCAGTTTTTAAAAAGAGCAAGGAGTATGAGTTACATGATTTAAAGAAAGATAAAAGCTACTCAATCAACTTCTGAATGGAATAAAAAAACAAACCTCTAATTTCATTGGTTATTATTAATATTTACAAAAAAATGAAACTTGACAGACAATAATTGCACTCTGAAGCTCTTATTATTTTCAAATTCTCCATCTCCTGATTCCTCATTGTTATGTTTCCATTTTAATTCGCCGTCCCAAGTTTCAGAACTGGTATCAATGACATTTTCGGTAATTAGTGAAAATGGTATCAAAACATTTGGGCGGTGATGAAAATTCATCCACTATTAAACGTGAAGTGAAGCTTGAAGTTGAAAGTGGGGATGATTTCAATGCAAGTTCAAGAGAAGACAGGATTAAAAAAGAACCTGTCGAAAATGAACCATCTAGTGAATATGTGTTTGATGATGATAGCTACCCCAAACAGTTTGAAGATGAGGAATGGTGCGAGCCCGATTTAGTTAAATTGGAAGATTTACCGACAGAAGGTGAGAACCACCCAGTAAAATCATAGTCCGGCTTGACTAGAATCTTTATAAGTTTTTGGTATACTTGCTGTTAGATGCCACCGCCTCCAATTTCATCAATACTTGATGTTAGATGCCACCGCCTCCAAGAAATGCAGTTTTGGGAGAATCACAGATTTGAAAAATATATTTTTTTCTGTAAATAAGCTTCCCTAACTCAAATAAAAACAATAAAATCCGGCGGTCAGCATAAAAATTTTTTTTTTCTTAAATCCATTATTTTCACGACTGTAAATATCCAGTTATTAGACTGGCACGATTGGGACATGCTGTTTGGTGTAACTAGGGTATTTTCACTTTCTGAACCGAAGCCGAAGCCAAAATATAACATTCTCAAATATTGTCCGAGATACAAGTTTCCAGAAGTACAAAAGGCCTTATTTTTCAGCGCTATTTTCAGCCACTGAAAACACTCCCCATTCATCCTTTTAACAAAAACACCACACACATACCCTTATTCACGTTTTTTTTTGTATGAAAAAATACCGTATTCTAAAATATCCACTTTTCTTCGGAATAAAAATACATACCACGATTCATACTTCTACCCAAAAGAAGCATAGTAATTTTTATATTCACGATGTTGATTTCCTTAACTAGACGGTCAAAATTCAAATGCTACAATAGCTGCATATTGTTGACCCCCCAATTTCTAGTCTACAGCTCAAGACAGGCCTTCGGCATGGATGTCCGCACCAAAATGAACCCAGTCAATATCTTACCTTAAAGAAGGGAACACAACATAACATAACTTGGCTAACTTTGCTATCGAACTTGAATGCAAGCCAACCAACCTTACTAAGTAACGCTTCGCTCCGCTTGCAGACACTTCATTAGCGGTGACTTTCTTCGTTTTTTCCGAATTATTATTAAGGCACAATAGTGACAATCAGTCGCTAGATGCAAGTACACGCTACATCACAGATGTCGACCAACCTACGCCAACTAATTGAAACCTCACGATCAGCTGTTTCTTCTTCCACAGACACATACATTCAATCAAAAATTTTGAAATTTAATACTTTATTTCTTCAAATTATGTGACTGCCAATTTTTTTCTTTATTTTCAAGTTTTTATAGAAATGAACCATCACATAAACCAAACATTTTGGTAATACACGTATTCTCCTTAAACTGCATTTTTACCAGGTATTTTCTCCTTTTTCCTTTTATTGTTGCAATAATAACACACTCACATTTCACAATCATCCAAGTTGTACTCACTCTCTTTCATTCAATGTTTTTCCCTATTTTCATTTCCTTAACAAAAAAAAATCAAAAACCTATTCTAGTTATTTCTTCCCATATCCTCAAATCTATGGTAACCCCATGTTAATAACCTCCACATTAATGAAATAATGAACATGAGGCATTGAATAACATCAGTTCTCAATAATCCTATTTTTATAATATATCAAGAATTTCTTATATGAAGTATTATACTTAAGTACCTGGGCGACTGAGCTTTGCTCAGTGTTTTTTTTACTGTAAAATCGTGTTTTTTCGGAGATAAATAAGTTTCTTGGACTAATCAAAGAAAAACATATCTAAAGCTTGATTTATAGATTGAGACATAGCCGCTGCCACTGCAGTTGACGTTGCCGCAGCAGTCGGGAAAATTTTGATCAATTTATACTTTTGTCGTAGAGCGCATGAGCATGTTGTATAAGAATGAAATTTGACATCTGTCAAATGCCAAATTTCTAATGTTGAAATATTTGTCTACTAAACTAGGAATACTCCTATATCTATATTCAACAAATTAACCAAAAGTTCCTAAAAATAAATATAAAACATACGTTTTAATGTCCCATTTGCACAAAATTCACAGAAATTGAACGTGTCTGCCCCAGAATATTACGTTTCATGTCATTCTTCCATTGTCGCTGTCGCAGGAGATAAAAGTTGGCCATCTTCGTACGGCACTGATAGCGGCTACTTCAGCGGTTACGAATTTATAAACGCACACATGTACAACTGCAGCGACAACGGCTGCGTTTCGTTCTATAAATCCAACTTAACATTGAATTCGGATAATGTCATATAGCGCCATCTCACAAAGTTTTAGGGTGGATTAGCAACAATGCAAGTACCTAAAAAATTTACGAGATGGGCTATTTTCAAGAAAGACGCCTATATAGATAAATTTAAAAAGCAAAACCCTATCTAAATACAAAATTTCATCCAAATCATTAGAGCCGTTTCCGAGATAGCTGAAATATATATATATATATATATACAAGAATTGCTCGTTTAATGATATAAGATTTTCACAATATCTATCAGATGTATTTCAATGTCACAAATGATTTCATGGACACCCTGTTCATATTCTCGAACAAGTCAACAAAAACTATTTTCTATAAATATAAACTAGTTTGATTACAATAAAGTTTAAACCAACACAGATCATAATTATATTCTCATATTCTGTTAATTCATTGGTGGCTTTATAGTTTATGGCATATTAAATTATTTTTAATAGCAAAATTTCTGAATGGCATATTTCTAATATCTTGATTATTTTATGTAAAAATATTGTCAGTCAGAAATAAAATCAATATTTTATTAAAATTATATCAGTTCAATTCGTCTTTTCGTTATTCAAATCTGGACTATATTATACCTATCATGAATTCATTATTTTTCAATTGAAATATAATAGTAGACTGATTTTGTTATATATATAGCTTATAATTCTGTGCACTGATAACATATAAAATATGATGAAACATTACACATACTTTTATAACGCAAGTGACTTCTAAATAAAATAACTAATAAAAAAACTTTTTAAAGACAAGCTTTTATTTAAGCCGTGTACTAAAACGTATAAAATAAGTTTAAGTCATCGCTGACAATGATTTAATTATTTTTTGTTGAATTATTTGGTTTCAAAAAGCTAAGTGAGAACTTGTCAAAGTATTTGATTTTTACAAAGTATTCATGAAAGTAGATACCAATTGATTTCATTGGACAATGAATGGTTGGTAAAAATTTTAAATCATTGTCAGCAATGACTAAAATTTATTTTATACATTTCAGTTCACGGCTTAAATAAAAGCTTGTGTTAAAAAAGTTGTTTATTAGTTATTTTATTTTTTGCTCTTTAGTTAGTTCGCCTTAATCTGTTCATTTCTAATAGAGGATCGTTATTACAAGGTATCTTCCCTGTAAGTTTTGAGCTGAAAGAAATCATGATCTCCGACACCAAAAACACCAATTTTGAATAAAATCTGACAATAATCACAAAACTCGTCCGCCATCCTGAAGTCGCCATCTTGAATTCATAGATTTTGACAAAAAATTCATAATCTTCGAACCTGAAAACCCCCACATACCAATTATGAATAAAATATGACCATAATCAGAAAACTCGTCCTCCATCTTGGGGACGCCATTTTAAAATTATGAATTTTAACAAAAAAATCATAATCTCCGACCCCGAAAACCTCCGCATACCAATTTTGAATCGAATCGGACCATAATCACAAAACTCATCCTCCATATTGGGGCCGCCATCTTGAATTTATGAATTTCGACCTAAATTTCATAATCTCCGACCCCGAAAACCCGCACATACCAATTTTGAATCAAATCGGACCATAATCACGAAACTCGTCTGCCATCTTGGAGTCGCCATTTTAAATCTATGTATTTTGACAAAAATTTCATAATTTCTGACCCCGAAAACCCACATACCAATTTTGAATCGAATCGGACTCATAATCACAAAACTCGTCCGCCATCTTGGAGTCGCCATTTTAAATCTATGTATTTTGACAAAAATTTCATAATTTCTGACCCCGAAAACCCACATACCAATTTTGAATCAAATCGGACCATAATCACAAAACTCGTCTGCCATCTTGGAGCCGCCATCTTAAATTTATGAATTTTGACAAAAAATTCATAATCTCCGACCCCGAAAATCCCCACATACCAATTTTGACTAATTACAAATCTCCTCCGCCATCTTGGAGCCGCCATTCTGTTTTTTCTCTAACAAAAACTCCATAATGCATTGTCACCGGAATTATGAACACCTGCCAAATTTCAAATTAATCTGACTACTAGAAGTTGGTCAAAATTCACTTGCAAGATTTGACCCTAACGAACGAACTAACAAGTGAAACTAAATAAAAGCTTGTAAAAAGTGGTTGGCCAAACCCATGACTCTCACTTTTTATATTACTCAATTCATAGAAGACTAATGTCCAATTTTCAACCAGCAACTAAAGTTATTTTATCTTTAACCTGTATTTGAAATCTAAATTTCAGATTTTCATGCCAGTACCACATGTGCAATAGAAGATCCCGACATTGTGACTGATGATAAAGTTGCAGTGAAGGAAGAAAATCTAGACCATTATTCCGATGACAAACTGAATGTGGGGAGGTTAAAACTGAAGATGAAATTTTTATCAAATATGAAAATATTAAAAAGGCAACAGATGGAGAACCTGCTGAAGTCAAGTCTAACCAGGATGGTACAGGTAAATTCTAGATTGCAGTTTTTTTCAGGTCGCAAAAGATTATGATTTATGAAGTTGACCTAATTGAGAGGTTACACTCTGTATTATAAAAAAAGTTAGACAAAGGGTGGTGGCGTATAGACTTCTTGGATGAACTTTGAATAGACTGAATGTGTAAAATTTTCCAAAAGAAGAAAGAATTAAATTTGTTTGGATAAAATAATAGTCTAATTGATTAACCACTGCCAGAATATGATTGGTCAAGATAATCTTAATTTTCAATAATTCTTTTGTTGATATTCTCAATAATGTATACCACCAAAACTCTAAATACCAATTCTATCAACAGCGTTGAGTCAAAGCTAACTTGATTCAAATAAAATTAAAATTAAAAAAATATGCTTAACTATATCGGAAAACTATTGAGTTGATTATAGGGAACCCCAATACAAAATGAAAGGTAATTGAATTTGGTATCACTTAAATGAAAAAAATAAAATAAAAACCCAGACAATTCTACAAGAAGAAGAAATCTGTGAAAAAAGTCCAGCGTATCTCGAAGTGGAGTGGAATGGAATGTTCCAAGAAAACTCTTAGTCGTACCCCACAATGTTTATTGATGTAAGTTTACTTTTAAACTTTCTCAATTATTTACACCATTCTATCAAATTCACGATGGAATCAGAGAACAATAATTCCTTAGCGTTCCTGGATTTGCTTATCAGATTACTATACAGATCTGGTTATCCCATCCAGTAGTTGCCACCCTAATGTACACAAACATACAGCTTTCAACTCCCTACTCAACAGACCTTTCACCATTCCAATGTCAAATGTAGAAACCTGCCCTGTATAATACTGATAGCTAGAAATAATTTTAAATTGATAGGAACAAAATGTGTAAAATTAAATTGTAATTGGAGTGCCTGTCTGTAGGCAAAGTATAATAATAGCTTTCATGACATCATAGTTGGAAAACATTAAGAAAACCGATCGTGAGACTAATTGAAAAGAAGCATGAATTTGATAAAGATTCGACACCGTCTACTAAGATAAGAACTCATTATGAAGATGAAAGCCTGAACATATATGAAACCAATAAATAATAGAATAAAGTCAGGAATGTCAAAATTAAAGGAATCTTTGCGGGAGGAAATCCATAAACATGAACTTTTCACCTTATTTATTAAAAACACTCAACATGTGTTACCCATTTCAACCATCTGAAATAAATACTTATCTTGTTCAGACGACCATTAGAATTAATACGCAAGTAAATAAAGGGTAAAAACATGCAAGTCATATAAAAAAAATTACCCCGTTTATAGGGTGAAATCTAACCCCACTTAATTTTAATATATCGGATGATACTACTTGTGGCACCTTGTTAGAAAGCTCTTTCAAAAAGAAAATTGACTGCATTTTTTATTTCAATGTAATAGTTAATTTTCAATTAAAAAAATGATATCTTTATAAAAATGAAAAATTAAAAAAAAAGAATGACCATAAAATGTGTGTACAAATTTAATTGAGAGCATTATTGAAAAGTTTTGCAAAGTTTAACCTACCCAAAGTTGCAATTATGTAATGATTTTTGTGTGTGGACTGTCACCTTTACATTTATTAAGGAAAACTGTGTATGGACTGTTTATTTAAATATTGCACTTTTTTATTGTCTACAAAGGATTCTGCAAAAAATTATCGTACTCTTATCAGCCGTGTGGAAGAATGAAATGAATTATTTTTGCCGAATATTCTTCAAATGTTTTTCATTGACGTTAAAAATGCCAGTGTATTTAACCGAAACTTTAAAAATAGAAATTTTAATGATGCTTGGGTTCGGGGATCGAAAGCGCACCCAAGCTGAAGTTGCTGCCTTATTTCAAGTGCAACATCCTGAATTACCACCATTAAGTCTGAGTACTGTGAGTAAAATTGAGGCTCACTTTAGAAAGCATAGACATGTAAGGAATATTCCTCAAGAAAGACCTTAACGTGTGAACGAGGACACAAAACTGGATGTTCTTCTTAGATATGAAGAAAATCCAGTAACTTCAGCCAGGCAAATAAGCAGGAAATATGATTTGTGCCACAAAACTGTTTTGAATATTCTAAAATCGGCAGGAAAAAGACCTTTTAAAATGAAGTCGGTGCAGGAGTCGCTAGAAGATGATCCCGATCGAAGAGTGGAGTTTTGCGAGACGATAATGAACCTAATTGATGGTGGGCATTTTCAATTGGAGTGGATATTGTTTTCAGATGAAGCCACTTTAACTTTAAATGGGGAGGTAGGTATTTTTTGAATTCTTATAAAACGTCGTGGGTTTTGTGTTGGTATTCTGAGTAATCAAATCAAATAACTTTATTATCAGATACATTCAATTCAATTTACTAAAACTAAAAAAAACTAAAGACTAAAACTACTGACACTGGCTTACTCTCATTCGTCATATCATAATTATTATTTAAAAGTTATCATTAAAAAATGCATTCACGTTATAGTATGATCTCTCAATCAAGAGAAGTTTCAGATCATTTCTAAACATTCTCTCAGTTAAGTAGCTTTTTATCGATATGGGCAGATGGTTATACAGTTTTGGGCCGAGAAATGACGGCGATATACTAGTAATATGCAGTTGTAAGTGGGACATGCTTAGATCTGATTTATGTGTAGTGTTAAAAGAATAAAGAGGTAATTTTATGCCCCTTTATTTTTAGATAAATCGCCAAAATTGTCGGTATTATGCAGAAAGGAGTCCACATTGGATAGTTGAGCAGCATAGTCAACGCCAAGAAAAAATTAACGTGTGGGCTGGAATAATTGGAGATAAAATTATTGGTCCAATATTTTTTTATCACAATTTAACTGGTGATAGATAACTTCAATTTTTGCAAAATACGTTGGTGCCAGAACTTACTCAAACATTTCAGACTGAAAATCAAAATCTCGATCCAAAATTTTTTTGCAGCAAGATGGTGTGCCACCCCACTACGCTGTTCATGTACGCCAATATTTGGATGATAACTTTTTTCAGAACAGGTGGATTGGTAGAAGGGGTGCAATTGAATGGCCAGCAAGATCTTCTGATCTAACTCCTTTAGATTTTTATTTATGGGGCTACTTAAAAACTAAAGTGTATGCCACAAAATCTTGTAATATCGAAGAATTAAAAAATAGAATAAGAGAATAAATTCGACTAATTACACCAGAAACTTTAAGGGGACTTCAGGCTGAATTTTATCATCGTGTGGCTCTTTGCCAAGAGGTAATTGGTGCTCATTTTGAACAGTTGTTGAAATAGCAATAAAGAAACGTAATGAAGTTTAAAATATTTTTTATTTAAATTAAAACACAAAATTCAGCTTATTATTATTTTTGTTTTTCTTTAATAAACTTTCGCAAACAGTCTTTTTAGCTGTAGGTAGTTTTACCTCTTTAGGTAGGTTAAACGTTGCATACGTTTTTAATTAAGATAATGCACTCAATAAAATTTTTAGACACATTTCAAGACTATCAATTTTTTTAATTTTTGTTTTTATAAAGTTTTTTTTTTAGTCAAAAATTAACTCACATTAAAATAAAAAAATGCAGTCAATTTTTTTTAAAAAGAGCTTTTCAACAAGGTGCCACAAGTATGATCCCATTAAAAATAATAAGTAGGTTTAGGTTTCACCCTTTAAAAGGGGTAATTTTTTTATACAGAGTGACCCATTTGAAAGCGGGCCACCTCTCTAAAACTGTTATTTATTATCCGATTCAGAAGTTTTTTTTCCCGTAGATAAACATCAATAGTTCTAGTTAAATGCCATAAATTTAAATAAAAATTTCACGGCCTACTTCGATTTTTAAGTCAAAAATCCAAAAAACACTAGCGATTTTTTTAAATAAAATTTGACGACGCCACTGGATTTGTGATGCTTTCAAATGGGTGTGACCAAAATATCAAAATATTTCGAATAATCGTCATATAAATCACAATCTTGTTAAAAATATCGTTTAAAATGCTCTTTCAGGTCATTAGCAGTCGAGTTTGTAAACAGCAGTTATTCAAAATGGCGTCAAATTATGTTTCTTCCAAACGTAACTCCATAGTATAGGAGATAGTCATGTCCATCAGAACACTGCAGTTTTTTGCCAAAGAAATTAAATGTACATCTTTACATCAAATAGTAATCAATATTCAATAATCAATAATAACCAATATTGATAACATAAATGAACTACAACAAAAGAATAGATTGAAATGAGAGTGCCTACACATTAATTTTCGTACTTTTCAACCAAATCCCGATTTAATTCGATACATTTATTCTACCATTTTCTAATGCTAACTAACCATAAGATTCGATCAACATTCGATCATTGGTTTGGGGTAATATCTGTGCAAGCCTGTCTTATTCTTTCACGCAGTTCCTCTTTGGTGGTTGACAGTTATTCCAAATATCAATCTTGGTTTCATTCAAACATGCTTAGGATACCACGTCGAAATATTAGCAGAGCTACAGTTGGCCGAATAAACCAAATTTTCAATCAGTATGGAGTGTTTAAACATATTCTGAAGAATAGTAATATTGTACAAATACGAAATAATTCTGAACGAATTCGAAATTATTTTAATAATAATCCTAAAACAAGTGTGAGAATTGCAAGTTTGGACATTAACTTACCGCGTGAAACAATAAGGAGATATCTTAGGAAATATAATAAGATGAAGCCCTTTAAACCAAAGTTTCTTCACACCTTAGAAGAAGGCGATAATGAAAAGAGGATGGAGTATAGTATATGGGCTCAAGAAGAATATCTAAATAACAGCAATTTTCTGAAAAAAAATTGTTCAGTGACGAGGCAACATTCACAACCAATGGAACAGTTAATTCTCAAAATACAAGGTACTGGACGGAAGAAAATCCACATTGGACAATAAATTGTAGAAGACAGTACTCACAAAAAATAAATGTTTGGTGTGGAATATTACATACCAAAATAATTGGCCCCCTTTTTTTTAAAGCAATTTGAATAATCAAAATTTTTTGAATTTTTTGAAAAACGAATTTTTCAACGCTATGGATGAACTTCCACTGGCAGAAGAGGCTCATCTTCTATTTCAATTAGATGGCTGTTCCATCCACAATAGCAGGATTGTGAGAGATTGGTTGGAAGAAAATTTTCCTAATCGGTGGATAGGGCGAAATAGTGCATTGATCGAGTTTCCCCCCAGATCCCCGGACTTGACTCCAATGGATTTTTTTTATAGGGCCTTGTTAAAGAACATTTTTACAAAACTCACCCAACGAGCAAAGAGGAACTGCGTGAAATAATAGGACAGGCTTGCAGAGATATCATCCCAAACCAATTATCGAATGTTATGGTTAACATTAGAAAACGATACAATAAATTCATCGAATTAAATGGAGATTTGGTTGAACAGTCCGAAATTTAATGTGTAAGCACTGTCATGTCAATACATTCTTTTGTAGTAGTTCATTCATGTTATTAATATTAGTAATTATATTATTGGATGTAAAGATGTGCATTTTTATTATTTGAAAACAAACTGCAGTGTTCTAAGAGACATAACATATCCCACATAGAGTTGTTATGTTCTGAAGGAGTATTTTAAACCATATTATTCACAAAATTGTGATTTATATGACAACTATTTGAATTTTATTTCGATATCGATATGAATATTTTACTTATGCTATATTTCTGTTAAAAAAAAATAATTTTATCGTGAAATGTTGGTCACACTCATTTGAAAGTATCACAAATCCAGTGGCGTAGTCAAACTTTATTTTCGACCTTAAAAAAAATTCGAAGTAGGCCGTGAAATTTTTATTTCGAATTTTTGGCATTCAACTAGAACTATTGATGCACTATCTACTGAAAAGAAAACTTCTGAATCGGATAATAAATAACAGTTTTCGAGAGGTGGCCCGCTTTCAAATGTGCCACTCTGTATGACTGGAAAGCCTACAAAAAATCTCAATTGACATGTTTTTGCGTTTCATCCACATATTTCATCCTGAGGCTCTAGTGAATTAGTTCCAGTTAAAGTCCCCTCCCTGTATACAGTTAGAAATGTAACAAGTCAACGCATTGTTAATTCATTTTATTCAGAGTTCAATTGAATAAATTCATTTTGCAATAGTCAGTAATCAGCATCATAATGATCAGTTCTTTATATTTCAACAGTGGTTCGCTATAAATTAAAAAGGTAGAAAATAAATCTGAACAGTGTGATTCGCTAAAACTCATAACCTTGAAGTACGCAAATTCAAAGTAATAGCAATATGACTTCATCCACAATGCCGGTAATGCTATTCATATCCCTTCTTACTATTTTCTAAACGAATTTAGTCTCTGAAAATTATTCCTTTTTTTTACTAAATTTTTTCGGATGAAAACAAGCGATCATCAATACTAATTATTTACCACAAATGAGAAAATGGATCAAATCGTATCAATTAACATTTATTGTTATTAAATCTATTGGTACATATAGTGTGTCAAACAACAAAACAATAATATTTTTGTCTGCAGATTTAGAGAAACTACTACAGCCTAATGGAATAAAAGAAGGTGAAATATCAGAACCTCTCAGAAGAAAATTATCGCAGGCCAATTTATGTTCTATAACTTCTAAGAAATCTCATTTTGTAGCTCACAAAAATACTCATATAGGGGAAAAACCTTTTATTAGTTTTTCGAGTCCCTTAAATAAAAGATCTTCTCTTGTAGACCTTAAAAAAATACCCTCAAATGATAAAACTTTCAATTGTATGTTTTGTTCGAAATCCTTCACTCATAATTGCCGTCTTATTTCACATGAGAGAATTCACACAGGAGAAAAACCATTCCAGTGTGAATTGTGTTCGAAACCATTCGCTAAAAAAACTTGTTTGTTACAACATATGAAAATTCACACAGGGGAAAAGCCATTTCAGTGTGACGTGTGTTTAAAACTCTTCACTCATAAAACATCTTTGATTCAACATAGTATATTACATACTGGAGAAAAACCATTTCAGTGTGAAATTTGTTCAAAATCCTTCCCTCTAAAATCAGCATTGAAAAGACACGAGACAATTCATACCAAAAAAGAAAAAACATTTAATTGTCGAATGTGTTCAAAATCTTTTGGTGAAAAATCCAGTTGTATACGACATGAGAAGATCCACGCTAGGGATATATTTACATTGCCTTTTAATTATTACTTTGAATGAAATTCAAATTACCATATTCATTTATACAGGAGAAAAACCACTTCTAATTTTCCTCATAATTAATAATTCAGCAAGAACATTTGCTGAAAAATAAGTAGTAGCGATCTGGTCTAGTGGATAGGGCATCATTCATATCAAGCTTCGCTATCGTGGTTTAATCAGATAATAAGACTGCAAATCGCACTCGGTAAAATTTCCCGCAAAATGCTCTCTCGAAAATTTGTCAATGATAAATTTCCTAGCATTTATGATACTAGCCTCAATGAAAAATATTGTTACTTAAACTAATCACAAGTGTTGATTTTTAATTGTGGAACATTTTTGTTTTGTGTTTGGTAGGATCGTGTTCATTAGTGAAATCTTATCTCCAATTTTGAGAAATTACTAATAAACATTCTGTGAAAAACAAACATGTTAATTGACTGTATGTTTCTAGTATTGTTTACTTTATTTATACAAATATGACAGAAGTCGGAGCACATTTTCACCATCCTTCTTGGTGATATACGTTTGTGTAAGCTTTGGAGAGAAATATATGGGTTTTGGAACGTTTGACAGGTGTTGTCATTCTTGTGTATTTATATACAATCTTATTGATTCAACCAAGTTACTTTTCCAACAAAATTTTCATGTTGCAAGAATAACTAGTAAAAATTAACAATGTTTTAACTTACCTATACCAAGAACCAACATATTATGTAAATCTTCACTATTTGCAATGTGCAATAACTTCAATCAAGTTTTCGAGAAAGTTGACCTATATGCAACACAATAAAGCCTTTTTTTAAATTTTTTCATATATGTATAATATAACAAGCCTAATATTTTGCCGGCTAAAAATGTTGGTCACATCTGCATAGATATAATTTTTTTGCAGATGTGTTTGATTTTGCGAAAAATGCACTGGTGCATGTTTTTTTACGAAAAATACCTAGTGTTTTTCACATTCAGACGTACTTTTATTGATAGAAAAAGACATGATTTATTCAAATTTTGTATTTTCATGGCATGAGTGCATTTGTCAAGGTTAAAACACTTGATTATTGTTAATTATTTACCACGAAAGATATACAATTTAATAATAATAATTTTTATTTTGACATACATCAAATCTGTAAGCAACAGTTAGACAAAATAACATCAGAAATGCTTACGAATCTAATTTAATTATTTAGTGATTCAAATAATCATTTATTTTGTAAGGTTCTATCCTAAGAAGTAGTTCAAACACACTCTTTTTGAATTCTCTAGTTATTCTTTAGCTTGATTTTAGTTGGCAATTTTATACATTATAAATTTTATGGTTAACCTATGTCTTGGAACCGGTCTCTCTATGTTTCAGTTTTATCATTAATTTAAGAGCTCTTTTCTATAGTAAAATTCTTTCACTACCTCTACTACATCCATAAAATATGCCATGTTGAATCACCCATTCAAAATTTGCATGGTATACAATTTTCAATGTTTTCTGATCATCATATTGCCCTATGATTCACATGGAGTATACAACTGCATTTAATTTTTTTCTTAATAGTCATTTTATATTTGCACGATAGAGTCCTATATGACTTTGATTTTAATTGATTTCATCTTATTACTAATTAATTAAGGAAATTGTAAACCAGAGGACCTCTCAACCTTCCAGGCTGCTGGGTTATATGCTCTGAGCTAGAATGTTGAAGGATACTTGGTATATTGACGTTGCTTTTTTTTGTAGTGAACTTTGTTTCTATGAATCTTGTTGGCAATAAAGTATTTTCTATTCTATTCTCAACATGACTGTCAAAAGAAATGTGATAAGCCTAGAATATTTGGTATCATTTGTTTTTTGTAGTGAGCTGTTAGGAAGTTTTAATTCCTTGGGTGTTTCAAAACGTGCATGGTTTGTTTTGAACAGGATGGTGCTAGTCTTATTCTCATTCAGTGTCAGATTATTTTTTCCAAACCACTGCTTTGCCTTTGTGAGTGTTCATTTGCTTCGGCGGTAATCCTTGGAAAGTCTTTAGCGTTCATAAGAAAGTTTGTGTCATCAGCATAATTCGTCATTTTGCATTTCTCAGTTGTTATATCTTCCAGATCATTCAAATATAATATAAATAGGAACGGGCCCGTTATACTCCCCTGGGGTACCCCAAATTCTATGTTTCTCAAGTCAGATCTCGGTATTTGATGATCTTTGTCGAGTACTGCCATTTGTTTTCTGTTTGATAGATATGATTCAAACCATTTTAGTGCTGGCCCTCTAATCCCGTATCTCTCTAACTTATCAAGTGGTGATTTAAACAGTCAAATGCTTTAGAAAGGTCGAGAAATAGCCCGAGTGAAAGTTCATCATTTTCTAAAGTATTCAATATATATTTGAATGAACTGGAATATTGCAGTTTGTGTTGATTTCCTTTTTATATCCATGCTGAGAAATGCTAAGCTGATCACATTACCATAAAGTTCATAACTCTGTTTCGGATAGTTTTGCAAATATATGAACCAAAGTATTGTCATATTCATTTTCTCTCATATTAACATTTATTTTCTCTCATATTCACATTTATTATTCTTATATCATTTAATACATATAGTGTATCTTGAAATATTTGGGTTTTCAAAAAAAGTATTTTTTTTTCTGCAGATTTCGAAATACCACTTCAATATAATGGAATAAAAGTAGGTGAAACATCAGTTGGCAGTGATGAAACTACCAAATCCGCTGGAATAAAATTATTTCAGGAACAATTTAGGTGCTAACGCTTTTGCTGCGAAATCTTGTTTGGTGGCACAAAATAATACTCATACAGGGAAAAAACCTTTCATAATTTGTTCGAGACCCCTCAATGAAAGTTCCGACTTTGTCGATCATGGAATAATTAATTCAGAAGATGAAACTTTCAACTGTATCACCTGTTCAAAATCTTTTACACATAAATATCGTCTTATCTCACATGAGAGAACTCATACACGAGAAAAATCATTTCAGTGTGAGGTGTGTTTAAAATTATTCACTCAGAAACATATTTGAATCAACATAGTATAATACATACTGGAGAGAAAACATTGCAGTGTGACGTGTGTTTGAAACTCTTCACTCGTAAAACAAATTTGAATCAACATACTAAAATACATACTGGGAAAAAACCATTTCAGTGTGAAATTTGTTCAAAATCCTTCCTTCTAAAATCAGCATTGAAACGACATGAGAAAATTCATACAAAAGAAAACATTTAATTGTAAAACTTGTTCAAAATCTTCGGTGCAAAATCCAGTTGTATACTGCATGAGAAAATCCACAAGAGGGATACATTATTTACCTTGCCCTTGGCTTCTTGAATGAAAATTCAAATGAACACGAGATTATTCATACAGGACAAGAACCATTTACTTCTGAATCTCCTACGAGAGTGGACTGAAAAAAATCCGACCAAACAATTGTTTTTTCTACATAGTCTCCTTGTAAGCCTACACATTTCTCCCAGTGATGCTCCCATCTCTCCAACCAGTCCAAGTAGTATTCGGCAAAATAATTGTTTACGAACGAGATCGCCTACTCATTTGACGAAAATATCTGTCCTCCGAGCGCAACTTTCAGCTTAGGGAACAGAAAAAAGTTGCTTGGGGCTATATCTGGTGTTTTTTTCCAAAACGTTAATCCCCAAGGGGTTAAATACCCCTGTATAAAGCATAATCCCTATTAAATATACATTAAAAAGTGGACGGCAACAGAATATTCCCCAAAACTTCTTACATATCTATTACAAACCATTGAAGTTATGGAAATTGCATAATGATGGTTCCCGAGGGGTTAAACACGTCCCACTCTACAAACTTTTGATTTGTGTAATCAATATAGTCCATGCGCACCTAGAAACTTGCAATAGAAAGATAAGGGATACTGTAATAAATGTAAAACTCCAAAAAACCTGTAAATATCGCATTTTTCTGCCATAAAACTTTACTAACACATCCCACTTTTCAAATTCTGAATTTTTATAGTCGAAATAGTTTATGCACCCCTAGAAGCATGTAATATAAGGTTGTGGGCTAGTGTAATCCATTTAAAACTCATTAAAAAACTGTTAATGTCGCATATTTCTGTCATAATACCTTTCAAAAATTTAATACACACCCACTCTTTTTTAATTTGCAATCAAAATATTCTGCCACCTACAAACTAGTGTTAAAAGCTTGTGGGATAATGTAATAAATTTTAAACAAAAAAAAACCGTTGATGTCACATTTTTGAGTAATAATGCCTTAGAAAACATTATTAATACATTCCACTCTTCGAATTCTGAATTTTTATAGTGGAACTAGCCCATGCATACTTGGTATGTGATAGAAGGTTGTGAGCTACTGTAATAAATTTAAAACTAAAAAATAATGCCGCATATTTCTATCATAATACCTTTTAATTTTTTTTTAACACATCCCACTTTTCAAATTTTCAATTTTTGCAATCAAAATAGTCCAAGCACACCTACAAACTAGTGATGAAAGCTTGTAGGATAGTGTAATAAATTGTAAACTAAAAAAACTGTTAATGTCATATTTTCGAGTGATAATGCCTTTAAACAATTCATTAATACATCCCATTCTTCAAATTCTTAATTTTTATAGTCGAAATAGTCCATGCACGCTTAGAAGTATGTGCTAGAAGGTCATTGGCAACTGTAATAAATTTAAAACTAAAAAAACTGTGAATGTCACATATTTCTGCCATAATACCTTTCAAAAAATTATAACACAGCCCACTCTTCAAATTTTCAATTTCTGCAATTAAAATAGTCCATGCGTATCTAGAAACTAGTGATGAAAGTGGGACACTGTAATGAATTTTAAATAAAAAAAAACTGTTACTGTCACATTTTTCAGTAATAATGCCTTTCAAAAATGTATTAATACATCCCACTCTCCAAACTTTCCATTTTTCTAATCAAAATAGTCCTTGCGCACCTAGAAACTAGTGAGATACGTAATAAATTTAAAAAAAATTTATAAAGCCTTTCAAATATGTATTAACACATCCCACTCTTAAAATTTCCAGTATCCATAAAAGTGAGTTATTGATGTATTATTAAAAACCTCCCGTTCATTATTATAATTCTGAAAGTCCCAATCCTTTAACCAAAATAAAATTTATGCATACCGTATTTGAATAAATTTCTTATGATATTGGTTTCTGGGGTTCCAGTGAATTTTTTCTGATTAGTTAGAAGGGTTGTTTCCTTGGACCATATTTCATTCGCAATGAATAAATATAAACAATCCTAGAACCTCACACTGCAAAATTTTCAGTGGATGTAACGCACCGAAAAAGCATAACCATATTATGTTCAGTAGTAGGTATGAGGTCCAGTCCTATTAATGGAAAGAGACAGCACCCCGCCTGTTCTGGATTTTAGAAAAGGACCCAATATAACCATCCCCACAAGGGAGGAATGGAAAGACAATGCGCCTGACAGACCCCCAAACCAAGGATCAACCTGGTACACAGATGGATCAAGATTTGGGGCATGTCCAGCGAGTCTACTTAAGAAGGAACAAAGAGAGAAATCTCAGTTCCTTTAGGCAAATATGCCTCAGTGTTCCAGGCTGAATATATGCTATACTCACCTGTGTCCAGGAAAATCTCGACAATAAAGTCGATGGCCTACCATCTACTGGACAGCAAAGCTACTATTATGGCATTAGGCGGAAATAGGATTGTATCCAAACTGGTGTCCGAGTGTAGAAACGCCATATAAAGTTTATCGAAAACAAGCAAAGTCAGCCTCATATGGTCCGGACACTCATGTGTCCCTGGAACGAGGATGCAGACAGATTAGCCAAGATGGGATCGAAAGACCCCAGTTGGACCTGAACCCATCCTGGGAATACCCAGCAGCCTGGCAATTCAACATGGAGGAACTGCTACAAAGCAGTTCCTTAAAACATGGCAAGAGGCGCCAGGCATGAGGCAATCAAAGCCCACATAAAGGAGCCAAGGAAAAAATGTCTAAAGAGATCCTGTCACTTAACAGGACGGACATCAAGACTGGACTGGGCTCCTAACGGGACATATCACCTGAACAGGCACATGGAGCTCATAGGGATCACAGATGATCCCCTATGTAGATGGTGCCTGGAAGATGACGAGACATCGTCGCACATCCTCACTGAGTGCCCGGCTTTGGTGCACCAGAGAAAGATCAACTTTGGGAGCATAATTCTGAACCCAGAGGACGTCAAGGAGATTCAGCTGAGGAAGTTGCTGAATTTTGTCAAAGAAATCGGCATGCCCAGCTGATTTTCTCAGAACAAGTGGGCGCACAATGGGCCCAAATAGAGAGGCCTACGTGTACGGGGTTCTTCGGAACCAGCCCAGCGAAGAAGAAGAAGAGGTACATCGAAATCGTTATTGATTTCACAAGTCAAAACTCGTTGAAAAATATTTGAACTAGTCCGTGGAAAATTCAGCCACCGAGTCTACGTCATGACTCGTATATGTAACAAGAATTTTGAGATGTTCGGGGGTGTTTAACCCCTTGGGAGCCATCATTATGCAATTTCCATAACGTCTAAACTGGTAGTCGTAGAACGACCTATGTAAAAATCATGTTCAAAGATAATATGTCTGTCTCAAAGAGTTCATTAGTGAGTATGGATTCATAAATTGGAATGCCTCTATAATTCTTGATATCACTTCTACCGCCTGATTTGAATATAGGAGAAAGAAATATTTTTCCCAAGTACTTGAGAAAATTCCCTGGTTGAATGATTTTTGAAATATAATTTTCAGGGGCAGAGATAGAGAGTAGCAGCAACTACTCAACAAAATAGGCGGAATCTCTTCAGGACCAGCGCTTTTATTCTTGTCTAGATTCCTTAATTTTAGTTCAATTTCTTTTTCTGTAAAAGTATGATTCCCGAGTAGATTTACGTGTCTTCTCCAGCTTAAGTGTTGTCCATATTTGGAGGTTCTAATTATTTAAAGCAAGACTGGAAGTGTTCAGCCAAAGCATTTGCAATGTCCTGGGGGGTTTCCAAACAATTGCCATTTATTTCCATTACCTTTGACAAACCATATTCTTTTTCCAGGGAATTTACATAAGACCAAAAATATTTAATATTGGCAGTCATCATGTGTTCTGTATATATCAATGTGGTACTTTGTTTCTTTTCGAAGCTTTGAATTCTTGGTAGTCTTCGTTGGAGCCAGAGTTCTTGAATCTCTTGTGAAGCTTATTTCTCTGTTTTATTAGCTTGATTTAGTGACTACTAAACCATTTCGGATATTTATATAGTGATTTGAATTTCTGTGGGACAAATTGTCTAAAACCAGATGATAATAATTCATAAAAAGCTACAACAGCTTCCTCTATGCAATCAATCTTAGATAAATATGTCCAGCCAACATTATGAAAAAAGTCATTCAACCCAACATAATCAACTTTATAGAAAATATATACTTTTTCCCTAACGCTGTATGCATAGACAAATTAAAAATAAAGAGACTGTTTGAAACATTGGCGATCTTGACCACCAAGTTTTTGGTACGCCCAGTCGCGCATGGAGGCGCTGCCCGCAATCAACAGAACGACTGATTACATGATAATTTTCCAATTTCGACATTTGTCAGAAAATAAAAGTTTATTGTTTACACATGTATTTTTTATTATGACAAACCACATAATAATTTCAGAATAATTCTTCTACTGTTATTGTCATCGAAATTATACTATGGACTTGAATTAGAATGTTTTGTTATTCGAGTTGACGCTGAAATTCATGGAAATATTCTTTTACAAGGTAAAATATAAGCTGCTTTTCCATCCATCAGTTTCCATTTCCTATCACCATTTGAGGAAGTACGAAGATTATCATCAAACTGGAGTATTTTTATACCTACTCCTTCTCCTTTGTGCTAATAAATGAACAAAATTATTGAAGGTTTGTTGTAAATGTAATTTGTTTTTATTTTGGTTGATTTGATAATAAGACTGAAGAATATTTTTAATGTTGTTGTTTTTCAGAGTTTTATTATTGTTTTGTCTGTAGTTGTACCTTGTCCTAGATACGATAAAAAGTGTTTTTTATAGTCAACTTATTATTCTTGTTTTATAAGAACTTTGATTTTGTTCTTGATATCATGAAACAGAGATTCATTTTGAAACTTCTTTTTAACCACGAACGAACTAACAGATTCTACGAATCGATTACTGTATATATTTTATTAGTGATCGATTTGCCATTCCTGTATTTCATATGATACAACCATTCATATGAAATACAGGAATGGCAAATCGATCACTTATAAAATATATACCATATCAATCATATAAAAGTAACACATTTAAAAAACCCGCCTTATCTCAATCGGTAACTGAAGATAAATCTGTACTAACTTAGTTCGGCCAGTTGCGAGCTATGTCGCCCCTGTCTAAACTTGGTGCCAACTTTTACTGCAGGTTTGACAACTCTCTTTATTTTTAGTTTCTCTATGGCTGAATGCTTGTGTAATCAAACAAGTGCTGCCATCTTCATGTTCAGGGTGGAAACTTTTCAGACTACCCTCATAAATTATCAAAATGCAGCCTCGATTCGACTGTTCCTCCTTTTTCCATTTATATTTGCAAAGAAAGTATTTCTCCAATATTAATTTAATTATCTTTTTGGGTGAAAACACATGATTATTGATCGTTATTTACCGTTTATATTACCGCCATATTACTATTGTGTTAATTTCACATTATGCCGTTTGAATACTAATAACAAATCCACCACTTGACTAAAGAGTCATAAATGTTATTAAACGCACAAATAAAAATGTAAACACAACATTCAAATATTACTGATACCTTCTTTTTGCCGCCATTTGTAGAAAACTGTGGCGCCCTTTCCTTCCCAATTGATCACTGGATATAAAAAAAAAATATGTCTGCAGATTATGAAAAACTACTCCAGCATAGAGGAATCACGGAAGGTAAAACAACAGTCTGGAGTGATGAAACTACCAAATCCTCAGAATCTCCTGGAAGGAAATTATTTCAGTGCAGTTTAGCTTTTCCAGAAAAATCTTGTTTAGTGGCACAAAATAGCACTCATACAGGGGACAAATCATTTATTTTTTCAAGACCCTCCAGTGGGAAATCTATCCTAGTAGATCATGGAAAAATGAATTCAGAAAATAAAACATTCAATTGTACATTCTGTTCGAAATCCTTCACCCATAAGTGTCGTCTTATCTCACATGAGAGAATGCATACAGGTGAAAAACCATTCCAATGTGAAATTGTGTTGAAAGTCTTTGCTCAAAAAACCTCTGATCACATAAGAAATCACAGAGAAAAACCTTTCAGTGTGAATTTTGTTCAATCCTTTAATCGTAAAAGTCATCACACTTGAACATGAGAGAATCCATACAGGAGAAAAACCATTCCAATGTGAAATTTGTTTAAAACTCTTCACTCGTAAAACCTCTTTGGATCATCATAAGAAAAATCACAGAGAAGATAAACCGTTTCAGTGTGAATTTTGTTCAAAATCCTTCACTCATAAAAGTCATCACACTGAACATGAGAGAATCCATACAGGAGAAAACCATTCCAATGCGAGACATGTTCAAAACTCTTCGCTCATAAAACAGCTTTACAATATCACACTAAAATCCATAATGGAGAAAAACCATTTCAGTGTGAAATTTGTTCAAAGTGCTTCCTTCTAAAAGCGGCATTGAAACGACATGGGACAATTCATACGAAAAAAGAAAAAAGATTTCATTGTAAAATTTGTTTGAAATCTTTTGGTGAAAAATCCAGTTGTTTACGGCATGAAAAAATCCACACGAGGGATAATTCAGTCACCTAGAAATTCTGCCACCAATTCTTTTCTTTAAATCAAATTGTAAATCAACACGAGATAATTTCAAAAATTGCACAAATAACTCCTTTGCCACACTAAATCACTTCACACTTATATGCGAATTTCGATAACTAAGTTATCATCATCAGTAGGTAAACACTAAATAATTGTTAATGTTGTTATTACATTATATACCTGGTTGATTTGTTTGATAATACGAACAGAATGAAAAGGGGAACATTCTCAATTGAAAGGAAAGATTTTCCTATAAATTGAAAAAACCACGATAAAAATGAAGTTATTTTTTGTGAATGTCTAACAGAAAACAACTACTGTTAGACATTCATAAAAAATAACTGTCGTGGTTTTTTCAATTCACAGAAAAATATTCCCATTCAATATTCAATTCAGAATGTTCCCCTTTTCAACATGAATAAGAGGTTATCTTGAACGATGGAAGATAGTGACTAAAATTGATATTTCAGTCGCAGATGATTCCACATCTGATTTTATGAACATCGTGTTCATATTTAACAAACGAACAGGATGTTCATAAAATCAGATGTGGAATCATCTGCGACTGAAAGGCAAGCTAACAAAGAATATAGGGAAGAACTACAAGCTATAAATAGAAAATATCATGACGAATTGATTATTAATTCTGACAATAAATCTAAAACAACATGGAAAATTATTAACGATGTACAAAAAAAAACAAACCAATAAACATGAATTAATTTTATTAGAAAACAGTATACAATATACGGGGGAAATATTAGCTGAAAAATTCAATGCTCACTTTACAAAGCCTTTGTCTGAAAATTTCCCATTAGATACTCGATTTCTTGAAAGTAACATCCTACTCAATGCCTCCACTTTTTTTATGTCCCCCATCACTGAAAGGGAGTTGGTACAGTTAATAAATAAACTAAAAAACACTAACTCATGCGGAACTGACCAAATATCAAACAAGTTGATTAAATGTTGCTCCCCTGAATTATGCACTGTGCTTACCTTCCTAATCAATCTGTCAACAGAAAAGGGCATTTTTCCAAATAATTTGAAATTAGCCAGTGTATCTCCTATATATAAAAAAGGAGATAAAAATGATCTGAATAACTACAGAGCAATTAGTATTCTCTCTAGCATTTCGAAACTATATGAAATGAATTTAAAAGAGCAGTTAAATGCTTATTTTACTGCGATGGAATTATTGTCACCATCACAACATGGTTTCACAACTAATAAAGGCACTGACACAGCTCTTTGCCATTTTCACAGTCAAGTAATAACGGCCTTGGACCAAAAAAAATGTGTTCTTGGATTGTTTATTGATTTTTCACGTGTGTTTGATTGCGTGAATCACAGTCTTTTGCTGGAAAAACTCTCAAGACATGGGGTTAGAGGATTGCCGCTCAATTTATTGACCTCCTACCTAAAAAATAGGAGACAAATAGTAAAAATTGGGGAGAATACAAGCTCCGAAAAACATATTGCCGACGGTGTGCCTCAGGGGTCCATTTTGGGGCCTCTATTATATTTAGTTTTTGCTAATGATTTATTAGTGTATCTAAATGGAAATTCTTCCACTCACTGTATATGTTATGCTGATGACACGAATATACTAGTTATTGGGGATGACCTAAACTCCCTTAGAAATACAGTTGAAAGCACTTTCAGTAAAGTTATCACTTGGTCTGAGAAAAATAATTTACAAATGAATAAAACAAAAACCAATATGCTACAATTCATGATAAGACGACAACACCATGAGGTGAGTCTGTTTCAGAATACTGAATTATCATTGGATTCCACAACAACAACAACCAAAATGTTAGGAGTTGTCTTCGACCACAATTTACAATGGAAGCCACAAGTAGATAATTTGTGCAAAAAACTCAGAAATTCCTGTTACTCTCTCAGGTTTCTCTCCAATCACTGCAGTCAAGAGATTCGCAAAGTAAACTATGCGAATTTCAATTCTCACCTCAGGTATGGCATACTGAACTGGGTTAAGTGTTCATAATACAGAAATATGCAATAAGGATCATTGCTTGGTTGGGATTTAGGGATTCCTGTAGGGAAGCATTTCAGTACTTAAAAATATTAACAGTTGCAGGACTATATATACTCGAGGCGTGCAAATATGTATACCGCAAAAAAAACATATTGGCTGCCAACAGACCTCCACATACCCATTTGACACGAAATGCCCACTTACTCCTACCCAGTCAACATCGCACTGTACTCTACCAAAAAAGCTTTGAATATCAGGGATGCAAACTGTACAACAAACTTCCCGATGACATTAAAGCTTCAGGAAATATATGTATTTTCAAGACAAAAGTTAAGCAGCTCTTATAGTAAAAAAACTGCTACACTGTTGAGGAATTTATCTCGTAACTTGTTTTGTAACGTGAACGTTTTCTTTATATACACCTAGAGTTATTTATTGTCATATTTTTATATTGTTATTATTTATTATTATTGTTTGTGACGTTTATGTGATGTTCCTATATACATCCGGAGATTTTAGATTGTCTCTTTTCGACTATTGCTTGATTTTATTGACGTTTTTCTATTTTTATTTGTATTTTCACACTGTTGATGTGCAAATTAATATGTGAAAATAGAGAAATTATTATTATTATTATTATTATTATATGAGTTCCTAATTGAGACTGGAATAGAAAATCAAATAACTATCTGATTAAAAATGCAAATTTTCGCATCCAGATTTTTTTTTAATTAGGGTTTTTTTTATAATATCTATAAGTTGTAGTTCAATGTCAGCGTGGCTTTAGCCGGGAAGTGGTTGTTTTCTGTTAGATATTACAAAAAATAACATTATTGTCATAGTTTTTTCAATTTTCAGAAAAATATTTCTATTCAATATTTAATTGAGAATGTTTCCCTTATCAATAATTCTGGTATTTCTAATTGGGTTATTTTATACTAATTACTGTTCCTCAAGTCGCTAATGGGATCTTGATGATTCTATGGGGATTAAAGTAAACAAGGTGGAATACATCGTCCCTTTATCCTTATTGAGTAGATTTTCATTATGGTTTTTGTGGATAAATATCGATCCAGGCAATCTAATTTTCTACTGTCGTTGACAGGTTTGATCATTTTCAAATTATGAATATGAATTTTGTGACCAGATTCGATCATGTGATCTGCTACACGCATTTTTTTATTCCTGATGACTAGAGTGTCAATGAAAGGTAATCGTCCATCAAACTACCATTTCTTGCCTTGACAGACAGCTCACCAACACTAACAGGTTCATCCCAACCGATTCAAAACACCACTTTCACATTTGTGAAGGAAAGCAGAAATCCGATAAGTGTATACACGCACTTGTTTCGTTATGAGAATTAATAAATATTTTAGTAATAATAGAATAGTATAAAATATAATGATACATTATCAAATATATAATATAAAAAGTATATGTTTAAGGACAAGGTTAGTTTAGTAAAATAACAGAAGGGTTTAGAATGTTAAGTAGTAGGTGTTTAAAAATTGCAACGTAAAGTTCTTCCATTTTTCAATTATCGAAATAATGATGTACAGATCTACCAGTTTCAAATAGGTGATTCCTCAGCTGACATTTGAATTGATTTATATTGATCATGATTTTATGTTTTCTGGAATATTGTTGTATAATTTTGGTGCGAGGTAGGAGTAAGACCTTTGAGTAGCTGTTTTGGACATGAATGCAATGATATAGTGTTGTTTTTTTCGAGTTTTGTATTCATGTTCAATGGAACCACGACTCTGAAACAATCGTCTAAAGCAACAGATTCATGAGAATCCCTTTCAATCCAAAACTCACGAGAGGTCTCAACACTATACTACGGAATGTAAATCTCCACAAACAGTTTATAGCAATAGAAATAACTTGGAAACCCGAAGGACAAAATTGACATATTAGATAAGTCGGGAATTTATGAAATTAGCTGTCAAAATTGTGACAAAGTCTATTACGGTCAGACAAAACGTTCAATTTCTAAAAGGTTCCAAGAACATGTGGCCTATGCTACCTACCGAAGGGAGAATATGTCAAGTGTAGCGGACTAAACATAATGGGATCTGGTCACAAAATTAATATTCATAATTTGAAGATGATCAAAGCGGTCAACAACAGTAGAAAATTAGACTGCCTGGAGAAGAGTATAGTTATCCACAAAAACCTCAATAAAAATTACTTAATGAGGAAAAGTGCCGATGTATTCCACCTTGTTTACTTTAATCCACGTAGAACCATCAAGATCCCATTAGCTATTTGAGGAACAATAATTAGTATAAAATAAATAATCCAATTAGGAAAAGGCAAACTTTCTCAATTGAATATTGAATAGATATATTTTTTTGAAAATTGAAAAATACACAATAATGAATTTTTTTATTTAAAAACTCACAAAATTAAAAATTAACATTTTTATTCAGATAGTTATTTGATTTTCTATTCCAGTCTTAATTAGGAACTCATATAGATGAATGAGGCAAAGAAGAATGTTTTCCAAAAAGGAGTACTCGCCTGAAATCATTTGTAACATTGATGCAAGAGTGGCATCGCATTCTCTAGGTCTTCAATGTATTTTTGTCGACGAAAATCTATTTCAGGCTTCTACGGTCATCAGTAAGATTGGAAGAATTGGGAAACACATTTTCTAGAACCAATTTCACTATGCAATGATGGAAAAATATTAGAAACATTTATTTTGGAGTTCGCTTTGAAATCAGTGTTTTTTGCATTAAAACCTGTCATGGGGTATGATAGATTGATTTGTTTGATAATACGAACAGGATATTCATAAAATCGGATGTGAAATCATCTTCGACTAAAAGATAAATTTTAGTCACTATCTTGAACGATGGAAGATAGTGACTAATGTTCTTTCAGTCGCAGATGATTCCACATCTGATTTGATAAAAATCTTGTGCGTATTATCAAACAAATCAAACAGGTATACCGGCTGTCCACGGAAGGTGGCTCGCCCCTATACCTTTTTTGTTTTCGGAGATAATGGAATGAAATTTGGAGGATCTGTTTAATGCATAAAACTGCATTTTTTTACTAGTAACTCAACTTCATGCAAATTCCGGATTCACCTGGTATATTTTCAGTTTTTTTGTCTCCATATGACATTAAGAATACAACCATGTATCATTTGTTGCTGTTTGTAACCGTTTTTTTATTTCATTTTCGAAATACATTCGTATTCTAGAGGGCTATGGATACGTTCAAATAACTAATTTCAGTCCTAAAATGTTTGTAAAAATACAACTTTACTGTTTTCGATCAAAATATTTCAGCTATGTGACGTTTGATTTTAAAACTATTACTATTTTTTTCAAATGGCAACATGGTGGCTCGTCGGGTTAGAAAAAAAGAGCATTTTATTACGATTAATTTGATATCGCACTCTATTAGGTTGTAAGAAAACTTTCGATAAAAAACTGAAAATATAACGTTATAGCTTTGTTGAATGAAGAATCTTATTGAGATTAAAATAAGATTTAAAATCATCGAGTAGCCTGTGACCAACTGTGTGAAAAAGTTGATATGTTATTAGTTTTTGGAGAGTGTAGGCAAAATTCAACTGATGCTGCATGTCTCTACGCACAGAGATATCCTGATCGGCGTCACCCGACCCGGCACTATTTTCCAAAACTGGTTAAAAAAATGCGAAATGAGCTTGATAATGATGGGAACGATTCGTTTGTTGTGAGTGAAAAGAAAGAAATAGATGTTCTGGCAACGGTTCAAGTAAATTTTAATACGTCACTCAGGGAGATCGCAAGAGAATGTGACATTTCGAAGTCTTCTGCAGCTAACATTTTGAAAAAACATAAATATCATTCATTCAAATATCAACTATACCAGCACCTGTACCAAAACGATAATGCAAGGAGACTTTAGTATTGCAATTGGTTCTTTGGAAAATATTTGGAGGATGACACATTTCCATATAAAATTATGTATACTGACGAAAGCCGTTTCACTAATTTGGGACATCTCAACAGAAATAAAAAGCGATATTGGTCCGATGCAAATTTACACTTGATGGAGGAAGGAAATTTCCAAGAACGGTTTGGTTTCAATTGTTGGGTTGGGATTTTAGGAGACAGAATTTTAGGCCCTATAATTTTTGACGTCCTGACGGGCTAGATATCTAAGTTCCCTCACACCGGTAATTGAACATTTCTTGGACGAAGTTCCATTAATAAATCGAGTTGGATTATTTTATCAACAAGATAGTGCTCCACTACACAACCTGAGGGCAGTTACGGAATATCTGCATGAAACATACAACGAAAACTGGATTGGAAATATGGATCCAGTTAGGTGGCGGCCGGCGAGGTAAAATAGGGTTGTTTTCAATTTATACCTTTATTTATCCCTTTTTAAAAAACTTTTCAGGTCACCCGACCTTACGCCTCTAGATTTTTTTTTATGGGGATCTATTGAAAACGAGGTTTATGATGTACGACATGAATTAGAGGTCAAAGTAAGGGCAGCTATTCATAGAATTACACCAAGACAGTTGAGAAACGTGTTGTAAGAGCAACAATAAGAAAAGTTGCCTTTCTCAGAAACAAGATGGAGGTCACTTTGAACATCTGGAACCCTAAAGATATGTAAATAGGTAGTTTCAATAAAGTTATTTCATTTTCAACAGGTGCTTCATTTTAGAAAAGTTCTAACGTTATGGTATTTTCAGTTTTTTATCGAAAGTTTTCTTACGACCTAATAGAGTGCGGTATCAAATTAATCGTAATAAAATGCTCTTTTTTTCTAACCCGATGAGCCACCATGTTGCCATTTGAAAAAAATAGTAATAAATTTTTTTAAAAAAAAAATTTAAACAGTATAGAACTGAATCAAATAAAAATGTATTCCGAAAAAAAAAAAATACTGTTACAAACAGTAACAAATGATACATGGTTGTAGTCTAAATGTCATATGGAGACCAAAAAACTGAAAATATACCAGGTATCCCATTTAAAAATCGAAAGTTTATGTCACTTCCGGTGAATCCGGAATTTGCATGAAGTTGAGTTACTTGTCAAAAAATGCAGTTTTATGCATTAAACAGATCCTCCAAATTACATTCCATTATCTCCGAAAACAAAAAAGTTACAGGGGCGAGCCACCTTCCGTGGACACCCGGTATATTGTAGTAACGTGTAAAAATTTATTTAGTGTACCTCCTGATGATGATAACTTAGTTATCGAAATGTGAATATAGTTGCGAAGCGATTTAGTGTGGTGAAGCGGTTACTTGTGCAGTTTTTGATTGTGTAACACCACAGCGTCTAGTCAGTCTTCATGAAATAATTTATACTGGATTTTCTGGGAATTCCTCTCTTCAACAAAAAGTCTTACCATCAACTTATCAAAATACAGATTCAATTCAACCATTCCTTCTCTTTCCATATATATTTGAAAAGTACTTCTAAAAAAAATTTTTTGTATTGTTCATACTATAAAAGAGCTATAAGGATTAAAATATCATCATATTCATTTTCTCTCAGATTTATTATTCTTATATCGCTGATGCAAAAAACATTTTTTTCCTACAGATTTCGAAAAATTACCACAGCATAGTGGAATAGAAGGTGGAACATCGTTTGGGAGTGATGAAACTACCAAATCTTCAGAACCTATAAGCAAATTAATTGAGGATTTAGGTTCTAAAGCTTTCCCAGACAAATGTCGTTTGTGGCACAAAAAAGACTCATACAGGGGAAAATCCTTTCACTATTCCTTCGAGATCCTCCATAAACAAATCCACACTTCATGGAAAAATTAATTCTGAAGGCAATACTTTCAATTGTACATTCTGTTCGAAATCGTTTGCCCGTAAATGCCGTCTTATCTTGCATGAGAGAATCCATACAGGAGAAAAACCATTCCAATGTGAATTGTGTATGAAACCTTTCCGCCAAAAAATTGCTTTGAATGAACATAAGAAAGTCCATACAGGTGAAAAACCTTTCCAATGTGAAATGTGCTCAAAAGCCTTTGGTCGAAAAACTTCATTGAATAATCATGAGAAAATTCATACAGGAGAAAAAGCATTTCGCTGTGAAATTTGTTCGAAGTCCTTTAATCGTGAAAGTAATCTCATTTCGCATAAAAGAATTCATACAGGGGAAAAACCATTCCAATGTGAAGTTTGTTTGAAACTCTTCACCCATAAACCTTCTTTGGTTCATCATATGAAAAATCACAGAAAAGATAAACCATATCAGTGTAAATTTTGTTCAAAATCCTTCACTCATAAAAGTCATCATAGTGAACATGAGAGAATCCATACAGGAGAAAAACCATTCCAATGTGAGACGTGTTCAAAACTCTTCACTCATAAAACAGCTTTACAATATCACACTAAAATCCATATTGGAAAAAAACCATTTCAGTGCTTCCGTCTAAAAGCGGCATTGAAACGACATAAGATATACGAAAAAAGAAAAATATTTCATTGTAAAATTTGTTCAAAATCTTTTTGTGATAAACCAAGTTGTGAACGGCATGAAAAAATCCACATGAGAGATAATTCAGTCACCTAGACATTCTGCCGAGAATTCTTCACTTCAAATTACATTGTAAATCAACACGAGATATTTTATTCAGGGGGAACCCATTTACTTCAAAATTTGTTTTAAACCCTCTTGCCTTCAAGTCTTACTAACAACTCATCAAAATACAGAATCAATTCAACCGGTCCTTTTTTCCATTTTTAGCAAAATATTTCTAAAATATATTTGTAGACTTAACTGGTCTGCACACATTATACTATTAAAGAGAAAACTTTCCGGTTCTCTATTTGTTCTTCGACAATTAAGAACTATCACTAACTCGCATACACTAAAAACTACATACTTCTCTTTTTTCCACTCTCACATGAGCTACGGGGTACAACTTTGGGAGAATTCTTGTCACGCCATTCAAATATTTACGATGCAGAAAAAGGCATTGAGAATACTAGCAAATATTGGCCATAGGGATCACTGTCAAGATTTAAAAAAAAAACTTGGAATCATGTCACTGCCAATTCTACATCTATACTGTGCTATAGTAGAGATGCACAAGAAACAGTCTCACATGGAAAAACAATCTCATATTCACGAACATAAAACAAGAAACTGTCAACAGATCAGACTTAGGGCCGGTATTATAAATAAGTTTTGAAGTTAACTTTAATTTTATCAGTCAAGTTAACTTTAGCTTCAAAATGTCAATTTTATAAAAGTATCATTTTTTAAATGAAAAGAAGAAAGCAAAAAGGTAACCTACAATTTTTCTCTTGGTTTATGTACTGTGCCTCAGTGTTTTGTGGTTCCATTTGTTTATGTATTTGTTGGAGATTTCTCATGCACAAGTTTGGTAGAGAACAAATGTAATAAGTTCAAACTAGGTCAAAAACAATAAAATTGAGGTTATATGACTCATATGCAATATTGACAGGAGCATATTACTGCTAGTCGTCGACCGAAAAACCACCATTTTCTACAAAGTTAACTTTAACCGACACCCGTTCCACCCGATAAAGTTAACTCCTACATTTTGAAGTTAACTATAACATGTGACGTCTTCCACAAGTTAACTTCTAGTTATCTGTCGAAATGGTTTTATAATACCCACCCTAAATCGATATCGTCTCCAATTATCCAAAAGAATGCCCTTGATTATTCTCTTTATAATATCCTATCACAAGAACTCAAAATACTCAGTTTGAATTATTTCAAGAAGAAATTAAAAAATACTTGTTGAGACACTGCTTCTATTCCGTCGATTACTTCAGATCGCATTACCGCATCAACAAACATCTCACATCTCCTTGAGTCATCAAACTGTAAAATTACCTTTGTAGATAAATACTGTATAGTTTTTCATTTTTAACCTTGAGTTTTATTCTGTAATATATGTTTTAACGATTTTTTTCTTTCACATATAATCATTTTAACACTTGTACACTTGACCTGCTACAAACATAAGATGTATGTAACGTAGTTGAATAAATTCTATCTATCTATCTATCTATCAATTATATTTTCAAGGGTGAAAACACATTATTATTGATCATTATACTATGAAAGGGAAACCAAATATGGATTATGAAGTATCATCATAGTCAAAAAGCAAATCTTCCTGAAATCTACAAAAAAATTAATGATACTAATTGGGATATTTGGAAGAATGTATCTGATTTAATTGAGGGATTGTGTTCTATCTCAAGCAGAATGGAATTAGCCTGCAAAAGAAACTAAACGCCTTGGAGAAACACGACTATAATAAGAAAACTCAAATGTAAGCACAAAGCTTGGAGCAGACACAAAAGAATTCAAGATCAGCTTGCATCATTTTAATTCCAAACCATCAGAAGAAAAGTGAAGTCCGAAATTGAATCTTATCAACCATATTGCCGAAATATAGAACAGCAAATCAAAACTGACCCTAAAAAAATTCTGTCAGTTAAAAAAAAAGAAACACTCGTCCTTCCTATCTTTAACAATGGTCTTTCATGATATTGAAACAGAATAATCTCGTAAGCATAGTAAATGTATTATTTTCATATACTACTTCGTTACACCTGGTCAAACCATTCAAAACAATTTTACCGTCAGCTTGTCGAATGATGCTTTAACTATTACCAAGTTTTCGGAAAGTGAAGTTTGTGAAGCTCTGAAAAAAATCCAGCCAAAAACTACAGTGGGACCTGATGAAATACCTGCTTTTTTTATTCATGACTGCCTCCGTTTTCGCAGAACCTTTGACATTACTTTTCAACCTTCCATTGAAATATCAACAGTTCCCTGATATTTTGAGACACTCTAAGCTAATCCCAGTTTTCAAAAAGGGTGATAAACATGACGTTGAAAACGAATGGCGGATTACAATAGTTAATAATATATCGAAATCTTTTGAAATCCTGCCAAATAAACCGCTTTTCAAACATGTCAAAAATCAAGTTAACAAAATTCAGTATGGCTTCTTCAAAGGTAGGTCAAATATCGCTGTAAAACACGTCAATTGACTGTTTTTATTTTTAAAACAAAAAAAAATAATTTGCTGTTTCTCCGAACATATAATAATAAAATCTCTATACTTATCTATATAATATCAACTCCTCTCATCCAATATAGTTTTATTTCTAATAATAATAAAAGAATACATATAATATTTTTCATATTATACGTACAGCTGTCACCAGCGAAATGGCCAAAAATTAGCATTTTCGACACATTCCAGATTTTGAAAAAACAATTAAATTTAATTTACCAGATCTCGAAAATTCTTGTAAGGCTCTGGTCACAGAATATATACCCACACAGAAGCGAAAGAATGCGTCGGCACTTTGATGTTCTAGGGTCAAAAATTAGAAACCTTGAATCCCACTTCTAGCCACACTGAGAAAAGTGAAAAGAGAAAACTCAGTGCAACTACACTAAAAAAACGGGATTCGCTTGTGAATTCCATCAATTTATTGACATCTGCAACTCCTTCCAGAATAATCACAATGGGAATCATTATAAACTGCATAAGGATTCTAGAGTGAAATATTTTTTCGGATAATCAAAATTGGAATTATTGGAGTCATTGCTTTTCTTATTATTATACATATACTATGTTAGGGCATACGTTTGAGAATATTACTTTTCATTGCTCATTTTTATGAATTAAGAAAAATAATATGCTGATCCATATTTGTATATATATATATATATATATATATATATATATATATATATACATAATGTGAATCTGTGAAAGATGAGATTAATATAAATTTAGGTTAGATTGGGTTAGGTAAATATTGAGTTAGTGCACTCCTGAAACTAGCTGTTACATTTTTCTTACGTGTTTTTGACTCTTGAACACGAATCCGAAAGAATGTGGCGGTCTCATACCGTTTCTGAGTTGGGGGCCTTTTTTGGTTTTGGATCCCACATTCTCAAGTACCCTTTTCTCACCCAAAAATCCCTCAAAATGCTTCCTTCTTCTATCAGCATAAACTACAAACAATAAATCACCTATTTCGCTACAATTTCGTACAAGTATCCGTTTCTATTGAATGAATCATTCTTCTTCAACACTACATCCTTACTCACACTGACTCAGATTGAAATGATATTTTTTCGAAAGGATTTCTGATTTGTTTGTTTATTTGTTGGTGATGAGAGGTCAGATTATATGTGTACCCAATGAAGAAGGATGATTTTTTCGATAGAAAGGCTATATTTTTCACGAAATTGTGCCGGAAATGGGTGATTTAGTGTTTGTGAATTTTGGGCGAGAAAACGGTGCATGAAAATGTGGGATCCAAAATCAAAAAAAGGCTCTAACTATGAAACGGCGCGTTTTTCAGATTCGTATTCAGGAGGCAAAAACACGTAAGAAAATTGTAACAGCTAGTTTCAGGGTATTGGAGTGCACTAACTCAATATTTACCTTCTCAAACATAGTGTTTGTTACCTTCCAAAAACATCCAGGCAGTAATTATCAAAACACAAATGAAACAAGAAATCATAAACATGTATTTATTTATTTAATATGCTTCTACACAGAATAAAAATAATAACAATAATATATGTAACCAAATTGCAATTTTTCTTGGCTGTTTTTTAACTTTTTTTTTCTTCAAATTTCTGTTGGCATATTTGATAGAATAGAATATACGTAATCTTATGAATAACTTGATTACATATGAATGAGGAAATGAGGAACATGGATGAACAAAAGGAAAATTTTGAATGGTTTGCAAAAGAGAATTCGAAATTCGTGGAATGCTGGTGATAAATAATATATTTAATAGAGAATAATATTTCTACCAACGATTCAGTAACACAAATCGACTTTATCAATCTTCAAACATGAAGTTTTCATTGACATTTATTGTTTGTTTTTTTTTACTCCGATTACAAAACCACAGAATAGATATCTATTATTTTTTGTCTTTGTCTAATTCACATAATATAAGCGATAGAAAACTGTACTAGAGTACTGAAGTCAAATCAGAGTTAGAACAACGAACACCACACCCCCCATTTGTGTCCCACTTAGAGAGGGAGTGGCTTTATAATTTTCCTATATCTGTGAGAGCCCGACATTCGCTTCTGTGTGGGTATATATTCTGTGCTCTGGTTAATTTTAGTCTCTCGTAGTATCATCAGCAAATATAGTTAAGTGGCAGTCTTTTATGTGTTCGGGTAAGTCATTAACAAATAGCACAAATAATAATGGACCCAAAACCGAACCTTGTGGTACACCCATTTCAACATTTTGTTCACTCGACGTTACAGTATTATATTTGACAGTCATACAACGGTTTTCCATATAAGATTTCAACCAAGTTAAAATATTTTCTGGAAAACCAAGTGCAGCTGTCTTATGGGATACGAAATCTGAAGATACTGTGTCAAAAGCCTTCGATAGATTGAAAAACAGACTGATAACAAGGTTATTAGCGTCAATTTCTACATAAATGAAGTTGAGAAAATGGTAAGTTGCTGTTTCGATAGGATAGCTTTTTCTGAATCCATGTTGATTATTACATAAGAGTTTGTTTGCTTCCAAATAATCAAATATCCTGTTAGCTACTACTTTCTCAAATAGCTTGGACAAGGAACAAATCAGCGAAATTTGTCTATAATTATCAGTCTCATTTTTATCACCTTTTTTATAGAGAGGTATCACTAAAGCCTTTTTGAATTCGATGAGAAAATATCCTTGCATGTAGGACTGATTCATCAGATAAGTGAGAGGATCAATTATGAGGTCAATTACATCTTTGATGGTGATTATAGATAGTTCGTCTATACCACTTGATTTTTTATTTTTCATTTTTTTCAGAGCATTACATATTTCTAGTTCGGTTATAGATTCATTTGGGAAAGGATGACTAATTATAAAATTTTTACTAATAGTACAGGGTAATGATAGATTTTGCCCAAAGTGACTATTTAGACTCAATTCCGTAGCCTTAGAAAAATAGTCAGCAAATACTTCTGCTACCTCCTGTACATCATCAACAATTTTCGAATTGTGCTTCAAAGAGATGATTCTAGTATCTGACGAATTTTGTTTCCCCAGTTCAGAATTAATTATTTTCCATGTCTCTTTGGTTTTATTCTGTGCATTTTCAATTTTTTTCGAAAAGTAGTTCGTTTTCCTAATCGCTGACTTGTGCTCCTTCAACCTATTTTTATACATTTCTATGGAATGAGGATCAACTACCTGGAAGGTTGTGCATAGTTGGAACACATCTCTTAAATCAATCAATCAATTTATTTATCACAAAATATACATATAAGTTCAATCGCAAGGACCAAAGCAAGATACATGTTTATAACAAATCTCAAATAAAATCAAAAAAGAAATCCCCAAATTAAAAAAAAATTAAATAAAAAGGTGGAAGACGTGAATACACAAGAGACAACAAGAGAGACAGTCACATATATATATAATTATGCTATATTGAATACAAATCAAATCAATTGCATATATCGCGAACTAGCTGCTGTTTCAGTCTTGTTTTGAAAATATTTAAATTGAGGGAGCTCTCAATACAGCCAGTAAAAAAAAAAAATTTGTACAGCTTAGTCCGGTGATTCTCAGGTTGTAGTTGGCCTTTGAAACGTGTATTGTGGTTATGCTTCTCAACAGTATTCAAAAACTTGTTTTTATTTTTATAGACGTATGTACAAACTTCCAGTATATATAAGCTTACAACAGTTAGGATTTTGAATTTTTTAAAATATTCTCTGCAGCTCGTTCTAGTATCGATACTAGCAAGAATTCTAATCGCATATTTCTGAAGTACCAATACTCTATTCACATGTGCACAATTTCCCTAAATCAAATCTCCATACTTTATATGGGAATGAGAATTTGCTTAGTACAATGACAGTAGTGTGTACTCACTACAGTGGTTCTTCATAAATTTCAGACTATAACAGCTACTCTGTAATTTTTTACACAAACAATCAATATGACAATCCCAGTGAAGTTGCCTATCATAGGTAACACCCAATAGTTTCACTGATTTACAACTTACTATTTCATCATTGGAACCTTCAAAAAGTTTGAAAATATTTGCCCTCTTTGATAATGTCATTTGAGATCCAGGCATTGTTACATTTTTTAACTAAGATAAGTTTTTTTTGGCATGACACATCGAAACACCATAGAAGAGAGTTTAGAAAAAAAGAGAAACCTTGATTTATGCACAGGGTTGGATACCGACTGATATTATTGAGTCTAGTTCTGAATTCACTTATATTACTATCATGTACTTGCGTTTCAACATTTTAACAAGTGGTTCTTTTCTGAATTTTTTTTAATTTCACATTCTGGATCCTACTTAAGGGATAGGTAGGTTTTATACGGATGAGTCTGCACCTGCATTTGCAAGAAGAGTCCAGAGGTCCGTTTGAAACAGTGCCCCGTATATTGTCAGGATTTTCAAGTTTCAAATACTTCTATTTTTTTGGGCATTGCACCTACAGTGGAATTCCGCCTTTGTTGATGCATTTACCATTTCGGTACCCAAGAAATAAAAGTTTTCTTCAAAATGTTTTAGGTCATAGGGCAAGATTTTTTTGGGTATATTTCAGAAAATCAATTTCTTCTATTTTATTTATGTCAGTAAAACACGTTTTACATTAGTTTTAGTTTCGGAATCGTGATTACCAGTTGTGTTCTTGTGTGTTGAATATCCTGAGAGTCATAGGAATACAACCTTCCCGCCGACAACCTCCAGTAATTACAATCATAAAAAATAACTTTTTACCAACAAATAGTTCATTGGATGCTTTTTTTTGGAAAAGGAATTTACTTCCCTTTTCTACCTTTGACTGGGTTTGGATTAAATGTCCAGCCCTACATTTTTCAAAATGGAGGGTTTTTTGGAACCTACTGATGTTTTTATTGCTCTCCCAAAGAATTGCCATTCATTCTCTTTGGACTATAAAAAAAAAAACCAAATTGATAAATACCCCTATAAAAAATTATTTTAAATTCCAGTTCATGTTTAACTTTATCTAGAAAATAAACTAAGAGAACATCTTCCGCTTTGTCACTTGAAATTGTTTCCATTGACAAAACAATCCATATTCTTTGTTACATCTATTTGATGATTTTTGTCGGGACTGATTATTCTTTTGTTTCCCAGTTATGTAATATCTTATTCAAACCTCCATAATTTCTGACGGGATATAATGTTTTTTTACCTATTCGACAGTAAAAGCAAACAAAAAATCATATTTAACTATGGAAACCAAATGGCTTAATTCCCAAATTTAAAGGTAATATGATTAAAAATAGCCAATTTTTTTTTCCGGCTTATTTATTCTTTTAAAAATTTATGACAGGAAGAAATAAAATATTTAGGTAAACCGTCCGTTACCGGACTTTTAACGTAAAATTATTACTAGTTGCTCCATATAAACGATAAGCCGCCTTGGTAAATTAAAAAAGCATATTTATTTATTGAATTGTCTTTCAAACAGCATTTTTTTTTTAATTCATGAATATTTCTAAAAAAAAATTTACTTAAAGTCAAAGGTTCACAGTGGGCCGATTTCATGCACGCAAGTTTATATAAAAAATTATATTTTTTTGTATTTTTTTTCCGTAATTGTTGGTAAAATTATTTCCGACAAAAGAAAACCTATATTCATCAAAATATATTCATTATTTTTATATCCTTTGGGTACTAGAGTAGATCTTGAAAATTCCACTTGCTTTCAACATTTCAAACTTGAGATCCAATGAATAATAATTATTTTTAAAGTTTTGAAACACTTCTTCAACATGAATTTTGGGAGGGGGGAAACAATCTAGAGGGACGAAACTTTCAAGTCAATTTTACATGAGAGAACTCATACAGAGGTAAAACCATTTCAGTGTCATGGTGTTCAAGTACATTCTGAAAAAAGCCTAGATAATGTATACAGGGGAGAGACCAACAGTGGAATTATGTTCAAAGTCATTTTGGTTTGAAGTATACCATGAAGAAAACGAGTTAACTCCTACAAAATTTATAAAATACGGTACTGATTTTTCCCCATCCAGTTGAAAGTGTCAGTAAGTTTCATTTAAAACTTATTTGACCAAAATATTTTACAAAATTTTAAAAATTATTAATACAAAATATACTTCCTTCGATTTGGGAAAAGTAGTAGTTTTGCGCCTTTTTATACATTCACTGACACACTACACACAGGATTTTCTCCATGTAACTTTTACTACAAATACACCGAATACTGTGTAAACATAATTTATTTTATCTTGTTTGTTTATTTGGTTAATTTCGATCTTATAGTTTTGAATAATGTGTTTGAATTTTCCGGAGGGACCATGAACGTATGGAATTATATTTGTCACTAAAGGTTGTTTGAGGTGTTGGTGTTTGTTCTATGGTTATTTTTATGAAAACATTCTTGACCCATTCCGGGACCCACACACTCTTTAAAATTTATAAGCTGGAAATGTCAGGAAATTCAAAAAAATTTGCTGAAATTTCAGGGTATTTGGTAAAGAGCCTGGATATTTGAACACTTTAATTCATGCATATTTTTATTATTGACCAATTTTTTTTTTGCATTTTTCGCATGTTTTGAATTATCTCATTGTTTTGATTTATCAAAACAATTTTTGAAAGGTGATTAACTTGAAAATTCATTGATTTTTTCAAATTCATGGAAACCCGTTTACAACCCAAAATACACATACAGGGTTGATTATCAAAGAAATACGAAATAATGTTTCTAATAAATGTTTGGGGACTTACTTTGTTAAATTTGTATTTTTCCTGGTTTTTTTTTTATGGATTCCATCTAGCTTCGAACGTTAATTTGACAGTTTGTCAGATTTAATGATTCAAAAAAAGGCGGATTTTCATACAAACTTTCATCTCCTTTTCACCACCTTAGAGTAAATTTATTTTCTGAGTAGCTCTTTGTGTAAAACCCCAGTTTAATTAACTTCATATTTAATGAACCCCCCCACAAAAAAATACCCTTTTTTTGTTGAGTAGGGGGATTAGACGGCACTTGAAATGACCTGTACCTATCCCCCACCTTCGGAATTTTAGTGGTGAAGTATTTGGTTTTGATATTCCAATTTTTAAAGCCTGTATAACCCCGTTTTTACGAGAAATGTAATTTTTTAACCATATGACATTTCAACTCACTCTTGTTGCACGTCTTACATTTTGCTTAAATTTATCACTAAAGTTTTTTTGTTACGTTTTTTTCAAAGATTTTTTTATTTTCCCCCAATAATTTTTTACAATGGGAAAAAAAGGTTCCATACATTTTTTTTTTTTTTTTTAAAAAAGGTTAGAATATATGCGGAGATCCCCCAAAAAAAAATTTTCTTTTCCCGTTGTCCGATGTAAATACTTTTTTTTAAATAGGGGAAGGAAGAAATGTATAACTTTTTTGATTAGCGAGATAATCCCAAAAAAAGGTTTTTTAATTTTTTGATGAAGGGGGAGGACATCGAAATATGAAATGAATGACAAAAAAATTTGAATATTTTTCGGGGGAAATTTGCTTTTTTTTACTTTATATTATTGGGGGTAAAGAAATACCATGAAGTTTATGACTGGATTTGCATTTTTTAAAAAACCTTTTTTAAAAATATGACTTTTGGGAAAAAAATTACTATTTTTTTCTCAAACCCTTTTTTTTTTAAAGAAAACAATTCACTTTTTTTTGACAATACAAAACCTATTAAATCATTTCCAAATAGAATTAAATCAATAAAACCCCGCCTTTTGAATGGCAAAAGGGGAATTCCCCCTCAGTCTCTTTTTTTAATGACAAACTTTTTTTAATGTCTATGAAGAAAAAAAATATTTTTTTTTATTTGTGCATCTGGGGAATATATGAACTTACCTGATTTTTTAAAGAACTGCCATTTTTTTACCATGCATTTCCCCCAACTACTCCATTTTCACTAATTTTATTTATATTTTAGTAAACTTAATTTTTTCGAGGAACTCTGTATGAGAAATCCAATTAAAAAACTGTACCCAGTGGGTAGTGAGCTACTTTTCATAAAGAAAAACTGTATTTTCACCACTATTGATCTATACAAAAAAATCCAATTAAAAAAATAACTACTTCCCCCTGGCAAAGTCCCACAGGTTACTTTTGCAGATGCTTGCTGGGAAATAGATTGAAAATGAAGACATTCTTTCTTTATGAAGAAAAATTATTCTTTCATTTTTTTTGTGTATTAACAAGAAAATTTTATTTTTTTTAATATCTACAGTTTTTGGCATTTTTTCAAGAATAAGTATTTTTTTTTATCGAATGATTTGTTGTTTTAACAAATGCTGGAAAAATTTTCCCAGTCACGGGGATTGTGAAATTATATTCCGTTTTATTTTGCTTAGATATTATCGGTACATGCTGTTGAATGTTGTAAAGTTGTGTAACCACAATTACTTTGGGATTTATATTAAATAAAAAAATAAAATATTTCTTGTGAAGCAGAAATCATTCTATAAATCGAATTAATATTATAGTGAATTATTTGAAAAAATATTTAATTGAAAATATTATTTTCTTTTTGACCAGACCACTGAATTGCCTAGTTTGGTTAAAATTTTGTTGAGGTATGGAATGTTGAAGGTGAATGTTCATTCATGGAGGCAGACAATTTTCAACTTATAGGTGAGACGCCAAACCCTAGGATAACTTTCTCTCGGACCCCTAATTATAATTATAAACTTGAAAATATTTTTTTTTTTCCCTTTTGCATTCACAAATATTCTTGAGCTGTAGATAAAGTGAGCTAAAAGCCATTAGTCTTTAGTCTTTTTCATAAATGTTCACTTTTGGAAATCTTATTATTTTTTTTTCCTGGGGTTTTTCCAATTTTGCTTATTGATCTGGCATATTTTCATTCATATCTTCTATTTTATATATTATATAAAGTATATAATATGTAAAAATTGTACTTATGTGTTCATAATGTTTTTGGAAATAAATATATTCTATTTTGAATTTTACATTTTTTCTATTATTTCATTTTTCAGATTGTTGATCAGGCTATATATATATATATATATATATAGCCTGATATATATATATATATATATATATATATATATATATATATATATAGAGGATTAGGTATTTTTTTTTCAGGTTTGCCGCCTGTGACAAATGAAACTCATTCGTTTTTAAATCTCAATATTTCGTCAATGTTTATTGACTTCATCAGGAGAAGGAAAACAGAGTCAGTCACTTGAAAACAAGTTGAAATATACAGTGTCACACATAAAGTTCGCAACATATGGAAGTTTTTTCTATTAATAAATATAATGAAAATTTTACTTTGCAGTTGGTTTGTGCTTGAAAAATGGGTGAAAAACAACTTTTTTCCTTTTATCATGTGCTACTCTAACCTGTCAAATTTGACATTTTTTCGCAAATCTTAAAAAAATCTGTTTTTTTTTTGGAAATTTCGAAAAATTCCAAAGAAAAAAGTTGCTCAGTTTCCAATTTCATACCTTTGCTCCAAATTTGGACTCTCTACTGTCACTTCGACTTTTTTCTTTTCAATTTTTTAAATTTTTTTGAATCTTTCACTCTACCGATTCGAACGATTTCGAAATTTCCAAAAAAAACTGGTTTCTTGAGGTTTTTCGAAAAAAATGTCAAATTTTGCAGGTTTAGAGTAGCACATGACAAAAGAAATGGGGCTGTTTTTCACTCATATTTCAAGCACAAACTTACTGCGAAGTCAAATTTTCATTATATCTATCATTAAAAGAAACTTCCATATGTTGCGAACTTTATGTGTGACACTGTATATACATATGTTGGACGGCACATTCAGACCTCAACTTATAGTACGGTAGAAAATACATACATATATATATATATATATATATATATATATATATATATTAATTAGGTGGGTTTTTGTTTTGTTCAGTAGATAAGTAACTATTTTGTTTAACATTTTATGGATGTTTTATTTATTATCATGTCCAGCTTCTTCAGATTAGGCTGAAATTTGACAGTAGAAATATGAGGATATTGTTTTTTTTTCACCAAAACAATTTCATAGGGGTAAAAAGTTTTGGCAGGTAAGAAAAAAATTACCCCTATGAAATTGTTTTGGCAGGTAAGAAAAAAACCACATTGTCACTCATATTTGTACATGGCTGTACCATATAAATTTTCTTATAGCTCTAATCTGAAGAAGCCTGGGGGCCTCCAGGCGAAACGTCATTATTATTAAAAGCTGTCCATTAAAATGTTTTAAACAAAAATAGTTACTTATCCTAACGAACCAAAACCCAAGAAAACCCACTACAATTACTAAAACTACATGGTTCAAGAATCAAAGTGAGAAGTATATATATATATATATATTCATATATATATATATATATATATATATATATATATATTGTTATGATGGGATGGATTTTGAGTTTATACAGTGCTTCTCAAAAGTCCCCTCCCCCCTCTTATTTTTGGAACGATTATACATAAACAAGTGAAATTTGGAAACTGAATATCAAAGGTGATATAGATGACGAAATCGTCAAAGATGACGTCACAAGGCCATTGTGACCAATAATTTTAAATGGAACCCTATGGCAAGCGACACCTCTTTTAAAAGGTATCGAAAAAACCTATTCAATGATACTAATTTTGTTTGTGTTTATGGCAGTTTTGGCAATTCGCTTTTAAAAAACGCAAAGCTGTGATGAATTAAATCAGTTTATACTAAAATTCCTAATTCAAGATCCACCTCTGGATAGTTGTCAAATAAGCTGACGTTTTTGTTAGTCTCCCTAATTCGACGTTTTTGTAATTGTCCAAGTTTTTGTACATTTAATAATTTGTGTATTGTTGATCGAACGTTTAACTGTTTTAGCAGCTTTTGGTACTTTTAATATTTTTGTACATGTTAATAATTCGTTAAACTGTTGTGAGCCGAACGTTTAAGTGCTTCAAGAAGCGAAATGGTACGTGCTTTTAGGTGATAAAGTAGCAGCGATCCTAATTCTTGGCGAAACTGGACAAAATATTCATGCAGCAGAAAGCATTTTTAATGAGAGGTTTCCCGATCTCCCCGTTTCGAGAACTTATTTAAGGGAGCTTCTTCGTAAGTTTGAAACAACGGGTAGTATCAATGATGCGAAACGATCTGGCAGACCACAAATTTCTGATGAGAAAAAAATTGATATACTGATATACTGGCAGAAGTAATAGTTAATCCTACTTCTTCAACAACTCACGTTGCATCTACCTGTGCAGTCAGTCGAAGTACAGTACACAGGGTGTTGAAAAAAAACAAATTTCATCCATACAAATTAAAAATGGTTCATCAACTCTCAGACGACCACCCAGACCTAAGACTAGAATTTTGTGAAAATATGGAAACTAAAATTAACCAACAGCCAGACTATGTCAAAACAATTTGTTTGAGTGACAAAGTACTTTCTATCTAAATGGAAATGTAAATACACAGAATGTGAGGTATTGAGTGACGCAAATCCTCACCTGTTTCAGGAAAACATACCCAATTTCCCCAGAAGGTGAATGTTTGGGCAGGTATCCTGGGAAACCACATCGTTGGGCCTCTTTTCAAATACTAATTTAACTGGTGAGGTTTACTGGAGCTGCTGAAAACGCAATAGAACCGTTAATCCTTGAAATTTTGGAAGATAATCCAGATGAATTCGGCAATTTGGAAATAACATTCCAACAGGATGGTGCTCCTCCACACTATACGTGCAGTAAGACGGTATTTGGATGAGGAGTATCGTGGTAGATGGATTGGACGACGAGGTTCAACGGAATGGCCAGCTCGATCACCGGACCTCACACCTTTGGATTTTTCTGTGGGGTATCTTTAAAAACGACGAGAAGAGTTTCAAAATAGGATATTTCACTGTCAGGAAGTAAATGGAGGTCACTTCGCTGAACTGACAATATTGAGTTTTAAAACAACGTATTGTTGCAGAATGTGAGGCTGTTTCGAGACCCATTTGAAAAGTAAGAAGAGTTTCAAAATAGGATATTTCACTGTCAGGAAGTAAATGGAGGTCACTTCGAGCAATTTCTTCAAGTAGATACTGATTCTTAAATCTGTAATGAATATCATACTGAATGGAATTTAAATTTTAATGTTTACTAATGAGCCATTAAAACTGCCATAAACACAAACAAAATTACTATCATTGAATAGGTTTTTTTTGATACCTTTTAAAAGAGGTGTTGCTTGTCGTAGGGTTCCATTTAAAATTATTGGTCACAATGGCCTTGTGACGTCATCTTTGACGATTTCGTCATCTATCATCACTAGTAGGAAAGTTTACAACCTTTAATATTCAGTTTCCAAATTTCACTTGTTTATGTATAATCGTTCCAAAAATAAGAGGGGGGAGGGGACTTTTGAGAAGCACTGTATATTTTGTAGATTTGTTTCAAACATTTTATTAATAAATCCCTATAATAACAAAATGAAAACTCCGGCTATGTTATATTACCCTTTTTCAACCCTCTTTTCACCTTATCCCAGCTCAGTCGGTATGCCTATGAACAATGAGTCTCCTCTCCTTAGCAAGTTCAGCAGTGCCATCTTGTCGAACGGCTCGATATCAAATGCTGTTTAGTGGTTAGATGTTCAAAGATAAAACACAGATAGCAGAGAATAATCAAATGAATGTTTTTATTCAGATAAAACCTTAAAACTGACCTATTCTGCGAAAACTACCTTATGGACTAAAATAAATACAATAACGTGATATGGTGCAAATTAGTATGAGTGATTATACCAGTTGAAAGAATGTCTGAAAGTTATTATCACTCCTTTTTTATCAAATTGTTGTGGAATGTTCAATCAAAAAGGAACACAGTGAATCAGATACTCAATGTTATTAGATAAACTGAAACGATGCACTTTAGTGAGTTCTTGTGAATAGAATACCTGTTATTCTTTTTCCTGTGATGTGTCCCAGCCTCGTGGAAGTACTTTTGAAATAAGAATGTTAGCTTCCTTGCGGGCAAAACAAATTTTTGTTCCAGTAATTGGCTTTTTCAGGATTTCTCTTCTGTCACCAGGTAAGTGGAATTTTGTGATAAATTATTGCTCCCAGTTATGCCTTATTGGAATTGCTCTCGTTCGGAAATCGTTTAGCTAGTTTTTTCTTGAATTGACTATTATTTTATCTTCTCAAATTTTGTACGTGGCTTCTTTTTTCTCAAATTTTTCGATCTTCTCCAAACTCGTTATTTTCTTCCATGGCAACACACACACATTTTTTTTTTTTCACCGATTTTTAGAGTTTAGTGCCACTTTCTACCTAATTATTTGTCATTCTAATTACTATTCATGATTTTATTAATGAAATCTAATCCTAAATCTTATATACTATGTACAAAGTCGTATATAATTTATTTCTGACAATTTCTGCTTTCATATCTCATTGGTGGGTTTCCTGTTGATGAGATTTATCATACAGGATGTTCCAAACTTATGTATCAGTTGATCTACTTTAAATACAATGTTTTATATAAATTTCAATTTTCATATACTTTAATTGTGAATTTTCATGAGATGTATTGTTGGTCACATACTTTTGAGTTACTATAAGGCTGACCTCTTGATACATATGCATCGACTAGAGCATAGTATAAGATTCTGGAACAGTAAAAAGGTAAAGAAAAATTGCAAAACAACATAGCATTAACCACGATAACTGAATAACCTAATAATAATTATAAGTTTAAATATTTTATAACATTTCCTAACATAGCAATATATATATATATATATATATATATATATATATATATATATATATATTTATTATATATTTATATATATATATTTATATATATATATATATATATTTATATATATATATATATATATATATATATATATATATATATATATATATATATATATATATATATATATATTTATATATATTATATAGTTTCTCAGAAAATTTCATTCTTCATAAAAGTTGGTGCATTCAGTAAGACTAAACGCGCATAGCCGTTATTATCAGTGGCGTGCGGCTAAGCGGGAATCGGCCGATATTCTAAATTTACTATGAAGTAAACTGACATTACTATGGAAGATATCAAAAAATATTATTATTAAAAGATATTCACCGCCAAAATGGTTACAAAAAACAATTGCAAACATAAAAGAAGGGGAAACTATCAATCATATTTGAATTCGAAAAGTTGGCGGTGATTCATTTATTACCAACATGAAAAAAAGGGAAAGTTACTAAATTTCATCTGTCAGATGTGTGAAGTTTGCTTATTTGGACTGTGTAGGAACGAGGAATTTTTCGATGAAAAACTGTAATATTTTGTGCGAAGTTGTGCCGAAAATAGATGATTTAGGGTATATTGTTTGTGCTGGTAAAAAGGAGGAATCATTTTGAGTGATTTTTGTGCGAGAAAACGGTGCTTGAAAATGTGATTGAAAAAAATGAAAAGTGGTCCAACTCGGGAACGGTATGAGACTTCCGGATTCGTGTTCAGGAGGCAAAAACACGTAAGAAAAGTTTTTTACCTATATTCAGAGAGCATATGTACACTATCTTTATATTTACCGTTCAGACATTTTTTTCCTATTTTCAAGTTATTTATCCACATCTTCCTTCTGTCTCCAATTCTGTTTCCTAACTTTGTTTGGAATATAACTCTGGATTTTCCAGCTTTTGGAAAGGTATGGAAGCTATATTCGGGATTTTTTTGCGAGGGGGAGGGGCGTACTAAGCTATCCGTCTTGAAGCTACGTCAGTGAGTACGCTACAGACCCCTTCACCCCCTCTCAGAGTTACCCCTCTAATACCAAAAATTGTTACACGATGATCTAAGATCCAAATTCGAAACCTAACCTTAATTTAGACCGCTGGTCCCGTGTAATTGGAATTCATCCTTTTAGAAGATCAAAAAGAGCTTTTAGAGCATGCGCAATTAGTGGCTGTGACAATTCCAAATCACATAGGTGTATCGTAGGGAAAAGAAATTGGATCTAGTTTGCAGAATATGAAAAATGGTGTCATCGTGTTTTTTGGTTGGTGTCCATCACATAAAACTTATCATTTCATCCAAATAAAATAACATGGAAGTTCTAAAATATTCAATGATGTCATTTGCTCAATGGACCGGATTATAAAATAATCTTTTTTTTTAATTATGTCACTTTTTACCACTACAAATTATTTATAAATTGGACTGTGCAATTCGTGTTGGAGTTTTCCTATTATTTCTTCCCTTATTCAGTTTGTACAAAGATGCCACAATTGTTTTTTTAAGATTGTATAATTTACAGTACCTATATCAAATGCACATGGATAAAAAAAGAAGCATGTGTGAACCAAGCAAAGGAAAATTGGTTATTACTATCAGTGAAAAAATGTAAGCGACTTATGAATGATAGAATAATATTGGGTATATTTATGTTTCTAGACGAATAGCTGACATACTTATGAAATGTAAAACATTTAGGGTGATTCGTTGAAGAATTCTTACACTAAAGCACAGAATATCTCATTTTCACAATAATTGCTATCAATACGACGCCTATGAACTCAACTCAAATGATGTTTCTGAGCCTTCTGCACCTTGCGCAGAATCATCCTGATGAATTTTTGAGTTGTGGGGATGGTCTAGATTAGGTTATGTCGGAGATACAAATCAGCTAAAGGAGTGTTTCGTATTATAGTACTAACCAACTGCAAAAACTCATTTTTTTTCAGTTAATTGTTTTTGTTCATATGGGTTATTAAGAGGACATATGTTATGGAATGTGACGTGTGTGTGTAATCTGTCTTTACCGTTTTATATCATTTTCTAAAGTAAAGTGGCATAAGAAGCTACAAGGCTGGTACCTCACCATAGAATAGTAAAGTGGCATAAGAAGCTACAAGGCTGGTACCTCACCACAGAATAGTAAACTATGAGTTGAAATCAGGTACAAAAAATGGTTCTGTGAATGTCAAGATGTCCAAGCAGTAAAAACAAATTTCAGCCATAGCATCAGGAGTATATTGGAGATATTTTATGATTTATTCCACGTCATTTATTCGTTTTCATCACCAAATAAATAACATTTGATGCAGTTACTTTTTGTTGTTCACCAAACAAGTAGTTCGAGTTCTCGCAGGTAGATGTCGTCCACGCTGAGTTTCATTATGTTTCGGGTGGAAGTCGGCACAGAACAAAGATTGTAAACTTTATGGGCAAAATGACATCGTTGTTTCCTGATTGGCTGGTGGATACCAACTCAGCCAATCAGAAAACAACAATGTCAATTTAACGTCAACCGCTAACCGAACCCGACGCCAATCGAGAGCGGCTATTGTTTACTCTCTTTGGGCACAGAACACCCTACCTAACTACAGATGGTGTTCTGTGCTTAGATGACGTTTGTCATTACCATAGACATTATAATTGATGGACTGGCCGTCACGTGACTTTAACACACAGTTCCTGGTGGACTATATATAAGAGAGAGAGATATGTTTTGAAGGATAGAAATAAGACAAGGCAGAATATACAAATTGGCTATGGCATTACATTGTTTTTTCAAGAGAAATATTGACTACTTTGAATGAGATGAGTTTTGAAAAAGTTCAAGGAATCACAGGGAGGAACTTTGTGCAACATATTTTCATGATATCTTTCAGAAACAAAAGAATTCCATTGAGCCTCCATCTGAATGAAAATGTTTTTTATTTCTCTTCCAAAGTTTTCAGAAAGTTCAGGACTGAAAAAATTTATTGATAAATATATTTATATTCGATATCATGAATAATGCCACATAAAAACGTATGTATTCTATAAAATTTCATGTCTGTAGAAAAAATGGCCCAATTATTTTTGGGAAATACTGAGGAAAATAGTAAGTGTTATTAGGAATGAAAGTGATATTTTTTCTATCGAGTGTGATGGAGATTTCTCATTCCAGCCTGACGCTCTAAAGGTATAGGTACCTTCACTCCGACGAAACCATGTATATTTATAACGTTTGAAAAAAAAACATTTTTCAATTTGAAAACATGTATTTCTGCGTTTGTTCTCAAATATGTGAATCAAATAAATCACATTATACTTTCATAAATATTATTAACCAACATTAGTTTGAGCAATTGCTCGGGAAAAAACACCAAATTTTACTCCCGAATCAAACACAATCCACCCCCACCATATACATAATAATAAATTATTAATTAAATGCACAAAAATAAAACTTAGTCATATAAACAAGAGAAGTCACCTAAAATGTTACCAGTTTGTGCATGACTGAGGAATAAAATAATATCTAAAAAAATCCACAAATCACTACCTACACTCCATGTTTACTCACCTATGAAATTTCACATCCAGCCCTTTTTTGTATCTAACAATTGTAGGCTGCACACGAAGAAGGCATAGGTATTTAAGAATGTTTATAACTTGTTAAACAGTTCAGAAACACTGGATAAATTTATAAAAAACTTGCAAAACCACACGAAAACATAAACAATATACGAAACCAATGTTTTGCCTGAACTCATTCTGTCCTTTTTCACAGGTTCTGATATCAATAGTCTCTTTCTCACAACCAGTCCATATATATGTCTATGGCACAGACCTCGTATGAGGTCTGTGGGTCTATGGTCATATGGTCATTACTTCATTACTAATTATTGCCCACTTCCCAGTGGATCACAATTCACATTAGCACAATAAAAGCTATTGTAATACAAATACAGTTGAGTCACCGTATAGAATATACCTAGAAGTAAATGTATACTTCTATAGGTGGTTGAGTGAAAGTCCTTGTCCATAACAATTACCCACACAACATAACCTTAAACCATTAAAAACAAATAGTAAAAATGACATCAAAACATTCAGAAGACAATGAAAATCCATTAAATAATAAACATGAAATTGAAAGAGAAGATTACTTCAATGCGAGTTCAATGAAAAAAATGATCAAAGAAGAACCTGTCATAAATGAACCATCTAGTGAATACGTTTATGAGAATAGCCAATTTCAAGATGAGAAATGGTGCGTGCCCGATTTGATTACGTTGGAAGATATATCCACAAAAGGTGAGATTAACTGTATAAAATAATTGAAACAACTCGTTAGCTGGTGTTTTTTAACGGGGATCTTTGAAAAGTCAACAAAGAAATTATATTCTTGACACTTTTTTGGGATTATATATAACCTTCCACATTCTGAAAACAAAATTAAACGTATCAGGGAATCTAAACAAGTGCTCATGGGCAAGAAATTACTTTGCTTTGATAAATTATTGCGACACCTAATTATTTTTCACGAACAGAAAAATATTCAATTAGTCAATAACTTGTTGTATCCTAAGTTTTGCCCATCAGAAAAAAATATTGAATTAAAAGGTACTTCTCTGTACATTCTTGAAGTTTTGGGAACTGTATCTGTTCCCGTTTTGAATATGGATGAAAATTTCTCAGTTTTCACTGTATTTCTTGCAATGTTTTTCGAAAGTGATCTTTTTTATTCATGTCAAAAGAGTTCTGTTAAAGGATGATGAGACATTGTATTGTTTATTTGATGTATGGAGTGTGTCCGGTTATGGATTCCATTCGTTATCGTTCTGCCATATGTAAGATCTTCCATGTGAACCATATGAAGGCTGATTCCTTTAGTTTTTCCCTTTTGTTATTGTGTTCTTTGGCTACCATTCAACCATGTGGTCGACATTGGATTTCTTATATGTTCTTATAATTTTGAACCTGTGATCTGTCGATTCTTAATATAATCTCGATATTCGTCCTGGCACTTTTAAAGGTCTTGATGTCTCACCTATATATCTATTGCCACAAGGCTTGTATATACAATTTTTTCATTCTTGGTTTTTTGGTTTTGTTTGTGTAAGGATCGATCCTAATGTGTTAGTTGTCTGATGTATACTTGTTGCCAATTTGTTAAATCCTTTCGAATTCCGGGACATAAGTATTATGTTAATTTTGAGATGTATTGGTGGTTGTGTCTGTACTGAATTTATTACTCGGTTGTGTGTTTTCTTTCGGAGAACAGTTGTGTTGATATGGTCTGATTTTTTCATCATGACATCTAAAAAGCAAAGTTGGTTATTTTCCTCTGTTTCCAATGTGAATTCGATCGTTGGTTCTTGTTTGTTTATATAATCTAAAAATTAATTTAATTCATGTGTTCTGGTTCCAGATGGTGAAAACATCATCAACATATCTCCACCACACTTTTGGATTATAATTTCAATGTAAGATCCCTCGAAGTGTTCCATAAAAATATTACCATAGCCATGCCGAACCCCTATTGATAGTATTCATTTTTACAAGCTTTTATTTACTTTCACCTGTCCGATGTGTGTAATCAAATCTTCCAAGCTAAATTTGACCCACTTCTAGTTGTCCGATTAACGTGAAATTTGGCAGGTGTTCATAGTTCCCGTGACAATGCATTATAGAATTTGTGTATTAAAATTGGTATGTGGAGGTTTTCGGGGTCGAAGATTATGAATTTTTTGTAAAAAAATCATAAAATCAAAATGGCGGCTCCACCAAGATGGCCGACGGTCTCTGTGATTATGGACCGATTCTATTCAAAATTGGTATGTGGAAGTTTTCGGGGTGGGAGATAATGAATTTTTTCTCAAAATTCATAAATTCAAAATGGCGGACGAGTTTGGAAATTATGGACCGATTGTATTCAAAATTGGTATGTGGGGGTTTTTGGGGTCGGAGATTATGAATTTATTATCAGAATTCATAAATTCAAGATGGCGGCTCCAAGATGGTAGACAAGTTTTGTGATTATGGGCCGTTTCAATTCAAAATTGGGATGTCGGGGTTTTTTGGGTCGGAGATTATGAATTTAGTCGATGATTATTGATTTCTTGTCGAAATTCATAAATTGAAGATGGCAGCTCCAGGATGGAGGACGAGTTAATCTTCAGATGGTCTCCTCATTGAAGAAGTTACAGTATAAAGGCCTCATAATAATGATGCTTTAACAAAAATGCATAGATTAAGGCGTACTTATTAGAAAGCACTAAATAAATAATTAATAAAAAACCTTTTTAAAGACAATCTTTTATTCAAATGCCCTAAAAAGTCAAAAATAATTGCTTTAGATGTGTGATGTAGCTTATTCCGTGAGTTATAGATTCAAAATCTTGTCGCTTGTTTTCGAACTGAAAACTTTGCGATTTATTAAAAGCTTGTCTTTAAAAAGGTTTTTTATTAATTATTTTATTTCATTGATTATGTGTCATTTTCTAACTTGGTTTTTACAAGTTTTATTTATCGGAACATTTGTAAAAAGACTTTCAACATTGGAATTTACTGAAAGGTCTCCTTCTTGAACTTGTAATTCTTCCAGTTCCTCTATAAAATAAGGGGTATTTCTTATGAAACTGTTGGTATTTCCAGATATAGGCGTTAAGATGCGAAGGATATTTCTGGCTAGTTTCTGACAGGAGCATCCAATGGAGCTCACAATGGTCTCAATGGTGTATTGGATTTTATTGGCTATACTTCCAAAAAGGAAAGTTGGTATCATGGTACAATGATTGCCACCGACGATCAGCTGTGAATGGCATGTCTTTTGGATTTTTAAAACTTTCATGAAGTTCCGAAAGACATCTGCTTGGAAAATAAGCTTAAATGGAATATAAAAATGTAATTATAACAGATATAATTAAATGAGTTTTTTCCATTTTCAAATTCAATTCACACAAAAAGAAGAAGTAGAAAGATATTACACCAACCTCTCATTAAGTATAGTGACTACAGTTAGTATATAAAATCATATGAAGTTCTCAAAATAACAGGGAGTAAGCTTGTGGAAAGTATTTCAAGAAAAGTGAGAGGTTCACCATAATTCCCAAAATGTAGTTTCAAAATTTGAAATACTAATTTATATTAATGTTCATGGTTCAATTAAATACAATCAACCTAATTATTTCCACACTATAGTGTGACAATATTTATAAAAGTATTTATTAATTACAATATCAATGTATCTCCCATTACAATCATATCATCATGTATTTTAAACAAAAAAGTTGATTTTGCCCTTAAGTAGCTAGAATTTGAATTTCAGATTTCGATGATAATATCAAGAGTGAAATAATCGATACCGAGATGGATACTGCAAATAGAAACAAGGGACTTATTAAAGAAGTCACAGTGAAGGAAGAAAATATTCAAGATTGTTCCAAGGATCCAACCAAATCCTCGGGATTTACTGGAGGAAAAAAATTTCAATGTAATATCTGTCCCAAAACTTTTTCTAGCTACTGTTTTTTGGTAGCACACGAGAGAACTCATACAGGAGAAAGGCCATTTCAGTGTGATATGTGTTCAAAGTCGTTTGCTTTGAAGTCTACTTTGACTAATCACGAAGCAATCATTCATAAAGAGAAAAACCATTCCAATGTGATTTATGTTCAAGGTCGTTCAGCGTGAAGTTCAGCCTGGAACTGCATAAGCGCACCCACACAGGAGAAAAACCATATCAATGCGAAATATGTTTGAGGTCGTTTATTTCAAAGTGTAATCTGAAGAGGCATGAAGGCATCCATACAGGGGAAAAACCATTTACTTGTAAATTTTGCCCAAAGTCATTTGCTAATAAGAGAAATGTGTTGTTCCATGAGATGAGTCACGTAGGGAAGAAGCCGTTCAATTGCGAAACATGTTCACTGTCCTTTTGTTCGACAAGTGCTTTGAAAAATGAAAATTCGTTTGCGGAATTTGCTCAAAGTCTTTCAGTAGAAAAGGCAACCTTGTACAACACGAGAAAACCCATACAAGGGAAAAATCTTTCAATTGTAAATACTGTTCGCTAACCTTCCCTCATGAATATAAACTAATTGAACATGAGAGAATTCATACAAAGGAAAAACCATTTCAGTGTGAATTTTGTTCAAGATCATTCAATTTAAAATGGTGTTTGAACCAACATTTGAGAGTTCATACAGGAGAAAGACCATTTTCCTGTGGAATTTGTTCAAGATCATTCACCCGAAAGACATTGCTTAACAAGCATGAAAAAATTCATACAGCAACAGAACAACTCGAGGAATTTGTTTCGTGATAAGAGTTTGTTGCTGCATTTATGTAGGAGATAAATGAATGCAAAGGTGCAAAATCTTCTGTAGTTGAATGGATTTTTGCAATGCAATGAAAAACCATGTAGAGGAACAGTTGCAATATGAATATGTTTAACAGAAAGTTTGAATCCTTCTTCTTAAAAATCGTATCAAGATAATAGACAGTCTAGACGTCTGTAGATGTAGACGTCTCTGGCTGTAGATGTCTGTAGCTAGACGATCATTATGTCTTGACAATATTGAAAACAGTGATCTTCATACCACTAAAATGAAAAATAACCTTCGTTCAATTATCATCGAAGTATTTTACATGTAGAGAGCCCATTAATATCTTGACAATACGACTGCATAAGAAGGAAAAGACAATAAATACTAATTGAAAATGATGTATCAAGAAAATAAAATTATATTAAAGTTATTCTAATATTAGATCTTTTATTTTACCGAAAATAAACCAAGAACTTACGAAACATATAAAGATAAAATATGAAAATAAAAGACTTGAGATTATCTGTTTGTTAATGATATTTATTATGCATCCCGATTCAGAAAGAACAATAAAAACCGAATTGCTGGAATTGCTTAATGGAAAACATTTGTTAATATTCAGTTATTTAATAAAAGCTTTCCTACTCCAAATATTTTGATTATTTTCTATGAAAACACTATAAAGTGTGAGAAATAAATATCAGTTGAATCATTGACTTTGTATAATACAAGGTAATCATTTTCTAGAATGAAAACATACCCTCAAGAGGGCTTCGGGCAAAAAATGTCCGTGAAGTGTTTTTTGAGAATCCGGCAATAGTATTTATGAATTTCATGATAACAAATACCTTTTTCTGAATTTTTATCATGAAAGAACTCTTACAGTGGATAATAATTTCCTAATAAGTATGGCTTCATTGTAATATTCAAGGTCGCGTTTTAAAAGTTATCGTAATTGCTAAAATTAAAAAAGGTGACAACCATTTGACCCAACAGTTTAAACTCTTAATGTTATCGCTATTGCTATTACCACTGCAAAAAGAAGTTGACTAAATCCACCTTAATAAATAAATCCTAATGATAAATTTGAATTCATGGGAGAATCAAATAATTATTTCCAGATGCAAATGTGCCTTTTAGTTGAGAGTGTTGCCAATGGAAATTGCACAGAATACTCGAAAGCGTGGAACAAAATACTCGAATTTTACTCGCAAAATAATGAAAATCCTCACAAGATCCTCGCATTTTTTATAATATACTGAATTGATAAACTACTTGATTTATAGTACCAACTAACTTAATTTTGTGTCGCGGTTTGGACCATAGAATTGTAATGATAATATACAGTATATTTTATAATTACAATAGGGAACACGCAAGTGCCCCTTTTCTAGAATATTTTGATTTGCACATAAAGATTACCACGTAGAAAGTTCAGCAACAAACTTAGAAATTGAAAAAATGTTTAATATTTTTCATAAATTGAAATCATCATATTTGAAAACGTACTCCCAGCGCCTCTGATGGACGTATGCATCGTTACTTCACACAGTTCAATTGTTTACCGCTAGTTGCTCCGAACTGTCAACTATAATTTCATCTGCCATTTTTTATATGTTGTACTAATATTTTTTATCATCAAAGTTTTTTCAATTGTTACTGAAACATCACATTAAATTGAGCTTGAATTTATGTTTGAGTTATAGGAAATAGTATTGCCTATCAATATTTAATGGGCTTTTAATGTGTTTGTCAATGCAACTTTTATACCCCTTTATGTGTTGTTTACAATGACTAGTTCTGAGTTAACCTCATTTTATTCCTGTGTTGTTATGTGATGTATCACCGTAGGAAATTTAGTTTTACTCTTTTAACTTAGTTTTACTCTTTTAACTTGTAACTTTTAAATAAAAAAAAAATATTTTTCTCAAGGACCTGCTACAAATGTATTTATATATGTACGTAGTTAATAAATCTCTCTCCCTCTCTCTCTATTCCTGAAACAACCACAACTGGCGCTAGTACTTGGGAGAAGTTACTCAAGTGAAGTTTGAATTGAAAAGCACTTATAAACATGGAAATTTCAACAAAATTTTGGAATTTGAGAAATTATTTTCATGAAATGTAATTTTTGAGGACCGAACTGAGGCAAAGCATTGTATGGTTTGGACCAAGGTTACCCCTAATATACAATTACTGAACTAGTTTTTCTTCCTCTTACCACCCACTTGTCCATATTCAATTATCAATAAAAATTGTCCAACCAATAATCAGCAAAGCACCAAAAACATAGCATCTCTCTATATTGTATTAGCTTTTGCTTCCTTTTGGCGCATTCAGCCAAAACATCAAATGTCACAACAAATGTGTCATATGTAGGTGTAGATCAAAGAGACTAAACTTTATCTGAATAGGAGGCACTAATAAGCTCTAGCCAATCAGAATCTTGTAGCATGAACCGGTCATAGACCGTACATGGACATGAGTACAGGTGGCCCACGTAACATACAGATAGGTCCAATATATATTCAAGAGCCTGTAGCCCTCATATACCAACGTGCGAAGTGTGCTAGTCTGCCACTGTCCAGAGAGAATGGTGGCCATGACATGTCCATATACGTCACTATGACTCACAGATGATCTTTCATTTCTTTCTATTAGTGTCACCATTGTCTTATGGGGAATAGACTCTCCTACTCAGATAACGTTTACTCTGTTTGGGTGTGGATAACATTAAACGTCCAATGTGTCAGTAGCAGGGAACATCTATTCACGAAACAATTTTTCATTGGGGTCCCACTCTGCCACACTACACAATATCAACAGCATTGTCAATTGCAGAAATTACTCACAAAAACTAGTGAATCCTTGCAAAATCCTCACAAAATGCCATTACTTGCACTTTTACTGCAAGTCCAAAAAAATACTTGAAAATACAGTAATTACTCGCAAATTGGCATCACTGGTTGAGATATTTATCAATTACTATTAATGGTGAGGTTAAGTGGTGTTGAAAGGTCAATAGCTTTCTATTCCACCCTTTGTTTTCGTGCCCGGTTACAGAATGTTGATTACTCGTTGAAATAGAAAATATGAACAACAAAAGCAGCACACAAGAATCGAAGCACCTACTTAATCACATATTGAAAAGTTGTGCAAATGAGACGTCAGTGTTTTGACCTTCCTGAAATAAATTCCAGGAGCGCTACTATTGACATCATTCGCAACTCTGCGTATGCGCAGAGCTGCGAACGGTGTATTTGCGAATACTTCCTAAAAATGCTATTCTTGACGACCCTTGCCAAAATCCTGTGAACGTCATCATTTGCATGTTCGAATATATTTGACAACAGCGCAATTTAGCGTTATTTGACCAAATATTATTGTTCTACTCTTTGATTTGGCGCTACAGACGTCAGTCTATGATTAGCAAATAATCACTCTGGGAGGCAAAAAACCGACAAGATCCCAAAACCTATGGAATAAAAACTTTTTGGACGAAAGAAAATACAAATCCATACTATAATATACTCTGCTTGTTATACTCAAGTCTGTAGGCTTCCTCCGAGGCGGCAATAAGGGAGTTATGTATCAATTAAGAATCTGCATAATTCTTTTGTGAGACTGAATATCTGTAAAACCTGATGTTCAGTCAAGGGGGTCAATATTTTCGAGACGATTACGATCATTCATTTGTTTATCAGCAATTTCTAAATTTTCCGAATTGGATATATACTGCGGATCCTCTATGCCAAAATTTCTCAAATATATTGTAGATCTACTAGTATAACATTTCTTCAAATACCGGTTTTAGTAATACTCTATTATCACATCCACACCATGAACTTAATAAACCTTTAAAATATTTACTTTAAGATTTACATTTACTCTGACAATGACAGTGGCATTTACGATCAACAAACTCCACTCGCTGAGAAACACGTATGATCGCACATCCTGCGAATTGTGAAGAATACCAAAAGCAAATATCATTCGCAAAATCATGAGATGCGCACGACCTTGAAATATGCGAACGGTCAAGACTAGCGCCTTAGACGATCATAAGTCCGTCAGATATGAGATACAAGACAACAGAGAACGCAACTTTCCATAATTTCTGGTCAAATGCGCCAACAGGAAGCAAGGACCATAAACCTACAGAGGGAGAACTTTTCATAATTTCAAGATTTAGCATTAGCAAGAGTTATATTTTGTTCCTAATTATCTTTTTCTGATGAAAAATGAAACAGAAGTTCAGTTTTGTTTGCCATCTGGTGGTGCCGCCACGTTACGGGATACAATCACCGACATAACCTTAATCTAGACTGCTGATCCCGTATGATGAGAATTCATCCAATCACAAGATATCAAAGAGCATTTAGAGCATGCGCATTTTGTGTCTGTGACGATTCAAAATCACATAATGGCTCCTCGTTAGATGTCAATGTCTGAAATGACTTTATTTGTGCTTTCTGCGCTTTGCGCAGACACGTTCACGTAAATTCTATTCGGATGAATTTTTCGAGTGGTGGGGATATGACTCTAGCGGTCTAGATTAAGGTTATTCGGTGGATACAATTTGAACAGCTTCCTTGAAAGTGTAATAGAGTGCGCTCGCGAATTCCATCCAATACTTTTTCCACAAGCTTCATTCTGACACTGTCACTTGTCAATTCTGTCATTTGTCATCATATGAGCGTTAGGCTCGTTAGCGTTAGAGCTTATTAGCCGATCATTATTATATTAGCACAGAACAGACCAAATTTTAAAAAATATACCGTAATTATTCACAATTTCTAGACGCGTTTTCCAATAGTTTATCTGGTTTTGATTTCAAGTGAACGCCGAAATTTTTTCGGAACGGTGTATGAATGACCTTTTCCATATATTCTTGTGGATAAACAGCCAGTGAAAATGGCTTCAAAACATTCGGGGGATTGTGTAAATTCATTAAATACTGAATATGAAGTGAAGCTCGAAGTCAAAAGCGAGAATGATTCCAATGTTGGTTCGAAGGAAGGAACGATTAAAGAAGAACCCGTCGAAAATGAACCATCTAGTGAACATGAGTGTGATAGCTACCTAGAAGAGCTTCAAGATGAGAAAATCTTAGACGCCGATTTGGTTAAATTGGAACATTTACGAACAGGAGGTGAGAAGCCACTAACTTTTTTTGTTGATATGTAATTCTTTCACTTTTAAAATGGGTGAAAAATTCACAGAATTGTCTTTGTTCACAAGGATAATTTATAAAACCATATTTGCCTTTTTCTATAAAGAAATCCTCTACTAATGGTTTCAATGTAAATAGCAGATTCTTCACCTTCGATAAAATAGGGAGACCTTCAAAGTCACCCAAATTGTCAACCCTAAAAAATTTCTTGGAATACTGACAAAATTCCCTTGTCTTTATCGTCTGTGGAGCTATTGATTGAATTAATACCTTTGAATGAACTGTTCAGTGGTTCGAATCAGTTTCTTCCCAGTTAATTTTCACTTGCAATAATTAAAGGTAGTTTACTTTTTATCTAACCAAATTCGACTTGGACGTCGCATAGTCTGATATTGGGCTGATAATCCCTCAGTATAGAATCTGGTTTCTGCATCACGGGTTTCATTTCCTGGAAAATCCTCTAAGTAGCACCACTATCAATATTCATCACTGTTGATTCCTTGTCGATATTTATGTTGACTTTCCGTCTTTCTTGAATTCGGAACATTCTTGACTCACTGTGTAGATGCAAGGTTCATAAATGCTATCCTAAAATTTTGTCAATGCTTCTTGACATTCAACGTCAACTGACTTTTGGTTGAAGTGCCTTTTATTTGGCATACCTCTTTGCTTGTTTTTGGACAAACAGGGCTGCTCTATGTGACCCAATCTCTTGCAGAAGTTATATCTGGTCTATTTGAGCTCACGATTTTCCGGTAAGTGTTGATTGTTACAACAAAAATATGTTCTCATGAATGTTCTTGTATTATCCTGTGGTCTGTTGTGTGATTCAAAATTTCAGTCTCTTGAATCTCTCGATATAATTTGACCATTTACTAGACTCGTTGGATTGAAATGTTCAATTAAGCCGACATTTTTGAAAATTATCTGATCTTTCTGCTCCAACTGCGCTAATATTATAGAAATAATGCTATTGGTTTAATTAATCATGTAGGTATTACATACTTATGACTGGCATAAGGTACATAAATTAAAATCAAACCACTAATAATGTTTTTCCCTGGAGAGACGCCTACTACTCCACACTTATACAGGGTAATACAACAGTTTCATACAATAACACTTCCCCTCATTTTCCTGTTTTTATTTAAAATAATCAATTTTCCCCCAGTTGAGAAAAGGTCCAATTACTGAGAGAAACTGGGGGAAAATAACAAACATAACAATGAAAATTATTGTTTTACCTGTTAAAGTTGTAAACGGAATTTAATTTTCAGATTTTGATGACAATCTGCCTTGTGAAATGGAAGATTCCGAGGTTGTGACTGATGATGAAGACAAGAAACCTCTCAAGAAAGTTACCGAAGAAGTCAGAGTAAAGGAAGAAAATCTGCAGGATTTTTCTGAGGATACGGCTGCATCTGGGGACGTCAAAATTGAAGAAGAGATTGATATCAAAAACGAAGAAGTCAAAATTGAAACAGATGAAGAAGAGCTAGATGAAGACACTTCCGACCAGGAAACGGCAGGTAAGTTGTAGATTGTAGGTTATTCTGGTCGTAAGAGACAGTAGTTTATTGAAATCAACTTCGGGCATGAACCTTATATGGTCTGAGTGTGGCACATTTCTGGAAAGATACTCTTTCTTTGCTGATTCAATATATCAGTTTAAAACATGAAGTTACCCTGAAATCGGGGTGTTGGAGATTTACAAAAAATCTGATATTGGGGTATGGTTTGGTTGAAGCATGAACGTGGGCGTGTATTTCACGATTTATGAACCTTGTGCCATACATTTTTGTATAGATTGAAGTTTGAATATAGGAGCTATTTGCAAAAATATGAATTTTACAAAAAAAAACTTTTGCTCCCTCAAGCAATTTTTTTAAGACTCCAGCTAGAATTAGTCATTGCAAGAACATCTTTAATTTACTTTACCTTAACCAGCAAGTGTTTCAGAACAGATTTCATCTTCTTGAATAACATGAAAAATTAACTCACGGGTTTTGTAACTTTTTTTCTGACTTCCCCTATTTGAGATAAAAATGTCTCAAATAAAAGTTGTAGAGAGCAATGGAAGATATGTTCCAAAAACAACTACCAACTTACAGGGTGTCCGATAAATGTGGGACTTATCAAGGTTGTGTTTTTTAAACGACACCCTATATATTTTCACTCGATTGAATTCCTTTGGAAGAGTGTTTCTCAAAAATATAAGGTTGTATCGGTTTATACCAGGTAGTATGGAAGTTATGGTGGGATTTATGTCACAAAATGGGTTCATTTCACCAAATATCTAACAATCAATAATTTGGTATAAGAAATTTTTTTCAATCAAATATCCTGGAAAACGGTTTATTTTCATTTCCTATTCATAATTTTACCGAGTGGCACTTTTCCCATACAGGGGCAACAAAAAATCGGGATCACTATTTTCTCAGTATTTTCAAATGGAACACTCTGTAAGTAAGGCCATACCAGTGTAGTCCACACCATGAGCTTGCAGAAAATGTAGGGTTTGCCTACTTGATTTCCATCAGAAATGTATATAATTCTTTAGCTAAGAAATGAAAAAGTCATGACATCAATAACAATTTTTTCATTCAATGCTGGACAAAAGAGGTAAAAAATAAACTCAAACAATTTTAAAAGCGTTAATTTACAGCAGATGTTCAATAATCTATGCACAAATTAAGTCTATCTACAATTGCTCTTCGAACTTGTATCAAAGTTGATCTTGTAATAGAGCGAAAAACTTCTCTAATTCTATTCTTTATGTCTTCTGGTGTCTTTGGTTTCTCGCGGTAGATCTCTCCTTCATCATATCCGTGAGGACTGGGGACCTTGCAGAAGTAGTTTTTCGCTCTATTACAAGATCAACTTTATTGAAGTTCGAAGAGCAATTGTAGATAGACTTAATTTGTGCATAGCCCAAAATGGAGGATTGTTTGAACATCTATTGTGAATTTACGTTTTATTAAATTGTTTGAGTTTATTTTTGTCCAGCATTCAATAAAACAATTGTTATTGCTGTTATGATGACCTTTTCATACTTTCCTGATGGAAATCAAGTAGGCAAACCCTAAATTTTTTGCAAGCTGCATGAGTGGACTATTGTGGTATGGCCTTATTTACAGAATGTTCCATTTGAAAAAAACTGAGAAAAACGCGATCCCGAGTTTTGGTTGCTCCTGTATAGGAAAAAAGCCATTCGATAAAATTATGAATAGGAAATGAAAATACACCATTTTCGAGGATATTTGGTGGACAAATTTTCTTATTCCAAATTATTGATCTTGAGATATTTGGTGTTGAATGAACCCATTTTGTGACATAAATCCCACTATAACTTCCGAACCACCTGGTATAAACCCCTACAACCCCATATTTTTGAGGAACACTCTTTCAAAGAAATTCATTCGAGTGAAAATATATAGGGTTTCATTTAAAAAAACTTAGCTTTGATAAGTCACTCATTTATCGGACACCCTGTAAGTTGGTATTTATTTTTGGAACATAGCTTTCATTGCTCTCTACAACTTTTATTTGAGACATTTTTTTCTATCTCAAATAGGGAAGCAGCTTTCGTCCACCCATGCATCGTTGACACACCCTGTAGTGACACTTTTTGTTTGGTCCAGTTCAAACCAATGACAAAAGTTCTGTTAACTTCAGTGCTTTATATTTATTACTTTCATGTTGTAATTCAAGCAGCACTCAGTATCATGAAGAATCATTTCAAACAAAATAGTGGTCAAGAATACAAATACTTGTTCATCCAAAGATCACTAGCAAGTGGACTAGTAAAACGCATTACCCAAATTTTAACGTTTTGCTGCCAAAGTTTTCGGTCTACTATATATTAATATCATTAGATGTAATATCATTATTCATGAATATCCCACATGAAAATGAAAATATAATCAGGAAAATCTATACAAGTGTAGAAAAGCAAACTAATTAATTCACTCTGATAAGTTACTGTTCACCAAATTATATTTCCCAAAGAAAAAGGATTCAATTAGTCAGTAACTTGCCATATTCTGAATTTGCCTATCAAATAAATAGTAAAAATTCAAAAGATACTCTCTATATAGTTTCTGATTGACGTTTCGGGGACTATCTTCTTAATCTCATTTAATAGCTTGAATAATTTGTTTTTTTCTCTTGCAGAGTCTTCGTAGCTTTTTCAAATGACGGATGTCAATTGAGATCTGCCAAAAAAAATTTAAAGTGATGTATTGCTCATTTGATATAGGGGGTGTTGTTCAGATCAGTTTATTGGCATTTTGTCATTTCTCACTTCTTCTCTAAGTAGAGGTAACCATATATGGTCCATTTCAACGGAATTTGTTGAAAAGCAGTAGTTATTGGAAAGAAGAATACAGGCTGTTTCTTTCAATTTTCTCCCCACTTGATGTGGTTCTTTCATTGAGATTTTCGTCCGGTTCCATTCAATTGTTTTTTCGCCATTGGATGTGAGGATATGTTCTGCAATTTTTTATCAGGTTATTTGTCGATTTCTGATGCAACTCCGATGTTCACTCTGGCGACTTCTAATGGTCTTGACGTTTCACCTATATAACTATTACGAACCAGGTATGTTGTAAACACAGTTTTTGGTACTTTCTTCGGCGTTTTTTGGTTTGGTGTGTTTGTTGTCCTAAATGATGTTCTCACATCATACCTATGTCCAATCCGTTTGATCTCAGATTATCTGGGGACATATGTTGGTTGTGAAATGTGTAGGTGGTGGGAGTACTCCTGTTGGTTGTGTTAATTGGTTGTTTGGTGGATTGTTGTTTTCAACGTCAGTGATTGTTTTTTCCACAAACTAATCCGGATTTGCATTTTCCCTGAGAACAGATTTTATGAGGTTTATTTCTTCCTGTAGATTCTGGTTGGAATTTCAAACTGTTTGGGCTCGATTATAGAGACATTTAACTATGCCTTTTTTCACACTGGTTCACACTGGTTTGAGTTGTAGTGTAGATATCGATTGGTATGTGTCTTCTTTCTGTGTACAGATGTTTTCATTCGGGATGATGATTTTTGGATCATGATATCTAAAAGGGGGAGTTGGTTATTTTGTTCCGATTCTAACGTAAATTTGATCGTTGGTTCTTGTTAGTTTATATGATCCAAGTAATTTTTTAATTCTTCTTCACTTCGATTCCAGATACTTATAGACCATTGTGGAAGTTTCAACGAAGGATTTTTCGAAATATTCCATGATATGTTACTTAAAATGGGTGACAAAGGAGAACCCATCGCCATACCAAACTCTTGTTGATAACATTCGTGGAAGGTTACCCAAAAAAAACATGTCAACAAACGTTGTACCTCCACAAAAAATATCATTCATTCAATTCCTACATGAACTTATATTTGACATAATGATCACAAATGAAATGAGATCAGCTAATTCACGGTGATAGACAAAGACACAAAATCTAATATCACATTGCTTGAAAACAAACTTTCACTTATAATGCAGAATTTTATAGTCAGAAAATAGGTACACAAATGGGAGATTCAATCAGCCCAATTTTGGCTGACCGTGTGATGGTCCATGTTATTGAAAAAGCACTAGCAATTTCTTCATTTAATATCCTATTCTCATATGCATATGTAGATGATACTCTGTTAGCTATCCCAAGTTCAAAAAAAGAAACCACTCTTAGCATATTGTTTCCCAGTTGGTGTTCACTATGGAAGTGGAAAAAAAAAAGAAGACAATACTATTCCTTTTCTAGACAAATTGACGTTGACGAGAAATTTTTTTATTTTATAATAATGACTTTATTGCTTTTCTATTTTTATGTTGATTTATTGAAGAGTGTATCAATTCATTTAAGAATGAATTTATATTTTCGTTTAACAGGTTATTTTATTTTTTATACCTCATCACTTAGTCGATCATTTTGCACACCTTTTTCAATGCGAAGATTTATCTCCAATAGCAATTAATTCTGAGAACGTAAATGAGTATACCACAGGGATTTAAGATCTGATAATATAAGTCATCTACTGTATCTACTGAATAAAATCGAGTGGACACACTTCTACAACATGTCAGACTTAAATGAGGCCTACATGGAATTTATTTCAAATGTCAAATGGTGTTTTGATGCTAGTTGTCCAGTAATTAGAAAAAGCAGGAAAACAACTCCAGCAATAAAAAAATGGTATTCATCCGACTTAGCAGAAAGTAGGGATATATTGAACACACTTCACTTCTACATGCCATTCACTAATTTGGACAATGCCGATAACGTTTACAAAGAAAAGAAAAAACAGTACAGAGCTCAACTAAAAAATGCTAAGAATAATTACTATCAACAAAGAATAAAGCATTCACAAAATCAAATTAAAGAAACTTGGAAAATAATAAATGAAAACCTAGGTAGAAATAATAAATCGGCTAAAGCAATTTCTTTGCATGACAATGGCTGAATAATTTCTAATGCTAAGGTGTTGACAAACAGTTTTGCATCTTATTTTACCTCGAATTGCCAACAAAAAATCACTGACTTTTTCGGTTCAAAGATAGCTAGTTCATGCACTGTCTCTGACAGAGTACTATCAAGCATTTTTGTTCCCTTCATTCATGAGCATGACATATTGAATATAATTAAAAATTTAAAAAATAAAAATTCAATGGGAATTGATGACATTTCCCCAAAAATAATAAAATTATTGCTGACGCCATTCTATCACCATTAGCATGGCTCGTCAACCTATCGTTACAATCCGGAACATTTCCTGATTTGATGAAAGTTGCCCTTATTTTTCCTCTCTTCAAAAAAGGTGATGTGCACTCAGTAGATAACTACCGTCAAATATCACTCTTACCAGCTATATCCAAAATCCTTGAACGAGCGGCATATGATATTATAATAAGCTTCATTGAAAAGAATAACATTTTATCTATATCACAGCACGGTTTCAGAAAATCTAAGTCTGTAGAAATAGCAACAAACCACCTCTTGGACTACGTATATTACGAGTTAGATTGTGGGAAGTATGTTGCTTCATTGATGTTTGACTTGTCCAAAGCATTTGAAAGTATAAATTTGCAATTTATTCTCGAAAAATTATACTCTATCGGGATTAGAGGAGTCATGTTGGATTGGATACATTGCTATTTAACTAACAGAAAATTATTGGTGAAAATCGAAAATGAATTATCAGAAAGCCATGAAGTCCCCCTGGGTGTTCCCCAAGGATCAGTTTTGGGACCACTTATTTTCTTAATTTTTGCTAATGTTCTACCTAGAAATATCAGCATAGGACAAATTACCATGTTTGCGGATGATACAACCATAACTGTATCAGCAGTTACCCCAGAGGAGCTACAAAACACATTAGAGTTACCTATAATGAGATGGCGGCTTGGTGTTCACGCAATAGACTAATATTGAATAAAGGTAAAACAGAATGTATCAATTTTATCTCTACAGCGAGATTCCCTCACTATTCCAATTACCTGAGGATCTGTCTTTTACTAAAGATGTAAAATTGTTAGGAACCTATCTTGACGCTCAGCTTCTTTTAGTACTCAAGTGAATCATGTCTGTACGAAACTCAATAAAGCATATTACCATACTACAAATGAAACCATATTTGGATGAAAAGGTTTAATGGACTTGTACTATGCTTTTGCATATAGCCATATATCATACAATATTATAGCATGGGGTTCATCAAGTAATTGGGAAAGAGTATTCATTGTCTAATCAGACTTATTTTTCAACTGAGTTATAGGGAAAGCTGCAGAAATACATTAAAAAAAAAAAAAATTCTAACCTTTTCAGGAATATTTATTTTGAAATGCCTCACTTTTATTAAGAGCGATATTAATAATGTTTCCCAAAAACAGCATGAATATCAAACACGCCACATAAATTTGGACATACCTAGACATAAACTGCAATGTACCAGAAATCGCCCACTTCATCGCTAAAAAAAATATTTAACGACTTCCCAGCTTAACTAAAAAGCATTAATTCATACGAAAAATTCAAAAGACAATGCAAGGATTTTTCAGTATCTGAAACTTTCTACACAGTGAATGAGTTTTTGAGCAGGAATAGATCCTAATTAATTATTTTTCTTTTATTCTGATACTCAATGAGCTTTTAACTATATTGATATTTTTGTATTGTATTTTATCTATTTTTTACATGCTTTTACTTTAAAATATTATATATACATTTAAGTGGGACTTTGTCCAACACATGGTAAATTTGGGGATCTTTTATGCGATTTTGACAAGTTCTCAACTTCTATTCTAAATTCTATTACGATACTATTTAGATTTTCTTGGACACCTAATATCTTATCTTTTCACATTTTACTAGCATACTTTTTTTTTTTTTTTAGTTTTACATGTTTTTTTATATTCAGTTTTAATTTTGTTTATTATTTCTGCTTTTTGTTTTCCATTTTTTGTAACTTTTTTCGAAAATATATAAATATCACATTTGGAAGGTGGCTCGCCCTTATTACTTTTTTGTTTTAGGAGATAATGGAATGAAATTTGGAGGATCTGTTTAATGCATAAAACTGCATTTTTTGACAAGTAACTCAACTTCATGCAAATTCCGGATTCACCGGAAGTGACATAACCTTTAGATTTTTAAATGGGACACCTGGTATATTTTTAGTTTTTTTGTATCCATATGACATTTAGTACTACAACCATGTATCATTTGTTACTGTTTGTAACAGTTTTTTTTTCTAAATAAATTTTTATTTTAGAGGGCTATGGATACGTTCAAATAACTAATTTCAGTCCTAAAATGTTTGTAAAAATACAACTTTACTGTTTTCGATCAAAATGTTTCAGCTATGTGACGTTTGATTTTAAAAATTTTATTACTATTTTTTTTCAAAGGGCAACATGGTGGCTCTTTGGGTTAGAAAAAAAGAGCATTTAATTACGAATAATTTGATACCGCACTATTAGGTTGTAAGAAAACTTTCGATGAAAAACACCTGTTGAAAATGAAATAATTATATTGAAATTTACATATCTTTAGGGTTCCAGATGTTCAAAGTGACCTCCATCTTGTTGCTGACAAAGGCGAACTTCTCTTATTGTTGCTCTTACAACGTTTCTCAACTGTCTTGGTGTAATTCTATGAATAGCTGCTCTTACTTTGTCCTCTAATTCATGTCGTGTGGCAGGAGGTACATCATAAACCTCGTTTTTAATAGATCCCCATAAAAAAACATCTAGAGGCGTAAGGTCGGGTGACCTGAAAAGTTTTTTAAAAAGGAAAAATAAAGGTATACATTGAAAACAACCCTATTTTACCTCGCCGGCCACCTAACTGGACTCGTATTTCCAATCCAGTTTTCGTTGTATGTTTCATGCAGATATTCCGTAACTGCCCTCAGGTTGTGTGGTGGAGCACCATCTTGTTGATAAAATAATCCAACTCTATTTATTAATGGAACTTCGTCCAAGAAATGCTCAATTTCCTGCGTGAGGAAACTTAGATATCTAGCCTGTCAGGACACCGTCAAAAATTATAGGGCCTAAAATTCTGCCCCCTAAAATCCCAACCCAACAATTGAAACCAAACCGTTCTTGAAAATTTCCTTTCTCCATCAAGTGTAAATTTGCTTCGGACCAATATCGCTTATTATTTCTGTTGAAATGTCCCAAATTAGTGAAACGGCTTTCGTCAGTATACAGAATTTTATATGAAAATGGGTCATCCTCCAAATATTTTCCAAAGAATCATTTGCAATACTCAAGTCTCCTTGCATTATCGTTTTGGTACAGGTGCTGGTGTAGTTGATATTTAAATGAATGATATTTATGTTTCGTCAAAATGTTAGCTGCAGAAGACTTCGAAATATCACATTCTCTTGCGATCTCCCTGAGTGACGTAATAATATTTACTTGAACGTATGCCAGAACATCTATTTCTTTTTCTTCACTCACAACAAACGAATCGTTCCCATCATTATCAGGCTCATTTCGCATTTTTTTAACCAGTTTTGGAAAATAGTTCCGGATCGGGTGACGCCGATCAGGATATCTCTGTGCGTAGAGACTGCAGCATCGGTTGAATTTTGCCTACACTCTCCAAAAACTAATAACATATCAACTTTTTCAGTTCTTGTATAAATATTGTTATTTTCCATGATTTTCAAACAATGAGGTACACACAATTGACTTTGTAGAAGAGATGTAAAATAATATGTCGACATGTCAATTTTTACCGCAACAATTTAATGATTTTGTTTCAGTTGTGTTGGTCCCAGGCAGGCTACTCGATGATTTTGAATCTTATTTTAATCTCAATAAGATTCTTCATTTAACAAAAGTTCTAATGTTATATTTTCAGTTTTTTATTGAAAGTTTTCTTACAACATAATAGAGTGCAGTATCAAATTATTCGCAATAAAATGCTGTTTTTTCTAACCCGACGAGCCACCATGTTGCCATTTGAAAAAAATAGTAATAAAAATTTTAAAATCAATCGTCACATAGCTGAAACATTTTGATTGAAAACAGTAAATTGTATTTTTACAAACATTTTAGGACTGAAATTAGTTATTTCAACGTATCCATAGCCCTCTAGAAAAAAAATTTTTTTCAAAAAAAAAAAAAACTGTTACAAACAGTAACAAATAATACATGGTTGTATTCTAAATGTCATATGGAGAAAAAAAACTGAAAATATACCAGGTGTCCCATTTAAAAATCGAAAGTTTATGTCACTTCCGGTGAATCCGGAATTTGCATGAAGTTGAGTTATTCGTCAAAAAATGCAGTTTTATGCATTAAACAGATCCTCCAGATTTCATTCCTGTTTTTTCCGAAAACAAAAAAGTTATAGGGGCGAGCCACTTTCCGTGGACACCCGGTATAACCGATATATATCAAATATATACGATATTTTGATATTTATATAAATATCATATTTTTGCGCTCTGCGTTGTATTAATTAGAGAAGGTAATGTTAAAATCACTGCTTTAGACAAAAAACTGTAGCTCCGACAGATGTCTCTATCTCAATTCAGCCCACCCCATTCATCAAAAGACCCTCATAAAACAATCCAGAGATAAAATTTATAAACTCTGTCATAAAAATGTCCACTCCAAAAATCTGAAGAAACTAAAATAACTATTATTGAATGGTTATCCTATCACTCTAGTAAACAATATTCCGAATAAAAAAAACTACAAGGAATAAAATTGGACAACGCTTTTCCTGGCAACATAACTTCCGGCCGATTTTTCAAGATTTCCCAATATAACAGGACGTTCAGAGAGACTCGGAAAATGTTTGAAAACTAACAATTCAACAAAAGCACAATACAACACAAAGAACACGAAAAATTATATTTATTTCAAATTGAAATATAAGACACCTTTGATGGAAAATCTCAATTCAATTTATCAAATACCATGTTCGGACTGTGACTTGGTGTATATTGGACAAACGAAACATTATTTGAAACAAAGAAAACATAATTATGACTGTGCTCCAAAAAATTAAAAAGAATAAAATGATAGTTAAAAAAACACACTTATAAAGCAATAAGGACTAAAATGTTGAAAATAATAAGAATAAAGTCGTTGACCAAAAACATTTCTTTTTTACATAAGAGAAATTTTTTTGGTCAACGACTTTATTCTTATTTTCAACATTTTAGTCTTTATTGCTTTATAAGCGTGTTTTTTTAGTTTTTTAATCTATTATTTTATTTTTAACTTTATATGGTCCATATTGCTACAAAAGACTAAAAAATGCTACTGGAGAAAAACTCTTCGATTGATTCCTCCACATGAGATGCAAACTATAACTCAATTTTGGCGAACGTGCATTCGCCATATTTTGAAATGTAAATTATGTTGTGAATAACCAGTGCCTTCACTATAAATGTGTTTTTTTTTCTGACGATCGAGATGAAATTATTACATTGTCATCGGTTCTTAATATGTGTGCAAAATTTGAAATACTTCGGACATCTAGAAGTGAGTGAAAATTAATTTCAAACATTCATACATACATACAGGTAAAGCTAATAAAGTGTGTATAAACAAAAAGATAAATCAGCACTGAGTTCCCATCATTTTGAGATCGGCCATCGATTTGATTTCATATCCACGAAGATTATAGATAAAGAGAATTAATTCTTTCAGCAATAAAATATTTCTTGAAATTGCCCACATTGCAAGTAATGATATAGTGTCAACTTGAAGACCGATTGCAATAATTTGAACAGTATAGAAATATTTTGATCACACAACTTTAGGTAGAACAAAACCGGTCTCATCACTCGGAAAAGAAAACATTGGCAGTAAAACTGTACAATTTTAGTAATGCGTTTTACTAATTCACTTGCTCATGGCCTTTGAACAAGAAAAATATCATCTTTGGACGTGAAAACAGAATACATACATACAAGCTTTAAAATATTATTTTCTCAGACATCTCTCTTTCTATGAGAAATTATGGAGAACAATATGTAGAACCATTCTAGACCATCAATCGAATCCAATGTTAATGGCTTAACAAAACTTTTAATGGAAATTAAGACTCATCAAGTGATTAATTGAATGCGCTTGGATTATTTTGGTCAACCATTGCCAGAAATGTGTTTTTTGAATCTGCGATGATTTTACCTGTTCTTGTTCTATATCATTCAACGTTATTGCAGAATTTAGATTTACTTTCCATGAGATTTTTCAATGGAAATTTTCCATATTCACCATAAAAAGGAACATATCATTGACACATCTATTACGATTGTCTTGTTGTTCAACCTTTGTATTTCTGCTGTTGAAAGAAGTTGAGGTGTTTCTTTAATCAGCAGTGCAGATACGGAAGGTAGTGGAGGTGTAATCTATCAATGAAAAAATTTATTCCCCAACCAAGCTAACTGAAAACAAGTTTCATGAAAGATTTCAAAGAATTATTCTGGTGCCCCTCAGCAGTGAGAAACAATAATTTTTATCTTACAAGCAAATAGTAATTTCAATAAGTGTGGAAACAGCTAAGATTTGCTCAGCCACGGTTTTAGATCTGGCAATACCACGCAGCCTTATCGTATAAATGTGTGAATAAAGAAAAAAAAACATTTGTTGTCTAAAGACAGATAAATACCGATTTAAAGACATTTTGAAATTTCAAGCAACGAAGCAAGTTTCAGTTTCTAATTAATACTATACAGGGTGACCCAGAAGTGCGTGCAAGCTCCATAACTTTTTTTCTATCTAAGCTCGACTATTTGCCACTAAATTGTCGATATAACGCACCTGGGTTTCTTAGACTAATCTGCAATAGTTTTTGACTTATGTCAATTTATGTGTTAAAATAGCGTCGTGCATAGACACACAGAAAATTTCATAATTTCAGAACCATTCAAGATAACTCAACCAATTTTTTTCCAGAGATGCAGGCAAATGTTCCATCGCCTACTACAATTTTTTTTAAATGACAAATTACAAATGGTATTAACTTTTTCAAATGCAATACCTATTTTATTGCATCATTGCATGGCATTTTTCAAGAGCTTTTTGTCGATATAGGGTTTGTGGGGTCTACTTTATGAAGTTTGGAAGATTTGTTGCAAAATAAGAAATGGTAAAAAAAAAGTTCAGAATTTTTCAAACTATTATGCATTGAGTCAACTTGGGCTCATATATTAACCGCCAAGGATCCTCTAAGTGACTTTCACCAACAACTGATGTTTTTGTTTGATAAAGCGTTTCCACTGACGAAAATTAAAACTATGATGACCAAATCCATAAAAATTTGTCACACAATATGAGGTCTATTCACTACATTAGGAAGTTTTTGATCTGACAATCAATACTTTGTCACCTACTACAACAACTACAGGAGTATTTATAGAAAGATAATTAAAACTGCCAAACGAAATCATCTCAACCAAAGATTATCAAATGCTAGTAATAAACAGAAGGAAACCTGGAAAATTGTCAATGAATTGAGGAGAAAAAATAATTCGGCTCCTGTAAAAAGTGAGCTGGACTCTGAAGAACTTAATGCGTTTCACTGTTCTATAACTTGCTGATGAAATAATCCCTGAGGTAAATCCTATAGATTACATGAGCCACATTGCCATTTCAAAATCCTTTAGTCTTTCTCCAAGAGTGAAATAAAAGAAATTCTCTCTGAAATAAAAAACAAAAATTCTTCTGGTTGGGATATTTCATTAAAAATATTGTTGAAATTACCCGAAAATGTGTTAGACATTCTGGCAGATGTTATTAATTATTCAGTATTGAATGGCACATTTTCATCGTGTCTAAAAATTGCTGAGGTCATTCCACTATTCAAAGGGGGCGATCCAAGTTCACCTGCGAATTTCAGACCCATTTCCTTATTACCAACCTTGGCGAAACTCATTGAAAAACTGATAAAAAAAAAATATTATGCTTTCTTGAGAAAAATAAACTCATTCACTCCAAACAGTTTGGTTTTCGTTCTTCAAGAAGTATAAACGATGCAATGTTTGCTTTACTGGAGGAACTTTATCTTCAACTAAATAGTGGTGAGGTTGCTGCTGCAGTATTTTGCGTTATGACAGAAGCGTTCGACTGCGTCAATCACAACACATTGTTGCATAAACTTGAAATTTATGGTTTTAGAGGAAAAATTCTATTATGGTTCAAATCATACTTATCAGACCGTGTACAAAAGGTGTCTTTTAATGGGGTGACATCTGCCGAACAGGAAATTAAATACGGGGTACCACAAGGGTCTGGGCTCGGTCCCTTGCTATTTTTATTGTATATAAATGATTTAGCTGATTTACCCATTGATGGTGAATTTACTATTTTTCGAGCTATTTTTGCAGATGATACATCTTTATTTTGGCACAATAGCAACGTGGTTGGTGGCTTTACATAACAATATTGAAAACGATCTGAGAAAAGTCAAGCAGTGGTGCAACGCTAACCTATTAACGTTCAATATTTCAAAAACCAATATTTTAACATTCAAATGCACTATTGATTCTGTTTCGCTCAATGAACAAATCATCAATTCCAAAGTAGCAAATAAATTCTTAGGGCTACATATTGATAATAACTTGAGATTCGAAGACCATATCAGCAAACTGTGTAGGAAACTCTCCTCAAGTTGCTATGCCATAAGAACTATCTCCTCCACCATGGATCCTATATTAGCTAGAAATGCATACTTTGCACTCTGTGAATCTCACTTGCGCTATGGAATATGCTTCTGGGGTACAAGATCTCAAACTTTAACAAATGCAGCTTTTATACTACAGAAAGGGCTCTTAGGTACATATGTCGAGCAGGAATAAGAGATTCTTGTAGACCTCTTTTTTCATCACAACGAATTTTACCCCTAGCGTGCCTCTTTATTCTAGAAACAGTTTGTTTCATTCACAAAAACTACAAAGACAACATTATGGTCAACCACTCGAATTATGAAACCCGTCTCATATAATATCAGTCTTCCTATCCCCACAACTTCACAAATCAAATCCTCTATACTTTACAATGGAAAAAAATTATTCAACCATCTTCCTCTTCCCATCAGGAAATTAAGAAGCAATGAAAAATTTCGTAAAGAGGCCAAAAAACTCCTTTGGGGAGTCTATTACAATTCAGATGAATTCCTGTTTGACACCTTCACAACTTATAATGTAAATTCCTGAGAATTTAGATTCATTGTGTACCCTCTACTATACTTAAGAGTTTTCAATATGTATGTATCATTTTATATTGTCCTTCATTGTCTATTTTTGTGAAATAATTGAATTTTTTTTTTTTTAATTTTTATTATTTTATTTTAACTTATACAGTGTGCTGGTTTTAAAAAGCTGGTTTTAAAAATGTATATGTATCAATTTTATATCTTAGTTCTAAGTAGCTTTGTCAACAAAATTTTATATTTTATGACGATAAAGCATTTCTGATTCTGATATTTAAAAAAAAGCAATCGAGTAGGCCGTTGTCTTAAAGTTTCCATGCATCTCAAAAGATAAATATTTACTGTGGCTGAAGCTATTCCCTATATCGTTCATAAATAAGTTGAAAAGGAGAGGTGCACAGTGAGAACCCTGTGGAACCCCAGATGACACTTTAATAATATTTAAAAGAGAGGAACCTACTTTAACCCTCTGATTGTGCCCAATTAAAAAACTACAGAGCCATTTTAGTAGATTCTTCTAAGAAAAATTGAATCATCTATGAACAGCAGTAGTTTGCTGGAAATGGTGTTCCCAATATCATTTTTGAAGATTGAAAATAAGCGGGGAGCTAGATTGCTGCCTTGGGGAGCTCCGCTTGATGCTATAAATATATGGGATTCGTGGCCTCTAAATTCGACAAAGAGTAGGTAGAACTGAAAGAAATAAATGAGTTTGCTCAGTATTATTTGATGATCTAGCTTGTCGAATGCTTTTGAAAAGTCGCTGTAGATGGTGTTCAATTGAGAGTGATTGTAGAGGGCATTGCCTAGATCGTTTGCTCCTGAAACCGTCTTGGTCAAGTGAGATTAAGATTTTTATGTTAGGATATATTGTGTGAAGAAGACATATCCCAAAACCTTGCAAAGTTGGAGAGAAGTATGATAGGTCGGTAATTAGCAACATTATTGATTGCCCCAGATTTAAAAATTGGGCATATTTTGGCAATTTTCCATCTATCTGGAAAACATCCAGTTTTCATTGCTAGATTGAAAATGGACTGGAGTGGTTTGGCTAGGTGCAGCGCAGTCTCTAACTAGAAAGCTTGGGATTGAGTCGTATCCAGATGTGTGTTTGGCTTCAAGTTTCTTTAAACCTTTTGTACTCCTATTTCAGAGAAGTATTTAACAGAGATGGTTGGATAGTTTGTTGGTGAATTTAATATATTGTCTGGAGGGTCTGAGGTAGGGGAATAGACACTTTCAAAAAACTCAGCAAACGCATTTACTATACTGGATGGATCGCTTAGTTCGATATCGTTGAAATATACGATACCAGGAATTCTTGAGGTTCCCTTCTTGTTTTGAAAGTATGACCAATAATTGGATGGATCGGCATTCATTGCGTTCTAGGCTGCAGATCTGTACTGATCATAAGCAATAAATATTTTAGTTTTTATGGATTTTCGAAAGTTTTTGAAATGTTGCTTGTTGTCCTCAGAGTGATTTTTTTAAAATTTTCTTGAATAGTTTGTGTTTTGGTTTGATTTTGTTTATGATTTATTTGTTGAACCAAGGGGGGTATTTGCTTGTGAAGTTGGTACATGTGGGAACCCATAGATCTAATATTGAGTATAGATAGATAGAGATTTATTGGTGCTTAGATACATTTAAGTATTTACACAAGTCAGTAAAGATTTAGAACATTACACAAGTCAGTAAAAATTCAAAATTCAGTAAAAATTTAAAACACTTATACATGTTAGACTATACAAAATCTGGGTCACATATAAAGATGTTAAAATACTAATATATAATTGAGCATTATGACTTAATCAGTATATGATGACAAATCACTGAAATCATTATTGAGGTATTCCTCAAATGAGTAAAACACCTTCATTAGAAAATATTTCTTTAAGATTTTGATGAAACAATTTACATTTAGATTTTTTATTCTATGTGGAAGAGCATTGAACATTTTTAGCCCAAATAACTAGTTCCGTTTTAGTCTTATCAAGGCGATGATATTTTAGGAACAGTTTGTCTTTATTTCTTGTGTCATAACCATAGGAATCTCCAGCTGTACTATATGATGCCAGATTTTTCTTTACATAGGTAACACATTCGAGGATATATGCACAAGGCACTGTTAAAATGCCCAGTTCTTTGAATTTTTGTTTGCAAGACACAATTTCCAGTTTCTGTTTCTAAGCTCGCAACTTTACCTAAAAAGGTAGTGAAAAGATTTACATACATATTTTTTATTTTTACAAGTTTTTGCTACATACCTGAATCAGTTATCTGACGATATTCTACTGGGTGGTTTTTCAACAGATGGTATTTCATATTAGACGTGTTGGCCATTTTTGCTTTGCCACCCAATAAAACAGATTTTTGGCAGATTTTGCAAATTGCACTTTCGTTTTTCTCATTGTTTCTCAATGTTTTTTCAAAATATTGCCATAAAGGGCTTGTTTTTGGCATTTTGTCACAATATACAATAATAATAATTCCACCGCTCAGTTTACTTCAAACAAACACTATAATATACTTTAAAAACAGTTAAACAGTAAACACTTTGGCCTCTACTCTATTCTATACTTCGAACACAACTAAAATAAGGCACAACTTAAAATTATCATTTATCACGAAACAACAGAAGACGAATACAAGTTAGGACCTGCAGAAACGTGCGACGACGGTAGCGCAACACGTGCATTCAGCAATACGGATAAATTTCCAAGCGAGACAGTACAGTTCTACCAAAATAGCTGAAAGAGTTAGGATTGTTAGAAAGGAATATTTTTTGGAAAATTCTGATTTTAAAATGATGAAGGACGAAATAGAAGTATTGCTAGAGCTGAAATGAAGTACAGTTCTACCCACATAGCTGAACATGTGAAATGCTCATAAATTGCGCTAACGCTCATGTTGAGTGCCTTATCACTGGATATAATACGACGAATGCGCATTATGGGCGTACATGTTTTTACGGTTTTAGCTATGTTAGTACAACTATACGAACCACGATGGAAAGAAACGAACGGCCGATAGACCACTATATCGGTATTTGAAATATCGGTATCGGCCGATTATCGGTATCGGCTAAAATTTCTATATCGGTCGATCCCTAGTTTAGAGACGACCAGTCGGTGTTGAGTATGGCAGAATATAGTTCGGGAAATTTTGCTTTGCGAAAATTATAATTTGCGCTATAGTTGTTATATGATATTGTCACACTGGTTTTCGTGAATGTACAATTGTTTGAATATGAAAACAACAAGTGAGAAAAACACTTGACCAGCTGTTTAGCTACTGACTTTGACTGGAAGTACTTGCGCTCTGTTTTGACATCAGCTGGATGTTCTGAAACATTTGTTCAAAACGAGTGCACTTCAGGATGGTACTTGAATGTTCTACATTTTTCCATTGATTTCAATAATTATTATGCGACTTTCATGAGGCGATTATTGCTGAAAACATTTATTATAATGGTTGTAATTGATTTGTTTGAAAATGTTAACAGGAAGCTGATAAATCAGACATTCACAAAAAATAAATTAATTTTTATCGTGGATTTTTCAATTCACAGAAAAATCTTTCTATTCAATATACAATTGAGAATGTTTGCCTTTTTGAGTTGTACATCTTGTTAAAAAAAGATGCCTGACCTTTGAGTACGCCTTGTATAGGGCCCACTGTTATTTTTACCATTAGTCATTCATTATTATAATTACTTCTGTGTGTTTGTAATCAGTACTACAATTGGCTGCCAATGATATATAACTTGATGAAGTTTTTAATTTTTCCATCAGATTTCGAAACGCTGCTCCAGATTGACATAGAAGAAGGCGAATCATTACCTATGGGAGATGAAATTAGCGAATTCTCAGGATCCACCGGAAGATTATTTGATTGCAATTTTTGTTCTAAAACATTTTTGAATAAGGCTACCCGGGCGTTACACGAGAAAACTCATACAGGGGAAAAACCATTCGTTTGCATATCTGTTTGAAAGCTTTCAGTAGAAAATCCACTCTTTTACAACATGAAAAACTACATTCAGGAAGTAAACCGTTCAGTTGCAAGTTCTGTTCGAAATCATTCCTCTATAAAAGCCGTCTTATTCCACACGAGAGAACTCATACTGGAGAAAAGCCGTTCCAATGCGAGTCGTGTTCGAAAACCTTTACCAAAAAAGATAATTTGGTATTGCATGAAATGACTCACGCAGAAGAAAAACCGTTCCGTTGCGAAATATGTTCGAAATCGTTCATCCGGAAATGTAATCTACTTCAACATGAAACAATCCACGGGGTGGTGAAAAACCACTTCAGTGCAAGTTTTGCCCGAAATCGTTCACTTACAAAAGTCGTCTAATACCACACGAGAGAACTCATACAGGAGAAAAACCGTTCCAGTGTGAAATATGTTCGAAATCTTTCAATAAAAATTATTGTTTGGTAATGCACAAAATGATTCACACACTGGAAAAACCTTTTAACTGCAACATCTGTTGGAAATCGTTCGCCCGGAAGGAACAATTGATAAAACAGAGACAATTCATAAAACGGAAAAAGAAGTTGGAGTTTGGCTTGATGAATCAAGTTGTACGGACGTGTAAGTGTTTCCGAACACTTATTTTTTCAAGTGATGTACCTAAAGGAGCGTTCATAGTGTCCATAAAAAACCGAAAAATATATCGAGTAGAGTAAATTTTATTTCCATCAATTTACATTTGTTTATGACTGGTCAATTGTTAGAAAAAATAAAATAAAATATATAATATATATATATATATATATATATACATACATATATATATATATATATACATACATATAATATATATATATATATATATATATATATATATATATAGATAAAGTGATTTAAGATCACAAAGTATCAAGTAGTACAGACATTGTATGAGATACGAACACTATTGAAAGTAGAATTGAAAAAACAGTGACAAAGTACAGACATTGTATGACAAACACTATTAAAGGTAATATTTAAAAACATTGTTGGTGGTGCGGAGAGGAAAGCAGCAGGTCCTGTTTAAAGTCTACATTCCGTTTCAGAGTAAAAACAGTTTTGTACGAAATGGTTTTTCAGAGCCCTTTTTGAATTTAATATCTGTTAGTTGCTTAAAGTTTTCCAATAGATGGTTATTTAGTTTTACATCTAAAGTTCAATAGCGTATTTGAATCTTTCTGTCTGAAAGAATTACAAGATCTTGTATTATGATCGTGAAATTGTGAGTTCAATTTGAAGTGTTTCTATGAATTTCAAGCAAAGTTTCATAGATATAGAGTGACGGTAATGCCATAATTTCTAGTTTTATGAAATTGGCTTACAGTTTTTCCTTATAACTCGTTTCTGGAGTTTGAATATTTTGTTTGCACTGTATGAGTTACCCCAAACAGTTATTCCATAACTTATGCGGCTATGGAATAGTGCATGGTAGCAAGTTTTTAAAGTATCAATTGAGAGCTGGAGAGCTTTTTACTCGTAGTCTATATGTGCAGACCAATTTAATTCATCGGCGAAGGTAATTCCAAGTAGCTTTACATTATTACAGGTACTTTGTGTTGTATCAGAACTGAAAATTATATTTTTATTTTCATTTAGTTCCAAATTGTTAGTTTTGAACCACTTCTGGAGTTTTGACATGCTATTTGAAATTTCACTTTTTAATTCATTTAGATTTATAGATGTGTGCTGATGTATCGTCTGCAAAGCAAATATATTTGGTAGGATATGAATAATGAAATAGGTCATTCAGGTAAATTAAAAAAAGTGTAGGGCCTAAAATAGAGCCTTGGGGAACTCCATGTTCAATAATATTGTAGTCTGAGAGGGTATTGTTGAAAGAGACAGATAGATAGGATTGAAATTGGCTTAAGGTTTTACCCCGTATGCCACACTTGTGAAGTTTTTCTAGTAGGAGATTGTGTGAGACACAATCAAAGGCTTTTGAAAGGTTGCATAGTGTTAGAGACACCACATGTCCTTCCTCCAGACCGCCGACTATGTATCCGAAATTAAATATTTTGGTTTTCATTATTGATAGTTCTTTGTCATTAAATAACCACGCTGAGTATATTATTAAGGAAATATCAAAAAAGCTGTTTTTATTTTCTAGAATTTCAAATTGTTTGAGCACATATTCTAAAATAACAACTTTCAATTGCATTATCCAGCCTCATTTCGATTATTGTGCTTCCCTACTGTTTTTATTCAATGAAAATAAAGTGTCTCAATTACAGAAACTTCAAAATCGTGGAATGCATCTGATTCTTAAATGTAGTTGCTATACTTCAATTTCGTATGTGTTAAATTCACTTCAGTGGTTGTCAGTGAAAAAGAAGCTTTATTTTTCAACAATGGTTTTTATTTTTAAGATTATTAAAGGTTTTAAAATTATTTTATTGAATAGATGATATTCATCTTATAACACTAGGCAAAATAATGACTTCCACATTAATAGAACTATTCGACGATGCATGAATAACTATTTTTCAAAGATTATCTGTATCTTTAATGATTATGTGACAGTTTGTTTGTAAATTAAATTTATCTATTGAAAGAGTCCAATACTGTTGTAAGTTTTAAGAAAAGTCTATTGGCTTTTTTAGAACAAGATTTGTGATGTATTACTGTTTAATATTTTATTACTATTATTATTTATTTTAGTAATTATTTAGATTATCTGTATCTTTAATGATTATGTGACTGTTTGTTTGTAAATTAGATTTATCTATTTCAATAAATTACTACTACTACTACTACAATCTCTCGGAATAGCTTTTGTGGTATTACATTTTTTCTTAAAGCCATACTGATTACAGTGTAGTATTTAATTTTTTTCTAAGAAAATTACTAGTTGTTATTCAAGATATGTTAAAAAAAATATCCGATTATTGGTATGATTGAGATGGGTCAGTAGTTCTCAGTGTTGTTATAATTGACATTTTTATGCAGGGTAGCACTTTGGTAACTTTTAATGCGTCAGGAAAAGTCCCTTCTGAGATACTAAACTGACAAATATATGAGTGATAATATTTTATTCAGTTTTTTAAGCTATCGAAAGCTGTCATTATTTTATCCCTAGTCAGTCACTGGAGTAAAAAAAATTACATGCATGGAGAAACAGATGTATTTGTGTCATGTACATAAACTTCATCTTTAGGGAAAGAATCGATAATGTTTCTTGCAACCGAGGTAAAATAGCCGTTAAAATCATTTGGAGTGATGTCACAGGCAAATGTCCTATTTTTAGATTTATTTCTATGATAGTTGATAAGTTTCCAGCAGTCTCGAGTAACATTATCTGACTGCAAAATAAATTGTTCTAGGCTTGTTTTTTCTTCAAGAAATGTTCTGTTGGTATTTTTTTTAAATAATTGTAATTAACTAGTTTTTCTCAACGGCTATAATTTTCAATATGAAAGAATATTTTTTTTTTTAAACCAAAGCTATTTTTATTTTCATGTTTTTTTAATAGCTAGATGTAGTTCTGTTAAGGGTTTTATTGTTTCTATTAGAAACTGTGCAATATCGGTGGAGGACATATCAGATTTCATGACTGTTGACCAGTCTCTATTTTGTAGTGAATTTTTATTTTATTTATGCTATTTGTATTCATGCATCTTTTATATGCTGGTTGAAGTACAGTTTGGGGGGAGTTTTTTGTTTAAGAGTGAGATATTGTGCTCTATGATCTGCTATGCCTGGTTCGCTGACTCCAGACAGTAGAAATTGTTCATCAATGTTCGTAATTATATTATCCAAGCATGTCCTAGATGTTGTCGTGACTCTTGTGTATTCATCTATTATAGCATGTAAACCAAATGAGAAAATAAGATCGTTAAATTTATTGATTTCATTGAAATAACTACTTTGAAATTTTTATTAAAATCTCCCAACTATAATCCATTGAAAGTTTTAAACCAGTATTATGTTTGGCATGTTGTATCAGATAGATTTATAGGTTTAGTTTTGATTTTATTGTTGCCGAAAATGGCGACACCTCCATGTTCTTTGTTTGTCCTACAGAAAGATGTCAGTAAGGAATATTCATACAGCTGTATAGTCGCTAGCTCTATTTCTTTCAACCAGTGTTCAGAAATACAGATTATATCGTATTTATTGTCAAGAAAAAACAAGTCTAATTGATCAATTTTGTTGTTCAAACTTTGTCTATTTATATGAAAAATATGTACGGATCTTTCACTGGTTTTTGATTTTTATCTAGTACGTCCTGTCTCCACCATTACATGTTCTTTTTTTCCCTTTTTGGTTTTGCTTTGTGATATTTTTAGTTTTATCACATGCATAGGATCCAAGCTGAATCGAATCTGCCATCTAATATGAATAAAATGTGGGATTTTGTTCTTTGGTTTTTTTTATAATTTCTGTATTTCCCGTGCATTTGGTCTCTGATGATGCTATCATTTGTGACTGAGAACCCATCTTCTCATGTTGAGGGTAGTCCTTTCCTCTTCCAATTAAAAATGATACTACCACTGGATGATAAAGGTTCAATTCGTTCGTCTCAATTACGTGTTTCTGTGAAAATAATTTGTGCCAAATCTATTACGTGATCAATCGATAAATTTCAATTGGGTCTAATGAAAACTAGGTATTGGATGGACAATCTACTAAAGACTTCGAGAGATTAACAATGACAAGAACTCATAATATTTATTAAATTACCAGAATAATTTGAATAATTCGCCCCTTTTAAATCTGTTTACTAGAAATTGAATAATATTTTGTCCAATAATCACTTAATTACCTAATATCCCACTGACTACCTGCTCGCTCCTATTATTTATAACGAACCCCAGTAATTGTAATTTAGTTTATCACCCCTTGAAAAAGCTAAAGTATAGCAAAACACGTGTCGTGGGTTTTGTAAACTAATTTTTTGTGAACATCTTCATGAAGTATTTTTAGTTTACTTTAATTTTGGATTTTCATCAAGTGTCGGCCACATCTATTCAAAATTTAGTTAGGTATTCTTCAAACCAGTTGAGGACAACTCCCCTCAACACTATAATATCTCAGTTTACGTAGTAGGATCCGTCTATATATTAACCCAATTAATAGAGACAAAGAGAGAGAGGGTTACCTTACAAACGGTCCGGTAGTTTTAAATTTTTGATATGTTGTCTAGGATGGTTATTAAGTGTTCAAATCGAAACTTGCTTGAGATTTTCGCTTATATTGTCACGGCCTACTAATTAGACCCTGTGAAACCCTGGCCCCCTAACTGTTTAGGGTGCACACTAATTATCTTGCTTGGCTTGCGAGAGGTTAAAACATATTTTACTTCTGTGATTGTGACCACCCTGGTATAGTGAAATAAAAAAGTGAAGTGAAAACGATTATGGTTTATTCAAAATTATAGAGAGCAAAAAATAACAGTAAATAAAAGTAACACTTACATTATAATAAAAACCAAGGGAAGGAGATGTGTCATCATGGACTGGCAGCATATACAGGCACAATAAAAAGAACCGAGCCAAAACCAATAATTTCAATTTATATTAAAAATATCGTTGAGTCATGATTTATTGCGCTGCCTATTGCAGAATCAGCTTTCTTGCCATTCAGTACTCAGGAATTGAATTGAAATCCTATACCTGGTTAATGAACGGCGATGAACTTTAAATATGCAGGAAATACTGTATTTCAATAAATGTGATACTGAATGATGGATTACTAATAAATAAATGAACTATGAATTTTGAAAAAGAAATGATTGCTATATTTATATCGGGTAATATTTTTCATACTTGACAATATCTTCGTTTCGGTGCATTATAGCTACAAAAAAGTTTCACCCAATGTTGTGAAGAATGAAATTTCCTATAATTTACGTTTTAAATTCTGTTTCTAGGACTGATAGATATGCTCTTTAAAAAAAAACGAATTTTCCGAAAATTTGTCAAACTTCCAACTTTAGAACGCTGTAATTCAGTTATGGCCTATTCTAGGTAAATAAGTACCGGAATAAAATTTGTAGGGAATTTAATTACCTACAAAATACATGTACTTTTTTCTAACCAACCCTACGTAGTGAGGGGTAAACATAAAAGTTAAAACAACGGTATTTTGCTTTTTTCTGGCTATTGTGACTCCACATTGTATCTTAAAAAATTCACTTATTATTTTCCAGTTTTTATTTATTTATTTACGGATTCACCATTAGAAACAATATAATTACAATTTTAACAGTGAACTACTATTCTAAGAAGTTAAATATTATACATATTATAAGACAACAATAATATTAGTCTAACCTTATGTCACTAAGAAATTTTTCAATTCACTCAATGAGTTTACACGTTTATTAGTCCAACCTTATGTCAAGAATAGATTTTTTCAATTCTCTCAATGAGTTTACAAGGGGATCGACATTATACTTATTAAACCATCTCATGCATCTAGACATCGGTGTGTTGTAACCATAGTTTGTGCTATGATTTTTTATGCAAAAAAGTGGAGGATTTCTTGTATCGTAAGATTTTACATTGAAGTTAATAATTTCTAAAAGATAGGACAGTCGACTTCTCCTGATAGTAGTTTGTAAATGAATGTCATATCATGTTGAAAGCGCCGTGTGGTAAGTTCAGTTAAGTTAAGATTATTTAATGTATTTTGACGATTAAAGTTGGGATATGTCATCATTTTGAAAGATATATGCTTTAGAAATAGAATTTCAACATTTTAATCTGTAATATGGGAACCATGCAACTTTGGCGTATTCCAGTGCTGATCTAACTAAAGAGCAATATAAAGTCTTAAGGGTATTACATGACAACTCTTTACCATTTCTCATTATAAATCCTAACATTTTGCTTTCCTTTGCAGAAACATTATTGAAGTGTCTTTTGAAGTTCAGTTGCTGATCTTAAGTAATCCCAAGGTCTTTTATTTCGTTTACCCTGTCGAGTACTCTTCCATCAATATTATAGTCATAATAAAGGATATTTTTTGATTTGGAAAAAGTGATAACGTGACATTTCTCTATGTTCAGGTACAAATTGTTTGTTGAGGACCAATCATATCTAATTCGTTCTGAAGAATCAGACTGTTTAAGACATCACTAACTGATAAATACAATTTCAAATCATCTGCAAACAGTAAGAACCTTGCATGCTATAAACAATCTCCAATGTCATTTACAAATAGATTGAATAATAATGGTCCACCGGAAGCTACAGGAATTGTTTCTGAAATGTAATTATTAATTCTAACACACTGAAAACGTTGTGTTAGGAAGCTTCTTATCCAATCTAGTATACCAGTACCAAAACCTAGAGCTTTCAGTTTTTCCAACAACAACAAATGATTAACCCTATCAAATGCCTTCGAGAAATCGGTATAGATAGAATCTATTTGGTTACCTTTCTCCAAGACATGTAACAAGTGTTGTTCATATGTTATAAGATTTGTCATAGTAGATCGTCCTGAACAGAACCCATGTTGTTGTGGAATTATTATATTCTTGCAGGCCCAGGTCAACCGACAAGTTACTAGTTTATCCATCAACTTAGGTATAACAGACTGAATGCAAATTCCTCTATAATTAATTTCCCTATTACCTGTTTTGTATATAGGTGTAATATAGCTATTTTTCCAGTAATCCGGAAAATGCCCATTATAGAGAGATAAGCTAAAAAGAAACTGTATTGGTGCAGTTAAAGTGTAGATACAGTTTTTCAATAATGCCGCCGGTATACCATCAGGCCCATGAGAATACTTGAGCTTCAAGTCATGAATATCATCAAAAACATCAACTAATCCAATATTAATTTTGTTTATAGAATCAGAATCAATTTATTCATCACAAAAAATACATAAATATTCAATCAACAAAGATCAAAGACAGATGCATCTTTATCGGACTAGTCAGAAAAATAGGATGTAAATATGCATTTTAGATCATTAACATACAGTTAAAATACAAGTAAAATTAAAGTTAATAATAAATTTTTTTTTAAATTAATATTAAAAACAAAACACATTTTAAAAGTTGAGTAACAAAATACATTTTAAAAGTTGAGAAACTCTTCTATACTATAAAATATTTGTTCTGTCAGAAAACGTTTGAGTTTAATGCTAAACGACATGTTAGACATATTACAGGTATATTGTTTAAGCTCACAGATACATTTGAATTTATTGTATAATTTAACTCCTATGTAGTCAGGCGAGTTTTGGCAGATTTGTAATCGTGAGTAACTCTGGTGTAGACTTCCTTTCATTCGTGTGTCATGCGAGTGCAAGTCCTCATTTTTCTTGAACCTGTTTTCATTTTCTTTCTATATCAACTGTATCTCTATAACAGTAGTTTTGGCTTGAATTTGGAGTTTATAATAATCCTACTTGAGTTACTTACAAAGACCCAGAATAGCTTGCAATGCAATGGTGGCTGTGAGCGCTGGTTCCATAAGGAATGTACAAAGTTGTCTAATAAAGAATATGAAAAATATTGTGATAAAAAATCGCGTGATAAATGGATTTGTGATGAATGTATTGAATCTTCCTCCGGGAGTGGTTCTGAATCAGATGAAGTGGAAGATGGGCAAGAAACGTCACCAATTAATTCTACCAAGAAGAAAATTAAGTCAAATGAAAGGGAAATGGAGAAGTTCATATTGAAAAAATCTGACCCCTCCAATAGAGAAATGTTGCAATTCATGACAAAGAAATTTGCTGAACTTGAGAAGTCTGTAATTTTAACAGTATTATGAACAAAACTGAAATTTGTATAATAGTGAAAGTACAGGGAGACATCAAAAAATCGTTTCAAAAGCTGAAATTTGAAATCCAAGAAGAAGATTACAGGCTCCAAGTTCTGCCTAGCAAACTACCGAACAAACCCGTACTAGTTAAGTTCCATAGTGCTGAATTGAGACAAAGAGCCCTTGATCTGCATAAATCTAAGAAGAAGTTGGATACTGAAGAATGTGGTATTACAGGAGAAAGAAGGATTATTTATTTCAATGAAGACTTACCAAAGGACACCAGGATATTATTTCAGAAAGCAAGAGAATTAAGAAGTCATAATTTTAGATATGTATGGGTTAAAAATGGGAGGGTTTATGCAAGGAAGGATGAGGGGGGGAATTGTATGAAAATGCTCTTAATGAAACATGAATTGGTTAATATTCATCATTGTTTCCTAGTATTATGGATGTGAAAATGCTCTTAATGAAACATGGTCTGGATGTTCTGGGTATTACTGAAACATGGTTGAATGAAAACATATCTGATGCAGCAGTAAAAATTGACAACTATAATTTTATCAGACTGGATCGTGGTAATAATCGTCGTGGTGGGGGTACTGGTGTCTACATCAGGTCAACACTTAAGGCAAGGTTAGTGGCTGAATTTTCCCAATCTGAGGTGAATATTGAACAACTTTGGGTAGTAATTGATATTGCAAATAATAACTATTTGATTGGGACAGTCTACAGACCTCCAGGTGGTCAAGTTTTGGATGCTATAAATTCTCTAGAGCACTCAATTGCTTCAATGTTCCCCGATACAGATAATATTATATTAATGGTTGATCTCAACTTGAACTTAATGCAAGTGACACCAGCAACAGACTTGCTCACAGATTTGTTGGATTTATTTAATATTACTCAAATAATAAAAGTCCCAACACGTATTACTAAAAACTGTAATACCTTATTAGATATCATAGCAGTTGGTGATATTGACTTGATTGATGGTGAAGCACAACATGTCGACATGCATCAAGTCACTGATCACCAACTGGTGTTTTGTCAACTCAAAATAAAAATTCCTCAAAATAAAATCAAGTATATAATTTACAGAGACTTCAGTGCATTCAATCAGGTTGATTTCGAAATGGAATTAAAAATGCAGAATTGGCAAGAAATATTTTTTACAGAGGATATTGACATAAAAGTTGATATATTAACTAATAATATTAAATCTGTTTTGATCGTCATGCTCCGCTTAGGAAAGTAAGATCGACTAAACCGAGGGCTCCTTGGATGACTAATAATTTAAAGATCATGAAAAAACAAAGAAACAAATTACTTGCCAAGTACAAATCAACAAAAAACTTGGATGATTGGGAAGCATACAAGCGAGCAAGAAATGATTTCACCGCGGCAGTTAGGACTGAGAAGCAGAATTATTTGAATGAAATTCACAGAACTAAAAAGAATCGGAAAGATACCTGGAAAGCACTTGAACAGTTGAATATCCATTCTAAGAAATCTGATATATCAGTACCACCTGACTTGTATGATGCTGAAGCTATCAATTGCCATTTCATTAACTCTGTCAATGCATTAGAGTGTCAAGTTGATGATGATCTTGTACAGTATTATAATACCCATAAAGTGAATTATAACCTAGACCACTGCAAAATTTAACCCTTTCGGGAGCATGACGTTCTGGAGGCTGTAGATAGTATCAAATCAAATACAGAAGGTTCTGATGGAATAACCCTCCATATGATAAAAATGTGCTGCCCCTTTTTATTGCCATTTATCGCTCACATATTCAATTGCTGCCTACTTGAGGGATATTTTCCTATAAATTGGAGAAATGCAGTTATTTTACCGTTACCAAAGGTCTCAAATCCTAAATGTCTGTCTGATCTGAGACCTATCAGTAGGCTTCCAGTGCTATCCAAGATGTTCGAAAGACTGATTTTCAATGAAATTTTACGTTTCCTCACAGAGAATGATATGTTTTGGTAATAGTGATTATGCTACTGAAGAAGTAGTAATCAATGGTGTGAGTATTGAGCCCTGTAGAGCAATAAAAAATTTGGGACTATTAATTGATTTTGATTTATGGTTCAAAACGCATATTAAGCATATAGTCCAGAAAAGCTATATGTCATTAAGAAATCTTTACCGCAACAGAACAATACTAAACAAAGAATTGAAAAAACAGTTATGTGAATCACTAGTTTTGAAGCCACTCAAATTATGGCGATATTATTTATGGACCATGTCTTGATATTCGAACTTCAACTAGAATTCAAAGAATTCAGAACTCATGTATTCGTTTCATCTGTTCACTAAGATTACGAGACCACGTAACTCCATTCAGAGCTGAACTAAGGTGACTTGATATGCAGGACAGAAGGAAACTTCAACTTGCATGTTTTGTTCATAAAGTATTAGAAAAAGGAACTCCCTCGTATATTAGAAAAAAAATGTCATATAGGTCGGTTGTGCATGATGTAAACACCAGAAATAGAAACCTACTTGTAATACCCAGGCATAACACTGCTGCATTCAAAAGGTCATCTTCTCATTCTGCGGTAAAAATATTTAACTCCATACCAACTCCTATCAAGAACAAATCATCTTATGGATTTAAAAGAGCCTTTAAGGAATACCTTATGGTTCTATAACATTTTTGTTTTATATGTTGTAATTATATTAACGTTCTCCCTTTACGCATTCTTTGCATTATTTACATGTTACATTTTAGTTATTTGAACATACCTGTTACTCCCGTGATTGTTAATTATAATATATATATATATATATATATGTAGGCATTATTCTGTATGAAATAATTTATTTGTAACTGGTACTCGGTTGAGTTGAGCAGTCTAACTGGACTTCGCCGAGGATAATTAAAATAAAGACATTTTATTATTATTATTATGTTACAGCACAATGCTCATGAGGCAGGTACTATTTCACTTGAGTACCTACTGGTGAGAGGGGATGTTCAATTTCAAATAACCCACCAACACATCAGATACATTTTTCAAAGATTCATTTATTTAAAAAAAGTAAGAACAAAAGGCAGTAATAATCATACAAAAATCGGTAGTAATTGAACTAAGAACTGAAAAGGAAACAAATTTACATGCGCTTCGCTCGTTTCTTAGGGGGTGAGTTAATGAAGTCGGGGGTCTTCATTTTCGTCAAATAGTGAAGTTACTAGATCGGCGTCGTCTTCGACGTTGACGATGACTTCATCTTGTTATTACATTCTTGGCCAACACAGAATTTGCAAAGGCAGAACACTTTAGGCCCGCCTTTCTACAGCCACACGCCCCCATACAGCCAGTTGTGCTTCTGCATGAGACGGCCTTGAGCATGTTTGGGGGAGCTACTCATCCTGATGAGCTCCAGCTTTTCTACACCAGCCCCACTCGATAGGGTCTTTGACAATCCCTATCCACTCCATGACCTGGTGGTATGACCTCAGGAAGTGGAAATGTACTGCGTCAGTGGTCGGATGTGATTTAGCCAGATTGAGCTTGGAGGTACTTGTCTTCAATTTGCTATAGCGAAGAGAGCTCAACGACTGTTCTCTACTGCCACCATACAGGGATACCAAGATTTTCTCCCCTGCTGCTGAAATTTCTTGGGGACTGGCAGCAGGGTCATCGAACCTCTCCGGCTGCTCCAGCAATGATGGGTCTTCCCTACGAGTAGGTCAAAATGTCTTCCCCGACAATGATGACGGCATCGTACGTGGGGGAGAGGCATTTAGCTGTGGCAACTATCAACCTGTCAGCATCTTTGAAAGCTTGGTCTGTGGCTATGTTTGACGCTTGCATTTCACTGGAAAGCAGCTTTGCGTATCGGTCCTTGTTTCCCTCATTGGCCAGGAACTTATCCGGATGATAAGTTTGCCTTGTACCTTCTTGCTCGTTCAGCAGTCTTGGTCCCTTGCTGAGGAGGATCTGTAGTGTAGCCATCAAAAATCACCCCATCACATCAGTGCCATAGTGACGTTGAACGTACTTGACGCAATCCTGGCAAATCCCTCCAAAGGTCGAGCTTCTGTTCCATATAACCTTGTGAAGAAGGTACCCACCATCAATAACGACCATGGAACGTTGTTTCAACTTTTTTGTTTACTTCCCACTCCGTAGAGTTGGTTGAAAAAAATTTACATGCATTCTGTAGGTAATTAAATTCCCTACAAATTTTATTCCGAAACTTGTTTTCCTAGAATAGGCCATAACTGAATTACAGCGTTCTATAGTTAGAAGTTTACAAATTTCCGGAAAATGCGTTTTTTTAATTTTTTTTAAAAGTGCATATCTCCGTAACTGTCAGTCCTAGGAAGAAATTCAAAACGTATATTATAGGAATGGAACTTTTTTGTAGCTAAAATGCACTGAAACGATGATATAAGCGAAAATCTGAAGAAAATTCCGATTTTTTTCGGATTTGCTTTCTCAGATTGAAATACTTGTTTATTTCGTTTTACCAATGCATGCTTGCAATTGAGTATATTCATTTATTCCTTGATGTTCACTGTGACCCACATGAAATGGTAGCCCCCTTATAAAAAATATTCAGAAAGTTTACTGGAATAACCAAATTTCATTCATTCATTCATTTTCAGGGCCAAGTAGTATTATTTTTCAATGTCAAAAATGGTAAAGTTTATAAGCGAATTTCAATCAAATAAGTTTATTAATAAACAGTTATGAGAATTAATTTCCGATTATGATACAAACTAGTGATTAAGATGACAATAATTGCGAATAAATCAACAAAAAAACTATATGTACTTATTTCTGATTGCTACAAATTAACGGAAAACTAGATTTCCCATTGGACTTGTACATTTAATAGTGTAACTCGGTATTCATTAAAAATCAATACATCAATAATTTTTTCCCTCCAGATTTTGAAACGCCACTCTCACATGATGCTCGAGGAGGGGATGAAACATTAGCTAACAGCGACAAAACTGGAAGAATTGTTGAGAGCGATGTTTGTTCTAAAACATTTGATAGATCTCACCTGGCGAAACACAAGAGAACTCATGCAGGGGAACAACCATATCAGTGTAATCTATGTTCATCTTCGCTTAAGTCAAAAGGTGCTTTGAGCAGGCATGCGCTGATTCACAGAGGACAAAAACCATTCACTTGTAATGTCTGCACAAAGCGATTCAATTACAAAGCAGATTTATTTACACACATGGCAATTCATGCGAAAGAAAAACCATTTACTTGTAATGTCTGTACAAAGTCATTCATTTACAAAGCCAATTTATTTGCCCACATGGCAATTCATGCGGCAGAAAAATATTTACTTGTAATCTCTGCACAAAGTCATTCATTAACAAATCAAATTTAATTACACACATGGTAATTCATGCAGAAGAAAAACCATTTACTTGTAAATTATGCGCAAAGATATTTACTTCCAAGAATAATATGACAATACATGAGATGAATCACAAAGAAATGAAATCTTTCGATTGTAAATTTTGTTCGAACACCTTTTTTCATCAAAGTGATTTAGTTCGGCACGAGAGAACTCATACTGGTGAAAAATCCTTCGAGTGTGAATTTTGTTCAAAATTATTCTCTTGAAAGTCAAATTTGTCCGAACATAAGATGATTCATACTGGAGAAAAACCATTTCAGTGTAACATTTGTTCAAAATCGTTTTATCAAAATTCCAAGTTTCTGTATCATTCACAAATACATTCAGGGGAAAAGCCTTTCAATTGTAAATTTTGTTCGAACTCCTTCTTTCATCAAAGTGCTCTAGTTCGGCACGAGAGAACTCATACTGGTGAAAAACCTTTCAAGTGTGAAGTTTGTTCAAAATTATTCTCTCGAAAATCAAATTTGTCCGTACATAAGAAACTTCATACTGGAGAAAAACCATTTCAGTGTAACATTTGTTCAAAATAGTTTTTTCGGAATTCTGAGCTTGTGAGGCACACATAAATTCATGAGGGAAACAATTTTAGGACTTTGCATCTGGGTGAAAATTTGAAACTGCTTTATACCAGACATATACCATTTGAGTAATAGTAACACGTATATTGACTTTATTCATCATCATATAAATGAAAAACAAACAACTTACAAACTAGAGAATAGAAAATACATAATAAATCGGCGAAGTATAAGCAAGAGCTGTTTTTTGATGATAATAATAATATAGTCTTTTATTTCTTTTGATTATGTGTACATGATATAGAAAAGATTAGTTTTACATGTATTGCACTTTACTAACATAAATTACAAATAAATATATAGATAATAAATAGAACGAGGGCATAGGGACCTTAAGAGAGTATAGTAGTGAAACGCAGAGCACAGAAGATTAACTTCGTTATTCTAGTGATTGGTCATTTAAAAATCCTTCCACTGTATAGTATGCTTTGATATCAGTAATTTTTTCAATTTTATTTTGAAGAGTCTAATTTCCAGATTTCCCTAAGTCCATCGTCCATTTCAAGTCTTGGGACTGATAATCCACATATTTTGACCCTAGGTATGTTTCAAACTTGGACAAAACGATCAACTGTTTCAAAAAGGTCACATCCATAACATGCATCCCGAGTTTCCTCTGCAAATAAATTTCGTAAATGGTAGTCCTGTATGTAATTTATATCATTTAGATATATTATATACAGAGTGGGCCATTGAAGGCAGAACCGAATTATATAAAAACGCTCGGACACGTCAACTACATTTTTGAGGGGGAAATCATTTTCGATGAAATTCACCCGAAATACATTCCATCCCTCGGAGCTGTGACCGCCACCCCTAAATTTTAAATGGCAACATATGACAAGTGATACCTCATTTGAAAGGATTTTCCTTCTTAATATCAAACAACAAAAATAAATTAATTCTATCGATTCGTTTTCGAGATATAGAAACTTGAAGTTGGGACATAACTTTTTATTCACTCAATCAATAAAAACAATACCTGATAAAGCAACTGTCGCAAGAACGAGACAAGATGGCCGACAGTGAAGATGTCAGTGGAAGTGATGTCGAGAAAACTTCAAAAACCAAGCAAAAATCAAACGCGAAAGAAGTGTTCCTTAAGTGCCATCCAAAACTAGAGTCAAAAAGTGTGTTTTGCATAAATTGTTTTGAAGTAAGACATAGAAGCTGTGCGGCAAGATCAAAAATGAAATTCTTATCTCAAACTGCAATAGAATGTTGTGAGAAAAAAGTGTCAGGAAACGGCAACCCTCAAGAAAATAAACCTTCCGCGAGGGAAACCGAGCTACTCACAAAATTACTAGAAAAAATTACAGATAAGAACAATATCCTAAAAGAAAACAACAGGCTGCTCCTTGAACGAATTAACTACTTGGAAAGTTCGGGAAATCAGTCAAAAAAATCCCAAGCATCAAAAACAAAGAGAAGTCAGCAACAAAAATTGGTGCCAACCGCGGCCAACAAGAAAAACATAACCTCAAGTCCCAAGAACAACAACAGGTAACCAAACAAAGCGACTTGTGGGCGTGTTCGAAAAATAGTTGCACTGATGACGACGCAAGGGGCGGCAAACTTCACGAACCTGACAACGAACAGTGCACAGATGACAACCAGAACCAAAAACACACAGAAGAAACAAAACGAAGTACTGTTTTTGAACGCACCCCGACCACATCCGTCCATGACGTAAAACTAAAAGAAGAAGAAAATGTAGCCATTAACCATAAAAATGAGCTGTCAAAAAAACAAAATAAACGCGAAAATGTCACGAAAACGATGGAACAGTTCCAAAAAAAGAAGGCACCAGACCAATCACCAACCACAAATATTGATGATCAAAAGGAGAACCAGGAACAGTGGATCATTCCTAAGCGAAAAAAACGCACTAGACCAGACCCTATCAGAGGTTTGGAAGAAATCAAAGAAGGTCAACTTCGAGGCCCAGTTGTTGCCCAAAAAAGGGCTCATCTCTTCCTCTCTGGCTTCCATCCTGACACAAAATCAGAACAAATTACAGACTACCTCAACAACAAAAATTTTGCAGACATAACATGCGAGAAAATGAAGACCAAGAAGGATAAACAAAAAAGCTTATTCAAGTTAGAAGTACCAGAGACACTGGTGGACGAGCTAATGACTCCAAATGTTTGGATGAAAGGTGTCATCATCAACCATTTTTACAACCTACAGCGCCGCCAGTACTACCAAAGACAAGCGGAAAAAAGACATCACCCCAGAGCTCCTATAGCCTAATACATTTAAATCTGCAGTCGATAGGAACAAGTATAAATGCCCTAAATGCAATTGCAGCAGACCACAAAGACTGCATCGCATTCTGTGTCACTGAACACTGGAAAACACTTGTCCAACTGCAAGCTTACAACATTGTAAACTATCACCTAAAGTCAAGCTTCTGACGTGCTGAAAACAAACATGGAGGATCAGCAATCTGTGTCAGAGAAGATATTATCAGCAAAACACGGGAAGATATTAGCAAAACCATCAGAAGGATCAGTCTTTGAATGCTCCGCAGTGGAATGTAGGATTGAAGACCAGAACTATGTAATAATCTGCATTTATCACACTGATGATCCGGAAGTACTTATAGATAAGTTACATTTCATCTTAAATAACTTAATTAAAAAAGATTATCAGATATGTATAGCAGGGGACTTTAATATAAACATCCTAACTGAGGATGAATACTCGAAAAAAATTGTAAATTTTCTAAATACTTTTAACATTATACCCTCAGTAAAAGAATACACACGCATAGATGGAGAGTCTCGCTCATGTATTGACAACATTTTTACAAATATTCCAAACTTTACATCAGAGGTAAGAAATTTTCACATATCCGATCATCTCTCTCAAAAACTAAGTTTTATGGGAACTCAAAAACATATTCCTAAAAAAATAAAAAAACGTATCTTTAACGAAGAAAATAAAAATCTTTTTAAATCTCTCTTAAAACAAAACCACTGGCTTGACATCTTAGTATGTCAACCAGAAGATATAAATGCACAATGGGATGCCTTTATGCGCTCTATAACATGGGCATTTGAAGAAAGCTTTCCTAAAAAATCATTTACAATCACAAAAAATAAAAACAAAAGCAAAATGGCAAAAAACACCTGAAATAATGAAATGCAAAAACAGCTTGACATACTTTTTGTTCTAGGAAATACAAATCCAAACTATAGAGAAGCATATCGAGCAAAAAGAGAATACAATGACTTGCTAAGCAACCCAAGACGTTTTACCAGGAGAAAATTGTGAACTCTGATAATAAATCCAAGACAATGTGGCAAGTCGTAAATGAGGTGAAAGGTGGCAAAAAAACACAAAGATCCTGTATGCTGGAGGGAGACCTGGAGGCAGTGTGCAATGATTTAAATATTCATTTTTTAAATACACCAACAGAGGGAAAAAGTAAAATTCCACAGCAAAAAGACCCAAAACAAAATATCTTTCCAAACTTTACAGAAATGTCCTCTGGTCCTTTTATTCTGCAAAAGTGCATACTGAGACAAATCCTGGGCTAAAATTATAGGAATTCTTGTAGGGGGCTTTTTAGGAGATCCTACCTACTCACACTACCAGGAATTTATGTATTTGAGTGCCTAAAATTCATGCATAAACATTTTCACTTTCACTCAATATTAGCTGTACGGTTACCGCACTCATCATTCTTAAAAAAATTGTTATTATTTCAACTCTTTCCGCGATCGTATACAACATTATTGCGGAAAGATATTTAGCAGCTTTAGTCAAGTAATTTACTCTAATGTCGTTCAATCAAAGATCAGTTTGACACTAATAGACGTCCACAATTGCGATTTGGCGAAAAAAAATATCTCATACATGTTTTTGTTGTACTCGCATTTGAGTCGAATTCGAGAAAACGACTTTTTATCGATTCTTAAGAACCTTAAAAAAAATCGATCAAGTAAATGAGGATGAAATAAACATTTGAAACGGAATTGCATGTTATTTGTTGGTAAACAGTTAGATCATTTAATTCCTTGACAATGATAATTATCTTTAAACAGTTGCATTGTTAGATGTTATTTTTATTGATTGAGTGAATAAAAAGCGATTTCCCAACTTCAAGTTCCTATATCTCGAAAACGAACGATATAATTAATTTATTTTTGTTGTTTGATATTAAGGAGGAAAATACCTTTCAAATGAGGTATCACTTGCCATATGTTGCAATTTAAAAATTTAGGGGTGGCGGTCACAGCTCCGAGGGATGGAATGTATTTCGGGTGAATTTCATCGCGAACGATGTCCCTCTCGAAAATGTAGTTGACGTGTCCGAGCGTTTTTATATAATTTGGTTCTGCTGTCCTACAGAGCCGCTGTTTCGTTTTCAATGGCCCACTCTGTATATAAAAAAGTAGAGGTCCTAGCACACTACCTTGAGGTACGCCTATGTAATTCAAAACTTCATTTGGGATAGATTCTCCCACTTTGGTTGTTGGTGATCTATTAGTTAGGTATTCTTCAAACCAGTTGAGGACAACTCCTCTCAACACCATAATATCTATTGTCTGAGTTATTTGTTCATGCTGTACTTTCTCTGAATTTTTCTCGATATTTGGTAATATTTATAGCCTTGAAGTCCGACATTACAATTGCGTGCTTTTTTTGGAATGTGGGTAATTGTACTTTTCTTCAACCGACTAGGAAAGTTTACCTTCGAAAGTGACATATTTACGAGATTCAGTAGAGTAAATCCTCTTGCGACAAAAGTTGGTTTCAAGAATTTGATACTCATCACTTCCACCTTTATTTTTGAGAGAGAATATTATGGATTTCCACCTGGTTGATTTTCTCAACAACAAGGTTCGTTTCTATAATTATATTTGGAGAAGACCATTCTGTTCTAGTTGTGATATTTGGTGATATCTTCAATGCTTTCAACAAAATATGAATTGAGGTTGTTGGCAGCCTCCATCTCAGTTCTTACTGTGGAAACAGAGTTATCTATACTGAAATTTATACTTTCAAAATTAATAGATTGTTTTTCTCCTTTCACTAAGAATTTTATAACTTTCCACATTTCATTTGAGTCACCCTCATTTGTATAAATTGTGTTTCCAAAGTATTGTGATTTCTTTATTTGTAACCTATTTACAACCCCATTACGTTTTAATTCAAATTGATTCCAAAACTCCGTTTTTACAGTACCAGTATATTTGATGATCTTTGTATGCTCTCTCACTATATTTGGAAGCTGCTTTGATTTCGTCATACCAGAGGACTTGATTGTGTTTATTTCCAATTTTAATACTTGGGGCAATTTCATCCAATCACATAAAAAGTTCGCAACATATGGAAGTTTTTTTTTTTAATAGATATAATGAAAATTTGACTTTGCAGTTAGTTTGTGCTCGAAAAATGAGTAAAAAACAGCCTCTTTCCTTTTGTCATGTGCTACTCTAAACCTGTCAAATTTGACATATTTTACGAAAATCCTCAAAAAATAATTTTTTTCTAAATTTCGAAAAATGCTAAAGAAAAAAGTTGCTCGGTTTCCAATTTTATACCTTTGCTCTAAATTTGGACTGTCTACTGTCACTTCGACTTTTTTCCAATTTTTTTAATTTTTCGAATTTTTTGCTCTACCGATTCGAACGAAACATGATTCAAATTTCATAAATTTGATTTTATTTATTCGTGTCAGAAGCATCGTAAGTTAATATATATAAAGAAAAAAATATGCTAGAGCTAAACATTTTTTGTCCAGAAGCGGGCGACGTCAATTGCGTTCGGCTTCGCTGCTATAAGGTCCTCTATGGTACATCTAGCGGGGCACAGCAGGCAAGTGTACATATGTTGCGTGGTTTGCAGTTCTCCACAGTCGCAGAGATTGGAGTCCACAGGGTAGCCCCACTTATTTAGGGTATCTCGATCTCTGCCGGCCAAGTCAGTCTGTTTAGCCTTCCAGATTTCCCAGTTTCGCCGCCTCCTAGTGCCAGTTCTTCATTCGGCATCATCAATGTTGGTTTGAGGTCTTCCCCCAAAGGTCCACTCTGGTTTTAGGTTCCTCGTAATCTTCTGTCGATCTCAGGAAGCTTCGCCTTGATTTTAGTCGCTGATGGGCTGGTTGGAGACCGTAGAGGGAGTGGCGTTCAGATACTGCTGCTTTGGATCGTTCTTTGAGTGCAGCTGCTTCCCTACGGAAAAACTAATATAAGGAGTATTAGTGAAAATACAGGGGTTGGCAGAGAAACTGAGAAGAATTTTGCACAATAATAATTTCCATCCCTATAAGCCAAAGTTCGTACACACTCTTAAAGAAAGAGATTTCGGTATTCGAGTAGGATTTTGATTTTGGTTCCAAGGTGAGAGAGAAAATGATATCACATTTCCCAAAAGGAATTTATGGACAGACGAGGCAACTTTCACGTCGAACGGAACAGTTAGTTCCCAAATTGTCGCTGGTGGTCCAACAATAATTCAAATTTGGTAATAGAATGCCGTGACCAATATTCATTCAAGACAAATGTGTGGTGTGGTTCATTACATAACCAAATAATTGGACCATATTTTTTAGACAAAAGTTGAACGCAGACATGTACATAAATTTCATTATGAATCAGTTGTCTGAAGTTTTGGATAATCTGCCTCTAAGTGGATAGTTTAGATAATCTGCCTCTAATTTGTGATATCAGCTTGACGGGGCACCGATGCACCAAACGGTAGAAGTGTCTCAGTCAGATGTTTAGGGGCAATGTGCTAGGACGAGATTGGGAAGATTATTGGCCACCAAAATCACCGGACTTATCTCCAATGGAGTTTTTTCTATGGGGTTATCTGGAACAAAAAGTGTATAAGCACAGACCATTTGCAAACACAGAACATTTAGAGCATACCATTCGGGAGTATTGTGCTAACATAAATCCCCTATTTATTAAACATGCCACAAAGTCTGTGAATGAAAGGACTATAATTTGTATAGAACGGGAAGGACGGCATACTGAATGATGAATTCGGGTTCTTTATAAGATCAATGAATGTTACGATGTTTTGTTATGATTTTGGTTTAATGTTTTTTGCACATCTAATAGTGAAAATAAAGAAAATGAGATTTATGAAATTAATTCAAAAAACGTTCGAAAAATTATTATTCGCTCGAAAATTACATCACAGTTTACATCCAACAGTCACACTGTTTGATGTAAACTACATCAAAATATTTCGAACTCATCTGAAGCTAACGAGATACAAATCTGTTAAAAAAAGAAATACGAGCCTAATAAGAATGAAGAGAAATTCGTTCATTCGATTACTGACATATTAACCTCAATACATTGAAAATCCGAATCAGTTTCACAATGAAATGAAAAAACTAGATAAACTTTGCAACAACAAGGACAAATTTCTGGAGGTGCATTTTTTTTTCTGGTAACAGGCCAATGTGGGTATTTTCTGCGCCAGATGTGACATTAAAGTCTCGTATTCATCAAAATTATAAAATTTTAATCATGAAAAATTAAAAAAATTCGAAAAAAGTCGAAGTGACAGTAGAGAGTCCAAATTTGGAGCAAAGGTATTAAATTAGAAACTGAGATCTTTTTTCTTTGGCATTTTCCGAAATAAAAAAAACAGATTTTTTGAAAATTTTTGTTTTTTTTTTAAATTTGACAGGTTTAGAGTTGCACATGACAGAAGGAAATATTGTCATGAAGCATAAGTTTAATAAATCCAAAATTTAAATGTTTCCTCTCCTAAAGGCCACAAGGGCATTTCAGTTCCTGTTCTGCACTCGTTTGTATCTCATAATTAAATCAATACCCTGTATAGAACAGTGCAGAGAGAAATGCAGGAACTGAGGTGTTGAATTACATTAATTGAACTCGATCAGCAAATAATGCTGATCAGAGATTTTCGGAAGGAATGACCTGTGGAGAGGGGCATTGATTGTCGAGTTTTGCTAATAATTGAGAAGAATAGAACAGTTAGTTGATCGAGTTTTAATCGAAGTAAACATCGAAAATAATCGGCGGATGACACTTCTCCCAATGGCACCAGAAATGGATATGATAATGTAAGTACTGTGTTTTTCCCTATTGTTCATTCATTTTAATAAATCTATATTTTTATAAATGTGTCTCTTACCTAATTGACTTCACCTCTATTCTTGCAGCCGCACTGCAAGGGGAACAATTCAGGGTTGTTAAAGTTAAATGGGGTTCGAGTAGCCAATAATGATCATGGCTATTCTCGATATTAGAAAATGTGTTGTGGGCTTGGAAAAAGTCCCGACATAATTGGTGGAGGCGCCGGGCCATTATATTAGGCTATATCCTGTTCAAGGGAAGGCCTAACTTAGCCATTTTTCCTGGCCTATTTGGAAGGGTACAGGCTGCAGGCCCTTCAAGCACCAAACAGCAGTCTTTGGCACCTTAGGTGAGCTTCCTTTCCAATATTGGTATTATTAAAGCTTTTTGAATGGAGAAACACAGGAACTGTGGAAAAAATAAAATATTAAATTAGATAGAAAATCTAAATTGATACAAATCAAATAAACACCCAATCCCTAATGAAAGAGAAACAAAAACACCAAAAATTATACGCTAGAAATTAATGAACCTCTATCACCCCCTCTTACCGGAACAAAAATTGACTGTACCTTACATATTTTAGAGGGAAAAATGATGATTAGAAAATGGTTTAAACTGAATAAATCAATAAAATATAGTTGAAAAGGCCTCAAATATAAAGTGAAATGTGGAATGATATAGATTGAAGTAATAAATAGTAAAAAACACAATGTGCCCTATAGAAAGAAATCATAATGCTTCTAGAAAAGTAAATGATATAAATACAGAAAAGTAAATGATATAAATAAACAAATGAAAAGCCGGCCGGCAAGCGTTACTACTTTTCTCAGTAATTTTACTAAATTGTTGGGATATTCAAGCTGATATTATCGTAAAAATATTAGATGAATGTTCTTACAAAACAAAATCAAAAGAGAAAACAAAAGAAAAGTAGATTAATAGAATCTCACAAATTCACATTGATAACGCCATGATACCGTAATACCTCAGATGGCGATCGTGTAATTCAACACCTGTCGAAGTATTAGCTAGGGGAATAGTTGTTGCGATTGATCCATTATAACAGAGGTAAATAAATAAAAGGGCTTTGCACACTGATTAGTTGTGATAATAATGTGAGAAAATAATGTGAATAACATGGATCCATGATAATAAATAAAAATAAAAAAGTTTACAAGGAACAAAAAGGGCATAAGCATTCTACAGAATAATGAATGAAAGAAATAATATACATATAAATACGTATGTAAAATTTGAGGTACACATAACTATTGTCAAGTCAAGACTAGTAAATGAGGGGTATCAAGAATTTTATAATAGGGAAAATCACACTTTAAAAAGGCCGATGGTCAATGTCTTTGCAATTAGCAAGCATATATAGTAATTACATAAAAGGGGGGTCAATGAATGTATCAATACTAGTTTACCCATTTCTGTATAAATTGTATTAACATATTTTTATTGAAGATATAATTGTAATTATAACATTGTATATCATACAATTCATTTTGGGTTTGTTATATGATAGGAACATTAGTTAGGTTATATGTCACATTATAGTGAAAAATTGTAATAAAAAGGACTTACTGCCGTTTTTTTTTTTTTTGTTGCATGATTCGAGACAAAAACCACACAACACGAACATGAGGCACTGGTACAGGAATGCAGTAAATCTCCCTTGGATGATGCTCCCAGCCAAAATCCATGTTGCAAGTGAACCTGACCAGGACACCCCATTCAGTTCTTGATGTAACAAGCCACTGGACGAGAAATAGGAGGCTTTCACAACCTATGGAATGAAAAATTATATTAGCAGCAGCCCATACCAAAATTGGTGACAACAGCAATTTTTACCAATTCATAAGTACCTATCCTTCGGAAATAAAGTACACCTACCTCAGTTATACACACCTACAATGTGTGGGAAGGTGCAAAAGGACACTGAAAGCAGCCCCGTCTGTTTTCCAAAAAGTCAACGTATTAATTCCAATCAATGCAAGGAGGCACATCACAAATACACAAACGACGAACTTCCAGTATCCAGCCAGCCATCTTGACAGTTGTCAAGGTTGAATGAATCGTCACAAATCCACAATCGATGAAAAATCGAAAACGTTCATCGTGCCCCCTTCCATAGGATAGCCAAACTGAATGGTCCAGAAACTTGTAACACCCTGGTTCCAGGTCGTCGCTAGGAGCAACAGCGCCCAAAACAAGCTAACAGCAGGAGATTGAGAACATTATAGGGACTCGAATAGACAATACTCCCAATGAGAAAAATACAAACTATAACCGGACTGAGACAATTCAAGTGTTGTATAGAACAGAACATAAAAAGTGCTAGTGTGGTTGAGAACATTATAGGGACTCGAATAGACAATACTCCCAATGAGAAAAATACAAACTATAAAGTACTTTATTCAGATTCCTTTAATTGAAGTATAATACTGTATATCCCATATTGACCATTTATTTTATTTTTTTGGGTGTAATCGTTTTTATTTGACTTTTGTTTTTTTTACTATTTCCTAACATTTTTAATTTTTTATTCCAACAAGTAACATTGTTGTGATTAGTTATTTTAATCTTCGATTTTATTTTATTACACATAAGGTGTAATTCAGGTCAATGGAGACCTATTCAAATTACTTTAAATATATGTATATATATATATATATATATATATGTATATTTTATTATTTTTATGATTTCTTGTATAGATTCAAGCTGGAGCCCAGCTTTTACGGGCCGGGGGGAAGTGTCATGAAGCATAAGTTTAATAAATCCAAAATTTAAATGTTTCCTCTCCTAAAGGCCACAAGGGCATTTCAGTTCCTGTTCTGCACTCGTTTGTATCTCATAATTAAATCAATACCCTGTATAGAACAGTGCAGAGAGAAATGCAGGAACTGAGGTGTTGAATTACATTAATTGAACTCGATCAGCAAATAATGCTGATCAGAGATTTTCGGAAGGAATGACCTGTGGAGAGGGGCATTGATTGTCGAGTTTTGCTAATAATTGAGAAGAATAGAACAGTTAGTTGATCTGAGGTTTTAATAGGTAAACATCGAAAATAATCGACGCATGACACTTCTACCAAATGGCACCAGAAATGGATATGATAATGTAAGTACTGTGTATTTCCTATTGTTCATTCATTTTAATAAATCTATATTTTTATAAATGTGTCTCTTACCTAATTGACTTCACCTCTATTCTTGCAGCCGCACTGCAAGGGGAACAATTCAGGGTTGTTAAAGTTAAATGGGGTTCGAGTAGCCAATAATGATCATGGCTATTCTCGATATTAGAAAATGTGTTGTGGGCTTGGAAAAAGTCCCGACAATATGCTGTTTTTCACTCATTTTTCAAGCACAAACTAACTGCAAAGTCAAATTTTCATTATATCTATTAATTAAAAATACTTCTATATGTTGCGAACTTCATGTATGACACTGTATATATATATATATATATATATATATATATATATATATATATATATATATATATACATATATCATTCACATCATTTGAATTATTTAACTATTCACATTCAATCAAATATATATTATGAAAAACGTCATCATTCAGTTTCCAGGTAGATTTTTTTGTACTTGAAACAACTTCATTATATTGTAATTGAGGTTATTCTTGTATAATCATAAACAAGTTGCCAAATTCCATGAGTTGTTTTATTTTATTTTTTGCCCATTATTTGCCTGTAAAATATTCTATTAGTTCACACCTAATAAAATATTTTAAAAAACAAATTTTTAAATCAACTTATTATTTATTGTCAGATGATAAGATGAAAAAATCATTTTTATTTTCTGTAGGGAGAGTACTTGCTTTCTTAGGTTGAAATACTTGACTATTTCGTTTTACCAATGCATGCTGTGTCATCATACAATTGAGTATATTCATTTATTCCTTAATATATACTGTGACCCACATGAAATGTTATCCCCCTTATAAAAGATAAATTTCATGAATAAGTCCTCATTTTCAGGGCCAAGTAGTATTATTTTCCCCTGTCAAAAATGGAAAAGTTTATAAGCGAATTTCATTCAAATAAGTTTATTCATAAACAGTTATGAGAAATAATTTCCGATTATGATCACAAACTAGTGATTGAGGTGTCAATAATTTCAAATAAATCAACAAAAAACTATATGTACTTATTTCTGATTGCTACAAATTAACGGAAAACTAGGTTCCTTATTGCACTTGTACTTTTAATAGTGTAACTCGGTATTCTTTAAAAAATCAAAGATTTTTTCCCTTCAGATTTTGAAACGCCAATCCCACATGAGGCTCGAGGAGGGGATGAAACATTAGCTGGCACCGACAAAACTGGAAGAATTGTTGAGAGCGATATTTGTTCTGAAACATTTGATAGATCTCACCTGGCGATACACAAGAGAACTCATGCAGGGGAAAAACCATATCAGTGTAATCTATGTTCATCTTCGCTTAAGTCAAAAGGTGCTTTGAGCAGACATGCGCTGATTCACACAGGACAAAAACCATTTACTTGTAATGTCTGCACAAAGCGATTCATTTACAAAGCAAATTTATTTACACACCTGACAATTCATTCAAAAGAAAAACCATTTACTTGTAAATTCTGTGCAAAGTTATTTACTTCCAAGAATAGTATGACAATACATGAGATGAATCACAAAGAAATGAAATCTATCAATTGTAAATTTTGTTCGAACGTCTTCTTTCGTCAAAGTGATCTAGTTCGGCACGAGAGAACTCATTCTGGTGAAAAACCTTTTAAGTGTGAAGTTTGTTCGAAATCATTCTCTCTAAAGTCAAATTTGTGTCAGCATGAGAAGATTCATACTGGGGAAAAACCATTTCAGTGTAACATTTGTTCAAAATCGTTTTCTCTAAATTCCAGGCTTTTGCGGCACACACAAATTCATAAGAGACAAAAACCTTTCAATTGTAAAATTTGTTCGAACTCCTTCTTTCATCAACGTGATCTATTTCGGCATGAGAGAACTCATACGGGCGAAAAACCTTTCAAGTGTGAAATTTGTTCAAAATTATTCTCTCGAAAATCAAATTTGTCCGAACATGAGAAAATTCATACTGGAGAAAAACCATTTCAGTGTAACATTTGTTCAAAATCGTTTTCTCAAAATTCCAAGCTTCTACAGCACGCACAAATTCATACGGGAAAAAAGCCTTTCCATTGTAAATTGTGTTCGAACTCTTTCTCTCAAAAGTCTTATTTGCATAAACACGAGAAGATTCATGCTGGAGAGAGACCATTTCAGTGTAACTTTTGTTCAAAATCGTTTTTTAGGAATTTTGAGCTTGTGAGGCATACAAAAATTCATGCCGGGAAAAAACTTTAGGACTTTGGATCTGGGTGAAAATTTGAAACTGCTTTTATACCAGGGATATACAATTTGAGTCATAGTAACATGTATATCGACTTTATTCATCATATAAATGAAAAACAAACAACTTAGAAACTAGAGAATAGAAAACACATAATAAATCGGCGGTGTATATATAAGCAAGAGCTGTTTTTTGACTCAACCTTTACAAAATATGATTAGAGAAAATTTTTGACACTCTACTTCTCCACTTCACATGTTCTCTCCACAAAAATGTATAATACTGATAGCTGCAAAGAATTTTTAAATTGATAGGAACAAAACAAGTAAAACTGTAACCTGTGAGTCTGTCTGAAGGCAAAGTATAATAATAGTTCGTGGCTCCGCAGATGGAAAACATTAAGAGGAACCATCGTGAGGGAGAATAATTGAAAAGAATCATAAACTTCATAAAGATTTGATACCGTACTACTGAATAAGAATAAATTATGAAGATAAAAGTCTCACCATGCACCGAGTCAATAAATAAAGAATAACAACTCATTAGAACTGTCAGGATTAACTGAGTCTCCATGGAAGTAAACGATACAAATGGAAATTTTACCCTCTGTTATTAATAAATTCAATATATGGTAAACATTCCAAACGTCTGCAGTAATAAATATAACCTTTTTTATTTCATTATTTTCATTATGTATTATAATGTCTTGCAATGAACTCTCATCCTGTACATACGACTCTTAAAATTAATGGGCACATAAATAAAGGGTTGGTAATTGTCCAAACTGTAAAAATACTAGCTTTGGGAACTTTGCTCTCCCACGATGCATCTAGGAGATAATTTACTATTCAAGCCAAGTATCAACAACAGAAGGTAACCTTTTAATAAACAATTCAGAGTTCAGTTGAGTTGAATTCAGTATGTAGTATTCGGTACTCGGTATCACCATGATAAGATAATCATATCTCAACATTAGTGCGACTTAAATTCATAAAACAAAAAAATTTAACCAGTGTGAATCGCCAAAACTTCAGAATAGACTCTGAATTATAAACTAAGTCATTAATGAAAAACAATCAGATAGCTTCGAAATGAAATATAATACAAGTATGACTTAATCCACAACCTCGGTAATGCTAAAAGAACTTTTCTCCACGATATCTATAGTTTTAATCAAAATCAGACCATCAACTACAGTACAGTTATTAAAATTCTAAAATTACGCCAAAAATGGTGCAAACCATCAAGTAAGATTATATTGAACTTTATAATTAATAATTATATACTAAGTGCCTCAATGCATGCATGAAAATGAATTCCTTATTCTATTTGACAAACTTTCTTATATGTTTTCAACTTTATTATGCGATATACTTAAATTATACTCATGAATGCGTTTTTGTAATTGGGTAGTGTTTTTATACACTTCCTAGCTGACCGGACAGACGTCCTGTCCAAATTTCTATATTACCTAAATTTGTTTTCCTGAAAACTCTCGTCCGCGTTGAATTTCCTTTTTCCTATGTTATCCCGTTTTATCGCCAACCCGTTATTCCGTTTTCCCGTTATCCCGTTTTTCCCTTCGTTATCCCGTTTTCCCGAAAAAAATTAGCCAAATCGTTCCAGCCTTCTCAAGTTATGAGCTTACCAACACAAACAGACATTAATTTTTATTATATATTATATATATACTGTTTAATATTGTATTATTACTCTTATTCTTTATTTAAGTATTATTAGATTATGTGAATGTTTGTAAATTAGATTTATCTATTTCAATAAATTACTACTACTACTAGAAAAATATATTCCTGAAATCTTTTCCAGGACGAATACATTTCTAATAACTTTTCTAAAAACCCTTTCTTTCCCTAAAAACCTTATTAGGCGTATTACGAACATTCTATAAAACAATTAGCCAAATCGGTCCAATAATACAATTAGCCAAAAAAGTTACCCTGACTGGGATTCGTTCCTGTGACCTTCTGCTTGGTAGGCAACAGTGTAACCGCTGAGCTAATTCCTCTTTGGTAATAATTGATTCGATAGTCTTTTTCTTCGCCAAGTTTCTTATATACTCGAATTTTCCAATTTCGGGCCAATTTTCCTATTTTTTTATCCTCATCGACCATCCACGGGCTATTATGTACATTTAAAAAAAAATTGCCAAATCAGTCCAGCTGTTCTCACGTTTTGCGCTTACAAATAATCGAGATTCATTTTTATTATATAGCATTCAGAATTATTTGAGATATCAATATAGTACACAAATTGAACAACTCGCACATAAAATAAAACCAAATAGATAAGTTAGTCGTCCAATTTAGGTATATACAGGGTGATTCAAAAGTACTTTGACAAACTTCATGAGGTGATTCCTCACAATATTCTAATATGAATTGTCCAAATAAATATATGTCCGGAAACGCTTCGTTTCCAAGATACAGGGTGTTAAAGTTTAATTTTAATTTTCGTTTTTTTTTAAAACACTTTCGAAATACTTACCTTAATTGAACAAAATTCGAACCTGGTGTTATTATTGCTCTTACTCGTAGGGGGCGTCTTTTTCTTTTTTGAAGATTCATAACTTTTTTGAGCCTACTTCTAGCACATTTTCAGTGAAAAAATCAATTCCTCTATCGCTAGAATCAACCGTTTTCTAGATATTTGGACTTGAAATTTGTAGTCGATTATTTGATAATCGATGCGAAGTTATTACCATTATTTTGCATTTTTCCCAAGCATGCTTAGGAAATGAATTTGACGTTTAAATAAGTAGTTTTGGTTTTTTGTAGGGGGCGCCACCAATTCTATTTATTTTTACTTGTTTGAAATAGTTATTTTTGTATCAAGGGTGCAAAATCTGTATTTGTTTTAATAAAATTTGCAAGAAATATCAACATTTTATTTCAAGAAATTTTGAATATGTAGAATAAAATAAAATAAAGGAAACTAAATTGTTCAAAGTGTCCACCTGAGATACAGGCATTCAGTCTTCTAGTCATTGAATCTCATACCCACTCAAAAATTATTGGTGTGTTTCTTATTGTTTCACAGGCGTCTGCTATTCGGTTTCTTAGATCTTCCTCGTTCGCTACTGGAGTTTTATAAACTAGTGACTTCAAATGTCCCCAAATATAAAAATCTGGCGGGTTTAGATCTGGGGACCTTGGTGCCCACGCCTGGTTAGGCTCTTCTACACCCCTACCGATCCATCGATTTGGATAGACAGTGTTAAGGAATTCCCTGGCTACAACGCTAAAGTGGACCGGAGCATCATCATGCATAAACCACATGCGGATACGAATTTCTAATGGTACATTCTGAAGTAGTCCCGGCAATTCATTTTCTAAAAAGTCTCTGTAACTTTCGCCATTCAGTCGGAACGGTAGAAAGAAAGGACCTATCAAGTAATTATCAATTATTGCCGCATGTCTTTCACTAACTGCGTGCGGATTTTCCAGAGCCCAAACATGGTTGTTATGAAAGTTTGTGATAGCATTTCGGGAGAAGTTTGCCTCGTCCGTGAAGAGTACATATCTTAGAAATTGACGATTTCCAGCCAATTTTCTCAAAATTCACTGACATATAGTAATGCGCTGGGGAAAGTCTCATGGCAAAAGAGCTTCTACCCTTTGAATACGGTATGGATGAAATTGTTGATCGTGGATAATTCTCCAAACTGTGGACTGAATAGAATTGAGAGCTTCAGCAATTACTCTTGTACTTGTTTCTGGATTCTCCTCGAGAGCGTTCAAAACTGCTTCTTCCAATTCTGGGGTTCGGACTGCTCGTGGTCTTCCAATCAATCAATCAATATATACTTTATTGTCTGAAGAGTTGATTCTTATTGACAAAGCATGAAAATAGGAAAAAAGAGAAATATATAAGAAATGTACAGATAATTAGATACGTGAATGTCAAATGGATAAAATGTACAAACATAAAAGATAAATATTACATATATGAATAAAAAACATATTGTCAATCTCCTTTAAAAAAGAAGGACTATTGAAACAACACATTATAAAATAAGATGTCATTAACAAAAGGGTAACTAACTAACTAACAATTACCACCCTTAAGATTTAACAGTAGTCTTGCATAATAATCAAAACATGAGATAAAAAATAAAAAATTCAATAATATAAATATCCAGTATCAATTCAATTCCCATAAGGAACTATAGTATATCCTCATAATATTCCTGCAGGTTATAATAAGCTTTCTGCAATAGAGCCTTTTTTACAGTCTTTCGAAAGTTCTTCAGAGAAGTTATGTTTCTATAACTGGCTGGCAGATGATTATATATTTTTTTGCTTTCATACATGATGGAGTTTTTGTCAGACTAGATTTAGGTAGGGTAAGGGAACACAACCTTCATTTCTTGTTTTATGTTTTCGTGTTTCGTAGGTGTTGAACCATATTTTGTGTGGATGAGGCATACAGTTTCCAAAATGAATAAACAAACGAGTGATAATATTTGTTAGCTAATAAAAGTGGTTTGCAGTGATCGTGATATAGAGCTTTACACAGGTATCGGTTGCTCTTTTTGTAGAATAAAAACACATTGAAACAGCTGGTTATTGCATAAACCCCAGAAGGCAATGCCATACCTCAAATGTGACTCAACTAGGGAAAAGTAGACCATCCTAGCCGAGGCTACGTTTAATTCTCTTGAAACAATTTTTCATTGCAAAGCAGCTAGAGGCTAACTTCTTGCTCAAGGTCGTTACATGCTCATCAAATTTTAGCTTGTTGTCTATAATTAGACCTAGAAACTTAGTTTGTGGGTTATTTGTTATAATCTGGTTATCTAAGTACAAATTATCAAAGTCAAACTTAAGGGTGACTAGATTTTTTTTAAATTGAAACAGAGTCGATTGGAGTCCACCATTGCTTAATTTTTCTAGATCGAGAGCAATTGATTCTTTCAAGTGATTTATGTCTTTGCTATGCCATAGAATGGTGGTGTCATCCGCAAAGAAAGTGAATTTTCCTTGGATGCGAATGGTGGCTAGGTCATTTAGATACAATAAAAATAGAATAGGACCTAGAACCGACCCTTGTGGAACGCCCATTGCGACTTTGCCACTGTTAGAGTAGTTTTCCTGTATTTTTACTACTTGACTCCTTTCTGACAAATACGTGCGGAACCAGTCTAATGAGGAATTTCGGAAACCGTAAAATTGTAGTTTTTGCAGTAATATCTCATGGCTGACACAATCAAACGCCTTGGAGAAGTCGCAAAATACCGCCAGCTACGGTTTCTCACATTATTCAAAGTAACATATGTATTTTCTACTACGAGGAAAAAAAGCATCATTAGTGCTTTTCGAGTTTTGAAATCCAAATTGGGCATGGCTTAATATGTCATTTCTGGTAAGATGTACCATCATTCTTCTTTTGACTAGTTTTTCTATTATTTTGGATAATGTTGATAATAATGAAATTGGGCGAAAGTTCGAGGGATCATCTGGGTCACCACCTTTGTACAAGGGGATTACAACTGCTTGTTTCAAGCAGGAAGGGAACTGTCCCATTCTGAAGGAACTGTTAATTGCCTCAGCTAGGGTGAGTAGGACATGGTCAGGTAGACTTTGAAAAATTTTTACAGATAGGCCATCCATACCCGATGAGCTCTTATTTTTTATTTCATTGAATACCTCTTTCAGCTCAAATATGTCAGTATCTTCAAGGTGAAAATTTTGTGCAATGCTAACATACTTCATATAGTCTAAAGAGTCGACCTGTGAATTGAGATTGGCTGAGAGTTCGTGGCCTATGAAGTTTGTCTCTTTTGCATTATTGATAACTTGTTTATATATACGTTTGTAAGCATTGAAATAAGTTATAAAAAAACATTTTGTACTTTTTTTTTTTTTTTTTTTAAAAAACCATTTTTTTTTTATGGTATGCAACGACCTCAAGTTTCGTGCAGATATTTTGATGCCTTTAGTTATCCACGGTTTTTTATTTTTTATTTTGAGCTTTTGCAATGGAAAACAGTTCTCAAATAAGGTTGATAAATAATTATGAAATGTATTGATAGGTTCCTCTGAATATTTGAGAGTGTTCCATGGTATCTGTTGACATTTCTTCTGCAATTTTATGAAATTTTTGCACTAAAATCCTGCCATACCTAAAACCATTTTTATGAGGTGTGATATTGAAGTTGTTGGACTGGAAGAATACTGCTTCATGATCAGAGATACCTGCAGGAATAGTACAACAACTAATACTATGTCTATCTAAATTTGAACACATATAGTCAATTATAGTAGCAGAATTTTTGATGATACGTGTTGGTTGTTCAACATGCATCATTATGTTGAAAGAGGACAACAAATTTCTTAAATTTTCTCTAGCTAGGGAGTATTCAGCAAAATTTACATTAAAATCACCGGCTAATATGATGTGAGCATTAGGCGGCAAGCTGGATAAAAGAGTTTCAAGTTTTTCTAAAAAGGTATTCACATCAGAACTGGGTGCTCTGTAAAGGCAGATAAGGAATATATTATTTTTTCGCTCATGTACTAGAGAGAATTCAAACTCTTTTTCCACTATTAGGGAGTCATATCTATCTACAGCAATAAGCCTGAGATTGTGAATTTTATTTTCATTCCCTAAAATCATAGTACCACCATTCTTAAATTGATCCCTGCAATTCTTAGCAACTAATACATAATTTGGAATATAACAAGTTTCAGAATTTAGTAGCCAGTGTTCAGTTAGTAAAATGAAGGTTGGCAAACCCTGCTGCTCTACAAATATCGCAAGATCATCGACTTTATTTAATAATATCAGCTGCCCTCTTAAAGCTACCTGTTTCTGCCAAACGACGGTGAGGACTGGTAAATGTTGAAGCTGAAGGCAGTACTCGATTAGGAAATCGCTCCTGGTAAATACGTCTTGCTTCGCGCGCATTGCCATCCGCAAGGCATACACGAAATGCATATCGGCTAAATGAGCATAAAATAATCCATTTTTTCAAAATTTGTGTTTTAAAACATACAGAAACATTAACAAAACAACAAATTTTTTTACTGTCACATAATATGTAATTACCAAAACTACTTACTTAAACGTCAAATTCATTTCCTAATCATTCTTGTGAAAAATGCAAAATAACGGTAATAACTTCAACACGCATCGATTATTAAATACTCGACTTGAAATTTTCAAGTCCAAATATCTATAAAACCGTTGCTTATAGCGACCTAACCTAACCTAAAAACAGTTGACAGTTTTTCTCGTCTAATTGCTAGGCAACAGTTTCTCATTAAACAACCCAAATTTACCCGATAAAATACAAACCTCTCGTGCAATTATAAGTGATAAAATCCGGGAAGACCTCTTAAAAGAGACCATTTTCCAAAAATTCATTATTTTTATAAATTTAAAGCTGGAAAAACAATCTTGCGGGAAATTATAGATAATAACTGTGCGCAAGATGGTTTCTTCGGAAGAGTACCTGCTTTCTTAGGTTAAAATACTCCTCTTTTTCGTTTTAACAATTTCATATAATTTTTAATATTTATTGCCCGATTTGCAGTATGACCCATTTCAAATGGAAGCAGACCTATAAAAGATATATTTCATAACCGATTGGAATTATTTTATTTCGTGAGGTAGATGCCAAAAGGTCTACTAGAATACTGTCATCTGTCATGAATGAGTCTTCATTTCCAGTACCAATTATAATTATTTTTCAATCATAAAAATTGATAGTCTATATGCGATTTTTTTAACATAAATCTGACAACTTCATTGGATTCACGAAGTTTTTAAATGGATTCTATTAAAATTTCATTGAAAAAGTTCTTTAAGAAAATAAAAATATACCGTTTAATTCATATTTGGATTCTGGAACTGAATTTCAACTGCACCACTGGATTCACCAATTCTTGAAATGAAATTGACCATAATTTCATTTAAATAACTTCATTCATAAAAGTTGGGAGACTCAAATTCCATAATTCTTATATTGAACAATAATCCATGAATTTGCTTATAACAAACTAGTAATCACGGTGTAATAATTTAGAATAAATCTAGAAAAAACTACCTGCACTTATTTCTAATTGCTTCAAATTAGCAGAAAACAATCTCCTACATTCAATCATTGCAAATAAGGAGAACGGAAAAGATAACAAAATAAAACTCAAATTAGTACAATTAACATTTTTGTGGCTTCCACCAAACTTCCATTCAGGTTATTTCTTTTCTTATATGTGAGCGAATATTTTTTGAGTATTTTGTGTGAGAAAAGCTCATAGGAAAAAATCGAGTGAAGTTAAACAAAGCGGTCTAGGTGGCCATTTAATTAATCTACTCCCCTGTATATCGTTTATTTGGAAATATCGTACCTTCTAATAAAATTACGAAAGGGGAATAGACAGATAGATTTATTGGAGCTTACAATTCCAACAATTGATACAACTCAAGTCAGAAAAATGATTACATTAACAATACAAATGTCTCTTAATATAAAATAAAAATAAATAAAAAATAACTCACGTGGTATAAGTAAAATACAATGGGTATATAAAAGGAGAAAAAATAATATAAGTATATCTCGGACACAGATTAATGAGTACTATGTAATATTGAAGTAGTAAGATAATTTAATCCAAACTGAGAAAGGTTATGAGTACATTAATTCTTGTAATGAATATAGCTCAATGTTACACAACAGATCAAAAACATGTTTTTTAAAAGTTTGTCTTGTCTGAGCTTATTTGATATTCAAGGGTAAATTGTTGTAGAATTTAATGGGTGCGTAATGTGGCCCATTCTCTGTATTTTTCAATCTATGCTTAGGAACAATACAATTGGATTTCTGTCTGGTGGAATACTCATGTCTATATTTGTCTTCTTCAAAGTTTGATTTATTCTCATGTACAAAAAGTACACAAACATGAACATACAGGATGTTAGTGAATAAGTGCGACAAACTTCAGGGGGTGATACTGCATGAAAAAATAATGACAGTTTGCTATATAACTTTTGTCCGCAAATGCTTCGTTTTACGAGATACGGGGTGTTAAAGTTTTTCTCAAAAACTGACTATTTATTTATTGCTCTGAAACCGGTCGAGATAGGCAAATGAAATTTGGTGAGTTTTGAGAGGTAGTTATTGCGCATTTTGACATGCAATTAAGAATTGTATGTTCATCATTGGCGCGCATACGAGTAATGATCTCAACTTTTTTATAGAAAAAAATGGTACGCTACAGATATTTCAAATAATTTTCAAATAAATTTTGAATTCCTCGTTCAATTTGTGACAAAAAATCTCTCTTGCCTTTTTTTCGTATGGGGCGCCGTTTTCATGCAAAAAAATAAAACATCTTAACGCGTATTTGTCATTACTTCAATACATTATCTAGTAGCGATGCTAGTAGGCTACTGTCAACATTCTGTTAAATACGAATATTCCAACGAAATATCAAATTAGCGTTTCTTCATTTTCAAGCTTTAAGTTTGGTATAACATTAATGAAAATAAGTAATTAATTTTTCTTTTATCGAAAAGAATGAAAATTATACAAATGCGGAATTGTCAGACATGCATTTTGTCTGTGGTCGAAGTAATGGAAATGGTCGACAAGCTCGACGATTGTGTGCTGAGTTGTATCCAAGACGTAGGGTACCCCATCACACAATATTTGCTCGTCTTCACCAACGTTTGCGCGAAAATGGTACATTTAAGAAACAAACGGCTGACTGCGCCCCCGAGAAGTACGAACTGTGCAACTAGAAGAAGCAGTTCTCGAGTTAATTGCGGAGTCACCTGAAACAATTACTCGAAAAATTGCCAACATACTGAATGTAAGCAACTTCACTGTATTTAAAATTCTTAAAGAACAGCAATTGTATCCGTTTCATATTCAACGTGTGCAAGCTCTACTACCTTGAGACTTTTTTCCGCGTCTAGTTTTTTGCCATTGGATTCTTCATCAAATCGTTCAAATTCCTAATTTTTTTAAATGGCGTTTTGTTTACTGACGAGGCTAATTTTGGACGACAGTGTATACGAAATTTCCATAACAATCACCTCTGGGTTGAGAAAAATCCACATGGAATCTTTGAAGCTCATTTTCAGCATCAGTTTTCAGTAAATGTATGGCTTGGGGTACTTGATGATCATTTAATCGGTCCATATTTCCTCTCACAACGACTAACAGGCGACTCTTACCTTAATTTCCTACAGGAAGAGTAACCTGCTCTTCTTGAAGAAATTCCTCTACAGCTGAGACAAGACTTCTGGTTTATGCATGATGGTGCACCAGTCCATTTTAGCATTATTGTACGTAATCACTTAGATACAGTATATCCAAATCGTTATATAGGTAGGGGAGGTACGGAACATTGGCCTGCTCGATCTCCGGATTTATATCCTCTAGATTTTTTCATTTGGGGTTTTCTTAAGTCAGTTTATTCCACTACCGTCGAAAATGTTGAACACCTGAGGAATCGAATTATAGCCGGCTGTGAGACAATAAGAAATACACCAGGAATATTTGCGCGAATACGACAATCAATGGGGCGAAGAGTTGAATCTTGTATCACGTCTGAGGGAGGTCATTTTGAACAATTGTTGTAGCTTTGCGCCTATTTATTTATTAGTGTTATTTTCTGTTATTGTTCTGGTTTAACGTTATTGTATTAGATAATTCTTGATAATGTATTAAATAAATGAAAAATACGCGTTAAGATGTTTTATTTTTTTGCATAAAAACGGCGCCCCATACGAAAAAAAAAAGGCAGGAGAGATATTTTGTCACAAATTGAACGAGGAATTCAAAATTTTAATTTTAATTTGAAATATCTCAGTGGCGTACCATTTTCTTCTTGAAAAAAATTGAGATAATTACCAGTATGCGCGCCAATGATGGACATAAAATTCTTAATTGCATGCCAAAAAATGCGCAATAACTACCTCTTAAAACTCGCCAAATTTCATTTGCATATCTCGACCGGTGTCAGAGCAATAAATAATAGTCAGTTTTTAAGAAAACCACCCCGTATCTCGGAAAATGGAGCATTTGCAGACAAAAGTTATATAGCAAACTGTCATTATTTTTTCATGCAGAATCACCCTCTGAAGTTTGTCGCACTTATTCACTAACACCCTGTATATGGGTATAACTACGGCCAGTTTCATTCGATCTGGAAAGGTACCGGATACTAGGCAATCATTGAAAATGTGGCATAGAACTGGTAATAAGGACAAGATACACTTTTTTACAATTTTTGATCGTACATTGTCTATACCACTGCTCATTTTATTTTTGAGTTTGCAGCTAGCTTGAATTATTTCCTCTTCACTCACTGGATAAAGAAATATTGAGTATTGATTTGTTTTGAATATCCTATCGGTTTCAGTTAACAACAACCCTTGTTGTGGGCTCTAGTTATTCAAGGTTTCTTATTGGACTTGAACATTCAATGGTGCATATTCAATTAAAATTCATTGATTTTTTTCCCTTCAGATTTTAACTCCACGCCACTCCCACATGATGCCCGAAGAGGGGATGAAATATTAGCTAGAAGCGGCATAACCGGAAGAATTGTTGAGTGCAATTTCTGTTCTAGATCATTTGATAGATCTTACTTGGCGATACATAAGAGAACTCATACAGGGGAAAAACCATATCAGTGTAATCTATGTTCATCTTCGTTCAAGTCAAAAGGTGTTTTGAACAGGCATCCTGATTCACACAGGACAAAAACCATTTGGTTGTAAATTCTGTGCAAAGTTATTTACTTCCAAGAAGAATATGACAATACATGAGATGAATCATATAGGAATGAAAGCCATCAGTTCCAAACCACTCAATTGTAAATTTTGTTCGAACTCCTTCCTTTATCAAAGTAATCTAGTTCGGCACGAGATGACTCATACGGGTAAAAAACCTTTCAAGTGCGAAGTTTGTTCAAAATTATTCTCTCGAAAGCATTATTTGCGTAAACACGAGAAGATTCATACTGAAGTAAAACCATTTCAGTGTAACATTTGTTCAAAATCGTTTTCACAAAATTCCAAGCTTGTGCAGCATACACAAATTCATACGGGGGAAAAATTTTTCATTTGTAAATTATGTCCGATCTCCTTCTTTTATCAAAGTGATCTAGTTCGACACGAGAGAACCCACACTGGTGAAAAACCGTTCAAGTGTGAAGTTTGTTCAAAATTATTCTCTCATAAGTCAAGTTTGTCTCGACACGAGAAGATCCATACTGGAGAATAACATTTGTTCAAAATCGTTTTCTCAAAATTCCAAGCTTCTGCAACACAAACAAATTCATATGGAGAAAAAATCTTCGAACTGCTTCTCTCAAAAGTCATTTGCATAAACACGAGAAGATTCATGCTGGAGGGAGAGCATTTCAGTGTAACATTTGTTCTATCTAAATCGTTTTTTCACACTTCTGAGCTTGTGAATCACGCAAAAATTCATATCGGGAAAAACATTTAGGACATTTGATCTTGTTGAAAATTTAAGACTGTTTTTATAACGGAGACGTACTATTTGAATACCGGGTGACACAGGATATCGGGTCACCCCTGTAACTTCTGCATTCGTGAACGGATTTTTCTGGAATTTGGTACAGTTATATAAGCAACCATTTCGGATTTGATCACATTACAATCCAATATGGCGGACTCCCGGTTTTTCTGGAAATGCCAGTAACTTTGTTTTTTCAAATGGAACACCCTGTATTATTCAAGTTCAACGGGTCAAAACAATTCCAAACCATATGTCAAATGTAATTTTTTTAAACAATTGAAATTGGAATTGTTTTTTTATTTTACCTCGTGGATAAATGAAATTTGGTCGAAGCTATTCACAATGAGTCGCAAATAACAGAAAAACTTAATTTTTTCTGAAAATTTTTTTTTGTGTCATTTACTGGTTCAATTCAGTCACATCACATTTTGATCAAAAACAATTTTTTTTCAAATGAAACCCCTATATGCCACCTACCTGTCTCTAGAACATTCATTAAGGAAAAAAATACATATCATTTTTGTATTTTGGTGCAGTAACAAATTGTATAAATTCAAAAATCTACAACTAGTTCATGAGTTTTCTGGCAGTTCGAATAATTTTTCAACTTAGTAAGCTGTGGAAAACAACATTTCTGAATCTTGTCAACTAATTGTGTAAGTTATACTTATAAGCACGATAATGGTGTTTTTTAAAATTCTTCTAGCGTTTTCTCGACTGACATTGCATTGGTATTCCAATTCCCGCTCGAAGCGGTTGGATCAAAATCGACATAAGCAAAACATTCATTTCTGCCTCCTCACTTACGATCATCTTCTCCATTGTTGGGTTCTTTTCGGAATCTTCTCTCCACATTTTTTAAAAAGGTTTTTTGTGGGTGTCTTCTGTGTGGGTATCGTTCAGCGTATAACTGACAAGCGGCGACAATGTTTTCAAGACATTCTCCGTAAATTAATAACATATCAACCTGTTCACTTCTTGTGAACCTATAATTTTGATTTTACATTTCTACTAAACTAATTCCCGGAAGTTAACCAAGTTGAGAGGAAAGATGACAGCGAAACACAATTAGTTGAAAAGATTCAGAAATGTTTTCCACAGCTTACTAAGTTGACAAATTATTCGAACTGCAAGGAAACTCATGAACTAGTTATAGATTTTTGAATGTATACAATTTGTTACTTCACCGAAATACAAAAATGATATGTCATTTTTTTCCTTAATGATTGTTCTAGAGAGACAGGTAGGTGGCCCATAGGGGTTTCATTTGAAAAAAAAATGTTTGATCAAAATGTGATGTGACTGCATTGATTCATCAATAAGTGACACCAAAAATAATTTTTCATAAAAAAATCTGTTTTTCTGTTATGTGCGACTCATTGTAAATAGCCTTGACCAACATTTATCCACGAGGTAAAATAAAAAAACAATTTTAATTTCAATTGTTTCAAAAACATGACATTTGACATGAGGTTTGGACTTGTTTTGACCTGTTGAACTTGAATATGTAAAAATATACAGGCTGTTCCATTTGAAAAAACAAAGTTACTGGCATTTCCAGAAAAACCGTAAGTCGGCCATATTGGATTGTAATGTGATCAAATCCGAAATGGTTGCTTTTATATAACTGTGCCGAATTTCAGAAAAATCCATTCACGAATGCAGAAGTTACAGGGGTGGCCCGATATCCTGTGTCACCCGGTATATCACATCAACCGCCGCATGAAGCACACGTGTCTCATGTACATCTTTGTTAGTAGAGCCTCATGAGTCATATTCGATTCATATACAGTTTTGTACTTTCCTGTCCATGAGTTGACGGCGGTTCAAGCGAGCTATTTAAGCATGTGGCTATTAAAATATACAGGGTGTTACCAAATAAGTGCGAAAGTTTTTAGGGGGTGAATCCTTGTAGAAAATTGAAGGGGGTCTTTCATGTAAACAAAAGCTCTTAGGCCTTTCCTTGACAAGTTACACGCTTCCAAAAATGAGAAATAAAAAATAGTTCTAATTTTTTGCGGACTAGAAAACTAAACTTTGTTCGTGAACATTCCTGTAATTTTCGACAAGGAATCACCCTAAAACTCCCTATATTAATTATAACAACAAAATACTTAACTTAGCCTGGTAAAAAATGTACATAGTATGAAAAAGACTAGGTCTGCTTTTTGGTGACCATCAATATTGTCTTTATATAAACAGCATGTAATAAAAGTTCTTGGAAGATTTATATGACTAAGATATTGTGTTTTATTTATTGTAACGTAAATAAACTTAACTTGGTTTTACTAATTTATTTCACACTTAAATTGACAACTAATTTATATTACTGGCTACGCCACTGTATAGCTCGATGTTATCGACTCGCCGAAAACTCCACTCCCTCTTGAGGGCTACCTATTTATCTCCGATACAGCATTCTCGATGTTTCCAATTCTGGCGGTTGGTGCCCAGCATGTTCCAGTTATTTCCAATATCGACCGTTGTTTTCCGCGGCAGTGCGACTGGATTGTTCTCGAATATCTCCGGGGATGACATCATCGCTGTCGATGGCAACGCGTGAGGCGACAGGTCCGGCCTAGGTTCGTTACATTGCCCCCTTCTTAAAGACATTTTGTCCCGAAATGTCATCCTGCATGACTCCCCATAGTTGCACCGTGAAGTTCGATGGAAGTAACACTCCACGGTCTTCATGACTGGTCGTGGAAGAGGGTTGCAGCAAACCAAAATCTTGACGCCGCTGGATCTGAATATCGCCTCCAGCATACTTCTTATGACTCTCCAGTCCAACCCATCAATACCACAGGACAATTTTGGAATTGCTAGATCCACCAGATTCTGGTCCACCATAGTGTCTCTTAGTTTGGTGAGACTCTTCCAGACATCTCCGTAGGACGGTTTATCTTGGGAATGCCTCTTGGTAACTAGGTAATAGATGTTTCTCTGGCCTTTCTTCAATTGTAGCACCCCACCAACTTCTGGATTCTGCTCCCGCAGTGTTTGGAGTTGACCAAATTTCTTGGAAAACACTACGGCGATGCCCCTGGACATTCGAAGATCTTCTGCCACACAGTGCGCTAGTGCGTAGTCAGCAGGCACCTCGAAAAGGTCTCGTGACTCCTCTCTAGTAACCCCATGTAGAACTTTCTGCCCGTTTGAATACAAGGACATGAACTTCTCGAACGTCATATCATCCTCCAGTGGCTTGAGGGTGTGAACTTGGTCATGGTTTCCAGCGTAAGGGGCCAACCTATTGAAATGGACGACCCTTGGTTTCCCTCGGGGTGGCTTATGGATTCGGTACACAAGGTCGTTTATCCTTTTCACGATCTTATACGGGCCTTCCCACGAGTTCCGCAACTTTGGTGATAGTCCACGACGACGTTTGGGGTTGTACAGCCAAACCAGGTCATCAACCTTAAATCCTCCAGCGTCGGCCTTGATGTCATAGGTCTTCTTCATTTTATCGCTGGCACTCTGGATGTTCAACCGGACTCGTTCGTGGATGTCGTCCATTCTCTGCCGAAGTTTGCTGACGTAGTCCTCTCCCGCAGTGTCTTGTCCTGGCGGTATCCCAAACTTCAGGTCACAAGGCAGTCGCAGTTCTCGGCCCATTATAATACTAGCAGGAGTTTGACCTGTTGACTCATGTACTGCGGATCGATAGGCCATCAGGAACAACTGAAGATACTGGTCCCAGTCTCTTTGATGGTCAGAGACAACCTTGGACAAGTGGCGGTTGATCGTTCTGTTCATCTGTTCCACCATTCCATCGGACTGCGGATGTAGGGCTGTGGTTCTTGTCTTGCGAATGTTCAGCAGTAAACATATTTCTTGGAACAGGTTGGATTCGAAATTTCTGCCTTGATCCGAGTGCAGCTCCATTGGAATACCAAATCGACATATCCACTCTTTCACCAAGACGTCGGCGACGGTGATGGCTTCCTGGTTGCAGGGCATAGGCTTCCGCCCACTTACTGAAGTAGTCCATTGCCACAAGGATGTATTTATTCCCGTGGTCGGATACGGGAAACGGGCCGGCGATGTCAATGGCGATTCTCTCGAACGGGCTGCCTACGTTGTACTGACGCATCGGGGCCTTGGGTCGTATTCGAGGTCCATTGCTAGCAGCGCATACAGCGCACTTTCTGCACCAGTCCTGGACGTCAGCTTGACAATTGGTCCAGTAAAACCGTTGCCTCACTTTCTGCAGGGTCTTCGTCACTCCCAGATGTCCTCCAGCGACTCCATCATGGATTTACCGCAGCACTTCCTCTCTTCTGTTCCTGGGAACAATTATTTGGCGTCTGTCTTCCCCACCAATATCGGCCTCCAACACACGTTTCAGGATCCCATTGTCCAGAATAAGAGAGTTCCATTGTGCCCAATAGGACTTAACAGCCGGCGAGTAACCTGCGACTTCCTGCCATGATGGTCTTCGATTGCCCTTCTTCCAGCTGACGACTAAGCCAAGGTCGGGGTCTTTCTCTTGGTCTTTCTGGATCTTGCTGTCATTCCAGTTGTCATCCATTGCCGCGGTTCTACAAAGTGTTGCTTCTTTCTCTTCTGCTCGTCGGCAATGTGAGCAATCATCTGGACATGGTCTTCGCGACAAGGCATCTGCATTCTTATGGCTAGTTCCGGCTCGATGTTCGATCTCGAAATCGAATTCTTGGAGTCTCTCGATCCAACGTGCTACTTGACCCTCAGGATTTTTGAACTGTAAGAGCCATTTGAGAGCTGCATGGTCAGTTCTCAACAGGAATCTTCTTCCATACCGTACTTGTAGAAATGCTCCACTCCCTTTACAACAGCTAACAGCTCTCGCCTGGTGACACAGTAATTGCGCTCTGGTTTGCTAAGCGTCTTGCTGAAATAACCAATGATCTTCTCCTGTCCTCCTGGATCTGAGATAGGACAGCTCAAGTCCCACGTTGCTGGCGTCCGTATCCAAAATGAATTTCCCTTTGGGTAGGGGATAGCTCAGTATAGGTGCGTTGATCAAAGCTCCTTTCAGCTTCCTGAATGAATCTTGACATTCTTCGGTCCACTGGAACTTTGTTTGGCCTTCCGTGAGCCTGGTCAGTGGTTTAGCGATGTTGGCGAATCACGGCACATATCGACGATAGTATGTGGATAAAACAAAGAAACTTCGAAGTTGGTGAATGTCTTTGGGATGGGCCAATCCTTAACAGCTTTGATCTTCTGGTCATCCACTGCTACTCCTTCCCCAGAACAACGTGGCCGAGGTATCGTACTTCTTTTGGAACAGATGACATTTCTTAGGGCTCAGCTTCAATCCGGGTTCCTCAGTCGCGGAATACTTCCTCCAAGTTTTTCACGTGGTCCTCGAACGATCTGCCGACCACAATTATGTCGTCGAGATACACTAGACCGTGTTCCATGAGAGTCCCTTCAGCACTGTCTCCATCAATCTTTCGAATGTGGCGGGAGCATTACAGAGCCCGAATGGCATAACGGTGAACTGCCACAATCCTGAGCCGATGGTAAAGCAGTATTTTCTCGATCTTCCTGAGCGAGTTCTACTTGCCAGTATCCACTCTTCAGATCAAGGGTCGAGAAAATCGTGGAACCAGCCAACGTGTCTAGGGTGTCATCTATTCTCGGGAGGGTAACTGTCCTTCTTCGTGACATTATTAAGTTGGCGATAGTCTACACAAAAGCGTGTCGATCCATCCTTTTTTCTTCACCATACGACTGGAAGGACCAGGGACTATCAGATGGTTCGATAACTCCTTCTTTTCCATATAGCTGACTATTTTGTCAGCCTCTTCCTTCTTGGCAAGAGGAAGTCTTCTTGCTGATTGCCGGATCGGTCGGGCACCCCAGTATCAATCTTGTGCTGGACCACATTAGTTCGACCCCTTTTCCTTGTCCGGTATCGAAGATGTCTTGGTACTTTTTGACTAAATCTCTTAGTTTGGGCTGTTGAGCTGGTTTTATGTCTTTGGAAGAGATGGCAACTAATTTTCTAGTTCTGTGGGCAAGTTGTTGGGTTGGCTAATCGTACCTCGTCGCCCGGATCACAGATGAAACTGACGAGCAGTGCCCTAAAATTGTTCCTTTCTTTAAGGTCACTGGAAAGTAATTGACATTCATGACCCTTACCGCCACAAATTTTCAGCGCGTAACAGGGTTTTCCTAGGGCAATCCCTCGTCAATTTTCTCATCATGAAGTTTGGGCTCGAACATCACCACGTCTCCACTGCTCGCACTCCCGTCCAGGCGAGCCTCCAGAATGGTTTCAGCCCTCTCAGATGCGCTTACATCTTCAGCCAACAGCACCGCGGATCAACTCTTCACTTCTCCCATGAAGTACCAGCTCTTCTCCGTTGACACGCAGGACGCCGTCACTGAAATCAATTCAAACCCTCTGGAATTCATGATGTCCATTCCGATGATTGCATCGTCTTGATGTCGCTACAAGTGCCTGATGTTTCACTTTAGTGCTGCCCAAAATTATTTCAATCGGTAGCTTCGCCATATACAGTAGCTGGCTCCCCTGTTGCTGTGCGTAGCTTCAAGTTGTCGGTTCAATTCGTTCCGGTTCTGGCAAAGAGGTCGAGATTTGTCTATGCACCTGTATCTAGCAGCATGGTGCAAGGCTCGTTATTGATGAGACCGTCTACGAAAACACCTCTGTTCTGTCGTTGCAGGATAGCGACATATGCGTTGTTAACCAGGGCTTGCTGGACACAGGCCGACGATTGCCTTCTCGTCGACCTTCTTTGTTTTCCTGCAGGTCGTGTTTCGAATGTTGGACATTTCTACGCACATGTCAATTTGCTCACAATTCAGCATCTTATCTGTATTTTCTCAGGGAACACTTCCTTAATCACTTTCCTTATGTCAGCTTCCAAATTGAGGCTCCTGTGAGTCTTCCTCAATCATTCGGACTTTACTCTGGCTTTTGCAAGATTGTTTAAGCTGCCTCGAATTCCAAAGGCGTGCCAGTCGTCTACGAGATGTGTTGGGCGGGCTGAGTGTCACAGCTTGTCTGGTTTCTTGGTCACGGAGTCCATCCAGGAATGCTTGAACCGCTAGTCGCTCCATTACATTTTCTGGTGTGGCTGGATATGCGAGGCAACCAAGCGTGCAATGTCAGTTTCGAATTCTTGTAAGGATTCGCCCGATTTTTGGCAGCGATTTTTCAGCTGGGAGTGGTATACGTGTTCCAAATGGGCGTAGCCATATCGTAATTCTAGATGTTTAATCAGCTGATCATAGTCCTCCTGTTCTTGGGCGGTGAGAGTTTGTAGAATATTTGTCGCTTCTCCACGTAATGCAAGTGTCAGTGCTACAGCTCTTTCCCCTGCATTCCATCCGTTTGCTTTGGCCGCTGCTTCAAACTGAGGCGGCTTCATGGAAAGCTTCCCTATTTCTGAAATGACCTTGACATCTTTTATACCCTCTTGAACTTTATCCAAGTTCAAACTCAAGTCCAGCATTGCATTTTCGTTAACCATCTCTGTGGAGGGCGCACTATTAATTCGTTTTTCCAGCTTACTGATCGTTTCCTTTATTTTGTCCATTTCTGCCTCGACCCCATCTTTGATTTTATCTACCTCCGTGTTCATTTGCTCCCTAATTTTATCTATCTCTGTCTCAACGGTTCCCATTCTTTCTTCTAGAAAATTAGCCACACCACACAATTCTTTACGTTTCATGCTTCTTACTTAATTCCTTTTTTTCTAAAATTTTTTTAGGCCTTCTGTGTTTTCCAGGAACTTCTCTTCCAGGCTTCTTGCATTTTCTTCCAGGCTTCTTGAATTTTCTAAAAGCTTCTCTTCCAGATTTCTAGAATTTTCTTCAAGCTTCTCTTCCAGATTTCTAGCATTTTCTTCCAAGCTTCTTGAATTTTCTAGAAGCTTCTCTTCCAGATTTCTAGAATTTTCTTGAAGCTTCTCTTCCAGATTTATAGAATTTTCTTGAAGCTTCTCTTCCAGATTTCTAGAATTTTCTTGAAGCTTCTCTTCCAGATTTCTAGCATTTTCTTCCAAAGTCCTCGAATTTTGTTGCAGTTCTTCTTTCACGGATTTAGTAGTTTCTTCGAGTTTATTCATTACCAAACTTAAATCACCTCCGGAACTTCGAATAAAAATTTTCGGGGTCCTCACCTTCTTGTATAAGTCCTTCTGCAAGTCTTTCCTGGAGTACTTGCTTTTACCCGTTGTTTCCAGTTCCCTTTCCTCCAATTCCTGTTTCAATTCCGCTACCTTCAAATCCGCAAGGCGCACTTTTCTTGAACACATTTTGTCTTTGACGAGGTATCAGTCTGTTTCACACGAAAAGTTTATCAGTTTGTTAAAATTCACTTCGCAATTCTTTTCCACGGGCCACCAGTCTATTGTCTGTTTCACGCGAACAGTGTATCAGTTTATATTCCCACTGAATTGTCCACTTCGCGAAAACCGGGCCACTGTCTATTTTGAGCGTACAAAAAGGTCTATCAATTTATTTTTCTGACTATCCACTCCACGATCACTTGTTTATTTTTTAAATCTCGCTTCCGACACCAATTGTAACGTAAATAAACTTAACTTGGTTTTACTAATTTATTTCACACTTAAATTGACAACTAATTTATATTACTGGCTACGCCACTGTATAGCTCGATGTTATCGACTCGCCGAAAACTCCACTCCCTCTTGAGGGCTACCTATTTATCTCCGATACAGCATTCTCGATGTTTCCAATTCGGGCGGTTGGTGCCCAGCATGTTCCAGTTATTTCCAATATCGACCGTTGTTTTCCGCGGCAGTGCGACTGGATTGTTCTCGAATATCTCCGGGGATGACATCATCGCTGTCGATGGCAACGCGTGAGGCGACAGGTCCGGCCTAGGTTCGTTACATTATCATAAATGCATTTCAACCATAAGACAATACAGAAAAAGAAAAAACTCGATATATAGAGTTTTTACAGATTTTTAAACTAATTTCATACAGCTATAGGATCTTATATGTTTTTAAATACAATGGTTTGGCATGGTGACCCAGAGACAAATAAAAAATTAATCAACAACTCCTAAAGAATAAAGACAAAGTGCTGCCGAGTGACGTCATTGCCAGGAGGCCTACAAGATACTTATGTTATTATGGGCTTTGTGTAGTTATTTATGTCTGAAATCGTTTTAATGTAGTTTTGACGCTTAATATAAAGATCCAAGTAAACAAAAATATTACGGCAATAGTCTATAAAAAACAAAACCAATTTAATTGGTGATTAACGGTTTCGAAATATACTCGGGAATACAGGTGTCTATATCGAGGTCTTTATATTCTAGTCTAGATATTAACTAATGAGAACGGATTTCTCGCAAAGGGGTATGTCCACATTGCGCCGAGTGGAAGCAGGACAATAAATGAAATAAGAGAGAGATTTGTTTATTTTTTTCAAATTATTCACGGCCATCATTATGAACTAGTCTTCTTCAATAATTTTATGGCTATTTGCTCCCTCTAATTCGTCATTCATATCACGTGAACAGTGTTGCCAGTTAGTTTTTCCAAGATTCTTGTATGCGCCTGTTAGAATTGCAAATCTACGAACAGATTCGACAACTGTTTTCTGATTGGCTGATTGTCTTGTGCTGGTTTTTACAACCAAACACCGAACAGATCCGTTCGTATTTTGAAGAGTGAAATGCAAGAGAAATCACCCGTATTAATTACAGAATAAGTTGTTTATTTCAAATCTGGTTGGATTCTGGTGTCAGGAAACATGTCATCAAGTGTCAAAGACTGTGTATATCTATAAAAACTTTTTGACAAAAAATTAAAACTACGAAATACGGAACTGAAAAGTAAAAAATAAAATAAACCCTCTTAGCCTCAATAACTAAGCTCCTAAAAAAGTAAATGAATTAGGTAAGGCGTAAAATGATGGCATCGAGTTGCGCGGTGACATTCTGATAATTTTTTTGAAGTAATTTAATGATCTTCGTTGATTGTTCGTTTGGCGCCAACTCAAAATGAGTTACTTACATTAGTTTAGGGGCTCAATTATTATTAAGACTAAGAAGGTTTATTTTATTTTTTGCTTTTCAGTTGATTTTTTCGTCGGTTTAATTTTTCGTTAAAAAGTTTTTATTTTTCACTTTTTTGTGGCTGAAATCTACTAATTACTACCTACTTGTTTTCGATTACTTCCAAAATACTTACTTACCCACCTTAGTTCAACTATTACCAGTTAAATAATATGATTATCTACTTTTACTATTTGTTATAATATAAATTATGTTTGTTGTTCTGGTTACTTTATTTCATTACTTTGTATATCATTCCATCCTCTCATAGAATATAATGATTGTGACGGATGTAGGAGAACAAAAATAATGACAATAGCGATCTGTCATTGTCAACTACATATGTGTGCCAATGTTCACAAGTGAAAAATCAATTATCCCCTATTTTTCTACCCGTAAGGGTGGATAATTCCATTCGAAATCCAAATATGATCAATTATGAGGTATACCCTATCTAATAAAAGAAGAATCATCCAAATAGAAGAACCCAGTACAAAGTAATGCCTGATAGAATCGGTTAACGGACCAGAATTCAGAGGGTGAGTGATCAATATCCTTCATTTTGCTACCCTTAGGGGTAAATTTATCTTTTAAATTCAAATGGGACCAACTCCGAAGTACACCCTATCCACTGAAAAAAGAATTATTGGAATCGGACATTTCAATAAAAAGTTATGCGTGGTCATACATGAAAAAAAAATATACGCGTCGACTAGAGAACCTCCTCCTTTTTGGTTTCGTCGGTTAAAAATGAGGAAACGCTTCGGGTGTTTTCGTACTAACTAATATACATTGTGTTTTATAGAAGGGCACATTTTTTAAATTATATCGCGATATTAAGGCTCCAAATTGATTGGAAGATATCTACAATTCCTTTTGTGAGGATTTTTTTAAAGAGTCAGGAAATATTCAAGCTATCATGAAAGTGAGAATTTTCTGAGGATTTTCTTCGAATACGAAAACAATTAATATTTTTTTATAGGTGCACTTATGTTTGAAAAAACAAAAACAAACAGTGGTAGTAAAGTATAAGTTACGGTTACGATGACAGACAGACCAAAAGAGGGTTGCCGAATAGTACTGACCTGACAACTCAGGCCAAAAGAACTAAGAAAAGAAGAAACGTTATGTATTTGCTGTGATGTCTTATTTCGTTCTTCCGCCAGTGCTAGGAGGTACGAAAAAAAAATGCGCTTAACATGTGTAATCCATTCACGCAGCTTGACAGAATTCCAGTCATCATACTAAAAAAAAACATTTCAGTGCTTCGCTCGTTATATGATTTTATACTTTCAACCAATCATAAGGCTAGACAATCCGTTACGCAGTGTACCTCCCGAAGGAAAGCTGTAACAACCAAATATCTTACTCGGCTGTGGCGCCGCTTAGCGGTGACACTAGCACTCATATTGTGATTTTATCAGGGTTATTTTTTAGCGGTCATGTTTTCACGAGTTCGTATGTTTATTAATGAAATCGTAGTGAATTACATAAAAAATATGGCAGTTTCTGCAATATAATATAATTTCAACTAATAATCATGTAAATCATGAAAAATGAGAACATGAGATTGTGAGGGTTTTTTCATTACAAGTGAGGATTTGTTTGGGTTGGCAGTGAGAATTTCATGAAATTTCGGTTGGCAACACCGGAACAATAGCCAGAAAAGAAGAAGACTAGTTCTTAATGAAATAATTTGAAAAAAATAAACAAATCTGTATTTTGTGTTTCTGAAACTGAATTTTTGATAATTGTGATTTGATAAGTGCCAAAGCTGCGTTGACATCTACTAGTTCTGGCTTTATCTACCAGTTTGGATATAACGATATAACGAGGTTCGATTGTTTTCATCACTTTGAAATTGAATATCTATAGCAAACAGCCTGAAATGAAAGTTTTTAGATTTTATAAAAAGGCATTCTACACTTACCATTCACGGATGTGCAAAAGGGTAGATTACACCCTGTATAGGTAGTATTGCACGGTATAATGACAATTAAATGTGATGGAATAGAAAAGGTCAAAGGGAAAAATATTGCGAAAAATAAACACAAAATGGTGGATACATGAGATTGATGGCAACATATCTGCTACCTCGATATTAATTGATTTATTGGATCGTTCGGAACCATGGACGGAGCATAACGCTTTTTTCTTACGTGACGATTTTTACCAGCAAGCCCTACCGCACACCTTTTTTTGCAGAGAGAGTACCTGCTTTTTTAGGTTGAGTTACTACACTTTTTCGTTTAAGCAATTCTATATAATTTTGTATATTCATTCTCTGATAAACAGTGTGACCCATTTCAAATGGAAGCAGCCCTATAAAGGATATATTTTATTGGAATGATTTTGGTTGCGTGAGGTAGGTACCAGAAACTGGAGCACTATATTTTTTCATGAATGAGTCTTCATTTCCAGGGCTAACTATTATTATATTTCAATTCAAAAATTTAAAAAGCTTTTATGTCATTTCTTTAGCAAAAATCTGACAACTTCATTGGATTCAAAATTTCAACGAACATAATCAATGAAAAAGTTGTAAGAAAATACATTTGTAAAAATACACCGTTTAAGGATTCCTCCCATGCATTTATAGATCTTTCAGCAAAAATACAACTGCATCACTGGATTCATAAAGGTTTGGAATAATATTGACCAATAAATTTCCGGTCTGTGTATTTTTAAAGTCAGTTTATACAGCACGTAAAATAAAATAAGAAACAAAATAAAGTAAAATAAGAAATAATAATTTTCAGAGTGTTTATAGAGCTGAGTAAATTAATGTGAAAAGTAAGCTATCAATCGAAATTTGGGATTTTATGTTGAGGTTACCTCAATTTCAATAATGTATACTTGTAAAATTGGCCCCTGTTATTGTTCATTAAATAAAAAATAAGCTACTATTGACAAAACTAACAATATTATGAAATTTTCGTCATCTAAATACATTATTGGCCAAAAACATTTAAAAAAAATAATACTAAACACACCATTTTCCAGTTATGAAAACAAAAACATATACTAGGTTTGAATAGCTATTATATCATGTCCATCTATCATCAACTTTCGTCAATTTGTCTAAATTATTCAGTACGTACAACCTAACAACTAGTCAAAGTAAAATAAAATAAAAGATAAAAGTTAACCATCTTTTATTTTACTTCTTATTTTATATTACTTCTTATTTTATTTTATTTCTGTATAAACTTGTTATGGATGTTGTGTAGTTTTAACTTTTTAAATTACTTTATTTTATTTCTTATTTTATTTTACTTGCTGTATAAACTCACTATTAAATGCTACAACCTACACTCAATCAATGCAAATACAGAAAACGGAAAAGTTGAAAAATTGGAATTTAAATTAGTACAGTTAAAATTTCACTACTGCTGTGTACACGACGATGCCAAATGAAAATTAAAGTTCTGTATTTCGTGCAAAATTTTGTATATTTAAGCATGAGAATTAAAAATCATCCCGATTGAAGTAAAACTTGTGAGCATTCTCACCACGGCTGTCGAGCATTCTCAACACGGCTGTCGAACATTCTCACCACGGCTGTCGAGCCGTTGGTCAAAACAATTTACAAAAGTTGAATTAGACCAAAGCTATGAAATTTTCATTAATTTGAACATAATAAATGCGATTCTTAGAACCAGGAACATACAGCACATGTGAGAATGCTCACAAGTTTTACTTCAATCAAGATGATTTTTATTTAGTTTCACTTGTTAGTTCGTTAGGGTCAAATCTTGCTAGAGAAAAAAACAAAATGGCGGCTCTAAGATGGCGGACGAGATTTGTAATTATGGTCCTATTTGATTCAAAATTGGTACGTGGGGGTTTTTGGGGTCGGAGATTATGATTTTTTTGTCAAAATTCATAAATTCAAGATGGCGGATGAGTTTTGTGATTATGATCCGATTCGATTTAAAATTGGTATGTGGCGGTTTTGGGGTCGGAGATTATGAAATTTTTGTCAAAATTCATAATTCATATGGCGGCTCCAAGATGGCGGACAAGTTTTGTGATTATGATCCGATTCGATTCAAAATTGGTATGTGGGGGTTTTTTTGGTCGGAGATTATGAAGTTTTTGTCAAAATTCATAAATTCATAATGGCGGCTCCAAGATGGCGGACAAGTTCTGTGATTATGATCCGATTTGATTCAAAATTGTTACGTGGGGGTTTTTGGGGTCGGAGATTATGAAGTTTTTGTCAAAATTCATAAATTCAAGATGGCGCATGAGTTTTGTGATTATGATCCGAATTGATTCAAAATTGTTATGTGGGGGTTTTTGGGGTCGGAGATTATGAATTTTTTTCAAAATTCATGACGGCGGCTCCAAGATGGCGGACAAGTTTTGTGATTATGATCCGATTTGATTCAAAATTAGTATGTGGGGGTTTTCTGGGTAGGGGATTATGACATTTTTGTAAAAATTCATAAATGTAAGATGGCGGCTCCAAGATGGATGATTATGGTCATATTTTATTCAAAATTGGTATGTGGGAGTTTTCAGGTTCGGAGATCATGAATTTTTTGTCAAAATCTATAAATTCATAATGGAGACTTCAGGATGGCGGAAGAGTTTTGTGATTATGGTCAGATTCTATTCAAAATTGGTGTGTGGGAGTTTTTGGGGTCGGATCATGATTTCTCTCAGCTCAAAACGGGAAATGAACAGATTTAGGTGAACTAACTAAAAAGCAAAAAATAAAATAACTAAATGGCTTTTATTCAAGCCGTGTACTAAATCGTATAAAATAAGTTTAAGTCATCGCTGACAATGATTTAATTATTTTTGTTGAATTATTTGGTTTTTAAAAGTTTGTCGCGCGAATTGTCATAAAATTAATACTTCGACAAGTTGTTACACTTACCAACCAATCATTTTCCAATGAAATTAATTGGTCCCTACTTTTATGAACACTTCGCGCGACAAGCTTTTTGAAATCGAATAATTCAACAAAAAATAATTAAACTCATTCTATACGTTTTAGTACACGGCTCAAATAAAAGCTTGTCTTTTAAGATATTTTTTATTAGTTTTTTTATTTATTCTCATGACAGATAAGCACTGAAGATGGCCGTATGCCGAAAGCGCTTTGCTCAAATATACAAAATTTTACACGAAATACAGAATTTTAATTTTTGATTATTTCGTAATTGTTGCGGAGTAATTCGTGCGCAAGCTGGTCCTGATTTGTACACTTTTTGTGTGAGAAAACCTTGTAGGAAAAAATCGAGTGAAGTTCGATAAAGTGGTTTAGGTAGCCATAAAATTAATCTACCTCCCTGTATATATAGAAGTATCGTTCCTTCAAATAAAATTACGAAAGTCAAATATCCTATCGGTTTCAGTGAATAACAATCCTTTTTGTAGGTTCTAGTTTCTCTGATATTGTATTAGATATCGCTATAGCCTACGACCCAGGGCTCATTATTAATAATAATAATAAATAGTTTATCGAATACATATTTTTTACATATGGCTTACATTCAATAAACCGCAAAACTCACTAAGGCATCAGGCCTGTGCGTGAGACATAACGCTTTATTTATTTTTCATATAATATGAGATTTTGTATATATATATATATATATATATATATATATATATATATATATAGTTATGAAATAATAATAGGTGTTTTTGCCCCGCGTTGGAAGTCATTTGTTATGTAAGAATTTTATTATAATTATTTTTTATGTATATAAATATTTTCGCACCTCGTTGGGAGACAAATTGTTATGAAATAATGATTGTTATTGCCACACAAATATTTTGTCCCTGTACAAATATTTTGATTTCGATTTCGATATACCTCTAATACTTATGTAGGCAATTCAGCTCCGCGATGGGAAGTCAATTGTTATATTGTGATATGATAATAGCTAATTGTTATGAAATAATAATTGCTAGCTAACGTCACTGTTTTCTCGCCACGTTGCTGCCAATTGTTATTACCCTTTCTTACCACGACTAATCTCAGTTGGTACGCCTTCGCTTCAGGAGTCGGTACTGGCAATAGAGCCACTGCCTTGTCATTCGAACTATTTCAGTTCAGTATTTATCAGTGAAATATGATCATATCATTGTGGAAAATAAATCAGAAATGATCAAAAAACAATTATTTCCTTTATTCAGGAAAACTTATATTAACGTGGCCTGCGATAAATAACTCATAACTATAAGCAATTGACACATTTTCATAGAATAATAAGAAACAGTGTTGGATATTGTATATAACCTTACGTTTTTCTTTTGATTTGGAAGAATTCTTTTATAGTTCAATACCAAAATAAAATAGAGTTCTTCAGATATATGAGTTACGTTGTAAAGTGATTCAGTTTGTGATGTGCACTAAAAAGAGTTTATGCCTGGAGCTGGAACTGTCGCTGATGCAATACCTGCCAATAATCTGAAATCCTGCTTCATCCACTCCTCTCAGGGACTCTCCATTTGCAAAGGAACCATCCAAAATCCCCGAAATCAGCTTGGACAAGTTTTTATGTGGAGTCCAAAAAGGTAATTTTCTTTTATGCTATTTATTTTGTGTCGAAATTCTCCAGAAGTTGAATTGGTTTGTTATTTTTGGCAAACTACTTTGTCATTCGTGAAAATATTCAATTTCCTTTTTTCTCAAATTTTGTACCTGCCTTCGTTCTAAATTTTTTTTAATCTCCCTCTGGCTTTGTTTTCCTTCACCTGGATACCATTTCTCTTTTTTCATTTTTATTTGAATTTTCAAAATCGCGCACTTTCTTGTCGAACTTTCACTATTTTGGTGTTATTTGAGAAAACTTATGAACTAATATATTTTATGTTTCTTATAAACTTAATACAATATTTGATGATAATTATTTTTGACATTTCTCTGTTCTCCTTTTCCACAATTTCAAATCTTTTATCTGACCATCCTGTTCCCTGATTGGCTATTGTGATCAAGAAGTTTCTTGTTCTCCCATTGGCTATTTTAGTTAGATGCAATTTCATATACTGTATGTTTCAAGCTTATAATTTTGTTGATCACATTTAATTCAGAATGATTTTGTAAATCTAGACTTTGTTGTTGTATTTTAAACAATTATAGGTTGTAATCATTTTGACAATGTATGAAAATGATTGCATTATAGTATTTGCATATTTTTACCTATCAATATTATCCAAAGGCTTTATAAAGGAAATAGAATCTCAAAAAAAATGTAAAACAATTTCTCATGAACTGCTAACTATTAAGTATTTATTATTTTTATGGTTTTTTTTCAAGAAATTATTTCTTTTTCATCTTTAAAATATATTGCTGGACCTTCCTAACATAACAATATATATATATATATATATATATATATATATATATATATATATATAATGAAAAACGATGTATTTTCGACCGTAATATAAGTTGAGGAGAAGGTAGTTTTTTTCAGGTTTGCGGTCTGTGACAAATGAAACTCATTCGTTTTTAAATCTCAATATTTTGTCAATGTTTATTGACTTCATCAGGAGAAGGCTAAAAGTAAATAAAAAAATGGACCTACTATTGTAGTTACACACAAAATTGACAGATTACTTACAAAACATAGAGTCAGTTACTTGAAAACAAGTAAAAATATATGTACATATGTTGGGCGGCACATTCAGACTGGGAATGCAGAATTATAATAAATATTCATTTCTCAAGAAGAGAGAAAGAAACTCGAGGTAAAAACCAAAATAAATATAAAACAATGATTTCTTTCTTTCTTTCACATAAATATGGAGATGGAACATATAGATGAATTGTATGTATGAAATTCATCGTTAGAATGTTTATAAATAAAAGGTAGAAATTAAGAATAAAAACAAAATATATAGGTGAGTTGTGTAAAGATAAAAAGTGTAAATGAAATGTAAAGATAAAATATATATGCAAAATGTGTATAGATAAAAAATATGAATAAATATGTAGATAAGATGTATAAATGAAAGTTGGACTTGTACATTTAATAGTGTAACTCGGTATCCAATAAAAATTGATGATTCTTTTCCTTCAGATTTTGAAACGCCTCTCCCACATGATGCTCAAGGAGGGGATGAAACATTAGATAGAAGCGACAACACTGGAAGTATTGTTGAAAAACTTCTGCAGCACACACAGATTCATACGGCGAAAAAACCTTTGAATTGTAAATTTTGTTCGAACTTCTTCTTTCATCAAAGTGAGCTAGTTCGACACGAGAGAACTCATACTGGTGAAAAACCTTTTAAGTGTGAAGTTTGTTCAAAATTATTCTCTCGAAAGTCACATTTGTGTCAACATGAGAAGATTCATTCTGGAGAAAAACCATTTCAGTGTAACTTTTGTTCAAAATCGTTCATTTGGTATTCCAATCATCGGAAAGGGGGAAAAAGCTTTCAAATGTAAATTATGTTCGAAATCTTTCTCTCAAAAGTCTTATTTGCGAAAACACGAGAAGATTCATGCTGGAGAAAAACCATTTCAGTGTAACATTTGTTCAAAATCGTTTTCTCAAAAATACAACCTTCGGCAGCACACACAAATTCATACGGGGAAAAAACCTTTGAATTGTACAAGTTCTTCTAGATGAAGTATCTCCAAAAGTTTTCAATGTCACTGAACATTGGTTTAGAGGGGATGAGATAGAGAAACTAAGTCTTGGTAAACATAAATTAGTGTGCTACTCCTATCGAACTGAATGTACTGCCATATATGCCTCAAATGAAATTATAATTAGTACTGCAGAAACACCAGTTGCGCAAGTTGAAATAGCTATTTGTGTATTAAGAGCGCAAAGTAATACTTTGCCGATTGAGAAAAATGTTTTGAAAGCGGCAAAGTTTTTGCTCTCGAATTACACACAAGATTTTTTCTACAACCGCAGATTTTACATAAATATATGGTAAAAATTAATGATTATTAATAACCTCAAATTTGACAGTTCAGATTTTAAAACGTGCGAGCATTACTTTGCGCTACACATGTTTTTGGAATTCTTTAAATACTTCTTCCCTCTTTAGTGGTGAAAAACCAGGCGAATTATTACTCGGTATTAAATGTCTGTGTTTGGTAACATATATGTAATATTTTGAAGCGATTTTATTCATTCTTCTTCTGGGAATATTATTATATTTGGTCTACATTTGTAGTAGACTCTCTTAATGTTGTTGAACAAACCATTTTGCGATAGATGTTGGTCGCAGTTTTCAATTAGCGCTGTTAAGTATATTAAACTGGAATGGCTTACTTGGACATGGCACAATTCTTTAAAATTACATAAGTTATACTTTTAAAAACTTTCCATTATCAGATAATTATTACAATCAATTTATTAAACACAAATAGCTGTTTCAAAAACTTTTTATTTTTCTTGAGAACAGCGGCAAGCATGTCCAAACATAATACTTGCCTGTGCTATGCGAAAGTTATAAATATAATTATTTTGAATCAGAAAAAAATATATTTCTACCACCTTTAGTAGTACAAAATTGTTGAAAAATTGAAGAAGAATAACCACCAACCAATTTTTGAACTGTTTTTCGTAACTAAAGTGGGTAGTTTTGTATTTTATTTAACGCGATAATTTGGACATCAATGTAATTTATAGATAATGTGAATTATTTACTAAATATACATTTCTACCATCTTTAGTATAATGAAAAGTTTAGAAAATGAGAGTTTATAATCATAATAACTCTTTTTTAATTACTTATTATAACTAAATTTAATTTTTTTTTAAAAAAAAAAAGTACATTTCTACCACCTTTAGTGGAAGGAAACTCCCTCAGAACGATGTATTAGACTTTCCGAACATATACTTTTGTTATTTTGTATAATAACTAATGTTGGTAATTTGTATTTTAACACTATTAAACGTTCAACGGAACATGCAAAGTGTAGGTGAAGTAGTTAATAAAAAAAGATTTAATAAAACCGTGGCCTATATACCAGCTTATTTTATTATAGATAGATAGATAGATAGTCTTTATTCGTTCATGTGTACAATACATAATACCCAAACGGGTGTAGAACATGTCAAAAATATAAATAAAATAGAAGATAAGGGAAGAGAAAACTCTAAGATAGCAAATATAAAAGCTTATGAACTAAAATATCATATTATACAGATATTACACAGATATTCTATATCTATGGTACATTACATTTTTAAATTTATCACATATAGTTAGCAATACTGTAATTATATAGGATTATCGGCAAAATATTCTTCCAGTGTATAGTAGGAATTTTCGATTAATGACTGCTTAAGATGATGCTTTATTTTATTATTTGGCATTTTTTTTAAATTGTCAGACAGATGATTAAAAAAATTTATCACTGAGAATTCAACATTTTTTTGAATATAAGTAAATCTTTTAATAATAATTATTATGTATGTACATTAGATCTTAAATTCAGACAGATTAACAGATATGTAAATAAAGGAAATAACATGATAACACAATAACATAATAACATATTAATGTTTTTTAAATACAATTATTACATATATCTAAAAACTATCATTTTTCTTATTATTTACAATATTGAAGGTAAATGTGCAATTTTCACAATTTTTTATGACAATTTCAGATGAAGTTTCTGGTGGTGACTGAACCGGGATATTTTTAGAGCTTCTTGCTTCCACGATTATTGGTGGTTTATTTACCGTCGGCGTCGATGTCGGTCCCAAATTTTTTTCACAAGTTCACAAATTTTGTTAGTAAGATTTTCATCTATATAACCTTCTGCTATGTTATACTCTTCCATCCTCCATGTTTTTTCAATTGCGTGATATCGCCTCCTCCATTAACTAAAAGAGTGGCAGAAGTTCGCCTGAAGCAATGGCCTGTATACTTGCATGGTTCTGGAAGTCCAAGATACTGCGCTATATTTTTTGGAACTTTTGCAATATAATTCATTCCAACTACTTGATTATGGCATTTACCATTCGAATATTTTAAAAATAGTCTATGTATTTTACAGTTTTTGGGCCTGATATTGATATATTTTCGGTAAATTGATATATAGTTCAGGGTTGGATTATTTGTGACAGTGAATGTTCTGCTAGTGTATGTCTTAGAATCAGGTATTTTCTTCAATGTCGTCCTTTACCATCTTGACAAGTTCGTCCCTTCTACACGTTGCAGCGATACCGAAAATTAAGATCACTTTTTGCAGTAAATATATCACATCAGGAGCGTCTGTTAAAAAGGTTTTGACTTCAATAAAATTTAAGATTTTTGATTTTATTGTTTGTGGCCAACAGTTTGACGTTTTAAATAAGCCAATAGTTTTTTTATTCGCTGATTTTTATATCATGTTTTACTGATATCGTAGATCTCAGCATTGAGTATATAGACCAAAGTGTAGAAGATTTCATTACCTTGGTTTTCTCTGCAAAATACGCAAGTAGAATGTTTTCTGATATCTTCTTGGTTCCTTTTGAATCGCACCATTTACTAAAAAGTTCATACTACTTTTCTTACTGGCTTCTCGACTTCTCTGGCAGTAAATTAAGAGCAACTGATTTTGCAGCAATTTCCGGCAGAGTGCACGAAATTCCACTAATTTCATCGATTTTAAATGATTTTTCACGAAAAGACATTTTTATTTTCAATAACGATCTTAAAATCACGCGTTGTTCATGAAATAGTTGACATTTGTCAAATATTATTCAACACCTACTCTGGTGTCAAATGTCGCAAAAACATTTGACGTTTTTTTATTATGGTTTCCATGGTAACTCAGCGAGCGTTTTGGTTACTTTGCTTCTCGGAAAAGTGCAACTTTGCGCTTTATTTTTGAAGCGCAAACATGGTACTTTTCGCTCGGTTGTAGAAAAAATCATTTGAATACTCCAGCTGTAAATTGGCTCTAAATAAATGTAAGTGTAAGGTTCGACGTAGAACAATGAAAAAAAAGGTATTGCATGATATCACCGATGCTCCTCTTTGAAATGAATGACATTGTGATTGCCCGATAGATGGCGCGGGTGGCATCTCAACTTTACAATTTTAAATAGCATGGGGGGGGGGGGTCATGTGGCACATAGTTGAAAAGATAGTTCAATTCTCTTTCAAACCATCTAATTGTTTTTATCATTTCGTTGATTTGTTTTTTCACAATGTGCATTTGAAAAGTCAAGCATAGGTGCGGTTTTTTATAGCCACCCCCTTTGAATGGTTCGACGTAGAACAATGAAAAAAAAAAGTATTGCATGATATCACCGATGCTCCTTTTTGAAATGAAAGACATTGTGATTGCCCTATAGATGGCACGGGTGGCACCTCAACTTCAAAATTTTAAATACAGGGGGCATGTGGCACATCGTTGAAAAGATAGTTCAATTCTCTTTCCAACCATCTAATTGTTCTTATCATTCCGACTATTTGTTTTTTCACAATGTGCATAAAAAGCCGCACCTATGCTTGACTTTTCAAAGCCACCTCCTGTTAACCTTTGAATGGTTCGACGTAGAACTTTAAAAAAAAAGGTATTGAATGATATCACCGACTTTTTCAACCAGTTCCCTCAAATACTTTCGAGTTATTGAATGATCAGGAAATTTTTCAAAAAAAATTCTCTCTGCTGCATGGTAGTTACCACGGGCCTCACCAAAAATGTATATTTATTTAACGGCAAAGCCAATTTACATTTACATTTAACAAAGTGTGATAAACTATAAAATATTATTGAACTCTTATGTCTAAAGTCTACACTAGAATTTTACAAAACATTTAGCGAAGTGTGAAATACAAAGTATTAATGAATCCTTATGTCTAGTTACTATATTACTAAAAGATGAAACAAATCTGGTATTAACAAAGAAAATGATGTAACTCATCTGGTACTTACAAAAGAAAATGGTAAGGTAAAGAAAAGTTTCGGAAACGCTATAGCCTTTTCAATTGATTTTTGAAGACCTTTTTTTTTTTTTTTATGTTCTGGTTCCCACGAAAAGGGATATCCTGTAATGTTCAGAGAACATCGTGGGAACCAAGGGAAAGAAGGTAGGAGTTGGTGTTCTTCTTAAATTTCTGAAGGTTGTATGCCTCGGGGAACACCTCCCTAGGCAATGAGTTCCAAAGCCTCGCTGTTCGTTGGATGAACGAGTCTTTGGAAAGTGATGTTCTGCAGGTCTCCAAAGTGACCACGAAGGGGTGTGATGACTGAACTTGACGGGTTAATCTCGAAGAGACTGCCAAAGCAGGAACGATTGTTGATATTTCAGAAGAGCATCGCCCATGAAAATATCTATAAAATAGAGACAAATCGCCAACTTTTCTACGGTGTTCCAGACAAGTGAGCGAGTTTGTAAGCGAGGCATCACCGACGAGACGAATTGCCCTTTTTTGGACAGAATGCAATAGCCTCAGGATATATTTAGGTGCCGCACTCCAAATATGGGAACAGTATTCCAGGACAGGTCGGATCTGTGCCTTATAGATCATAAGCAGCTGACTGGGGGTGAAATAGCTCTTGGCACGAAACAAAAAACCAAGTTTTTGGGATGCACTTTTGGCAATGGACCTCACGTGATTTTCCCAGGAAAGGTTATTGCTGATAGTAATACCAAGCATCATATGGATGGCTTCAGTGGTATGGTTACTCCTGACAAAGTTATGTTAGGCACAGTGAGATCGGCTTTTCTAGAGAAAAGACATGCTTGTGTTTTGTTTGCATTGAATTCTACCAAGTTATTAGATCCCCATTCGAGAATTGTTGCTAAGTCCATATTTATATTATTAACATTTCTTCCTCGTTCATTTCTGGTTTCACGGGCTGATATAGGGGCCCTGGAAGAGAAAGTGGTATGGAGGGTACTATCATCGGCAAAGCTGTGTACTGGACATGAAGTTGCTTTCAACAGGTCGTTGATGTGAAGTAGAAATAGTGTTGGTGCGAGAATAGATCCTTGCGGAACACCAGCATTTATGAAGTGACACATTAAACAAATCTAAGTTATTATGACATTCATTTCCCAGCTTCAGAATACGAGGAATCGGACTGTTCATAGCATAATTGGTATGGAAAAAATTTATATGAAAAATATCAGGATTTCTCGTATCTTTTTGTTTGATATGAAAAGTTATTAGTTGTAGTATTTCTGGGCAGTTGATCTTATTATTTATTATTTTGAAGAGGAAACTCAAGTTCATAGAAATTCTCCTATCTTCCAATGATTTTATATTTAACTTGGTTAAGAGTTGACTGTACTCATATTCATTTCGTTGAATACCAAAGTGAAAAGCACAATTCCTCAAGAATTTCTTTTGAACATTTTCAATCAAATCGATATTTACATTATAATATGGGTCCCATATAACCGAACAATACTCAAGAATGGATCTTACGAAAGCACAATATAAAATCTTTTTTGTTTTAATTGAAAAATCAGTAGAAATTCTCAACACAAAACCTAGCATTTTGAGACCTTTTGCCACAATTTCTGATACTTGAAGATTAAAATTAATTTCGCTATCAAATTTAACTCCCAGATCGCGAATAAATTTTTCTCTTTTAAGAACTATATTATTCAATTTATATTCAAAGAATATTGGACTTCTAATTCTAGCGAACGTAATGATTTGACACTTATCGATGTTTACCTCTAACAAATTATTTCTACACCACATGGAAAAAGCTTCGAGATCTTTTTGTACTAATTCGGCATCTTCCCGGCAAGTAATTGCCCGATAAAGTTTGAGATCGTCCGCAAACATAAGAAATTCAGAATGATTGAAAACAAACTCTATGTCCGATACAAACAAGTTGAACAACAGTGGGCCCATATGGGATCCCTGTGGTACCCCTGATGGAACCTGAATGGGTGTAGATGTTGTATCTCCGTATTTCACAGACAGAGTTCTACCAGTTAAGAAGCTATTGATTACTTGCAAAATATTCCCGTCTATACCAAGCGCTTGAATTTTAGCTATAAGTAGGCCATGGTTGACTCTGTCAAGGCTTTGGAAAAGTCCGTATAGACAGAGTCAACCTGAGCCTCCTCTCAAGATTTTCAGTTATGTAGTTTGTGTAAAGAGCAAGGTTGGTACAAGTGGATTTACCTTCTGTGAAACCGTGTTGTTGGGGATTGAGTAAAGACTTACAGTCCCAGGAAAGTTTCTTTGTAAGCATAGAATCAAACATCTTAGCCATCTCTGACTGATTGCAAACTGCTCTATAATTCTTAATATTTTTCTTATCTCCTAGTTTATGTATTGGTTTCAGGAAGCTATGTTTCCAATAATCTGGAAAGGTGCCTAGAGCAAAAATTTGATTGAAGATATTTCGTAATGGAATTGCTAAAGTGTATAGACATTTGTGTATAAAAAATAAAGGTATCCCATCAGGTCCCATTGAGAGCTTGGGGGAAACAGAGAGAACGTAATCTATTACATCCGTAGCAGTAATACTGTAATTGTTGATATAGACTTTGTTTGCAAAATTATATTCAGGAGTAATATTACTGACTTCATTTTCATAAAACATGGCTGAAGGTAACTTATAATCCTTTCTTTTACTCTGAATATAACCCCAAAAGGCCTTTGGATTATCAGAGATATTATCTTCAATTTTATTAATGTAATTTTCATAGCACTGATCTCGAATAGCTTTACAACTGTCCCTCAATTTACAGAAATCATAATAGTAATCAATGTTGCCTGTTTCCTTATATTTTTTATGAGTGTTCTTTTTGTCATAAATCATTTTTCTGAGGTTAGAACTGAACCAAGAGGGAAAGGTAGAAGTTTTGAATTTTTTTAAAGGAATAAATAGATGGATTGCCTGATAAATAATGTCATAAAAACAATTAATGTTATTATTAACATCTGAGTTACAGAGAATATGTTCCCATTTAACGTCAGCTAAAAAGTCATTTATCCCAATATAATTTCCATTTCTGAAATCAAAAAAGTATTCCTCATATTCAGATTCTTTTGGAATAGAAATATTTAAAGAAAATTCAATGGCAGTGTGCCGAATACTATTTTGAAGATTTCATCTGTAGCGCTTTAATGCGGAGAAATGATTGTTGGAGAATATTAAATCTAGATAAACATTGGTACTATTTGGTATGGTATTCAGTTGGAAGAAATTATGAAAGCTGAACGCTTGGTGAATTGCTATTCCCGGGGAGTTTTCATTACAGTTAACATTTAAACCCAGATTGTCATTAAACCATGTGGCATCCGGAATATTATAATCTCCACATATAGTAAGGTTTGACTGAGCATAATTGCTGGTAACAAATTCAACAGTACTAATGTGATCCTCATATAAATTGATAGGTGAAGATGGAGGAATATATATAGCACCCAGTACTACGGTTTTGTTCTTAAGATTAAAATAAATGAATACTTGTTCTAAATCTACACTGTCAACAGAGGGTATTTTTATTCTTTTAGCGGATAGAGTTGATTTCACTGCAATTAAAATACCTCCCCCACGTTCCTTCCCTGTAGTAACAGGATCACGGTTCCAACGAAATATATCATAACCTGTTAGCCCAAGTTCTGCATCGAGATGATCATTGGTGAGCCAAGTTTCTATAATAACTATTATGCTATAGTGGGAGCACAGGGCAGCATTACGAAATTCTGTAAGTTTAGTTCTCATACCGCTGGTGTTGAAGTAATAAATATTGATGTCGTCATCTAGTTTTTTGGATGGGCCTTTGCGATGAATGGACTGCCATTAGTATACTTGATGAAAAGGTCGTTTTCTCCATTTATTTTTCTTGTCTCCATCTCTTCTTTCAATTTATTTAAATTTTCACGCTGTAAAGGTGTGTAATCGGGCGATAAAAAGGCTTTTTTAGTTCTATCAATATTTTTCTTGCTTCTGATGACTTTCAAAGCCTCATCAGAATTAGCAAAAACAGCTTTTAAGCATCGATTGCCATTCTTGTTTTTCTTTCCCATTCTGAAAACGTTTTTGGTCTCTATATTGTTATTTGCTATTTCCTGTACAAATTTGTCAACAAATTCAGTGTCCGTTTGAGCATCCTTTTGTTCAGGTAAATTAAAAAACATCACATTACACATCCTTTTCTGCTTCAGTTTTGTCTTCGATAGGACGTACACGAACCATGATAATGTTTCAAATTAAAAATAATACTAGTAGAAGTAGAATGAAACTCTTGTTTAAATCAAATGCGATAATATAAAGAGCAGTAAGTAATGATATAATCATTGTTACGTTAGAAATTATTAATCATCGACAAAATAATCCAATTTCATAATGAGCATTTCTAGGTTACTGCTTGATTATCAGTTTACTAAATCCGATAAATGATACCCTTTATAATTATGGCCATTAAAAATAAATGAATTGGGTATTATTTGGGTATAATCTCTTAAAAAGACTATTGTATAGCGAAACACATGTCGTGGTTTTGTAAACCCAGTTTAGTGAAAATCTTTTAGTCAATTGAGTGTCTTTTGTTTACTTCAATATGGATTTTCCTCAACTTTCGGCCGCATCAATTCAAAAAATTTTTGGATTACTCTATGGATTCAAAATGTCTACCTAATTAAGCTTTGAAACGATTTCGAAAATGAAAAATCATGTAAGTAATGAATCTTCCTCTATTGACCGTATTCAGTGTTACTCATCGCAATTGCGATTCGTAGAACAACCATGGTTGAAACTATAATTGAATTACCTTTTCAACGGTGTGCAACTCGACCTCTATGCCTTGTTGTAACCTGTATATAGAGCTTGGAAAAGAAAAATGTCTTGAAATAATATATTCATTTAGAAAGATCACATTTAAACTATGGAAAAATCCAGTATTTATATATAAATTCATATTGCGTGAAAGTTATTCTATTCAAATAAGTATTGAATCAATGAATCTAAAAATTATAAAAATAACACCATACATCGGTGCTGGGGACGAAAATATAATTATATACTACATGTGGAAAGCAATGAATTTTAAAATCGTACATAATAATGAACTCCAGTAAACTATGAGTTCATGAGCAAAATAGATTACCTATTTATAATCGACCCTAAAAAAGCGACACAGCTGCATCATAGTAGGCAGTGTAATTATACTTAAAAATAAAACAAAGCCAACTTGGTACGTAAAATTATAATCGCTTATAGGAAAATCTTTACATGGGGGAAGACGAAGATATATAAACCGGTTGAAACAATGAGAGTCATTCCATTCGGTATTCCTTTCCTGTCGGCATCTTCAATTGAGTAAATTTGATCAGACCATGTTTTAATCAGATAGATGAAATTGAATATTGACCGTATTCAGTGTTACTCATCGCAATTGCGATTCCGTAGAACAACCATGGTTGAAACTATAATTGAATTACCTTTTCAACGGTGTGCAACTCGACCTCTATGCCTTGTTGTAACCTGTATATAGAGCTTGGAAAAGAAAAATGTCTTGAAATAATATATTCATTTAGAAAGATCACATTTAAACTATGGAAAAATCCAGTATTTATATATAAATTCATATTGCGTGAAAGTTATTCTATTCAAATAAGTATTGAATCAATGAATCTAAAAATTATAAAAATAACACCATACATCAGTGCTGGGGACGAAAATATAATTATATACTACATGTGGAAAGCAATGAATTTTAAAATCGTACATAATAATGAACTCCAGTAAACTATGAGTTCATGAGCAAAATAGATTACCTATTTATAATCGACCCTAAAAAAGCGACACAGCTGCATCATAGTAGGCAGTGTAATTATACTTAAAAATAAAACAAAGCCAACTTGGTACGTAAAATTATAATCGCTTATAGGAAAATCTTTACATGGGGGAAGACGAAGATATATAAACCGGTTGAAACAATGAGAGTCATTCCATTCGGTATTCCTTTCCTGTCGGCATCTTCAATTGAGTAAATTTGATCAGACCATGTTTTAATCAGATAGATGAAATTTTCTTATTGTACTTCAAGTTATATTCAGATACAAACAAGTTAAAAATGTACCAGTTATTAGAACTCACACTGATGAGTTTATTTACCAGTTTATAAGAAGCAAATCAACTTCAACATGGTAGCTACATAGAAAACGAGTAGATCTACATACACTGATATGTAGTTAGAAGAATTCATCCGAAATTAATCATTTGCACCAGAAGTAAATAAATAATTAAAAACTTGACGGGATTTTTAAAGACTAAACTAAAAATCACTTAAATGAAAATATTTGCCAGATAAAATACCGGAAATGATTTTAGTGAAGTGATCTTCTGACCAAGTGTATATATACAGGTGAGACTACATATTTTTTCTCTTTGATTGTATTGTGTACCAGGCTTTATATAATGAAATTTTTCCATATTCATACTCTACATTACTTAAAGCTTAATTAACTAATCTGATACATATTTCTTCATTTCCTTAGATTTTGATAGTTTGCTTGTTATAGAAAGATGTATACTATGATTAATACTAGAAAAATCGAATTAAACGGTTTTCTTCACATAAAGGATTCAATATAAAATTGAACCAGAAAATGGTAGATCTCAGGTGAAAAACAACTACTTTCCTTGCAAATACCACGCAGTACATTGAATGACATTCACCTGAAAATCCATGCATACTTCCATATAATATCAATGGACATTGAATGCAAATGTTTCTTTCTGATAAGCTCGATTATGTTTAATTTATGTCGTGTTCACCTAACAATCCGCATACCGGTTTCAGGCTTCTTGGCCCTCATCAGTACGGAGTTTCTATTCATTCCACTTCACATGGCACTTATCTTTCACTATATGCTAGACGGGCTTGCCACTCCTACTGAGAAGGAATCTTTTATTTAGAAACCTATCGAGGTGGGAGATTTTCGGAGTGTTTCTTTCTGTCACTAGGTACCGCCAGTTAAAGTTCATCTTTTCCGGCGTACCTATAGTAGTTACAAGCTCGATGATGGTTTGTTTACGTTATGTCTCACTTCAGCCAGAGTTCTTTGGACCTTTGGTGGTTGACTACTCCACGTACTGATGAGGGGCCAAGAAGCCTGAAACGCGTATGCAGATTGTTAGGTGAACCGAATAAATTAAACATATCGAGCTTATCAGAAGAAACTTTTGCATTCAATGTCCATTTTTCTATTCATTCCACTTCACATGGCACTAAGTATGCATGGATTTTCAGGTGAATATCATTCAATGTTCTGCGTGGTATTTGCCAGGAAAGTAGTTGTTTTTCGCCTGAGATCTACCATTTTCTGGTTCAATTTTATATTGAATCCTTTATGTGAAGAAAACCGTTTAATTCGATTTTTCTATTCATTCCACTTCACATGGCACTTATCTTTCATGATTAATACTATTCAACGCTTATAACTGAAAACTTTGCTATTATGTTTTCAAGTCCAGTGAAATATTAAAGTTGTTGTTTAATGAAGAAAAACAATTACAATGATAATTGTTTTAACCCAGAGAAAGGGTATGAACTTCTGATAAAGTTGTCTCTTATATTCGAAACTATATTGGATAACAATGTAGATTATATGACGAACACAACTGAAAAAAAGTTGCTAGATGAATTTCTCACAAGCCTGAATTTGAATATATGTGCTCCAAACGAACCCTCTAGAATTGCTCTTTCCAACAAGATATCTAAAAACAAAAATCGATTATATTTTTAACCGAGAAATCAAAAAGGAGGAGGTTTTCTTTCGACTTTTTACTGAGACGTCCGATTCCGATAATTCTTTTTTCATGGATAGGGTGTACTTCGAAGTTGGTCCCATTTGAATTTGAAAGATGGAATCCACCCCTGAGGGTAGCAAAATGAAGGATATTGATCACTCACCCTCTGAATTCTGGTCCGTTAACCGATTCTATCAGGCATAACTTTGTACTGGGTTCTTCGATTTGGATGATTCTTTTTTTATTAGATAGGGTATACCTCATAGTTGATCATATCTGGAATTCGAATGGAATTATCCACCCTTACGGGTAGAAAAATAGGGGATAATTGATTTTTCACTTGTGAACATAGTTGACTATGACAGATCGCTACTGTCATTATTTTTGTTCTCCTACATCCGTCACAATCATTATATTCTATGAGAGGATGGAATGATATACAAAGTAATGAAATAAATTAACCAGAACAACAAAAATAATTTATATTACAACAAATAGTAAAAGTAGATAGTCATATTATTTAACTGGTAATAGTTGAAGTAAGGTGGGTAGGTAAGTATTTTGGAAGTAAAAAAAACAAGTAGGTACTAATTAGTAGATTTCAGCCACAATAATTTAAAAATAAAAACTTTTTAACAAAAAATTAAACCGACGAAATACGGAACTGAAAAGTAAAGAATAAAATAAACCTTCTTAGTCTCAATAACTAAGCTCCTAAACTAATGTAAGTAACTAATTTTGACTCGACGCCAAACGAACAATCAACGAAGATCATTAAATTACTTCAAAAAAATTATCAGAATGTCACCGCAAGTCGATGCCATCATTTTACGCCTTACCTAATTTATTTGCTTGTTTGTTTGGCGCCTACTCAATTTTATTGTTATATAGTCAGGTCCAAAAAGTTTAAAGAATTAACTGTTTCCATTTCTTTTGCGAATTAAAAGTTATTACATTAGTTTAGGAGCTTATTATTGAGACTAAGAAGGTTTATTTTATTCTTTACTTTTCAGTTCCGTATTTCGTCTTTAATTTTTTGTTAAAAAGTTTTTATTGTTATATAGTCAGGTCCAAAAAGTTTAAAGAATTAACTGTTTCCATTTCTTTTGCGAATTTAATTGAATTGTGAATTGTACTGATAAAGTCGAAAAACACTTCTTATTGTCTTCCGGTTCCCACGAAGCACACTAAAATGTCGTCCACATACCTGTACCAATATAAAAAAAAATTTATTAAATGATTATTGTGAATTTTTTGTTCCAAAAAAAAAAAAAAAAAAAAAAAAAAAAAAAAAAAAAAAAAAAAAAAAAAAAAAAAAAAAAAAAAAAAAAAAAAAAAAAAAAAAAAAAAAAAAAAAAAAAAAAAAAAAAAAAAAGTTTAAAAGAATTAACTGTTTCCATTTCTTTTGCGAATTTAATTGAATTGTGAATTGTACTGATAAAGTCGAAAAACACTTCTTATTGTCTTCCGGTTCCCACAAAGCACACTAAAATGTCCACATACCTGTACCAATATAAAAATTTTTTTATTAAATGATTATTGTGAATTTTTTGTTTCAAATTATCCATAAATGTTTCAGCTGATAAAGGACTCAATGGGTTACCCATTATTAGACCTTTATCAGAAGAATAAAATTGTAAATTGAAAATAATTTGAGATAAACAAACTAGCAACAATTCTTGTTTAATATTGTTACATTATTCCTAACCAGAAGATTCTCTACCAAAGTGATAGTTTCTTCTGGCGGAATACTCGGAAATACATTTTGGACATCAAGGGAGATAAGTTTGGAGGTGCCTGGAAGTTTTATATTCTTGATTTTATCAATTAGTTCGTAGCTATTTTTTATACTAAATTTTGGAACGAAATTACAATATCTCCTGATCAAATCGATTAGTTTTCCGGAAAGTTTCACTGAAGGTGCTGTTATGAAAGATACGACAGGACGAATGGGGTGATTTTGTTTGTGGAGTTTAATTAATGAATAAAGTTTAGGCGCTCGTGGATTCATAATAGTGTGTCTTCATCAGCAGCTGATTGAGTAGGTTAAGTATCCAAGTAATAGCGGGAACTTTTTCCTACTTCTTTCAGGGTCTTATGACCGATTGGAATGATTTTTGTCACGTGAGGTAGATACCAAAACGTCTACTGAACACTATATTTCATGAATGAGTCTTCATTTCCAGAGCCAACTATTATTATATTTCAATGTAAAAAATTGGAAAAGTTTATGTGCGATTTTTGTTATGAAAAATCCGCCAATTCCATTGGATTTACGAGGTTTCGAAATGGTTTATATAAAAATTTCAATGAACATAATTAATGAAAAAGTTGTCAGAATATACTGTTTGAGGATCCCTTCCATGCATTCATAGATCTTTCAGCAAAATTCCAACTGTATCAATAGATTCATAGTCTTGGAATAAAATTGACAAAAAAAAATTCATTTACATGATTTTATTCATGAAAAGTTGGGAGAATCGATTTTTAAAAGTTTCTATGTCGAACAATAATCTATGAATCCGCTTATGCTAACAAACTAGTGATCACTGTGTGATAATTTCGAATAAATCAACAAAAAACTACCTGTACTTATTTTTTATTGAATTGGCCGAAATTTTATTATGTTATAGTAGGATGGGTCATTCGAAAAAAGTGTGAGTTTAAATGATTTTGTATGTTTAGTTTCTGAGATATAAGCGGCCAAAGTTCGTAAAAACGTCGTATTGGGGTAGGATTGACGAAGAAAAAAACTGTTTTTTTTTAGTCAAAATAAGACAAAGTAAGGATGAAAATGTATTGATCGGAATTCATAAACATGTTCAATTATAATCTTATTGATGATAGTACATTAGTGTATATACGGGGCATAGTAAAAAAAATCGTTTTTCCGGATTTTTTTTCCAGCACTATTTCAAAACAAGTTATATCTTGTTAAGATATCGTAGTTTCAGTCTATTGTAGGCGAAAAAACGTGTTTTGTTTCTTGATGACTCTCTCTCTTTGAAATATATATTTTTTTAAATTTTCGAGTATACCCCTATACTGAAAACAATTGACAGATCGTTTTTGATATAGGGTAACATTCTGACGAACACAATTGTTCAATATTACTTTTCATTTAGATAAAGGGTGCGTTACATTCTTTTTGTAGGTCATTTACCAAGTTTTTATTGGATATCTAGAAAACTGTTCTGTTAATTTGAACCATATTTTACTCACAATATTTTGAAAATGTTGACTATCATATACGATAGTTTTATCAACTTTTTATGTTGTGTTTCTAAGTTATGCATTTTTGAAGTTTACGGTATTGCGATATATGGGATAACCTATCGATTTAACAAAATTTTATGAAACCTTTCGATACATTCAATTCTATTATAAAACTTTTCGAAATCCATTATTTGATACTATAAACACAAACCACACTCAACAACAATTTGGAACTCAACAGTATAGACTAAAAAAATCGAATTATAAATAACGACTTCTAACATAAAAAGTCAATCAATATTATGGAAATTTTAATATAACAAATCGAAATGAACCTGATGAAGCTATTGTATAGCGAAACACGCGTCAGGCTTCAGTGAACCCTTAGGTAGTGAAAATCTTAAAGTGTATTGTAGTAGTGAACTCCAAATCGAAATTGAAACTAATTAGTTATAAACAACATAAACAACAATTTACATAATTGAATTCTAAAAAAACAAACAATAAACAAAACCTAAATTCAAATAATATTAATATTGTTATTTATTGATCTATTTGAGCAATCTAAAACATTGTTTAATAGTTCATGGCTAGGGTACTAATTGTTTCTTGATGACGAGCATATCCTAGATACCAAAGTACGCCGCAAATATGGGAACAGTATCCCACTGTCCTTGCTCCACTTTTGCAGGTACAGTAGTAGCCTAGAATAGGTTCATTTGCAGATGCATCAAGAATAATACTAAAGGATATCCACAGTTGATACTTTATAGCATTCCTAAATCTGGACGCTATGCGGCAGCGTAATAGTCCAGGTTCAGGATTACGCATATCAATTTCAAATAGAAACAATAAAGTACCCTAGCCATAAACTATTGAGAAATGTTTTAGATTGCGCAAATAGACCAACCAATAACAATATTAATAATTTAATTTTGGTTTTGGTTATTGTTTGTTTTTTGAGAGTTCCATTATGTAAATTGTTGATTATGTTGTTTATAACTAATTAGTTTCAATTTCGATTTGTTATATTATAATTAACATAATATTAATAGACTTTTTATGTTAGAAGTCGTTATTTATAGTTCGAGTCTATACTGTTGAGTTCCAAATTGTTGTTGAGTGTGGTTTGTGTTGTTTATAGTATCAAATAATTGATTTCGAAAAGTTTTATAATAGAATTGAATGTGTCGAAAGGTTCCATAAAATTTTGTTAAATCAATAGGTTACTCCATATATCGTAATACCGTAAACTTCAAAATGCATAACTTAGAAACGCAACATACAAGTTGATAAAACTATCGTATATGATAGTCAACATTTTCAAAATATTGTGTACAATATGGTCCAAATTAACGGAACAATTTTCTAGATATTCAATAAAACATTGTAAATGACCTAAAAAAAAATGTAAGCACCCTTTATCTAAATGATAGGTAATATTGAACAATTGAGTTCGTCAGAATGTTACCCTATGTTTTATTCAATGGGCAGTAGCAATTAATTTTTTTTTTGTAATCAAAAACGATCTGTCAATTGTTTTCAATACAGGGGTATTCTCGAAAATAAAAATAAAATATATTTCAAACAGAGAGGGTCATCAAGAAACAAAACACGGTTTTTCGCCTACAATAGACTGAAACTATGATATTTAACAAAATATTACTTGTTGGTTTTGAAATAGTGCTGGAAAAAAAACCGGAAAAGCGATTTTTTTTACTATGCCCCGTATATACCCTGATGTACTATCATCAATAAGATTATAATTGAACATGTTTATGAGTTCCGATCAATACATTTCCATCCTTACTTTTTCTTATTTCGACTAAGAAAACAGGTTTTTCTTTGTCAATGCCACCAATACGACGTTCTTACGAACTTTGGCCGCTAATCTGAAACTAAACATACAAAATCATTTAAACTCACACTTTTTTATAATGACTCATCCTACTATAACATAATAAAATTTCAGCCAATTCAACCGAGAGCCAATTTCCCATATGTTTTCGTGCCGGGTTCTTTTTGTGGCTTCCACCAATTTTCCATTCCAGTCAATGCATTTCCCATATCGCTTGCGAATATTCTTCACAGTATTTGGTAATTGTTGCGTAGTAATACCTGCACAAACCCCATAGAAAAAAAATCTAGTGAAGTTAGATAAAGTTTAGGTGGCCATCCAGTTGATCTACTTTTCTGTATATCCTTTATCTAGAAGTATCGTTCCTTCAAATAAAATTACCGTTTAACCAACATGATATGGAAAATTCAATTTTTTGTTATATTTTCTGAAATTTTATTTACAAGAATTACTTTTAATTGATAGGTAACCATAGAAGGTGATGTAAACAATAATTCACCTTATTACGATATCACATTACAAATAACTTTGACCTTGTTATGATAACCTCAGACATGTTTATACCGTACGATGATATCACGTTCTGTTTATTGATCGGAGTTATATAAACCAGCACTGAATGAATTAGATTATTATCATCCGAACTATGGTGGTTTTCATTTCATTGTCCTAACAGGGCACTATACAATCAGTTCCTCAAAGTCACAACAGGGCAATCCCATATTGCCGCTTACAATCCTAAAGGGACGACACAAACTCCCTTTAACAATTACGAAATGCAAATGTCCTATCGGTTTCAGTCCATAACAATCCTTGTAGGTTCTAGTTTCTCCGATATAGTATTATCCCCTTATATTATAGCCTTCGACCCGGGGTTCATTATTGATTTGTACATTTCATAGTGTAACTTGGCATGCAATAAAAAATCAATAATTTTTTTCCCTTTAGATTTTGAAACGCTACTCCCAGGTGATGCTCAAGGAGAGTATGGAACATTAGCGAGAAGCGACAAAACTGGAAGAATTGTTGAGTGCAATGCTTGTTCTAGAACATTCGATACATCTTACCTGGCGACACACAAGAGAACTCATACAGGGGAAAAACCATATCAGTGTAATCTATGTTCATCTTCGTTCAGTCCATCAGTGATGCACGAGAGGACTCATACTGTTGAAAAACTTTTTAAGTGCGAAGTTTGTTCAAAATCATTCTCTCGGAAGTCAAATTTTGTCAACATGAGAAGATTCATACTGGTGAAAAACCGTTCAAGTGTGAACATTGTTCAAAGTATTCTCTCAAAAATCAAATTTATCCAAACATAAGAAGATTCATACTGGAGAAAAACCATTTCAGTGTAACATTTGTTCAAGATCGTTTTCTCAATTATCCAAGCTTCTGCGGCACATACAAATTCATACGGGGGGAAAACTTTTCAATTGTAAATTGTGTTCAAAATCGTTTTCTCAAAATTCAGAGCTTCTGCAGCATAGAAAATTCATAGGGGAAAAACCTTTCAAGTGTAAATTTTTTTAATTTTTCTTTCATCAAAGTGCTCTAGTTCGGCACGAGAGAACTCATACTGGTGAAAAACCTTTCAAGTGTGACGTTTGTTCAAAATTATTTTCTCGAAAGTCAGAATTGTGTCAACATGAGAAGATTCATACTGGTGAAAAACCATTTCAGTGTAACATTTGTTCAATATCGTTTTCTCTAAATTCCAGCCTTCTGCGGCACACACAAATTCATACGGGACCAAAACCTTTCAATTGTAAAATTTGTTCGAACTCCTTCTTTTATCAACGTGATCTAGTTCGGCACGAGAGAACTCATACTGGTGAAAAACCTATCAAGTGTGAAGTTTGTTCAAAATTATTCTCTCGAAAACCAAATTTGACCAAACATAAGAAGATTCATACTGGAGTAAAACCATTTCACAGTAACATTTGTTCAAAATCGTTTTCTCAAAATTCCAAGCTTCTACAGCATACACAAATTCATATGGGGGAAAAACCTTCCAGTAGTAAATTTTGTTCGAATTCTTTCTCCCATCAAAGTGCTCAAGTTCGGCACGAGAGAACTCATACTGGTAATCCCAGCCATATTTATTCCGATAACGGTACAAATTTTGTAGGGGGTGCAAAGGAACTGAAATTATTGATTGAATCCTTTCAAGATCAAGTAATGAAATAGAGTAATCGTGTGCCAGTGAAAGCATTCTTTGGCATTTTATACCTCCCAATTCACCCCATTTTGGGGGCCTATGGGAATCAGGGGTAAAATGCGCAAAGCACCATCTCTTGAGAGCTATTGGGGAGACAAAATTAACTTATAAAGAGTTTAATACGGGTAGTGCGGGTAGAAGCTACTTCAAACTCCCGTCCATTGTATCCACTTTCCTCTGACCCAACTGATATCCAACCCCTTTGTCCGGCTCACTTTTTGATAAGAAGACTATCCTGATCCACCTGATCCAAATATACTAGACATTACTACAAACAAATTGTCTAGATACCAATTAATGCAGCAAATTCAACAGAATTTTTGGCATCGATGGCAACGCGATTACTTATCCCATTTACAACAGAAAAATAAATGGGCTCAGACTTCCAAATCAGTTCTGGTAAAACAGGAAAATTTACCACCGAGAAAATGGCTTCTTGGCAGAATTATCGAAGTATACCCAACAGATGATGGCGTTATTCGAGTTGTATCAATAAAAACACACAACGGAATCCTTAAGCGAGCAGTTTCCAGACTTTGTCCACTACCAGAGCAAGTGAATCACAACAATGACTAATTTTCACATTTAATATTCAATCAGTGTTAAATGTTGAACAATTGCATGCAACCGTTCAAGGTGGGAGTATGTTAAATACCTCTCTGGAATTTTTGTTTATGGAGAGAAGGCGAGGAGGCGAAGAGACATGAAAAAATTACTTTTTTGATATATTTCAATTTCATAAGATTTATAATAAATCACATCCAAAAACCAGAGATTGATTAAATACAGTCCACTCTATCGAATTAGAATTTTTATCTACTCCTATTAAATTATATATTGATTATTCAACTGCTTTTGAGCAATTAATAGTATCTATAAACAAACAACGTGAGTTATAATAACTCACTACTATAACTCACTATAGTAAATCGGAAAAGATTCTTGGAATTATTTACGGACCGAATATCAATGTGGCTCAGTTCTTCTGTACAAGCCGTTTGGCCGAAAGGGGACAGTCCATTATTGTTATTGAGGGAAGTAATGTCACTTGAATAATTTTGACGTTTTCAAATTAAGTTAATACCTAATTATTCTGAATTTTGTGCTGAAAAAGATGAATTCAGATAGTGAAGATGAATTATTATGTACACCTCCAGAAATGAGACAAGTAGCTAATGTTACCATACAGAATTTATTGCCCGAAAAATCCAAAAACAAATATAAAGGAGTATACAAAACTAAATAAAATCATCGTCCCTATGGACTTTCTACTCCATGCTAAGAAGCACACTCAACATAAATAATGGATTCAATATAGAGAATTATTTTAAATTACGCGCGTTTTTTAAACGTCAATCAGAGAAACATGTAGCTAAAAAGGCAAAAACTTTTAGGCCAGAACAACTTAATCATTTCATAAATGAAGCTCCTGATGAGAAATATCTGGCGACAAAGGTAGTAGATCTCACAATATTCAATCGTTTTTATCATCTAGTCAATTATTTTAGGTTGCTTTAATAATGGGCATCATGGGTGCTTGTCGTGCAGCAGAATTGCACTCTATGCAAATTTCAGATTTAGATCATGGATCTATTTTTATGGTCAGTGTACCAAATACAGAAACAAAAATTGCCAGATAATTCACTGTTACGGGAAATTTATTTACCATAGTTAAGAAATATTTAAATCTTCGTCCTACTGATATATCGCAAACTATATTATTCTTTAAATTTGGGGAAAGACATTGCTACATTTTTAAAATTACCACACTGTAATTTATATACAGGGCATTGTTTTCGCCGCTCGTCGGCAACTTTATTAGTACATGCTGGAGGGGATATAACGGCACTGAAACGCCATGGCGGTTGGCGATCAACTACTGTGGCTGAGGGGTACGTTGATGATTCCGAAAAGAATAAGACATATACTGCAAATAAAACATACAGTTCTATAACACCTCAACCAGTTAGTACATCAACAACATATATGCAACAAACCCAAAATGAAACAATAAACTTGCATAATTCAGTCCCACATATTCAGTTTACTGATTGTTCAAACTTTACAGTTAATTTTATTAATAAAAAAAAAGAGTAATTACAATTAAATTTTTTATAGCTTTGTTATAGGTAACTATTAAGATTTGTGAATAAAGTTCTTTCTCAGTACTTGTATCTTAGTATTTATTATTATAGTCGTAGATAAAGTATAGTATTCAACTTGCGGTAATGGTCATGACTCACTTGATGAATTACAACACTCGCCTGCGGCTCGTGCTGCAAACTTTATCTGCGTGATTTATAACCTACATTACCGCTCGTTAAATAATATACTAATTTACTAACAAACTAGTGATCTTGGTGTAATAATTTCGAATAAATCACCAAAAAACTACCTGTACTTATTTTTAATTGCTACGGAAAATTTTACTTAAATGAGTACAATTAAAATTCTTGTGGCTTCCACCAATTTTCCATTCAAGTCAATGCATTTCCCATATCGCTTGAGAATATTTTTCATAGAATTTAAGTAATTATTGCGCAGTGATACCTGCATAACCCTGGCGTAATTGTAAACTTTTTTTGTGAGAAAACACCATAGAAAAAAAAATCTAGTGAAGTTAGATAAAGGTGGCCATCCAAATAATCTACTCTTCTGTATATCCTTTATCTATAAGTATCCTTCCTTCAAATAAAATTACTGTTTAACCAACATGATATGAAAAATTCAATATTTAGTTATATTTTCTGAAAGTTCATTTACAATAATTACTTTTAATTGTTAGGTAACCATAGAAGGTGATGTAAACAAAATTCACCTTATTATGATATCACATTACAAATAACTTTGTTATGATAACCTCAGACATGTATACCGTACGATGATATCACGTTCTGTTCATTGATCGGAGTTATATAAACCAGCGCTGAATGAATTAGATTATTATCATCAGAACTATGGTGGTTTTCATTTCATTGTCCTAAAAGGGCACTATACAATCAGTTCCTCACAGTAACAACAGGACAATCCCGTATTGCCGCTTACAATTCTAAACAATTACGAAATGCAAATATCCTATCGGTTTCAGTTCATAACAATCCTTGTTGTCTGTTCTAGTTTCTCCGATATAGTATTATCCCCATAGCCTTCGACCCGGGGTTCATTATTGATTTGTACATTGCTTAGTGTAACTTGGCATTCAATAAAAATCATACCTTTTTTCCCTTTAGATTTTGAAACGCAACTCCCAGGTGATGCTCAAGGAGGGTATGGAACATTAGCGAGAAGCGCCAAAACTGGAAGAATTGTTGAGTGCAATGCTTGTTCTAGAACATTTGATACATCTTACCTGGCGACACACAAGAGAACTCATACAGGGGAAAAGCCATATCAGTGTAATCTATGTTCATCTTCGTTCAGTCCATCAGTAATGCACGAGAGGACTATACTGATAAAAAACTTTTTAAGTGCGAAGTTTGTTCAAAATCATTCTCTCGGAAGTCAAATTTGAATCAACATGGGAAGATTCATACTGGAGAAAAACCATTTCAGTGTAACATTTGTTCAAGATCGTTTTCTGAAAGATCCAAGCTTCTGCAGCACACACAAATTCATACGAGGGAAAAACTTTTCATTTGTAAATTGTGTTCAAAATCGTTTTCTCAAAATTCAGAGCTTCTGCAGCATAGACAAATTCATATGGGGGAAACACCTTTCAGTTGTAAATTTTGTTTGAATTCTTTCTTTCATCAAAGTGCTCTAGTTCGGCACGAGAGAATTCATACTGGTGAAAAACCTTTCGAGTGTGACGTTTGTTCAAAATTATTTTCTCGAAAGTCAGATTTGTGTCAACATGAGAAGATTCATACTGGTGAAAAACCGTTCAAGTGTGAAGTTTGTTCAAAATTATTTTCTCAAAAGTCAAATTTGAATCAACATGAGAAGATTCATACTGGAGAAAAACCATTTCAGTGTAACATTTGTTCAAAATCGTTTTCTCTAAATTCCAGCCTTCTGCGGCACACACAAATTCATACGGGACCAAAACCTTTCAATTGTAAAATTTGTTCGAACTCCTTCTTTCATCAACGTGATCTAGTTCGGCACGAGAGAACTCATACTGGTGAAAAACCTTTCAAGTGTGAAGTTTGTTCAAAATTATTCTCTCAAAAATCAAATTTATCCAAACATAAAAGATTCATACTGGAGAAAAACCATTCCACTGTAACATTTGTTCAAAATCGTTTTGCAAAAATCCAAGCTTTTGCGGCACAAACAGATTCACATGGAGCAAAAACCTTTCAACTGAAAATAGTGTTGTGTTCTTTCTTTCAATAGTCTTATTCGTGCAAACACGAGAAGATTCATGCTGAATGGAAACCATTTCAGTGTAACATTTGTTCAAAATCATGTTTTCAGAATTCTGAGCTTGCGAGGAAATTGCTTTCATACCAGAGACGTATCATTATACAGAGTCCTGCAACAGTAGCGCGGTGTTCCATATCTCTATTTAGGAAACAGATAGGAATCTATATTTTTATAATATTACCATATTGCTCGAACTCGACAAAATAAAAAAAATTGTCGGTCACACAGGGTGTTCAATTTTTTCTGGGCGGATCCCAATTGTGTTTTTTTAAAAGGCAACCTATATTTTTTATCGCTTTTTCGGTTTCTACATAGAAAATTAAAGATACTTTATGTATATCTTCACTTCGAAAATATTGACGGTTTTCAAGATTTCTAGCATAACAGGTTTTTTTTCCAATATTCTTCACTCAGAATATTTGAAATTATAAAGTTGTGCCAAGTCTAATTAATTTTTTTTATGTCAAATATTCTACATTGGTAACTCTCTCAAACGATATATCTGAAATTGGCCTGTGATATACAGGGTATGAAAAACAGCTCGCCACATATTGTAAATAAAAATTTGCAGAATCTTCCTTATTTCAAATGGAACACCCTGTATATTATCGATCCATAAGAAGTGCCAACAGAGGCTCTACAAATGTCATCAAGAATTCCCTATGGTTAAGTTTACTAGTTTTTCTTAAAACAGCAATTTTTTTGGAAAAATGTCAAGTATTCATATTTCTTCGCTATAATCTCAATGAACGACTTTTTTCAAAGCGAAATCCATTTGACTACTGATAAGAATATACGAAAGATATCTTGTTCCAATTCTGTACATTACAAGGTGTCCAAACAAATATTTTTTTATGAAATAAATGTAGGTATCACATTTTTCTAAATTGAAAATATTTTTTTTCATTGGATACAGAATTTTACACATAAATCGTGCAATATCAAACCAAACACGATTAAATGAAAAAACATTATGAATATTACTAATCATTTTTTTTCATGTTATGGTGTATATTCATGAATTAAATTTAGAGCTTAAGTTCTAGATATTTGAATTGTCAACTGGCAAACTACAAAAGGGAAAGTTTAATGAAGGTTGATAATGAAACTTTTATAAAATATGTTCAACATGTCTTCCATTTTCTTGAATGCGGAGCTGAAGTCTATGTTTGAAAGACTGTTCTACCCTGCGCAAGACAGCTGGAGTAATGCTGCGAAAAGCATTCGTTATTCTAAGTCCCATATTTTCGGAAGAAGTTGGTGGCTCGACAAAAACCATATTTTTTATGTATCCCCATAAGAAAAAATCCAGTTTTGTTAAATCTGGCGATCTAGCGGGCCACCTGACAGGCCCATTCCGTCCTATCCATTTATTGGGAAATACTTCATTTAAATGATCTCTCACTTCTGCCGAATAGTGAGCAGGAGCGCCATCATGTTGTAACCACATTCTATTGCGAAGGTCAAGAGGAATTTCTTCTAACAAACCTGGTAAATAATTTCGTAAGAACTTGAGCTACATTGTTCCATTCAGATGTCCCTCAAAAAAGTATGGACCAATTACATATTCTCCAATGATGCCTCCCCAGACATTTATCGACCACTTATGTTGATATTTCACCTGTCTCAATAAGTGGGGATTTTCTGTCGAATAATAATGGTAATTATGTCGATTCACAAATCCATTTTTATGGAATGTCGATTCATCCGACGATAAAATGTTATTGAAAAAATAACAATTGCAAAATCTCACTCTTTTCTCACAATCGGCATACAGTAGTTCTTGATGTAATTGAACGTGGTATGGATGAAAGCGATGTTTCTTCAAAATTCGTTGCACTGATCTCTCACTTATATCCAATATTTCACCAATTTGTCGTTGACTCCTACAAGGATCTTCTCCAACAGCAAGAAAACTTGCAATTAATTATCTTCATTAGTAGCTGGCTTGATGCGCTCATGTTTAGAATAATTGATACTTCCAGTTTCAACAAATCGTGTCAGGACCTTTCGGAAAGATCTTTCATCTGAATGCCTTCTATCTGGATACCGTTGACAATAAATTCTACTTGCCAATAAACAATTCCTGTCTGATTCACCTAATATGAAAATCATATCAATCAAATCGCTTTTTGAAAACAACCTTCTGATTCAACTTCACGATTCACTAGAGATTTCAATACTTATTTGCAGGCAAATATTTTGTTCTGTCATTTGCCAGACTACTTGATTTCCAATAAATATTTTATTCGCTGAAATGTTGTTTTAGACCGAAAAAATATGGCACAAATTTCGAGATTATTGAAATTATTGTAAATATTCAAGAACGTACATTTCGTGGTGTAATTCACAACTTGTTTATCTGGCAACGGGTAATAAATGTGTTACAAACATAACATAATCTCGATCACAGCCTTATTTGACGGCTTCCACAGTAAAAAAATCATTGATATTATGGCGATGAAATAGAAATAATTGTCATTTTTCGAAAAAAAAAAACACTGAGAAAAACTATAGGACACCTTATAATGTACATAACAAGATATCTTTTGTATATTCTATCAGTCGTCAAATGGATTTTCTTTAAAAAATTTTGAGATTATAGAAATATGAATACTTGCCATTTTTCGAAAAAAATTGCTGTTTTAAGAAAAACTAGTAAACTTAACCATAGGGACTACTCGATGACATTTGTAGAGCCTTTGTTGGCGCTTCTTATGGATCGATAATATACAGGGTGTTCCATTTAAAATAAGGAAGATTCTGCAAATTTTTATTTACAATATGTGGCAAGCTGTTTTTCATACCCTGTATATCACAGGTCGATTTCAGATATATCGTTTGAGAGAGTTACCAATGTAGAATATTTAATTGGACTTGGCACAACTTTATAATTTCAAATATTCTGAGTGACAAATATTGAAAAAAAAACCTCTCATGCTAGAAATCTCGGAAACCGTCAATATTTTCGAAGTGATGATATACATAAAGTATCTTTTATTTTCTTTGTAGAAACCGAAAAAGCGACAAAAAATATAGGTTGCCATTTAAAAAAACACAATTGGGATCCGCCCAGAAAAAATTGAACACCCTGTGTGACCGACAATTTTTTTATTTTGTCCAGCTCGATAGAGATATATATTCCTATCTGTTTCCTACATAGAGATATGGAACACCCCTTGCAGGACCCTGTATAACAGTAACAAATAGACTTTATTCATCATTAAACAAACTAAAAACACAAACTTACAAATTAGGGAATAAAAAACAGGTGATGAATCTGCTGAGTATCAGCAAGAGCTGTAAACTAAAAAACTACGATTTTCACAAAAAATTGGTTTACAAAACCCACGACACGGTTTTGCTATACTATAGCTTTTTCAAGTGAAGAGGTAAAAATCTAAATCAACTGGTCATTTGATATACAATTTAGAGCATTGTATGTGAAGCTGGTCGAAAGAGATGTCAAATATAGATTGGAGGTCTTTGTTAATATTTTATTGTGAAATTATGTATCTTCCTGTGAACTGACACAATTAAAGGAGAAATATATTTTGTATGAAGATAGATATGTTTATTATTTCTAAGAGAATATAACTCTTGTTAACAAACACAATGTCATGATAAAAGTCAAAAATTAAGAATAATGAAATAGTTAAAAAATAAAAAAATTAAATACATAGAATATTAGGTGTATCAAAATGAGATTTGGTATAGGTAAATGGTATGTGAAGAGCAGAGCTTTGGCATATTTTTCACTTTTCTTTTCGGTTTCACCGGAAATTACTCCGGTTTTGAATTTGTACATGGAACACCCTGTATATTGTAACATTTTTGGATTTTAGACCAGAATGTGATATTTTTAAAAGTTTTTACGCTAACTTAATTTTTTTAGAGTCACTTTTAATATTGCATCTTGGTGGCTATGATCGGACGTAAACTAATCTGAGGACCTCAGGTGATGTCAGAAAATTACAATTGCAAAGTTTTAGTGAGTGGTATGATAGATAGGAATAAGACAAATTGGCAAAATTATTTTTCAAATTGCGACCATTTCTTGACAAATCTAAAACTAATTTATTTGGGATTGGATTAAAAATAAGAACTTAAATTAAATATAACCAAGGAAAATACTGGATAATAATTTATTTACCTTTGTCAACTGTGCCATGGATAATAATTTATTTACTTTCACTGTAGTAAATTTTCAAAGTGCATTCCTCCTGGTTCAAGACACATTTCAGCTCGTTCAATTGTTTCTCTGAACACGTTTCGTAACATTTGAGGCGTTATACTTCTAAATGCCCGTAGAATTCTTTCTTCCAAGCTTTCAAGAGTGGCTGGAGCTGTTGCCTAGTAAACCTTTTCTTTAACATATCCCCAAATAAAGAAATCGAGCATAGTGAGATCCGGTGAGCGGGCAGGCCACCGTACTGGACAATTGGTTGCAATAACTTGATTATTAAAATGGTCTTTTCAGTAATTAAGAACTTCTCTGGTATTATGAGGGGGTGCTCCATCTTGTTGGAAGTAAATTCGCCATAAAACCGCTAAAGGTAGATTATTAAGATGATCCTCGATTTCATTTTGGAGAAAACCTAAGTACCTAACCCCTGTCAACTGACCTTGAAACAATATTGGCCCAATTATTCTGTTTCCAACGATACCAGCCCAGACATTGACGCCAAACCTTTCTTGAAATGTATGTTGATTTTGTTGGGCCCCCAGTACCGAGTATTTTGCTTATTGAACATACCATTATTTGTAAATAGGATTCGTTGGAAAATAGAATAAAGTTGATAAAATTTGGGTTTTTGAAACTGTCTGCTCATAAGGCTTATGTCACTGCCATTACCTAACTGACTGTTTTGTTTACCAAAGAAGATTGATTAAAATAACTGCAAAATATTATGCATCATGGCTATACATGGCACACTTGACAAAAGTAAATAAATTATTATCCATTATTTTCCTTAGTAATATTTAATTAATGTTCTTATTTTTAATCCATCGCAAATAAATTAGTATCGTTAGATTCATCAAAAAAATAATTTTTTCGGAAAGTCTTGTCAAAAAATGGTCGCCATTTGAAATATAATAGTCACTAAAACTTTGCGATTGTCATTTTCTGACATCACCTGAGGTCCTCGGATTAGTTTACGTCCAATCATGGCCACCTAGATGCAATATTAAAGGTGACTTTAAAAAATTAAGTGGGCGTAAAAACTTTTTTACTTACTCTTATAGTGTATTGTAGTAGTGAACTCTAAATCGAACTTGAAACTAATTAGTTATAAACAACATAAACAACAATTTACATAATTGAATTCTAAAAAAACAAACAATAAACAAAACCTAAATTCAAATAATATTAATATTGTTATTTATTGGTCTATTTGAGCAATCTAAACAAATTGTTTAATAGTTCATGGCTAGGGTACTTTATTGTTTCTTGATGACGAGCGTATCCTAGGTACCAAAGTACGCTGCAAATATGAGAACAGCATCCCACTGTCCTTGCTCCACTTTTGCAGGTACAATGGTAGCCTAGACTACGTTCATTTGCAGGTGCATCAAGAATAATACTAAAGGATATCCACAGTTGATACTTTATAGCATTCCCAGATCTGGATGCTATGCGGCAGCGTTAATAGTCCAGGTTCAGGATTACGCATATCAATTTCAAATAGAAACAATAAAGTACCCTAGCCATTAACTATTGAGAAATGTTTTAGATTGCGCAAATAGACCAATCACTAATATTTTAATTTAATTTGAATTTGGGTTTTGGTTTTGTTGTTTTTGAGAGTTCCATTATGTAAATTGTTGATTATTTTTAAAATTTTTAATTTTTTTTATTTATAATTCGATTTTTTTTAGTCTATACTGTTGAGTTCCAAATTGTTGTTGAGTGTGGTTTGTGTTGTTTATAATATCAAATAATTGATTTCGAAAAGTTTTATAATAGAATGGAATGTGTCGAAAGGTTCCAAAAAATTTCGTTAAATCGATAGGTTACCCCATATATCGTAATACCCGTAAACTTCAAAAATGCATGTCTTAGAAACGCAACATAAAAAGTTGTCAACATTTTCAAAATATTATGAGTAGAATATGGTCCGAATTAACGGAACAGTTTTCTAGATATTCAATAAAAACCTTGTAAATGACCGAAACAAAATGTAACGCACCCTTTATCTAAATGAAAGGTAATATTGAACAATTGAGTTCGTCAGAATTATACATTATGTTTTAATTCAATGGGCAATAGCAATTAATTCCTTTTTTTTTTCTAATAAAAAACGATCTGTCAATTGTTTTCAATATAGGGGTATTCTCGAAAATAAAAAAAATATATATTTTAAACAGAGAGTCATCAAGAAACAAAACACGTTTTTTCGCCTACAATAGACTGAAACTATGATATCTAAACAAAATATAACTTGTTGGTTTTGAAATAGTGCTGGAAAAAAAATCCGGAAAAACTATTTTTTGACTATGCCCCGTATACACCCTAATGTACTATCATCAATAAGATTATAATTGAACATGTTTATGAGTTCCGGTCAATACATTTTCATCCTTACTTTGTCTTATTTCGACTAAAAAAACAGTTTTTTTCTTCGTCAATCAATCATCAATACGACGTTTTTACGAACTTTGGCCGCTTATATCTCAGAAACTAAACATACAAAATCATTTGAACTCACACTTTTTTCTAATGACCCATCCTACTATAACATAATGAAATTTCAGCCAATTCGACCGAGAGCCAATTTCCCATATGTTTTCGTGCGGCCTTCTTTTTGTGGCTTCCACCAATTTTCCATTCCAGTCAATGCATTTTCCATATCGCTTGCGAATATTTTTCACAGTATTTGGTATCAAACCCCATAGGAAAAACATCTAGTGAAGTTAGATAAAGTTTAGGTGGCCATCCAGTTGATCTACTCTTCTGTATATCCTTTATCTAGAAGTATCGATCCTTCAAATAAAATTACTGTTTAACCAACATGATATGAAAAATTCAATTTTTTGTTATATTTTCTGAAAGTTCATTTACAAGAATTACTTTTAATTGATAGGTAACCATAGAAGGTGATGTAAACAATAATTCACCTTATTGATATCACATTACAAATAACTTTGACCTTGTTATGATAACCTCAGACATGTTTATACCGTACGATGATATCACGTTCTGTTCAGTGATCGGAGTTATATAAACCAGCACTGAATGAATTATATTATTATCATCCAAACTATGGTGGTTTTCATTTCATTGTCCTAACAGGGCATTATACCATCAGTTCCTCACAGTCCCAACAGGACAATCCCATATTGCCGCTTTCAATCCTAAAGGGACGACACAAACTCCCTTTAACAATTACGAAATGCAAATATCCTATCGGTTTCAGTTTAATAAAAATCCTTGTTGTAGGTTCTAGTTTCTCCGATATAGTATTATCCCCATAGCGTTCATTATTGATTTGTACATTTCATAGTGTAACTTGGCTTTCAATAAAAATCAATGATTTTCTCCCTTTAGATTTTGAATCGCTACTCCCAGGTGATGCTCAAGGAGGGTATGGAACATTAGCGAGAAGCGACAAAACTGGAAGAATTGTTGAGTGCAATGCTTGTTCTAGAACATTTGATACATCTTACCTGGCGACACACAAGAGAACTCATACAGGGGAAAAACATATCAGTGTAATCTATGTTCATCTTCGTTCGTCCATCAGTGATGCACGAGAGGACTCATACTGATGAAAAACTTTTTAAGTGCGAAGTTTGTTCAAAATCATTCTCTCGGAAGTCAAATTTGAATCAACATGGGAAGATTCATACTGGAGAAAAACCATTTCAGTGTAACATTTGTTCAAGATCGTTTTCTCAAAGATCCAAGCTTCTGCAGCACACACAAATTCATACGCGGGAAAAACTTTTCAATTGTAAATTATGTTCAAAATTTTTTCTCAAAATTCAAGTTTGCACATAGAGAATTCATATGGGGGAAACACCTTTCAGTTGTAAATTTTGTTTGAATTTTTTCTCTCATCAAAGTGCTCTAGTTCGCACGAGAGAATTCATACTGGTGAAAAACCTTTCAAGTGTGACGTTTGTTTAAAATTATTTTCTCGAAAGTCAGGTTTGTGTATGCATGAGAAGAATTCATACTGGTGAAAAACCTTTCAAGTGTGACGTTTGTTCAAAATTATTTTCTCGAAAGTCAAATTTGTCCAAACATAAGAAGATTCATACTCTAAAAAACCATATCAGTGTAACATTTGTTCAAAATCTTTTTGCAAAAATCCAAGCTTTTGCGGCAACACAGATTCATATAGGGCAAAAATCTTTCAATTAATTGTGTTGTGTTCTTTCAAAAGTCTTATTTCCGTAAACATGAGAAGATTCATGCTGGAGAGAAACCATTTCAGGGTAACTGTAGTATAGTATCACCTATTATTAATATTTTGTTCATGCATCTAGTTAGTTAGTTTTAGTTAAGAGATAAAATAGGCATGTTGTTATGATGATGATATACAATGTCATGTAACTGTCAAGAATCACAGAAAATATACATTCATTTTGAATCTATTCTTTTACTAATATAAATGAGTAATCAGTATATTACAGTAACATTTTCTCAAAATCGTGTTTCGGAATTCCGAGCTTGTGAGGCACACAAATTCATACCTGGAAAAAACTTACAAATTAGAGAATATGAAATAGGTGATGAATCAGCAAGAGCTGTTTTTAGCAGTACCTTTACCAAAATAAATTTAATAGTGAGGAAATATTAGATAACATTCCATTTCAGTATCAAAATCTCAATTGAATAACTCTACAAAAATAAATATTCCATAAGCAAAAAAACAACAATTTTAAATTCATGATTTTAAAAAGTATTTTTTTAATATCATACTCAATTTCAGTTCTTCTTCACCATACTATAATAAATCTTCAACCTTTTCTAAAATTGGAAAGAGTGTAAGATTTGAAATCACTGGGCTTTAGATTTCACAATTGTTGTTGTATGTGAAGCTGTCAAATATAATTGGAGTTCTTTGTTAATATTATATTGTTGATTTTTTGAAAATATAACAGGATGTTCATAAAATTAGATGTGGAAAGATAAACTTTAGTCACTATCTTCCATGGGCAAGATAACCTCTTGTGGGGTATTCATGTTGAAAAGGGAAACATTCTCAATTGAATATTGAATAGAAAGATTTTTCTGTGAATTGAAAAGCCCACGATAAAAATGATTTTTTGTGAATGTCTAACAGAAAACAACTACTTCCCCGGCTAAAGCCACGCTGGACATTGAACTACATCTGCTAGATATTCTGAAAAGACCCTAACTAAAAAGAAAAAATCTGAACTTGAAAATTTGCATTTTAAAAAGCCATTGTTTGGGTCCAGCTATCACACCGAAACAATGAAAAGATAAGGAAAAATTGTAATCTCAATTTTCATCCTGGCCTAGAATATGTATTTTAACATGTGTGTCACTTAAACCTATACAACTTTCATTGATCATGAGATATTTTATGGTCTTTTTGGCTTCTTGTATACCTGACGAGTACGCACTGATGATGACCTAACGGTCGAAAGCGCTTTGCTACATTTTAATAAATTATTTTATGCACGAAATACAATTTTCTTTCATCGATTATATCGATACGTGCACACAGTCATACTTTTCATTTGAAAGAATAATAGCCATTATTCGCGAATAGAATTCTATACTTTGTTCAAAATCATTTAGGTAGTTCTGAAGTTTTCTTCAAATCTTGGGAATCGCCTGAAATTTTAATATGGTGTAAACATAACCTCCCTAAACCGACTCACACATTTTTAAATCGATCCCAGTTGCTCAGATATCTTCAATTAAAAAGTGATGTGATTTTAATATAAATTGGTTTAGTAATTCAACATATTCAAACAAACTGAAAAATATTGCACAATAATTTGGATTAAAACAATTGGTGAATACTGCCACACAAGTGTGTGAAGGTGGAATGTCGTTGATTGACTTGGTTTTCACCAACAAACAAGAGCTACCAACCCGCATCCCAGATGTCAACAACCAGTCTGCCAATACACTAGATCTTTTCCTCACCACCAATCCTGACCCGTATAGAATAGAAATTTGTGCCCCACTTGGAAACTCTGATCACACCCTCATCTCCACAACATGCTCTTTCCATTTACCATCGAGCTGCACAATACCACCCCGTCTCATGTGGCATTACAATTCGGCCGACTGGGAAGGTCTTCGTATGTTTTTCTCAGCGTTTCCATGGAAGAGAGTTTGTTTCTCTTCAGTAGATCCAACACGATGTGCTGAGACAATTTCTGAAATCATCATGTTGGGGATGCAAACCTACATACCGAATACCCAAAGAAGAACATCATCCGATAAGACCTGGTTTAACAGAAACTGCTCTAGAGCTGTGGCTTCCAAACAGGCAGCATACCATCGATGGCTAAAAAATCCGGGCCCTGAGACCAGAGCAGCATATGTCGAGGCTAGAGGCATATGCAAAGAGACAATAGAATGCTCAAAAGATGCCCACAATGCCAAAATAAGATCAAAACTTGCTGAATGTCCTAACGGATCCCGTTCATTTTGGTCTTTCGCCAAAGCTGTGGGAAGAAACTTCACTTCCAGCTCATTTCCTCCTCTAACCAAAGAAGATGGAACACTAGCAACGACTGCCCAGGAAAAGCCAATATCTTTGCGCACCTATTTGCTGGAAATTCCACTCTGATTCATCGGAAAACAACCCCAACATTACACGTATTGACAGTCACATGCCCGAGATCACCTTTCGCCAACGTACTATCAGAAAGATTTTGCTGGGTCTCAACACCAACAAAGCCTGTGGATCTGACGGAATCCCGCCGATTGTTCTCAAGAAATGTGCCCCCGAACTAACACCTGTTCTTTGCAAGTTGTTCAACCACTCTTACAATTTGGGGGTATTTCCGTCCAATTGGAAAATTGCAAGAGTACAGCCAGTCCCTAAAAAAGGCAAAAGGCCCTACCTAGCAACTACAGACCTATCGCACTGCTATCTATTATTTCAAAGGTCATGGAAAAAGCCATCAACATCGAGCTCATGAAATATCTGGAAGACTCAGGAATTGTCAACGATAGGCAATATGGCTTCCGCCATCAGAGATCAACTGGTGACCTGCTCGCTTACGTCTCACATATATGGCAGCTATCTATTGAAAAGTATGGAGAAACTTTAGCTGTGGCATTAGATATCTCCAAGGCGTTCGATCGAGTTTGGCACCAGGGACTCCTCGCCAAGCTTCCGTCTTATGGCTTGCCCCCTCAGCTGTGTTCTCTGCTTGCTAGTTTTCTCTCAAACAGGTCTCTCCATGTAGTGGTCGATGGAGTTTCATCTGACACTCTACTCATATCATAGGATCTATTCTCGCACCAACACTATTTCTACTTCACATCAACGACCTGTTGAAAGCAACTTCATGTCCAGTACACAGCTTTGCCGATGATAGTACCCTCCATACCGCTTTCTCTTCCAGGGCCCCTATATCAGCCCGTGAAACCAGAAATGAACGAGGAAGAAATGTTAATAATATAAATATGGACTTAGCAACAATTCTCGAGTGGGGATCTAATAACTTGGTAGAATTCAATGCAAACAAAACACAAGCATGTCTTTTCTCTAGATAAGTCGATCTCACTGTGCCTAACATAACTTTGTCAGGAGTAACCATACCACTGAAGTCATCCATATCGATGCTTGGTATTACTATCAGCAATAACCTTTCCTGGGAAAATCACGTGAGGTCCATTTGCCAAAGTGCAATCCCAAAAAACTTGGTTTTTGTTTTTGTGCCAAGAGCTAATTTCACCCCACCCAGCTGCTTATGATCTATAAGGCACAGATCCGACCTGTCCTGGAATACTGTTCCCATATTAGGAGCGCGCACCTAAACATATCCTGAGGCTATTGGATTCTGTCCAAAAAAGGGGAATTGTCCGTCGGTGATGCCGCTTACAAACTCGCTCACTTGTCTGGAACACCGTAGAAAAGTTGGCGATTTGTCTCTATTTTATAGATATTTTCATGGGCGATGCTCTTCTGAAATATCAACAATCATTACTAAATTAGCAGTCTCTTCGAAAATAACCCGTCAAGATAAGTCAACACACCCCTTAGTGGTCACTTTGGAGACATGCAGAACATCACTTTCCAAAACTCGTTCATCCAACGAACAGCGAGGCTTTGGAACTCATTGCCTAGGGAGGTGTTCCCCGAGGCATACAACCTCCAGAAATTTAAGAAGAACACCAACTCCTACCTTCTTTCCCTTGGTTCCCCACGATGTTCTCTGAACATTACAGGATATCCCTTTTCGTGGGAACCAAAAAATAAAAAAAAAAAAGAATGAAGTTTTAGTTTTAGATGAACCAAACATTAGTGATCACAACTGCATTAAAATTAATCTTCTACAAAATAAAAATAAAATATAAATAGTTATAAGAAGTAAGTTGACAGATGTGGAAAAATTCGGTACGGAAACTATAGATTTTGTAAACAAATTTGAATATAGTTTAGAAAATTTAGACCGAAGATATGACCAATTTTTTTATGGATTATTAAATGTTGTAGATAATAATATGCCGAAGCGGGAAATTATGCTTTGTAACAACTATAAGGGTTGGTTCAATGATAAAGTTCTTAGTGCAATTAAAAAAAGGGATCAGTCTTACAAGCAGTACATGTTGAACAAAATAACTGGGAGGTGTATAAACGATACAGAAATACAGAAGTAAGTAAGTACTATTAGAGATGAAAAAAGTAGGTATTACCAAGAAAAGAGGGAACTCTAAAGAAATGTGGAAATCATTGAAAGAAATTACAGGTCAGAAGCTTAGAGATAATATTAAAGTAGTTGAAATTGAAGATGAAGTTATTGAGGACTTTAATGAAATTGTAAACAGGCTTAACCGTTTTTTCATCAAAAGTGTTCAAGATATTATAGATACCATACCCTCTAATAATAAAGAAATACCACTCATCAGAAGTAAAAGCAATTTTAATAATTTCAAACCGATCGAAAAACGTCAACTCGAAGAAATTTTTTTTTTTTTTTGGCTTGGACATTTCGTCATTCAGCCAGTCCCAACAGGAGGTATATTTCATTAAAATTCCAGGAACGACACGCGGTGTTCCCAAGCGGTCACCCATCTGAGTACTAACCGCGCCCGACGTTGCTTGACTTCGGTGATCGACGAGAACCGGTAGCATTCAACGTGGTATGCCGTTGCCCGTAACTCGAAGAAATAATTGTTTCATTATCCAGTAAAAATGGTCCGAATGATATTGGTACGCATTTATACAGTGTGACCCATTTAAAATGGAACCACCCCTGTAGAATAGGCATTTTTCAATCAATCTCAATTTTTTATATGAAGCATCAAAAACTGTATCTTGACACAAATTCTCATAACTTTAGTTTTATTTCCACGGCAGAAGTCAATAGCTCATTCCGTTCTACAGTTATAACTCCTGAAAGTATGGTAATGTGAGCGATTTGTGGTGGAAGCGATTTTGTAATAAAAATCTGACTACGCCACTGGATTTGTAAATTATATTTCCTTAAAATCATTTATTTAAGTGTAGGTTATAAGTATATTCGAAAAGAACAGAAAATTAGAAATTCATTTTCAAGTTATGCAGTAGTACATTCTTCCATAGCCGATAAAAACTAAATGAACAGAAACAAGTTTTAAAGTATTTATTCAACAATAAAACGTCATTAAGCAAAAACTAAAATCAACATTAATGTAAAACTAAATATTTAAATTTTTGTGGCTTCTACCAAACCTCCATTTAGTTCGATACATTTGTCGTATCTCTTCCGAATATTTTTTACACTATTTCTTATTTGTTGAGGTGTAATTTTGGCACAAGCTTGTCGTATTCTTTGCATGTGTTCAGATCGATTCCTTGGTTTCAGTTTGTATACTTTTGTGTCAGAATACCCCATAGAAAAAAGTCTAGTATTGTTAGATCAGGCGATCTAGGTGGCCATTCAGTTAAGTCACTACCTCATCCTATCCAATGATTTGGGAACTGGCCATTAAGCCACTGTTTAACAATCCTGGAATTGTGAACGGAACAGCCGTCGAGCTGAAAATGTAAATTTTCTCGTTCCGCAAGTGAAATTTCTTCTATTTCATCCGATAATTGGTTATTTAAAATTTCCAAAAAATGATGCCCGTTCATGTTTCCATAAAAAAATATGGACCTATTCTATCTTTTACTATACCACACCAAACGTTAACTTTTTCGGAATATTGACTTTTACAATTTATGACCCAGTGCGGATTTTCAGTAGGTAGTCCAATACCGAGCATTTTGCGATGATACTACACGATTGGTGCTGAAAGAAGCTTCATCACTAAACATTTTGTGGTTAAAAAAATTTCTTGTATTCAGGTACTCGCCTTGGGCCCACAAACAAAATTCCATACGTTTCACTTCATCACCTTCCTTTGAAGTGTGAAGAAATTTTTAAATGCTTTCATTTTGTTTCGTTTCAGACATCGCCGAATATTCTCTCTCGGTAAGTTTAAATCCAAACTGCCGACTCGTAGTCTAGTAACATGTGCCTTTTAGGTAAAAAATGTTTATTCGCCTCGTAAAATTATGATCGAGGTGTCATTCGATTCGTCATCGCATCTAGAAACTTTGTGAAAAATTTGGAGTGGCGCTTGCAAAAATTACAAAAGTTATAAACAATTTAGTAAAAAAAGGGGGTTTGGTTTTTTGCGAATATCTCAAAAAATATCAAAAATTTTCGAAATTTTTAAAAAGATCCAAAAAGAGGAAGAAATTTCCTAAAAAAAAAGTCGCGGATCTCTAGGACCAATATTTATAATTTTTCTAGAGGGTTGAAAATACGGCCGAAAACGGGAACTCTCGCTTGCGTAAGCTCCGCCCACTTCGGACCTTTAATAAAAAAATATTATTTAAACTTATTAAATATGAAAATCAAGAACTGAAAAATTCAGGCACCTACAGAATAGATCAATGAACAATAATCCGCCGATCAAAAAATTTTATCGCGATTTTTCAATTAGTTATCCATTAATTAATTAACCATTTTTTATAGCACGAACATCAACATTGAAAGTGCGATAATTGTTAAACTATAAATCTGGGATGTTTTTCCTTTCATGGAGCTAGTTTACAAAGGCTATAGAATAGATTCCCGTTGGAAATATAGAAAAATAGTTAATTTTCAAAATTATCAACCTCGATTAAACATTGAAAAAAAAAATTTGTTTATACTATTGCTATTGGTCCGTTTTCTTATGATCATAAGCTACTTAAAAATAATTTTTAATAATTTTTATCCCATATTGTTTAAAAAATTGTTATGAACAAATGCATTGTTTATAAGATAATCAAAAAATTTTGTTTGTTTACATAATCTTTGATGAAAATTATGATTTAAAAAAAAATTGTTTCTTAAAAAAAAATTTTTGTTGCTTAAAAACGCATTTGTTCATTAAAATTTTTTTGCCACTTGTTATGAAAATTAAGGAACCATATTTTTTTAAATCATTATTCATTTTTTTTTTATTCAAATTTTAATTGTTTATGTAATAAACAATTTGTTATAAACAATTGAATTTTTTATTTATTTTTTTTTTTGCTCTAAAAAATACAACAAAAAAGCCCAGAATATTTTTTTTTGGAAAAAAATTGATTTTTTTTTTTTTTTTTAATTTTAATTTTTTAAATTTTTCGCCTGCTTTTCTTTATTTATTATTAATATTACTTATAAACTATTGCAGATACAACAAATTCATCGGGACTTTTTTTTTTCTAAATTAGCTACTTAACAAATGTATAACCAAACTAAAATGGGCATATGTCTACGGACGAAACCCATTAACCAGAAGACGACGACGATAACCAAACTAAAGCTCTAACTTAATTGTTTATAACTAGGATTCAATAATTATCCTAAAATACTCGGTCATTGTTCTTAATTACATCTAGACAAATTGTCTCATCAAAGATTTCGATAACAATGATAAATTTCAACAATTACTTAGTTTGTTCATGAATGGATATTATTCATAATATTTAAGTGTTTTTCCAAAAAGAAATTAACATTTATGAAGAAATTTATATTTTAATGTGAACAAAAAATCCCGAAAATTTTTGCCCAATACATTCTTATCAATAGCTGCTAATTGCTTTATAAATTTTAAGGTTACAGCCTCAGCTACGAGCTCAATTTGTTCATTAACTAATGCAGAATGAAGAAAATATAAGTAACTTTTGTCGTATCTGTTATAGTTAATGAGATATTTCGATATTAAAAGCAAAAAAAATGTTTTTCTTCAATTTTTATAAATAATTGCAAAAAAGTTATATAAATAATTAAGTTAGAGCTTTAGTTTGGTTATAAATTGGTTGAGTAGCTAATTTAGAAAAAAAAATCTAGATGAATTTGTTGTATTCTTCAATAGTTTTTATTATTCTGATATTAAACACACATATTGTAGAGATAAAGATAATAAACATCGAAAGCTCGACTGAAAAAACGAAGAATATTCATTGAATCTAACATACCTATATATATATATATATATATATATATATATATATATATATATATATATATATATATATATATATATATATTATAACGTAAATAAACTTAACTTGGTTTTACTAATTTATTTCACACTTAAATTTACAACTAATTCATATTACTAACTACGCCACTGTATCGCTCGACATTATCGGCTGCTCAGACTGACCACTCCCTCTTGAGGGCTGCCTATTTATCTCCGTTACAGAATTCTCGATGTTTCCAATTCTGGCGGTTGGCTACCAGCATGTTCCAGTTATTTCCAATATCGACCGTTGTTATCCGCGGTGGCGTGCTTGGATTGTTCTCGAATATCTCCGGGGATGACATCATCGTTGTCGATGGCAACGAATAAGGCGACAGGTCCGGCCTAGGTTCGTTACATTGCCCCCTTCTTAAAGACATTTCGTCCCGAAATGTCATCCTTGGAGTGTGACGATATCTGCATGACTCCCCATATTAGCACCGTGAAGTTCGATGGAAGTAACACTTCACGGTCTTCATGACCGGTCGTGGAAGAGGGTTACAGCAAACCAAAATCTTGACGCCGCTGAATCTGAATATCGCCTCCAGCATACTTCTTATGACTCTCCAGTCCAACCCATCAATACCACAGGACAATTTTGGAATTGCTAGATCCACCAGATTCTGGTCCACCATAGTGTCTCTTAGTTTGGTGAGACTCTTCCAGACATCTTCATAGGACGGTTTATCTTGGGAATGCCTCTTGGTAACTAGGTAGTAGATGTTTCTCTGGCCTTTCTTCAACTGTAGCACCCCACCAACTTCTGGATTCTGCTCCCGCAGTGTTTGGAGTTGACCAAATTTCTTGGAAAACACTACGGCGATGCCCCTGGACATTCGAAGATCTTCTGCCACACAGTGCGCTAGTGCGTAGTCAGCAGGCACCTCGAAAGGTCTCGTGACTCCTCTCTAGTAACCCCATGTAGAACTTTCTGCCCGTTTGAATACAAGGACATGAACTTCTCGAACGTCATATCATCCTCCGGTGGCTTGAGGGTGCGAACTTGGTCATGGTTTCCAGCGTAAGGGGCCAACCTGTTGAAATGGACGACCCTTGGTTTCCCTCGGGGTGGCTTATGGATTCGGTACACAAGGTCGTTTATCCTTTTCACGATCTTATACGGGCCTTCCCACGAGTTCCGCAACTTTGGTGATAGTCAACGACGACGTTTGGGGTTGTACATCCAAACCAGGTCATCAACCTTAAATCCTCCAGCGTCGGCCTTGATGTCATAGGTCTTCTTCATTTTATGCTGGCACTCTGGATGTTCAACCGGACTCGTTCGTGGATGTCGTCCATTCTCTGCCGAAGTTTGCTGACGTAGTCCTCTCCCGCAGTGTCTTGTCCTGGCGGTATCCCAAACTTCAGGTCACAAGGCAGTCGCAGTTCTCGGCCCATTATAATACTAGCAGGAGTTTGGCCGGTTGACTCGTGTACTGCGGATCGATAGGCCATCAGGAACAAATGAAGATACTGGTCCCAGTCTCTTTGATGGTCAGAGACAACCTTGGACAAGTGGCGGTTGATCGTCCTGTTCATCCGTTCCACCATTCCATCGGACTGCGGATGTAGGGCCGTGGTTCTTGTCTTGCGGATGTTCAGCAGTAGACATATTTCTTGGAACAGGTTGGATTCGAAATTTCTGCCTTGATCCGAGTGCAGCTCCATTGGAATACCGAATCGACATATCCACTCTTTCACCAAGACGTCGGCGACGGTGATGGCTTCCTGGTTGGGCAGGGCATAGGCTTCTGCCCACTTACTGAAAGTAGTCCATTGCCACAAGGATGTATTTATTCCGTGGTCGGATACGGAAACGGGCCGGCGATGTCAATGGCGATTCTCTCGAACGGGCTGCCTACGTTGTACTGACGCATCGGGGCCTTGGGTCGTATTCGAGGTCCATTGCTAGCAGCTCATACAGCGCACTTTCTGCACCAGTCCTGGACGTCAGCTTGACAATTGGCCCAGTAAAACCGTTGCCTCACTTTCTGCAGGGTCTTCGTCACTCCCAGATGTCCTCCAGCGACTCCATCATGGATTTCCCGCAGCACTTCCTCTCTTCTGTTTCTGGGAACAATCATTTGGCGTCTGTCTTCCCCACCAATCTCGGCCTCCAACACACGTTTCAGGATCCCATTGTCCAGAATAAGAGAGTTCCATTGTGCCCAATAGGACTTAACAGCCGGCGAGTAACCTGCGACTTCCTGCCATGATGGTCTTCGATTGCCCTTCTTGCAGCTGACGACTAAGCCAAGGTCGGGGTCTTTCTCTTGGTCTTTCTGGATCTTGCTGTCATTCCAGTTGTCATCCATTGCCGCGGTTCTACAAAGTGTTGCTTCTTTCTCTTCTGCTCGTCGGCAATGTGAGCAATCATCTGGACATGGTCTTCGCGACAAGGCATCTGCATTCTTATGGCTAGTTCCGGCTCGATGTTCGATCTCGAAATCGAATTCTTGGAGTCTCTCGATCCAACGTGCTACTTGACCCTCAGGATTTTTGAACTGTAAGAGCCATTTGAGAGCTGCATGGTCAGTTCTCAACAGGAATCTTCTTCCATACACGTACTTGTAGAAGTGCTCCACTCCCTTTACAACAGCTAACAGCTCTCGCCGGGTGACACAGTAATTGCGCTCTGGTTTGCTAAGCGTCTTGCTGAAATAACCAATGACCTTCTCCTGTCCCTCCTGGATCTGAGATAGGACAGCTCCAAGTCCCACGTTGCTGGCGTCCGTATCCAAAATGAATTTCCCTTTGGGTAGGGGATAGCTCAGTATAGGTGCGTTGATCAAAGCTCCTTTCAGCTTCCTGAATGAGTCTTGACATTCTTCGGACCACTGGAACTTTGTTTGGCCTTCCGTGAGCCTGGTCAGTGGTTTAGCGATGTTGGCGAATCCCAGCACATATCGGCGATAGTATGTGCATAAACCAAGGAAACTTCGAAGTTGGTGAATGTCTTTTGGGATGGGCCAATCCTTAACAGCTTTGATCTTCTGGTCATCCACTGCTACTCCTTCCCCAGAGACAACGTGGCCGAGGTATCGTACTTCTTTTTGGAACAGATGGCATTTCTTAGGGCTCGGCTTCAATTCGGAGTTCCTCAGTCGCAGGAATACTTCCTCCAAGTTTTTCACGATCTGCCGACCACAATTATGTCGTCGAGATACACTAGACACGTGTTCCATGAGAGTCCCTTCAGTACTGTTTCCATCAATCTTTCGAATGTGGCGGGAGCATTACAGAGCCCGAATGGCATAACGGTGAACTGCCACAATCCTGAGCCGATGGTAAAAGCAGTCTTTTCTCGATCTTCCTGAGCCAGTTCTACTTGCCAGTATCCACTCTTCAGATCAAGGGTCGAGAAAATCGTGGAACCAGCCAACGTGTCTAGGGTGTCATCTATTCTCGGGAGAGAGTAACTGTCCTTCTTCGTGACATTATTAAGTTGGCGATAGTCTACACAAAAGCGTGTCGATCCATCCTTTTTCTTCACCAGTACGACTGGAGAGGACCAGGGACTGTCAGATAGTTCGATAACTCCTTCTTTTCCCATATCGCTGACTATTTTGTCAGCCTCTTCTTTCTTGGCAAGAGGAAGTCTTCTTGCTGATTGCCGGATCGGCCGGGCACCTCCAGTATCAATCTTGTGCTGGACCACATTAGTTCGACCCCCTTTTCCTTGTCCGGTATCGAAGATATCTTGGTACTTTTTGACTAAATCCCTTAGTTTGGGCTGTTGAGCTGGTTTTATGTCGTTGGAAGAGATGGCAACTAATTTTTCTAGTTCTGTGGGCAAGTTGTTGGGTTGGCTAATCGTACCTCGTACGCCCCGGATCACAGATGAAACTGACGAGCAGTGCCCCAAAATTGTTCCTTTCTTCAAGGTCACTGGGAAATAATTGACATTCATGACCCTTACCGGCACAAATTTGTCAGCCGCAACAAAGGTCTTCCTAGTGCAATCCCTCGTCAATTTTCTCATCATGAAGTTTGGGCTCGAACATCACCACGTCTCCACTGCTCGCACTCCCGTCCAGGCGAGCCTCCAGAATGGTTTCAGCCCTCTCAGGTACGCTTACATCTTTAGCCAACAGCACACGGATCAACTCCTCACTTCTCCCATGAAGCACCAGCTCTTCTCCGTTGACACGTAGGACGCCGTCTTTGAAATCCAATTCAAACCATCTGGAATTCATGATGTCCATTCCGATGATTGCATCGTCTTCGATGTCCGCTACAAGTGCCTGATGTTTCACTTTAGTGCTGCCCAAAATTATTTCAATCGGTAGCTCGCCATATACAGTAGCTGGCTCCCCTGTTGCTGTGCGTAGCTTCAAGTTGTCGGTTCAATCCGTTCCGGTGTTCTGGCAAAGGAAGGCCGAGAATTGTCCTAGTCGCACCTGTATCTAGCAGCATGGTGCAAGGCTCGTTATTGATGAGACCGCTCACGAAGACACCTTTGTTCTGTCGTTGAAGGATAGCGACATATGCGTTGTTAACCGGGGCTTGCCGGACACATGCCGACGATTGTTCCTTCTCGTCGACCTTCTTTAGTTTTCCTGCATCGGAGTCGATGAATGTTGGACATTTGCTACTCACATGTCCAATTTTGCCCCAATTCCAGCATCTTATCTGTCTTTTCTCAGGCAACACTTCCTTCATCACTTTTCTTATGGCAGCTTCCAAGTCAGCATGCTCCTGTGAGTCTTCTTCAATACTTCGAACTTTACTTTGGTTTTGCAGGATTGCTTGCTGCTCAAATTCCAAAGGCGTGCCAGTCGTCTACGAGATGTGTTGGACGAGCTAGTGTCAACGCTTGTCTGGTTTCTTGGCAGCAATGCTTCAGTTGGGAGTGGTATACGTGTTCCAAATGGGCCTGGCCATATCGTAATTCTAACCAAGCGTGCAATGTCAGCTTCGAATTCTTGTAAGGATTCGCCCGATTTCTGGCAGCGATTTTTCAGTTGGGAGTGGTATACGTGTTCCAAATGGGCCTGGCCATATCGTAATTCTAGATGTTTAATCAGCTGATCATAGTCCTCCTGTTCTTGGGCGGTAAGAGTTTGTAGAATATTCGTCGCTTCTCCACGTAATGCAAGTGTTAGTGCTACAGCTCTTTCCCCTGCATTCCATCCATTTGCTTTGGCCGCTGCTTCAAACTGTCGGCGGTAATTTTCCCATGGAGTTTTTCCGTCGAATTGAGGCGGCTTCATGGAAAGCTTCCCTATTTCAGAAATGACCTTGACATCTTGTATACCCTCTTGAACTTTATCCAAGTTCAAACTCAAGTCCAGCGTTGCATTTTTTGTTAACCATCTCTGTGGAGGGCGCACTATCAATTCGTTTTTCCAGCTTACTGATCGTTTCCTTCATCTTGTCCATTCTCTGCCTCGACGGTTCCTATTCTTTTTTCTAGACGATTCGCCACACCACAGAGTTTTTTTTTAGGCCTTCTGTGTTTTCTAGGAGCTTATCTTCCAGGCTTCTTGAATTTTCTTGAAGCTTCTCTTCCAGATTTATAGAATTTTCTTGAAGCTTCTCTTCCAGGCTTCTTGAATTTTCTTGAAGCTTCTCTTCCAGATTTATAGAATTTTCTTGAAGCTTCTCTTCCAGATTTCTAGAATTTTCTTGAAGCTTCTCTTCCAGATTTCTAGCATTTTCTTCCAAAGTCCTCGAATTTTGTTGCAGTTCTTCTTTCACGGATTTAGTAGTTTCTTCGAGTTTATTCATTACCAAACTTAAATCACCTCCGGGAACTTCGAATAAAAATGTTTCGGGGTCCTCACCTTCTTGTATAAGTCCTTCTGCAAGTCTTTCCTGGAGTACTTGCTTTTTACCCGTTGTTTCCAGTTCCCTTTCCTCCAATTCCTGTTTCAATTCCGCTACCTTCAAATCCGCAAGGCGCACTTTTCTTGAACACATTTTGTCTTTGACGAGGTATCAGTCTGTTTTACACGAAAAGTTTATCAGTTTGTTAAAAATTCACTTCGCGAATTCTTTTCCACGGGCCACCAGTCTATTGTCTGTTTCACGCGAAGGGTGTATCAGTTTATATTCCCACGCACAATTGTCCACTTTGCGAAAACCGGGCCACTGTCTATTTTGGGCGTACAAAAGGGTCTATCAATTTATTTTTCTGACTATCCACTCCACGATCACTTGTTTATTTTCAAAATCTCGCTTCCGACACCAATTATAACGTAAATAAACTTAACTTGGTTTTACTAATTTATTTCACACTTAAATTTACAACTAATTCATATTACTAACTACGCCACTGTATCGCTCGACGTTATCGGCTGCTCAGACTGACCACTCCCTCTTGAGGGCTGCCTATTTATCTCCGTTACAGAATTCTCGATGTTTCCAATTCTGGCGGTTGGCTACCAGCATGTTCCAGTTATTTCCAATATCGACCGTTGTTATCCGCGGTGGCGTGCTTGGATTGTTCTCGAATATCTCCGGGGATGACATCATCGTTGTCGATGGCAACGAATAAGGCGACAGGTCCGGCCTAGGTTCGTTACAATATATATATATATATATATATATATATATATATATATATATATATAATTTTTATATGTAAGAGTATATGAAACTGTAAACTTGAATATTGATATCGATTTATGTCTTGTTATTGGGATTTATTCCTGTTTAGGCATTAAACATCTTTTTTTTTATACCGGATATGAACTATTTGTGTTTGGCTTTACCTGCAAAATCCAGCTAGTGATATCCGGTCGAGTCCAGCATAATGTTTAGCTCAACATTGATATTTGCTCTTGGATATTTTTTCCCTTCAGATTTTGAAACGCCACTCCCAGGAGATGCTCAAGGAGGGAATGAAACATTATCTAGTAGCGACAAAACTGGAAGAATCGTCGAGTGTGATTTGTGCTCTAGAACATTTGATAGATCTTACCTGGCGATACACAAGAGAATTCATACAGGGGAAAAACCATATCAGTGTAATCTATGTTCGTCTTCGTTCAAATCAAAAAATGCTTTGAACAGGCACGCGCTGATTCACACAGGACGAAATCCGTTCACTTGTGAATTATGCGCAAAGTCATTTATTTCCAGGAGAAGTATGACATTACATGAGATGGATCACAAAGGCATGAGACCCTTCAGTTGCAAATTGTGTTCGAAATCGTTTTGCTCAAGTATGGGATTGAAGAGCCACGAGGTGACGCATTCACGTAACAAAACATTCAATTGCGGTATTTGTTCAGAATGCTTCGTAACAAAACGCGATCTTCAAAAACACGAGAGAAAGCATACAGGGGAAAAACCTTTCAGTTGTAGAATCTGTTCGAAATCCTTCTCTCAGCAAAGTAATCTAGTTCTGCACGAGGGAATTCATACTGATACTGTCGAAAAGCCATTTAAGTGTGAAGTTTGTTTGAAATTATTCTCTCGAAAATCAAATTTTACTCAACATGGGAAGATCCATACAGGAGAGAAACCATTTCAGTGTAACATTTGTTCAAAATCGTTTTCTCGAAAATCCAAGCTTGTGCAGCACATGAAAATTCATACAGGGGAAAAACCTTTCAATTGTAAATTGTGTCCAAAATCGTTTTCTCAAAATTACAAGCTTGTGCAGCACATGAAAGTTCATACCAAGGAAAAACCTTTCAATTGTAAATTCTGTTCGAACTCCTTTCCTCAACGACGTAATCTAATTCAGCACGAGAGAACACATACTGGTGAAAAACCATTTAAGTGTGAGGTTTGCTCGAAATTATTCTCTCAAAAGCCACATTTGCGTGAACACGAGAAGAGTCATGTTGAAGAGAAACAATTTCAGTGTAAAATTTGTTTAAAATCGTTTCATCTCTATTCCAATCTTGTGCGGCACGCGAAAACTCATTCGGAGGAAAAAACTTTCAATTGTGAATCATGTTCGAACTCGTTCTCTCGGCTACGTAATCTTATTCTACACGAGAGATCTCACACCGGTGAAAAACCATTTAAATGTGATGTTTGTTCGAAATTGTTCTTTCGGAAGTCGAATTTGCATGACCATGAGAAGATTCATACCGGTGAAAAACCATTTCAGTGTAACGTTTGTTCGAAATCTTTTTTTCGGATTTACGAGCTAGTAAGGCACACAAAAACTCATACCGGGAAGAAACTTTAGGACCTTCGATCTTGGTGGAAATTTGAAACTGCTTTTATTCAGGAGACGTACTATTTACGAGGGTGTACTGGATTTTTTTTCATGTATTTATAAACGGACAAGCCAATTATATAACTTACAAAAAATATAATAAAAATACAGAGTATGTACATACAGGGTGTTACCAAATAAGTGCGAAAGTTTTTAGGGAGAAATTGAAGGGGGTCTTTCATGTAAACAAAAGCTTATAGGCCTTTCCTTTCCAAAAATGGGAAAAATAAAGTTTTTTTTCTTGAAATTCCTGAAGAGTTGAAGAAATGGCATTTTGTGGGCATGTTCTACCAATAGAAAAGCTACCTATGAATATTTTTTTAATTTTGTTGTAATCTCTTAAAGGGGTGAAACATGCAACCCCTATTCCATTTTTTACCAAAACTTTTTAACGAAACAAAATTATTCAATTTAAATGTGTTGTGTTGAATGTGTTGAAAAGAACGATTCATTGCAAAACTTTTTTTACTCTTGTGTTATGTCCGTAAAAACAATAGTTTCCTAATAAAACAATAAAAAACAACATTGTGCATGAACGGATTTTCTGTGAATGGAATCGAAAAAATCTAGTAGATGGCTGTCACGTTTTGTTTGCACAACTTCTGACTTCAATCGTAGTATTTTAAAGTCGAAAAAATCTAGTAGGTGGGTGTCAAGGCGCTTTGATTTCTATGTGGTAGTTGATAGAGAGGCCAAGTGCATTAAAAATAATTTCCGTGGGACAAGTAGTATCATCATAATCAGTGTAGTTTTCTGAGTATGAAAAATCATGTTGTCGCTTTCTCAGCCTGTGAAGTGAGTAGCTATGACGTCACAAAGATGGCAGTTCTTAGTATCAGATTTTGTCGATTACACAACCTATCGCTACATTATAGTTGAAAAAGTTATTAAATGCCTGACAAAAAGTGTCTTACAATCTTAATCATACTTCAAAATATATTCAAATAGAAAAAAATCAAATAAAGTTATCAGGTAAATACTTCAGTCTCCGTGACTTGGTATCCACGATAATAACCAATTCTTGCTCAAGAAGTCAAATGTAGTACAAAGTCTTTCAGCAAAGTAAAGTGTTTAATTATCAAGATCCAATATAAAAAAAATAATACAAATGTTGCCAAACCTATTACAAGATATTTTAAGTGTGCTTCCTATTGTGATAAATTGAAAGTGTGGCAAAAACGATTTGTAGTTACAGAACGGGACGAAGTAGGTTTTGCTACAGTTCAAAGATAGTTGTTTATGATCGAACCAGTCTTTAATAAATTCCATATTCTTCTCAGCCTTTTCTTTTACTTCAATCCATGTGCCCCCGAATTAAACACAGCGGTGTCGTCTGCAAAGCTGATTATTTTGCCAGTGGCTCCTGCTGAGAATAATTCGTTTATATATATTGTAACGAACCTAGGCCGGACCTGTCGCCTCACGTGTTGCCATCGACAGCGATGAGATCACCCCCGGAGATATTCGAGAACCATCCAGTCGCTCTGCCGCGAAAAACAACGGTCAATATTGGAAACAATTGGAATATGCTAGTCGCCAACCGTCCGAATTCGAAACATCGAGAATGCTGTATCGGAGATAAATAGACAGCCCTCAAGAGGGAGTACACAGTCTGAACGAGCCCATACGATCGAGCTATTCAGTGGCGTAGTAATATAAATTAAGTTGTAGATTAAGTGTTAAATAAATTAGTTAAACCAAGTTAAGTTTATTTACGTTACAATTGGTGTCGGAAGTGAGATTTTGAAAATAAACAAGTGATGCGTGGAGTGGATAGTCAGAAAATAAATTGATAGACCTTTTGTACGCCCAAAATAAAACAGTGGCCCGGTTTTCGCGAAGTGGACAATTGTGCGTGGGAATATAAACTGATACACTGTTCGCGTGAAACAGACAATAGACTGGTGGCCCGTGGAAAAGAATTCGTGAAGTGAATTTTTAACAAACTGATAAACTTTTCGTGTGAAACAGACTGATACCTCGTCAAAAGACAAAATGTGTTCAAGAAAAGTGCGCCTTGCGGATTTGAAGGTAGCGGAATTGAAACAGGAATTGGAGGAAAGGGAACTGGAAACAACGGGTAAAAAGCAAGTACTCCAGGAAAGACTTGCAGAAGGACTTATACAAGAAGGTGAGGACCCCGAAACATTTTTATTCGAAGTTCCCGGAGGTGATTTGAGTCCGATAATAGAATCCTTGAAAGAAGAGCTGCAACAAAAATTCAAGAAGCCTGGAAGAAAATGCTAGAAATCTGGAAGAGAAGCTTGAAGAAAATTCTAGAAATCTGGAAGAGAAGTTTCCCAAGAAAATTCTAGAAATCTGAAGAAAGCTTCTAGAAAATTCAAGAAGCTTGGAAGAGAATGCTAGAAATCTGGAGAGAAGCTTCAAGAAAATTCTAGAAATCTGGAAAAAGGCTTCTAGAAAATTCAAGAAGCCTGGAAGAAAATGCAAGAAGCCTGGAAGAGAAGTTCCTGGAAAACACAGAAGGCCAAAAAAAGAATTTTGTGGTGTGGCTAATTTTCTAGAAGAAAGAATGGGAACCGTTGAGACAGAGATAGATAAAATTAGGAGCAAATGAACACGGAGGTAGATAAAATCAAAGATGGGGTCGAGGCAGAAATGGACAAAATAAAGGAAACGATCAGTAAGCTGGAAAACGAATTAATAGTGCGCCCTCCACAGAGATGGTTAACGAAAATGCAATGCTGGACTTGAGTTTGAACTTGGATAAAGTTCAAGAGGGTATAAAAAGATGTCAAGGTCATTTCAGAAATAGGAAGCTTTCCATGAAGCCGCCTCAGTTCGACGGAAAACTCCATGGGCAAATTACCGCCGGCAGTTTGAAGCAGCGGCCAAAGCAAACGGATGGAATGCAGGGGAAAGAGCTGTAGCACTGACACTTGCATTACGTGGAGAAGCGACAAATATTCTACAAACTCCACCGCCCAAGAACAGGAGGACTATGATCAGCTGATTAAACATCTAGAATTACGATATGGCCACGCCCATTTGGAACACGTATACCACTCCCATCTGAAAATCGCTGCCAAAAATCGGGCGAATCCTTACAAGAATTCGAAACTGACATTGCACGCTTGGTTCGTCTCGCATATCCAGCCACACCAGAAAATGTAATGGAGCGACTAGCGGTTCAAGCATTCCTGGATGGACTCCGTGACCAAGAAACCAGACAAGCGTTGACACTAGCCCGTCCAACCACTGGCACGCGCTTTGGAATTCGAGGCAGCGAAACAATCTTGCAAAAGCCAGAGTAAAGTCCGAATGATTGAGGAAGACTCACAGGAGCCTGCTAATTTGGAAGCTGCCATAAGGAAAGTGATTAAGGAAGTGTTCCCTGAGAAAAGACAGATAAGATGCTGGAATTGTGGCAAAATTGGACATGTGCGTAGCAAATGTCCAACATCCACGCTCCATGCAGGAAAACTAAAGAAGGTCGACGAGAAGGGGCAATCGTCGGCCTGTGTCCAGCAAGCCCCGGTTAACAACGCATATGTCGCTATCCTGCAACGACAGAACAGAGGTGTTTTCGTAGACGGTCTCATCAATAACGAGCCTTGCACCATGCTGCTAGATACAGGTGCGACTAGGACAATTCTCGGACCTTCCTTTGCCAGAACACCGGAACGAATTGAACCGACAACTTGGAAGCTACGCACAGCAACAGGGGAGCCAGCTACTGTATATGGCGAGCTACCGATTGAAATAATTTTGGGCAGCACTAAAGTGAAACATCAGGCACTTGTAGCGGACATCGAAGACGATGCAATCATCGGAATGGACATCATGAATTCCAGAGGGTTTGAATTGGATTTCAAAGACGGCGTCCTACGTGTCAACGGAGAAGAGCTGGTACTTCATGGGAGAAGTGAAGAGTTGATCCGTGCTGTTGGCTGAAGATGTAAGCGTACCTGAGAGGGCTGAAACCATTCTGGAGGCTCGCCTGGACGGGAAGTGCGAGCAGTGGAGACGTGGTGATGTTCGAGCCCAAACTTCATGAGAAAATTGACAGGTTTGCCCTAGGGAAAACCCTGTTAGTGCTGAAAAATTTGTGCCGGTAAAGGGTCATGAATGCCAATTACTTCCAGTGACCTTAAAGAAAGGAACAATTTTAGGGCACTGCTCGTCCAGTTTCATCGTGATCAGGGCGGCAGGTCGATTAGCCAACCCAACGAACTGCCCACAGGGCTAGAAATTGGGTTTCCATCTCTTCCAAGACTCCAGCTCAACAGCCCAAACTTAAAGATTTAGTCAAAAAGTACCGGAACATCTTCGATACCGGGCAGGAAAAGGGTCGAACACGTGGTCCAGACAAGATTGATACTGGGGTGCCCGACCGATCCGGCAATCAGCAAGAAGATGCCTCTTCCAAGAAGGAAGAGGCTGACAAAATAGTCGGCGATATGGGAAAAGAAAAAGGTTATCGAACCATCCGACAGTCCCTGGTCCTTCCAGTCGTACTGGTGAAGGAAAAGGATGGATCGACACGCTTGTAGACTATCGCCAACAATAATGTCACGAAGAAGGACAGTTACCCTCTCCCGAGAATGATGACACCCTGACACGTTGGCTGGTTCCCCGTTTCTCGACCTTTATCTGAAGAGTGGATACGGCAAGTAGAACTTGCTCAGGAAGATCGAAAAAGACTGCTTTACCATCGGCTCAGGATTGTGGCAGTTCACCGTATGCCATTCGGGCTCTGTAAAGCTCCCCCCCATTCGAAAGATTGATGGAGACAGTGCTGAAGGGACTCTCATGGAACACGTGTCTAGTGTATCTCGACGACATAATTGTGGTCGGCAGATCGTTCGAGGACCACGTGAAAAACTTGGAGGAAGTATTCCTGCGACTGAGGAACCCGGATTGAAGCTGAGCCCTAAGAAATGCCATCTGTTCCAAAAGAATACGATACCTCGGCCACGTTGTCTCTGGGGAAGGAGTAGCAGTGGATGACCAGAAGATCAAAGCTGTTAAGGATTGGCCCATCCCAAAGACATTCACCAACTTCGAAGTTTCCTTGGTTTATGCACATACTATCGCCGATATGTGCTGGGATTCGCCAACATCGCTAAACCACTCACCAGGCTCACGGAGGGCCAAACAAAGTTCCAATGGCCCGAAGAATGTCAAGACTCATTCAGGAAGCCGAAAGAAGCTTTCATCAACGCACCTGTACTGAGCTATCCCCTAACAAAAGGGAAAATTCATTTTGGATACGGACGCCAGCAACGTGGGACTTGGAGCTGTCCTATCTCAGATCCAGGAGGGACAGGAGAAGGTCATTGGTTATTTCAGAAAAGACGCTTAGCAAACCAGAGCGCAATTACTGTGTCACCAGGCGAGGCTGTTAGCTGTTGTAAAGGGAGTGGAGCACTTCTACAAGTACGTGTATGGAAGAAGATTCCTGTTGAGAACTGACCATGCAGCTCTCAAATGGCTCTTACAGTTCAAAAATCCTGAGGGTCAAGTAGCACGTTGGATCGAGAGACTCCAAGAATTCGATTTCGAGATCGAACATCGAGCCGGAACTAGCCATAAGAATGCAGATGCCTTGTCGCGAAGACCATGTCCAGATGATTGCTCACATTGCCGACGAGCAGAAGAGAAAGAAGCAACACTTTGTAGAACCGCGGCAATGGATGACAACTGGAACGACAGCAAGATCCAGAAAGACCAAGAGAAAGACCCCGACCTTGGCTTAGTCGTCAGCTGGAAGAAGGGCAATCGAAGACCATCATGGCAGGAAGTCGCAGGTTACTCGCCGGCTGTTAAGTCCAAATTGGGCACAATGGAACTCTCTTATTCTGGACAATGGGATCCTGAAACGTGTGTTGGAGGCCGATATTGGTGGGAAGACAGACGCCAAATAATTGTTCCCAGGAACAGAAAGAGGAAGTGCTGCGGGAAATCCATGATGGAGTCGCTGGAGGACATCTGGGAGTGACGAAGACCCTGCAGAAAGTGAGGCAACGGTTTTACTGGGCCAATTGTCAAGCTGACGTCCAGGACTGGGGCAGGAAGTGCGCTGTATGCGCTGCTAGCAATGGACCTCGAATACGACCCAAGGCCCCGATGCGTCAGTACAACGTAGGCAGCCCGTTCGAGAGAATCGCCATTGACATCGCCGGCCCGTTTCCCGTATCCGACCACGGGAATAAATACATCCTTGTGGCAATGGACTACTTCAGGGAAGTGGGCGGAAGCCTATGCCCCTGCCCAACCAGGAAGCCATCACCGTCGCCGACGTCTTGGTGAAAGAATGGATATGTCGATTCGGTATTCCAATGGAGCTGCACTCGGATCAAGGCAGAAATTTCGAATCCAACCTTTCCAAGAAATATGTCTACTGCTGAACATCCGCAAGACAAGAACCACGGCCCTACATCCGCAGTCCGATGGAATGGTGGAACGGATGAACAGGACGATCAACCGCCACTTGTCCAAGGTTGTCTCTGACCATCAAAGAGACTGGGACCAGTATCTTCATTTGTTCCTGATGGCCTATCGATCCGCAGCACACGAGTCAACCGGCCAAACTCCTGCTAGTATTATAATGGGCCGAGAACTGCGACTGCCTTGTGACCTGAAGTTTGGGATACCGCCAGGACAAGACACTGCGGGAGAGGACTACGTCAGCAAACTTCGGCAGAGAATGGACGACATCCACGGGCGAGTCCGGTTGAACATCCAGAGTGCCAGCGATAAAATGAAGAAGACCTATGACATCAAGGCCGACGCTGGAGGATTTAAGGTTGATGATCTGGTTTGGCTGTACAACCCCAAACGTCGTCGTGGACTATCACCAAAGTTGCGGAACTCGTGGGAAGGCCCGTATAAATCGTAGAAAAGGATAAACGACCTTGTGTACCGAATCCATAAGCCACCCGAGGAAACCAAGGTCGCCCATTTCAACAGGTTGGCCCTTACGCTGGAAACCATGACCAAGTTCGCACCCTCAAGCCACCGGAGGATGATATGACGTTCGAGAAGTTTATGTCCTTGTATTCAAACGGGCAGAAAGTTCTACATGGGGTTACTAGAGAGGAGTCACGAGACCTTTTTGAGGTGCCTGCTGACTACGCACCAGCGCACTGTGTGGCAGAAGATCTTCAAATGTCCCGGGCATCGCCGTAGTGTTCTCCAAGAAATTTGGTCAACTCCAAACACTGCGGGCAGAATCCAGAAGTTGGTGGGGTGCTACAGTTGAAGAAAGGCCAGAGAAACATCTACTACCTAGTTACCAGAGGCATTCCCAAATAAACCGTCCTATGAAGGTGTCTGGAAGAGTCTCACCAAACTAAGAGATACTATGGTGGACCAGAATCTGGTGGATCTAGCAATTCCAAAATTGTCCTGTGGTATTGATGGGTTGGACTGGAGAGTCATAAGAAGTATGCTGGAGGCGATATTCAGATCCAGCGGCGTCAAGATTTTGGTTTGCTGTAACCCTCTTCCGACCGATCATGAAGACCGTGGAGTGTTACTTCCATCGAACTTCACGGTGCAGATATGGGGAGTCATGCAGATATCGTCACACTCAAGGATGAAATTTCGGGACGAAATGTCTTTAAGAAGGGGCAATGTAACGAACCTTAGGCCGGACCTGTCGCCTCACGTGTTGCCATCGACAGCGATGAGATCACCCCCGGAGATATTCGAGAACCATCCAGTCGCTCTGCCGCGAAAAACAACGGTCAATATTGGAAACAATTGGAATATGCTAGTCGCCAACCGTCCGAATTCGAAACATCGAGAATGCTGTATCGGAGATAAATAGACAGCCCTCAAGAGGGAGTACACAGTCTGAACAAGCCCATACGATCGAGCTATTCAGTGGCGTAGTAATATAAATTAAGTTGTAGATTAAGTGTTAAATAAATTAGTTAAACCAAGTTAAGTTTATTTACGTTACAATATATATACAGAAAAGTATTGGCCCTAGCACGGTTCCTTTGGTACTCCGCATTTTATTGTTCTTTTACTACTCTTAGTATTTTCGATTCTCACATTTGCTGTCGATTCTCTAGGTATGATTTGAGTATTTCAAATGGGTTTCCTCTAATTCCAATATGTTCTAAACTATTGAGTAGAATTGAATGGTTCACAGTATCAAAAGCGTTCGATAAATCAATAAAGACTCCTATTGATGGTTTGCTTCCATCAAGGGCTTTGTAGATGAGGTCTGTTAACTGTATCACAGCATTCTGAGTTGACTTTCCTTTTTGAAAACCAAATTGGGATTCGGATAAGATTTTATGTTTTTCAAGATAAAAGTTCAATCTAACTTTAATCAACTTTTCGAGAATTTTACATATGTTCGTTATCAGAGAAACTGGTCTGTAATTGGTTACTTCATTCCTACATCCACTTTTGAAGATAGGAGTAATAATTGATAGTTTTAAGCATAATGGGAATTGTCCTTTTTCTACTGCTTGGTTGAATATATATGTTATGGGCTCTGCGATGTATTGAGCTACTAATTTCAATTTTTCACTCGTTAAGTCATCAATTCCAGGCGGTTTGTTATTTTTGAGTTCTCTTATTATATTTATAACTTCTGTTTTGGTAGTTGGATTAAGAAATATAGAGTTTTCATTGAAGTTTTGCTTGAATTTATTATTAGATGTCCTTCTTATTTTGCTTGCTAATTCTGCTCCCATATTTATGTAGGTATCATTGAAAATGTCTACTATTTCAGTCATATCATGAGTTATGTCTCCGTTTTTTTTATAGAGCTAATTTTGACTTTTGAGCTTTTGCAAAACATTTCATTTATATTTTTCCATAAGTCATTTGCATTATATTTGCTTTCATTGATCTTATTTTTGTAGTAATCATTTTTGGTTTTTTGTATCATTTTATTGAGAATACTTTTATAATTTTTGTATTCCGTCTTCAGTTGCATATTATTCGGATCTTTCAATAACTGTTGATACAAGCAATTTTTTTTGTTCACCGATCTAACTAAAGACGGTGATATCCAATTTTCCCTCTTTTTTTCATTACCTTTTATTCTTATGACGCTAGTGCATTGATCAACTTCATTTTGTAAAAATGTCACACAATTTTCAGTCAATCTGTCCAAGTCTTTGTCTAACATATATTCAGATAAATTTGTATTCTTTATGTTCTCTATAAATTTTTTCTCATTGAAGCGCTTCATAATTCTTCCTTCATTAATTTTTGCAGTAGTCTTTTTTTCAGTTACTACTTGAACACTGGTGGTCGAATGGTCCGTGATATCCGTTAGGGTTATGATAGGGATGACGTTTTCCATATGTTTTCATAAAGATGTGGTCGAGACAAGCTTTTTGGCGTGTTGGTGCATTTATAAGAGGCGTGTACCCAAATTCTGCCATAACAGTTAAATAATCATTGACTTTATCATCATTTTCCTCCAGAATATTAATGTTTATATCTCCAAGGAATAAATTGACAAATTGAATTCTATTCAAAATTGGGGTGTGGAGGTTTTCGGAGTAGGAAATTATGAATTTTTTGTCAAAATTCATGAATTCAAGATGGCGGACGAGTTTTGTAATTATGGTCCAATTCTATTCAAAATTGGTATGTGGGGGTTTTTGGGGTCGGAGATTGTGAATTTATTGTCAAAATTCATAAATTCAAGATGGCGTCTCCAAGATGGTGGACGAGTTTTGTGATTATGGGCCGTTTCTATCCAAAATGGTATGACGGTATTTTTAGGGTCGGAGATTATGAATTTAGTCGAAGATTATTTATTTTTTGTCAAAATTCATAAATTGAAGATGACAGCTCCAGGATGGCAGATGAGTTAATCTTTGGATGGTCGCCTCATTCAAGGACTAAATAGCTCAGAACTTACAGAAAAGAGGCCTCATAATAACGATACTTTAACAAAAATGCATAAGTACTTACTAAAAAGCACAAAATAAAAAAACCTTTTTAAAGACAAACTTTCATTCAAATTCGCTAAAAAGTACAAAATAATTGCTTTGGATGTGTGACGTAGGTTATTTCGTGAGTTATAGATTCAAAAGCTTTTATAAAATAGAATACTTTATTTAACTATGTTATATACAGATGCATATTTATAGCAGGTCAAGGGTTTACACTGTAGTTAACAAAACTGAAAGAAATAGAATATGTGAAGAAACACAAACAACACAAATCCCTGTCACATTTCAAATCGAAGTTCAAAATACACAAATTTCATATTTAAATTTTTTATTAATTTAAAATCTAAAATTTAAAATCTAAAATTCAAAATTTAAAATTCGGTGAGTCTGTTCCCATCAACAAAAGAAGTTTCTGAAATGTTCTCAGCGTATTCACTGACAGAGTAGAAACAGTTATTTAAAAAGTATGTTTTCATAATTTGTTGGAATTTGGTAAGATCTAATATTTTAAGATGATGAGGAAGCACATTGTATAGCTTATAATCCATAGAATTTTTCTGTGATATAGAGAGCCTATGTCGAGAAATTCTGATATTTTCAGCATTTCTAGTGTTATAATTGTGAATATCACTCTGAACAATGAGGCTACCTGCTCTCTTATGAATTTCAATAAGAACTTTGTGAATGTATAAGGACGGAAGAGTCATAATTTTTTATCTCAAAAATAATGGTCGGCAAGATTCTCTCAGGCCTACATTAGCCAAAATTTTAATTGCTTTTTTTGCAGAGTAAAGATGGTACTTGCTGTAGATGAATTACCCCAAAGAGGAATGGCATAGCTCATATTAGACTCGAACAGGGAAAAATATATTGTTCTTTGAGCATCATTATTGGAAATATACTTAATATGTCGTAAGAGAAACAATACACTAGATAGCTTGTGCTTTAGTTGCTCCGTGTGAGCATTCCAGTTTAACCTGTGATCTAGTGTGATACCAAGTAACTCAACCTTCTCTTCGTGTTGTCTGTTTTGATGTGTAGTAATGGTTAATCTCTGAGATTTATCGTTATTCAGTTTGAGATTATGTGCTATAAACCATGTTTCTGCTTTTTTTTCAATTTCTCTGGATTGATCTAACAATAAATCGTAGTCCGGGTTTGAGAAGATAAATGATGTGTCATCAGCAAAAAGAACACATTTGTACGGGGACATAAAATTAGCAAGATCGTTTACATAAACAATGAATAAAAGCGGTCCCAATACAGAGCCCTGAGGCACTCTATGGTTTATTCCTTTAATGTCTGATGTATTATTTTTGTAATAGACAGCCTGGAAACGATCTGTTAGATACGTCTCCAGGAGAGAAAGGGCAACCCCCCTAACGCCGTAGTAGTGCAGCTTTTGTAGTAGAATGTGATGATCGACACAGTCAAAAGCCTTTGACAGGTCACACAGCGTAATAGCTGTATGGTTCCCCTGCTCAAGACCCTCAAATATCCCGCTCACCACATTCAACACCACCGCTGTAGTTCGTCCAGTTCGTAAGCCAAACTGAGTGTCACTAAAATATTTTTGGTCTTCAAAATATTTTGTTAGTCTAAGTTTTAAAAAAAATTCCACTATCTTTGAAAATATACATATGATTGATATGGGACGGTAGTTGTCAATGAGTGATGTGTCCCCTTTTTTGTATACAGGAAAAAACCTTTGAATATTTGAAAATATCCGGAAATTGTCTACTACTAAAAATGAGATTTATTAATTCGGTTAGTGGTTCAATGATAATATGTGCTGTTTCTTTCATGATCCTACTATTTAAGTCATAAACATCAACACATGAGGAATTTTTTAAAGAATTTATGGCATCCATAACTTCACATAGAGTTACTGGATATAAAAAAAAAGAAGAAGCGGGCGCAGGAAAGGTTTTTGAAAAATTTAAGAGATCATTTTTGGGTATAACAGGTAGAGATTTCATAATAGATTCAGCCACTCCTACAAAATGGTCATTGAAATCATTCGAATTAATGTTTTCCTTCGTTTGTGGAGAGGATTTGGTTTTATTTCTCTCGAAGTTTATAACCTGCCATGTAGCTTTAGATTTATTTTCGGCCGAACAGATATGTTGATTATATGCAGATTTTTTGGTCTCTTTAATGTTTTTGTCATATTACTTTTTTAATAATTTGTACACATTTACATCATCTGAATTATTGCTTATTTCAGATATTAATTTGACACTTGACAATATATTTCTTTGAGCTTTCAGCTCTTCGTTGAACCACATTATGCACCGAATTTTTTTTGAAGATTTTTTTCTCTTCGGAAAATTGTCTTGTATTAGAGAATGGTATGTATTGACTAAAAATCTCGAAAGATAATTTGCATCAAATTCATTTTTGTTGAAAATACTCCAGTCTATTTCGTTTAACTCTTTTCTCAGTTTTTCTATACCTGAAGTTGTGATAGCTCTATCATATGAATAAGAACTGATGGAATTTAGTTTTTTTTTATTATTATAACTGTCCTGCAGATCGAGAGGCAGGGTTCTAGAATACCAGTTTTCATGAGTTCTGAGTCAAAATTAGTAGGAATATTATCTATAGGCTATTATATTTCACTTTTTAGCGCATTTGAATAAAAGCTTGTATTTAAAAAGGTTTTTCATTAATTATTTTATTTTGGTATTATTCTGATTGTTTATTTTTTTTTTTTAATTTGATTATTTCAGCTGTAGTATTTCAAGAATCATGTTCATTGTGTATCTAATCTTGTTTTTATTATAATTTTTTTAGTATTACACTGAAACAAAACTGGTATATTGTTATCTTTGGTGTTTGCAATATAATGCAATTGTAAGGATGGTTTATAAAGTTTCTATAAAATCACAATCCGAACTTTTTTTTGTTTACAGCCACAATTTTATTTCGAAAATATTTGGATAATGAAATTTTGACAACGTAATCGAAATAATTTTGTGCATTCCAAAAAATGATATAATACGTAGGGCACACCTTCGAAACAATCAAACTTGATGCCATTTTTTTCGAAACACGAAAGTTAGCCATTTTGACTGTATACGGCAAATTTGAAAACAATATGATATGATATGATAAATTCGGAGCTTTTAGCGTGAATCGAATCTCATTGCTACCCGGTATACTTGAAGTGAATAATTGTTTTTAAATTGTTTTTAATTTTTCCATCAGATATTGAAACACTGCTGCAGATTGACATAGAAGAAGGGGCATTGTCAGGATCCACTGGAAGGAGATTATTTGATTGCAATTTTTGTTCTAAAACATTCTTGAATAAAGCTTCCCGGAAGTTACACGGGAAAACTCATACAGGGGAAGAAACATTCATTTGCGATATTTGTTCAAAATCATTCAGTAGAAAATCCACTCTTTTACAGCATCAAAAAATACACTTAGGAGTTAAACCGTTCCGTTGTAAGTTCTGTTTGAAATCATTCCTTTATAAAAGTCGCCTCATACCGCATGAGAGAACTCATACAGGCGAAAAACCGTTCCAGTGCGGGTCATGTTCTAAATCTTTTAACAAAAATTATAATTTGGCATTGCACGAAAAGACTCATGCAGAAGAAAAGCCGTTTCAATGCGATATTTGTTTAAAATCCTTCAATAGCAAATCCAATCTTTCTCAACATGAAAAAATACATTCAGGAAGTAAACCGTACAGTTGTAAGTTCTGTCCGAAGTCATTCATCTATAAAAGTCGTCTTATTCTACATGAGAGAACTCATACAGGAGAAAAACCGTTCAAGTGCATATCGTGTCGGAAATCTTTTCCTAAACAATATAATTTGACATTGCATGAAAAGTGCCACGCAGAAGAAAAGTCTTTCCGTTGCGATATTTGTTCCAAATCTTTCGCTAGAAAATCCACTCTTTTACAGCATGAAAAAATACATTCAGAAAATAAACCAGTCAAATGTAAGTTCTGTTCGAAATCATTCCTCTATATGAGTCGTCTTATTCTACATGAGAGAATTCACACAGGAGAAAAACCGTTTCAGTGCGCGTCATGTTCAAAATGTTTTGCCAAAAAATATAATTTGTTATTGCATGAAAAGGCTCACGCGGAATAAAAACGATTCCTTTGCGAGATTTGTTCAAAATCGTTGGCTCGGTATGAATTACTTGTTGCACAATTTTTTTTTTCAGCCGGTATTAAATGACATCTTCAAATGCAACGCTACCTCCCGTACTATCACCTGTGGCGTAATTAATTAATCACAGCTTGGATTTGGGTTTGTTTACTCGTTGGTCGAGTCGCGGCCGCCCACGAATGTCTGCAAACTGTTTCATTCGTAGCGAGGCCGTGGCCCGTTCACCCCAAACCACGTGAAGGTGAGGTTGGACTTCATGGGTCGCACGTAGATGTATTTACAATCCAGGGTAGCCCATATCGCGTACGTTACTGACGGATTTAAGAAACTTACTCGAAAAAGAATAGTAACCGTACACGCAACGTATTTAAACCTGTCTTAGAGAGATAACATATGATTCGACTCCGAACCACGGTCAAGGACTGGTGGCGTTCTTAGGTTAGGAGTCAAGTAAATGTGGAATGTGAATGTTTGCCATATTATATGTGCACAAATAATTAAATAGTTGTGAAACTAAGTTAATGTTTGTGAAGTTCTATAGTCCTCTTGATCTCTACGCCAGTAACCAGGCTGGATGACAACGGATTTGTCGGAAAGAGGGGACCCGTATCCAGTGTACCATTGCCGTGAAACGTGCATTCCAATTGATGTGAAATATTTTTAGAACGTATAGTGAAGAAATTTCGGATGCAAATTCGCCGTGAGCGAGACTTATGCATCCGGCAGACGAAGTTCCGTAGTTACGTAACATTGTGTTACGTAATTGGAAGATGCTGGGTAAATTGCCTAACGGTATAGCCCATTAAAGGATGAAGAAAGAAAGAAAGAAAGAGATAACATATTTGTTGATAATTCCATAACCTTTTTTAGCAACAACCAAAGAATTTCACATCTCGGATTCAAAATGCTCAAATAATAACAATGAACAAATCAGAAAACTCCTTTACTATTCAAAAAAACTATATGTACAAAAGAACATTTTCAGATGGAAACATTCAAAAAAATTTATACGTTCTAAGCAAGGAAGAATGGGGTGCTTTATATGAAATGGAATTAACTCCAATTGGAATGCCTTCTCAGAATTTTTTAAATATTACTTTAATGTTCACTTTCCCATCAAAAGATTCTATAAAAATAACAAGAAAGAAGTTTGGAACTGTTCTAAAGAAATTGAAAGAACCCGTCAAAACGTGGACTTTTACAGACAGTTAACAGGGGGCACTGAATTCAAAACACTTTATGAAACCCACAATGATCAATGATGTATGCAGTTATAACTACAACACCATCAGTCCACTTGTGAATGAAAATGCCCAAATTTTCGGACTTAATGGATTGAAAAACATTGGCAACACCTGTTTCATGAATAGCGTAATACAATGTTTATCGAATACCAGATGGTTGCTCGAGTATCTTAGAAAAGACGAGCATATGAGGGATATCAATACAAGCACATCAAGTATGAAGGGTGCTTTAATAAAATCATTTGCGGTAGTGATAAAAGAACTTTGGTCGGAAGATTCGACTGATAGGGTGGTGAATGCTGTTTCTTTGAAAAACCAGATACAAATATTCGCACCTCGTTTCGGGGGCTACGCTCAACAGGACGCTCAAGAATTTCTCAGATATTTATTGGAAGGTCTTCATGAAGATGTAAACAGAGTGATAGAAAAGCCCAAACCTATCCTGACAGAAATTGATGAGAAATCAAGCGACCATGAAAAGGCACAGGAGTCTTGGTCAAGATATCTAAGAATGGACGACTCAAAAATTGTTGATAACTTTGTTGGTCAATTGAAATCAACGTTGCCATTATTCTGTCCCTTTTGTGACCATTGTTCTGTCTCTTTTGACCCCTTCTGGGACCTTTCACTTCATATTCCACAGAGAACTGGCCAGCTCAGACTGTCACCATGTAGAAACTTTGGATGGCGAACAGAAACCATTTTGTTGTAAATGTAAGGAAAATATTAAATGCACTAATTCATTATCCATACATAAATTCCCTAAAATATTAGCAATTCACTTGAAACGATTTTCGCTGATGAATAGATTCGGGGGAAAATTAAATGTCACCATTGACTTCCCTCTTGAAGGATTAGACATGAGTAATTATTCAACAGATAACATAATTCCATGTCGCTACAACTTTTATGCTGTGTCCAATCATAGTGGAACATCCTATAGCGGACACTACACGGCTTATTGTAGGCACCCTTATGCAGACACATGGCACGAGTACAATGACTCAATAGTATCACCGATATCACCAGAATCCCTTATAAGTGGAGAAGCATTCGTCCTCTTCTATGAGCAAGAGAGCACCAAATCACTTATTTGTTTTTTTTTTCTGTTGTATTGTATTTTATACTCAAAAGTTACTTGTTATTAATACTAATATTTGTAACAGTGTGGGTTTTCTTGAATCCTGGTATATTTATTTTTGGTTGGAGGTTCTTAGGTTTGGGATTCTTGTGTAAAAATAAAACTAACTTATATCATGCTAGACGTTTCGCCCCTGGCCGGAGGCATCTTCAGTAGGTTTTTTTTTTAATAATTAATTTTTAATTTTTGTTCTGGTAATTAACAATGACATTTGAAAAGTAAAACATACTTTGTGTTATGATTAAAATGAAAATAGTAGTTGTTGACATGTGCAAGGGAGAAATGTTAAGTCTGAGGGGAAGGGTGTGGCAGAAAAACGATGTTTGTACGTACCTTGGCGTTTATTATAATCGTCTTCGGACATTCTACTCGCACATGAATCATCTTTCTGATTCCTATTGAAAATCTTAGCGACATCTAACCGTGGGTAATGGAACAATCATTACGGCTAGGAAAGAAGAACTGTCGCAAAAAGAATCTGACAGTACGATGATATTTAAGGCGATGTGCATGGGATTCTCGTCCCTTTTTCTGATCTTTCGGCAATTAAGATATATGGTTTTCTGAAGTATATGTGTATGTCGATTTTTTTTTGGAAAAAACCAAACCGATTTGAATGGAACTTCTTCGATAGTGACCCCGGCAATGTTCATGCCTACTTTTGTGTAATTCTACATTCGGGGTGAGTCAGAAATATGTATGTTTGCGATCATCCAACAACAATTCTACAGGGTAAATCAAAATTATGTGTAATCCCTATTTTTCCGCTAAATATCCTGAAAAATTGGAATTTGTGTTCCTGCAGACCCAGAAAAGTTTCATGAAATACTTTTTGTTTTTGTGTATACAGGATGAATCAGAAATATATAAAAGTTCAAGACCGACACATTTCTGTTGCCGATTCCTTACTATCTATTCATAAAGTATAACCATGATGAATTAGTAATACGAATAATTGTATTGCAAATATACAGGGAGTTTCAAAATTCAGTATCAAGATTTCAGGGGCGTATTTTTCAGGTCAAAATAAGACTTTTTTTCCCATAAACATGTGTCTCCAAACACTTACCATTACCGATCTATAGAGCGTTAAAGTTTCAAGATTTTTTTCTTCATTGCTCTTTCAGTTTTTGCGATATCAAGATCAAATTTGAAACAAAGGTCAAGTTTCAGGGTTTACATCATCCAGTCTGCCGAGTGATTGTAAGAATCTACAGGGAGATATTTTTTCAGGGGTCAAGCCCTTTTTCGCCCCCTAAACTTTTTGTAGTGCGCCTCTGGTGGATTCTAACATATGAAATGAATTATGTGTTTTTTTTATAAACTTTATTATCACCTGTAATTTTTACGCATCTGCGACCGTTATCGAGAAAAAAGTAAAATCATTTTTTGTAATTCGCTAGAGTTAATAACATTTTTCAAGGAAGCAATGAAAAAAATAATTAGTGGGATTGACTGCTATTTTTATTTTGACGTTTGTTTTGAGGCATGTGCCATTATTTGAAAGTTGGTGGATATCTCATCGTGAATTTGTTTAAACATTAAAATGGAAAATGAACCATATTCATTTGAACATCCATTTTGTTAATGGTCTGGCTAATGGTAACGGGCTTGAAGCTCAGAGGTTGTACGCGCTAAGATTTCCTAATCGCCGGCCAACTATAGATTTTTTATAAATTCCCATCAGCACCTTCGAGAATACGGCAGATTTCAGACTCCAAGGCACGATGCTGGCAGACCGCGACAAGCACGCAACCCAGTAAGAAATGAAGATATTTATGGATGCCTTCCACTCCGTAAGAAACACTCCCGGAATTTTTCGGCAGTCTATGAGAAGAAGAGTGGAAGGTTGTATCGCAGAAGGAGGAGGGCATTTCCAGCACCTTTTATAAAAAGTCAAGATTCATTAGGTTTCTTATTTTTTAGGTAATGTTTAAGGAAACTTGTAATTTAGATCACAAACCAAATAAGTAGCGTTTTTTGTTTTCATTGTGATAATAGGTTCCCCCTTTTATAATTATAATTAAATGTAGCAAATTACAAAAAAATATTTTACGTTTTTCTCGATAACGGTCGCAGATGCGTAAAAATTACAGGAGACAAAAAAATGTATAAACAAAACAAAGAATTCATTGCATATGTTAGGATCCACCAGCGGCGCACTACAAAAAAAATTATGGGGCTAAAAAAGGCTTGACCCCTTGAAAAAATATCTCTCTGTAGATTCTTACAATCACTCGGCATACTGGATGATGAAAAAAAAAGAAAAAAAAAAAAAAAAAAAAAAACTTTAACGCTCTGTAGATCGGTAACGAAACGTTTGCGGACACATGTTTATGAAAAAAAAGTCTTATTTTGACCTGAAAAATACGCCCCTGAAATCTTGATATAGTATCATCATGATTTTTCTAATTAGTAATAAGAATAACTGTATTGCAAATCTAGAAACAGTTTTCAGTATAGCATAAAAAGCGAGGGAAAATTTGAAAGTGTGGCCAGAAAAACAAAGGGAATTTCATTGTTCATAGTCTCTTTTTTCTTTATTTTATTGTGATTATTACTTAAATCATTCAACACTATACAATGATGAACGAACCATAAAGATCACATCTGCGAAAACATATAACTGAATTTGATTTTTTATTTGGACTTGAATTTTTTATGGGACATGCGTTTTCAGATTTTGAAACACTCCAACAAGATATTATGGAAGAGGTTGAAACACCAGGCAAAACATCCGAATCCTCAGGATCCGTTGGAGAAAAACAAATGCAATGCAATTTATGTTCCAAAACTTTTACTTGGAAATACCTCATGATGGCACACGCGAGACTTCATACAGGGGAAAAACCTTTTCAGTGTAATATATGTTCGAAGACGTTTCGGTTGAAGACGACGTTGAATAAGCATGAGATAATTCATACCGGGAAAAAAATGTTTAAATGTAGAATATGTTCACAGTCGTTCAATTCCAGAAGTTATCTGGAAGAGCACAAGAGAACCCATACTGGGGAGAAACCATTTCAATGTGAAATATGTTTGAAGTCGTTCAGGTTGAGTTCTCTTTTGAGAAAGCATAACGTAATTCATGCAGCCGAAAAACCATATACCTGTAAATTCTGTCCAACATCGTTCGCCTATAGTAGAAGTTTGATGTTACATGAGATGATTCATGTGGGACAAAAACCTTTCACTTGCGAATCATGCCCAAAATCGTATTATTCAATCAATACTTTGAAGAGGCATCAGGTAACCCACACAGAGGAAAGGCCATTTGTGTGCAATATCTGTTCGAAATCCTTTAACAGAAAATCCTCCCTCATAAAACATGAAAAACTGCATACAGGCGAGAAACCTTTAATTAATTAAATTTTTTTAAAAAATCTAGTTCAACATGAAATGATTCACACAGGGAAACGACCATTCCAGTGTGAATTTTGTTCGAAATCATTCAACGTAAGGGCAAATTTGAATCAACATAATAAAATTCATACCGGGGAGAAACCATTCCAGTGCAACATTTGTTCGAAGTCGTTCAGTCACGAATTTGCCCTTAGGAGGCACCAGAAAGTCCATACAAGGGAAAAATCAGTTCTGGATTTATAATGAGCCTTTACTATTGGCCAGCTTTGTTCCATTGCTTTAGATAGATAGATATTCGTTCTGTTAATTTACATACCTCATGTCAAATAAATAATCTTAAATAGAATTACATTGATTACAATAAAATATTTACATGTATGTCATTTCATACTGCCTGTCATATTGAAAATGTATAAAATTGAGAAACTTGCAAAGATATTAAAAGGGAAAGTAATCAAATCCCAATTACCAGACTTGTCGAATAGCATTAAAAACGAAATAATGGGTTTCTAAATGAATATACTCTAATAGGTACCGATATACACTTACACACACACCTTTGTATAAACACATAGATATACATATAGATAAATTGACACATACTCTCACATACTTTTACTTATACACACATACTCTTATAGACCAAAATTAGGCATATACAATTATCACAAACTTTCCATATCATGTTGAAAATACTCTTCAATGTTATAAAATGCATTTTTGCATAAGAACATTTTTAGTCTTCTCTTAATTGCTCCATTTCCCATCAATCTTATGTTATTTGGCAGCTTATTCCATATTTTCACCTACTGCACATGCTGCACATTTTTTTGAATATACGTAAATTTAACTTTGTCATTCACATTCACATGGATTTTTTTGGACATACCTGTTGTCCAGGGTCAGCAACTGATTGACAATCAACTCCAGTGAGGTTGTGCCGTTATAATAATTCGTTCTTACTCCGCCAATGCTGAATTGACTCTTCACGAGCATTGACATGAATTTTTTTGGACATATGTGTTGTTCATGGTCAGTAACTAATTAATAATTGATCCAGTGACTTTTATAGCTGTTATAACCAATTAAAATCCTGGAAATTTAAATTAAACAATAAATGCCGTTGTGTCCATCACTTGATTTGGAGTAGGTTATAATTTTGCATTTATCTACGTTGTTTATTTACCTGAGACCAGGTGTATATTAGATCAATGTCATTCTGAAGATGTCATTTATATCATGTAATTTTTTCAACATTTTGAAGTCATTTGCATAGAGAAGGCAATCAGATGATAGATTTTCGGGAAGATCGTTAATAAATATGAGAAAAAGGAGAGGTCCAAGATTGGACCCTTGTGGAACACCAAATTTTGCTAAAAACAAATGAGAGTTGTTTCCACAGTGAACTACATACTGCATTCAAGATATGTTGTAAGAAATTATATCAAGTGATCACTTAACCCGTAGTGCCCAAGTTTGGCTAAAAGAGTGTCATGGTTCACTGTGTCAAAGGCTTCAGCGAAATCGGTGTATATGCAGTCCACTTGGCCTTCCCTATATTAACACGCGGCGTGCCAACAAACCGTTTCTATAGTACTATGAAAAACTGTATAGGAAGTATTGATTAAATGTTTGTTTTTGTGGAGGAAATTCACTTCTTGAAATAAAATAAAGAATTAGTTATTTTTGAAAAATGTCAACATGTATGGGGAGTATTTATTTATGATATATTTTATTAATTCAAATTTACAGTTGTACAAAAAATGTGGTTTGTATTTCGTTTATAAAATTCGTGTTTTTATGGCACACTCTCATATACCATTAAAAAACACTCATTTTATGCACTTAATACAAAAAGCGATTTTTGCACTAATATCCAATTTCTTCTTTAATAAATTTAAAATATTCTATTTACTATCACCACAAATAAAACTTTTCAGAAACATTGGCACTATTATTAAAAAATAAAATAAACAAATCAATAACAAACTGAAGGCCCTAAAATATTGTTTATAACAAAATTCGTTTCCCAGAAGAAATTATATGTCCAAATCTAAGCAAATGAGTCAGTAGGTAACTTTGAAATTGCATGCTCTCATTCAGATAGACGCTTTGCTCTACGATTAGTATTTTTCTACAAAGCTTGCGACACCATGCCACTATCAAATCGGCTCACGAATTTCAACGATCTTACACCAATTTAAAAACACGATGAAATACTATTACTTATCACACAACTATAACTCTGTATACTGTTCCTTGAAAATTCCAAGATTAATATTTCAAATCACTCGTCTCTCGTCAACCCACGTGACAACCTTACGGTTACAACACTTTTGGGTGGGCGACTCTGACCACCCTCTAAAATCTTCCAATCCCGTATATACTTCCGATAATCGTCTCCTCTAAGCCCGTGGTTCTCTACTCTCAATATTACTAAATTGCCATAAAACTTCTGTCGCAGTTTTGAAATCAATCTCAAGTAATTTCAATTTGAAAATTCAATTCAGCAATTAAATCTATCTCGGACCAAACTATAAATTTAATAAAAGACCTGCAGGGAGTTGCACAATGAAACTCTATTGATATAAAATCAGCGCCTTCAAAATAACTTACTGAATAAAACTTGGTATAATACAGTGGAAACAAATTCCTATAATTCAATTCCGTGTTTTCGAAATAATTTCAAGCATCTAACAATGCAAGTTAAGTTTTCGTTAACAATAATTCCTAAGAATTAAAGTTTTTACTTGTACTTTTCGATTGTCATTGGTTTTTATTGCGAAGATGGATATTTTCCTATTTCCAAAATCCATAGCTACCGTTTTAGAATAATTGAGTATGAGTTAGAATTTATTTAGGGATGCATTTATTTTTATCTCCGACTGATTTTTAAGTGGGCATCAGTGATCGTGTTACCCGTTGTTAACATAGAGCAGGAATACTAGGGATCCCAAGATAGATCCTTGTGGTGTGCCAGTCGTTTGCAATGCCTCTACGACGACACGCGTTATGAAACATCAGCAGTAGTTTTCTTGATATGGTGGATGAGTGTTATTTGCTGTCTATTTTCTGATTGTTCTTATTAAATTAAATATGAAATGTTTTTATGATGAGTTTAGAAGTAGATTCAGCACAAATGTCAACAATGATATTTGTCCCTTTCTTTGGTTTCATTTATAGATACAGCAAATTTGAAAAAAATGCCGTATGATTAATCATGAGGGAACAAATTATGGGATCCCTTGAATTGGCTCAAAATATGATATGGAAATAAACACCACACGATAAACGACAAGGAGAAAGTTATATGATTTTTTTTTCTTCAGACAACCATGAAGCATCAGCCAAAATTACCAAATCGAGAGGAATCACTGGAGAAGCAATATTTCAATGTAATTTATGTTCTAAAAGTTTTGCCAAGGAACGTTCCTTGGTGACACACCAGAAAACTCATACAAGGGAAAAACCATTTCACTGTAATCAGTGTTCGAAGTCGTTTAGATTGCAGTATATTTTGAAAGAGCATATGACGATACATACAGGTGAAAAACCATTTCAGTGTGAAATATGTTTGAGGTCGTTCAGATTAAACAATATTTTGAAAAGACATAAGATAATAATTCATACAGGGGAAAAACCATATACTTGTAAATTCTGCGCAACATCGTTTGCTTATAGTAAAAGTTTGGTATTAAGAGAGCGCATAAGAAACCTTAAAAAGGAAACCTTTTTGTTCAAAATCTTTCTCTAGAAAAGGCGACCTCAAAACACACGAGAAACTGCATTAGGGAAGAAACCTTTTAGTTGTGGATTCTGTTCAAAATCTTTCGCTCTTAGACGTTATCTAGTTCCTCATGAAAATATTCACAAAGGGAAGCGGCCATTCCAGTGTGAATTTTGTTCAAAATTATTTAGTCTGAAATCAAATTTGAATCGGCATATGAAAATTCACACTGGGAAAAGACCATTTCAATGCAACATTTGTTCAGAATCGTTCATTAAAAAATCTACACTTGAGGAACATAACAAAATGCATGAGGGAAAAACAAGATGACTCTGACTCGTAGCGTCCACATCCTGTTAAAACCCTCTTTTTAGTGAAGGTGGCGAAAATTCTCCCACAAAAATTCCACCGCGTAGGTAGGTCCTTCTGGTCGTGGCATCCTTTGCACTTGTGTCTTTTGACCCATTGTCACTTAGCTGGTGTTTTCTCTACATTATTATTATTTACTCAGATACATCCGATGAGGTAATTTTCTAACTAGAAATGGATTCCTCTGATGAACATTTCATAGCAAGATTAAATGATTCCTTATGATTAACTTCAATCTGAAAATTCACTTAAACAATTGAATCATTCTCGGACCAAACTAGAAATTAAACCAAAGCGTTAACACCTACAGGGTGTTCCACATTGAACCACTATTGATAGAAAAAAGCGCCAGAATGAAAAAAAATTACCTATACAATAATGGGTGACCCATTTTTATTTTTTTTTTTTTAAGCTCGAAAAAAAAAAATCCAAAATGGTCAAAATTTGAATTTTATTTTTTTCATGTATTTTTTTCATGGCGGCAATTGTTTGTATATACAAAAAAAAATACGTCCTGAAAATTTTTGGTTAAAATTTAAATTTTCAAAGGTCGCTCATGAATTTTGAATGTTGTGGAGTACTATAGATTAGACGTTCTCGAGCGACCTTCAAATATTAATTTTAAGACTATCTTTTTTCTACAATCAATTAACATAATTTTAAACCAATATGAACCACGAGGCCCATAAAAATACTTATGAATATATTGTTTATAAGATACTCAATTAATATGAATTATTTAATTTTAAATTGTTTAATTATTTTTAATAGTTAGTAATTTTTAACCGACGAAACCAAAAAGGAGGAGGTTCTCTATTCGACGCGTATATTTAATTTTTTAACTGACGAAACTAAAAAGGGGGAGGTTCTCTAGTCGACGCGTATATTTTTTTTATGTATGACTACGCATAACATTTTACTAAGACGTCCGATTCCAATAATTATTTTTTCAGTGGATAGGGTGTACTTCAAAGTTGGTCCCATTCGAATTTGAAAGATAAAATCCACCCCTAAGTGTAGCAAATTGAAGGATATTGATCATTCACCCTCTGAATTCTGGTCCGTTAACCGATTCTATCAGGCTTAACTTTGTACTGGGTTCTTCGATTTGGAAGATTATTTCTTTATCAGATAGGGTATACCTCATAGTTGATCATATTTGGATTTCGAATGGAATTATCTACCCTTACGGGTACAAAAATAGGGGATAATTGATTTTTCACTTGTGAACATTGGCACACATATGTAGTTGACAATGACAGATCGCTATTGTCATTATTTTTGTTCTCCTACATCCGTCACAATCATTATATGAGAGGATGGAATGATACACAAAGTAATGGAATAAACTAACCAGAACAAAAATCATTTATATTACAACAAATAAAAAAAATAAAAGTAGATAATCATATTATTTAACTGGTAACAGTTGAAGTAAGGTGGGTAAGTAAATATTTTGGAAGTAATGAAAAAGTAGGTAGTAATTAGTAGATTTCAGCCACAAAAAATTAAAATATAAACTTTTTAACAAAAAATTAAACCGACGAAATACGGAACTAAAAGTAAAAAATAAAATTAATCTTTTCCGAAGTGATATATATTCTCCATTCGCACGGAAGCTTTCTATATAACTTCAATAATTATCATTATTATAAAATATTTATAAAGCACGAACATTTCACACAATGTTTCATTATAAATGTATAAAGTGTTTTTTACAAACTTTTAATTGTTCGATTTCTGTCTGTCTGTCCAATCAACTTGAATTTGGCAGGTCTTCATCATTCCGGTGACAATGCATTATGACATTTTCATATAAAAAACAAGATGGCGGCCAAAATGGCTGAGGAATTTATGGCGTGATTCTAATCAAAATGGATATTTGGGGTCGGAAATCATGCTTTTCTTGTCCAAATTAGAAAATTCAAAATGGCGGACGAGTTTTGTGATTTATGATTCGATTCTATTCAAAATTGGTATCTAAGAATTTTTGAGGTCAGAAATCATAACTGTTTTGTCAAATATAATAAAAAAATAAATAAAAAAACTTTTTGAAGACAATATTTCATTAAATTGCACTACAAAGGAAAAAAGGAAAGCTTGCCTCGCAATGTTTTCAGTTTGAATACAAATATGAATTCTTTATGAAGTTTTGAATCTATTACTCACAGAATAATGTGACACTCCTAAATATTTTTCTTTTTAGCGCATATCCATAAAAGCTTTTCTTTGAAAGTTTTTTTATTCATATTCATATTTTTTGTGTAAAATATATTGAAATATATTTCAAAATTAGTTTATTGAATAAATATTCACAAAACGTATATTTGACTATCGCGGACTTCCTTGCAGAATTTTGGGAGGTATAATACCCCCACCATTCAAATTGAATTAGCTTTCAAACAATGGGAAATTAGTTCCAACCTTGAGACGGTTATTACTTCTGATACAGTTCAATTTTCTCTAGTTTCTTTGGAAAAGGGCTTTCAAATGAAAGACATTCCATTGACTATATATAAGGTATTGCATTTTTGGAATAGATACCGCACTAATCTACAACGAATATTTTTCAACAAGAAGAATTGCTTGAAAATAGCCCACTTTGGTCTCTCCTGGAGTATATGAGTATCAATAAAATCCGAACATTCAAAAGTATGTAGTCGACAAACGTGTCCGGAGACCTATGCTGATATTGATGACAATATATCGGACTCCGCAAACCGTACATTATATCAAAAATTCAAGATAATTAACCCATTTTTTTCTCATTGAAAAGAATCGCATTTTTCTAAGAAACTTGGACTGTATCTTTTTACTCACCCTGTATACATGGAATTACTATACGACGTTCTTAACATTGAAGGATGTTTGATATAAATATGACATGCTCTCCCCTATCCGAACTAAAAAACGAGCGGTTAACGTATCCCTATTTTCGAACCACCCTGTATAAAAATAAATAATGTCAATTAACCTCGATCCAGATCGAGGGAGTTTATCCAGGCTAAATTGAATCTTGTTGGTTTAGAATTAATCCAATTGGATTTTTTTTTGTTTACCCTGTTATAGAGCACAAAACGAAAAAGTATAATGGAAACGAGATCAACGTGACATTGTACATCATTGAGGCATGGTATTCCCAGAATAAATAGGCGTTTTGTCAATTATCGGAATTGTAAAAAATTCTGAGCAGAAAGATTCACTTTCCATCTTTCACACCCTGTATCTCGAAAAGTAGTCGGTGGATTTTTTAGTGCCCATGGACACTTTTGCCGAGAAAGTCAAAATCTACAACATAGCAAAAATTCAGGGTATTTAACCGAAAGCCATTTTCCATAAGAATGGTGCGGGGTCGTTTCATATCATTGTGTAAGATATTGTAATATATGACTGCTGAATAGGCGGAGGAGTTATTATAAAATATTTCGACTTGACGGTTTTTCTGATATAGTTTATATAGGTAGATGCCCATTTCTTTGGATTTGAATGTTTCACGACATTCAATGTTGGTATGGTAGGTTGTATATCAAACGTATAATTGATGAGTGATGAATATTTTCTCGGTGTTTGTAGCAGTTCCCCATGAAATCATATTATTACCTAGATTTTTTTTGATAATAATAACAACTTTATTCATCTCAAAAATAATACAATTATTTATATTGGGATAAAATGATAAAAAATAAATAACATATAGTTTTGAAGGAGTGTATGAATTATTTTGGGATTATCAATAAAAAAAGTATATATTTTTCTTATTATTATTTTTTATATTATCATTTGTATTGTATGTCATTATACCTTGATAAAATATTGACTTACGGCCAAAGTTTGATTTTGTCGGAATAGTATATACATTTTTACAGTGACGAGTATTATAGTCAATTGTGTGAATGTGAGGTTAGAATGTTTAGCAGAATTTTGAATAGAGGGGATTGAACAACAGATTTTGAAATTATATGAATTTCTGATATCGAATAATTAATTGGGTTTATATAAGTTTATTGACGGTTCAAGGTACTGGAATCTGAATATACATTTCATTATTCTGTTTTGTATTACTTGCGATGGTTTTATAATATTTATCGAGTTCGTTCATTCAATGTCAGTAGAGCGAAGTAGGCCTTATTTAGTTTTTTATTGACAGATATTATGTGGTGTTGCCAAGTTGAGTTTTCGTTAACAATGATTCCTAAGAATGTTGAGTTCTTTAACTGTACTATTTGATTGTCGTTGGTTTTTACTTCGGAGCCAAATATTTTCCTATTTTCAAATTCCATAGGTAGCGTTTTAGAATAATTGAGTATGAGTTGATTTTAATTACACCAGTTAAATTTATTTAGGAAGATATTTATTTTTATTTTTATCTCTGACTCATTTTTAAGTTGGTTCCAGAAGTTGACATTTTTTACTTTTACTTGAATATGTCGATCCGTAATACAGGGTGATTTAAAAGTACTTTGACAAACTTCAGGAGGTGATTCCTCACAATATTCTAATATAAATTGTCCAAATAAATATATGTCCGGAAACGCTTCGTTTCCAAGATACAGGGTTTTTATTTTCGTTTTTTTTTTAAATAACTTTCGAAATACTGACCTTAATCACACGAAAATTGGTATTGAGAGGTTTTTTGAGGTGTCGAATTCGAACCTGATGTTATTATTGCTCTTACTCGTAGGGGGTGCCACCTACAGGTCTTTTTCTTTTTTGAAGATTAATAACTTTTTTGAGCGTACTTCCAGCTCATTTTTTAGTAAGAAAATCAATTCCTCTATCATATTTACGTAAAAAAGCTACCTTTGTTACAAGTCGCTATAAGCAACCGTTTTCTAGATATTTGGACTTGAACATTTCAAGTCGATTATTTGATAATCGATGCGTGTTGAAGTTATTACCGTTATTTTGCATTTTTCACAAGAATGCTTAGGAAATGAATTCGACGTTTAAGTAAGTAGTTTTGATTTTTAGTAGGGGGCGCCACCATTCTATTTATTTTTACTCGTTTGAAATAGTTATTTTTGCATCAAGGGTGCAAAATTCAGCCTTCTAGTCATTGAATCTCGTACCCGCTCAAAAATTATTGGCGTGTTTCTTATTGTTTCACAGGCGTCTACTATTCGGTTTCTTAGATCTTCCTCGTTCGCTACTGGAGTTTTATAAACAAGTGACTTCAAATGTCCCCAAAAATAAACATCTAGCGGGTTTAGATCTGGGGACCATGCCTGGTTGGGTTCTTCTACCGATCCATCGATTTAGATAGACAGTGTTAAGGAATTCCCTGGCTACAATGCTAAAATGGGCCGGAGCCCCATCATGCATAAACCACATGCGGATACGAATTTCTAATGGTACATTCCAGAAAGTCTCTGTAAGTTGCGCTATTCAGTCGGAACGGAAGAAAGAAAGGACCTATCTGCGTGCGGATTTTCCAGAGCCCAAACATGGTTGTTGTGAAAGTTCGTGATAGCATTTCGGGAGAAGTTCGCCTCGTCCGTGAAGAGTACATATCTTAAAAATTGAGGATTTCCAGCCAATTTTCTCAAAAACCACTGACACATAGTAATGCGTTGGGGAAAGTCTCGTTGCAAAAAAGCTTGTACCCTTTGAATATGGTATGGATAAAATTGTTGATCGTGGATAATTCTCCAAACTGTGGACTGAGTAGAATTGAGGGCTTCAGCAATTATTCTTGTACTCGTTTCGTGATTCTCCTCGAGAGCGTTCAAAACAGCTTCTTCCAATTCTGAGGTTCGGACTGCTCGTGGTCTTCCAATAATATCAGCTGCCCTCTTGAAGCTACCTGTTTCTGCCAAACGACGGTGGAGACTGGTAAATGCTAGAGCTGAAGGCAGTACTCGATTAGGAAATCGCTCCTGGTAAATACGTCTTGCTTCGCGCGCATTGCCATCCGCAAAGCCATAAACGAAATGCATATCGGCTAAATGAGCATTATTGTTTAAATAATGCATTTTTTCAAAATTAGTATTTTAAAACTTAGAGAAACTTCAACAAAACAACAAAACGTTTAACTGTCACATAATATGTAATTACCAAAACTACTTATTTAAACGTCAAATTCATTTCCTAAGGATTCTTGTGAAAAATGCAAAATAATGCTAATAACTTCAACAGGCATCGATTATCAAATAATCGACTTGAAATTTTCCAAATATCTAGAAAACGGTTGCTTATAGCGACTTGTAACAAGGGTAGCTTTTTACGTAGATATGATAGAGGAATTGATTTTTTCACTGAAAAATGTGCTAGAAGTACACTCAAAAAAGTTATGAATTTTCAAAAAAGAAAAAGACGTGTAGGTGGCGCCCCCTACGAGTAAGAGCATTAACATCAGATTCGAATTCGACACCTCAAAAAACCTCTCTATACCAATTTTCGTTTAATTAAGGTCAGTATTTTGAAAGTTATTTAAATAAACGAAAATAAAAATAAAACTTCAGCACCTTGTATCTTGGAAACGAAGCGTTTCCGGGCAATTATTTATTTGGACAATTCATATTAGAATATTGTGGGGAATCACCTCCTGAAGTTTGTCATAGTACTTTTGAATCACCCTGTATATCATTTGCAATGCCTCTAATACCTATGTCTTTCAATTTTCTGGATACTGCTCGTGTTATAAAACATCAGGAGAAGTTTTCTTACTGTGTTGAATGAGTGCTGTCATTTGCTGTGTAATTTCTGATTGTTCTTATTGTTATATGAAATGTTTTCATGGTTAGTTTAGAAGAAGTAGATTCATCCATAATGTCAACAATAATATTCGTTCCTTTCTTTGGTTTCATCTATAAATACTCTCAGCAAATTTGAAATAAATATCGTACAGCAGACAACGATCAATCAGGAGGAAACAAATTATGGGAGCCTTTCGATTGGCTCGAAATACGATATAGAGATAAACACCACACATTACGATAAAGGACCAGGAGAAAGTTATATTCTTTTTTTTCTTCAGATACTGAGGAAAAACATGAAGCATCAGCTAGAGGGTCAGCATCACCAAATCGAGAGGAAACCCCGGAGAGGGAATATTTCAATGTAATTTATGTTCTAAAAGTTTTGCCAAGGAACGTTACTTGGTGTCACACCAGAAAACGCATACAAGCAAAAAACCATTTCATTGTAATCAGTGTTCGAAGTCGTTTAGATTGCAGTATATTTTGAAAAAGCATATGACGATACATACAGGGGAAAAACCATTTCAGTGTGAAATATGTCTGAGGTCGTTCAGGTTAAACAATATTTTAAAAAGGCATAAGATAATAATTCACACAGTGGAAAAAACATATACTTTTAATTGCGACATGTGTTCGAAATCGTTTTGTACAAGCGACGGTTTGAAGAGCCATGAGGTAACCCATAAAGGTGAAAAACCGTTCGTTTGCAGTACCTGTTCAAAATATTTCTCTAGAAAATGCGCCCTCAAATCACACGAGAAACTGCATATAGGGGAGAAACCTTTTAGTTGTAGATTCTGTTCTAAATCTTTCGCTCTAAGACGTTATCTAGTTCCTCACGAAAATATTCATAAAGGGAAACGACCATTCCAGTGTGAATTCTGTTCAAAATTATTCGGTCTGAGAACAAATTTGAATCGGCATATGAAAATTCACACTGGAAAAAGACCATTCCAATGCAACATTTGTTCAGAATCGTTTAATAAAAAATCTACACTTGAGGAGCATAATCAAATACATGCAAGAGAAAAATAAGAGGACTCTTGACTCGCAATGAAAATTAATTACTCCATTCGCCAGACATCAAGTATTTGAAATTTGAAAAAAAATTGATTTTCATTTATTTTTTATAAAAAAAAAACTATCTCCCATCTTATAAATAATGGACTTTATCCTGCTAAAATTCTCATACTACATTCATACTGCCTTCAATTAGTTACCACAATATAATTCTGGGTGTATCAAAATAATTTCAAGTATACACTTGACTTATACATCACGTTGAGGATGGCTGTACAAAGAAAAAAAAAGTCACTCATCCGGCAATATTTTTCTAATTTTTCTGATTTTTTCACTTTGATGCCCCTAAAAACCATCCAACTCAATAAATCTTGGTCCGGCTCATATAAGTTGGTTGCTAGGCCGGCGCTTGATCGTCTACCATTTATTTAGCATTATAATATGAGTCCCGATGAGATACACGACATCTGAAGGAAAATATGTTGTGCGGCATGACATTAATGCCGCGCCCGCCCTGTATAAAAACAAGCGCGGTATCCGCATAATATCATGCCATCTTCAACGTGTTAACAATGCTAGTGACTTGTAAAACATCAGGTGTATATTTGAAATCATTTCCATTCTATTCGTATATTTTTATATACCGGGTGATTCTCCAAGGTGGCTCACCCTTATAACTTTTTTATTATTGAAGATAGAAAAACGAAATTTGGGGGTTGTGTATTATACTTCAATTCACATTTTTTGACATATTTACTTGCTTTGCCGTACTTCCGGTTTGACCGGAAATGACCCAACTTTCGATTTTTAAATGGGACATCTTATATATTTTTACACGCTTTATTATTTTATTATATTAGCTTCACTTGTATGTTTGTTTGTTTGTTTGTAACCGACTCCTTTGGGCGCGATTTTGACCCACTTCCAGACGTCCGAATAAATTGAAAATTCGCAGGTGTACATAATTCCGGTGACAATGTATTGAGAAAAATGGCGGCTCCAATATGGCGTACGAGTTTTGTGATTATGGCCCGATTCGCTTCAAAATTGGTATTTGAGAGTTTTCGGAGTCGGAAATTATGATTCTTTTGTCAAAATTGAAAAATTCAAGATGGCGGCTCCAAAATGGTGGACGAGTTTCGTGATTCTGGTCTGATTCTATTCAAAATTGGTATGTGGGGGTTTTTGGGGTCGAATATTATGATTCTTTGAAAAATTGAAAAGCTTAAAGCGTTTAAAAGGCCGAGTTTTGTGATTATGGTCTGATTCTATTCAAAATTGGTATGTGAGGGTTTTTGGGGTCGGAGATAATGAATACCCAATTTGATAAAATTATTCCGTTTTTTAATTTGCAAAAAAATAATAGTTTGAAAAAAATAAAAAAACACGCTTTAATAAATAAACCACACTAAAAAGTAGGAAATAAATATTGGTTTAAAAAACTAAAAAACACGCTTTCATAGAAAACCAGACTGAAAAAATATAAAATAAGAAAAAAAATTATTTTATTTAAAAAAAAGCGTGGGGTGCATGGTATCAATAATTATATGGTACATTACACACCTAGGACAGTAAAGTAAGAAATGTCTCAGATCACAGGTAATTGTTGGCCGAGGCGATACCATGCACCCCACGCTTTTTTTAAATAAAATACATTTTTTTCTTATTTTTATTTTTTTAGGTCAAGTACATTCTAAATCCAACAACACCTCACTTGTCAATTTTTGACAAATGAAGTCATTTTTATTCCAATTTTTATTTTTCGATCTAGAATGCCATGGATCGTGTAAATCGCTTCATTCTTGATCAAGTAACATGGGAAAAATACGACTTTGAGTCTTATGACTTCATAGTCGTTTTAAGAGTTATTTAAAAGTCGCAAATTAGTCCATTAAGGTTTTAAATTTCGAAAATGACCTCCTCCTTGATCACGGCAAAGTTCAACTTTTTCAATTGTTGAGCGCACCACATTGATTAGCTGTTCCGCAGTGATGTTCTGGAAAGCCACCCTTACTTTATACTCCAGTTCTTCACGAGTAGCTGATGCTGTGTTATACACCTGATTTTCAATTGTTCCCCAGAGAAAAAAATCTAGCGGAGTAAGATCTGGTGATCCAGAATATGAAAAAGAAATAATACATCATGAGAAATATGACAACTTAAGAATGTACCTCTAAGGCCACTGAATAGGTCCATAAGTGCCAATCCACTTTTCTGGGAAGTTGTCATTCAGATGTTCTCTTACGACTTGAGAATTGTGAGGTGGCACTTCATCTTGTTGAAAATAGATGTCAACTTGGTTAGCAAGTGGCAAATCTTCAATGAAATTATTAATTTGATTTCTAAGGCACTGTGGATATCTTTCCGCAGTAAGTTGTCCGTCGAAAATTATTGGCCCTAAAAGTTTTCCTCCGATAATACCCATCCAGCAATTGAAACCAAATCGCTCTTGAAAATTTCCTTCTTGCATCAGATGTAAATTTGTTTGAGACAGTACCTTTCATTATTCCGATTGAACAGACCCACGTTGGTGAATCGAGTTTCATCTGAATAAATAATTCTAAATGGAAAACGCACATCTTCTCTGTATTTAGTCAAAAACCAGTTGTAATAAGTTAATCTTCGGTTGTGGTCGTTATCGTAAAGATGTTGGTGTAGTTGGTGCAGTTGGTGCTTGAATGATCGATAATTATATTTGTGAAGAATTCTCCAAACGGACGAATAACTCATATCACACTCAGAAACAATTTGGCGAATTGACGCCGTACAATTCACTTCAACATAGGCCAATACGTTTACTTCTTTTTCTTCACTGACGATGAAGTTATTGCCATTTTCTTCTGGTTCATTTCGCCATTTTCCTTTCCAGTTTTGGAAAATAATGCTTAGTGGGATGGCGACGATTAGGGAATCTCTGAGCATGAATTCGAGCTGCATCAGTTGCATTTTTTTTTTTGCTTCTCCGTAAATAAACAACATGTCAATTTTCTCGCAACAAATTCATTTTTAAAAGTGACAGCATATTCATTAGCCTATTTGTTCAGGTAGTCCTAGCAACAGCTTCAATTGTTTGTCACGGATAACTAGAAAAACAGGACTTGGTGCATAAGTATACCAAATACGTACTATTTGTTATTAGGTATGATCGCTTTTTGCAATTATTCAGAAAAATAGTGAAAATAAAGTTGGTATAGTCCATCCAATATCAATTGCAGAAGCTGTTTCTATAGGGAGCAAATAAAAACTCACTTCGCTAACACGAGCGTATATGCGAAGAAACGGAACGAAAAATACTCTGTACTACTTGTATTCAGTCTCCGTCGGCACAAAGAGCCCGCTGGTCAACGTGGACTTGAGTGACTGCTGTCTGTTCTACAACCGATTCGTCTGGGCCAATCAAGTCTTGCAGGTGTGTCTATACGATGGGAGGTCATAAATCACGCGTTATATTTGTGTTTTAATAGCTCTGAAAGATTAAAAACCAGTAGCGTCTGTGGTCTTTGTGTGTGCCGATCGAAATACGTTTTAGGATATTAAAATATCTAAATAAAATTAGTTATCTCTGCCACTGCTGCTCACAGGATTTCGCCGCAAGACTTTTTTATGCTTCTGCAATTGATATTGGGAAAACTATATCAAATTATTCGTAAGAAAATTATCTTTCACAAAAAGCCAACAAGCCACCCCCTTTCCATTTGAAAAACTGGAAAAATTCATATTTACGACTTTTAAATAATTCTTGAAACGACTGTGAAGTCATAAGCCTCAAAGTCGTATTTTTCCAATGTTACTTGATCAAGAATGAAGCGATTTACACGATCCATGGCATTCTAGATCGAAAAATAGAAATTGGAATAAAAGTGACTATATTTGTCAAATATTGACAGGTGAGGTGTTGTTGGATTCAGAATGTCATTCTCGATCGAAATAAGTAAAAATATATAGGATGTCCCACTTAAAAATCGAAAGTTGGGGTCATTTCCGGTCAAACCGGAAGTACGGCAAAGCAAGTAAATATGCCAAAAAATGTAAATTGAACTAAAATACACAACCCCCAAATTTCGTTTTTCTATCTTCAATAATAAAAAAGTTATAGGGGTGAGCCACCTTAGAGAATCACCCGGTATAAATCATTAGGAATTTATCATCTTCTGCGCCTTCATTAAAGTCATTGATTTCTTTTGCTGTAAATATTTTTGATTTTATTGGTCGGTAACCATTTCATTTTCTTTTTAAAAATGCTCTCAGTTTCGGCTATTTTGAAGTATCAATGTCATAATCGATACTAAGGGTTGTTCTCAACATTGAATATTGATTCCATAAAGTTGTGAATATTTTTGCTTTTTCTCCGAAATATGCCAACAACGTTTTACCCCCGTCATTTGGTAGTTTTACCTGGAAAGTTTTCAGGGAGTTTTGAAAATTAGTATGCTTATAGATTTAGACGTGCTCTTTTCGATTTTTTACTTTGCCACCCCTTAACTTTCCCGCCATATTGAAAAAATGGCGCCCAAAAATAGTTTTTTGACAATATCTCATTTCCGGCTCATTTCACGATGAGAATAGTTATGTAATGAATTAAACTAGAGAAAATTTCCTACAATTTAGGTTCCAACGCATTTTTTGTGTAAAATGAATTAATTTCGGCGTCTACTCAAATTTCCATCAAGTATCGAATCAAAACTCGTACTGATGATTCAGTGTAGATGTGTGTTGGTTTGCGGCACTCGTACGCTAAAACTATTCATTTGAAAAAACTTAGCACATAAATTGTTGGAAATTTTCTCTAATTTAATTCATTACCTAACTATTTTCATTGTAAAATGAGTCGGAAATGAGATACTGCAAAAAAACTGTTTTTGGGCGCCATTTTTTCAATATGGCGGTGCGAGCGGCAAAGATACGAGGCGAAAAAGTGAAAATTCGGAAAGAGCAAATCGAAATCTATAAAAATACCAATTTTCAAAACTCCCGGAAAACTTTCCATGTAACCCCTGTTTTGAGCACCAAATGACTGAAGTATTTTCGGAGAACAATGCTGAATTCATACCATTCTCCCAATCAATGGATAATTTTTAGGCAAGTTCATACTTTTTTCTAGACTTCTCTGCGAGTAAATTTAAAGCAGCTATCTTGGCATTTTCCAAAATATCTAGAGGTGTTGATTCTAATTCAACATCGCTTGGATCTCGGATCTTCCATATTTTCAATTGAATCCGAACTTTGAATCATTAAAAACTTCTGTAACTTCTGTTGAAGTTTTTCTGACAACTCGTCCATAGCTTCTGTCGTGCCTACTGTTTGGTCTTCAACAAGTTGTAACACCAAGTTATAGAGTGAACTATACAGAGGGTTATATCTCCCTTTCGGAGGACTCATTCGTCTCTATCTGGAATTAGGACGCTAAATTGCAGGTCATAGTTGACTGTTGGAGACATTATATCGGAGGTCAATCTCAGAACGCTGTGACTTGTCGGCCAGCAGTTTGCTACCCTCCGTATAAGCCTGTTTTGTGCAACTAGCAATATGCACGATTCTGTATGTTGTCCATCCAGCTTCTCTCTCTCCAGGAGAATATGGAGATGAGGTAAGCCTAGAAGGATTTCCATAGCTGCTGACGGTGTGGTGCTGATAGGTCCAGTGATCGCCAGACAGGCCCGTCTCTGTATACTAAACAGCTTTGCTTGGGCCGTCCGCTTTGAAGCTTTCGGCCACGAAGCGATGGCTCCATATGTGATCATTGGTCTAACAATCATCACATATATTCAGTGGATTTGTTTGGGGCCTATGCCCCAAGATTTTCCACAAATCCTTCGACATGTCCATAAGGATAATTTGGATTTGTGTAGAACTATTTCCAAATGAGCGTTACATGTGATCTTTTTATCCAGGATGATACCTAGATATCTCGCTTCCGCTGCAAATGAAATGACCTCGCCGTTGAAATAAAGTGGAGTTAGGTCTTCCAGCTTCCTTTTCCTGGTGATAGGTACTATTACAGTTTTGCTGGGGTTGACAGACATCGGTTCCCTCTGAACACCAACTGTGTACATCATTCAACGATTTTTGGAGGATATTAGAAGCTACCGCCCCCAACGTTGTCCTTGCCAAAAGCTCGTCAGCATATGCTTGAAGTTTTGAAGTTCTACACCTCTTCTTTCAAGGACATTAAGTAGGTTGTCCATCAGGAGGGACCACAGAAGGGTGAATAGTACCCCGTCTTGTGGGCAACCCCTGCAAACCTTGAATCTTATGGCTACGTTTTGTAGAGATGTAGTAGCATATATGAGCATGCCGTAGATCCAGCCGGTGGTGGTTGGTTCTATGCCTTTTTCAGCCAAAGCTGATCCAATAGAATTTGGCACTGCATTATCAAATGCTCCTTCGATATAAAAAAATACGGCCATCGCAATCTCTTTGTTGTTCAGTGATTGGGTGATTTTCCCAAAGAGGCATACTGTGGTTGTTCAGGGGGGGAAAAGTAAAGAGTCACCAGCCGGATATGGCCGTCCAGCACCCTCTCAAGTCCTTCCAGAAGGAAAGATGTTAGGCTGATTGTTCTGACGGATGTAGGTCTGTGCGATCCACTTTTGGTATGTATACCACCCTTGCTGCCAGCCAACTGGGTGGTATGTAGTTCTACGCCAGACTAGCTCTATACAGTTTAGTGAGGATGGGTGAAAGTAATTCCAGTCCGATTTGGAGCAGAGCTGGAAAGATACCGTCCCTCCGGGAGATTTGAATGGTTGAAATGATTTGATTGCCCATTCAATAGCCGGTGCTATGATAACTTTCTTAGCGACCTCCCAGTCGTTCTTTTTTTATCGCCTGGCGCCCTGTAGTCGGTTAAAATTCAGGCATGAATTGTTAAATTTGTTTACCATTCTAATATCTCAAATGATTCCGACTAATAATAATGGAATGGAAATATGACGACATTATAATAACGCATTGATAAATCTACAAATAGTATAAGAAATTCATTTTCATGCAATCATATAGACACTTAGGCATCAATTACTAAAATCAATTGCCAGATTGAATACAATCTTACTTGATACTTTTTCTGCTGCCATGCTGGAATCTGTTTGTCCATTGATATGATTTTCACTAAACTGGGTTTACAAAACCACTACACGTGTTTCACTATACAATAGCTTCTTCAGGTGGAGATATAGCGACACACGTATCGTGGTTTTGTAAACCCAGTTAACTGAAAATCATTTAGTGAACTGAATGTCGTTTGTTTGCCTTAATATGGATTTTCATCAAGTATCGGCTGCATCAATTCAACATTTATTAATTTTTAGAAAATTAACCAATTTATTTATACTTATACTCTTGACATATTTGAAATATATACCTTCTGCAGACATTACAATTGATGATTGGATGACCACTGAATCTATGAATCAGGAAGAATAATTCTAAAACTTTTGCCAAGTAACGTTATTTGTTGACTCACGAGAAAACTCATATAAGGAAAAACCATTTCAGTGTAAATTATGTTCGAAATTCTTCACTCTTCAATCGAGTTTGAAACGACATGAGATGCTCTGTTTTAATTGCAAAATTTGTCCAAAATCGTTCGCCCGCAAATTCGACCTACTGAAGCATGAGAAAATGCATACAGGCGAAAAACCATTTCAGTGTGAGTTATGTATGAAAACGTTTGCTAAAAGTGTCGTATTGAAAGAACATGAGATATTACATACTGAAGAAAAACCATTTCATTGCAAAAATTTTTCCAGAATCATATACTCTAGAATTCTCTCTCAGAAAGCATGAGAAACTTAATTGCTCTGCCTTTATTAGGTGAATTAAATATTTACATGTGGTTTTTGCAAAAAATAATTAATTTTTTCTTAAAAAATGTGACGTACTGATATGTGACCAACAGGGTTTGAAAATACAATCAATAGCAGGATTATTTATTTTACATGATATAACTTAAACAATTCTGCGCTGACGTCAGACAAAGATGGACATTGAATTTTTTGCAAAAAACTCTTAATCTATCAAAACGAACATCAGCTTGCGGGCGAATTTCTGAAAGAAGTATTTTTTGTATGCAGCGGAGATATTATCTACATCTATCTACATCTGTATCTTTCTCATACTCCTATTCTGCTTCCATATTTTGTCCTTTTTCTGCTTTCTGCTCCTGTATTTTTGGCTCTTCTGTATTTAATTCTTCCATTCTTTCTTCATTTACACGTTGTCTAGTGTAACTTTCTAACTCCTAACTGGTCTTCATTTCTGACAGTTCTAGATCAGATTTATTTCCAATATCTAGCTCCTGTAAGACATTATCAATTTTATCAAATAACTCCTTATCTGTTAAAGGCTGGTAACGCTTCCAGTCTAGTCTTTTTTGTTTTGATGGGCCTTAAAAAATGGGGTTATTTTATGTAATACGTTACTGAACAGCGAGACCTGATGTACACTAAATGATTGTATTTCGCTAAATTACCCTTGAAGCCTGTTGGTAACATTTGTGACGATGTAAACAAAACCCGTTTTTGGACAAAATCAAACATATAATTGTATACAGTAATTATTTGGACATTTAAAAACAGTTTATAGTGAAATTAAACTAATTATGCAAAAAATCTGCGATAACAATGAACATAATTTACTCACCTGCAAGTGCGTCTTCTATCTTGGTAAACAACTGTCATGTCCAACGAACAATTTTTCTTTTTCACAAAAACACTCACATCGACTCACTCAAACGATTGTCAAACAACAACTGAGCGTTCAAAATGGCTGCAATTTTGGCGAGTACCTTTCAAAAGATGCGCAAACACATTCCCTAGCTGTTGTTGACGAGGGCTGCCATCTTCATGTTCAGGTCGGAAGCTGTTCAGACTACCCTCGTATTTTGATGCTTTTCATTTGTTGGTATTTCAAAAGTAAATTTGAATTTTATAATATGAATAATTAATGTGTTCGACTTTCTTATTTCGATTATTAACCCGTAACTGTTACTACACTACCTTTATACCATTCGTAATTATACCGGGTCTCTATTTCGAAAATTGACAAAAACAATATTCATGACAATCTTATATGAAATTAAAATTGATTTAAACAATTTGGACATACGGTACAGCAGCAGGTTCGTCTCATATTAAAATACTCGACTAATTATCCGTCGTTTATAACCCTTTACAATTACTATACTCCACTGACCAAATAAATAACTCATCAAATAAATAACGGTCCGTGGCTCATACGCCACATACGGCAGAACATTCCAGGAAAGGCGGTGAACTCTCAAGAATGTCTCGATCCTTCCGTATGCGCTGCAGCCACCTGCCGGTTGTTTACATTCCAACATCTTGGTCGGCGGTGCGCGATTACGGCAGTGGCGTAGCGTATTTGTAATAATATGTGTTATTTCTATATAAGCAATTGTGTCATCGTTTGGGATCAGATTAATGTATATTTTTTTTACAATATTATTATTAAATTCAATGACATTTTGGGGTAACGGCGAGCGTTAGGGTTAACAGCACTCGATAGGTTCGTGATTGCCCGACGGACCCAAATAAATGAAACGATAAGTGTTGTTTTATTTATTTGGGTCCGTGGGGCACAACGAAATATACGTTAGGTGTAAAACACTCGTTGTAATATAATACACAATGGGATTGTGATTCGAAATAAAACTAATGTACGTGTTTGCTAATTTCAAACATTTTAATTTCTGCAATTGTCGTGCCCACTCTTTTGTCCTCACCAAGTTGTAGCAGTAAGTATTAGAGTGAACTAGACAGAGGGTTATATTTCCCTTGAAAAATATAACTCAGCTTCCACCATGTACTTGGTTTTATTTTATGCGTGAGTTGTTCATTCGTGTACTAAACTGATATTTCCAGTAATTGTGAGGGAATTCATTGTCATGTATGCAAATACGCAATCAGTGGAAAATAACTGAAGGAAATTGTCAGATAAAGTTCAATATAACCTCACTTGTTGATTTTGTTGATACCCTGCTGAGAGCTGTTTGTCTGAAGCCTGGCACTATTTATTGGTTTAGCATTATTTTATTTATTAATCACACTGAAGTTAATGGTCTGATTTTGACTAAAGCTTAAATATCGTGAAAAAGTTCTTTTAGCATTACCGGGATTGAAGATGAAGTCATATTGGTATTAGTTTTAATTTGCAGTACTTCGAAGTTATCTGATGAGTTGTAGCGAATCAGACTATTTCTATTTATTTTCTACCTTTCTGATTTATAGCGCACTACCGTCGAGATATAATGAACTGATCATTATGAAGCTGATTACTGACTATTGGAAACTGAATTTATTCAGTTGAACTCTGAAAAAAATGAATTAACAACGCTTTGATTTGTTACATTTCCAACTGTATAATCGCGCACAAAAATTGTTATTGAAAATGGCTACTGAGCTTTAGTGAGTTCGGCTCGAATTCTGGTACGGATCTCCCTTTTCTGTTGCGTTCTTTTTCTTATATAGGAATTTTTTTCTTTAATGCATCGTGGGAGATCGAAAGTTCCCAACATATTTAAGTTCAGGGCTTGGATCTTTTACCCTTTATTTACGTGCGTAACAATTTTAATAATCGTCTGTAGAAGCTGAGTCTTCATTACAGACGGTTGAAATGGTTAACAAATGTTGAATGTTTTTAAAAAATAAGGTGAAACGTTCTTTTTTGTGGATTTCCTCCCGCAAATATTCCATTAGTTTTGACACTTCTGATGAGATTGTATTCTATTATTTATTGGCCTTATATATATATATATATATATATATATATATATATATATATATATATATATATATATAGTATGGCTTTTATCTTCACAATTAATCACAACCGAGATTGTGAATATTCGCAAATGCAGTCTCGTCAACGTAAAAATACATATTTCATTCTCTTTAATCGACGAGAAAATAATTTCAGATGAACTCATATTCAAAACTTCAAACTTTGACAAGTGCATCGAAAACGTCGAAAACAACAAGAAACAAACAAACGTTAGCATGGGCACTACAAAGAACTCATCGATTGCCAAAGAGAGTAAACGTTATCTGAATAGGAGGTACTAATAAGCTCTAGCCAATCGGGATCGTGTAGTATCAACCCGTCATAGTGACGTACATGGACATGAGTACTGGTGGCCCACGTAACATACAGAGCAATATACATTCAAGTGCCTGTAACTCTCAGATACCAGAGTGCGCTAGTCCGCCACTGTCCAGAGATAATGGTGGCCATGACATGTCCATATACGTCACTATGACTCACAAATTATCTTTCATCTCTTTCTATTTCTGTCACCATTGTCTAATGGGGAATAGACTCTCCTACTCAGATAACGTTACTATCTTTGGGGCGTCCTGTCCTTGTTTATGATGCCAACATATAGTTGTTTATATTCAAAGAGAGTAAACGTTATCTGAGTATGGTGGACATGTCATGTCCATATACGTCACTATGACTCACAAATGATCTTCCATCTTTTTTATTAGTGTCACCATTGTCTTATGGGAAATAGACTCTCCTACTCAGATAACGTTTACTCTCTTTGCAGGTGGCCCACGTAACATACAGATTGGTCCAATATACATTCAAGAGCGGATATGTCAACGTGAATATGTTATACCTAATCGAATTAAACAATATGACTTGAAATTTCAATTTTCCAAATGCATGGTAAAATTTTAAGAATTCTCTTTGGGTGCTAGCAAAAAGTATGAAATGAAAATATAGCCAAAACTCAATCCAACGAAACAAAACTGTAACCTGTAACCCTCAGATCCGCCACTGTCCAGAGAAAATGGTGGCCATGACATGTCCAGATACGTCACTATGACTCACAAATGATCTTTAATCTCTTTTTATTAGTGTCACCATTGTCTTATGGGGAATAGACTCTCCTACTCATATAAAGTTTACTCTCTTTGATCGAATGCAGCTTGTCATACAATCAAACGGAGCTATGCTTGATAAATATACGAATTTTTTTCGGTCTCATCAGCCTAGTTTAACAATTCTCACAAGTTTGCAATAATAATAATCATATCTCATTGGTAGCTTTATATACTGTTTCACAATCGAAACAATTTAGAGCCATTATGTAAGGATAAACAAATAATCCAAAAATATAACCTAAGTTCGTCGCATGCACAAATGAAGGATCGCATTTCTGAGTTCACCAGGCCTCAACTTTGCTGGAGACAAAGAGTATGTTGTTAACCGAACTATTTTGGTGCAATCGTAGTGCAATAATTGTTTCCTCAACTGGGTAATTTAGTAGTACGTAATTGGGTGCGCATTCTGTCTCCAAATCCTATCATGCAAAGAATTTCAATTCTTTCTCGTTCATTTAATTTAATAATTTTCCATGAAATTACAAAGTTACTACTCAATATTGAATCGACAAACGATAAGATATGTTATTCTTTAAAGAAATAACTTCACAAAAACTATTCAGCAATAAAAACAAAATGCTGGTCGCTATGGCTACTGTCAAGTAATGGAAATTTAATTTGATCGTTGTTTGAAGCTATCATTGCCATTACATTTAGTATTTTTATATTTCAAAAATAAAAAATTAAAAGAGCCCTTCTCCTTCGGAGTCGGGCTCTTTTGCCAAAATATGAAAATAAACTCATGCAGTTTTTAGACAACATGCTTTCATGGAAAATTATCGGTAATTTTGATGCACTTGTGTAATTACTTCCGAAAATCAACATAGAAAACACGTTTGTGAGACCATCTTGACACCACTGACACCTGTTTAAAAGCGACCAAAAAGGGGGGCGCAGTGGTTCAGAGTCCGACTCAGGAGCGAAAGGTCTTGGGTTCGAATCTCAGCCAGGGCAGATATTTTTGATTTAAATGAGAGTTTAAATTATAGATCTTGTAGCCGGGTTGAGGTTGTCCCTCGACGATTCGCTGTTGCCTTCAAATTAACAGTGCTGCTCCTAGGTGGCGTATGGAGTTAGTAACAAGGCCTACCCAGCACCCTGTGCGAATGATAATTCTATGTTTGTGAGAGTCTCGCCGTCATAGACGTGCATTCCAAAAATAAATATGGGATGCAGTATTGCCTAGAGCTAGTCAAAGCTGCATTTCCTCGATACAACCCGAGTGGAAGCAGAAGGCCAAAAAATGAAGTGAGAGAGAGAAAAGCGAACAAACATCTTTATACGCCAGTCAAGATAGACCGCCAATTCACAATAATTACAAACATTTCTTCAACACTGCCGGATGTTGAGGCATCCAGTACAGACTAAATATAAAAATTTGAACACTCATCCGGTGACCGGAAATTACTCAAATTCGCATAAAACGTTAATTTACAATATCTCCTTGGACAAAATTGCAAACATTGTGCAAATTGCAGGTATATTCCTTAACTTCTTTCCTACATCCCTTGTAAAATTTGAACACCCAATTTTCATCCGGAAATACGAATAATCCTTGATTACGTTGTAATTAGCGCTAATTCTGATTACAAAATTGCAAACATTGTGCAAATTTGTGGTAAAATCATGGTTTCGTCACCCCTAAAATGCTTTAAATTTGCAAACATTTCATGTGTACGGAACATCAAAAAATTATGGATAACGCTAAAAACGGTGTCAGGGGCAAAGTTTTGGGGAAATTGCAATCAATATTTTCGTGCTTTGCAAACTTTGGTGGCATAAAATGTCGGGAAAACCGGGCAATAGAATATTATCAATTAAGTCGATTTTCACGGATGACACAAAATTCCAAACTTTGTGCAATTTTTTCTCAATGTTCTGGAACGGCAAACAAGTGTATCTATAAATTTGCAACTCTATAAAACGTCGGGAAAACAGGTCAATAGAATATTATCAATTAAGACGATTTTCGCGGATGACACAAAATTTCAAACTTTGTGCCAATTTTTTCTCCAAGTTTTGGAATGGCAAACAATTCCAAACTTTGTGCATTTTTTTCTCAAAGTTTTGGAGAGGCGAACAAGTTGACGTATGAATTTGCAAACCCATAAAACGTCGGCAAAGCAGGCAATGGAATATTATCAATTAAGGCGATTTTCGCGAAATGTTCATCTTTTTGCAATTTTCACTCAATAATTGAACCCGATCTGGTGGAAACGGCTTTTATCATCAGAGGATAATTATTCAAGGACCAAATTACCAAAGCCGGTAATTGTTTGTCCTTTCAAGCGAATTGTCAAGTATATCGTCATTTTCGTGATACCCGATACTGAATTTAGATGATTCCACCGAATGGTTATATCAGATGATAACACTGTATAGTTCCAACACATAGTTTTACTTGATAATTTTCAATAAAACAATAGAGTTTACATTAGAGAATACTGTACTTCGAATTCTTTTACATTTTACAAGATTTATTCCATAATTCTCTGAAAAACAGATAATAGGCAGATCACAAACTACAAATTTCTTATATGTGCTGAAGTTAAATATTGTGATAAAATATTATGTATGCATAGTTTTCCTAGAGAAATATTCTATTGCCCGTCTTTCCCGACATTTTATAGGGTTGCAAATTTATACGTAGACTTGTCTGCCATAGCAGAACTTTAAGAAAAAAATGCACAAAGTTTGGAATTTTGTGGCATTTGCGAAAATTGCTTCTAACAATAATGTTCATTTCCGCCATCTTCCGGGATACTGAAAAAGGTGCAGTCAATTAGCGACTTAAAATTATGCCACCAAATTTTGCAAAGCACGAAAACATTGTTTGCCCCTGATACTGTTTTTAGCGTTATCCATAATTTTTTTATGTTCTATACACATGACAAGTTTGCAAATTTAAATCATTTTGGGGGTGACGGAACCATGTTTGTAATTTTGTAACCAGAATTAGCGCTAATTACAACGTAATCAAGGATTATTCGTATTTCCGGTTGAAAATTGAGTGTGCAAATTGTACAAGGGATGTAGAAGAGAAGTTAGGGAATATACCTGCAATTTGCACAATGTTTGCAATTCTGTCCAAGGAGATATATTGCAAATTAACGTTTTACGCGAACTTGAGTAATTTCCGGTCACCGGATGAGTGTCAAAATGTTTATATTTAGTCTTCACTGGATGCCTCAACATACGGCAGTGCTAAAGACATGTTTGTAATTAATGTTAATTGTCGGTCTATTTTGACTGGCCTATTTGAAAATACAATGAAACAGTATGAAATAAAACGTTGTATGATACACGGCCGTGAAATGTCAATAAAATACTCGTATAGAAATTCCAGACTCGGTTCCTTCGTCGTCTTGTCCGTAAACATCTAGACTTGTACTTTAATAAGTAACGTAAATTACTATTCTGCAATTATTACGACCAAAAGCCTCCAAACCTTTGAGAAGCAAAATGTCATCTATTTGAATGTCAAATTGGTCGTTATTTCCTTGCTATGGTAATGATCAACTGCCTTCTTCTAAAGCATATCTACCTAGATTTTCATCTAGTGCCAAAAAACGTAATTTTCTGTTCCTCATTGTATTTGAGGGCGCGAAGTGAATCTTTCTGATATTGTTCGTGGCTATTAGAATTCTCAACTAATTATTGTCCTTTCATTTACACTCCACAAAAACAAAACAATACTGCACTCTGAAAATTAAATGCTATAGTTGAATGACTTCGCTTAGATTATTAGGAATGAACTGTCCCTCGCTTGCGTACGCTGCATTATATAGAGATCACTAGTGCCAGAAAAAATCTCGATTGTTCTGTTGGAAAGCCCGGAGTGACGTCAACCAGTCACACCACATTCTTGGAACCCCGCTTGGGTCAGACACAAACAATAACGCATCGGTGTACTGTATTCGTTTTCGTAACAATATTTTGACACAGGCTTTTATTATCATTATTATCATTCGGTGATAACTAGTTATAGTACTCTTGTACTTATAGGAGAATTCTTCAGAAATGCATCAGATCACATGAACATTGGTCAAAGTATACTGGGTGTTCAAAATAATGGTTGCAGTTTTCAGTATGTTTTTTAAAGAGTTCCGTGCCTAAAAAATCATTTTGAATATGAAACAATTGCGAAATTGGAAGAGGTATATCCAGGAACGAATTATTGATAACAATGTATATAACTTGATGTATCAATACATATGAATAGTACCTAGATATAAGTCATAAACAAAGTGTCGCCCATTAGCCATGCAACAGGCAAGGCTAATATTACTGCAGGCTAGTCGAATCTTCAGTTTTAGATCATCCAAATCAAAAGAATAACAAGTGAAAACAATATCTTTCAAACATCCCCATAGGAAAAAATCAAGTGGTGATAAATCGAAGGAACGAGTCGGCTACCGAATTACCAATCCATCTATTTGGATACAACAACCTGTAAATTATGAGGAAGATCACCATCTTGTTGCCACCAAATTCTTTGTCGTTCTGCTATTGGAATATCTTCCATCAATTGGATCAAATCATTTCGTAAAAAATATCGCTACTCATTGAGATTTTCATTGAAGAAGTAAGGTCCTATGATGCGGCCATAGAATATTCCGCACCATACGTTTTTATCCCACATGGTTTGAAAATTACTTTCGCGGACCCAGTGAGACCAATAGTGACTGTTAGTCGATTTACAACTCCATCATTGTGAAACCGTGATTCATGGTTCCACAAAATTTGATTTAATATGTTGGGATTATCATTTACTATTGCCTGAATACGAGCAATGAATTCAAGTCGTCGTGGGGTTAAAGCTTGTGTCATAACCCCATAAGTACAGAAAAACTTTCAAACATGATAAAAACAAGTTATCAATAAATATGAACTCTATGGCCAGAAAACATAATTCACTGGGAATGAAAATGAATTCTGAAATCAAATACTCGACTGAACTCATAAACAAAGGCACGTTAAAAATAGAATAGACACCTGCAAGCCCGGAATACATATAAAAAGTCACCTTTTTTTACCACGGAGCTAATAACAACTCCGAGTTGAGCATATCTTAGGAATTTCATTAGTAATCAAAGAAACTATAAATTATAGGTTTTGACAGCTCATTAAATGCAATACGACCACGAAATAGATAAATCCTTCATATACAATCGGCTACAGTAACGAGCCATTAATTACTAAGACGGTGATTTATTACGACAGGTAGAAGATAACTAATGTTAGGAATGTGACCCGCGAACGATCCATGGAAAGGGAAGATGATATAAAAGCGCGACCACGCGAATAAACAACGGTGATTCGGTAAACAGAAGTCGTTCAAGTAACATGTCCTCTCAGAGTTGTTTAAACTTTCATTCGATTAACATGTAGTGCAGAAAGTTGAGAGTGCTCAACTTTCACATAGTAATCATATAACAGTGAAATTGCGAAATTAGTATGAAAGAGAATTTCCAACAAGTCAAACCGGAACTGCAGAAGTAATGACTTCACAAAGTGAATACACATTTAAACAGTATTTACCATAAATATACATTATCTTATCAATGCTTCAAGAACGAGATAAGACACCGAAAACCTCTAAACGATAGTTCCTGCTCTCATAGAAAAACATTACCAATACAATTATAGTCTAATATACAGTGCAATATAAAAGTAAATAAACAACTTTCGCGGAAATAATTAAAATAGTAATACAATTAAACTAATGTCGTGTAAAATTTACATCGAGTGAATAAGTGTTGAAACCTGATGGCCTGGAGTAAGTTATCTGTTTTTCTGAATTTATGTTTGGGCAAATTGAATCCCATATTTTTCAAATAAGACTATTGTATCATTTTATCAGTATATAGAACTGATGGAAATGCTATGTAACTATTATAAAATATATATGTATATTCTAATGATTTTCCAAGTACATTATTCAACAATCTTTCTGAGATCGGTACGTGCTTCTATCTAAACGCCCCACATTCCCTGTATTAAGAGAAAGGGATATTTCTTGAAGCCGCTCTCGAGAAATAATCTCGGTTCGACCATCCTCAGACAGTCGATGCTATTATTACTCAAATTCTCAACTTGACAACAAAGAAGTGATCAAGTAAAGTGATTAATTCATAATATTTGAAAATTCCTTAGCGTCTATTGGTCTTCAATTGAAGGAGTGATCCCTCTATAAAAGGACAGTGGCGTAACACTTGTGCCAACCGAATTTTGAATGGGTGTTTTATTTTCAGAATTTTCTCACACCGACTTCTTTGTATGTTTTATCGTTAAAATTTTTTTTTTAACACCCATTATATTTTGACTGATTTTCATGTGACCTGATGCATTTCTAAGGATTTCTCCTATAAATTCGTTAATCTACAGAGAGGATTCGTGTATGAGGTATATTCAAAAATGGACGTTCTCAAAACCTTATATTTTTAAGAAAAGTGCAATAACTCAACAACGCCGTAACCGAATTTCAAAAACTGTACATGAAATGATATCAGAATTCAATGTAGAATCTGAATGTGTGATGATATATAGGTTCTATCGAAAAAAATGAAATTTTGGTACAAATTTTTGTCTATCTCCTCCAACTAACCAGATATTGCCTGTCACATAGAATTTGGGACACCCGGTATTTTTTTATATTACTGGGTTCTGCTTGCTTTACCGCAAATCTAGCAAAACCCCAGCAAAATAAAACACTTCAGAACAAATTTCTTTCAACCATTATTCCAGACTCCAACCTTAATGTGTTTTCCGGGAAAATAGGTAACACTATTAAAATAAAAAAACGTTATTGGAAAAAAATACTGGCTTTTCTACATTTTGTTGAATTCTCCATTCATCACCTGCAGCCCTTCAACTAGAAACCATCTAATGTATGTAATGAAAAGAATCATTCAAATTAACATTTTCGTTTTTTTTAATAATCTGTGAAATATTTTTCTAATATAGCGGGTTCTTCTAGCTCAACCGTAGAGCCAGAAGATAGATAGTATGAATATTTTCCCTTGAAACTAAGTGGCGTTTCGACCCAAAAAATATGCTCAATTCGAAGGAACGATTTATGAAGGAAATGTGTTTTCTCAGTCAGGAAAATATCCATAGTTTCCTGAATTTTCACAGAAGTCTAAAATTTGAAGGTTCCATGGTTTACCCACAAAAATTATTCTTAGAGGTCATCACTTACAACATATTTTTATAAACGAAGCGACCAAATTTTGCAAAATGCTCAATTTATATTTTAACTCTTATGTATCAATAATTGAGACTACTAGAACACACTGAGGTTAATATTGCAATGAATTCCCCTGTATGAGTTCTTCGATCAAATTCAGAAACACCCTATATGTATTTAATCCAGATAAATTATGTCAATGAATATTTTCATCACAGAACTATTTTTGTGAATAATAGGGAACTCGCATGTGTTTTCATTCTGAAATACCTAGGAGCTATGATATGGCTCACAATTGGAAGAAAACTACAATGTTCTCTATTATTTGAACTTGAAAGTTGAAACATTCGATATTTTTTCTTTAAATGTATTTTTTGAAGCGCTCATGTACAATGAAAAAATGCGTGTTCCCCATTTTTGATTAGACAAGTGACTTATATGTATAATTATCCAATATGAAGTATTTTTACAATTTCGCAAAATAAAAAAAATACTTAATATAAATAAGTCTCTAATATGCCATATGGTAGTGGCTAGTTGATAGTTTTTTCAGGGCATTTATATGTTATATCAAATACAAAATTTTATCCAACATCATCTACAAATTCCATAGCTTTAAATGATTTTTCAAATATTCCTAATACTTTGACTGATACTCAGAACAAAACATGCTCTGTTAGAATCATTGTTGATAACTTTAACGTCAATAAAAATGGGATAAAACTTTGAAAAACTTGTCCGAAACTGTATTTTATATTCTGTCGGTGTCGTTTGTCACACCACCACAATTTATGCACGAATTGTTTATTAATAATATATACTTCTCAATATAGGATCATTTCAAAAATTGTATAATTTCAGCTATAATTTTGAAGCCATTTTTTAAAGAAATTGATGAATCAGTATTTGAGATTTACTATGGAAGTGGGGCAACGAAATTTTCAAATTTGGTGGTTTAAACTGAATATATATATATTTAAAATATACGCTTTGCCAAATTGAGTTTTGAGTGGGAATTTGGCCAATACTGCCTTCAAAAGTGGTACAGACTGAAAAAATAAAATAAATTAGTAGTGTCTTTGGGAATTTCAATCATTTCTTCTAATTTCCTGATTAATTTTGATTATATTTTTATTTCTTGTTGAATTGATAAAATAAAACTAAGAAAATACAATGTTGATACCAAAGATGACTCATTAAACTGAAAAAATAGCTTTTGATTTTTGTATATATTAACAAATACTTAATTTGATTTGGAAAAATACAATTTTGTTCAAATTTGAATGAGGATTATTAGGAAAACAATAATATATGCCTTTATTATCTTCAAGAATATTGACAAAAAATAATAATTTTGTGAAAATAAAGGGCGAAGTTCAATTCATTCCGAAAAAAGTTAAAGAACATTTTACTGGCGTTTCAAAAATCTCATGTGTATCAATATACGAGGCACAAACTTATGTAATTTAGTGAAATAAAAATATTTCCAATAACAAAAATTATATTTCCTTAATGGCGTATATATATATATATATATATATATATATATATATTTTTTTTTATCTTGATTAATTTTGATCAAAGTTTTAACTATATATGACTTTACCAAGAGTGTTGTCTGGTGTGACATGGTATTTTATAAATTGCTGCAAGTGAAAGGGATTTTTAACCTCACTTTTAGTTCCTGATGAAGAGACAATAAATGACTCGAAAGCTTGAATAGAAAAAAGAGTACACTTTTTATCCATACCCCTGTTGACTGCATACCCGAATTTAAAAAGGATTCTTCTTTAACTTAGACAGTCGTCTAACCTTCACAACTATATTTAAATATTTAAATTAAAGAAAAAAAGCATCCTCCAGCGAGACTCGAACTCGCAACCCTAAGCTTGCCGGACCTATGCTTTACCAATTGAGCTATGAAGGCTATACGAAATCGACACACACTCGTGAACACTTTACTTCCTTCAATTTAATGCGATGTTGGGAAATGTAATCGAAAAATCAAACGTACTTATCAGTGGCCGTCGAGACCCGGTACCTATTCACCCAAACATTATCGTCGAAGTGACGATTTCAGTAGAAGATCCAGGAAGATGATCTCCAACCACTGATAAGATTTTAGCCAAATATAAGTTGTGAAGTGGGGAATTGCTGTCCGTGAGAAATTATAAAAAAGGAAATTGTGGCATAATGGACATATTTAAATTAAAGAAAAAAGCATCCTCCAGCGAGACTCGAACTCGCAACCCTAAGCTTGCCGGACCTATGCTCTACCAATTGAGCTATGAAGGCTATACGAAATCGACACACGTTCGTGAACACTTTACTTCCTTCAATTTAATGCGATGTTGGGAAATGAGATCGAAAAATCAAACGTACTTGTCAGTGGCCGTCGAGACCCGGTACCTATTCACCCAAACATCATCGTCGAAGTGACGATTTCAGTAGAAGATCCAGGAAGATGATCTCCAACCACTGATAAGATTTTAGCCAAATATAAGTTGTGAAGTGGGGAATTGCTGTCCGTGAGAAATTATGAAAAAGGAAATTGTGGCATAATGGACATATTTAAATTAAAGAAAAAAGCATCCTCCAGCGAGACTCGAACTCGCAACCCTAAGCTTGCCGGACCTATGCTCTACCAATTGAGCTATGAAGGCTATACGAAATCGACACACACTCGTGAACACTTTACTTCCTTCAATTTAATGCGATGTTGGGAAATGAAATCGAAAAATCAAACGTACTTGTCAGTGGCCGTCGCTGGAGGATGCTTTTTTTCTTTAATTTAAATATGTCCATTATGCCACAATTTCCTTTTTCATAATTTCTCACGGACAACAATTCCCCACTTCACAATATATATATATATATACATATATATATATATATATGTTTATTCGTATATTTTCGCAGGTATAATGTGTTGAGATAGTTTCTTGGGTTTCTGTCCGCGTTTTGTGTTCTTGCTCCTCAAAAAGTCCGAAAGAAATTTGATTGTTTCGAACTCGATTGATATTTTCGTATTGTGCTCCTCAATTTGACGACTACTGTGTTAAAATCAATCATAAATTAATTAGTTGGTTATAGGCATTACTCATTCAAAAGCGACATAATTGTAACATCTACATATGAATGTTGGATAAAAGTTTGAATCGATAATAACCGTTCAAATTTCCCATTTTGATTTGTATATATCAATTCATTGTAAATATTCAAGTTACCACTTGTTTTATTCATTTCCAGTTTTTATATTTCAACTGAAAAAGGGTTGATTTTACAATAAATCCTTGTTTAATGAATATGACAATTTAATTTCAAAACACCGTGTGTACGTATTAAAAATTAAAAAGTAGAGACATTATGTATATACCAATTTGTGAAGAAAATTTTAAATTGATTTTTTATAGTATTGATAAGTTATGTAGTATTAAGGTTATTAGACAAGTGAGTTGTATATAGGATCTATCAGAACGTTAATTTTATTGAGTATTTTGTTTCATTTATAATAATCCACTCGTCTAATTCAAATTCTAATCAACCTTTTATATAAAATGTTGGAATAAAGTTACTTTATAGGGTGATTTGTAACTAGCCTTCAATTTCCGCATATTGTTCATTACCTAATCTATATTTTTTATTTGAGTATTTGTAGAATGATAGATGTAAGTTGTAATATTTGTACATATGTTCATAATGTTTTTGGAAATACACATTTTCTATTGATTGAAGTTTTTTTCTGAAGGAGCCCTTAGTGTCGACATTATTGAAAAATAAGGTGAACATTGATTTACAAGTTTTTGTATAGAGATTGTCAATAGTTTTTGTTTAAAAAATCATGAATAATAACACAAAAATCTTGTGGCGTGTTTGCCTTGTCAATTTGATATATTTTTCAATTTTTAGATCCTAAATCGAACCTATTTGAATCGCGCAGCTCAACTTCATTTTTTATTTCAATGCAATACTTACAGGTGATATTTAGTTTTTCTGCAATGTTCGAGTATTACACTCTTTTTTCATCGAAATTATTTTAATGTATATTCAGGTAGACAGTATTCCGAATTTTCAAAAAAATTAGGACTAACAAATGGTAAGTGATAAAAAGTTGTTTTATTCAGGTTTCATAGGGGCAAAGTTGTGTATTTAAAAGTTCAAAATGTAGCAAACCACATGTTAAAGGCCATTTAAATAAATATTATTTCTCCTAACATAAATGTTTTCAAATAACGACCTTTCTTAAGAATATGTGTGTGGTCCAAATAAAACAGCCATTGTATGGTGTTGTTTATGGTCCAGTAAGAAAGGTAGGGTTGCAAGCAGATGTGAAATATTTTATGGGTAGAGACAAGTTGCCTACTTCAAAAAACCTTTCAAAAACTTCTGATTCTCCAATTGTGTAGAGAATCACAAACTGAATAGGCTGGATCATGTTTTTCAAGTCCCAAAGTGTTTATATTTTTGTATATAAAAAGTTATATTAATAGGGAATTTTGTGTCTATTGGTACCTTTTCCAATCTGATTCGTGTTTTGGTGCATTATCGACTGTCATCTGTCACGATGCCATTTGAACCTTAACGCAGAAGAACGTGTTTCTCTCTCTTGTAGCTTAACTTCCGTTGTTATTGTGTTGTGCAATCTCTATATTCGATCTTTTTTTTTTCACGAAATTTGTTTTGCGCTACCACTTGTTCACATCTCTATACTCAAAATCCCTATGAAAGATTTGATATGAGAAATATATAAGCGCTTCATGACCAAAAGTAATGGGATTGGTATATCAAATTGGCGATTTTATATACAATCAAAGTCAAACAATTGCATTTGGAGAGGCAGATCTTTTTAAGTTTTTTCATTAAGTTAGCAACTTGTGCGAGACTCCCCTATTGAAATACCAAACACACAAGTCACCAACTTAAAAAAACGTCAAAAACTTATGCCTCTCATCGGGGTTGTGTAGAGAATCACAAATTGAATATGTTGGATCATTTATTTTTAGTACCAAAGTGTTTACATTTTTGTATATAAAAAAGCCATATTAATAGGAATAGGGAATGTTTTGGTGCCTGCCCAAGTAGCACACAGAGGTCATAATTCGGTTGTACAGACGTCCACTAGACCTTTCGCAGAAGTCCATGACTTATGTCTTGTAATATGCTGAGACGTCGCTATGTATGCCAATACGACAAAAAGGCACACTCTTGCGACGTCACATCGACGTTATAAAGTAGTGGTAATGACTTGCCAATATAGACTTATATAAGCCAGTCGCAAAAGGGTCGTTCTGTGGTCTTAGTGTAGTCATTATATCATTATGCATGAAGGTCATAATCTTTCTAATATAGTATTACAATATGTATACCATATCAAAAGATTTTATATAATATATAAGTCAGCCTTCCTTTACATGTTCATGATATTCTGTGACCATGATAGTTATCTAGATAAAAATGGTTTTCATTTATGTGTCTTTAAGAATTGTTCTGAAACTCTAGTGACCAAGCAAATCCATTTTTACGATCAAAATCCAATTCTACTCACTTAAAATTCATGCGCCTCGAAAATGAAGAGAGATAAATATTTATTATCATTTCAGAAAAAATATATTTCATCAATTTTTCTCATTAATCGTTGAAATATGTAGACCATATTACGAAAGATACTTGATTAGCACATCTCAATGATTTTTAAATTGATATAACACCCAGGGTCCCATATTTTTTATTTTAAATATTTTTGTTCCAATATGGCTACCAGAATGATGTTATCAATCAATCGAAAAACATGGATGCCGTCTTTCTAGTGTCGAAAAGTTGTAATTACTCCGGTATGTAGAATAGTTTACGAGTGTCTCAAAGACATCGCAATATCTTACATAAGAAAGTTGTAATGTAGTCGCTATGACCACAAGTAGCAAGTTTTGTTGTACTAACTTCGTAACGCTATCAAAACCGAAGAAGCTATACACTGAGTGCATAAGCATTCCGCTAGTTCCGCCTAATGGAAAACGCTAAAAATAACTGACATTTACAATAGAGGTTATGTTGATGTTGAATATTTAAATATTTTTCAATTATCACTCGAAGTGCACATACATATTATGTATGTCTTTCCTTGTTGTGAAAACAATTGAAGGAACTGGCTGAACTTAATGTTTTTTCAGTGTCGCGATAGACTGATTGATTATTTCAGATGTTAATTTTGGGGTAGGCACTCATCCTTCCTCTTTATATTTTTCTATATGCTCCAGTTCTCTTGTAAGGCCGATTGGATTTTTGTTTTGGCATTTTTATCATTCATACGGAACTGAATATTCTACATACATAACACAAAATACCTAACCAACAAAAATAATCTAACCATAGATACATAATGTAATCATTACGACCAAAGTTCATCAGTTGATAAAATTACATTACATGAGTACAATATGTAGTCGTAGAAACGTTTCAAAAATCTATTCATCAGAACCACATATGTTCATTGTCATAATATCCTCACAGCAACTTCTCTCAAGTTCTACTTAACGACACATTCAATTTATTTACATACAAACCACAGTACAACTTCATCTCGAGAATTCTTTATTGTACTCTCGTTATATCTACTACACGTCGTCATAGCAACGCCTGAAGGTTATAAAACGCACATTAACTTTTTGGTTTTAAAACATACAAATACGTGGTCTTTAAGAAGAAGTCATTATGTTAATTTTATGACTCTGTGCTACTTGGGTGTCCCAATCTGATTCGTGTCTTCGTGCATTATCATCTGTCACGCAAGCGCATCCACCATGTTAAAAATGCGGATAATATGAAAATTTTGGACACCTGGTAAATACACGGGTTATTACCCTTATTTATCAGTATAATTGAATGAAAAATTTATTGATGGTGCTTCATTAAAACATACAACAGTTAAAGTGCTGAAATTCAGAACTTGTAGAAAAGTTAGGATAACAATTACACACCCACACGTATAAAGTATCCAAAAAGTTGAGGCTTGCGCACAAAAAAAAATTCTAGACAGAAAAGGCCTATTTGAACGCTTTTGCCGAAGAACGCCACTCCTTTCTCTTGTTGTTATCTGTTGTTATTGTGTTGTGTATTCTCTTATTCAATCTTTTTTCCACAAAATATAACGACTTTACTCCCTAAAGATATTCCTGGGCAGGAAGGAGTGTCTTTGGAAGATATCTCTGTCTTTCAGTTGAAGAAATGTTTTGAGTGTAGGGGTTTCAAAAGTTTTTTTCTTTATAAGTAGACACAGAACGATCATTTAAAAAAAACTGTTATCATTGTTTTGCGCTACCAACTGTTCATATTTTTAGATACAAAATCTCTATGAATATATATATAAGGGCTCATAACCAAAAGTAACTGAATTAGTTTATCAAATTAGCGATTTTCCATCCAACAAAAGTAAAACAATTGCCATTGAAGGGCTAGAAGTTTTGAAAGTTCTTTTTTAGTTGGCAACTTCTGCGGAACTCCCCTATATTGAACAATGAACTCTAGTGAATAAGGGGAGAAACTACCACTTAGAAATCAGTAATGAGATCGATGGGTGCTTCATTTCCAAGAAATGTCACTCAAATTAAGGGTTATAAAATATATTTCCGAGAGACTACATGAGTGCAGAGTTTTATTAGGCTTTTTTTTCAACTCACCACTCTGTAAACAGATGAAGATATTCAGTGGCTCAGGATGGGAATTATTAGAAATCTATTCCTTAGAAATGAGTACCATCGGTACCTACTAGACTATATATTTTGACCGAATTCAGATGTTATTTTAGGGTTGGGTGATCATTTGGTTTTTAGTTCTGGCTAGTCAGTGTGTTTTAGATTTCTGGTAATTCAATAAAGTAATATATCTATCTCAAGATCAACTTATTTTGATAAGTTTACATTATAATTTAAAAACAAAAATTATCATACGATTTTCCTTCCGTCTTGTCGCCTATTTTTTCGATAAGTTACGGAATATCTCCATTCAGAATCAGAGCTTTATAAAATTCCTTTTTCGTCAATAAGCTCAAATTTTTGTTTAATTTCGGCTTGAAGAGACGAATCTAAGAGGAAAAGTTAACTATTGAGTAGAAAGTTACAGTTCTTATTTAAAAAAAGTATAAGTCTCTCAGAGAATTTGGAAAGTCTAATTCAGTGGAGGTGCTCCCAGATTCCAAGAACTCCAGTCGAGAGATTATGGTCCAAGGACTTCAAAGTCAGTAACTCCGGTAAGTAACAATAGTTTTGGAATTCTCCGGCAAAATATTCTGTCTGCATTTACGAGCGCACGTAAATTATAAATTTTAGAGGAATTAATGTGGCAGCCACTCGGCTAACATCAGACTCAGTTTGTTAGTGACAAAAAAGGCGGCCAAAAAGAAATTTCATTTCAATACATTTCTCAAACAGTGATGCCGCCTTTGTAACAAAAGGAGATACGGAAAATAAGATTGCGACTTCCAGAAATATATAAAAATATCATTTTTTTTGTGCCACAACAACTCCCGATTTTATTTGTTTTTTCATAATTTTTTTTGCAAGCCCTCAATCAAGGCGGCTGGGGGTTTTACATAAATGTACAGTGCTTTCGTAACGTAATGAATTCATTTGGTAAAAATTAAGGGATTAATTTGTGGACAAAACTATTGGACTCGTCAAATTTTATTTTTGGTTTAGCATTTTCAAAAATGTATGAACGAACTTGATTAAAAATATGATTTTATCTTGGCGCATTCATTTATGAGTACTCGTTTTTGGAAATAGATGTTCAATTGTTTTGGCTTCACATAGGCTATTCATTTAGTTTCGTTTTCAGATTGTGGAAGGTTATAATCCCAAAAAAGTGGAAAAAAAATAAGTATTCCTCTACATAAAAAAGCTTCAAATAATGCGAAGAACTCTTAATAAATCCGTTTCTTTTTTATAAAAGTGCTTTCAGAAACCATCACAATATAACTCAAACACTTGAATTTGACATTTCCGGACTTGCGTTTTGCATAGTCTTAAGGGCTTAATACACGATGGGCCATCGGGTGGATGGCGCGATGGGATGGTCTAGGTTCCGGTTTTTCGTCCGCACATCAAAGGTTAGTGGGTTAGTGATGGCGTTGCGCGTCTACATGTGGCCAATATCTCGGTATCTGCTAAATAGATATATTGCCGTAGCGAGAAGAACTTCTACGTCCATATTAACAATATTAGAACTGAACGGCGCCAACGTGTAGATGCATTACAACCATCGCTGAGCCATCTCAATACGCGCGTTCAGTGTGACGTTACGCGACCAATTTTTATTGGTGTGAATCAGTCTTTGGATGTCAATAAAGCGTATTGTAATCCCATAATATTGTATAAGTATATTGCTATAAGTGCTGAAATATCTCGAGAATTCTTTGAATACAATGTTTGGATAAAGTGCTGTGTTAACAAAATACGAGTTACGGTTTGTTTGCATCCAAAGACTAACAAACACAACAAAAAAATGCGGTTGTGACGTATTCACTAAACGCACGTATTATAATCCCATAATCCGTACAAGCATATTGCTATAAGTGCTTAAATATCTCCAGAATTCTTTAAATAAATGTTTGGAAAAGTGCTGTGTTAACATTAACTTGGTTTTTTTCCAAAGACTGACAAACACAACAAAATAATGCGGTCATGACATATTCACTAAACGCACGTATTGGCCATCTGATGGACCATCGTGTATAAAGACCTTTACGTTATTTTTCGTCACGTCACAACCCTCAATTGTCTCCCTGAGGTGCGTTCGATTATTAACTCCATCGAGTATAATTTACTAAATAGCGTTCGAAAATCGTAAAGTTATGTATATTTTACTATAAGACTGTCGTTCGAAAATACCAGAGTATTCGGTACCGAGTTAACTCTCATAACTCTACAAAATAGCTGGGTTTATTTAACTCCACAAAATTGACACAACTCTGGGGGACGAAAAATCTCTATATGTTGTGTCTCACACTCTCACATCCAACCCAAGATTGATATTATTTATGTGTATGTGTTTAATACTGTTCACTGATAATAGTTGTGATCTTGGAGAAACATATGGTCTACCAAGTTCATACTGTCCCACTCGAATTCCTAACCTAGGACCTATTTTCAATAAAGCTGCTTCGAAACCATCACAAGACCTTTGAGTCTACCATTGTCATTCCCTACTATAAATACTAACATTTTATTTACAATTGGCGAACAAGATTCTACAAAAGTTATCTGCTATTGTCAACAATATTTTTCTCCGATTTTCATCAACTTTCATTGTTCTTGCCATTTTTCGTTTTTTTAACAAACAATAACATAACCTATATTTCCGATATCAGAACCTTCTGTCACTCGGACTTTGTAAACAACTCCAAATAAATTCCGCACCGTTCGAATAATACATGAATAGTACACAACTCCAGAGTAAATTTAAGAAACCTTCAGATACTTTACTCTACTCTAGGAGTCTATAATCGAACGCACCTCTGGATTCATAACCGACAATGTGAAGCTCTCGCTGAATTCTCATTGTATTGGTACGTTACAACCACAGAACTATTAGTTCTGTAACTCTCAATACGTGCGTTTAGTGAATACGTCACGACCGCGTTTTTTTGTTGTGTTTGTCAGTCTTTGGATGCAAACAAACCATAACGCGTATAATGTTAACACAGCACTTTATCCAAACATTTTATTTAAAAAATTCTGGAGATATTTAAGCACTTATAGCAATATGCTTATACGATGGGATTATATTACGTGCGTTTAGTGAATACGTCACGACCGCATTTTCTTGTTGGGTTTGTTAGTCTTGGGATGCAAACAAACCGCAACTGGTATTTTGTTAACACAGCACTTTATCCAAACATTGTATTTGAAGAATTCTCAAGATTAAGCACTTATAACAATATAGTGAGAGATAAGTGCCATGTGAAGTGGAATGAATAGAAAAATCGAATTTAAACGGTTTTCTTCACATAAAGGATTCAATATAAAATTGAACCAGAGAAAGGTAGATCTCAGGTGAAAAACAACTACTTTCCTGGCAAATACCACGCAGAACGTTGAATGATATTCTCCTGAAAACCCATGCATACTTCCATATAATATCAATGGACATTGAATGCAAATGTTTCTTTCTGATAAGCTCGATTATGTTTAATTTATGTCGTGTTCACCTAACAATCCGCATACCGGTTTCAGGCTTCTTGGCCCTCATCAGTACGGAGTAGTCAACCAGCCAAAGGTCAAAAGAACTCTGGCTGAAGTGAGACACAACGTAAACAAACCATCATCGATCTTGTAACACCTATAGGTACGCCGGAAAAGATAAACTTTAACTGGCGGTACCTAGTGACAGAAAGAAACACTCGAAAATCCCACCTCGATAGGTTTCTAAATAAAGATTCCTTCTCGGTAGGATGGCAAGCCCGTCAGCATATAGTGAGAGATAGTGCCATGTGAAGTGGAATGAATAGAAAATCGAATTTAAACGGTTTCTTCACATAAGGATTCAATATAAAATTGAACCAGAAGGTAGATCTCAGGTGAAAAACAACTACTTTCTGGCAAATACCACGCAGAACGTTGAATGATATTCTCCTGAAAACCCATGCATACTTCCATATAATATCAATGGACATTGAATGCAAATGTTTCTTTCTGATAAGCCGATTATGTTTAATTTATGTCGTGTCACCTAACAACCGATACCGGTTTCAGGCTTCTTGGCCTCATCAGTACGGTAGTAACCAGCAAAGGTCAAGAACTCTGGCGAGGGAACAACGTAAACAAACCATCATCGATCTTGTAACCTATGTGCCGGAAAGATACTTTAACTGGCGGTCTGACGAAAGAAACACTCCGAAATCTCACCTCGATAGGTTTCTAAAAAGATTCCTCTCAGTAGGAGTGCACCCGTCAGCATATAGTGAGATAAGTGCCATGTGAAGGGAATGAATAGAAAAATCGAATTTAAACGGTTTTCACATAAAGGATTCAATATAGAATAACCAGAGGTAGATCTCAGGTGAAAACAACTACTTTCGCAAATACCAGCAGAACGTTGAATGATATTCTCCTGAAAACCATGCATACTTCCATATAATATCAATGGAATTGAATGCAAATGTTTCTTTCTGATAAGCTCGATTATGTTTAATTTATGTCGTGTTCACTACATCCGCATACCGGTTTCAGGCTTCTTGGCCTCATCAGTACGGAGTAGTAACCAGCAAAGGTCAAAGAACTCTGGCTGAGGAGACAACGTAAACAAACCATCATCGATCTTGTAACCTATAGTAGCCGGAAAGATAACTTTAACTGGCGGTCAGTGACGAAAGAACATCCGAAAATCTCCCACCTCGATAGGTTTCTAAATAAAAGATTCCTTCTCAGTAGGAGTGGCAAGCCCGTCTAGCATATAGTGAGCATATAGTGAGAAGCCTGAAACCGGTATGCGGATTGTTAGGTGAACACGACATAAATTAAACATAATCGAGCTTATCAGAAAGAAACATTTGCATTCAATGTCCATTGATATTATATGGAAGTATGCATGGGTTTTCAGGAGAATATCATTCAACGTTCTGCGTGGTATTTGCCAGGAAAGTAGTTGTTTTTCACCTGAGATCTACCTTTCTCTGGTTCAATTTTATATTGAATCCTTTATGTGAAGAAAACCGTTTAAATTCGATTTTCTATTCATTCCACTTCACATGGCACTTATCTCCTCACTATATGCTGACGGGCTTGCCACCCTACTGAGAAGGAATCTTTATTTAGAAACCTATCGAGGTGGGAGATTTTCGGAGTGTTTCTTTCTGTCACTAGGTACCGCCAGTTAAAGTTTATCTTTCCGGCGTACCATAGGTGTTACAAGATCGATGATGGTTTGTTTACGTTGTGTCTCACTTCAGCCAGAGTTCTTTGACCTTTGGCTGGTTGACTACTCCGTACTGATGAGGGCCAAGAAGCCTGAAACCGGTATGCGGATTGTTAGGTGAACACGACATAAATTAAACATAATCGAGCTTATCAGAAAGAAACATTTGCATTCAATGTCCATTGATATTTTATGGAAGTATGCATGGGTTTTCAGGAGAATATCATTCAACGTTCTGCGTGGTATTTGCCAGGAAAGTAGTTGTTTTTCACCTGAGATCTACCTTCTCTGGTTCAATTTTATATTGAATCCTTTATGTGAAGAAACCGTTTAAATTCGATTTTTCTATTCATTCCACTTCACATGGCACTTATCTCTCACTATATGCTAGACGGCTTGCCATCCTACTGAGAAGGAATCTTATTTAGAAACCTATCGAGGTGGGAGATTTCGGAGTGTTTCTTTCTGTCACTAGGTACCGCCAGTTAAAGTTTATCTTTCCGGCGTACCTATAGGTGTTACAAGATCGATGATGGTTTGTTTACGTTGTGTCTCACTTCAGCCAGAGTTCTTTGACCTTTGGCTGGTTGACTACCTGTACTGATGAGGGCCAAGAAGCCTGAAACCGGTATGCGGATTGTTAGGTGAACACGACATAAATTAAAACATAATCGAGCTTATCAGAAAGAAACATTTGCATTCAATGTCCATTGATATTATATGGAAGTATGCATGGGTTTTCAGGAGAATATCATTCAACGTTCTGCGTGGTATTTGCCAGGAAAGTAGTTGTTTTTCACCTGAGATCTACCTTTCTCTGGTTCAATTTTATATTGAATCCTTTATGTGAAGAAAACCGTTTAAATTCGATTTTTCTATAACAATATACTTATACAATGTTATGGGATTATAATACGCTTTGTTGACATTCAAAGACTGATTTACACAAATAAAAATTGGTCGCGTGACGTCACACTAAACGCGCTTATAGAGGAGTTCCGCACAAGGTGCCAACTTAAAAAGACCTTCAAAAGTTCTGCCTCTTCAATGGCAATTGTTTGATTTTGGTTATATTGAAAATTGCCAATTTGATATAACAATTCAATTACTTCTGGCCATGAAGCGCTTATATATTTATTATATCAAATGTGCCATTCAGAGAGATTTTGTGTCTGAAAATGTGAACAGTTGGTAGCATAAAAAACATATTCTGTGAAAAAAATATTGAATAAGAGAATAGAGAATACACAACAGAATAACAACTGAAGTCAAGCAACAAGAGAAAAAAGTAGTGTTTTTCTGAGCACGAATCAGATCGTGACAGGTATAGATATAACTTTTTTATATACAATAAAAATACTTTGGGACTAAAAATTAATGATCCAGCATATTCAGTTTGTAATTCTCTACACAATCCTGATGATATGATTACAAATGGAAAGGCAGAAGCTTTTGAAGGTTTTTTTGAAGTTGGCAACTTGTACGGAACTCCCTATTGTATTCGCGGATGCATTACCAATACCAGCCCTATGTCCATTAATGCCATTCTCATATGACATATTTTCATGGTTGAACTTACAGCATACTCTCTCTCTCCAGTGCTGTCGTTTTTAGTACAATTCACACCGATTAAGTACGCTAGTACAATTTCATGAGTTTTGGTACAAATTCTTTTTTCCTGTGAATTTCGTTAGTACAATTCCATAAATTTCAGTACAATTTAAATTTCCCTCCAATCAAAATACCACAGATGCTAGATACTCGTATTCTGACAATAATTGAACGTCGCATGTGGACTGTGGAACATTCGCAGAGATACGTCGACAATTGACAATTATTTTAAAAAGAATAATACAGTTATAAGAAGCAATACCAATGACCGTTCTGTTAATGTGTTCTATGCTGTTTTTTGTTCTTCCGTCGTTCCTTGTTCCGTCCCAGTCCTTAACGTGCGCCATATTTTTCGGACACTTTATACGAGTATAACCTGTTGTTATGCAAAGAGAGTAAAGCTGGATTTATAGTTAGACGGACTGTAAACGTAGACGCACTGTATACGTAACAAACGGACTATAAAATATTATTAAATTTATAAATCGACGGAACGGAATTTTTGGGTATGGGTGAAGGTGATGAGACATTTAACATAACCTACGAATTATACGAATCATGAACAGCCTGTGTTGGTTTGGATTTGTATTATTTTCTAAATATTCATCTATGCATCGTTTTCCGTGTCACAATGGATCATGAAATATGAAGGTATGCTTCTTGGTGTCATGGGACTGTTGTTGTGTGCAGTAACATCGGAACAGTGTCGCCAAACTCGAAGAACAATAATTAGGCGACGAAGACGCTATAAAACAAGACCCATTAACCGTAACAGAAAAGTAGAGAATGCCTACAATTATTTTTTAAAGATGAAAACGCTGATCCAGATCAATTTTTTAAGTATACGCAAATGGCTGTTCTAGTATTTGATGAATTATTAGGTCTTGTAAACAATATCACACAGAATTCTTTATTTTGATTGGCCGGACGCAAGAAACGCACTGTAAAAGATGAAAGTTGGCCAACTCTTCCGTTCCAGTACGTTTCACTTACGTTACGTCATGCGTTTACGTTCATTTATAAACAGGAGTACATACATTCTATAGTTGATCTTTTTGCAGTGCGTCTACATTTACAGTCCATCTAACTATAAATCCAGCGTAAACGTTATCTGAATAGGAGGTACTAATAAGCTCTAGTCAATCAGAATCGTGAAGCATTAACACGTCATAGTGACGTACATGGACATGAGTACAGGTGGCCCACGAATCATACATTCAAGAGCCCGTAACTCTCAAATACCAGAGTGCGGAGTGCGCTAGCCCTCCAATGTCCGGAGAGAATGATGGCCATGACATGTCCATATACGTCACCATGACTCACAAATTATCTTCCATATCTTTCTATTAGTGTCACCATTGTCTTATGGGGAATAGACTCTCCTACTCAGATAACGTTTACTCTCTTTGGTTGTTATGCGCTATAATCCCCGATACTGGTATATTGTCCGTAGTAGACAAGCTAAAAAAACAAGCAAGAAAGTTAGTGTCCGAAATTTTCATATTACCCGCTTTTTCAACATGGCGGATGCGCTTGCGCGTAACGGGTCATGAAAAGGCCTATAGAATTTGCTTGTAAATTTTTCGCACAATGGAAAGTCATCGTTGATCAGTGCGATTCCTTTGATTTTCAATGTTGCCAACATGACATGAGCTAAATGAGTGCTCTCTCTCTCCAAATATGTGGAGTCCGTGAGTGCCTCTCCCAAATATTGGGCCCGAAAAAAATTAATTTTTCAAAGTCAATCCCAAAAGAGTACAATTTTTACTCGATTTAGTACATTTTCTTCTTCAAATCTGGTACAATCTCTCATTTAGGAAACGGCAGCACTGTCTCTCTCTAATGTATAAGGTCGTTGCTTCCGTTTCGGCGCATTTTACAATTTACAAATTGTTAAATCCGTAGGATGTATTAATCTTACTCTTGGCAGATATAATTCTGTTTTTGCCCGATTTACGACACTTCATAAACTTTGCTGACACGTTGTATAACGCCGGACTTACACAAATATATGACACCTGCCTCGCACATGGCATCCATGTTCCTTCAGAAGTACAGCATGCACAGAATGAGAAGTTCTCAATCAGCAGCCAATCAGAAAACACACGTCATAGGCGTGATGTGTACTTCAGCATCATGCTTAGACATTTGAGAGTTATGACGTCAGATACGTGTCAATTGTCATTCTAAGGCCCGGAATTTCTAAGGAAAGTTGAAAACTAACTCGAGGTTAACTTGGCTGATTTCTAACTAGTCCCAGGTCAAGTTCTCTAACCCTGCACCTAATACGACCTACAGCCTACAGTCCATCCCAAATAAGAATATAGTAGGTGACGCCGTGTTTGGTGAGAAAAAATCACACAGGTAGATTTGTTTTTCGCCCAATGACAGCGCTAAATTTGAGATAGTAAGTGAACATTTGAACAGCTGCTCTTCAGAATACTTGATGACACGTATTTGAAATGAGTTGAAGAGAAAGCTTTGCTGAAGACAACAAACTGAATACCATCTCAGTTTCTTTCCCTTATACATTTGTTCATCCGTTGACTATCCGGTTACTTTTTTCTACAATTGATTTGTCACATGAACATCAAAGGAATAACATTACGTTACAAAATACAATGACCCATTTATTCGGAACTGCTGAATTTTGAAAATAACTATTTTGTAAAAATACTGGATGATTATAGGAGAAATGATAACACAAGAAAATTGAATAGACAGGGTATAATCTAACTTCTTGCACACCCGTGAATGACGAGTGTACAATGCCATTTCATAACGAATTACAGTGGTTGAAAATCTAAAAAAAAAAAATTGAAAACATTTAGGGTAGCGCCGCATAATTTCAAGGGACCTGCTCAGAGGATTAAGGTAGAATGTTGAACTGTGTGGTAAATGTATACATTGCAGGCTACCTGAGATAGATAGACATTCAATTTCAAAGTGAAGAAAACATCTGACCTTGTTATATCCAAACTGGTGATAAAGTCGTGAATCACGTGCGGGCGTTTTCGTACTAGATTTCTAGTGAACGCCCGCACAGAAATTGGCGACTCCGGAATCCAACCAGAATTGAAATTTACTACTTTATTCATGAATGCGACGAGTGATCCTTCTTGTCTTCTACTCTTCAAAATACGCACGGAACAGCTCGGTGTTTAGTTTTAAGAGCCAGTAAAAGACAAAGACAAGAATGTTCAAATTAATTCTCCTGCACATCGCGTACTGTTTTCTGATTGGTTGCTAATTACGATCTTTTATTCACCAGCCAATCAGAAAACATTAGTACAATCTAACAAACTTTTGTTCGTAAACCGTGCATGCGAGAATTTTGTTTGGCAAGAGTGTTCAGTTCACCTGATGTCTGAATTATTACAATGGCCGTGATGTTCCCCTTTTCGATAGTGTTTGCGTCGTTTGTTTTTTACCAGTGATAATTATGATAAGTTCCTCAAAGCATAGTATGTAGTCAACTAGTTCTGACTTCATCACCAGTTTAGATATAACAAGGTTAGGTGTATTCTTCACTTTTAAATTGAATATCTAATGTTTTAATTTTTTTTTTAGATTTTTGACCACTTGTCATTTACGGGTGTGCAAGAGGTGAGGTGAAGAAATGAGATTCTAAGAGCCGGAGATGACTCATGAAGGTTGGCATTATGAACAGCATTTTCAACTCACCGAAATAAGGGTACCGGTGGCTGGTCGGATTGACGAGAGTATTATCGATATCTGAAATCAAGCAACATCGGGCGCGGCCAGTACTTGAATGGATGACCACCTGACGAGGAAGGTGCGCGTCAAAAATGCCCTAACAACTGTAGCGTAGTAGCATATTCGCAGCTGCAGGCGTCTCATCAATGAGCACGAGATAAGACTCTAGATATTCCGTTCTTCGGAGGGGACGTTAAGATGGTGGTCATAGATGTTGAGATCGTTAATGAACTCTACCTCTGAAACAACAGAGGATTCGGCAAAATTTCCGGTTAGGAGAGTGTGCTCACCGTCGGTATTTAGCCCTGGTCGCAGAAATAGACAGACGTAAATAAAGCAATAAAAAACGCACCAAAATGAGTTAAATTTTACATTCCGTATATGTGATGCTAGGAGCTTGGTTTCAATCGATCAGCATCAAACTCAAGCTTCCACAACTCTATCTTTATATATTTGATATAACCAAATTCCATTGTGGGGATAATTCAAATAAGCTTAATCAAAATGTGGAAAAAATGAATAGGGAACATGCATATGTTCTTTTTCTAGAAGATTTTGAAGCACATAATGATTTCTATGTAGAAAGTTTCATAAATTGAAACTGCATTCAAAAACGTACTCATAGCGCCTCTGACGTATCATCATTACTCCACACAGTACAAACTTTTACCGCTAGGGCTCTCTCTCTCACTTCATTTATTCAAAGATTATTGTTCGTCCTCTACTCTTTGATCTTCCACTCGGCGCAATGTGGACATACCCCCTTGCGAGAAATCCGTTCCCATCCGGCCTCTAACCGGCATAGACAAGGGGGTTGTATCGAGGGGATGCAGCTTTGACTTGCTCTAGGCAATACTGCTTCCCATATTTATTTTGCAATGCATATCTATCCCGGCGGGACTCTCACAAACATAGAATGTATCATTCACACAGTGTTCTGGGTGGGCCTTGTTACTAACTCCATGAGCCCGGGCACCGATGGCTGGTCAGGATGACGAGAGTCTTATCGATATCTGGAGACAAGCATCGTGGGGCGTGATTGGTACTTGAATGGGTGACCACCGGACAAGGAAGTTCCACGTTTAATGTCCTAACAACTGTAGCGTAGTAGCATATTCGCAGCTGCAGGCGTCTTATCAATGAGCACGAGATAAGACTATAGATATGCCGTCCTTCGGAGGGGACGTTGAGATGACGGTCCCGAGTTCATAGATGTTGAGCTCGTTAAAGAACCCTACGTCTGAAACAACAGAGGATTCGGCAAAATTTCCGGTTGGGAGGAGTGTGCTCACCGGCGTCGGTGTTTAGCCTTGGTAGCAGAAATAGGCCGACGTTGAATAAAGAAGGAAAAAAACTCCATAAGCCACCCAGGAGCAGTACTGTTAATTTAAATGCAACAGCAAATCGCGAAGGACATCCTCAGCCCAGCTACGAAATTTATAATTTAAATTCTCACTATTTGAATTAAAAATCTCTGGCTGAGAATCGAACCCAGGACCTTTCGCTCCTGAGTCAGACGTCAAACCACTGCGGTAATGGTATGGAACTATCAACTATAATAGAGGAGTCTCGCACAAGGTGACAACTTGAAAAACCTTCGAAAACTTATGCCTCTCCTCCTCTCCAATTATAATAATTTCATCAAGGTTGCTTAGAGAATCATAAACTGAATATACTGGATCATTCATTCTTAGTCCCAAAGAGTTTATATTTTGGTATATAAAATAGTTACACTAATAGAGAATTTCGTGTCTATATCTCGAGTATTGGTGCCTGTCCCAATGATTCGTGCATCTGTCACGATGCTATTAGAACCTTAAAGGTACGTTTCCTATGGAACGACGGACTCATGCGGCTGACGCAAGTCTATGCAACAATGAAAATTTGGAGTAATCGTTTTTTCTCGTTCGTCTGCGTTCCGTGCGTCTGACGCAGAACTAGACCAGGCAGTCTAGACGCTGCCGCAGTGGATTTGTGTTTGTGAAGAGTGAAAATTCACGTATATTACGGCTGATAGAAACGCGAAAGAAAACGAAAAATCACTAGAATTTGTATTGGTTCCATCGCTTATTTGACTTGGCGAATCCTCTCATCATCCGGGGTTATGGGATAGGGATATTTATTGGACGAATTTCTTATATCTTCTTCCATTATATCCAAAATAAAAATGAATTGAGCAATGTTCAGCTAAAACAATTTCGGATTTTATCTCATCTTTTAATAAATGTTAATTTATATGTTGGAAAATCCCTCTTCAGTTCTTCTCTTAAACATAGGATGGACTTTTTTTTTCGTCACCGTTTAATTGTATCAAAATTGTTTTCTCCTCTTCTTCGATTTCTTCCAATAATAGGTACAATAAGATATATTTTTCATCACTCATGACAAATTTTAATTTTTCCATAAAAATTACCTTCATTCTACCAAAGATTGCACACGACTGACGGGTGAGAGAAAACTTGCGTCAACCATTTGCGTCAGCCGCATGTGCCCGTCGTTTCATAGGAAACGTACCTTAACGCAGAAGAACGCCAGTCTTTCTCTTGTTGCTTGACTTTCTTATAAGTTTTTATTGTGTTTTGTATTCTCTTATGCTGAGTACAGATGACAGCTTTTCGCGTTTCAGCTTATAGCGTTTAGCATTCTGCATTCTGATTGGTTGCAGTGACAGAAAGTTCCTTTCAAGGTCAATAAGCGAAAAGTACGAATTGTTTTAACATTTTATAGAAAAAGCTGATATTTGTCCAGTACATAACCTTGAAATATGAATGGTTTTGTTTTGTTACGCTTTAAAAATGGAACATCAGGAAAATGTGTTAAGTTGATGGGGCTGCAGTATCTTCTGAATCTTATATGCTTGTGCACTCTATAATAATAATATAGAGCTGCAGCTTTCGTAATAATATTCTGCTTCATTGCATATTCGCAGAGCCGGCCTTAGTGAGCGCGAGGCCTGGGGCCAACTTGTTGTGCGAGGGAGGCCCTTATATATTTTATTTATTAATAAATTGATATTTTTATCCTTTGAAGAAATTCCTACTCAATGTTCTCATCTATTCACCTTCCCCTCACTACCTCTCGGATGGCGTGCCTACTAAATATATGTTCAAAATATAAAACACATAATTTAAATAAATAATTTATTTGGCGAGAAAAACACTTTTGAATGACAATATAATAATTAATACTAGATAAAAAGATATGAGAAAGGTAACAAAATCTAAACAAAACAATATATAATATATTATGTAATATACTTACCAATAATGAAAACGAAAATAGAACTCTGAATATTCAAACGTAACATCAAAACTCAAAATAAAATGATAATTTGAATTCTTTCACTGAGTGAAAATGAAACGTGATACGTACATGTGATCTTATGAAAAAATCACCCACCTAGCTTTAATTTTCGAAAATTCATCTGTATATTTTCTAAATTTATCGCGGTCTAGGCCCATAATAACGATAATAAATCTGTCTGCGACTACATAAACACGTTCACGTTAATGTCGTCAATATAGGTAGACGAGATATTCAGTTATTATTCAACGACTGGATCAAATAAAACTCTTTACTTAACATGTGAACGGTTAAACATAAATACGAAACTATGATGTTGAACGCAACTACTGATATGTCATTCTAACACGTGATCATCCTAAATGTAGATAGGCAGGAGTGCAAAAGAGGCTATTTTTTATCAGACTTTCAGTAGTTGCAGAAAATTCATAATGTGTAAAAGTTTTTTTAAAATTGTAATCAGTGATTTTATTAACGAAACGAAACCTTCGGTAGCGCGAGGCCTCTAGAGGTGCGAGGCCCGGGGCCGGCGCCCCGCTTGGCCACCCTTAAGGCCGGCTCTGCATATTCGTTAATGTATAAATCCATAATAGGTAGGTATTATGGTATTTCAAATAATTATAGTGTTTTCAACAACAAAAATTATAACCTGACTACAACAAAACACACTCACATTCTGCTCTCTGAATTCATTTTTCGCGTGAACAGTCCCCGCTTTTGCATTCGCTTTCCGCTGTATGTTGTCATCTGTACTCAGCATTATTCGATATTTTTTTAACAAAATAAGTTTTGGTCAAATGCGCCAACAAGAAGCAAGGACCATAAACCTAGAGAGAGAGATGTTTTGCTCTACCAACTGTTCACAATTTTAGATACAAAATTTCTATGAATGACACCTTCATAGACAAATTAAAAATAAAGAGACTGTTTGAAACATTGGCGATCTTGACCACCAAGTTTTTGGTACGGCCAGTCGCGCATGGAGGCGCTGCCCGCAATCGACAGACGAATGATGACATGATAATTTTCCAATTTCGACGTTTGTCATTAAATGACAAACCAGGTAATAATTTCAGAATAATTCTACTGTTATCGTCATCGAAAAATTAATGATAGATATTATATTATGGACTTGAATTCGGAGCCCAACGTGGAAAATATAATGTTTTGTTATTCGAGTTGACGCTGGAATTCCTGGAAATATTCTTTTACAAGGTAAAATATAAGCTGCTTTTCACAAACTGATACTTATTTCCATCCATCAGTTGCAGAATTTTTTTCACAAATTGATACTTATTTCCGTCTAAAAGTTTCCATTTCCTATCACCATTTGAGGAAGTATGAAGTACATGGACTACTTAATGATTATCATCAAACTGGAGTATTTGTTATACCTACTCGTTCTCCTTTGTGCTAATAATAAATTAACAAAATTATTGAAGGTATGTTGTTAATGTAATTTGTTTTCATTTTGGTTGATTTCATGATAAGACTGAAGAATATCTTTGATTTTGTTGTTTTTCAGAGTGTTATTATTGTTTTGTCTGAAGTTGTATCTTGTCCTAGATAAAATAAAATGTGTTTTTTATGGTGTTTAACTTATTATTCTTATTTTATGAGAACTTTAAGTTTGTTCTTGATATCATGAAACAAAGATTCATTTTGAAACTTTATTTTAACCACGAACTAACATTCTACGAATCGATTACTGTATATATTGTATTAGTGATCGATTTGACATTCCTGTATTTCATATGATACAACCATTCATATGAAATACAGGACTGGCAAATCGATCACTTATAAAATACCATATCAACCATATAAAAGTAATACATTTAAAAAACCCGCCTGTACTAACTTAGTTCGGCCAGTTGCGAGATATGTCGCCACTGTCTAAACGTGATGCCAACTTTTTCTGCAGGTTTGACAACTCTCTTTATTTTTAGTTGCTCTATGGACACCTTTGACATAAGAAATATATAAGAGCTTCATGACCAGAAGTAATAGGGTAGTGCTGCACAAGTTGCCAACTTAAGAAACCTTCAGAAGTTCTGCCCCTCCAATGGCAATTGTTTGACTTTGGTTGTATAGAAAATCGCCAATTTGATATACCAATTCAATTACTTCTGGTCATGGAGCACTTATAAATTCCTAGTATTAAATGTGTCATTCATAGAGATTTTCTGTCTATATATGTGAACAGTTAGTAGCACAAACAATATTCTGCGAAAAATATTGACAGATGACAGTCGATAATGCACGAAAGCACGAATCAGCAGGTGGTCAATTCTCGAGATCGATCGTTCCCGGAGCGTACAGTTTCGCGCACATCTGTTTCATTTTGTTACATGTCAATCATGTATTTCCTTCCCACTTTTCATTCGTAAACGTATAAGCTCCGGGGAACGATCGATCTCGAGAATTGTCCCCCAGATTGGGTCAGGCACCAACACTCAATATATAGAGACAAAATTTCCTATTAATATAACTAAAAAATATAAACACTTTGGGAATAAAAATAATTGATCCAGCATATTCAGTTTGTGATTCTCTACACAACCCTGATGAAATTATTACAATTGGAGAGGCAGAACTTTTGAAGTTTTTTTTTTAAGTTGGCAACTTGTGTGGTTGTGTTTTATTTGGGATTAGGACAATACTGCCAACATAAGTGGTTAGGTAAAAAAAAGACAAAATTTCCAATCAATTTTCGGAAAGTAAATTTCTTTATTTTAAAAATACAAGTGATACGTGTGACGTCATCATAACCCTCAAATGTCTTCCTGGCGGCACTTATTTGGGATTGTTAGTTTGGACTACATGCGTGGTTCATCAGTCTATCTCTTTTTAAAATATTAGGAAAACAACGACTACTAGATGTGCATTTACGAACAAACCCATTTTTTCTGCGTTCAGCCAAGCATTCTTTAGCTATGAACTATCAGTATCAGCGCTGCCGATTTGAGAGTAATTACTCCATTTGTAAGCAATTTGAAAGCTTCGGAGTAATCGTGGAGTAATGACGAACTGTAAGGATTTTGTAAGCAATTTGCACAAAGGAGTGGAAAAAGAAATCGTTCATATTTCTGACTACTTGTGTTTGTTTCGTGTGGTATATGGCCAATGGCCAGTCATATCATGGCACAAAACTCGTTAGTCGTTAACTCTTCACGTCTTTGTCTATAGTAGTTTGCCAGTTTGGGTTCTGTGTTATGTTTGTTTATCGAAATTCAAAATGGGGAACACGCATGCTTTTATTTTATGTTTTCTTTGCGACAGTTCGGTCCTCAAAGATTACATTTTGTGAAAATGATTTCTTAAATCCCAAAACTTTGTCAAAATTTTCTAATTTAAAGTTGCTCTTCACTAGGGGAGTGCCGCACAAGTTGCCAACTTCAAAAACTTCTACCCCTCCAATTGTAATAATTCCATCAGGGTTGTGTAGAGAATCACAAACTGAATATGCTGCATCATATATTTTCAGTTCCAAAGTGTTTATATGTTTTAGTTATATTGATAGGGAATTTTGTCTCTATATATCCTAATCTGATTCGTGCTTTCGTGCATTATTGACTGTCATCTGTCAATATTATTTCTCAGAATATTGTTTGTGCCACCAACTATTCACATATTTAGACAGAAAATTCAATCAAATTGGCGATTTTCTATACAACCAAAGTCAAACAATTGCCATTGGAGAGGCAGAACTTTGAAGTATTTTAAGTTGGCAACTTGTGCGGCTCTCCCCTATTCAAACTCGATTTGACCTTCACTTGAATAACTTTCCCCAAACACTAACGCCATTTGTGGTTGTTTCAAGAATTTAGATAGACAATAATATTTCTTATAACATAAATTCAACTTCATGGTCAATTATATCAACGGGTTTCGATGCTACCAACCCAACTTCTGACCTAGCCTAGCACAGAGTAGACATTTGCATTTTCAGTTGTTCTTCTACTCTTCAAGTCTAGTTTGTTCTGGTTTCGATTCAGAATCAGTATCTATTAGAACAAGTCGATCCCCGAAATAATCCATATATACCATAGATTACGTATGAAATAAGTTTGTAAGGATTTTGTAAGCATTCTCAAAATTCTCGGAGTAAAACTCCGCATTTTGATAGAAGCTAGTCAGCATATTGTACACTTTCAATTGGCAGCACTGATCAGTATATCAGTATAGAACTCTTGTCTATGCTATAAACAGTATAAACTGATTAAACTGTGGCCAAGCTGCACTTTTACCATTTTGTCTGTGATTAAAATTTTATTTTTTGTTAAGTGCGTAGTCCTAACGGTTTACAGTGAACTTTTCGATATAGTCGGCTAAAAATAAAAATTAAACGAATATTAAAAATGGCTTCGGAACATTCGGGATGTGATAATTCTATAGACGAAATCAAACATGAACTAGAGTTTAAAGAAACCATTAAAGAAGAACCCGCCGAAAACGAACTAAATAGGGAATCCGAGTGCGAAAATAGTTACCATGAACAATTTGATAAGTGGTGCGAGCCTGATTTGGTCAAATTGGAAGATCTACAGACAGGTGAGAGCCAATCTGACTTCTTAAGGAAGGTTTAAGCAACGTTACCCTATAACTAAGCCTATTAACTAGGACTATACCTAAGAATTTATGCTGTTTAAGCACTTTTCAATTAGTTCTTAATGTATGAATTCGTACATGCTCCAATAAACTGTCCAGGGGGCGAAAAATGTAAAACATAACCACAATGTTTTCAATTATTTTATTATGTTCGAGTTCCAAAAATGGTATCAAATAAAGGAAAAAAAAATTATTGACATTAATTCTACTGAAAATCCATGTAGAAACCGGCAAACAACGTTGGTATACTGTAAGGCCTCCCAATAATAGGACAAGAAAAGAAAAAGGTAATTTTCAGGACCCGGTAAAGTTCATGAGGGAAAAAGATATGGAGCAGATCCACCAATTCAATTCAATGAGGAAATTTTCGTCCATTCTTCTTGAATAAGTTAATTTCAAAAAATCGTACAACTGCTCATTTTTAGAAATCCTTTGTTCTAATCAGTATATAATTATAATATTGTACGAAGTTCCTTTACGTGGCTTGCGATAGGTGTCGACTGGTATAAATCGTCACGTAAGAAAAAAGTGTTATTTCCCCTCCAAGCGACTTTCTCTCTCCGTCTCTTTCTATTATATACAAGTCTGTGTGACAAGCATCCAGCTCTTGCTCATACAATTCTGAAGGTGTATGAAACCACCTGCTGTTTTACTTGCGGGAAATTTAAAATGATACATGAGCGGTAGGATATCTATGCGAATACAAGTCGGATATTATCATTGAGTGGTAGTACGTGGAAGATATTTTTGTTTTTTTTTATATTTGTGTGTTTAGATGATTATATCCTTTTTTGTACATAATTTCTCATGTTTTTTGTATGCCGAAGTTGGATTAATGGTTTACATTGAATATGTGGCACGTCAATTTGATATAATATAACGAATAGTATTATCAGGAATAAAATACCTTTTATCAGGAATAAAATACCTTTTACTGTGGCAGACGAATAGTATTATCAGGAATAAAATAACTTTTACTGTGGGGGAGGAGTTCGGAAAAAGGATATATGTATAGGTGTATAGTCCAAGATTCCAGAGCCGACAAACCGACGTCATTTTAGCGAAGCTACCGTAAAGTATGCTAGTATACTGAGACAGCCGGACGGTCTAAGGCGCCAGATATACTTTCAATGGATTATAGTTGTTGGAGATTTTAATATAAATTTGCAATGAAATCGATAATTTAGGATCTTATTTTCTAATTTGGTTAACCTGCTATAATAGATGATTACACTAGAGTAACAGCAACATCTACGACATGCTTGCATAATATTATTACGAACATTGATGAACAATTTCAACTATCTGGATACATTGAACCAGGCATATAGCAGATCATAGAGCACAATAGTCACTCTTAAAACAAAAAACTCCCACCAAACTATACATCAACCAGCATATAAAAGATGCATGAATACAAATAGCATAAATAAAATAAAAAATTCACTACAAATAGAGACTGGTCAACAATCATAAATTCTGATATGTCTAATAGAAACATTTAAATCCTTAATGGAACTACATCTACCTATTAAAAAATTCATGAATATAAACTAGCCTTGTTTCAATGATTTGACAACTAACTAAAAAAAATATGAGAAATACTCTTTATCATTGAAAATTATAGCTGACATTGAGAAAACTATGTTAATCACAATTTATTTGAAAAAAGTACCAACAGAACATTTCTATAAAGAAAAAACAAACCTATGAACAATTTATTTCGTTGTAAGATACTTTTACTTGTGACTGCTGGAAACTTCTTATCTATCATAGAAATAAATCTAAAATAGGACATTTGCCTGTGACATCACTCCAAACGATTTTAACGACTATTTTACCTTGTTTGCAAGAAACATTATCGATTATTTCCCTAAAGATGAAGTTTATGTACATGACACAAATAAATCCGTTTCTCCATGGATGTAATTTTTTTTTTGAATCCAGTGACTAGGGATGAAATAATCACAGCTATCCATAAGACGTATATGGCCTGAATAAAAATATTACTATTCAAATATTTGTCAGTTTAGTAGTTATTGATAGTACTTTATAACTTATGTATCTCAGAAGGGACTTTTCCTGATGCATTAAAAGTTACCAAAGTACTACCCCTGCATAAAAATTGCAATCATAACATCACTGAGAACTACCGACCCATCTCAATCATACCAAAAAACAGTCTGTCTATTTCAACAATACCCTCTCAGACTAAAACATGGAGTTCTCCAAGGCTCTATATTAGGCCCTACACTTTTTTAAATCTACCTGAATGACCTATTTCATTATTCATATCCTACCAAATGCATTTGCTTTGCAGACAATACATCAGTAATAAACACTGTAAATCTGAATGAATTAAAAACTGAAATTTCAAATAGTATGTCAACATTTTTCTGTCAGCATGGAAATCAGACGGGCTTAATCTTTTTCATTGGCCAAAGATCGTTCTTGAGAAACTTGAACTGTCATTGTCTCATTGAAAAAAACTTCCGCAGACATCTGCTTCTTCGTTCAGCTCCCCTTTCTTCCAAAATTGCCCACTTTTATATGCGTCTTTCGCACCTACAAACTTATTAAAAGCCTAAGCATCAATTCATGTTTTGTATAGTTTAAAATTGGTGATCCATAGAGTACTCGTTACACTCAACACTCAATAGATCATTTGTCCTACAAGAAAAGCAATTAATGATTGGTAATCTGGCAATAACTCTCGGTATTTCAATAATTCCAACAAAATATGAGATGAGCACATGCTGAAATGAATAATCCTAAACAAGGAATGAGTTTGATATTCAAAGATAAATAAAAATGAATAATATTTTATTCCATTGAGACCATTTACATGATATTAGGAAAAGTCAGTAGAGAAAAGAGAATACATAAAATATGTTATAGGTATCATAGATAAATATATAAAGAAATACAATTGTGTTAAAAGTTACATTACATAAATTTATTCAGATTATAGAATGAGTATTGCCACATGAGATCTTTGAGAGATTTTTTGAATACTGTAACGTAAATAAACTTAACTTGGTTTAAATAATTTATTTCACACTTAATCTACAACTTAATTTATATTACTACGCCACTGTATAGCTCGATGGTATGGGCTCGTTCAGACTGTTTACTCCCTCTTGAGGGCTGTCTATTTATCTCCGATACAGCATTCTCGATGTTTCGAATTCTTCCAGTTGGCGACTGCATGTTCCAATTGTTTCCACATTGACCGCTGCCTTACGCGGAAGAGCGACTGGATGGTTCTCGAATATCTCCGGGATGATCTCATCGCTGTCGATGGCGACGCGGGAGGCGACAGGTCCGGCCTAGGTTCGTTACATTGCCCCTTTCTTAAAGACATTTCGTCCCGAAATTTCATCCTTGGAGTGTGACGATATCTGCATGACTCTATATCTGCATCGGAAGTTCGATGGAAGTAACACTCCACGGTCTTCATGGATCGGTCGGGAAGAGGGTTACAGCAAACCAAAATCTTGACGCCGCTGGATCTGAATATCGCTCCAGCATACTTTTATGACTCTCCAGTCCAACCCATCAATACCACAGGATAATTTTGAATTCTAGATCCACCAGATTCTGGTCCACCATAGTATTCTTAGTTTGGGAGACTCTTCCAGACATCTTCATAAGACGGTTTATCTTGGGAATGCCTCTTGGTGACTAGGTAGTAGATGTTTCTCTGGCCTTTCTTCAACTGTAGCACCCACCAACTTCTGGATTCTGCTCCCGCAGTGTTTGAGTTGACCAAATTTTTGAGAACACTACGGCGATGCCCCTGACATTCGAAGATCTTCTGCCACACAGTCGCTAGTCTAGAGTCAGCAGGCACCTCGAAAAGGTCTCGTGACTCCTCTCTAGTAATCCCATGTAGAACTTTCTGCCCGCTTGAATACAAGGACATAAACTTCTCAACGCATATCATCCTCTGGTGGCTTGAGGGTGCGAACTTGGTCATGGTTTCCAGCTAAGGGGCCAACCTGTTGAAATGGACGACCCTTTGGTTTCCCTCGGGTGGCTTATGGATTCGGACACAAGGTCGTTTATCCTTTTCACGATTTATACGGGCCTTCCCACGAGTTCCGCAACTTTGGTGATAGCCCACGACGACGTTTGGGGTTGTACAGCCAAACCAGATCATCAACCTTAAATCCTCCAGCGTCGGCCTTGATGTCATAGGTCTTCATTTTATCGCTGGCACTCTGGATGTTCAACCGACTCTTCGTGGATGTCGTCCATTCTCTGTCAAGTTTGCTGGCGAGTCCTTCCCGCAGTGTCCCCAAACTTCAGGTCACAAGGCAGTCGCAGTTCTCGGCCCATTATAATACTAGCAGGAGTTTGACCGGTTGACTCCGTGTGCTGCGGATCGATAGGCCATCAGGAAAAAAATGAAGATACTGGTCCCAGTCTCTTTGATGGTCAGAGAAACCCGACAAGTGGCGGTTGATCGTCCTGTTCATCCGTCCACCATTCCATCGGACTGCGGATGTAGGGCCGTGGTTCTTGTCTTGCGGATGTTCAGCAGTAGACATATTTTTGGAAAAGGTTGATTCGAAATTTCTGCCTTGATCCGAGTGCAGCTCCATTGGAATACCGAATCGACATATCCATTCTTTCACCAAGACGTCGGCGAGGGATGGTTTCCTTTGGGGGTATAGGTTCCTTCACTTACTGAAGTAGTCCATTGCCAAAAGGGGAGGGTTTTATTCCCGTGGCCGGAACATGAAACGGGCCGGCGATGTCAATGGCGATTCTCTCGAACGGGGCCTTTACGTTGTACTGACGCATCGGGCCTTGGCCACCTTTGGGTCCATTTAGAGCGATAAAGCGCACTTCCTGCCCCCAGTCCGGGACGTCGTTTGACAATTGGCCCAGAAAACGTTTTCTTTTCTGAAGGGTCTTCGCCACTCCTAGATGTCCTCCGGCGACTCCATCTTGGATTTCGAGCACTTCCTCTCTTCTGTTCCTGGGAAAATATTTGGCGTCTTCCCCCAATATCGGCCTTCCAAATGGCTCCAAAACCGTTTCAGGATCCCATTGTCCAGAATAAGAGAGTTCCATTGTCCCAAAGGACTTAACACCCGGGGGAGTAACCCGGACTTCCCGCCATGATGGCCTTCATTGCCCTTCTTCCAGCTGATGACAAAACCCAAGGTCGGCCCTTTTCCCCTTTCTGGATCTTGGCCGTTCCAGTTGTCATCCATTGCCGCGGTTCCCCACAAAGTGTTGCTTTCTTCTGCTCGCCGGCAAGGGAAATCATTGACATGGTCTTCCGAAAAAGGAGATTTGCATTCTTGGTTGTTCCGGCCTTTTCGATTCAAATCGAATTTTGGAGTTTCGATCCAACGGCTACTTTGACCCTCAGGATTTTTTGAACCGGGACCCCATTTAGAGCTAAAACAGTTCTCAACAGGAATCTTCTTCCTTTTCACGTACTTTAGAAGTTTTCCCAAACTTTAAAAAGCTACCAGCTTCCCTGGTGAACAGTAATTTGCCTTTTATAAGGTTTGTTAAATCCAATGATTTCTTCCTGTCCTCCGGATCTGGATAGGAAAGCCCAAGTCCCACGTTGTGGGCCCGTATCCAAAATGAATTTCCTTTGGTAGGGATAGCTCAGTATAGGTGCTTGACAAAGCCCTTTCAGCTTCCTGAATGAGTCTTACTTTCGGACCACTGGAACTTTTGTTTCCTTCCGTGAGTTGGCAGTGGTTTAGAAGTAGAATCCTACATATGTACAAAAAAACCAAGGGGCTTTAGAAAATTAAACATTTTTATAGCCCCCCAGGACAAGGGGAGGTTGCCGGCGGTTTGCCACAATATTTAAGGGGTGCCCGGGTTGTTAAACAATTATTTCGAGATTGGTGTTTAATTTTCCACGCCCAAGGAATTGGGGTTCGCCCAATTTTTCCCCAAATTGGGCCTTGAAACCTTTTTTGTTTCTAGTTTCTTTGCCGTTTTTCAGCGGGGATTGGCCGGAATGTCGGGAAAAGGGTAACCCTTTTGTGCTTTTTTGTGCTGGGACCTCCTTTTTCCACCGTAACGGGAATGGGACCGGGCGCCTTTTTTATTCAGCCCCTTGGGGGCCTTTGCTTTGGCCAGCCCTCGTTTTTTTTTTTGGGAAAGGATTTTTTGGCAAACCAATTTTTTCTTGGGTTCCGGGTGGCCGTTTTGTTTTGGGGTTTGGGCTAATCGCACTGCACCCGGATCACAGATGAAACTGAAGCAGTGCCCCAAAATTGTCCTTCTTAAAGGTCACTGGGAAATAATTGACATTCATGACCCTTGGACAAATTTGTCAGCACGCAACAAGGTCTTCCTAGTAACCTTTGGCCAATTTTCTTAAATGAAGTTTAGCTCAATCACCTTCCACTGCTCGCACTCCCGTCCAAAGGGGAGCTTCCAGAATGGTTTCTACCCCTCAGGTACGCTTACATCTTCAGCCAACAGCACACGGATCAACTCCTCACTTTCCCATGAAGTACCAGCTCTTCTCCCGGCACGTAGGACGCCCTTTGAAATCCAATTCAAACCCTTTTGGTTAGGGGTGCCCATTCCGATGATTGATCGTTTCGGGTCCGCTACAAGTGCCTGATGTTTCACTTTTAGTGCTCCAAAATTATTTAATCGTAGCTCGCCATAACAGTAGCTGGCTCCCCTGTTTGGCGTAAATTCCAAGTTGTCGGTTCAATCCGTTCCGGTGTTTGGGGAAAGGGAAGGCCGGGAAATTTTCCTTTGTCGACCTGTTCTAGGGAGCATGGGCAAGGCTCGTTATTGATGAGACCGCCAAGGCACCTTTGTTCGTCGTTGAAGGATAGCATATGCTTGTTAAACTTTGCTGGGACACATGCCGACGATTGCCCCCCTTTTGCCCACCTTTTTTTAGTTTTCCTGCATTGGGCGATAATGTTGGACATTTGCTACGCAATTCCAATTTTGCCACAACCGGATCTTATCCGTCTTTTCTCAGGAAAACTTCCTTCTCACTTTTCTTATGGCAGCTTCCAAGTGAATTCCGGAGTCTTCTTCAATATTCAACTTTACTTTGGTTTTTTAGGGTTGCTTTGTTTCCCTAAATTCCAAAGCGCTGCCGGGGCGCCCACGGGTGTGTTGGAGTTTAGTGTCAACGCTGTCTGGTTTCTTTGGGCACGGAGTCCATCCAAGAATGCCTGAACCGCTAATGGCTCCATTATATTCTCCGTTGGTGGGTATGCGAGACGAACCAAGCTGCAATGTCAGCTTCGAATTCTTGTAAGGATTCGCCCGATTTCTGGCAGCGATTTTTCAGTTGGGAGTGGTATACGTGTTCCAAATGGGCGTGGCCATATCGTAATTCTAGATGTTTAATCAGCTGATCATAGTCCTCCTGTTCTTGGGCGGTGAGAGTTTGTAGAATATTTGTCGCTTCTCCACGTAATGCAAGTGTCAATGCTACAGCTCTTTCCCCTGCATTCCATCCGCTTGCTTTTGGCCGCTGCTTCAAACTGCTGGCGGTAATTTGCCCATGGAGTTTTTCCGTCGAACTGAGGCGGCTTCATGGAAAGCTTCCCTATTTCTGAAATGACCTTGACATCTTTTATACCCTCTTGAACTTTATCCACGCTCAAACTCAAGTCCAGCATTGCATTTTCGTTAACCATCTCTGTGGAGGACGCACTATTAATTTGTTTTTCCAGCTTACTGATCGTTTCCTTTATTTTGTCCATTTCTGTCTCAACGGTTCCCATTCTTTCTTCTAGAAAATTAGCCACACCACACAATTCTTTTTTTAGGCCTTCTGTGTTGTCCAGGAACTTCTCTTCCAGGCTTCTTGAATTTTCTTGCAGCTCTTCTTTCAAGGATTCTATTATCGGACTCAAATCACCTCCGGGAACTTCGAATAAAAATGTTTCGGGGTCCTCACCTTCTTGTATAAGTCCTTCTGCAAGTCTTTCCTGGAGTACTTGCTTTTTACCCGTTGTTTCCAGTTCCCTTTCCTCCAATTCCTGTTTCAATTCGCTACCTTCAAATCCGCAGCGACTTTTCTTGAACACATTTTGTCTTTGACGAGGTATCAGTCTGTTTCACACGAAAAGTTTATCAGTTTGTTAAAATTCACTTCCCGAATTCTTTTCCATGGGCCACCAGTCTATTGTCTGTTTCACGCGAAGAGTGTATCAGTTTATATTCCCACGCACAATTGTCCACTTCGCGAAAACCAGGCCACTGTCTATTTTCTGTTTCACGCGAACAGTGTATCAGTTTATATTCCCACGCACAATTGTCCACTTCGCGAAAACCGGGCCACTGTCTATTTTGGGCGTACAAAAAGGTCTATCAATTTATTTTTCTGACTATCCACTCCACGATCACTTGTTTATTTTCAAAATCTCACTTCCGACACCAATTGTAACGTAAATAAACTTAACTTGGTTTAAATAATTTATTTCACACTTAATCTACAACTTAATTTATATTACTACGCCACTGTATAGCTCGATGGTATGGGCTCGTTCAGACTGTTTACTCCCTCTTGAGGGCTGTCTATTTATCTCCGATACAGCATTCTCGATGTTTCGAATTCTTCCAGTTGGCGACGGCATGTTCCAATTGTTTCCAATATTGACCGTTGCCTTACGCGGAAGAGCGACTGGATGGTTCTCGAATATCTCCGGGGATGATCTCATCGCTGTCGATGGCGACGCGGGAGGCGACAGGTCCGGCCTAGGTTCGTTACAATACATTAAAATTTTGGATGTCTCTTATAGAGCTTGGTAGTTTATTATACAAGTGTATGTCAGTATGAGATGGACTCCTTTCAGAAAAAGTTGTCCGATGAGGCGGGTATGCCTTGTCTTATAGTTATGATTGTCAGCACTTTAAATGAAGCCTTCCAGATTATTTTTAACGAATAGAATATTTTTGTAGATATAGATACAGGGGAGAGTTAGAATTTTGTTTTATTGGAAGAGGCCTCTACAGGAAGTTCTCTTATGTACCCCAAAGATAAGACATATTTTTTTTTGTAAAATTGTTGAAAATCTAGAGTTTTCCCATATCATAACATTATAGGATAATTGAGAGTATGTCATCGCATAGTAGATATTTATTAGTTGTTGGGAGAGTATATTTTTAAGTTGTAAGATTGCATAGCAGCTGCTACATATCTTCTTTGATATATGATCAGTACTGCCTGAAAAGAGAGTGATCAGTCAAGAAAGGTTCCATACGTCAAATTAATATTTTCAGTATGTATATCAAAAGAAGTATTGCGATCATTTGTTATATTGAATTTCATTAGAACCGATTTCCCATGATTTAGAATTAGATGATTGTTCAAACACCATTCGGTGAATTTATTATATAGTATACACTTAAGTTATCTGCCAGTTCTTCAGGAGAATTGCCACAAGTTGCAAAGGAAACATCGTCCGCATATATAACCTTAAACTTCGTTTTCATAAATTCTGGTAGGTCATTAATAAAAATTATAAATATAAGTGGACCCAGTACAGAACTCTGTGGAACACCCAGGTTAACCACGTGAATTTGGATTCTTTCCTGAAAAACAAAAACTTAGTTTGTGTCTTGTGGACCATGTACCATATCCACGGAACTTATTAATTCGCCTAGATGGATGAAATAAATTCCCGGAGATTTTTCAATGTTACATGAGAATCCGAAAATTAAGAAATAGCTATTTACATAACACAAAAACGAGAGACAGTCTATACCTGCTCTATGAAACGGCTGTTACTAAACACATTGACCGAAACTCGAAAAATTATACGCAACAAGAAAATTCACTTCAATTTGAGGATTTCGCTATTAATATAATGTTATTGTGAATTTGGACTTGGACGATTTTTAGGTTCATGTTTGCGCCTCTGTAACTCGTACTCATACAAAAAATGTAGGGAATTTCTTTAATTTTGTTTTCCTACATTTTTGTCGTTTTTTTTTTTAAATTTATTAACGGACAAGCCAATTATACAATAATACAATGCAATTTTAAAAAGAGAGGGTATATACATATGCCTATAGATGGCTAAACATAAAGACTAAATAATATGATAATAAATGGGCGATTTCTTTTATTCCTTTCCTAAAAGACCATAATGACGAGTTGAACAATTCAATTTCATGGTTGTGAGTATTCACTGTTTTCATAATTCTATTGAGTGACTCATTAAGGCCATAATTTGCCCTACAAAAAGGTATCTTGCAGATATCACTGTTTTTGTTTCTCCTCGAGTTTGCAGAAAGTGAAGTTAGCTCCAAAATTTCAGGGGAATCGATGTGCCCATTTAAGATTTTATGAAGAAACACCAGATCAATTTCCATTCTTCTATGTGTCAGGGAATTCATATTTAAAATATCTAATATTTGAGGATAGCTATATTCGTCTCTATTTAATCCCAAGCGGTATGCACAGTTTCTTAAGAATCTATTTTGACAACCCTCTAAAATATCAGAATCGATTTTGTAACATAGTGACCAAATTATAGAGTTATACTCAAGTACAGATCTCACCTGTGCACAATATATAATTTTGAGAGCGTTAATGGACAATTTCCTGGCGGAACGAAGGGATAAGCCGAACATTTCACGAGCACGAGATGAAGTTTCAGTTATGTGATGTTTGAAGGTCATTTTCGAGTTGAATATTACTCCTAAATCTTTGATGGTTTGAGTCATTGACTCTGTACAAATAGTCGACAGGAGCATGACTTCGCGTAAAAGTTATTTTTTGACAGTTTTCTAAATTTAGTTTTAATAAATTGATATTGCACCATCTGGAAAGGTTATTGAGATCCAACTGCAAAGTCTCGGCATCAGAAATGCTTTGAACTGTTCTAAACATCTTCAGGTCATCGGCGCAAACATTAGGTAGGAACTGTTGATAATAACAACAGAGAGGTCATTGACAAAGAGATTGAATAATAAAGGTTCCATATGAGATCCCTGTGGTACACCTGATGGTACTTCCATTGGTTCTGAGATTGAGCTCCCATATTTGACACATTGGACTCTATTAGTGAGGTAGCTTTGATCCATTCAAAGATTTTGACTCTATACTTCAAGCTTTGCTAGTAATAAGCTGTGGTTGACTCTATCGAAGGCTTTAAGGAATTATTTCGAAAGAGTCGTTTTTTTGTACCTTTAATCCAAGATGGTGGACCTTGCCAAAACCCCCCACTTTTTCATTGAGGCTCCGAACTTACTAACATAAATTAAAATCGTTACTACCCCACCTTTTGTAGGGCAGAGGCCTTTTCTAGTCCCCATTGACTGGAGTATGTTTGTGAATAAACAACAACTCAATACCATCTCTTCCTACCTTCTTTTCCAATTGCAAATCATTTCTCAAGAACCCCCTTCAAATCTATTTTCAACCAGCAAACAATGGTTATTCAACCGTAATCTATGTTTCAGACGATTCTGAGTTGGAAAGTGATGAAGACGACAAACCTCTTAAGAACATTATTGAAGAAGTTGCTGTGAAGAAAGAAGATCCTGGGGATTATCCCGAAGATCCATTAGATACACCTGGTTGTGGAGAAGTCAAAATTGAAGATGAGCTGGACATCAAAGATGAAGACGTCAAAATTGAAACGGATGAAGAAGAGCTGGATGAAGACGATTCCGAGGATGAGGCGGGTGAGTTTTAGATTGTAGGTTTTTCTGGTCTTTGTTGTTCGGTACCTTTTTGAATCAAGAAGTATGTTTTCGGCTGGAGATTAGCTCTTGAAGACAGATAGCAGGTAGGTTGGTTTGGATTAGAAGGATCCCAACAGCATCATCAGCTTTCAATGCTGTTTTAGACACAAGAAGGAATACCCAGAAGCCATTGAAGAGCGTCTTAAATAGACGAAAACTATCAACACCTTTTAGATGAACATTTTTTTGAAACAATCTATCGATGTTTGTGCCTTACATACACTAAACAGTTATTTTTATCCATACGTTTTTACATGGAAATATCATATATAGGAAGGATTGAGAAGTAAGATAGCTTTGTGTTTGGAATAGAAGAAAATGTTTAAGCCAAAGTTATTTCTGATGAAATAGAAATGCCAAACTTAAAAACTATGAAATCATTTAATTTTCGACAGTTGTAAGACAAATGATTATACAACATAAAAGGACATAACTATTTACATAAAATTCTTTATCGTGATAAAAAATCTGCACCATAAGAAAACATTTTATTATTGATTTCTCAGAAATTATTATTCTTGATAAAAATATTAACTCAAGTAGGAGATTTAAGCCGGTTCTGGCTCTCCCCCCACCACTATGACGTCATGTGTGACCTTGAATGATTGCAGGTGTGCAATGTGTGTGTGTTTAACCTTGAGTTTTGACCTTGAGATTTGTCATTGTGACATTGGGTTTTGACTTTGAGATTCGACCTTTACTTTTGACCTTGAGATTGGTAACTTTGATATTTTGACCTAGAGTTTTGACCTTTAGATTTGTCCATGTGACATTTGGTTTTGGCGATGACGACTTTGAGATTCGACCTTTACTTTTGACCTTGAATTTGACCTTGGGATTAGTAACTTTGAGATTTCGACCTTGAGATTTGACTTTGAGTTTTGTTGACATTGAGTTTTAACCTTTGAGATTTCATATTGAGTTTTTCTGTTTGACCTTGATCAAAGTTGCGGTCATACATATTCTGTGAGGAGGTCATGTGAGTTTTTTTTGTTTGACCTTGACCTTCATGAATCCTTGCACCCCCAAGCGATGAGGGTGTTCATCCTCAGAGAGAGATAAGAGTGAACTGGCGACTATTGATGAGTGTCTTGATGATCAAGTGCGCAATGACCTTCGCACTCCATCCACTCAGAATGGGGGTGGGATATGTCTTATAAAATGTGTGAAGTCGTTGTTGAGAAATCACAAGTTAGATAATATCATTAGAGTGACTACAGAGAGTACGAGAAGTGGTGTCTCAGATTAGTGAGTGTATTTTTTATCAGTGGAAATAATCTATATTTTACATAAATTCACTATGTCTCTTCCAAAAGTAGTGGATTTGAAGAGAATCAATTCTTCAATAATTGAACAGCGGGGAATGGGGGTTTTTGAACAAAGAGCAATATCATCATTACCCATCGGTAAAGCTTTCAACATAATTTGTATGACGATTTGTAACACCTGCTTTGGTAGATCTATTCTAATGACATTACGGATGATAAATACTTTATTCAAATCATGGTTGTCAAAAGTATTTCAGATGAATTCAATGTGGACAGTGTCAATTGCATAAATGCTTCAGATTTCAAATACACGATAACATATTTGGTTCAGAGTTCACAAGTATCAGGAAGTTTAAGAACACGACCTCTAGTAGAATTCAACTTAATTGAGTGATGATATTGTTTATATGTTAATAGTTAGAATATAGTTATTTTATGTTGAATATAGATATTTCTCCAGTAAAAAATAACATTCAGTGCAGAAGTAATATATTTATATTTTGGAGCACCACATTTTTCATGTAAGTAAAATTATTTGAATAACAATGGAATATATTAACAATTCTTTTTTTCGTTTCAATTTCCAATTCTCAAACATGTGGGTGCACTATGCCAGTCAACATTGGGTGGAAGCCGTTGACATCAATACAGCAATCGAGAGACTACTTTCCTATTTGAATGCTTTGGCTGAAGATACCCTCCATGCCACTGTCTATGATCTGAATGTTTGCTTCGATGAAGACGAGATCCAAAGATGTGCACATTTATCTGAGAAGTATGACAAGGGTGCAACACTTTGTGAGGTATTCGGTCAAGGTGCCATTCCTGCCCGATGACATCATCGAGAAATATCAACTATATGACGAACATGATGATGAATATGATCATGTAGATATTTGAGATGAAATAAAACATATATTTACAAAATCTGGTTTATTTATTTTCATTTACACATATAAATTATAGATATAAAAATGCAGATTTAACATAAAAATTAAATATTGAACATTTCAAAATGAATTACGAACAGAGCCATCCAATGCATTGTAAGTCAAGAAGGTGTCGTGTATAATGAGTGCATAGACTTTGGTATTGGCTGGAAATTTAGTTTTTCTTGTTTCAAACTCCAGCTTGATGTCCACTGTAGATGATTTTGTGGCACTCGCTCGGTTGATGTGAGCAATCAATGATGAATAGGGGATTTTGTTGAAATTCTTCAAGGTCCATAAGAGGTTCACTCATTCATATCTTTGTCATAATAACTACGTTGAAAGTCCTCATATGCATAGTAAGCTGACGAGTATAGTTTCCTATCAAAGTCCAGATTCCAACGCTCATATGGGTAGACTTCAGAGTTCAAATACACTCGGATGTTATTTATGTCTGCATTTATGAATTTTGTCATATCCGATGTTCTGTTTTCGGATGCAGTGGTACTTTGAAAACCAATAATTATGAAGCGAGGTGTTTTCAAAGTATTGGTTGTTTTTATTGCCCATATGTCTGAAGATGTGTTACGTAATGAGGGTAATTCATAAAGATCTCACATACGATAAGCCAACTTGATTTTTGAATTCTGACCACTCTTATTTATTCTACTGTATAATTTGAGCTTTAAGCTTCGGGCACAACATGTCGTATTTTCCATTCAATCTTTGAAATTTCCAATGTGTCATCAACTTCTCCAATATATGAATTCGAATGATCGAGCTATAATCAAAATCAGTTCCTGTTTGGCGTTCAGAATGCTCTTCTTGTAATCCTCGGCAAAACCCATCAAATACTTGAGAGGGAGTTTTCCACTGAATAAGTGACTGGTTTCATCGATGATGTGTTGTTTTGTGTCGGAAAGCCCCCATCCAGTTGTCAAAAGCATGTGAGAATGTGATTGACCAAATGAAATCATATTCTTCATTGTGGATGTTATACCTGGTTTTCGAACAATGGCAACTTGCTCACCACCCATTTCATAGCGGATCTCATCGAACAGATGTGCCAAAGCATTGTTGGAGAGATAGCATACTGTAACGAACCTAGGCCGGACCTGTCGCCTCCCGCGTCGCCATCGACAGCGATGAGATCATCCCCGGAGATATTCGAGAACCATCCAGTCCCTCTTCCGCGTAATGCAACGGTCAATATTGGAAACAATTGGAACATGCCGTCGCCAACTGGAAGAATTCGAAACATCGAGAATGCTGTATCGGAGATAAATAGACAGCCCTCAAGAGGGAGTACACAGTCTGAACGAGCCCATACGATCGAGCTATACAGTAGCGTAGTTAATGACATAAATTAAGTTGTATATTTAAGTGTTAAATAAATTAGTAAAACCAAGTTAAGTTTATTTACGTTACAATTGGTGTCGGAAGTGAGATTTTGAAAATAAACAAGTGATCGTGGAGTGGATAGTCAGAAAAATAAATTGATAGACCTTTTTGTACGCCCAAAAATAGACAGTGGCCCGGTTTTCGCGAAGTGGACAATTGTGCGGGAATATAAACTGATACACTCTTCGCGTGAAACAGACAATAGACTGGTGGCCCGTGGAAAAGAATTCGCGAAGTGAATTTTAACAAACTGATAAACTTTTTCGTGTGAAACAGACTGATACCTCGTCAAAGACAAAATGTGTTTAAGAAAAAGTGCGCCTTGGGACTTGAAGGTAGCGGAATTGAAACAGGAATTGGGGGAAAGGAACTGAAACAACGGGTAAAAAGCAAGTACTCCAGGAAAGACTTGCAGAAGGACTTATACAAGAAGGTAGAGGACCCTGGAAACATTTTATTCGAAGTTCGCGGAGGTGATTTAAGTTTGGTAATGAATAAACTCGAAGAAACTACCAAATCCGTGAAAGAAGAACTGCAACAAAATGCTAGAAATCTGGAAGAGAAGCTTCAAGAAAATTCTATAAATCTGAAGAGAAGCTTCAAGAAAATTCAAGAAGCCTGGAAGAGAAGCTTCAAGAAAACTCTATAAATCTGAAGAGAAGCTTCAAGAAAATTCAAGAAGCCTGGAAGATAAGCTCCTAGAAAACACAGAAGGCCTAAAAAGAACTCTGTGGTGTGGCGAATCGTCTAGAAAAAAAGAATAGGAACCGTCGAGGCAGAGATGGACAAGATGAAGGAAACGATCAGTAAGCTGGAAAACGAATTGATAGTGCGCCCTCCACAGAGATGGTTAACAAAATGCAACGCTGGACTTGAGTTTGAACTTGATAAAGTTCAAGAGGGTATACAAGATGTCAAGGTCATTTCTGAAATAGGAAGTTTCCATGAAGCCGCCTCAATCGACGGAAAACTCCATGGGAAAATTACCGACGGCAGTTTGAAGCAGCGGCCAAAGCAAACGGATGGAATGCAGGGGAAAGAGCTGTAGCACTGACACTTGCATTACGTGGAGAAGCGACAAATATTCTACAAACTCACCGCCCAAGAACAGGAGGACTATGATCAGCTGATTAAACATCTAGAATTACGATATGGCCACGCCCATTTGGAACACGTATACCACCCCAGCTGAAAAAATCGCGCTTAAAAATCGGGCGAATCCTTACAAGAATTCGAAACTGACATTGCACGCTTGGTCTCGCTCGCATATCCAGCCACACCAGAAAATGTAATGGAGCGACTAGCGTTCAAGCATTCCTGGATGGACTCCGTGACCAAGAAACCAGACAAGCAGCTGACACTCAGCCCGTCCAACACATCTCGTAGACGCACGGCACGCGCTTTAGAATTCGAGGCAGCGAAACAATCTTGCAAAAGCCAGAGTAAAGTCCGAATGATTGAGGAAGACTCACAGGAGCCTGCTAATTTGAAGCGCCATAAGAAAAGTGATGAAGGAAGTGTTGCCTGAGAAAGACATATAAGATGCCGGAATTAAGTAAAATTGGAACGTGCGTAGCAAATGTCCAACATTCATCGACCCGATGCGGAAAACCAAGAAGGGCAATCGTCGGCATGTGTCCGGCAAGCCCCGGTTAACAACGCATATGTCGCTATCCTGCAACGACAGAACAGAGGTAAGTTTCGCAGACGGTCTCTATCAATAACGAGCCTTGCACCATGCTGCTAGATACAGGTGCGACTAGGACAATTCTCGACCTTCCTTTGCCAGAACACCGGAACGAATTGAACCTGACAACTTGAAGCTACGCACAGCAACAGGGGAGCCAGCTACTCGTATATGGCGAGCTACCGATTGAAATAATTTGGGCAGCACTAAAGTGAAACATCAGGCACTTGTAGCGACATCGAAGACGATGCAATCATCGGAATGGGCATCATGAATTCCAGAGGGTTTGAATTGGATTTCAAAGACGGCGTCCTACGTGTCAACGGAGAAGAGCTGGTACTTCCCTGGGAGAAGTGAAGAGTTGATCCGTGTGCTGTTGGCTGAAGATGTAAGCGTACCTGAGAGGGCTGAAACCATTCTGGAGGCTCGCCTGGACGGGGAGTGCGAGCAGTGGAGACGTGGTGATGTTCGAGCCCAAACTTCATGATGAGAAAATTGACGAGGGATTGCACTAGGGAAGACCTTGTTGCGTGCTGACAAATTTGTGCCGGTAAGGGTCATGAATGTCAATTATTTCCCCGTGACCTTGAAGAAAGGAACAATTTTGGGGCACTGCTCGTCAGTTTCATCCGTGATCCGGGGCGTACGAGGTAAAGATTAGCCAACCCAACAACCCTTTCCCACAGAACTAGAGAAATTAGTTGCCATCTCTTCCAAAGACATAAAACCAGCCCCAACAGCCCAAACTAAGAGATTTAGTCAAAAGTACCAAGACATCTTCGATACCGGACAAGGAAAAAGGGGTCGAACCAATGTGGTCCAGCACAAGATTGATACTGGGGTGCCCGACCGATCCGGCAATCAGCAAGAAGACTTCCCTTGCCAAGAAGGCAGAGGCTGACAAAATAGTCAGCGATATGGAAAAGAAGGAGTTATCGAACCGTCTGACAGTCCCTGGTCCCTCCAGTCGTAATTGGTGAAGAAAAAGGATGGATCGACACGCTTTGTGTAGACTATCGCCAACTTAATAATGTCACGAATAAGGACAGTTACCCCTCCCGAGAATAGATGACACCCTAGACACGTTGGCTGGTTCCATCGATTTTCTGACCCTTGATCTGAAGAGTGGATACTGGCAGTAGAACTCGCTCAGGAAGATCGAGAAAGACTGCTTTTACCATCGGCTCAGGATTGTGGCAGTTCACCGTTATGCCATTCGGCTCTGTAATGCTCCCGCACATTCGAAAGATTGATGGAGACAGTGCTGAAGGGACTCTCAAGGAACACGTGTCTAGTGTATCCCCGACGACATAATTGTGGTCGGCAGATCGTTCGAGGACCACGTGAAAACTTGGAGGAAGTATTCCTGCGACTGAGGAACTCCGGATTGAAGCTGAGCCCTAAGAAATGCCATCTGTTCCAAAAGAAGTACGATACCTCGGCCAAAGTTGTCTCTGGGGGAAAGGGGTAGCAGGGATGACCAGAAGATCAAAGCTGTTAAGGATTGGCCCATCCCAAAAGACATTCACCAACTTCGAAGTTTCCTTGGTTTATGCATAATACTATCGCCGATATGTGCTGGATTCGCCAACATCGCTAAAACCACTGACCAGGCCTCATGGAAGGCCAAACAAAGTTCCAGTGGTCCGAAGAATGTCAAGATTCATTCAGGAAGCTGAAAGGAGCTTTGATCAACGCACCTATACTGAGCTATCCCCTACCCAAAGGGAAATTCATTTTGGATACGGACGCCAGCAACGTGGGACTTGGAGCTGTCCATCTCAGATCCAGGAGGGACAGGAGAAGGTCATTGGTTATTTCAGCAAGACGCTTAGCAAACCAGAGCGCAATTACTGTGTCACCAGGCGAGAGCTGTTAGCTGTTGTAAAGGAGGGAACACTTCTACAAGTACGTGTATGGAAGAAGATTCCTGCTGAGAACTGACCATGCAGCTCTCAAATGGCTCTTACACTTCAAAAATCCTGAGGGTCAAGTAGCACGTTGGATCGAGAGACTCCAAGAATTCGATTTCGAGATCGAACATCGAGCCGGAACTAGCCATAAGAATGCAGATGCCTTGTCGCGAAGACCATGTCCAGATGATTGCTCACATTGCCGACGAGCAGAAGAGAAAGAAGCAACACTTTGTAGAACCGCGGCAATGGATGACAACTGGAATGACAGCAAGATCCAGAAAGACCAAGAGAGAGACCCCTGACCTTGGCTTAGCCGTCAGCTGGAAGAAGGCAATCGAAGACCATCATGGCAGGAAGTCGCAGGTTACTCGCCGGCTGTTAAGTCCTATTGGGCACAAATGGAACTCTCTTATTCTGGACAATGGATCCTGAAACGTGTGTTGGGAGGCCGATATTGGTGGGGAAGACAGACGCCAAATAATTGTTCCCAGGAACAGAAGAGAGGAAGTGCTGCGGAAACCAGCGATGGAGTCGCCGGAGGACATCTGGGAGTGACGAAGACCCCTGCAGAAAGTGAGGCAACGGTTTTACTGGGCCAATTGTCAGCTGACGTCCAGGACTGGTGCAGGAAGTGCGCTGCATGCGCTGCTAGCAATGGACCTCGAATACGACCCAAGGCCCCGATGCGTCAGTACAACGTAGGCAGCCCGTTCGGAGAGAATCGCCATTGACATCGCCGGCCCGTTTCCCGTATCCGACCACGGGAATAAATACATCCTTGTGGCAATGGACTACTTCAGTAAGTGGGCGGAAGCCTATGCCCCGCCCAACCAGGAAGCCATCACCGTCGCCGACGTCTTGGTGAAAGAGTGATATGTCGATTCTGTATTCCAATGGAGCTGCACTCGGATCAAGGCAGAAATTTCGAATCCAACCTTTCCAAGAAATATGTCTACTGCTGAACATCCGCAAGACAAGAACCACGGCCCTACATCCGCAGTCCGATGGAATGGTGGAACGGATGAACAGGACGATCAACCGCCACTTGTCCAAGGTTGTCTCCCGACCATCAAAGAGACTGGGACCAGTATCTTCATTTGTTCCTGATGGCCTATCGATCCGCAGTACACGAGTCAACCGGTCAAACTCCTGCTAGTATTATAATGGGCCGAGAACTGCGACTGCCTTGTGACCTGAAGTTTGGGATACCGCCAGGACAAGACACTGGTGGAGAGGACTACGTCAGCAAACTTCGGCAGAGAATGGACGACATCCACGAACGAGTCCGGTTGAACATCCAGAGTGCCAGCGATAAAATGAAGAAGACCTATGACATCAAGGCCGACGCTGGAGGATTTAAGGTTGATGACCTGGTTTGGTACAACCCCAAACGTCGTCGTGGACTTCACCAAAGTTGCGGAACTCGTGGAAGGCCCGTATAAGATCGTGAAAAGGATAAACGACCTTTGTACCGAATCCATAAGCCACCCCGAGGGAAACCAAGGGTCGTCCATTTCAACAGGTTGGCCCCTTACGCTGGGAAAACCCTGACCAAGTTCGCACCTCAAGCCACCGGAGGATGATATGACGTTCGAGAAGTTTATGTCCTTGTATTCAAACGGGCAGAAAGTTCTACATGGGGTTACTAGAGAGGAGTCACGAGACCTTTTCGAGGTGCCTGCTGACTACGCACCAGCGCACGTGTGGCAGAAGATCTTCGAATGTCCAGGGCATCGCCGTAGTGTTCTCCAAGAAATTTGGTCAACTCCAAACACTGCGGGAGCAGAATCCAGAAGTTGGTGGGTGCTACAGTTGAAGAAAGGCCAGAGAAACATCTACTACCTAGTCACCAAGAGGCATTCCCAAGATAAACCGTCTTATGAAGATGTCTGGAAGAGTCTCACCAAACTAAGAGATACTATGGTGGACCAGAATCTGTGGATCTAGCAATTCCAAAATTATCCTGTGGTATTGATGGGTTGGACTGAGAGTCATAAGAAGTATGCTGGAGGCGATATTCAGATCCAGCGGCATCAAGATTTTGGTTTGCTGTAACCCTCTTCCACGACCGATCATGAAGACCGTGGAGGTTACTTTCCATCAACTTCACGGTGCAGATATGGAGTCATGCAGATATCGTCACACTCCAAGGATGAAATTTCGGGACGAAATGTCTTTAAGAAGGGCAATGAACGAACCTAGGCCGGACCTGTCGCCTCCCGCGTCGCCATCGACAGCGATGAGATCATCCCGAGATATTCGAGAACCATCCAGTCCCCCTTCCGCGTAATGCAACGGTCAATATTGGAAACAATTGGAACATCGCCGTCGCCAACTGGAAGAATTCGAAACATCGAGAATGCTGTATCGGAGATAAATAGACAGCCCTCAAGAGGGAGTGAACAGTCTGAACGAGCCCATACGATCGAGCTATACAGTAGCGTAGTTAATGACATAAATTAAGTTGTATATTTAAGTGTTAAATAAATTAGTAAAACCAAGTTAAGTTTATTTACGTTACAATACTTTGCTCACTTCATTTGCCTTGAATTTTCCTTCTATGTAAATGAAACTGTCGGCAATGTCTAGTATTACATCTTGATTGTTGATTGCAATTCGGATTTCATCTGAATTCTTGAACAACGGTGATCCATACGGCTTATAGGTATGCTCATGCAGACTAATGCGAGAATGATCGACCACTGGTTAATTGAAAATATTCAACTTGTCGCTGTTTGCTTCGAGCACCATTTTATTGTCTTCTTCGTATTCTGAGTCCAACAGATTTCAGAAAATTAAGATCTCTCACTGACAATGTATGTCTTTGTATTGGTTCCATCGCTTATTTGACTTGGCGAATCCTCTCATCATCCGGGGTTATGGGATAGGGATATTTATTGGACGAATTTCTTATATCTTCTTCCATTATATCCAAAATAAAAATGAATTGAGCAATGTTCAGCTAAAACAATTCCGGATTTTATCTCATCTGTCAATAAATGTTAATTTATATGTTGGAAAATCCCTCTTCAGTTCTTCTCTTAAACATAGGATGGACTTTTTTTTTCGTCACCGTTTATTTGTATCAAAATTGTTTTCTCCTCTTCTTCGATTTCTTCCAATAATAGGTACAATAAGATATATTTTTCATCACTCATGACAAATTTTAATTTTCCCATAAAAATTACCTTCATTCTACCAAAGATTGCACACGACTGACGGGTGAGAGAAAACTTGCGTCAACCATTTGCGTCAGCCGCATGTGCCCCTCGTTTCATAGGAAACGTACCTTAACCCAGAAGAACGCCAGTCTTTCTCTTGTTTCTTGACTTTGTTATAAGTTTTTATTGTGTTTTGTATTCTCTTATGCTGAGTACAGATGACAGCTTTTCGCGTTTCAGCTTATAGCGTTTAGCATTCTGCATTCTGATTGGTTGCAGTGACAGAAAGTTCCTTTCAAGGTCAATAAGCGAGAAGTACGAATTGTTTCAACATTTTATAGAAAAAGCTGATATTTGTCCAGTACATAACCTTAAAATATGAATGGTTTTGTTTTGTTACGCTTTAAAAATGGAACATCAGGAAAATCTGTTAAGTTGATGGGGCTGCAGTATCTTCTAAATCTTATATGCTTGTGCACTCTATAATAATAATATAGAGCTGCAGCTTTCGTAATAATATTCTGCTTCATAGCATATTCGTTAATGTATAAATCCATAATAGGTAGGTATTATGGTATTTCAAATAATTATAGTGTTTTCAACAACAAAAATTATAACCTGACTACAACAAAACACACTCACATTCTGCTCTCTGAATTCATTTTTCGCGTGAACAGGCCCCGCTTTTGCATTCGCTTTCCGCTGTATGCTGTCATCTGTACTCAGCATTATTCGATATTTTTTTAACAAAATAAGCTTTGGTCAAATGCGCCAACAAGAAGCAAGGACCATAAACCTAGAGAGAGAGAGAGATGTTTTGCTCTACCAACTGTTCACAATTTTGGATACAAAATTTCTATGAATGACACCTTTGACATAAGAAATATATGAGAGCTTCATGACCAAAAGTGATAGGGTAGTGCTGCACAAGTTGCCAACTTAAGAAACCTTCAGAAGTTCTGCCTCTCCAACGGCAATTGTTTGACTTTGGTTGTATAGAAAATCGCCAATTTGATATACCAATTCAATTACTTCTGGTCATGGAGCACTTATAAATTCCTAGTATTAAATGTGTCATTCATAGAGATTTTATGTCTATATTTGTGAACAGTTGGTAGCACAAACAGTATTCTGGGAAATATATTGACAGATGACAGTCGATAATGCACGAAAGCACGAATCAGATTGGGTCAGGCACCAACACTCAATATATAGAGACAAAATTTTCTATTAATATAACTAAAAAATATAAACACTTTGGGAATAAAAATAATTGATCCAGCATATTAGAGAGTTTGCGGAAGGAGGTTTTACGAAATGCTTATAGACAGATTATACCGTACAGAAACTGTAATTTATCTTGGTGTTTGCGCATGGAGTGTTTACCTTAGGCTTAAAAATATGAAAAGAAATAAAGAACATAATCTCAAAATTCAATTTGCGAAAAAAAGAAGGAATGGCTAGCTCGACTTTCAACAATTTATTTTCAAGGAGGACGATGATGTAATCGAAAATTATCTTCTCTACAAATTAAACCAGCAAGAATTAACTGAAAAAGAATGCATGTTTGATCGTGTCGCCTTCAATATATATAATATACCAGAAAATAATTTCAAATATATATTTCGTTCCGACAGAGAAGACATTTACAAGCTTTTCAACGCTCTGCAACTTCCACGTATATTTGAAACCTTTGATAGACATGTTATTGGGGGTAACCAAATTATTCATTGTAAGCATAAGTGAATTATAATAGGCTTTTTCATTTAGATGACAAATGACTAACTTTGTTTACCTGTCAGACCCAACGGCATTGACGGCATTTTTTTTTTTAAGGAAATACAATATTTCCGAATTTTTCTATGAATGGTTGATTTGAATTTACATGGAGAAGAAAACTCACTATTGTAGAAAATATTCGTGTACAGTATTTTATCCAAGAATGAAAGGTTTATGGCGGTATAAAATAGGTAATAAGTACTTAACCTACAAAGAGAGTTACGAACGCCAATGTATGCAGGTGCATTTGTCATGAAGTTGACTGTTGACAATGTGAAAATACCGCTAATTTTGAATTAGGCCAATCTCAAATTGTTATTTCAAAACTAACCAAAGGCTATTCACTTTCCCAATAGCCAATCAGACTTTGGGTCTCAAAACGAGCGCATGCGCCTTAAAAAATCATCTAAATGGAAAGGCCTATTGATGTTTGTTTCAGGAGTTGAAAGGGTTGTGTCTTCTACTTAGGCGCTTTGCATATCCAAGTAGATTATGGGATATTCACTCCTTTTTTTTTACAACAAAATTGAATATATGTGTTTTCGAAATAATATTGTCAAATGTCAACTAATCACAGCTTCATCTGTCATGTCATTTATAGGTGAGTGTTTTTGATTGGTCCCACTCATTTACAGAAATAGTGTATGGGAAACAGGTTTTCCTTACGTGTATACTTATTACGTTATACTTATAAGACTGATGTCAAAATCATAAGCATAACATGAGGTTTTATAAGCGAAAAACCCCCCATTCAGTTTGTGATTTTCTACACAACCCTGATGAAATTATTACTATCGGAGAGGCAGAAATTTTTGAACATTTTTTTGAAGTTGGCAACTTGTGCGGCACTCCCCTATTGAATTGGTATATCAAATTGGCGATTTCCATACAAACAATTGCCATGGGAGAGGCAGAACTTTAGAAGTTTTTTTTTTCAAGTTGGCAACTTGTGCGGTTGTGTTTTGTTTGGGATTAGGACAATACGCCAACATAAGTGGTTAGGTAAAAGACAAAATTTCCGATCAATTTTCGGAAAGTAAATTTCTTTATTTTAAAAATACAAGTGATACATGTGACGTCATCATAACCCTCAAATGTCTTCCTGAGGTGCGTCTGATTATAGATCTAGAGTAGAGTAAGTATTTGAAGGTTTCTCAAATTTACTCTGGAGTTGAGAACTATTCATGTAATATTCAAACGGTGCGGAATATATTGGAGTTGTTTACAAAGTCCGAGTGACAGAAGGCTCTGAAATCGGAAATATAGGTTATGTTATTTGTTAAAAAATACGAAAACCGGAGAAAGATATTGTTGACAATAGCAGATAACTTTTCTAGAATCTTGTTCGGCAATTGTAATTTAAATGTTAGTATTTATGGTACGGAATGACAATGGTATATTCGAATGCCATGTGATGGTTTCGAAGCAGTTCTATTAAAAATAGCTCATAGGTTAAGAATTGAGGACACAGTATGAACTTGGTAGACCATATGTTCCTCCAAGATTACAACTAATATCAGTGAACAGTATTAAACACACACATAAATAATCTCAATCTGTGAGAGTGTGGAGACAAAGCATAAATAGATTTTCCGTCTCCCAGAGTTATGTCAATTTTGTGGAGTTAAAATAAACCCAGCTATTTTGTAGAGTTACGAGAGTTAACTCGGTAGCGAATACGGGTATTTTCGAACGACAGTCTTAGGGTGTGGGTATTATAAAACTATTTCGACAGATAACTAGAAGTTAACTTGTGGATGACGTCACATGTTAACTTCAAAATGTAGCAGTTAACTTTATCGGGTGGAACGGGTGTCGGTTAAAGTTAACTTTGTAGAAAAATGGTGGTTTTCGACCATTCTCCGCTCCTGTCAATATTGCATATGAGTCATATAACCTCAATTTATTGTTTTGATTTTTTCGTTTTCGCAAAATGTTAGCAAACGATATCCATGTTATTTTTTTAGGAACTTTTAACCGATGATGAAGAAGATGCTGTGCATATTGTTGAAGCCCCTCGGCGACAAAGGATATTTAGGAATCGGTTAGAATTTCACCTTTGGGAACGAAACCGAATTTGAAAACCGATTTCGACCATCAAGAGAGTCTGATACGCATGTTAATGAGGCACATTGAAGCAAATCTACAAAGACCAACTAATAGGTCAGAATTTCTAGTACCTATTTTAATTATAGTACAATCATAAATATTTTTATTTGTAGAAATCATTCTCCATCGCCAGTAACACGAAGTCTTGATTACACTCAGATTTTATGCAACTGGTTCATTCTTAGTAGTTGCTAGAGATTTTGGGGTATTCACAAGTCAACTGCTAGCAGTGTTATTAGAAAGGTCACAGGGAAATTGCATTGTTATCCTCGAATGTACGAATTAAAAAAAAAACTAACAAAACAGTTTTTTATTTCATTTAAAGCAAAACAAGATGGTGTGAAAATGTGTCCTTATCACCTAGATAAACATATAGTCTTTTTCCATACTGTATGAATAATCTTTGGTATGTCGAATAATCTTTTTATCTTCTTAAGCCTATTTTTTTTCTCTAACCTCTTCGAAGGTTCTTTTTCACTTTTTTTTTCTTGGCCACACACACAATAGTCAACATAATATTCACCAGGTAAACCAAATTTCATTGAATGTCAACAATCACAAGAGATTAAAAAGGGGTTTCAATGTACAAGGGAAAAAAAATCATATAAACATTAATGTTTCAAAAAGTAAACAATGTGTCATCACCTAGATATACATTTATACCCCCCCTTTTCCATACTTTTTTGAATAATTTTGGGATGTTGAATAAATCTTTTTTTTCTTTTTTCTCTTTTTTTTTTTTCCTCCCCTCTTTGAAGGTTTTTTTTTTTCACTTTTTATCTTGCCCACAGACGATACGGGGTTTTTTTGGGAAAGGGGACGGGATTCTTCTTCAAGAGCCCATCATCTTTTTAAAAACTCGCTCAATCCTAGATTAATCTGCCCGAAGGGGCAGTTTTTTTTCTCAGGGAAAAAATGATGAAAATTTTTTCCCCAAGTTCAACGGGATCTTTTTTCCAAAAAAAAAAATTGTAGGCCCCCTTTTTTTCCCCTTCTTCTTTTTTTTTTTTAAAAAAAATGGTACTTTTAAAAAACTGTTTTTTTGAAGCTAAAGTAAACCCTTGGGCCCGATAAAAAAGTTATCTTCAAAACTTTTTTATAATACCGGCCCTTATAGTAAAATATACAAAAACTTTACGATTTTCAAACCCTATTTAGTAAAATTCTAATCGAGGGGAGTTAATAATAAAGGCCCCTTTGGCGGCACTTATTTGGGATTGTTATTTTGGGCCCCCCCTACTTGGTTCATATCTATTTTTTTTTTAAAATATTGGGAAAACAACGACTACTAGATGTGCATTTACAAAAAAACCCCCCTTTTTTTCGGGGGTTCACCACATTTTAAAAATAAAAAAGCGTTAGCTCACTTGGCGTGGGCCCCTTTGATCTTTTTTTCCCCCGTTTGTACACTGCGAAATTTTTTTTTATCCCCCGGGGCATACCGCGTGTTCTGTGTTACTAATACTGACTTTTTTCGTATACTTCAAAAAGCTTTTAAAGGGTTTCAGTTTTCCCCCGCATCCAAAAATTTTTTCCCCGGGGTGGATGTTACCTTTGGGAAAATGCTTTTGGGGCCCCCAAATGATTTAAATGCTTCTTTAGCTAAAAACCGGGTTCCCAACCCCTTCTTTAGCTATAAAAAACTATGAACAGTATGTATAAACTGTGGCCAAGCTCCCTTTTTTTCCATTTTGTCTGTGATTAAAGTTTTTTTTTTTGTTTAGTGCGTAGTCCTTTGGGTTTTCAGTGAACTTTTCGATATAGTCGGTAAAATATAAATTAAACAAAATTTAAAAAAAAAGGCTTCGGAAAAATTTTGGGGTGGGATAATTTTTATAGACGAAATAAAAGGGAAATAGGGGTTTTTTAAAAAAACCATTAAAGAAAAAAACCCCCCCGGGAACGAACTAAATGGGGGAAACCGGGGGGAAAAAAAGTTACCATGAACAATTTGATAAGGGGTTTCGAGCCGGGGGTTTGGAAAAAGGGGGGAAAACCCCAAAAAGGGGGGCCGGCCAAAATTTGCCGTTCCCAAAAAAAAGCCTTTAAATGGATTATCCCTGGGGAATTTTTTCCGGGGTTTTTGCATTTTTTTAATTAGTTCTCAATGTATAAAATTTTAAAAAGCCCCAATAAACTGCCCGGGGGGAAAAAAATGTCAAACATAACCACAATGTTTTAATCTTTTATTATTTTTGATTTTCCCAAAAAAAAGGTATCAAAAAAAGGGGAAAAAAAAAAAGATTGGCTTAATTCCCCCCGAAAATCCATGTAAAAACCCGGGGAAAAACGTTGGAACACTGTTGGGGGCCCCCCAAAATAGGATAAAAAAAGGGGAAAAAAAAAATTTTTTTTAGGAGGGGGGAAAATTCATGGGGGAAAAAGGGAAGGGCAGATCCACCAATTCAATTCAATGGGGGGAAAATTTTCCCTCCTTTTTTTTTTGAATAAGTTTTTTTTTAAAAAAAAACTTTCCTGCTCTTTTTTTTCTTTTTTTGAAATCCTTTTTGAAAAACAGAATATAATTATAATATTGTAAAAGGGGTTTCCCTTTTGGTGGCTTGCAAAAAAATACATTTTACTGGGGCCCCGGGGACCGAATGGGATTATAAAGGAAAAAAATACCTTTTACTGTGGGGGGGGTTAAAAAATGATATATAGGTGTATAGCCCAAGATTCCAACCCGACAAACCTCGTCTTTTTAAAGCGAAGCTCCCGTAAAAGTATGCAAATTATACGGGAAAACAGCGAGAGGTAAAAAAAAGGGCCAGATATACTTTCAATGGATTATGGTTGTTGGAGATTTTAATATAAATTTGCAAAAAAAGGGGGTTTTTTGGCGATCTTTTTTTTCTAATTTTGGGTTTTTCCGTCCCAATAAAGGATGTTACCCCTAAAAGTAATAGCAACATCTAGGACTCCTGCATAAAATTACAAACATTGATGAACAATTTCAACTATCTGGATACTTTTAACCGGGCATACAGCAGATCATAGAGCACAATAGTCACTCTTGAAAAAAAAAACTCCTCCAAACTATACATAAACCCCAGCATAAAAAAAGTGCATGAATAAAAAATAGCAAAAAATAAAAAAAAAAATTCACTACAAATAGAGACTGGTAAACAATCATAAATTCTGATATGTCCCCCACTGATATTGCACAGTTTCTAATAGAACCATTTAAACCCTTAATGGAACTACACCCCTCCTTTTAAAAAAAATTCAGGGTTAAAAAATTAGCCTTGTTCAATGATTTGACCGAACAAAAAAAATATAAAAGGTCCCTTTTAAAAATCATTAAAAATTATGGTGACATTGGGGAAAAACTATTTTAAAATCACAATTTATTTAAAAAAGGGTCCCAAACCCAGAACATTTCTATGAAAAAAAAAAAACAAACCTATGAAAAATTTATTTCGCAGTAAGATCTTTTACTTGTGACTGTTTTGGGAAATTTAAATTCTATCATAGAAATAAATCTAAAATGGACGTTTGTCTTGACATCCTCCAAACGATTTTAACGACTTTTTTTACCTTGTTTGCGGAAAAAACATTATGTTCTTTCCTAAAGATGAAGTTTATGTACTTGTCTAAAATAAATCCTTTTTCTCCATGCATGAAATTTTTTTTTTGAATCCAGTAAAATGGGGTTTTGAAATAACCCACGGCTATCCATGAGGCATTTTTGGCCTGAATAAAAATATTACTACTAAAAATTTTTTCATTTTAAAGTAGTTTTTTTGATAGTACTTTTATAATTTATGTACCCTCCAAAAGGGATTTTTGATCCCTTAAAAGTTCCCAAAAGTACTACCCCTGCATAAAATTCAATCATCACACTGAGAACTAGCCCCATCTCAATCATCCCAAAAAAACAGTCTGTCTATTTCAACAATACCCTCTCCAGACTCAACATGGAGTTCTCCAAGGCTCTATATTAGGACCTACACTTTTAAAATCTACCTGAATGCCCTATTTCATTATTCATATCCTCCCAAATGCATTTTGCTTTGCAGACCAGTTTAAAAAAACCTAAAAACCCCATTGAATTAAAATTTTAAATTTCAAATATTGTCCAACATTTACCCTGTCAGCATGGAAATCGGGCCCGGGTTTAATTTTTTTCTTTGGGCCCAAAAAAATCGTTCTGGCTTGAACTGTCTTTGTTTTTTAAAAAAAATTTCCCATGAACATCTGCTTCTTTGTTCAGCTCCCTTTCTTCCAAATTCCCATTTTTTTTTTAAAATGGTCTTTTGCACCTACAAACTCATTAAAAGCCTAAGCATCAATTCATGTTTTGTATAGTTTAAAATTGGTGATCCAAAAATTATTACACTCATCACTCAATAGATCATTTTCCAAAAAGAAAAGAAATTTAAAGGTTGGTAATCTGGTAATAACTCTCGGTATTTCAAAAATTTTCCAACAAAATAAAAAGGGGATGGCACATCCCTGAAATGAATAACCCAAAACCCTAAAAAAAGGGAATGAGTTTGATTTTTAAAGATAAATAAAATAAAATAATTTTTTTATTCCATTGAGACCATTTACATGATATTAGGAAAAGTCAGTAGAAAAAAAAAGAATACATAAAATATGTTATAGGTATCATGGATAAATATAAAAGAAAAAACAATTGTGTTAAAAGTTACATTACAAAAATTCATTCAGATTATAGAATAGTTTCCCAAATGAGATTTTTGGGAAAATTTTTTGAATACTTTAAAATTTTGGATTGTTCAAACACCATTGATTGAATTTATTATATTTTTCCTTGATTTATCTGCCAGTTTTTTAGGAGAATTCCCCGAAGTTAAAAAGGGAAACATCGTCCATATATAACCAAACTTCGTTTTCATAAATTCGGGTTAGGTCATTAATAAAATTATAAATAAAAAAGTGGACCCAGTACAAAACTTGGAACCCCACCCAGGTTAACCACGGGGTTTGGTTTTCTTTCCTGAAAAAAAAAAAAAACTTAGTTTGTGTCTTGGGACCATGTACCATATCCACGGAACTTTTTAAATTTCCCCTTAGATGGATGAAAAAAATTTCCCGGATTTTTTTTTTCAATTTTAAATGAGTATCCAAAAATTAAAGGGAAATAGCTTTTTCGTAACACAAAACGAGAGACAGTCTATACCTGCTCTATGAAGGGGTTTACTAAACACATTGACAAAAGCAAAAAAATTATACACAAAAGAAAATTCACTTTAATTTGAGGGTTTCGCTATTAATATAATGTTATTGTGAATAGATTGACTTGGACGTTTTTTAGGTTCATTTTTGGCCTCTGTTTTCGTACTCATACAAAAAAAATGCTATTAAAAAAAAAATGTGGGGAATTTCTTTAATTTTTTTTTCCCCTACTTTTTTTTGTCTTTTTTTTTTAAATTTATTAACGGAAAAGCCAATTATACAATAATACAATGAAATTTTTAAAAAGAAAGGTATATACATATGCCTATAGATGGCTTTAAAGACTAAATAATATGATAATAAATGGGCGATTTTTTTTTTTCCCTTTTCCCCTAAAAAAAAAAATGATGAGTTGAACAATTCAATTTCATGGGTTGTAATTCACTGTTTTCATAATTCTATTGGTGATATTAAGGCCATTTGCCTTACAAAATGGTATCTTGCAGATATCACTGTTTCTTTTTTCTCCTGAGTTTGCAAAAGTGAATTTAAAGCTCAAAATTTCAGGGGAATCGTTTGGCCTTTTAAAAGATTTTATGAAGAAACCCAGATCAATTTCCTTTTCTTTTTAATGTCGGGAATTCATATTTAAATTATCTAATATTTGAGGATGGCTATATTCGTCTCTATTTTCCCAAACCCCGGTATGAAAGTTTTTTAAAAGAATCTATTTTGACAACCCCCCAAAAATATCAGAATCGTTTTTTTGTAACATAGTGACCAAATTATAGGGTTATACTCAAGTATAGATCTCCCCTTGCACAATATAAAATTTTTTAAAAAGGTTAATGGAAAATTTCCCCGGGCCCAAAACGAAGGGAGAACCCCTAACTTTTCCCTGACACGAGATGAAGTTTCAGTTATGTGAAAAATCATTTTCGGGGGTTGTATATTACTCCTAAATCTTTGATGGTCGGGAGTCATTGACTCTGTACAAATAGTCGACAGGGGGCATGACGGGGGAAAAAGGTTTTTTTTTGATGGGTTTTCAAAAATTTATTTTTTAATAAATTGATATTGCACCATCGGGAAAAAGGTTATTGAGATCAACTGCAAATCCGGCATCAGAAATGTTTTGAACTGTTCTAAACATCTTCAGGTCATGGTAAAACATTAGGTAGGAACTGTTGATAAAAAAAGAGGTCATTGACAAAGAGATTGAATAAAAAAAGGTTTCCCATATGAGATCCTGGGTCCCCCTGAGGGGTACTTCCTTTGGGTTTTGTGAGATTGAGCCCCCATATTTGACACATTGGACTCTTTTTTTTTGAGTGGCTTTGATCCTTTCAAGTTTTTTGACCCCTATCTAAAGCTTTGCTAAGTGATAAGCTGTGGTTGACTCTTCGAAGGTTTTAAAGGGAATTTTTAAAAAGGTCTTTTTTTTGTACCTTTAATCCAAGATGGTGGACCTTCCCAAAAACCCCCCACCCAGGGGGGCCCCAAAACTTACTGAAAAAATTAAAATCGTTACTCCCCCACCTTTTGTAGGGCGGGGCCTTTTCTGTCCCCATTGACTGGGTATGTTTGTGAAAAAAGGCAACTCAATACCATCTCCCCTACCCCCCAAATTTTAAATCATTTCTCAAAACCCCCCTTCCCTCTTTTTTTCAACCAGCAAACAATGGTTATTCAACCGTAATCTATTTTCCCAGACAATGTAAAAGTGGGGGAAATAGGCGATTCTAAGTTGGAAAGTGATAGAAGGCGACAAACCTCTTAAGAACATTTTTGGGAAAAGTTGCGGGAAGAAAAAAATCCTGGGGATTACCCCGAAGATCCATTAGATACACCTGGTTGTGGAGAAGTAAAAAATTGAAGATGGGCTGGACATCAAAGAAAAAAGCGGGTGGTGATTGATTTTGGGCCTAGATTTTTGACCTTGAGATTTGTCATTGTGACTTTGGGGTTTTTGATTTTTGGGGTTTCCCGCCCTTTTTCTTTTGACCGGATTGGTAACTTTGTTTTTTTTTTGACCTAAAATTTTTTGACCTTTAGATTTGTCCATGTGACATTGGGTTTTGGCGATCGACTTTGAGATTAGATCCTTTATTTTTTTGACCTTGAATTTGCCCGGGGGATTGTAACTTTGAGATTAGTTTTGGGGAAAAAGTTTCACTGAAGATGCTGTTATAAAAGATCGGGGCAAGGGACAAAATTGATTTTTTTTTGGGGAGTTTAATTAATGAAAAAAAATTGGGGGTTTCGTGGATTCATAATGTGGTTTTACCCAGCAGCTGATTGGGGTAGGTTAAGTACCCAAGTAAGGGCGGGAATTTTTTCCTCTTCTTTCAGGGCCCTTATGACCGATTGGAATGTTTTTTTTTGTCATGAGGTAGATCCAAAAGCGTCTACTGAACACTATATTTCATGAAGGGTCTTCATTTAAAAACCAACTATTATTATATTTCAATGAAAAAATTGGAAAAGTTTTTGCGATTTTTTGTTATGAAAAAAACCCCAATTCCATTGGTTCGGGGTTTAAAAAGGTTTTATAAAAATTTTAATGAAAATTTAATTGAAAAGTTGTCAAAGGGAAAATACTGTTTGAGGGGTCCCCCCGCTTCATAGATCTTTCAGCAAAATTCCAACTGTATCCAAAAAGATTCATATCTTGGAATAAAATTGACAAAAAAAAAAATTTATTTACATGATTTTATTCATTTAAAAAATTGGGAGAATCGATTTTTAAAAAGTTTCCAATGAACTAATCTATGAAATCCCCTTATGCTAACAAAATAGTTTATCCCGTGTGATAATTTCGAATAAATCAACAAAAAACTACCTTTACTTATTTTTTTTATTAATTGGCCCCAAATTTTATTTTTATAATGGATGGGTCATTCGAAAAAAAGTGTGAGTTTAAATGATTTTGTATGTTTAGTTTCTGAGATATAAAACGGGAAGTTCGAAAAAAAGTCGTATTGGGGTAGGATTAGGGAAAAAAACTGTTTTTTTTGTCAAAATAAGAAAAGTAAGGATGAAAATGTATTGATCAGATTCATAAACATGTTCAATTTAATCTTATTGATGATAGTACATTAGTGTATATGGGGGATAGTAAAAAAAATGTTTTTTTGGGTTTTTTTTCCCGCACTATTCAAAACAAGTTATATCTTGTTAAGATAACGTAGTTTTAGTCTATTGTAGGCGAAAAAAAAGTGTTTTTTTTCTTGATGACCCCCTCTTTGAAATATATATTTTTTTTAAAATTTTTGGAAATATCCCTATCGAAAACAATTGACAGATCGTTTTGATATAGGGTAACATTCGAACGAAAACAATTATTCAATATTAAATTTTTATTTTTGATAAAAGGGGGCGTTACATTCTTTTTTGTAGGTCATTTACCAAGTTTTTTTTGGATATCTAGAAAAATGTTCTGTTAATTTGAACCATATTTTACTCACAATATTTTTTAAAATGTTGGCTATCATATCACGATAGTTTTTTCAACTTTTATGTTTTGTTTTTTAAGTTATGCATTTTTTTAAGTTCTGGATTTTGCGATATATGGGATAACCATCGATTTAACAAAAAAAATTTTTTGAAACCTTTTTGTTTCATTCCCAAATTTTATTATAAAACTTTTCGAAAAACCATTGGGAGATCTATAAACACCCAAAAAACACTCAACAACAATTTGGAACTCAACGGGATAGACAAAAAAAAAAAACGAATTAAAATAGCGACTTTTAACATAAAAAATCAATCAATATTATGGAAATTTTAATATAACAAATCGAAATGAACCTGATGAAGCTATTTAGGAAACCGTCAGGCTTCAGTGAACCCTTAGGTAGTGAAAATCTTAAAGTGTATTGTAGTAGTGAACTCCAAATCGGGGGGGGAAACTAATTAGTTATAAACAACATAAACAACAATTTACATAATTGAAATTTTAAAAAAAAAAAACAATAAACAAAAACCCAAATTCAAAAAAAATATTAATATTGTTATTTATTGATCTTTTGAGCAATCTAAAAAAAAATTGTTTAATAGTTCATGGCTGGGTACTAATTGTTTCTTGATAGAGCATATCCTAGATACCCAAAAAATATGAAAATAGGAACAGTATCCCCCGTCCTTGCCCCCACTTTTGCAGGTACAGTAGTAGCCTAGAATAGGTTCATTTTTTTTCAATGCATCAAAATAATCTAAAGGATATCCACAGTTTTTATACTTTTTTTGGGATTCCTAAATCCTTTGGGGGGGGTATCGCGGGCGTAATAATCCAGGTTCGGATAACCCTATCAATTTTTAAAATAGAAACAATAAAGTACCCCAGCCATAAACTATTGAAATTTTTTAAAAATTGGGAAAAACCAACCAATAACAATATTAATAGTTTAATTTTTTTGGTTTTTGGGTTTTGTTTTTTTTGAAGTTCCCTTATGTAAAATTTTTGATTATTTTTTTATAACAATTAATTTTAATTTCGATTTGGTTTTATTATAATTAACATAATTTAATAACTTTTATGTTGGGAAATTGTTATTTTGGGCCCATTGTTTTTTAGTCCATACTGTTGAGTTTAAATTTTGTTGATTTTTGTTTGGTTTATAATATCAAATAATTGATTTCGAAAAATTTTTAAGTTTAATTTTCGAAAAAAGGGTTCCCAAAATTTTTAAATCAAAAGGACCCCCATATAAAAATTTATAAACAAAATCATAACAAAGCATAATAAAATTGATAAAACTATGGGATATGATAGTCAACTTTCAAATATTGGGGTACAATATGGTCCAAATTAAACGGCTTTGGGGTTATTTTTTTCTTTTTTTTGGGTTTTATGGAATATTAAATCACTTTTCTAATGATGAATGAATGTATTGGGGGACTGGAAACTACAAAAATAACTAAAGAAGGGAAATTTTTTTGACAAGAACTCGAAGTGTTTTACATTGTATGACAATTTTTAAAAAGTAAAATATATCCCCGCCCTTCACATTTTTTCATTGTTTGGACCTAAAAAGAGTCAGTTTTTCACCATGGGGGAACACTCCCCGGGTATAATAATAAAGTCATTCAACATTGCCGCCCCCTTGAAAGGCTAAGGCGTTTTCAACAACAAAATGTCAATGAAATGGTTCCCTCGTGTTGATAGGAAGTTTTTCACAGTTTGTTAATGGGTCGTTTAACTTCACCATTTTGAGTTTTTTTGGACACCCTTGCAAATTTTTTACCAAAATAAAAGTTTAAGAATTTCGTCCTAAAGGGCCAATTCATGGGAGGTGTGTTTTTTTACCCTTTAGTAGCACCATGTCACCAACTTCAAAATCCCCCAATTTGAGCAGTTTTTCCCCTTGAATCGTTGTTGTAAAGTTGATAAATACTGTTACTCCAAGGGGTTCCAGGAAGGTATTTTTTTTGAAGTTGTTGGAAATGGGTTTTAACAAAAAGAAAAGGGACATCTTGGGGTTAGTTTTGAAAAGTGGATTCTCCGATAAGGAAATGACTTGGGGTTAAGGGGAAAAAGGTCACAAGGATCATCGGATAAAAGGGGTCAAAAAGGGCCAAAGTTCAATATAGCCCCAATCTAACAAAAACAGTATTCAAACCCTCATAAGGGGAGGGTGGGGCATCCCGGGAAAATTTTTTTCAAATGGTGCTTGGGGGCTTGACTGCAACTTCCCCCAAAACCCCCCATGTGGGGGGCCCAAAGGGGGAATAAAATGCCATTTAATGTTATTATCAATTAAAAGGGTTTTTTAACCAATTGTCAGAAGGCTGGGGATGACATCACTGATTTAGGGAATTAGTTTTTGAGCTCCCGAAAAATTTGTTGCATTGTCTGAATATAAATTTTTTTCCACCTCTGCGAGATATTAAAACTTTTTTTAAGGGGTTGAGAAAAGAATCTGTCGAAATCACCAGCCAGCTCCCAAAAGCCCGCCCTGGTTGCCATACAAGCGAATAAACAAAAAATAAAATTTAATTATTTTTTTTTTTTTATTGGGGTTTTACCATCCAATATGGAAAAGGAGCCTTTAAACCCAAAAAGCTATTATAAAAGGGAGGGAGGTTCTACGGTTTGGGCTGGCAAGTCCCCATTTTTTATTGATGATATGTGGTTTAACCCTGAAACAGGTCTCATTGATGCAGTAACTGACTGTGCCGTGACTTCCCAAAATCCCAAAATTTCAGTCTCCCAAAAATACAAAATATTGGGAACCCGGGAAAGAAAATTCATATGTAAAATTTTTGATAATAAGTCTTGCTACCCCGGGTGACTATTTGAGATGATTACAGGATGTTTTTTTTTTGGGCATAGGAAACATTGGATTTAGATATTCTTCCACCTACCCCCCAAGAGACCATCAGCATCAATGGAAAAGGACTGGGGAGATATTTAATTTACTTGTACTGGCTAGATCTTTACCCTTCATAATTTTGAAAGTTCATCAGAAAATTCCTGCATTTGCATCGATTTCAAAAGTGTAAGAATGTTGGGAAATTTCCTCCCCGGGTTTAAAAATCCCTTCTGGCCCGGGTTTCCCTTATTCAATGTATTATTTTTGAATCTCAAAAAATAAGCCGTTACTTTTTTTTAATTTTTTTTATGGGAAAAACTGCCACAAAGATCCCATAATTTAGTTTGGTTAAAAAATTTAACACCTTAGGAGTTTTTTATTCGGGGAAAATCCCGAACATTTAATGTAACCATTTTTGCAGGCCAATGCTCAGGATTTTCACTCAAATATTTTTGTCCCCCCAAACCCTAAATCATGTTAAAAGCTTCTCGGATAAAGGGTTAAAAATAACATCTGCGGGTTATCCTCTGAAACACATGCAACCCGATGACCCGGCGTTAATGGGATTTAAATTAATCATCTTTTTTTCATCAAAGCTTGAACAATAGCACCAACGAAAAAAGGGGGAAACGCATTCAGCAAAGCTGAAAGATTGAAAATTGGAAAGGGTTTCAAAAAAAATTTTTAAGCGATAAATGCGGCATCTTGGAGACTCTTCCCGTCCTCTTCTTCAAAAATGCGTTTGAGAAACAACACAAATTTTATAATAAATTCGAAAGACTAGCGGGGAAAACATTCAATGATTCACGAATAATTATGATGTTCTTTTTTAAGGAAACCCCTTCCGTTTACTATTGTAAAATCTACTTTTAAAATTCCGGTTTCTACTAGGCTGGGAAAAAAAATAAAAAAGCTGAAATTATGCACAAACTGTTTTAAAATCAAAGGGCATTTTAAATTCAAAAGGGGTGGGGCAAAACCTTGCAGACATTTCAAAAAAAACATAACTCTCTTTTTTTGCATTTAAAACGATGAAAGCAACAATCCCCACATTTTAGACAGAAAATTTAAAAAACCCCAACGGTTGAACAAAGGTCTGAAGAGAAGGATTAGGGCAAAACTGATAAACATGACCTTTAAAAATCACGGCGGCATTCCTGTTCCTTTTGCCCAATAAGCCCCGAATTACAAATCATTTTTTTTGGGGGGCTATTATTTTTTTTCCTTGATGAAAAAAAGGCAATAAAAAGCGGGGGGTGCATTACTTGATAGCGGGTTCACAATCCATTTTATTAAAAAACCTAGCTGAAAAAAATTGGACTATTAATCCCAAAGGGGGCAAATTCGGTGACAGGTATGGTTCAACTTCCCCGAAAATTGCAGGAAGAACGTCAGCAACAATTATGTCCTTACACAATAATTTCAAAAAAATTTATCATTTTGATTATAGATAAAATCACGGGGAAAAATTCCCAAAAACTTCCATTGGCCCTGTCCCGGGTGGGGAAATTTCCCCATAATATAACTCTAAGCTGATCCGCATTTCAACAGTCAAATTAAATAGATATATTACTAGGAGCAGGTTTTTTTGGGGAAATCCCATGTATAGGCCAAATTAACCCCGGGCGAATAAACCTATTATTCAAAAAAAACCCAAACTTGGATGGCTTATTGGGGCCTTAAATGCAACTAATCCGAAAATTTCCAATCTTCTTGTCATGTAGCTACCGATAAATTGAGTGCTCAACTAAAAAGTTTTGGGAATCGAAGACTTGACTGAAAAAAAACCCAAATGGACCCCCGGGAAGAGCGTGAATGTGAAAAAATTTTCACAAAAACGGTTTTGCGATGACACCCGGGCGTTTTTTATTGAATTGCCTCTTTTAAAAAATGTCCCCATCATTTTGGAAATTCCCGAGATCTGGTTACCCCATTCAAGTCCCCTGAAAAAAAAAATTTTCTTACAATTCGGGGTTAAAAATAAGGATATAAAAGTTTATCTTGAGGAAATATGAGAACATGGGGCATATGACAAATATCGATTCAATAAATAGATTGGCTAAGAAAGGGGGACACACCGGTTTTTACTTCTTGCCACCCGGGGGGATTGAAAGAATCCCGTACTTTTCCACCAAATTAGCGTAGTATTGATGCTTCCCCAAAACAAAATCAGGACTTTTTTTTTTTAAAAAGGCGGGGTGTTATTAACTGGGGCGGTTATACAGGCGGAAATTTTCTCAATAATAAAAGATTTCCCAAAAAATGAAACCCCAAATTTAAACTTTTATTGTCAAATCGGGTCCTTTAATAGTCGGGGCCGTGTCATGGTTATTTTTTGATATTTCCATTGATTCAATCACTTGTTTTTAAACAGCCTTAAGAGAATCTTTTTGATAAATTAAACCCGAATCTTGTTTAAATTTGGGTTAGTATTTTTCCAAAAAAGTTGGAAAGTGTCAAAAATAAAAACCCTTCCCTTTTAATCCCCTGAGAATGAGGGTTTCAGGAATGGTTGGCAGAATAGTTGGATTTAACATATTCATATGTATATGGGGGGTAGTGGTCTGAACTTGACCCGTTTAAAAATTGGTGCTGACATCTGTGATTCGATAACGGGGCAACCAATTTAAAATAATGGTTTTTAAACTCTTTCGATATTTGATTTGTTCCCTTTTTTTTTTCCAATATTTCGGTTTGCCTTGAACTTCATCGAATTATTGTTTCATTAATTTTTTCCCAACCCGTGATTCTAACCAATTATCTCGCTTTTTTGGGTTTTAAAACTTTCTAAAATTTGGAAAATGCGTCCCAAACCCGCCTTTGATATGGCCCCTTTTTTTTTTTAAAAATTTTTAAATTTCTTCAACCATGCTGATATTTCCCAAAGAACCAAAAATATTTGAGGATTTTGAATATGTTTTTCCCTCAGACCGAGACCAAAGAAACAATAGGTATTATAAAGGGTGTTGAGGGGTAGGGAACTGGAACAAACTCACCGCCCCCCTCAGCTATCTATTGCCTATGCTTTTTTTCCCTTTTTCCCTTCTCCACCCACTAAAGCCCCTTGTTTTAAGCCCGCTGCTGTCAGTGCTGTTTTCGTTATATTTCTGCTTTGAAGGGGGTTTGTAGAGTGAATCAACCACAATTTGTCTTATTTTCGGTTCCGGAAACCCCCAATCTCAACGTTCAATGTTTAGGGTTTAAAACTTATTGATGTTATTTTTTCTTTTAAAACAAAAAGCCACTTCTCTTAATATTATAGGGAAAAAGTGTGAAATATAGTTTATGGTATTGCTCTACACCCCGGTTTTATGTTGAAATGTTCCCAAATAACTTACAAAAGGGGATTGTTTTTCTTATGATTTTCATTGCACTTGTTTGGGCCCTGCGTAACTTACAGGAGTTTTCCCCCAATGCCCGTTCCGCGTAATTTACAGTCAACGGCACTTTTCAATTGTGCCGAAAGGGAAACCAAAAAGTTTTTGGGGGTTAAATTTTTTCTTTTTTTTGGGTTTTTTGGAAAATTTTAAAACACTTTTGCTTGGGTGAAATGAAAAGCCCGGGCTGTATAACTTTAAAAAATAACTAAAAAAAATTGTTTGGGAAAAGAACCGAAATGAAAATTTTTATGACAATTTATAATGTCAAATATATCCCCCCCCCTTCACATTTGTCATTGTTTGGACATAAAAGTGTCAGTTTTTCACCCCTAAGGGGGAACCCCCAGGGGTATAATAATAAAAGTCATTCAACAGGAACAATTTTCTAGATATTCCCAAAAAAAAACATTGTAAATGGCCCAAAAAAAAAAAAAAAATTTAAAAGATAGGGGAAAAATTGAACAATTGGGGTTGTCAGAATGTTACCCTATGTTTTTCCAAGGTAGGGAATTAAGGGAATCAAAAAAGATCTTCAATTTTTTTCAATCAATTTTTCTCAAAATAAAAAAAAAAAATATATTTCAAACAGAGAGGGTCATCAAGGGAAAAAAAAGCGGTTTTTCGGCGGGGGGAAACATGATTTTAACAAAAATTTCTTGTTGGTTTTGAAATAGTGCTGGAAAAAAAACCCGGAAAAAAGATTTTTTTTTTATGCCCATATACACCCTGATGTACTATCATCAATAAGATTATAATTAACATGTTTATGAGTTCCGATCAATACATTTTTTAAAAAATTTTTTTTTTTTCGACTAAAAAACAGGGTTTTTTTTTGTCAATTCCACCCCAAACGAAAGTTCTTAAAGGGGGGCAAAATCTCAGAAAAAAAAGCCCCAAAAACTTTAAACTCACACTTTTTTTTTTAATGACTCATCCTACTATAACATAAAAAATTTCAAGAATTCAACCCAGCCAATTTCCCATATGTTTTGTGCGGGTTTTTTTGTTTGGGTTCACCAATTTTTTATTTCCCGTCAATGACCCCTATAAACTTTCGAATATTCTTCACAGTATTTGGTAAATTTTTGGGTAAAACCCCCCAAACCCCATAGAAAAAAAAAACTAGTGAAGTTAGATAAAGTTTAGGTGGCCATCCCGGTTGATCTACTTTTCTGTTTTCCATTTGAAGTTGTTTTCCCTTTAAATAAAATTACCGTTTAAAAATGTAAGGAAAATTTTTTTTTGGTTTTATTTTCTGAAATTTTATTTACAAAATTTTCTTTTAATTGATAGGTAACCATAGAAAGGGGATGTAAACAATAAAAATTTACTTTTTTTCTTTTCACATTACAAATAACGACCTTGTTATGGGGGTAACCTCCGAAAATGTTTATACCGTTACGATGATATCCCGTTCTGTTTTTTTGATAGTTATATAAACCAACGCACTGAATGAATTAGATTATTATCATCCCAACTAGGGTGGTTTTTACAATTTTTCCTAACGGGGCACCCCTTAAAACAGTTCCTCAAAGTCCCAAAAGGGGAATCCCATGTGCTGCTTACAATCCTAAAGGAATGAACAAACTCCCCTTTTAAAAATTCCAAAAAATGCAAATGTCCATGGTTTCAGTCCATAACAATCCTTTTGGGGTTTTAGTTTTTCCTTTGATATAGTATTAAAACCCCATATTATAGCCTTTTTACCGGGGTTCATTATTGGTTTTTACATTTCATAGTGTAACTTTGGGATGCAATAAAAAAATAATTTTTTTTCCCCCAGATTTTGGCCTCCCCGGTGGTCTCCAAAAGGTTTGGGAAAATTAAAACGACAAAACGGAAGGTTTTTGGTAATTGCTTTTCTAAAAACATTTGGGGTAACATGGTAAAACAAGAGGGGAAATCCAAAAGGGGAAAAACCATATCAAAAAGAATCTATGTTCATCTTCCCCTTCAGTCCATCAGTGATGCAAAAGGACTCATACTGTTGAAAAAAAATTTTTTTGGGGCCCAAGTTTGTTCAAAATCATTCTCCCGGAAGTCACATTTGAATCAACATGGAAGATTCATACTGGAAAAAACCATTTCAGTGTAACATTTGTTCAAGATCGTTTTCTGAAGATCCAAGCTTCTGCAGCACACAAAATTCATACTGAGGGAGAAACTTTCATTTGTAAATTGTGTTCAAAATCGTTTTCTCAAAATTCCAAATTTGAATCAACATGAGACGATTCATACTGGAGAAAAACCATTTCAGTGTAACATTTGTTCAAAATCGTTTTCTCAAAATTCCAAATTTGAATCAACATGAGACGATTCATACTGGAGAAAAACCATTTCAGTGTAACATTTGTTCAAAATCGTTTTCTCTAAATTCCAAGCTTCTACAGCATACAAAATTCATATGGGGGAAAAACCTTCCGTGTAAAATTGTTCGAATTCTTTCTCCCAAATTCTAGTTCAGCACGAGAGAACTCATACTGGCGAAAAACCTTTTGAGTGTGACGTTTGTTCAAAATTATTTTATCAAAAGTCAGATTTGTGTCAACATGAGAAGATTCATACTGGTGAAAAACCGTTCAAGTGTGAACTTTGTTCAAAATTATTATCTCAAAAGTCAAATTTGAATCAACATGAGAAGATTCATACTGGAGAAAAACCATTTCAGTGTAACATTTGTTCCAAATCTTTTGCAAAAATCCAAGCTTTTGCGGCACAAACAGATTCACATGGATCAAAAACCTTTCAACTGAAAATAGTGTTGTATTCTTTCTTTCAATAGTCTTATTCGCGCAAACACGAGAAGATTCATGCTGAATGGAAACCAGTTCAGTGTAACATTTGTTCAAAATCATGTTTTCAGAATCCTGAGCTTGCGAGGAAATTGCTTTCATACCAGAGACGTATCATTATACAGAGTCCTGCAACAGTAGCGCGGTGTTCCATATCTCTATTTAGGAAACAGATAGGAATCTATATTTTTATAATATTACCATATTGCTCGAACTCGACAAAATAAAAAAAATTGTCGGTCACACAGGGTGTTCAATTTTTTCTGGGCGGATCCCAATTGTGTTTTTTTAAAAGGCAACCTATATTTTTTATCGCTTTTTCGGTTTCTACATAGAAAATTAAAGATACTTTATGTATATCTTCACTTCGAAAATATTGACGGTTTCCAAGATTTCTAGCATAACAGGTTTTTTTCCAATATTCTTCACTCAGAATATTTGAAATTATAAAGTTGTGCCAAGTCTAATTAATTTTTTTTTTGTCAAATATTCTACATTGGTAACTCTCTCAAACGATATACATTGGTAACTCTCTCAAACGATATATCTGAAATCGACCTGTGATATACAGGGTATGAAAAACAGCTTGCCACTTATTGTAAATAAAAATTTGCAGAATCTTCCTTATTTCAAATGGAACACCCTGTATATTATCGATCCATAAGAAGTGCCAACAGAGGCTCTACAAATGTCATCAAGAACTCCCTATGGTTAAGTTTACTAGTTTTTCTTAAAACAGCTATTTTTTTCGAAAAATGTCAAATATTCATATTTTTTCGCTATAATCTCAATGAACGACTTTTTTTCAAAGCGAAATCCATTTGACGACTGATAAGAATACACGAAAGATATCTTGTTCCAATTCGGTACATTACAAGGTGTCCAAACAAAGATTTTTTTATGAAATAAATGTATGTATCACATTTTTCTAAATGGAAAATATTTTTTTTCCTTGGATACAGAATTTTACACATAAATCGTGCAATATCAAACCAAACACGATTAAATGAAAAAACATTATGAATATTACTAATCATTTTTTTTTCATGTTATGGTGTATATTCATGAATTAAATTCAGAGCTTAAGTTCTAGATATTTGAATTGTCAATTGGCAAACTACAAAAGGGAAAGTTTAAGGAAGGTTGATAATAAAACTTTTATAAAATATGTTCAACATGTCTTCCATTTTCTTGAATGCAGAGCTGAAGTCTATGTTTGAAAGACTATTCTACCCTGCGCAAGACAGTTGGTGTAATGCTGCGAAATGCATTCGTTATTCTCGCATATTTTCGGAAAAAGTTGGTGGCTCGACGAAAACCATATTTTTTATGTATCCTCATAAAAAAACAGTTTTGTTAAATCTGGTGATTTAGCGGGCCACTTGACAGGCCCATTCCGTCCTATCCATTTATTGGGAAATACTTCATTTAAATGATCTCTCACTTCTGCCGAATAGTGAGCAGGAGCGCCATCATGTTGTAACCACATTCTATTGCGAAGGTCAAGAGAATTTCTTCTAACAAACCTGGTAAATAATTTCGTAAGAAATTGAGCTACATTTTGCCATTCAGATGTCCCTCAAAAAAGTATGGACCAATTACATATTCTCCAATGATGGCTCCCAGGACATTTATCTACCACTATGTTATAATCCACCTTCTCTCAATAAGTGGAGATTTTCTGTCGAATAATAATGGTAATCATGTCGATTCACAAATCCATTTTTATGGAATGTCGATTCATCCGACGATAAAATGTTATTGAAAAAATAACAATTGCAAAATCTCACTCTTTTCTCACAATCGGCATACAGTAGTTCTTGATGTAATTGAACGTGGTATGGATGAAAGCGATGTTTCTTCAAAATTCGTTGCACTGATCTCTCACTTATATCCACTACTATACCAATTTGTCGTTGACTCCTACAATGATCTTCTTCAACAGCAAGAAGAACTTGCAATTCATTATCTTCATTAGTAGCTGGCTTGATGCGCTCATGTTCAGAATAATTGATACTTCCAGTTTCAACAAATCGTGTCAGGACCTCTCGGAAAGATCTTTCATCTGGATACCGTTGAGAATAGATTCTACTTGCCAATAAACAATTCCTGTCTGATTCACCTAATATGTAAATAATGTCTATCAAATCACTTTTTGAATACAACATTTTGATGAAATTATATCAAAAGTTCAACTTCACGATTCACTAAAGATTTCAATACGTATTTGCAGGCAAATATTTTGATCTGTCATTTGCCAGACTACTTGATTTCCAATAAATATTTTATTCGCTGAAAGGTTGTTTGAAAGAATATGGCACAAATTTCGAGATTATTGAAATTATTGTAAATATTCAAGAACGTACATTTTGTGGTGTAATCCACAACTTGTTTATCTAGCAACAGGTAATAAATGTGTTACAACATAACATAATCTCGATCGCAGCCGTCAAATATGGATTTCACAGTAAAAAAATCATTGAAATTAATGCGATGAAATAGAAATAATTGTCATTTTTCGAAAAAAAAAAATAAGAAAAACTATAGGACACCTTATAATGTACATAATTGAAACAAGATATCTTCTGTATATTCTATCAGTCGTCAAATGGATTTTGCTTTGAAAAAAGTCGTTCATTGAGATTATAGCGAATAAATATGAATACTTGCCATTTTTCGAAAAAAATTGCTGTTTTAAGAAAAACTAGTAAACTTAACCATAGGGGCTACTTGATAACATTTGTAGAGCCTTTGTTGGCGCTTCTTATGGATCGATAATATAAAGGGTGTTCCATTTAAAATAAGGAAGATTCTGCAAATTTTTATCTACAATATGTGGTAAGCTGTTTTTCATACCCTGTATATCACAGGTCGGTTTCAGATATATCGTTTGAGAGAGTTACCAATGTAGAATATTTGACCAAAAAAAGTTTTCAATTGGACTTGGCACAACTTTATAATTTCAAATATTCTGAGTGACGAATATTGGAAAAAAAAACCTGTCATGCTAGAAATCTCGAAAACCGTCATTATTTTCGAAGTGAAGATATACATAAAGTATCTTTTATTTTCTATGTAGAAACCGAAAAAGCGATAAAAAATATAGGTTGCCATTTAAAAAACACAATTGGGATTCGCCCAGAAAAAATTGAACACTCTGTGTGACCGACAATTTTTTATTTTGTCGAGCTCGATAGAAATATATATTCCTATCTGTTTCCAAAATGGGGATATGGAACACCGCGCCACTGTTGCAGGACCCTGTATAACAGTAACAAATCGACTTTAATCATCATTAAACAAACGAAAAACACAAACTTACAAATTAGGGAATAAAAAACAGGTGATGAATCTGCTGAGTATCAGCAAGAGCTGTAAACTAAAAACACTACGATTTTCACAATAAATCGGTTTACAAAACCCTCGACACGCGTTTTTGGTAAATATCTAGTTACATCACACATGCACTCTGAATATGGGAAAAATACTTTTCTTACGTTTTTTTGCCTCCTGAACACGAAGAAGAAAAATGCGGCGGTCTCATACCGTTCCCGAGTTAGAGAAATTAAAAAAAAAATTAACCTCATTTTCAAGCACCATTTTCTCGCACAAAAATCACTCAAAATGCCTTCTTCTCTTTACCAGCATAAACAATACACCCTAAATCACTTATTTTCGGCACAACTTTGCACAAAATATCGTCGTTTTTATCGAAAAAATCCTCCTTACACAGTTGCAAATGAACAATTTTCGTTCCTTTGACAGAAGTCATTCTAAATGTCTTCTGTCAAGGTATGCAGATTATTCCATGAAATGCACCCAGATAGTGAACCTATTTCACAATCTACTGTAAGCAGAATAGAGCGAAAATACATAGAATTAGGACACGTGAGGGGTGCATCAAACCAAGGTAGACCTACAGTTAATGAATATAATCAACAAGACGAGACGTAATTTTGTCGGCATCTGGATTTCTTAGAAAATACATTAATTCCTGATTTAACCTAGCTCTTTCCTGATATTCAAATAGCCAATAATTTAGACCGCAGAAGGCGCACCGCAACATTTTGATGCAACTTTGGTAGCGCATCCAGTAGCTGCATAACTACGTAATTTCATATAATAATTCTTGATACGTTTATTCTTCAATTCGTTTTTTGTAAAAATACAGTATCGTATAACTTTCTAATAAAATTTTGAAAACGCCTTTTGTATTGTTGCTCACCCTCTACCAATTTGACGCAGCTTGTGATATATTTTTGGAATCAGCTCAGCAAGTTAACTCATAAATAAAAAAATTAGGTTGTTCATTTAATAAAACCGCTGATGACGTCATCACTCGAAGGTAGATCACCCTGTATATTGGATTATCATTTAAAAAAACAGTAAATTGAAATAAAAAATCGACCTGTTTCGGGAATTTTTAATGATATTGTTTATTTAGCTACTAATGAATGTATGCGTTACTTTATGGACACACTGAAAAGGCGATATGTATAAATAAGCATGGCCACATATCATTACCTACTACTACAAACTAATGTAACACTTCATTATATATAACAGTTTTTAATTTATCCACTATAACAAAAAAAACAACAAAGTACAAAGACACATCCAAACCGAACACAAAGAAATTGAAGAAAATTGGAATGATTTGGCAACGCTTATAAGTGCCAACCGACAACGCCGTTATGTTTACAAATAGATGATATAAACACTACCGTCATACGTTCAGTTGATTATCTTCGTCGCATGCGTGTAATATGCTTATGAAGTCATACTTTTCTTCATTGTTTGGTGTCCTCCTTGGCTATCGCATAAGGGTGCCACGAAATTCGGGTGCGCAGTAGACTAAGCGCGTTCTAGTCAGTATATTACAATTCTATGAGACGGACTCACACAAATATATGACACCTGCTTCGCACGTATCATCCATGTTCCTCCGGAAGTACAGCATAGAGCATGCACAGAATGAGTAGTTATCAATCAGCAGCCAACCTGAAAACACTACGTCATGAGCATGATGTGTACTTCAGCCAAAGGATATGCATCTGCATAGACATTTGAGAGTTATGATGTCAGATACGTGTCAATTGTCACTCTAAGGCCCGGAATTTCAAAGGAAAGTTGAAAACTAACTCGAGGTTAACTTGACAACCAAGCCACATGATTGGCTGATTTCTAACTAGCCCCAGGTCAAGTTCTCTAACCCTGCACCGAATACGACCTACAGTCTACAGTCCATTCCAAATAAAAATATAGTAGGTGACGCCGCGTTTGGTGAGAAAAAATCACACAGGTAGATTTGGTTTTAGCCCAATGACAGTGCTAAATTTGAGATAGTGAGTAAACATTTGAACAGCTGCTCCTCAGAATACTTGTAGTCACGTATTTGAAATAAGTTGAAGAGAAAGCTTTGCTGAAGTCAACAAACTAAATACCATCTCAGTTTCTTCCCCTTATACATTTGTTCATCCATTGACTATCTGGTTACTTTTTTCTAGAATTGATTTGTCAAATGAACATCAAGGGAATAACATCACATTACATAATACAATGGCCTTAAGCCCATTCATTCGGAACTGCTGAATTTTGAAAAGAACTATTTTGAAAAAATACTGGAATATTATAGGAGAAATGATAATACAAGAAAATTAAATATACAGGGTATAATCTAACTTCTTGCACACCCGTGAATAACGAGTGTATAATGCCATTTTATAACAAATTACAGTAATTGAAAAATCTAAAAAAAATGTTAAAACATGTTTTGTTCTTTGCAAAATTCGAAAAAAATTTAGGGTAGCGCCGCCCGAATAATTTCAGGGGACCTGCTCAGAGGAATAAGGCGTAGAATGGTGAACTGTGTGGTAAATGTATACATTGCAGGCTACCTGTGATACATACTCAATTTCAAAGTGAAGAAAACATCTAACCTTGTTATATCCAAACTGGTGATAAAGTCGTGAATCACGTGCGGGCGTTTTCGTACTAGATATCTAGTGATCACCCGCACAGAGATTGGCGACTCCGGAATCCAACCAGAATTTAAATTTACTACTTTATTCATGAATGCGACGAGTGATCCTTCTTGTCTTCTACTCTTCAAAATACGCACGGAACTGCTCGGTGTTTAGTTTTAAGAGCCAGCAAAAGACAAAGACAAGAATGTTCCAGTTAATTCTTCTGCACATCGCGTACTGTTTTCTGATTGGTTGCTAATTACGATCTTTTATTCACCAGCCAATCAGAAAACATTAGTACAATCGAACTTTTGTTCGTAAACCACGCATGCGAGAATTTTGCTTGGCAATAGTACTCAGTTCACCTGATGTCTGTATCATTACAATGGCCGTGTGATAATTATAATAAGTGCCTCAAAGCAGAGTATGTAGTCAACTAGTTCTGACCTTATCACCAGTTTGGATATAACAAGGCATATCTATCTCAGGCAGCCTGCAATATATACATTTACTATACAGTTCAACATTCTACCTTATTCAAATGTCGAGTTAAATATTTATTGCATTCGGCAATTGCCAAAGTTTCCTCTGAGTAGGTCACCTAAAATTAGGCGCTAACAAAAATTTTGTCGAATTTTACAAAGAACAAAACATGTTTTAATTTTTTTTCAGATTTTAGACCACTGTAATTTTTTATAAAATGACATTATACACTCGTCATTCACGGGTGAGCAAGAGGTTAGATTACACCCTGTATACAGAGAGAACATCAATGAATCAAAAAACAAATATGATTCTAAGAGCCAGAGATTACTCATGAAGGTTGGCATTATGAACAGCATTTTCAACTCAACGAAATAAGGGCACCGGTGGCTGCTCGGATTGACGAGAGTATTATCGATATCTGAAATCAAGCAACATCGGGAGCGACTAGTACTTGAATGGGTGACCACCTGACAAGGAAGGTGCGTGTCAAAAATGCCCTAACAACTGTAGCGTAGTAGCATATTCGCAGCTGCAGGCGTCTTATCAATGAGCACGAGATAAGACGATAGATATGCAGTCGTTCGGAGGGGACGTTAAGATGGCGGTCATAGATGTTGAGATCGTTAATAAAGTCTACCTCTGAAACAACAGAGGATTCGGCAAAATTTCCGGTTAGGGGAGTGTGCTCACCGTCGGTATTTAGCCCTGGTCGCAGAAATAGACCGACGTTAAATAAAGCAATAAAAAAAACTCACCAAAATGAGTTACATTTTGCATTTCGTATATGTGATGCTGGCTAGGAGCTTGGGTTCAGCATCAAACTCAAGCTTCCACAACTCTATCTTTATATATTTGATAAAACCAAATTCCATTCTGGTGATAATTCACATAAGTAAAAAATAAACAAGCTCTATCAAAATGTGGAAGAAATGAATAGGGAACATGCATATGTTCTTTTTCGAGAAGATTTTGATGCACATACTGATTACTAGAAAGTTTCATCATTTGAAACTGCATTCAAAAACGTACTCATAGCGCCTCCAGTGTTGCCAATGACAAATCAACAAACTTCGACCCAAAATACCCGATTTTACCCGCGGGAATTTCAAAATACCCGCATACAATTTTGAAGTGTTTCAGTCATAGATTTCCTCCTTAGATCATATATCATAGCATATATCATCTAAGGTTTTCTCCCCTACGCCTCTGGCGGGTAGGTTGGAAAAAACTTAAGAACGATCAGTCGGAACAATCGAGATGACCTGCGTTTTATTGGCCATTATTTTTATTCTAGAAGAACTAATCGGTACTATTGGCATACCTGTCAATACTAAAACATCGATATCAGTTACTCTAGAATAAGAATGGTCAACAAAATGCATTATCAATGGCAATCCATAGTAACAGAGTCGTTTTCAGGCAACTTTCAATTGAGCTGGGCGGATTATCTTTTCGTTCGGCGCCAATTACTATAAAAATCTTCTGTGTGAAAACTAAAATTAGAAATTGAGTTATTAAATGTTAAGTGTATTAAATGTTGAAATAAGACAAAAACATTTCAATAAAATATGTAATGTTCAAACATAAAAAAAACAAGTAATTCTCCATAACAAAATTTAAATATATATATATATATATATAAATATATATATATATATATATATATATAATTTGAAACACAGTTATTTATCATCACTCATATAGAAACATAAAACACAAAAGTTAAAACATAAAAAGTATTTCTCAATTTAAAAGTACAAAAATAATCTCCAGGAAGCTATGAATGACCGAACACATTTTTTTCTCTCCAAGTGTCACTATTCAACATTTCTTCTGTCGGCTCAAAATTCGCACAACCCCCATTAGCAGAAATACCGTCTTTGGTGAAAAAAATTGAACGTAGGGTACTTGTTTTCAGTTTATTTCTATGATCAGTCTTTGTTAAATTTAATGAACTGAAAACCCTCTTAATGAACTCAAAACCCTACTGAGGCATTTGCGAAGGGTAAACTAAGTAGTAGACTCATAACAATTTTCAAATTTGGAAATTTCAATATATTAGCATCAAGTTTAAATGGAAAACAATGAAACTAACCAGCCACTTGTCCATTTTTATAGATACAAATTTTGTTGTTGATATATCATATGTTGATGGATGGCGATGGTTGATGTATTACTCTATATATAAATACTAAATACTTAAAATAAACACACTGCAACTCAACACTCAACTGGAATGACAACCAACGTAAAACAAAATTCGACAGATATAATATATCAATTCAGTTCACAGAGTCACATACTTTAAAAATAAGATAGCTGTAGCAGTAACTTTTAAGTTTTGTGGTAGTGGCCTCACTTCCACAAAACATCAAAACAGTGATAAATTCACATGAGATGAAAATGGAAGGAAATACCCGAATTTTACCCGCAAAATTAAAATACCCACAAGAATACACGCAAAGCAGGAAAATACCCGAAAATCGTGTAATTACACGCAGATTGGCAACACTGAGCGCCTCTGACGTATCATCCTTACTCCTCAAAGTACAAACTTTTACCGCTATGGCTCTCGCTCCCACTTCATTTATTGTCCTTCTGCTTCCACTCGGCGCAATGTGGACATACCCCCTTGCGAGAAATCCGTTCTCATCCGGCCTCTAACCGGCATAGACAAGGGGGTGGTATCGAGGGGATGCAGCTTTGACTTGCTCTAGGCAATACTGCTTCCCATATTCATTTTGCAATGCATATTTATCTCGGCGGGGCTCTCACAAACATAGAATGTATCATTCACACAGTGTTCTGGGTAGGCCTTGTTACTAACTCCATAAGCCCGGGCACCGATGGCTGGTCAGGATGACGAGAGTCTTATCACAGAACTCATAGAACTAGAAGGCCAATACCGTTTTGCTGGAACGAGCCCTACTGTACTGCATGGTACACACATGAGCATGCGCAGCAACACCGCTGTCATGACAGGGGCGGTTTCAGTGAAATGATGACCTCTATCAACTGAAACATATTGACTTTTACGTGAGAACTTTCTAAAGATGGGTACTTGAGCTCGAATTGAATAGTGGAGTGCAACTGAAATTTTGAGGAATTTCTGAAACTAATCTCCGTAAGGTTTCGGGAAGAAAGACTTGTAAAAGAATACTTCACTTCACTGAATTATTCAATTGACATGAACTAAATGTATGCAGTATTTCACAAGATATAATATTTCATTTCAAAGATAATTTGGTTTTATGCATTTCAAGTGAATGGGTAGGTATGATGGGGACAGAATAACAATCACAATTGACGTCTCCCTTGCAGTTTTGAAGTTAAATTAAAAAACAATTTTCAAGGATTTAGTGCCTAAACAAAACTTTTGGCACAAATTAAAAATATTTTGAGGGATTTGAATGTGAATGCTATGACAATAGCGTGTCCCAAAAACTATGTAACAAATGGAAACGTTTTCCATGATATAACAATGAAATTTATCCTTGATAAAAGTTGGTGCCCATCAAGAAACCTGTAATGGGCTATCGAAAAGAAATGTTGAGTTTTCCGTTGGTGAAGCGAATCCGTTTGTTACAAGCTTTTATTTAGTTAAACTTGTTAGTTTGTTCAGGTCAATTATTGCAAGTGAATTTTGACAGAGTTAGAGAAAAAACAAAATGGCGGCTTCAAGATGGAGGACAATATTTGTAATTATGGTCCGATTTGATAAAAAATTGGTATGTGGGGGTTTTCGGGGTCGGAGATAATGAATTTCTTGTCAAAATTCAAGATTGCGGCTTCAAGATGGTGAATGAATTTTGTGATAATGGTCAGATTCGATTCAAAATTGGTATAAGGGGGTTGTCGAGGTCAGAGATTATGAAATTTTTGTCTAAATCCATGAATTCAAGATGGCGTCCCCAAGATGGAGGATGAGTTTTGTGATTATGGTCAGATTCTATTAAAATTGATGTATGGGAGTTTTTGGGGTTGGAGATCATGATTTCTTTCAGCTCAAAACTTACAGGGAAAACACCTTGTAATAACGATGCTCTACCAGAAATGAACAGATTAAGGCAAACTAACTAAAAAGCAAAAAATAAAATAATTAATAAAAAAACTTTTTAAAGGCAAGTTTTTATTTAAGCAGTGTACTAAAATGTATAAAATGAGTTTAAGTCATCGCTGACAATGATTTAAATTTTTTTTGTTGAATTATTTGGTTTCAAAAAGCTTGTTGCGCCAATTGTAATAAACTTAACACTTTGACAAGTTGTTACTTATCAATCAATCATTTATGAACACTTCGCGCGACAAGCTTTTTGAAACCAAATAATTCAACAAAAAATTATTAATTCATTGTCAGCGATGACTTAAACTTATTTTATACGTTTTAGTACACGGCTTGAATAAAAGATTGTCTTTAAAAAGGTTTTTTATTAGTTATTTTATTTTTTGCTTTTTAGTTAGTTCGCCTTAATCTGTTCATTTCCCACGTGCACGCATACATAAAATCCATTGGAAATATTTCATTGTCATCCAATGGACAACTCAGATTTATAATATCAAAGGTATACTAATGAAGTTGATTTTTTATAGATAGATAGATAGATGTTTATTGGTCATACACCAATTTTCATTGGATTGACAAGTCAAGAACAATACAAATATAGTGGGCGGTATGTCACCATCAACTTTTTTTTATCAGGGATATTTTTTTGTTAAATCAATAATGACAAAGTTTTCCATTTATTGCGTACTTTTTGGTACACAGTATAAATACAAAAAATAAAAAACTATTATTTAAATAAAACAAAATTTATTGGTATAATATTATTGATGTGAAAAAAGTATCATTTTCTGTTTGCAACCTAGCAACACTATGGTAACGTATTTTACTGTAAATGTTTACAATAAATTTTATCAATTTCATTTTATGGTTCATCTCGTACATAGATATATCAAACACATGGTTATCTGATTCAGAAAAAAAAGTTTTATCTTCGAAAAGAGTTCCTGAAATAGTAGTTACAAAAACATCCATAAACTTTTTTTCTTGCGGCATTAAATTGTTCGTCAGACCCATTATTTGCTTAATTTTTTTTTCTGTAAACATACAACACTTCACAATATCTGCAGAAGGCTTGATTAGTCCAGAAAAAGAGGCAGCTCTGTTTTTTTCTATGTAATAATTTGAAGTAATCTAGATCTACACTTGCTTTTCTCTCTTCTTCTGTATGTTTGAGACTTTTCAGGTATCCTAAGGCATTTTCAAAAAAAGGATGCCAAAAATCTTTGTTGTCTTCCTTTATTGCAACCTTGTAGAATTTTCCCAATGGATTTCTAGAAAGCACCATGCAATGAGACATCTTGAAAACACTGGTCAATTATACTCTGAATATACTAAAAACTAGCGTGGTCTCTTAAATACTACACGATAACACAATGAAAACAACACAAAGAGTATATAATAGGATAGGGTGGAATTAAAAAACACTGAAGCAAGAACACAAATGAACAACAAACGCAAAACCGGCCCTGAAGAAAAATGGCGTCAGACTAAAACAGTTGCTGACGTTAACAGCGTTGCCAAATGAGTTTGTAGGAAATCATAATTCTTATTAGGGTTGAATCAGTTGTTATATGCTACACTTATCTTGTATATTATATTCTGAATACATATAACAAAAGAACTTGATGATCCTGAGTAATCGATAGTTGATGAGTTTCGGCTCTTTTAATGGGAATATAATGTAATACATTACATCATAATGTCATTTTATTAGATTCTCATACAAGTACATGAACTGACAATGTTGTTGATGATATGCGCATGATTACGTGTGTCCCATCTATACATGTTGTTATGAATCATATCAATTACTTTCACTTATATTAGCCTTCTAGTTCTATGAGTTCTGTGAGTCTTATTGATATCTGAAGCCAAGCATCGTCGGGCGTGATTAGTACTTGAATGGGTGACCACCGGACAAGGAAGTTTTACGTTTAATGTCCTAACAACTGTAGCGTAGTAGCATATTCGCAGCTGCAGGCGTCTTATCAATGAGCACGAGATTAGACGATAAATATGCCATCCTTCGGAGGGGACGTTGAGATGACGGTCCCGAGTTCATAGATGTTGAGCTCGTTAAAGAACCCTACCTCTGAAACAACAGAGGATTCGGCAAAATTTCCGGTTGGGAGGAGTGTGCTCACCGGCGTCGGTGTTTAGCCTTGGTAGCAGAAATAGGCCGACGTTAAATAAAGAAGGAAAAAAACTCCATAAGCCACCCATTTCTTAAATAATTTCTTATATCTTCTTCCATTATATCCAAAATAAAAATAAATTGAGCAATGTTCAGCTACAACAATTCCGGATTTTATCTCATCTTTCAATAAATGTTGATTTATATGTTGAAAAATCCCTCTTCAGTTCTTCTCTTAAACATAGGATGGACTTTTTTTTTCGTCGCCGTTTATTTGTATCAAAATTGTTTTCTCCTCTTCTTCGATTTCTTCCAATAATAGGTACAATAAGATATCTTTTTCATTACTCATGACAAATTTCAATTTTCCCATAAAAATTACCTTCATTCTACCAAAGATTGCACACGACTGACGGGTGAGAGAAAACTTGCGTCAACCATTTGCGTCAGCCGCATGCGCCCGTCGTTTTATAGGAAACGTACGTGAACGCAGAAGAACGCCAGTCTTTCTCTTGTTGCTTGACTTTGTTAAAAGTTTTTATTGTGTTTTGTATTCTCTTATTCAGCTTATAGCGTTTAGCATTCTGATTGGTTGCAGTGACAGAAAGTTCCTTTCAAGGTCAATAAGCGAAAAGTACGAATTGTTTCAACATTTTATAGAAAAAGCTGATATTTGTCCAGTACATAACCTTAAAATATGAATGGTTTTGTTTTGTTACGCTTTAAAAATGGAACATCAGGAAAATCTGTTAAGTTGATGAGGCTGCAGTATCTTCTAAATCTTATATGCTTGTGCACTCTATAATAATAATATAGAGTGCAGCTTTCGTAATAATATTCTGCTTCATAGCATATTCGTTAATGTATAAATCCATAATAGGTAGGTATTATGGTATTTCAAATAATTATAGTGTTTTCAACAACAAAAATTATAACCTGACTACAACAAAACACACTCACATTCTGCTCTCTGAATTCATTTTTCGCGTGAACAGTCCCCGCTTTTGCATTCGCTTTCCGCTGTATGCTGTCATCTGTACTCAGCATTATTCGATATTTTTTTAACAAAATAAGTTTTGGTCAAATGCGCCAACAAGAAGCAAGGACCATAAACCTAGAGAGAGAGATGTTTTGCTCTACCAACTGTTCACAATTTTAGATACAAAATTTCTATGAATGACACCTTCATAGACAAACTAAAAATAAAGAGACTGTTTGAAACATTGGCGATCTTGACCACCAAGTTTTTGGTACGGCCAATTGCGCAGGGAGGCACTGCCCGCAATCGACAGACGAATGATGACATGATAATTTTCCAATTTCGACGTTTGTCATTAAATGACAAACCATGTAATAATTTCAGAATAATTCTACTGTTATCGTCATCGAAAAATTAATGATAGATATTATACTATGGACTTGAATTCGGAGCCCAACGTCGAAAATAGAATGTTTTGTTATTCGAATTGACGCTGGAATTCCTGGAAATATTCTTTTACAAGGTAAAATATAAGCTGCTTTTCACAAACTGATACTTATTTCCATCCATCAGTTGCAGAATTTTTTTCACAAATTGATACTTATTTCCATCTAAAAGTTTCCATTTCCTATCACCATTTGAGGAAGTATGAAGTACATGGTCTACTTAATGATTATCATCAAACTGGAGTATTTGTTATACCTACTCGTTCTCCTTTGTGCTAATAATAAATTAACAAAATTATTGAAGGTATGTTGTTAATGTAATTTGTTTTCATTTTGGTTGATTTCATGATAAGACTGAAGAATATTTTTAATTTTGTTGTTTTTCAGAGTGTTATTATTGTTTTGTCTGAAGTTGTATTTTGTCCTAGATAAAATAAAATGTGTTTTTTATGGTGTTTAACTTATTATTCTTATTTTATGAGAACTTTAATTTTGTTCTTGATATCATGAAACAAAGATTTATTTTGAAACTTTATTTTAACCACGAACTAACATTCTACGAATCGATTACTGTATATATTGTATTAGTGATCGATTTGACATTCATGTATTTCATATGATACAACCATTCATATGAAATACAGGACTGGCAAATCGATCACTTATAAAATACCATATCAACAATATAAAAGTAATACATTTAAAAAACCCGCCTGTACTAACTTAGTTCGGCCAGTTAGCAGATATGTCGCCACTGTCTAAACGTGGTGCCAACTTTTTCTGCAGGTTTGACAACTCTCTTTATTTTTAGTTGCTCTATGGACACCTTTGACATAAGAAATATATAAGAGCTTCATGACCAAAAGTAATAGGGTAGTGCTGCACAAGTTGCCAACTTAAGAAACCTTCAGAAGTTCTGCCCCTCCAATGGCAATTGTTTGACTTTGGTTGTATAGAAAATCGCCAATTTGATATACCAATTCAATTACTTCTGGTCATGGAGCACTTATAAATTCCAAGTATTAAATGTGTCATTCATAGAGATTTTCTGTCTATATATGTGAACAGTTGGTAGCACAAACAATATTCTGGGAAAAATATTGACAGATGACAGTCGATAATGCACCAAAGCACGAATCAGCAGAGGTGCGTTCGATTATAGACTCCAAGAGTAGAGTTAAGTATTTGAAGGTTTCTTAAATTTACTCTGGAGTTAAGTACTATTCATGTTTTATTCGAACGGTGCGGAATTTATTTGGAGTTGTTTACAAAGTCCGAGTGACAGAAGGTTCTGATATCGGAAATATAGGTTATGTTATTGTTTGTTAAAAAAACGAAAAATGGCAAGAACAATGAAAGTTCATGAAAACCGGAGAAAAATATTGTTGACAATGGCAGATAATTTTTCTAGAATCTTGTTCGCCAATTGTAAATAAAATGTTAGTTAGTATTTATAGTAGGGAATGACAATGGTAGATTCGAAGGTCATGTGATGGTTTCGAAGCAGCTTTGTTAAAAATAGGTCGTAGGTTAAGAATTCGAGTGGGACAGTATGAACTTGGTAGGCCATATGTTTCTCCAAGATTACAACTATTATCAGTGAACAGTATTAAACACATACACATAAATAATCTCAAACTTGGGTTGGATGTGAGAGTGTGAGACACAGCATAAAGAGATTTTCTGTCCCCCAGAGTTGTCAATTTTGTGGAGTTAAATTAACCCAGCTATTTTGTAGAGTTACGAGAGTTAACTCGGTAGCGAAAACTCTGGTATTTTCGAACGACAGTTTTATAGTAAAATATACACAACTTCACGATTTTCGAACGCTTTTTAGTAAATTATACTCGATGGAGTTAATAATCGAACGCACCTCAGGGGGTCAATTCTCGAGATCGATCGTTCCCGGAGCGTACAGTTTCGCGCATATCTGTTTCATTTTGTTACATGTCAATCATGTATTTCCTTCCCACTTTTCATTCGTAAACGTATAAGCTCCGGGGAACGATCGATCTCGAGAATTGTCCCCCAGATTGGGTCAGGCACCAACACTCAATATATAGAGACAAAACTTCCTATTAATATAACTAAAAAATATAAACACTTTGGGAATAAAAATAATTGATCCAGCATATTCAGTTTGTGATTCTCTACACAACCCTGATGAAATTATTACAATTGGAGTGGCAGAACTTTTGAAGTTTTTTTTTAAAGTTGGCAACTTGTGTGGTTGTGTTTTATTTGGGATCAGTGAACTCTAATAGAGTTCACTGTTTGGGATTAGGACAATACTGCCAACATAAGTGGTTAGGTAAAAAAAAAGACAAAATTTCCAATCAATTTTCGGAAAGTAAATTTCTTTATTTTAAAAATACAAGTGATACATGTGACGTCATCATAACCCTCAAATGTCTTCCTGGCGGCACTTATTTGGGATTGTTAGTATGGACTACATGCGTGGTTCATCAGTCTATCTCTTTTTAAAATATTAGGAAAACAACGACTACTAGATGTGCATTTACGAACAAACCCATTTTTTCGGCGTTCAGCCAAGCATTCTTTAGTTAGCTATAAACAGTATAAACTGATTAAACTGTGGCCAAGCTGCACTTTTACCATTTTGTCTGTGATTAAAGTTTTATTTTTTGTTAAGTGCGTAGTCCTAACGGTTTACAGTTAACTTTTCGATATAGTCGGCTAAAAATAAAAATTAAACGAATATTAAAAATGGCTTCGGAACATTCGGGATGTGATAATTCTATAGACGAAATCAAACATGAACTAGAGTTTAAAGAAACCATTAGAGAAGAACTAAATAGGGAATCCGAGTGCGAAAATAGTTACCATGAACAATTTGTTAAGTGGTGCGAGCCTGATTTGGTCAAATTGGAAGATCTACAGACAGGTGAGAGCCAATCTGACTTCTTAAGGAAGGTTTAAGCAACGTTACCTTATAACTAAGCCTATTAACTAGGACTATACCTAAGAATTTATGCTGTTTATGCACTTTTCAATTAGTTCTTAATGTATGAATTCGTACATGCTCCAATAAACTGTCCAGGGGGCGAAAAATGTAAAACATAACCACAATGTTTTCAATCATTTTATTATGTTCGAGTTCCAAAAATGGTATCAAATAAAGGAAAAAAAAAAATGATTGACATTAATTCTACTGGAAATCCATGTAGAAACCGGCAAACAACGTTGGTATACTGTAAGGCCTCCCAATAATAGGACAAGAAAAGAAAAAGGTAATTTTTAGGACCCGGTAAAGTTCATGAGGGAAAAAGATATGGAGCAGATCCACCAATTCAATTCAATAAGGAAATTTTCGTCCATTTTTCTTGAATAAGTTTATTTCAAAAAATCGTACAACTGCTCATCCTTTGTTCTAATCAGTATATAATTATAATATTGTACGAAGTTCCTTTACGTGGCTTGCGATAGGTGTCGACTGGTATAAATCGTCACGTAAGAAAAAAGCGTTATTTCCCCTCCAAGCGACTTTCTCTCTCCGTCTCTTTCTATTATATACAAGTCTGTGTGACAAGCATCCAGCTCTTGCTCATACAATTCTGAAGGTGTATGAAACCAGCCGACCTGCTGTTCTACTTGCGGGAAATTTAAAATGATACATGAGCGGTAGGATATCTATGCGAATACAAGTCGGATATTATCATTGAGTGGTAGTACGTGGAAGATATTTTTGTTTTTTTTATATTTGTGTGTTTAGATGATTATATCCTTTTTCGTACATAATTTCTCATGTTTTTTGTATGCCGAAGTTAGATTAATGGTTTACATTGAATATGTGGCACGTCAATTTGATATAATATAACGAATAGTATTATCAGGAATAAAATACCTTTTATCAGGAATAAAATACCTTTTACTGTGGCAGACGAATAGTATTATCAGGAATAAAATAACTTTTACTGTGGCGGAGGAGTTCGGAAAAAGGATATATAGGTGTATAGTCCAAGATTCCAGAGCCGACAAACCTACGTCATTTTAGCGAAGCTACCATAAAGTATGCTAGTATACTGAGACAGCCGGACGGTCTAAGGTGCCAGATATACTTTCAATGGATTATAGTTGTTGGGGATTTTAATATAAATTTGCAATGAAATCGATAATTTTAACGATTTTATTTTCTAATTTGGTTAATCTGCTATAATAGATGATTACACTAGAGTAACAGCAACATCTACGACATGCTTGCATAATATTATTACGAACATTGATGAACAATTTCAACTATCTGGATACCAGGCATATAGCAGATCATAGAGCACAATAGTCACTCTTAAAACAAAAAACTCCCACCAAACTATACATCAACCAGCATATAAAAGATGCATGAATACAAATAGCATAAATAAAATAAAAAATTCACTACAAATAGAGACTGGTCAACAATCATAAATTCTGATATGTCTAATAGAAACATTTAAATCCTTAATGGAACTACATCTACCTATTAAAAAATTCATGAATATAAACTAGCCTTGTTCAATGATTTGACAACGAACTAAAAAAATATGAGAAATACTCTTTTATCATTGAAAATTATAGCTGACATTGAGAAAAACTATGTTAATCACAATTTATTTGAAAAAAGTACCAACAGAACATTTCTATAAAGAAAAAACAAACCTATGAACAATTTATTTCGTTGTAAGATACTTTTACTTGTGACAGCTGGAAACTTCTTATCTATCATAGAAATAAATCTAAAATAGGACATTTGCCTGTGACATCACTCCAAACGATTTTAACGACTATTTTACCTTGTTTGCAAGAAACATTATCGATTCTTTCCCTAAAGATGAAGTTTATGTACATGACACAAATAAATCCGTTTCTCCATGCATGTAATTTTTTTTTTGAATCCAGTGACTAGGGATGAAATAATCACAGCTATCCATAAGACGTATATGGCCTGAATAAAAATATTACTACTCAAATATTTGTCAGTTTAGTAGTTATTGATAGTACTTTATAACTTATGTATCTCAGAAGGGACTTTTCCTGATGCATTAAAAGTTACCAAAGTACTACCCCTGCATAAAAATTGCAATCATAACATCACTGAGAACTACCGACCCATCTCAATCATACCAAAAAACAGTCTGTCTATTTCAACAATACCCTCTCAGACTACAACAGGGAGTTCTCCAAGGCTCTATATTAGGCCCTACACTTTTTTAAATCTACCTGAATGACCTATTTCATTATTCATATCCTACCAAATGCATTTGCTTTGCAGACAATACATCAGTAATAAACACTGTAAATCTGAATGAATTAAAAACTGAAATTTCAAATAGTATGTCAACATTTTTCTGTCAGCATGGAAATCAGACTGGCTTAATCTTTTTCATTGGCCAAAAATCGTTCTTGAGAAACTTGAACTGTCATTGTCTCATTGAAAAAAACTTCCGCAGACATCTGCTTCTTCGTTCAGCTCCCCTTTCTTCCAAAATTGCCCACTTTTATATGCGTCTTTCGCACCTACAAACTCAATTCATGTTTTGTATAGTTTAAAATTGGTGATCCATAGAGTACTCGTTACACTCAACACTCAATAGATCATTTGTCCTACAAGAAAAGCAATTAATGATTGGTAATCTGGTAATAACTCTCGGTATTTCAATAATTCCAACAAAATATGAGATGAGCACATGCTGAAATGAATAATCCTAAACAAGGAATGAGTTTGATATTCAAAGATAAATAAAAATGAATAATATTTTATTCCATTAAAATAATTGGAAATAAAAAAAAAAAAAAAAAAAAAATTAAAATTAATTTTATAGAATGAGTATTGCCACATGAGATCTTTGAGAGATTTTTTGAATACATTAAAATTTTGGATGTCTCTTATAGAGCTTGGTAGTTTATTATACAAGTGTATGCCAGTATGAGATGGACTCCTTTCAAAAAAAGTTGTCCGATGAGGCGGGTATGCCTTGTCTTATAGTTATGATTGTCAGCACTTTAAATGAAGTCTTCCAGATTATTTTTAACAATAGAATATTTTTGTAGATATAGATACAGGGGAGAGTTAGAATTTTGTTTTATTTGAAGAGGCCTCTACAGGAAGTTCTCTTATGTACCCCAAAGATAAGACATATTTTTTTTTGTAAAATAAACAATATTGTTGAAAATCTAGAGTTTTCCCATATCATAACATTATAGGATAATTGAGAGTATGTCATCGCATAGTAGATATTTATTAGTTGTTGGGAGAGTATATTTTTAAGTTGTAAGATTGCATAGCAGCTGCTACATATCTTCTTTGATATATGATCAGTACATGCCTGAAAAGAGAGTGATCAGTCAAGAAAGGTTCCATACGTCAAATTAATATTTTCAGTATGTATATCAAAAGAAGTATTGCGATCATTTGTTATATTGAATTTCATTAGAACCGATTTCCCATGATTTAGAATTAGATGATTGTTCAAACACCATTCGGTGAATTTATTATATAGTATACACTTAAGTTATCTGCCAGTTCTTCAGGAGAATTGCCACAAGTTGCAAAGGAAACATCGTCCGCATATATAACCTTAAACTTCGTTTTCATAAATTCTGGTAGGTCATTAATAAAAATTATAAATATAAGTGGACTCAGTACAGAACTCTGTGGAACACCCAGGTTAACCACGTGAATTTGGAATCTTTCCTGAAAAACAAAAACTTAGTTTGTGTCTTGTGGACCATGTACCATATCCACGGAACTTATTAATCCGCCTAGATGGATGAAATAAATTCCCGGAGATTTTTCAATGTTACATGAGTATCCGAAAATTAAGAAATAGCTATTTACATAACACAAAAACGAGAGACAGTCTATACCTGCTCTATGAAACGGCTGTTACTAAACACATTGACCGAAACTCGAAAAATTATACGCAACAAGAAAATTCACTTTAATTTGAGGATTTCGCTATTAATATAATGTTATTGTGAATAGATTGACTTGGACGATTTTTAGGTTCATGTTTGCGCCTCTGTAACTCGTACTCATACAAAAAATGTAGGGAATTTCTTTAATTTTGTTTTCCTACATTTTTGTCGTTTTTTTTTTAAATTTATTAACGGACAAGCCAATTATACAATAATACAATGCAATTTTAAAAAGAGAGGGTATATACATATGCCTATAGATGGCTAAACATAAAGACTAAATAATATGATAATAAATGGGCGATTTCTTTTATTCCTTTCCTAAAAGACCATAATGATGAGTTGAACAATTCAATTTCATGGTTGTGAGTATTCACTGTTTTCATAATTCTATTGAGTGACTCATTAAGGCCATAATTTGCCCTACAAAATGGTATCTTGCAGATATCACTGTTTCTGTTTCTCCTCGAGTTTGCAGAAAGTGAAGTTAGCTCCAAAATTTCAGGGGAATCGATGTGGCCATTTATGATTTTATGAAGAAACACCAGATCAATTTCCATTCTTCTATGTGTCAGGGAATTCATATTTAAAATATCTAATATTTGAGGATAGCTATATTCGTCTCTATTTAATCCCAAGCGGTATGCACAGTTTCTTAAGAATCTATTTTGACAACCCTCTAAAATATCAGAATCGATTTTGTAACATAGTGACCAAATTATAGAGTTATACTCAAGTATAGATCTCACCTGTGCACAATATATAATTTTGAGAGCGTTAATGGACAATTCCCTGGCGTAACGAAGGGAGAAGCCTAACATTTCACGAGCACGAGATGAAGTTTCAGTTATGTGATGTTTGAAGGTCATTTTCGAGTTGAATATTACTCCTAAATCTTTGATGGTTTGAGTCATTGACTCTGTACAAATAGTCGACAGGAGCATGACTTCGCGTAAAAGTTATTTTTTGACAGTTTTCTAAATTTAGTTTTAATAAATTGATATTGCACCATCTGGAAAGGTTATTGAGATCCAACTGCAAAGCCTCGGCATCAGAAATGCTTTGGACTGTTCTCAACATCTTCAGGTCATCGGCGCAAACATTAGGTAGGAACTGTTGATAATAACAACAGAGGGGTCATTGACAAAGAGATTGAATAATAAAGGTCCCATATGAGATCCCTGTGGTACACCTGATGGTACTTCCATTGGTTGTGAGATTGAGCTCCCATATTTGACACATTGGACTCTATTAGTGAGGTAGCTTTGATCCAATCAAAGATTTTGACTCTATACTTCAAGCTTTGCTAGTAATAAGCTGTGGTTCAAATCAAATCATTTATTGGTGTTTCCAATTTACACTTACGTGCTTACACAAGTCAATAAAAAGAATATATACATGTAGGTATGATACAACGCACATGATACACACACATACATATAATGGTTTAGATAAAATTTACAAACAATGATAATATTGGTGATTACCCATTCTTAATTAAGTTTAAAATCTTTGACATCACAAGAATACTCTAGAAACTCTTTTACAGAATAAAAACACTTCCTAATTAAAAACTTCTTCATCACACGTTTGAATACAGTGACCTCCAGGTTTCTGACCTTTCCAGGTAACTTATTGAAAAAATGAACTCCATAAAACTGGCCCATTCTGGCAACGCTTAAGTCGGTAGTAGTTTGTTACTAAGTCATTATTTTTACGCGTGTCATAATTATGAAACTCATTGTGTGATTTGTACTCACAGTAGTTACTTTTAATATGGATTAGATTTTGTAGAATATAAATTGATGGAAATGTTAATATGTTTTTCTTGATGAAGACCTCTTTGCAGTCAGCGGTGTATTCCAGATTTGAGACGATTCGAATAGCTTTGCGTTGCAGGCGAAATACCCTTTCTGTGCCAGCCGCGTGTCCCCACGCTAGTATGGCATAGGATAAATGCGGGTGGCACAGAGCAAAGTATGCCTGTCTCAAAACATCTATAGATACATTTTGCGAAAGATTTCTAAGAACAAATATATTAGTCTTTAATTTATTGCATACATAATCTGTATGATGATCCCAGGTTAGTTTTGAATCGATTTTTACTCCCAAGAAAGTTGCAGCATCCAAAGACCCACAATTTTCAGGAGTTTGTTTAAGTGTAAATAGCATATGCTGGTTTTTTGTTTCATTCAAATATAAAAGGTTGGTTGAGAACCATAGTTTGGCTCTCGACAGTGTCTCAGACGACTCCTCTAGTACTTCGGCGAGTTTATCACCTCTGATAGAGAATGTAGTATCATCTGCAAAAAGGGCATATCGTTCAGAGATTGCCACATGTGGCAGATCATTTATATATATATTAAAAATAGTAGGGGTCCTAGGACCGAGCCTTGTGGGACACCCACTTCTACAGCTCTCCTTGCAGATGACACCCCTTTTATACATACTGTTTGATATCTGTTACTCAGATATGATTTTATTAGGTTTATGCTATTACAATTGAAGTTATAGTATGGTAATTTACCTAGCAGGATATCATGTGAGACACAGTCAAAAGCCTTGCTAAGGTCGCAAAATGTTGTAGACATAAATTCTTTTCTTTCGAAAGCATCATGAATCTGGCTTACCAGGTCTAATATTGCAGAGCTTGTACTTCTGCCTGGTCTGAAACCAAATTGATGGTTGCTAAATAAGTTGTGAGACTCGAAATGCTGAAACATTCGGGAGGCCAAACATTTTTCAAAAATCTTTGAAAAGATTGGTAGTAGGGAAATGGGTCGATAGTTAGTTGGGTCATTTTCCTCCCCCTTTTTAAATACGGGACATATAAGCCCCAATTTAAGAGCATCTGGAAATATGTTATCTTTTATACTCTGATTTATTGATCATTTACTTGTGGAGAAAGAGTTTGAATTCTCAATTATTCATTCTGTTGAACTAAAACTTTATATACTCTGCCTCTACAGGCCCCCTTCACATGGCATTAACATTTTTCTTGAGAGGATGGAAATACTTCTGTCCCAATTCCCGATAAACTCATCCATAGTCATTACAGGTGACTTGAATATAAACTACTTGGACAAATCATCCCCAAACACTCAAATGCTATCAAACCTATTGGACTCATTCAACCTAATTATGCATGTAGAATCGCCAACAAGATTTTCAAGCTCTTCCGCCACAATTATTGATTATGTATGTTCCAATGTTGACAAAATTAACTGTTCAGTTGTAAACTCTGGTTTATCTAATCATGAGGCCATATTCTGTAATCTAATAATTGATAAAAAAATTAAAAAAAGCCCTACACGACGTGGTAGAATATTCAGTAAATTCAATTATAATAGGTTTTCACAACTTTGTACAGATACAAACTGGTATAACGTTATTGAAAAGGAAGATCCCTTGAATGAATTTCAAAAATTAGTTTCGAATAATTTTAACAATGCATTCCCCGTTAGAGACATAAAGAACAAAAAAAGGAAACCGTGGTTAACCAAAGGATTGAAAGTATCGGCAAAAAATATGCGCTCTCTCTCCACCAGATAAGAAAACATCTTGGCTGTAACAATCCCCATTTTATTCAATACTACAACAAATATAGAAATACTTACCGGAAAGTAATAAAAACAGCAAAAAACATATGTTACTCAAACAGAATAGCACAAGGTGACAACAATCAGAAGGAAACATGGGCAATTATTAATGAGCTGAGAGGAAAAAACAAGGTTGATTCAGTGAAAACTCAGTTAAGCTCCGACGAACGTAATACATTCTATTCCTTGATAGCAGCTGAACTTGCTGAAAAAATTACGACCAGAACGGATCCAATGGAATATCTGAAAGCGACTTCCATTCAAGAAAACTTTTTTTTCATACCAACTGACATATATGAAATAAAAGAAATCTTCAGAGAAATACGGAAAAAAACTTCCTCTGGATGGGATGACATTTCTCTGAAAGTCCTTGAAAATTGCGGATATTGCTTTGAATGTCTTGGAGAGGCTATTAATACATGAGGATCCTTTCCATCATGTTTAAAATCGATAATATCCCAATACATAAGGGAGACCATAACACCTGCAAACTTCAGACCGATTTCCTCACGATCCTCTCAAAATAATAGAAAACTAGTGAAAAAGTAACTTCCTTCTAAGAAAGACAGAAGGTTGCAGTGTTCTCGATCCTCAAGGCTTTGATGTGTGAGTCCGAAATACGCTGCAGAAGTTTGAAGTTTATGGATTCAGAGGTTCGAGCTCTTTCTTGGTTCAAATCATACCTATAGAACGTAGCCATAGTGTCTTACCAATAGGGTGGCATCAAAAAATGTGAATCAACTGTGGTGTCCACAAGGCTCAGTTCTAGGACCTGTCTTATTCTGTTATATGTCAATGACTTGGCAAAGTGATATCAGGGCCAATTCACTATTTTGGATGACACCACAATCCTCTGGCATAAAAAGTATTACGGATCTGCATGACCAGATCAGTGTGGACCTTAACAAGGTAAAGAAGTGGTGTGATGCCAATCTCTTCGTTCAATATAAGAACAAACATTGTCTCATCAAATGTGATATCAATGAAATCCCATTGGAGAATGGAACAATTACAAATGTTTCAGAGAACAAGTTTTAGGGTTTCTATTGATGAAAAATTAAGATTTGAAAGCCATATCAATAAATTTGCAGACGGTTCGCAGGCTGCTTTGTGTAATGGTTGTCTCTATCAGATAGATATCCAATGCTAGAAAGGTCTACTACTCATTGATTGAGCACACCTTAGATATGGTATTTCCTTTGGGGCTGTGTTCACATATCTCTTTGATAGGTCTTTATTTTGCAGAAAAGGGCAATCAGAGTATTTATGCAAAGCCAATTATCGCGATTCTGTCGATATGTATTTTGGAGCAGAGAATTTAACCTGGCATGTCTTTTCATTCTAGAGACAGTATGTCTCATACACAAAAGTATAAAGATAAAGCAAAATCTACCTCAACATATAAAACACATTATCCTCCATGTCTCACTTCCAAGCCTATATCCTCCTAACACAAAATTCACTAATATTTAAAAGCAGAAAATTATTCAATCATCTTCCTAGCACCATAAAAGAAATACAAACGGTATTCACTTAGAAAAGTAAAATCTCTTGGTTACAAAGCCTATTATACGTTGATGAATTCTACCGGACTCACTTACCTGATCTTAAACTATATATTTTTATTCGCTAACAGAACGTTTTTATATATATATATATATATACATAAACTTATTTATTTATTTGTAATGTTGAATTGACTCGGCCGTTGCTGTAATTTAAGTCCTTGTCTAGTATTAATGTTAAGTCTTATAACTTATTTTTATTTTATATTGTATACATTTCAAATTACCTATTGTAGTTGTATCCTTAAGCTTTGTCAATGAGAATTGTATTCTTCCGATATTAAAGCATATTTTGATTGATTGATTGATTGATTAATTTTGTCAGTGGAGAAATCAATAAATTTTTTACGTGTTTGAGAATCCTCACATTTAGGCCAAAGATGTCCCTGGCACTTTTATTCTTTAAGTTATTTATTATCTCCCTCACTTCATTGTTTGTTACCTCATTAAAATTGAAGGTACTTGTGGGTGATTCACTATTTGATTTCAGAGATGCCAAAGGATTTGTGTTTGTTTTAGGAATATCATTTTGAACTTGTTTTGCAATGTCCGTGAAGAAAGCATTAAAGGTTTCAGGAGATATAGAACAGTCTGGATCTCGTTTTTTAGGTTGTCCTCTATACTTGTTAACTATATCCCACATTGATTTGATTGGGTTACTTGAGTTTTGGATTGACAGATCGTTTGAATTTTTTTTGGATTCTTTTATGGCCAGACGATATTGCTGTCGGTAGTTGTTTTTCTCAGTTCTAGATTCTTCACTTGGGGCAAGTCTATAAATATAGTTAAGAAGATTGAGATTCTCTCGCATAACCTTTAAAATTTGATTGAACCACTGTGTTTTCCTTATTAACATATTCTTTTTGTGGAAATGCTTGATTGAAATAAATTTGAATTTGTTCTACAAACATATTAAATTTTTCGTTTGCATTTAATATATTGTCAGATATAAAAGGAAATGTTTCAGACTCTAATAATTTATAAAATTTTATCTTACCCATTTCTGTGATTGGTCTGACATATTTCACATTGACCTGTCTGGTACAGTCGGCTATGGGAACTTGATATTCAAGCAGTTGACCATTTTCATGATCTGATATGTTTGAGTATAAAATATTAGTAGTGTAAGGCTCTTCAAAATTTACAAAAATGTTATCTAAACAATTATTTTTTTTTGTAGGTTTGAAGATGGTTTGCTTTAGGCCGAATGTACCCAACAAATCACTCTCTCGAAGGCTTTAAGGAATTATTTCGAAAGAGTCGTTTTTTGTACCTTTAATCCAAGATGGTGGACCGTGCCAAAACCCCCCCCACTTTTTCATTGAGGCCCCGAACTTACTAACATATATCAAAATCGTTACTACCCCACCTTTTGTAGGGCAGAGGCCTTTTCTAGTCCCCATTGACTGGAGTATGTTTGTGAATAAACAACAACAACAACTCAATACCATCTCTTCCTACCTTCTTTTCCAATTGCAAATCATTTCTCAAGTACCCCCTTCAAATCTATTTTCAACCAGCAAACAATGGTTATTCAACCGTAATCTATGTTTCAGACAATGTCAAGTGTGAAATAGACGATTCTAAGTTGGAAAGTGATGAAGACGACAAACCTCTTAAGAACATTATTGAAGGAGTTGCTGTGGAGAAAGAAGATCCTGGGGATTATCCCGAAGATCCATTAGATACACCTGGTTGTGGAGAAGTCAAAATTGAAGATGAGCTGGACATCAAAGATGAAGACGTCAAAATTGAAACGGATGAAGAAGAGATGGATGAAGACGATTCCGAGGATGAGGCGGGTGAGTTTTAGATTGTAGGTTTCTCTGGTCTTTGTTGTTCGGTACCTTTTTGAATCAAGAAGTATGTTTTCGGCTGGAGATTAGCTCTTGAAGACAGATAGCAGGTAGGTTGGTTTGGATTGGAAGGATCCCAACAGCATGATCAGCTTTCAATGCTGTTTTGGACACAAGAAGGAATACACAGAAGCCATGGAAGAGCGTCTTAAATAGACGAAAACTATCAACACCTTTTAGATGAACATTTTTTTGAAACAATCTATCGATGTTTGTGCCTTACATACACTAAACAGTTAGAAAGTTATACAAAAATTATTTTTATCCATACGTTTTTACATGGAAATATCATATAGGAAGGATTGAGAAATATGAAATACTCCTGAGAGTAAGATAGCTTTGTGTTTGGAATAGAAGAAAATGTTTAAGCCAAAGTTATTTCTGATGAAATAGAAATGCCAAACTTAAAAACTATAAAATCATTTAATTTTCAACAGTTGTAAGACAAATGATTATACAACATAAAAGGACATACACTATTTACATAAAATTCTTTATCGTGATGAAAAATCTGCACCATAAAAAAACATTTTATTATTGATTTCTCAGAAATTATTATTCTTGATAAAAATATTAACTCAAGTAGGAGATTTAAGCCGGTTTTGGCTCTCCCCCCACCACTATGACGTCACATGTGACCTTGAATGATTGCAGGTGTGCAATGCGTGTGTTTGACCTTGAGTTTTGACCTTGAGATTTGTCATTGTGACATTGGGTTTTGACTTTGAGATTCGACCTTTACTTTTGACCTTGAATTTGACCTTGAGATTGGTAACTTTGATATTTTGACCTTGAGTTTTGACCTTGAGATTTGTCCATGTGACATTGGGTTTTGACGATGACGACTTTGAGATTCGACCTTTACCTTTGACCTTGAATTTGACCTTGAGATTAGTAACTTTGAGACTTCGACCTTGAGATTTGACTTTGAGTTTTGTTGACATTGAGTTTTAACCTTTGAGATTTCACATTGAGTTTTTCTGTTTGACCTTGATCAAAGTTGCGGTCATACATATTCTGTGAGGAGGTCATGTGAGTTTTTTTTGTTTGACCTTGACCTTCATGAATCCTTGCACCCCCAAGCGATGAGGGTGTTCATCCTCAGAGAGAGCTAAGAGTGAACTGCGACTATTGATGAGTGTCTTGATGATCAAGTGCGCGATGACCTTCGCACTCCCATCCACTCAGAATGGGGGTGGGGATATGTCTTATAAAATGTGTGAAGTCGTTGTTGAGAAATCACAAGTTAGATAATATCATTAGAGTGACTACAGAGAGTACGAGAAGTGGTGTCTCAGATTAGTGAGTGTATTTTTTATCAGTGGAAATAATCTATATTTTTCATAAATTCACTATGTCTCTTCCAAAAGTAGTGGATTTGAAGAGAATCAATTCTTCAATAATTGAACAGCGGGGAATGGGGGTTTTTGAACAAAGAGCAATATCATCATTACCCATCGGTAAAGCTTTCAACATAATTTGTATGACGATTTGTAACACTCGTTTTGGTAGATCTATTCTAATGACATTACGTGATGATAATAATACTTTATTCAAATCATGGTTGTCAAAAAGTATTTCAGATGAATTCAATGTGGACAGTGTCAATTGCATAAATGCTTCAGATTTCAAATACACGATAACATATTTGGTTCAAAGTTCACAAGTATCAGGAAGTTTAAGAACACGACCTCTAGTAGAATTCAACTTAATTGAGTGATGATATTGTTTATATGTTAATAGTTAGAATATAGTTATTTTATGTTGAATATAGATATTTCTCCAGTAAAAAATAACATTCAGTGTAGAAGTAATATATTTATATTTTGGAGCATCACATTTTTCATGTAAGTAAAATTATTTGAATAACAATGGAATATATTAACAATTCTTTTTTTCGTTTCAGTTTCCAATTCTCAAACATGTGGGTGCACTATGCCAGTCAACATTGGGTGGAAGCCGTTGACATCAATACAGCAATCGAGAGACTACGTTCCTATTTGAATGCTTTGGCTGAAGATACCCTCCATGCCACTGTCTATGATCTGAATGTTTGCTTCGATGAAGACGAGATCCAAAGATGTGCACATTTATCTGAGAAGTATGACAAGGGTGCAACACTTTGTGAGGTATTCTGTCAAGGTGCCATTGTCATATCGCAGTTTTGTGAAGAAATGATCAAATTGGATCTGGAAGGATTTCTCCACACCCTTTTGCCATTCCTGCCCGATGACATCATCGCGAAATATCAACTATATGACGCACATGATGATGAATATGATCATGTAGATATTTGAGATGAAATAAAACATATATTTACAAAATCTGGTTTATTTATTTTCATTTACACATATAAATTATAGATATAAAAATGCAGATTTAACATAAAAATTAAATATTGAACATTTCAAAATGAATTACGAACAGAGCCATCCAATGCATTGTAAGTCAAGAAGGTGTCGTGTATAATGAGTGCATAGACTTTGGTATTGGCTGGAAATTTAGTTTTTCTTGTTTCAAACTCCAGCTTGATGTCCACTGTAGATGATTTTGTGGCACTCGCTCGGTTGATGTGAGCAATCAATGATGAATAGGGGATTTTGTTGAAATTCTTCAAGGTCCATAAGAGGTTCACTCATATCTTTGTCATAATAACTACGTTGAAAGTCCTCATATTCATAGTAAGCTGACGAGTATAGTTTCCTATCAAAGTCCAGATTCCAACGCTCATATGGGTAGACTTCAGAGTTCAAATACACTCGGATGTTATTTATGTCTGCATTTATGAATTTTGTCATATCCGATGTTCTGTTTTCGGATGCAGTGGTACTTTGAAAACCAATAATTATGAAGCGAGGTGTTTCCAAAGTGTTGGTTGTTTTTATTGCCAATATGTCTGAAGATGTGTTACGTAATGAGGGTAATTCATAAAGATCCCACATACGATAAGCCAACTTGATTTTTGAATTCAGACCACTCTTATTTATTCTACTGAATAATTTGAGCTTCTGTTTGTCATTGGGCACAACATGTCGTATTTTCCATTCAATCTTTGAAATTTCCAATGTGTCATCAACTTCTCCAATGTGTCATCAACTTCTCCAATATATGAATTCTTGAATGATCGAGCTATAATCAAAATCAGTTCCTGTTTGGCGTTCAGAATGCTCTTCTTGTAATCCTCGGCAAAACCCATCAAATAATTGAGAGGGAGTTTTCCACTGAATAAGTGACTGGTTTCATCGATGATGTGTTGTTTTGTGTCGGAAAGCCCCCATCCAGTTGTCAAAAGCATGTGAGAATGTGATTGACCAAATGAAATCATATTCTTCATTGTGGATGTTATCCTGGTTTTCGAACAATGGCAACTTGCTCACACCCATTTCATAGCGGACTCATCGAACAGAAATGCCAAAGCATTGTTGGAGAGATAGCATACTTTGCTCACTTCATTTGCCTTGAATTTTTCTTCTATGTAAATGAAACTGTCGGCAATGTCTAGTATTACATCTTGATTGTTGATTGCAATTCGGATTTCATCTGAATTCTTGAACAACGGTGATCCATACGGCTTATAGGTATGCTCATGCAGACTAATGAGAGAATGATCGACCACTGGTTCATTGAAAATATTCAACTTGTCGCTGTTTGCTTCGAGCACCATTTTATTGTCTTCTTCGTATTCTGAGTCCAACAGATTTCAGAAAATTAAGATCTCTCACTGACAATGTATGTCTTTGTCACTCAGCTCTCACTTGTGGAATGATCTTCTTCCTGGTAAACCTTTTCTTTTTAGCAATATTGGCTGGACCCCGGTTCGGCGAATATATTTCGTAATCACTGTTTTGTCGTTTGTTGTAGCAAAAACCCATTACATTTGTTATTTCAATTTCTTCAATTCCAATATGACAACTATCTCTTCTACACTACCGAAATCAATGAGATTATTTCGATGATCCAATATGCGCAGAGTAATGTTGTCGATGAACTGACGTCCTTCCGGGCTGATGGGCATATAAATAATGTTGTTTGGTTCTTTTGTTATATTATAACCGGGCTCAACATCAAATGAGAAAAGAATATGATTCTCTTCGTCATTTATGTATGATCCTGAAATGATATTGCAATCCAATCGAATGAGTCTCACGGGTACAATATTCACAGGAGATGTAGATTCATGCATGCGATTTGCACTGAATTCTTTTTTCTCGAATCCCAACAGGGATGCTATTGAGTTTTCATGTTTCAGGTTCACCACATACTTTGATTGCATCATACATTTGAATGTATTATTGTTTGCTCGAAGGCTGAACAATTCATCCAATGTGGTGTCATCATGTTTCGCGCCATGAAATACGTGGAATTCAAGTTCTCGTTGGATAACAGCATTTATTTCTTCTATCTCATATGCGCCACTTGGTATTTTTATATCACGTTTAGAACTGACTGTGAGGGCTTTATTTGCGGGAATGAAGAAAGTGATCAAGTTGTTTGTTTCCGTGACATTGTGGATTGTGTTGCATCCATAGAATCCCAAAAGCCCCAATCCATAACGGCTATTCTTATCCAGCTCAATGGGTGGGTAGAAGTCTGCACTCAAGACGCTGGATCCAACAGCTTGTAGCTCGAACTTTGGTGACATGACTGATTGCATTCATATGATAACAAATCATTTTATTGTTGTTCACAACACATGTGATATAATTTTCTTCGTTTTCTCGGTGGCATTGCGTGTTCCACTTCAATTTGATTGTTATTAGCACCAATATTACAATCATCGATGGTGCAATAACAACAAAATAATTTTCGAGGTATGGGTCCGTCATTCACATCACTGGAATTTGATGTTCCGACACTTGCATTGTCCATGTGATGTTCATGGCAATATTTATATTTTAATATATCGATATCATCTTGAAGGTGTTTGGGAAGTCTTTCCCAAACCGATGCAATTTCATTAGCTGCACAAGAAATCATGACCTCTTTGGGCATATCTGCAAGTTGGCCTTTACTCATTTTTCTCAAGCTACGTAATCTTGAATGCGATGAGGGAATGCCCCTTTCTCTTAATAACCTCTCGATCCATTTCTGGTGTGAAATCCATTTTAGTTTTTCAGGTTATTAGAAGAGAGATAAACTTTAAGCATAAGTGTCCACACACAACTGTATTATATTTCTGCTCACGTTCGTAATTATACATAATTTTTTCGACGGCATGTGTACCTTTTCGAAAGTAGCGGATCAACTCCACTGGTGGGGGTAAATCTCCAAAACTGTCGAAATACGTTGCAACTCTTCCAATTTTCCTGTATGCCACCCAATGTGTTCCTCGGCCATTGATCCCATCCAAATTGATAATGGCTGTTTCATGATTACGTGGTCCTGAGGTGGGCAAATTATCACGCATGAACACACCACGAAAATGAGGAATTTTCAATTGTTTGGCATAATAATTGAGATCGATATTCGTGAGAGGTTTATGAGGTAGGGCGTCAATTAGTTTTTTGATGTATACGGTTTGAGGTAGATGCCGAGTCCTTTGCGATATGGTTTCAAGAATATGCCACTACCCTTTTTTCCCAAAGCTATCGCCTCCATCTTTCTGTTATGATGTTTTACCTTCTTCAGATCGTCTTTGCTCGCACTTGCCGAATTTATAGCTCTTCCTATAACTGCAGCAGCACCAGCCAAACTACCCAATGCAGACAATCCGGCAAAAATTGGTATCAATGGTAAAATTCCACCAACTTTTGGAATAGGTATTATACGAGGTGTACGAATTTTTTTCTTTCCACCTGCCGCTTTTAAATATTTACGTGCCGCCTTCAATGCCATTGTTGTAGCCATTTTTCTATTGTTTGCCACGAATTGATTACCTCCAGCTTTACGTAAATCATCTCTAACTTTTCGTACAATTCCTGCTCCAAATGATACTTTTCTAATTTTCTTTCGCCCATTTTTCTTCGATGATTTATTTTTTCCCCTCCGTTTGACATTGTTCACATTACAACCCATACCGAAACGCCTTTTTGCCTTCATTATGTTGGTGACGAGTAGAGCAGCTGCTCTCTCACGAATGCTTGCGTCCTTTGATTTGACTCTATCCCAAGCACTGTATTCAAGTTGTTTGTCCGCTTTATGTCTAGCTTCAATATCGTCGAGATTCTCCGAATATTGAATGTCGTGCGTTTTACAGGCCCTATCCAATTTATTGATGCCTGGATCGTTGCGAGCCAATCGTTTTTGCAGTTTGGTTCCAGGCCCACAATATTGATAGCCTCCAGGTAAATGCAACTCAAACGGCAATTCATTTATTAATGAATTCACAAATCCTCGTCCTTTTTTTTTATTCGATCTGCTGCTTTTACGTCTGCTCCGTGTGGTGGTAGACATTTAAATGATACATATCTCACACATCTTGTGTTAATAAGTGTCGAACCGTCAAACAATGCGCATTGTCAAGCAAAAAAAAGAGTTTGCAGTAGATAATTTGGATGAGAAAATCGGGGCTGGATTAAATGGGACGAACTCGATGAGACATGGCCCACTACTTCCATCATCTGTTCGGTCGCTAATAATCGGACCGTCAAACTGCGGAAAGACAAATGCTATGATATCTCTACTGACACATCCACAAAGATTGCGATTTGCAAACGTTTATCTTTATTCAAAGTCGTTGAATCAACCAAAATATGAATACTTGCGCAATGTGTTAGCACCAATAAATGGATTGGGCTTCTTCACATTCAGCAATAATGCAGACAGTGTGCAGCCCTCCGATGCCAAACCAAATTCAGTGTTTATTTTTGATGATGTGATTTGCGAAAAACAAGATATTATCAGATCATATTTTTGCATGGGGCGCCATAAAGATGTCGATTGTTTCTATCTCGCACAAACCTATTCACGAGTTCCCAAACAGTTGGTGCGTGACAATACCAACTTCATCGTCATATTTAAGCAAGACGAGATGAATTTACATCATATCTTCTCTGATCACGTATCACCTGATGTCACATTCAAAGAATTTCAAATGATGTGCATGAATTGTTGGGATGATCAGTATGGATTCCTTGTCATCGATAAAGTTCGAAAAGTATGTGATGGACGATATCGCAAAGGATTCGACAGTTTCATATATCCTTGATGTCTCAATTCGAAAAGACTTAATCATTCATCGAACTCCGTCAAGGTCACTACAATAAACACATCGATATCGCATCGGATTGTAGTCGAATTGTCGTTATCCAAATAATGAATCTTTTGAGAGATGAATGTGTAGAGGCCAAAATGGATTTGAAACGACAACTAATTCAAGCGACCGAAGATGTTCGACAAAAATTCAATTCCATCAAAAGTGGAAATGTGGAAGAAAAGATACTCCTTGAAAAACTTTATGATCCCATAACAAAACCACTTAATGCTCTTTCTGCTACTGCTGCTGCTGCTACTGCCACTGTGAAACCGTCTACATCTTCTCGATCCATTCCAACCAGTACCCCCATTGGAAAAAAACATCTTTCAGCAGTGATACATCATTTTCAGATATTGATAATGAAACCATCAAAGATGTGGATGGTGAGGAAGTAGTTGCAACTAGCATATTCGAAACACCCTCTTCATCATTGACGAGTTCAAGAGATTTGGAATCATCCACCAATGGTTTGAGACTAAAACAACATTTGCAAAATATTAGAAATGGTAATATGCATATGATATGAATTATGGTGTGAGGGTAGATCCTTCAACACATACACTAAAAATGGGAAATCTAGAAGTTCCTTTTGATGATGGAAATATTTCCTTTTGGAATGGTACTATACAATTACGTCAATACCCAGGCAATTCAGATTTATATAACTTGATATTCCTCAAGAAGCCGCCTGGAGTTGGTGATGCAAAAATTCGAAACACGTATATCGAAATTTTTGATTTTACCAAAGTATTGTACAAGCAGCATCGAGTGAAAAATGGAATAAGATACAAAAAATCGAAGAAATACCAAGAAGTCAAAACTACTATTGAAATCTAGAAATAATTCCAATATACTTCCCAATCAAAGTGGTGAAGGAATGAAAAGATTCATGTCACAGAAAATGTTTACATCAAAACCGAAGAATTATGTATACTGGAATACGCCTAATGAGTTAGTGGATCGTCTACGATTGTTAATTGCTTCGAAAGCATCCGGTCACACAGGACATGAAAATGAGATTATATCAATAATAGAGGAGCTACGTGAAGAAGGTATTATTATTGATACATCTTTATTGAACAATCACTTCATCATTGTAATATCAGCTGGGAAGAAGAAAAATGGATAATAATAACATCAAACGTCATATTGTGGATGAGTTATACAAGCCAGCTCGTCGTAACTTCCAGAGAGGGTCAACTGTCGTCAAAGACAAAGGAGATTTGTGGCAAATAGATCTGGCAGAATTTCAGCCTTATGCCAAAATTAATGAAGGTTATCGATACATATTGGTGGTCATTGACTGTTACTCCAAATATTTGTGGACGAAACCAGTCGAAACAAAAACTGGTGAAGAAATAACTGATGCCATGGAGATGGTGTTGAAAGATGCCAAATATTCTCCCAAACATTTGCAAAGCGACCAAGGAAAGGAATTTTACAATAGGCATTTTTCGTCATTGATGAGACAAAAAAAAATTAAGCATTATTCCACTTTTAGTACTACAAAAGCATCTATGGCTGAGAGAGTAATTCGAACCATCAAAACTTGGATATTTAAGGAGTTTTCGATGAATGGAAATCATAAATGGTTGAAAATCCTTCCAATCATAACACATAGATACAATCATAAAAAACATCGTACAATAGGTATGAAGCCAATCGATGTTAAAACTACTACAAAGTTGAAAATCACTAAAAAGAAGAAAGGAAAAAAGATTGAAAAAATGAAGCAAAAATATCGATTGAATGACATAGTTCGTGTTAGCAAATATAAAAATGTATTCGAGAAGGGTTATGAAGCCAATTTTACCACGGAATTATTCAAAGTCGTCAAAGTCAACAGCACATATCCACCAACATACATTCTTGAATACATGGATAAGAATCCCATTCAAGGCTGCTTCTATGAGGCTGAATTGCAAAAAACTCAAAATCCTGACGTTTACCTTGTCGAGAAGATATTGAAGAGAAAAGGACAAAAAGTTTTCGTCAAATGGCTAGGTTTTTCCAATGAACACAATTCATGGATCTCAAAGAACGCCATTTTGTAATATTTATATATGATGTAATGTTTTGAAATAATAAACTAGTTTATGCTTCAAAGTATTTTTTTATTTTAATTGTCCACAACCCACACAATTACATTTGCACATTCAATATGCTCAATTCAAATTCAATATGCTCAATTCAATACATTTATTAAATAAAAACTATTCACTATCACTGTGAAATACATTGTTCAAGTCTTTTATGCACTTCTGGTATGTCATCATGACAGCTTCCTTGGTGTTATGGAATTCATTCAACTCCTTCTCTGCATTCTTGCGCAAATCATCGTTATTTCTCCGCTCCACATCAACTTTGGCTAGCAGAGAATCATATTGATTTTCAACTTTTGCCAAGTCTCTCTTCATGATTGCAATGCGCTCCTGAAGTATACTTATGGTTTTCACGTCCTCTTGCAAACTTTGATCCTTTTCGTCACACTGAGCAAGGACGGCTTTCTTATCAAGGATGCCTCGTTTCACTAACTTTTGAATTCCAACACATTTCTGCAGGGGGGCATACGATGAAAGATCAATGAAATTCAATAGTGACTTTGATAGGGAATCTGGGGTAAGAGATGATGATGATAATGCTGATCTCCTTGAATTGCCTTTTTTTGACCTTCCTTTAGCCTTGGAAGAAGCAGGCTTTGGAGCCACCAGGTCGGTAACATCGACTGTATTTCTCCTCCTATTTTTCACCCGTTTTACTTTATCTTCCTCCTTATTATTTTCAGTGATATGGATGATGGGCGGTGAAGAACAGGTTGGCAATAATTGGGATATTTCAATATCAGATTCCAAATAACCAATTGTTGTTGCTGTTGTTGTTGTTGGTTCATTTGTCATCATGAGAAACTCGGCCATATCAAAATCTTGTAAATCATCTGGCATTGTAGTGGTAGAATGTTCAGGTTGATTCAATTCTGGAATCACACCATTTGATAAATACTGCTCAGCGCCATCACGCAACAAAGTTGATAAAACACTGCAACTTCCAATGGTCGTATTCATTTCGATAACTTTAGCGATATTTTCAAACTGAATGTTAGAATCAATGATTGAAACTATAATGTGTTGTAGAAGATATGAGTGTCAACTTTTATACATATATTTTCGACACTATCCCTCCCATCTACACTCATGTGTAGGAGAGGGTACTCCCGCCACTTCTAACTGCATTCTCATATTCATTCGATATCTAAAAATTGAATGGCTTCTGATTCATTCCTTCACACTAGCATCCAAAATGTCTAAAGTTATATGTGCAGCTGACTCTACCACTGGTCCAGTGCAACCCCTGGAAGTCACACCAAACCCTCTGCATAGTATATCTATCGGTCCAACGCATCCCCTGGAAGTCATACAAAATCCTTCGGATAGTGCATGTATCCAAGACAATCAAGTCAGTTCAACTTCAATGACTATAGAAGAGTTGATGCGAGAAATGCGAGAAAGGATGAGACGACAACAACCTACTATCATATGGGACTATAATTTGGAGCGATGGGTGCCCAATGAAGATGAAGATCTTCAAGTCAATGCACATGCAGGAGATTCAGACTACGACTCGGATGAAACGATATGTCTGGAATTGGATGAAGACGTTGATTCGGATGAATCCATATATTTTTTATATCCTTAACATGTATGAATAAAAATAAAATAAAATATTTCTTTTCTTCATTGTGTCAGATAATCTACAACGAATTATATATATATATATATATATATATATATAATATTCAGTATAATCACTTTATTTGAATTGTGTTGTTTGAATAAGTCACATCACACAAACTCACACACACACACACGTACACCACTATGAAACGAGTGATGATAAATGAAAATAATAATGAAACCTACTATTTGGTAACTTGGAGTTATGCATATAAAAATGCTAGGAAGACGTATTGGCAATATGTAGCACTAGATCGAATGAGATTCCAAAGAAGAATAAATGAAGTTGCAAACATTGATCAAATATTGAATACTGTTCATAGATTTAAAATATTCCACCAAAGATTTTGTGATTGATAAATAAATGTATATTATAAACTATATAGCATCTTGTTTTATTTTCCATAGTGAAATTGAATATTTATAGAAAAAATTAAATTTATCTCTTTTACCAAGTGACATTTATTGTGATAGCATCGATGTTCTTCAGGTCTCATTAATATGAAGTATAGCTATTTTATTATTCAAAAAATTAATTCTTGGTGGAGTAGAGGGTGGCGCCCCGCGCGCGCCCACCCTGTGGATGGTGCCCCAACCTCGCACCATCCTGTGAGTACCAACCTTTAGAATGTACCCTCTAACATCTACTCCACCCCTAATCTATTATAATCACATCGTCAGCGTCTATCATGATGACATCATCATCGTCACTCATGACTTCGTCCTCCACCGGTTGCAGTACAGCCGGCCGTCTGCGTCCTAGTCTACGTATGTGCATGAGATCCCACCACTCATCTTGGTCCATCATGTCGCTCTCCGCATCACTCACAAATATGTTCATCGTCCATACCTTCCACATCACTGAACCACCAATCGTCATTTCCATGAAATGATCTTCTATCTATGGTTGATGAAGAAGATGACTCGGAATCAGAGTCAGAAGTCCAATCCGCTGGAGGTCCTGAAGTTGATGCTTCCATATCCATATGGCCAATATGGCCACTGGTAGAGCTAATCTCCACGACTTGGATAGGACCATCATCCACTGGTAACAAACTTGGACGTGGTGAATCACCACGCTCCAACACATATTCACTCGAGTCAGCAAAAGCTTTAGTTACACCTGACATGTTTACCAGAAGTGAGGAAATGATCGACATGTAATTTTATTTATAGAAATTCAGAGGAGTGGAGGGGATGTCAGGAGTGGGGATAAAGTGAGGAGTAGGAATGTGCTGGATCATTCAGGTTTCAAAAAGTCTAATTCTCACGATTTATAAGAATATTTTATGTGTAGGCTAAATGATATTTCATTAGATTTTATTTCAACACAAATCTATTTGATTTTCATAAGAGAAAACTAATTGGAGCTTTGACTTTCTGTACTAATTTATTCAAAAATAAGTCAACATCATAATCAATTTATAATTAAAAAAACTGCAATCTACATAAAAAAAGTTTATTAAATACATATACTATAACAACAACAGTAAAGTTCTGATCCACTATTTCAAATCAATTATTGCAATAGCAACATATTTGCGCAAATTTGATTTGAAATAGTGGATCTTCACATCTAGCACATAATTTAAATTCAATATCGTCCATTCTTCTTTTCACATGAATATCATGAGTCCAATATTGTTGTTTTATGTGTTCTCTTCTGAATGACAGAAAGCATAGAGAACACAAATTCCTCACTCCATTCCCCGTTGTCACTTCAGTCAAAGTATAAGTCACACAGTAAAGAAGGTCACCTGGATAAGCGGCTTGCATCGTAGTTATCTCCCTCGCTCTGCATAATACCTCTCCTAATTCATCATGAATATCATTGCCAAGTCCTTCATCGTCTTCGGATTCATCATCATCACCAGCCTGCTCTTCGCCAACCTGCTCTTCGTGGTCCAAGGCTGCGTCTCTCGCATCGTTCACCTCTTCCACTTCGGCATCCACTTCATCAAATGGTACACCTGGAGCTTCCCCTTCTTCTTGAATGTTTAAGTCCTCCATCATGTTGACAACTTCAGCAACTTCACGAATAAAGCACATATCGTTATAATGTACAATAACAAGTAACAAGTTTACGAATAAAGTCCTACCGTTTCAGGATTCAATTTATATGATTTTACTCTTAATCCCACTCCAAGAAACTCGCGCATACGGAACGTGATGATGAGTCTCATAAATAATTTCCATCCCCTCCCTCCAAGACACTCATTCTCGTGAAGCGCATAAGCTTCGCCCATCCACTATTTTACCAGCGCATGCGCTTGACGCAAACTCCTCCTCCACCAGAGTAGGGGAGAAATGCATAAAACTGAGAGCACAGTCTCGAAACAATCATTCCTTCGACTCTGTTCGCTGGTATTAATCTAACATTTTTAGCTTTGTTTCAGATTTTCATCATGAAGAATGCCACCCCATCGCAGGATGCTTCTGCTGCACTGGCTATCATGGCTTTGGCTCGCCCTGAAGGAGATACCGATAAACGTGATAGTCGTGAGGATGCTGGTGTGGCGGGACCATCCCAAAGAGAAGGTGAATTACTTCAGGATGATGATAGATTATCACAATGTTCTGAATTAAATAAGCCATGGCCAACTGTTTTGTCACCTTTACCATCCCTGGACGGCGCTGGACCATCGAAGTTAAGCATGAAGCGCAGGTGTTCGGATTCCGATGACGAATTCACCACGAGACCTCCTTCGGTGAAGCAACCAACCAAAAAGCAGGCTCCAATAGAGGCAAAAGATTCCAAGAGAGGATCTGCCAAGTGTTCGGGACTGCAGAAGTTTAAGGATGGTGTGAGGAAATACAGCCCATACGCCATGACAACTGCATGGGCCACCAGTAACCGGCGGCAGCGAAATGTAGTACCCGACACAGCCATCGTGGAATCACTAGCACCGGTGGTGGCTAAACCGATCGATGGTAATTATCGTAGATCATCTGCTGCTTCATCTAAACCTATACCAACATCGTCCAAGGTCGGAGGTGAGAAAATAGTTGGAAAGTCGAATCCATCATCGTCTTCAATGGCAGACATTGTATTGTCCAATAGACGACAGTTGAAGGAGATGATGGATAAGGTTGGACGGGAGGCCGAACGTTCCCGTCCATCTTATGACGAATTGAGGCAAGTAGAATTAAAACATGATGAACTCCTTCGACAGGCTTCCAAATTGAAAAAGCGAATGGAAGAATTGAAAAAATTGAATGCCAATCGTGAGTCTGAATATCAGGCAAATTTATTAATTTTTAAATTTCATGAAGGTTTATATAAGGAGCATTGTGATAAATATCCTAAATAATGTAAATGTAAATTATGAGGAAGATCACCACCAAATTCTTTGTCGTTCTGCTATTGGAATATCTTCCATCAATTGGATTAAATCATTTCGTAAAAAATATCGCTACTCATTGAGATTTTCATTGAAGAAGTAAGGTCCTATGATGCGGCCATAGAATATTTCGCACCATACATTTTTACCCCACATGGTTTGAAAATTACTTTCGCGGACCCAGTGAGACCAATAGTAACTGATAGTCGATTTAAAAATCCATTATTGTGAAAACGTGATTCATGGTTTCACAAAATTTGATTTAATTTGTTGGGATTATCATGTACTATTACCTGAATACGAGCAATGAATTCAAGTCGTCGTTCAAAGTCCTTGGGTTAAAGCTTGTACCAACCGAATTTTGAACGGGTGTTTTTTTTTCAGAATTCTCTGTATAGTAGATTTACTCACACCGACTTCTTCTGCAGAAGTAATGATTTGTTCCTGAATATACCTCGCAATTGTTTTATATTCAAAATTATTTTTCAGTTACTGAATTCCATAAAAAAACTCAAATCTGCAAGCATTATTTTGAACACCCATTATATTTTGACTGATTTTCATGTGACCTGATGCATTTCTAAGGATTTCTCCTATAAATTTGTTAATCTACAGAGAGGATTCGTGTATGAGGTATATTCAAAAATGGTCTTTCTCAAAACCTTATATTTTTAATAAAAGTGCAAAACTCAACAACGCCATAACCGAATTTCAAAAACTGTACATGAAATGATATCAGAATTCAATGTAGAATCTGAATGTGTAATGATATATTGGTTGTTCTATCGAAAAAAATAAAATTTTGGTACGTAGCACCTACGACCATCCTGTATATTTAAATTTTTGTCATCTCCAACAAACCAGATATTGGCTGTCACATGGAATTTTTTTAAATTACTGGGTTCTGCTTGCTTTACCGCAAAGCTAGCAAAACCCCAACAAAATAAAACACTTCAGAACAAATCTCTTTCAACCATTATTTTAGACTCCAACCTTAATATGTTTTCCGGGAAAATAGGTAACCCTATTAAAATAAAAAAAACCTTATTTGAAAAAATACTGGCTTTTCTACATTTTGTCGAATTCCTTATTCATCACCTGCACCCCTTCAACTAGAAACCATCTAATGTATGTAATGAAAAGAATCATTCAAATTCACCTTTTCATTTTTTTTTAATGATCTGTGAAATATTTTTCCAATATAGCGGGTTCTTCTAGCTTAACCGTAGAGCCAGAAGATAGATAGTATGAATATTTTCCCTTGAAACTAAGTGGCGTTTCGACCCAAAAAATATGCTCAATTCGAAGGAACGATTTATGGAAATGTGTTTTCTCAGTCTAGGAAAATATCCATAGTTTCCTGAATTTTCACAGAAGTCTAAAATTTGAAGGTTCTATGGTTTACCCCAAAAAATTATTCTTAGAGGTCATCACTTACAACATTTTTTTATAAACGAAGCGACCAAATTTTGCAAAATGCTTAATTTATATTTTAACTCTTATGTATCAATAATTGAGACTACTAGAACACACTGAGGTTAATATTGCAATGAATTTCCCTGTATGAGTTCTTCGATCAAATTCAGAAACACCCAATATGTATTTAATCCAGATAGATTATGTCAATGAATAATTTCATCACAGAACTATTTTTGTGATTGTGATGAATAGGGAACTTGCATGTGTTTTCATTCTGAAATACCTAGGAGCTATGATATGGCTCACAATTGGAAGAAAACTACAATTTTCTCCATTATTTGAACTTGAAAGTTGAAACATTCGATATTTTTTCTTTAAATGTATTTTTTGAAGCGCTCATGTACAATGAAAAAATGCGTGTTCCCCATTTTTAATTAGACAAGTGACTTATATGTATAATTATCCATTATGAAGTTTTTTCCTACAATTTCGCAAAATAAAAAAAATACTAAATATAAGTCTCTAATATGCCATATGGTAGTGGCTAGTTGATAGTTTTTTCAGGGCATTTATATGTTATATCGAATACAAAATTTTATCCAACATCATCTACAAATTCCATAGCTTTCAATGATTTTTCAAATATTCCTAATACTTTGACTGATACTCAGAACAAAACATGCTCCGTTATAGTTATTGTTGATAACTTTAACGTCAATAAAAATGGGATAAAACATTGAAAAACTTGTCCGAAACTGTATTTTATATTCTGTCGGTGTCATTTGTCACACCACCACAATTCATGCAAGAATTGTTTATTAATAATATATACTTCTCAATATAGGATCATTTCAGAAATTGTATAATTTTAGCAATGATTTTGAAGCCAGTTTTTTTTAGAAATTGATAAATCAGTATTTGAGATTTACTATGGAAGTGAGGCTGCTTCGTAAAAATCAATTCCTTAATTTTCAAATTTCTAGACGTGGTTCAAACTGATCTCTGAATATATATATATATATATATATATATATATATACATATACATATATAAACATATACATATATATATACATATATATATATATACATATATATAATATATATATAATATAAATATATATATATTATACAAAACTAGGGATATTGGGATAAGCAGCAATGAAAAAGTAAACTCTTTGAGGTTTATCCAAACTTTTGGAAATGTTTACTTCCATCATCAGGGAAACTGGAAAGTTCGAAACGTTATGCTACTTACAACTTTGTTGAGGTTGGTTTCAATGATGTTAAACATATTCATCTAACAAAGTACAAAAGAAAAAAACGTAGGCCAAGGAATAAAACGAAGTTTAAAGTTAATAAAAACACAAGTTGCTTGCTTGCTTGTTTTTTATGACCTATCCATTACAAGATAATATGCCAGTAATCGGGGGCTATATCCGCAACTTCCCCCCCCCCCTTCCGTGGGCAAACGGCATTTTGTCTTACTGTAAATGATACCACCAATGCCCAAAACTTTTTCACAACAATAAAATAACTTTGGGATTCACGTGGAACGGCTGTACAATAACTCACATTAACCTGACTTCCTGACCACGTGGCCGACGTCTGTCTCCCATGACGGAAGCCGGAAGTCGATTCCTGGTGTGACAAGTGAAACTGGCAGGTTAGGAATAATTCCCGCAATTATATTCAAGCCAAAGACACCTGACGGGTGTCACTTGGAAATTATTACAGTGGTGCCAACTGTCAGTTTATTACCAACTGATTTCCAGGTGGCGCTGATGTTCAAAATAACTATTATTTGATATTGCATTGTTGTCAATTTGTTGTACTAATCTAACAGTTGGCACCACTGTAATAATTTCCAAATGACATCCGTCAGTTGTCGTTGGCTTAAATATAATTGCGGGAATTATTCCTAACATCAGTATCACGTGTCACACCACATAGAGTACACATTTATATTTATATATTTTTAAACAATGTTCATGTGTTTTTATTAACTTTGAACTTCGTTTTATTCCTAGATCTAGGTTTTTTCTTTTGTATCACTATGTTAGATGAATATGTTCAACATCATTGAAACCAACCTCAACAAAGTTGTAAATAGCAGAATGTTTCGTACTTGAATATGTGATGCTAGTGGTTTTTCATCTATTGTAGTTTTCCTGATGATGGAAATAAACACTTCCGAAAGCTTGGATGAACCTTAAAGAGTTTACTTTTCCCGTGCAGCTTACCCCAATATCTCTAGTTTTGTACCTAACTAGTCAGCAAATACTATTACCCATAAATATATATATATATATATATATATATATATATCTGTATGTGTGTGTGTATAGCTCTATTCAACTACATTACATACAATTGTGTCAACTAACCAAATATTTGTGAAATAGACAATTTTGCAGGAAATGAATTGAAAAATTCGGTCGAGTCACAGATTATGAAAATACAGATAGGAAGCTCTGCCCATTTCCTCTGATGGTTAGATTTCCGCCAGTATGCCACAGTTGCCAATGCTACAATATTTCCTGAAACATATGGTGTCAATTTCAACAGTTAATTAGATTTGAATAGGGACATGATTTACCAATATAACTTGATTTATGCCAAATAGACGCTTTGCCAAATTAAGTTTCAAGTGGGAATTCGGCCAATACTACCTTCAAAAGTGGTACAGACTGAAAAAATTAAATAAATTAGTAGTGAATTTCAATCATTTCTTCTAATTTCCTGATTAATTTTGATTATATTTTTATTTCTTGTTGAATTGATAAAATAAAACTAAGAAAATACAATGTTAATACCAAAGATGACTCATTAAATTGAAAAAAATAGCTTTTGATTTTGGTATGTATTAACAAATACTTAATTTGATTTGGAAAAATACAATTTTGTTGAAATTTGAATGAGGATTATTAGGAAAACAATAATATGTCTTTATTATCTTCAAGAATATTGACAAAAATAATAATTTTGTGAAAATAAAGGGCGAAGTTCAATTCATTCCGAGAAAAGTTAAAGAATATTTTACTGGCGTTCTAAAAATCTCATGTGTATCAATATACAAGGCACAAACTTATGTAATTTAGTGAAATAAAAATATTTCCAATGACAAAAATTATATTTCCTTAATGGTGTGTATATATATATATTTATATATATATATATTGTTGGTAATTTCTTGTACCGGACGTTATATTTTTGGCTTGTTTTTCTTGGGTTTTAGGTTCGTGGATCTGACTTTCATAAATTAATTACAACTTTGTTTTGGTATAACATGTGTAATTTAGTTTCTACATTTCGATGGGTGGATCCTCGTCTTCATCAGGATTAAAAACATTACAACTCTTCAAACATAGGATTCGCTTGGACCTTTTTGGTTTGTTATGGTTTTTCGTTTTATATCCATAAGGTAGTGGTTGAGTTGGTTACTTTACGAGTCAGATCCACGAACCTAAAACCCAAGAAAAACAAGCCAAATATATATATATATATATATATATGTTTCTTCGTAGATTTTCGCAGGTATAATGTGGTGAGATAGTTTCTCGGGTTTCTGTCCGCGTTATGTGGTCTTGGTCCTCAAAAAGGTCCGATTTCACGACGTTTCGGTATATTTACATTTGTCATCTTCAGGTGATGTCTAGAAATTTGATTGTTTCGAACTCGATTGATGTTTTCGTGTTGTGCTCCCCAATTTGACGTCTACTGTGTTAAAATCAATCATAAATTAATTAGTTGGTTATAGGCATTACTCATTCAAATGCAACATAATTGTAGCCTCTACATGTGAATGTTGGATAAAAGTTTGAATCGATAATAACCGTTCAAATTTCCCATTTTGATCTGTATATATCAATACATTGTAAGTTACCACTTGTTTTATTCATTTCCAGTTTTTATATTTCAACTGAAAAAAGGTTGATTTTACAATAAATTCTTGTTTAACGAATAAGGCAATTTAATTTTAAAACACCGTGTGTACGTATTAAAAATTAAAAAGTAGACATTATGTATATACCAATATGTGAAGAAAATTTTAAATTGATTTTTTATAGTATTAATAAGTTATGAAGTTATTAAGGTTATTAGACAAGTGAGTTGTATATAGGATATATCAGAACGTTAATTTTATTGGGTATTTTGTTTCATTTATAATAATCCACTCGCCTAATTCCAATTCTAATCAACCTTTCATGTAAAGTGTTGGAATAAAGTTACTTTATAGGGTGATTTGTAACTAGCCTTCAATTTCCGCATATTGTTCATTACCTAATCTATATTTTTGATTTGAGAATTTGTAGAATGATAGATGTAAGCTGTAATATTTGTACATATGTTCATAATGTTTTTGGAAATACATATTTTCTAGTGATTGAAGTTTTTTCTGAAAGAGCCCTTATTGTCGACATTATTGAAAAATAAGGTAAACATTGATTTACAAGTTTTTATATAGAGATTGTCGCAAATAATGTTTTTTTCATTGAATGAATTCGCAATGAAATTCAAAACTGTCAATAGTTTTTGCTTCAAAAATCATGAATTATAACACAAAAATCTTGTGTCGTGTTTGCCTTGTCAATTTGATATATTTTTCAATTTTTAGATCCTTATAGGAACCTATTTGAATCGCGCAGCTCAACTTAATTTTTTATTCCAATGCAATACAATTTTGTTTTTCTGCAATGTTCGAGTCTTACACACTTTTTCACCTAAATTATTTTAACGTATATTGGAGAAATATTCAGGTAGACGGTATTCTAAATTTTCAAAAAAATTAGGTCTGGAAATGGTAAGTGATAAAAAGTTGTTTTATTCAGGTTTAATTAGGGCAAAGTTGTGTATTTAAAAGTTCAAAATGTAGCAAACCACATGTTCAAGGCCATTTAAATAAATATTATTTCTGCTAACAAATGTTTTCAAATATCGACCTTTCTTAAGAATATGTGTGTGGTCCAAATAAAACAGCCTATAGTCATTTTTCTTCGAACTTAACGACGCAAACCAGGTTAACTATTGTATGACGTCACGGTAGACTTCGGTTTAACTTGTGAATGTTGACAGATTTAGTTTTTGTTGTTGAGGGTAAAAAAAATTTATTACGGCGTTGATTAATATTTTGTTATCTTTTCTTTACTCATGTGTACTTCGAGTTCTTGAAAAGACAATGAAAATGAATGTGGCAAATTTATTAATACTGGAATTTATAGAAGACATTCCGATTTCACCACATCCTTCTTTAATGGCCATCAATTCATCTAGAATACATTTTATCAATATCTGGATTATGCAAATGCTGGAAGATGATGAACAAAATCTGATATAATCTCTCATTCACATATACTTTGTATGAATCCATTATATATTTTCAATATACTTTTACACTGAGATAGGACCATAGAGAAACTAAAAATAAAGAGAGTTGTCAAACCTGCAGTAAAAGTTGGCACCACGTTTAGACAGTGGCGACATATCTCGCAACTGGCCGAACTAAATACAGTTGGTAACACCCATTGAAATAAGGCGGGTTTTTCAAATGTGTTACTTTTATATGATTGATATGATATATATTTTATAAGTGATCGATTTGCCATTCTTGTATTCCATATGAATGGTTGTATCATATGAAATACAGGAATGGCAAATCGATAACTAATAAAATATATACAGTAATCGATTCGTAGAATCTGTTAGTTCGTTCGTGGTTAAAATAAAGTTTCAAAGTAAATCTTTATTTAATGATATCAAGAACAAAATTAAAGATCTTATAAAAAAAGAATAATAACTATAAAAACACATTTTATTGTATCTAGGACAAGGTACAACTACAGACAAAACAATAATAAAACTACAGACAAAACTAAATTGAAAATATTCTTCAGTCTCATCATCAAATCAACCAAAATAAAAACAAATTACATTTACAACAAACCTTCAATAATTTTGTTCATTTATTAACACAAAGGAGAACGAGTAGATATACCTAACAAGTACTCCAGTTTGATGATAATCTTCGTACTTCCTCAAATGGTGATAGGAAATGGAAACTGATGGACGGAAATATATCAGTTTGTGAAAAAATGTCTGCAACTGATGGATGGAAATAAGTATCAGTTTGTGAAAAGCAGCTTATATTTTACCTTGTGAAAGAATATTTCGAGGAATTTCAGCGTCAACTCGAATAACAAAACATTCCATTTTCGACGTTGGGTTCATAATTCAAGTCCATAGTATTATTTCTATAATTAATTTTTCGATGACAACAGTAGAATTATTCTGAAATTATTACGTGGTTTGTCATCTTCTGACAAATGTCGAAATTGGAAAATTATCATGTCAGTCGTCTGTTGATTGCGGGCAGCGCCTCCATGCGCGACTGGCCGTACCAAAAACTTGGTGGTCAAGATCGCCAATGTTTCAAACAGTCTCTTTATTTTTAATTTGTCTATGGATAGGACCTTTATCCTTATCATTCCATATGAACAAACAAAAAACCTAACCTCCAACAAGATAGCTACTCTGTCAAACTATCTCAGTGAGCTGGTTTGTGTGGTTGGTTAACTCTTATAGTTTGGAATACACTTCGGTTAACTTATTGCTAACCCGGTTTGTATGGTTAAGTTCGAGGAAAAATCACTATTGTATGTTGTTTATGGTCCAGTCAGAAATGCAGGGTTGCCAGCAGATGTGAAATATTTTATGGGTAGAGGCAATAGGGGAGTCTCGCACAAGTTGCCAACTTCAAAAACTTCTGTCTCTCGAATTGTAATAATTTCATCAGGGTTGTGTAGAGAATCACAAACTGAATATGCTGGATCATGTTTTTCAAGTCCCAAAGTGTTAATATTTTTGTATAAAAAAAGTTACATTAATAGGGAATTTTGTGATTTTCCCAATCTGATTCGTGTTTTGGTGCATTATCGACTGTCATCTGTCACGATGCCATTTGAACCTTAACGCAGAAGTACGCCGTTTCTCTCTCTTGTAACTTGACTTCCGTTGTTATTGTGTTGGGCATTCTCTTATTCAATCTTTTTTTTCACGAAATATGTTTTGCGCTACCACCTGTTCACGTCCTTTAAAATCCCTATGAAAAACATTTGATATGAGAACTATATAAGCGCTTCATGACCAAAAGTAATGGAATTGGTATATCAAATTGGCGATTTTATATACAATCAAAGTCAAACAATTGCATTTGGAGAGGCAGAACTTTTTAAGGTTTTTTATTAAGTTGGCTACTTGTGCGAGACTTCCCCCCTATTGAAATACTAAACACACAAGTTACCAACTTAAAAAAACTTATGTCTCTACAATTGTAATAATTTCATCGGGGTTGTGTAGAGAATCACAAATTGAATCTGTTGGATCATTTATGTTTAGTCCCAAAGTGTTCATATTTCTGTATATAAAAAAGTCATATTAATAGGAATAGGGAATTTTGTGTCTATATCTCGAGTGTTAGTGCCTGTCCCAATCTGATTCGTGCATTATCGATTGTCACGATGATATAGGCCTTTTCAGGACTCGTTACGCGCAAGCGCATCCACCACGTTAAAAAAGCGAGTAATATGAAAATTTTTGATACTTAGTAAATACACGGGTTATTACCCTTATTATCAGTATAATTAAATGAAAAATTTATTGATGGTGCTTCATTACTACATACAACAGTTGGAGCACATAATTGTATCCAACTAAGACTATGGCTGAAATTCAGAAATTGTAGAAAGGTTAGGATAACAGTGACATACACACACGTATAAAGTATCCGAAAAGTTAAGGCATGCGCACAAAAAAATTCTAGTCAGAAAAGGCCTATTTGAACGCTTTCGCTGTTGTTATTGTGTTGTGTATTCTCTTATACAATCTTTTTTTCACAAAATATGACGACTTTACTCCCTAAAGATATTCCTGGGCAGGTCTTCAGGAAGGAGTGTCTTTGGAAGATATCTCTGTCTTTCAGTTGAAGAAATGTCTTGAGTGTAGGGGTTTCAAAAGTTTTCTTCTTTATCACCAGACACAGAACGATCATTTAAAAAAAACTCTGTTATCATTGTTTTGCGCTACCAACTGTTCATATTTTTAGATACAAAATCTCTATGAATATATATAAGGGCTCATAACCAAAAGTAACTGAATTAGTTTATCAAATTAGCGATTTTCCATCCAACAAAAGTAAAACAATTGCCATTGAAGGGGCAGAAGTTTTGAAAGTTTTTTTTTAGTTGGCAACTTCTGCGGAACTCCCCTATATTGAACAATGAACTCAAGTGAATAAGGGGAAAAACTATCACTTAGAAATCAGTAATGAGATCGATGGGTGCTTCATTTCCAAGAAATGTCACTCAAATTAAGAGTTATAAAATATATTTCCGAGAGACTAGATGAGTGCAGAGTTTTATTAGGCTTTTTTTTCAACTCACCACTCATGAAACTGTAAGCAGATGAAGATATTCCGTGGCTCAGGATGGAAATTATTAGAAATCTATTCCTTAGAAATGAGTACCATCAGTACCTACTAGACTATATATTTTGACCGAATTCAGAAGTTATTTTAGGGTTGGGTGATCATTTGGTTTTTCAGTTCTGGCTAGTCAGTGCTGTTCTAGATTTCTGGTAATTCAATAAAGTAATATATCTATCTCAAGATCAACTTAATTTTGATAAGTTTACATTATAATTTAAAAACAAAAATTATCATACGATTTTCCTTCCGTCTTGTCGCCTATTTTTTCGCTAAGTTACGGAATATCTCCATTCAGAATCAGAGCTTTATAAAATTCATTTTTCGTCAATAAGCTCAAATTTTTGTTTAATTTCGGCTTGAAGAGACAAATCTAAGAGGAAAAGTTGAACTATTGAGTAGAAAGTTACAGTTATTATTTAAAAAAAGTATAGTCTCTCAGAGAATTTGGAAAGTCTAATTCAGTGGAGGTGCTCCCAGATTCCAAGAACTCCAGTCGAGAGATTATGGTCCAAGGACTTCAAAGTCAGTAACTCCGGTAAGTAAAAATAGTTTTGGAATTCTCCGGCAAAATATTCTGTCTGCATTTACGAGCGCACGTAAATTATAAATTTTAGAGGAATTAATGTGGCAGCCGCTCGGCTAACATCAGACTCAGTTTGTTAGTGACAAAACAGGCGGCCAAAAAGTAATTTCATTTCAATACATTTCTCAAACAGTGATGCCGCCTTTGTAACAAAAGGAGATACGGAAAATAAGATTGCGACTTCCAGAAATATATAAAAATAGCATTTCCCGATTTTATTTGTTTTTTCATTATTTTTTTTGCAAGACCTCAATCAAGGCGGCTGGTGGCTTTACATGAATGTACAGTGCTTTCGTAACGTAATGAATTCATTTGGTAAAAATTAAGGGATTAATTTGTGGACAAAACTATTGGACTCGTCAAATTTTATTTTTAGTTTAGCATTTTCAAAAAAGTATGAACGAACTCGCGTTTGATTAAAAATATGATTTTATCTTGGCGCATTCATTTATGAGTACCCAAATAGATGTTCAATTGATTTTGGCTTCACATAAGCTATCCATTTAGTTTCGTTTTCAGATTGTGGAAGGTTATTATCCCAAAAAAGTCACAAAAATAAGTATTCCTCTACATAAAAAAGCTTCAAATAATGCGAAGAACCCTTAATAAATTCGTTTTTTTTATAAATGTGCTTTCAGAAACAATCACAATATAACTTCGAATGATTTGTTGAAAATATAAACAGGATTATCATAAAATCAGATGTGGAATCATCTGCGACTGAAAGATAAACCTTAGTCACTATCAGATGTAGTTCAATAACTTCGAATATTTGAAATGTTATGATTGGCTCAAACACTTGAATTTGACATTTCCGGACTTGCGTTTTGCATAGTCTTAACAGCTTAATACACGATGGGCCATCGTGTGGATGGCTTATGGCACGATGGGATGGTTTAGAATGGCCTAGGTGTCGGTTTTTCGCCCGCACATCAAAAGTTAGTGGGTTAGTGATGGCGTAACTCAGTATCTGGTAAATAGATATATTTTGCCGCAGCGAGAACCCAAGTAGCACACAGAGGTCATAATTCGGTTGCACAGACGTCTACTAGACCTTTCGCAAAAGTCCATGACTTATGTCTTGTAATATGCTAAGACGTCGCTATGTATGCCAATACGACAAAAAGGCACCCTTTTGCGACGTCACATCGATTATAAAGTAGTGGTAATGACTTGCCAATATAGACTTATATAAGCCAGTCGCAAAAGGGTCGTTGTGTGGTCTTAGTGTAGTCATTATATCATTATGCATGAAGGTCATAATCTCTCTAATATAGTATTACAATATGTATACCATATCAAAAGATTTTATATAATATCAATATAATATATAAGTCAGCCTTCTTTTACATGTTCATGATATTCTGTGATAAAAAAGATTTTCATTTATGTGTCTTTAAGAATTGTTCTGAAACTCTAGTGACCAAGCAAATCAATTTTTACGATCAAAATCCAATTCTACTCACTTAAAATTCATGCGCCTCAAAAATGAAGAGAGATAAATATTTATTTTCATTAAAAAAAATATATTTCATGAATTTTTCTCATTAATCTTTGAAATATGTAGACCATATTACGAAAGATACTTGATTAGCACATCTCCAATGATTTTTAAATTGATATAACACCCAGGGTCCCATATTTTTTATTTTAAATATTTTTGTTCCAATATGGCTACCAGAATGATGTTATCAATCAATCGAAAAACATGGATGCCGTCCTTCTAGTGTCGAAAAGTTGTAATTACTCCGGTATGTACTATCATACGAGTGTCTCAAAGACATCGCAATATCTTACATAAAAAGTTTTAATGTAGTCGCTGTGACCACAAGTAGCAAGTTTTGTCGTACTAACGTCGTAACGCTAGCAAAACAGAAAAAGATATACACTGAGTGCATAAGCATTCCGCTAGTTCCGCCTAATGGAAAACGCTAAAAATAACTGACATTTACAATAGAGATTATGTTGATGTTGATTTAAAAATTTTTTATTTATCACTCGAAGTGCACATACATATTATTTATGTCTTTCCTTGTTGTGAAAACAATTGAAGGAACTGGATGAACTTGATTTTTTTGCAGTGTCCCGATAGACTGATTGATTATTTCAGATGTTAATTTTGGGGTAGGCACTCATCCTTCCTCTTTATATTTTTCTATACGCACCAGTTCTCTTGTAAGGCAGATTGGATTTTTGTTTTGGCATTTTAATCGTTTATACGGAACTGAATATTCTACATACATAACACAATATACCTATCCAACAGAAATAATCTAACCTAGATACATAATGTAATCATTACGACCAAAGTTTATCAGTTGATAAAACTACTGTAACGTAAATAAACTTAACTTGGTTTATACTAATTTATTTCACACTTAAATCTACAACTTAATTTATATTATGCCACTGTATAGCTCGATCGTATGGGCTCGTTCAGACTGTCCGTGCCATCTTGAGGGCTACCTATTTATCTCCGTCACAGAATTCCCGATCTTTCGAATTCCGGCAGTTGACGACCAGCATGTTCCAATCGTTTCCAATATCGACCGTTGCTCTCCGCGGCAGAGCGACTGGACTGTTCTCGAACATCTCTGGGGATGACCTCATCGCTGTCGACGGCAACGTGCGAGGCGACAGGTCCGGCCTAGGTTCGTTACATTGCCCCCTTCTTAAAGACATTTCGTCCCGAAATTTCATCCTTGGAGTGTGACGATATCTGCATGACTCCCCATATCTGCACCGTGAAGTTCGATGGAAGTAACACTCCACGGTCTTCATGATCGGTCGTGGAAGAGGGTTACAGCAAACCAAAATCTTGACGCCGCTGGATCTGAATATCGCCTCCAGCATACTTCTTAGACTCTCCAGTCCAACCCATCAATACCACAGGACAATTTTGGAATTGCTAGATCCACCAGATTCTGGTCCACCATAGTATCTCTTAGTTTGGTGAGACTCTTCCAGACATCTTCATAGGACGGTTTATCTTGGAATGCCTCTTGGTAACTAGGTAGTAGATGTTTCTCTGGCCTTTCTTCAACTGTAGCACCCCACCAACTTCTGGATTCTGCTCCCGCAGTGTTTGGAGTTGACCAAATTTCTTGGATGCCCCTGGACATTCGAAGATCTTCTGCCACACAGTGCGCTAGTGCGTAGTCAGCAGGCACCTCGAAAAGGTCTCGTGACTCCTCTCTAGTAACCCCATGTAGAACTTTCTGCCCGTTTGAATACAAGGACATAAACTTCTCGAACGTCATATCATCCTCCGGTGGCTTGAGGGTGCGAACTTGGTCATGGTTTCCAGCGTAAGGGGCCAACCTGTTGAAATGGACGACCCTTGGTTTCCCTCGGGTGGCTTATGGATTCGGTACACAAGGTCGTTTATCCTTTTCACGATTTTATACGGGCCTTCCCAAGAGTTCCGCAACTTTGGTGATAGTCCACGACGACGTTTGGGGTTGTACAGCCAAACCAGATCATCAACCTTAAATCCTCCAGCGTCGGCCTTGATGTCATAGGTCTTCTTCATTTTATCGCTGGCACTCTGGATGTTCAACCGGACTCGTTCGTGGATGTCGTCCATTCTCTGCCGAAGTTTGCTGACGTAGTCCTCTCCCGCAGTGTCTTGTCCTGGCGGTATCCCAAACTTCAGGTCACAAGGCAGTCGCAGTTCTCGGCCCATTATAATACTAGCAGGAGTTTGACCGGTTGACTCGTGTGCTGCGGATCGATAGGCCATCAGGAACAAATGAAGATACTGGTCCCAGTCTCTTTGATGGTCAGAGACAACCTTGGACAAGTGGCGGTTGATCGTCCTGTTCATCCGTTCCACCATTCCATCGGACTGCGGATGTAGGGCCGTGGTTCTTGTCTTGCGGATGTTCAGCAGTAGACATATTTCTTGGAAAAGGTTGGATTCGAAATTTCTGCCTTGATCCGAGTGCAGCTCCATTGGAATACCGAATCGACATATCCATTCTTTCACCAAGACGTCGGCGACGGTGATGGCTTCCTGGTTGGGCAGGGCATAGGCTTCCGCCCACTTACTGAAGTAGTCCATTGCCACAAGGATGTATTTATTCCCGTGGTCGGATACGGGAAACGGGCCGGCGATGTCAATGGCGATTCTCTCGAACGGGCTGCCTACGTTGTACTGACGCATCGGGGCCTTGGGTCGTATTCGAGGTCCATTGCTAGCAGCGCATACAGCGCACTTTCTGCACCAGTCCTGGACGTCAGCTTGACAATTGGTCCAGTAAAACCGTTGCCTCACTTTCTGCAGGGTCTTCGTCACTCCCAGATGTCCTCCAGCGACTCCATCATGGATTTCCGCAGCACTTCCTCTCTTCTGTTCCTGGGAACAATTATTTGGCGTCTGTCTTCCCCACCAATATCGGCCTCCAACACACGTTTCAGGATCCCATTGTCCAGAATAAGAGAGTTCCATTGTGCCCAATAGGACTTAACAGCCGGCGAGTAACCTGCGACTTCCTGCCATGATGGTCTTCGATTGCCCTTCTTCCAGCTGACGACTAAGCCAAGGTCGGGGTCTTTCTCTTGGTCTTTCTGGATCTTGCTGTCGTTCCAGTTGTCATCCATTGCCGCGGTTCTACAAAGTGTTGCTTCTTTCTCTTCTGCTCGTCGGCAATGTGAGCAATCATCTGGACATGGTCTTCGCGACAAGGCATCTGCATTCTTATGGCTAGTTCCGGCTCGATGTTCGATCTCGAAATCGAATTCTTGGAGTCTCTCGATCCAACGTGCTACTTGACCCTCAGGATTTTTGAACTGTAAGAGCCATTTGAGAGCTGCATGGTCAGTTCTCAACAGGAATCTTCTTCCATACACGTACTTGCTCCACTCCCTTTACAACAGCTAACAGCTCTCGCCTGGTGACACAGTAATTGCGCTCTGGTTTGCTAAGCGTCTTGCTGAAATAACCAATGACCTACTCCTGTCCCTCCTGGATCTGAGATATGACAGCTCCAAGTCCCACGTTGCTGGCGTCCGTATCCAAAATGAATTTCCCTTTGGGTAGGGGATAGCTCAGTACAGGTGCGTTGATCAAAGCTTCTTTCAGCTTCCTGAATGAGTCTTGACATTCTTCGGACCACTGGAACTTTGTTTGGCCCTCCGTGAGCCTGGTCAGTGGTTTAGCGATGTTAGGAATCCCAGCACATATCGGCGATAGTATTGCATAAACCAAGGAAACTTCGAAGTTGGTGAATGTCTTTTGGGATGGGCCAATCCTTAACAGCTTTGATCTTCTGGTCATCCACTGCTACTCCTTCCCCAGAGACAACGTGGCCGAGGTATCGTACTTCTTTTGGAACAGATGGCATTTCTTGGGGCTCAGCTTCAATCCGGAGTTCCTCAGTCGCAGGAATACTTCCTCCAAGTTTTCACGTGGTCCTCGAACGATCTGCCGACCACAATTATGTCGTCGAGATACACTAGACACGTGTTCCATGAGAGCCCCTTCAGCACTGTCTCCATCAATCTTTCGAATGTGGCGGGAGCATTACAGAGCCCGAATGGCATAACGGTGAACTGCCACAATCCTGAGCCGATGGTAAAAGCAGTCTTTCTCGATCTTCCTGAGCAAGTTCTACTTGCCAGTATCCACTTCAGATCAAGGGTCGAGAAAATCGTGGAACCAGCCAACGTGTCTAGGGTGTCATCTATTCTCGGGAGAGGTAACTGTCCTTCTTCGTGACATTATTAAGTTGGCGATAGTCTCACAAAAGCGTGTCGATCCATCCTTTTTCTTCACCAGTACGACTGGAAGGACCAGGGACTGTCAGATGGTTCGATAACTCCTTCTTTTCCCATATCGCTGACTATTTTGTCAGCCTCTTCCTTCTTGGCAAGAGGAAGCTTCTTGCTGATTGCCGGATCGGTCGGGCACCCCAGTATCAATCTTGTGCTGGACCACATTAGTTCGACCCCCTTTTCCTTGTCCGGTATCGAAGATGTCTTGGTACTTTTTGACTAAATCTTTAGTTTGGGCTGTTGAGCTGGTTTTATGTCTTTGGAAGAGATGGCAACCAATTTTTCTAGTTCTGTGGGCGTTGTTGGGTTGGCTAATCGTACCTCGTACACCCCGGATCACAGATGAAACTGACGAGCGGTGCCCTAAAATTGTTCCTTTCTTTAAGGTCACTGGAAAGTAATTGACATTCATGACCCTTACCGGCACAAATTTTTTCAGCACGTAACAGGGCTTTCCCTAGGGCAATCCCTCGTCCAATTTTCTCATCATGAAGTTTGGGCTCGAACATCACCACGTCTCCACTGCTCCGCACTCCCGTCCAGGCGAGCCTCCAGAATGGTTTCAGCCCTCTCAGGTACGCTTACATCTTCAGCCAACAGCACACGGATCAACTCTACACTATCTCCCATGAAGTACCAGCTCTTCTCCGTTGACACGTAGGACGCCGTCTTTGAAATCCAATTCAAACCCTCTGGAATTCATGATGTCCATTCCGATGATTGCATCGTCTTCGATGTCCGCCAAGTGCCTGATGTTTCACTTTAGTGTTGCCCAAAATTATTTCAATCGGTAGCTCGCCATATACAGTAGCTGGCTCCCTGTTGCTCTGCGTAGCTTCCAAGTTGTCGGTTCATTCGTTCCGGTGTTCTGGCAAGGAAGGTCCGAGAATTGTCCTAGTCGCACCTGTATCTAGCAGCATGGTGCAAGGCTCGTTATTGATGAGACCGTCTACGAAAACACCTCTGTTCTGTCGTTGCAGGATAGCGACATATGCGTTGTTAACCGGGGCTTGCCGGACACATGCCGACGATTGCCCTTCTCGTCGACCTTTTAGTTTTCCTGCATCGGAGTCGATGAATGTTGGGACATTGCTACGCAATGTCCAATTTTGCCACAATTCCGGCATCTTATCTGTCTTTTCTCAGGCAACCTTCCTTCATCACTTTTCTTATGGCAGCTTCCAAGTTAGCAGGCTCCTGTGAGTCTTCCTCAATCGTTTGAACTTACTTTGGCTTTTGCAGCATTGTTTACGCTTGAATTCAAAGCGCGTGCCAGTGCGTCTACGGATGTGTTGGACGAGCTAATATCAACGCTTGTCTGGTTTCTTGGTCACGGAGTCCATCCAAGAATGCCTGAACCGTAATCGCTCCATTACATTTTCCGGTATGGCTGGATATGCGAGACGAACCAAGCGTGCAATGTCAGTTTCAAATTCTTGTAGGGGATTCGCCCGATTTCTGACAGCGATTTTTCAGCTGGGGTGGTATCGTTTCCAAATGGGCCTGGCCATATCGTAATTCTAGATGTTTAATCAGCTGATCATAGCTCCTCCTGTTCTTGGGCGGTGAGTTTGTAGAATATTCGTCGCTTCTCCACGTAATGCAAGTGTTAGTGCTACAGCTCTTCCCCTGCATTCCATCCGTTTGCTTTGGCCGCTGCTTCAACTGCCGGCGGTAATTTGCCCATGGAGTTTTTCCGTCGAACTGGGGCGGCTTCATGGAAAGCTTCCTATTTGGAATGACCTTGACATCTTTTATACCTCTTGAACTTTATCCACGTTCAAACTCAAGTCCAGCATTGCATTTTCGTTAACCATCTCTGTGGAGGACGCACTATTAATTTGTTTTCCAGCTTACTGATCTTTTCCCTTTTAAATTTTGTCCATTTCTGCCTCGACCCCATCTTTGATTTTATCCACCTCCGTGTTCATTTGCTCCCTAATTTTATCTATCTCTGTCTCAACGGTTCCCATTCTTTCTTCTAGAAAATTAGCCCACCACAATTCTTTTTTTAGGCCTTCTGTGTTTTCCAGGAACTTCTCTTCAGGCCTTGAATTTTCTAGAAGCTTCTCTTCCAATTTCTAGAATTTTCTTGAAGCTTCTCTTCCAGATTTCTAGCATTTTCTTCCAGGCTTCTTGAATTTTCTAGAAGCTTCTCTTCAGGATTTCTAGAATTTTCTTGGAAGCTTCTCTTCCAGATTTCTAGAATTTTCTTCCAGGCTTCTTGAATTTTCTAGAAGCTTCTTCCAATTTCTAGAATTTTCTTGAAGCTTCTCTTCCAGATTTCTAGCATTTTCTTCCAGACTTTTGAATTTTCTTCCAGGCTTCTTGAATTTTCTTCAAGCTCCTCTTCAAAGTCCTCGAATTTCGTTGCAGCTCTTCTTTCAAGGATTCTATTATCGGACTCCAAATCACCTCCGGAACTTTTGAATAAAATGTTTCGGGGTCCTCACCTTCTTGGATAAGTCCTTCTGCAAGTCTTTCCTGGAGTACTTGCTTTTTTACCCGTTGTTTCCAGTTCCCTTTCCTCCAATTCCTGTTTCATTCCGCTACCTTCAAGTCCGCAAGACGCATTTTTTCTTGAACACATTTTGTCTTTGACGAGGTATCAGTCTGTTTCACGAAGAATCAGTTTGTTAAAAAATTCACTTCACGAATTCTTTTCCACGGGCCACCAGTCTATTGTCTGTTTCACGCGAAGAGTGTATCAGTTTATATTCCCCGCACAATTGTCCACTTCGCAAAAAACCGGCCACTGTCTATTTTCTGTTTCACGCGAACAGTGTATCGGTTTATATTCCCACGCACAATTGTCCACTTCGCGATAACCGGGCCACTGTCTATTTTGGGCGTACAAAAAACGTCTATCAATTTATTCTTCTGACTATCCACTCCACGATCACTTGTTTATCTTCAAAATCTCACTTCCGACACCAATTGTAACGTAAATAAACTGAACTTGGTTTATACTAATTTATTTCACCAAATCTACAACCAATTTATTTATGCCACTGTATAGCTCGATCGTATGGGCTCGTTCAGACTGTCCGATGCCATCTTGAGGCTACCTATTTATCTCCGTCACAGAATTCCGATCTTTCGAATTCCGGCAGTTGACGACCAGCATGTTCCAATCGTTTCCAATATCGACCGTTGCTCTCCGCGGCAGAGCGACTGGACTGTTCTCGAACATCTCTGGGGATGACCTCATCGCTGTCGACGGCAACGTGCGAGGCGACAGGTCCGGCCTAGGTTCGTTACACTACATTACATGAGTACAATATGTAGTCGTAGAAACGTTTCAAAAATCTATTCATTAGAACCACATATGTTCATTGTCATAATAACCTTACAGCAACTGCTCTTAAGTTCTACTTAACGACACATACAATTTATTTACATACAAACCACAGGTACAACTTCATCTCGGAATTCTTTATTGGCTCTCGTTATATCATATACTACACGCATGGGCAACCCGAGAGGTTATAAAACGCACATTATCTTTTTGGTTCTAAAACATACAAATACGTGGTCTTTAAGACGGTATTGGGAAGGAAATCGACCGATGAGGGCACCACCGTTTTCTACAAATGGCGGCATTATACAGGCTTCAGTAATATTCATAGACATATAATAATATGGACTGGTTGTGGGAAAGAGAACATCGATATCAGAACCTGTGAAAAAGGACAGAATATGTTCAGGCAAAACATTGGTTTCCTATATTGTTTATATGTGTTTTCGTGTGGTGTTTTCCGAGTTTTTTATAAATTTATCTAGTGTTTCAGAACTCTCTAATAAATAATAAACATTCTTAAATATGCCTTCTTCATGTGCAGCTTATAATTGTGTAGTTAGATAAAGAAAAGGGGCTGGATGTGAAATTTCATAGGTGAGTAACCATAAGTGTATGTGGATTTTTTTTAACACATTTTAACTACAGGTTTCCGAAGAATGAACTGATGAGAAATAACTGGGTGATAGCCATTAGGAGAAAAGACTACAAACCCTCTGCCACAGCGGTAATTTGTAGTAACCACTTCAAAGCAGAGGACTATTATATTAATCCCTTTGGGACGAAAGTTTTGAAGAAGGAAGCAATCCCATCGGTTTTTGATTTCCCGAAACGTCTTCTCAAGAAGGAAAAATCAAGAAGAACATTGATTATAAATGCCACTGAAGGTGAGTTCATATCATAGACAAATTAAAAATAAAGAGACTGTTTGAAACATTGGCGATCTTGACCACCAAGTTTTTGGTACGGCCAGTCGCGCATGGAGGCGCTGCCCGCAATCAACAGACGACTGACATGATAATTTTCCAATTTCGACATTTGTCAGAAAATGACAAACCACGTAATAATTTCAGAATAATTCTACTGTTAATTGTCATCGAAAAATTAATTATAGAAATCATACTATGGACTTGAATTATGAACCCAACGTCGAAAATGGAATGTTTAGTTATTCGAGTTGACGCTGAAATTCCTCGGAATATTCTTTCACAAGGTAAAATATAAGCTGCTTTTCACAAACTGATACTTATTTCCATCCATCAGTTGCAGACATTTTTTCACAAACTGATATATTTCCGTCCATCATTTTCCATTTCCTATCACCATTTGAGGAAGTACGAAGATTATCATCAAACTGGAGCATTTGTTAGGTATACCTACTCGTTCTCCTTTGTGCTAATCAATGAACAAAATTATTTAAGGTTTGTTGTGAATGTAATATGTTTTTATTTTGGTTGATTTGATGATAAGACTGAAGAATATTTTAAATTTTGTTGTTTTCGAGGTTTATTATTGTTTTGTCTGTAATTGTACCTTGTCCTAGATACAATAAAATGTGTTTTATAGTTATTAGTCTTTGTTTATAAGATCTTTAATTTTGTTCTTGATATCATTAAATAAAGATTTAACCACGAACGAACTAACAGATTCTACGAATCGATTACTGTATATATATTTTATTGGTGATCGATTTGCCATTCCTTATTTCATATGATACAACCATTCATATGGAATACAAGAATAACAAATCGATCACTTATAAAATATATACCATATCAATCATATGAAAGTAACACATTTGAAAAACCCGCCTTATTTCAATCGGTACTACCAACTGTATTTAGTTCGGCCAGTTGCGAGATATGTCGCCACTGTATAAACGTGGTGCCAACTTTTACTGCAGGTTTGACCACTCTCTTTATTTTTAGTTTCTCTATGGTTCATATTTTCTAAGTCACTGTCACCCAAAACATTTCCTTCAAATTTCAAATAACATTTATATTTGTATGCCTTTCTGATTCTTTCAAACTTCGCTTTTTACCATTTGATATAAACATTAATTCAATGTGATCAGATATTCCTCCCACATCACCCGTTCGTACTATTCCGAACTCAAGCTTGACTCCTGCCGAAGGTTCTGGAAAATTGAATGTTGAAGAACAAGATAGTATTCCCTCTACCTCTCAAGCATTACAGACACCAATTCAAGTTTTTCATAATTCTAATCCAAATGTAATCAGGCATGAATTAACTCCTGTCAAATCTGGGACAAATATTAGAAAAAGGTAAATAAACAACAATATAAAATTTCATATAATTAAATATTTTCTCATTCTTCTTAGAAAAAGGTTAGTTCCTGATATGTGGGAGATTTCGAAGAATCTGATCTTGACAGTCCAAGAAAACGCCATATATACTGGAATATTCATGATCGTCATACAGAAATACAGAAAGACTAACAAGTATCTCACTGCAAACTTCACAGGAGTAATAAAAAAAAAACAGATCTGAATGGTCTTCTTGATGATTTGAAAAGAGACATCAAATTTCTTCTGAAACATCAATAATACTGAAGGTATCTAGGATTACTTATTGAGGTATTGGTATAATTGTAGTTTGGCCAGTTATCAGGCAAAGATAAAAAATAAATAAGTTAGGAAAATAAGAAAAAGTTATACCCATATTAGTTGGAGGAATACTTATTTATAATTTCCAAATTATATCCCGGAAAAACATTTTTTTAATTTTAGCTTTTTGCTTTTGGTGAGGGTTTTTTTTTCTTTAAATTATTTGAACAAAGCAATTTTTTTTTTGTTATTCTATATTTTTTTTAATGGAATTATTGGTTGGGGAATGAAGGCATTTAACAGGCTTATTTAAGAAAGGTAGAAAAACCTTTTTTTTTTTTCAGAGGAAGGGGGGGTTTGTTTTTTTTTTTTTAAAAAAGAAAAGTATTTTCATTTCATTTGAATCTGTTTCAAGAAAAAAACAACCCTTTCTAGGCAGGAAAGGGGGGGAACAGGAAAATTTCCCCCCGGTTGGGTTTTGTCCCCTCAATTTCTATTCATCATCTCCCACAACTACAAAAGAACCATTTTGGGGGGAAGCTTTCTTTCCAAAACCCCGGGGCCTTTGTTAAAATGGGGGTTCAGTAGATGGCCCCCCGGGGTTTTTGGAAAAGAGGCTAAAAAAAACTTCAAAATAAAGGGGGGAAAAAGGGGGAAAAAAAAAAGGGAAAAAAATCATTCTAGGGGTTGGTCATGGGGAAATGTCAATAAAAAAAAAGGGTTGAATGGAAGGGCTCCAGGCATGGGGATTTTCAATTTTGGAACGGGAACCCAAGATAGTGAGGGTTCCCGGGGCCAAAAACCTTAGTCTTCATCTTGTTGCTTTAAAAATGCTAGATGGAAATTTCCCCATTGATTTTTTTGATAGATGCTTTAACTGCAAAAAAAGGGTTTTGGGGGAATTGCTTGATAAAAAAATGGGGGGTACAGGAGTTTTTAAAAAAGGGGAGTCTCACATTTGAGGGAAAAACATAAAATTTCTATGTCAAATTCGGGAAATTTTTTGAGCTGGCCAGAAAGGGGGCCCCCTTTTTTTTTCCCCCCCATTACAAACCCAAAAAAACATTTTTCTAATGCCTGCCTTTGGTTAAGGGCCCCGAAATTTTTGGGGACGGGGTTTTTTTTTTTGGGGGATAAACAAAAAAAAAATTTTGGGAATTATTTCTCAAATTTAAATTAAAAAATGAATGGGACTTTGCAGAAACCCCAAAAATTTTTGGGAAAACAAAAAAAATTATCAAAAAAAAAAAGATGAAAGAAAAAAGGGGCGGGGGGAAATGTTCATCAAAATTTTGCGATCTTTAGAGTATTTGATAAAGATTTGAAACCCCTTAGTTCAATGGAAAACCCCAATTCACTGCAAAAAAAAATTAATGATTTTTTTATTTTTTTAAATGGAAAACAAACCCAAAATGACCCCCAAAAAAAAACCTCTCTGCATAGAGAATGGTTCTTTAAAAAGATACTATAGGGGTTCAATAAAATTTTGAGTAGTCTCAAAGAAAAAAAAGGAGATTTAATTTTTAAACCCCCTAAAAAAAAAACAGGCTTCATTGGGTTAAAAATTTTTTTTTAAAAAGGGTTTTGGGAATTTGTTTGATGATTTGATAAAAAAAAAATTTTAAAAATTTCTCTGCCCCCCATAAAATGGGGGAAATCATAAAGTGTTTTTTTTTTTATAAAGGATCTCGGGGGTTTCAATAATAACCCTTTCCAAAAAAAATTAAAAAGGGGTTATAAAAGATTTTTTGATCCATTGTAAAACGTGTCAAGTACCAAATTGCTTGGCAAAAGGGGAAAAAAAAATTATTGAATGGGCATTTTTCCCTATTTTTAAGTACAAATTTTTTAAAATTTTTTTGGGGAAATTTTGGGGGGTATTGAATTGGGGTGTTTTTGTAATTTGGTTCCTTTCTTTTAGATTTAAAAATTTTGTATTTTAAAAACCCCGATATTATAGGGGGATTCGGGGGGTTTTTGTCAGTAAAAAAATGGTAAAAAAAATTAAAATTGCGAAAATTTGGGGCCAAAAAACCCCACTTCCACAAATAAAACACCCCGCACTTCTAATAAAAAAAAAATAGGGGGGGTCGAAACCCCCGTAATGTGGTTAAAAAATGTATTTTTTGGGAAAAGTTTTTTCTTTTCTCCCCCCCAAAATAATAAATAAAATGAAAAAGGTTTTTGAAAAAGGGAAAAAAAAACCTTAAATAAGTTTTTTTATTTTCACTGAGCCCCCGGGGGGGAAAATCCTCTTTCTAGTCATTTTTTTAAAATTTGGGGTTTAAAATGATTTTGAAAAAATTTTCCCTATTGCCCCCCCCCATATTAATAATACTTCTAATGAAGGGTTTTTTGGGGAAAAGGCATAGATTGACAAAATTAATTATTTCAGTCATCAATAAAGGTTACCCAAAAAATAATAAAAATTTGAAAGGGCCCCCCTTAAAAAGAAAAATCCTTTCAAAACATATATTTTTTTTAAACTCCCCCCCAAAAAAAAAAAAATTGGTTTAAAAAAAAAGGGGTTTTTTAAAGGGGCTTTATTTTTTAAAAAAATCCAAAAAATTTTTATTTTTTTTCCCAAAATTTCGGAATTAACGTTTTTTTTTTAATCAGGTATTTTTTTAACATACTTTTGTCCATCTTTTTTGGGAAAAAAAAACCAAAAATAAGATAAATAGTTTGAAACAAAAAATTTCCAGTGGTAAACATAGTCCCAGTAGTCATTTTTCCGTGATATACAAAAAAAAGTTGTTTTAAACCCTTTTTTTTATTTTTTTTTTTAGATGACACAAAAAAAAGGGAAATGAAATAAAAAAAAAAAAAATATGTTCATTTATTTATATATTTTCTATCAGGGCCCCCAAAAACCCCCATTAATGAAGTGATTTTTTCTTTTATAATTTTGATAATCCCCTTTTTTTTTATTTAAAAAATTTTTAAAAATAAACAATTTTTATTTTATTTATTTTCATTCCCTTTATTGATTCTTATTTCTTATGATCAGAAGTATTCCTTAAGACACAAACAGCTTTTTGGGGGGGAATAATGCCCCCAATTAAGGTTTTTTAATAAATTCCCCTGTGAATAAACTGATAGTAACACAAAAAAAATTTTTTTCCAAAAAGGGCCCTTTTAAAAATGCTCTCTATTTGGGGAAAAAAAATATTTTAATCCAAAACAGACTTCTTTTTATATTAATGAAAAAAAACTTTCAAATCCAAAAAAATTTTTTCCAAAAAAATTAATTTCAAAAAAAGCCTTTTTTTTGGATAAAGCTGTTTACAAAAAAGGCAAAAGCTACATCAACCTTAAATTTAAAAACTCTAAAAATTTTAAAAAAAAAAAAAACATTTTGGCTAAATTACTATACTAGCTTTTCCCCTTTTAAAAGGGACATAAAAATTTTCAACTGTTTTTTTTTATACACCCCCCCCCCTTTTAAACCTTTAAAATAATTCTCATATAAGGTTTAAAACCGTTTTTTTCCTTTTATATTTTCCCCTTTTTTTTCCCCTTTTTTTTTTTAAAATTTTTGATCACAAATTTTGGGGAAAACCCCCAAATTCCCCCAATTTTTTTTTAATTCCCTTTAAATTATTTTCGGGAAAAAAAATTTGATTACCAAATTTTTTTTTAATCCTGAACTTTGGGAAAAAAAAAAAAAAACATTTTTTTTTTTAGATGGGCTCAATGGAATTCCTTTTTTTTTTTGAAAAATATCAAGAAAAAAGTCGCATAAACCCCCCAATTTTTATTCCCCCCAACTTTTCAAAAATCATTTCATTCAAAATTCAATATTTCCCTTTTTGGGAAAAAAAAAAAAAAAAAGGGTTTTTAAAAAAAGCCATAGCAAATTTGAATCTTCTGCCCCCTTTTTTCCCCCCTTCCCCCAAAAAATGTTTTCTTTTTTGTAGTTGAGGGAAAAATGGGGTTTTAAAATCACGGGACGGGGCCCCCCCATCAGTTATAATGTCTATGGAAAAAATTTTTGGAAAATTTTTTTTTTACAAAATTTATTTTTGGTTTAATAACATTTAGAACTTTTTTTGTGAAGTGGTGGATAAAAATTTGTGACTGAGGCGTTTAATAGAGATCTAAATTTTTGGGGTTGAAGACGTGACAATTCCCCCTTTTTTTTTGAAATATTCAATTTTTTCCCCCCCTTTATTTTGGGGGTTTTTTTTTTGTTCTAAAAATTT